>CM076599.1:30000000-32500000 GCA_038502835.1 Octonoba sinensis | reverse complement strand
ATTTTTCTTCTGCTAGAATTATCAGCAAATGCTCTTCTGTCTATGAACTTGATTTTTGGGAAGCTTATCACATTTGGAAAAATTCTCATTCTGTAGTAAATGATTTTTCCAGCGCTCCATATTTTCCTGACATTTGGAAACAATTTTTATAATTTTTATAATTTTTTCTCTCCTTTTTGGTTTTCTCCTGCAATTTACATATTCGTTTCTCGCCTTTTCCTTCGGGCTCTGTTCCCGCCTTGTTCCTGGCCTCTGATTGGTCAATCGCTAATCTAACACATTTGGTATAAATACCGGTGTCTCTCTGGTTATTTATTGCCTTGTTCACTCACAGCTTTCTTGCTTGTGTGTTGAGCGTTTCTTCTTCTTCTTCTTTTATGCACTGATGAAGAGGTTCCATTTGTAGCTTCGAAATAGCTATTTGCGTTAATTTTTATTCTGAATTTGCTTTTTCACGTTGTTTTATCTTTGTACTTACATTTTTGCACAAAGTATTTTGATCATTTGTCTTATGCTCTTTAAGTTTCTTGACTTGATGAGCATCTCTTCTTGGCTTGAGGGTTTAACCCATTAGGACAATTGTTGGCTAGGGGTCCTTCATTTTCAGACCACAGTCTCTACCCAGCTCCTTCCCAAATTGCTGCCTTTGGGTAAAAAAGACATCAAGAAGGAAAGAAAACCCTCTGGAGTGATTGAAAAGATCTCTGTTTGTCTGTGTGTGGTACGGTGATTGAAGCCACCTTTCGCGCTGTAACGCCCTCCCCCCCCCCCCATGGTGATAAGGGAGTTGATTATAACCAGATAAAAAGTCCTCTTTATTATGAGCTGCATACTTTGGTCATGATCACAACCCTTCAGAGAAGAAGAAATAAAATCATATGCATATGTGTTTAATTTTCTTAGGGGGAAAAAAATGTGCTTTGCAAGGCCGTATCGAGAAATTTTTTTGTGTGCCTAAATAAATAAATACCCAAAGGGGGGGGGGGTTGAACCCCCAAAACCCCCCCTGATTACGCCTATGATTATAGGTTAAATCAAACTAAAAAAGGCTAAACTCAGTGGCGCAGCAGCCCTTTTGGGGGCCATGGCCTACTGTGCCCATCCCAGTTTTCTAGATCGAGGGCCCCGGGGCGCAGAAGCATATGTTACGGTTAAGTGGTCGATCTGACGTGGAACCCCCAGTGTTTAGTTCCCAGGCATGCTTGGTCCTCATTTTATTGACCCTGCCAGCCCGGGAATAGAACCCCGGACCTGTGGGATGGTACCATGGAAGGCTACCACTCAATAAGTAAAATCAACAAAATACATAAACACATGCAAAAATACATTGTATTTAAGTCAGGGGCAAACAAGCCCCCTTCTCCCTGGGGAGCCCAAATGATGATCCTGGATATACTGAAACTTTTATATACAAAAACGTTTGATGGGTGCTTATAGTATTATGTATAATGTAATTCAGTTCTATGACATACCTAACTTCTGCCTGTGACGATGATCTATTGATTAGTGTCATTAACGTAGAAATTAGGCATAACCGCTATCACCCACCAGATGGAATTTGCACAGTGGTGCAGTTTGAAATGCAGCGTGCACTGAGCTGCTCTCAAATAGTAGGTAGGTAACGAAGATACCTTGAATATAATCAAAAACTCAGATAACCCGGTCCAAATTGAGAGGGAAAACGTGTGTAAACAGGCGAAATGAATGAAAAGGTCGTCAACGATGTGAAAAAAAGCATTTACTGTGCATATGCATAGGACTTTGCTTATTGGGAGGGTCAAGTTTAAAATTAGGAATAAACTGGATATTGATTTCCCAGATGTTTGGTGTCTCTTGTGTGACTTATTCGTACAGGATATACAGCTCTGGTGTTCAAAACCTGTAAATTCTATACGTAAAAAACAAATTTTATTTGCGAGATGCCGGCCCGTCATTTCAAAATTTTCCAGTTAGGGGGTGCTCAATGCAACTGCAGCCATACCGTCTATAGCATCGAGGCCTTCACGGACTACCCCCCAGTATGAGGGGGTGCGACTGCAGCGCTGTCCTCCACGTCTTCCCACAAACTCTCTGACAAACTGACAACCATATTTTTAATACCTATTCCTACTGCAGGTAACAAACAAAAAAGTACATAAAAGCATGCTTAAATTAAATATATTTCTAAAAGTCAGGGGGGGGGGGCGTGGTAAGGACAATTTATGCCCCAGATTGCCCAAATGATGGGCCTGGCCAGTATACCAGATTTTGTGTTCAGTAACAGGACAGGGTTACGGAGATATTAAAACAAAATACAGACTTAGATGTGCTGATATATGTCGTTTTATCAGTACTTCTTAGACCCCCCCCCCATCTCTCCTTTACTATGCACTGAAGTTGTGCTTAATTTATATAATATTGTTGCAGAATATTTGCTAAATGATTGATAACATGCAATTACTAAGCAAGAGAGATTATGATAACTTACCTTTATACATTCTTCTTCCGTCTAATAAGGCATCAATACGAATCTGTTAAGCCCTGATGCTAACCAACTGTTCTAGAAACTGTAGGCTGGCTCACATTACACAGATCCCCTACAACAATCTGAAATGATCCGGACGCAAAACAGCAAAAAAAGGTAATGTCAAAAGCAACTTCTCTTGGAGTCAGTGCACTGTTCAAATAGGTTTTATGCACGATGGAATTTTCTATCAGTTTTAACAACTCTAACGTTGTATTTTTTGTAAGGCCTCTTCAGAAATTCAAGATCGTGTAAGGCGAAGAAAGCTCTAAAAACTCAACATATTCCAATTTTCACAACATCCTGTCCTCCATTGCTAATGTTTACATGTACTGCGCATGCGCTCAAACCTTAACTTTGCTCTGGAGCTTGGTTGAGTTACGCGACCTGCCATGGTTTCAGGAACCTGTTTGCGCGTGGTCAAAGTTGATGGTGAATAGGAAATTCGCAGTAACTCCAGGTTGGAGACCTGTTTCGCGTCACACCATGAGGTTAGAGTTGACGGTGAATACGGCGGTTAAACATAAAAATAATTGCAATTAAGTGGACTTCAATAAATCCTATCAAAGGGTTTAAGAAACAAGTTTTTTTTTAACACTAAAATTACAATATAAACAAGGGGCTAAGTCATTGACTTTTGAAAAGTTAATTTATAGTTGTAAAGGACAGATAGAATAATTAATATTTAAAAGGCAATTATTTTATTTTTTCAAAATTTTTTATAATTAAAACATAAAATGTTCTTAAAAGAAATACATAATATTTATTGTTTTTCACTTTAATTACTACTATTGTGTAGGCAACCTCTTAAAATAAAAAAAAACCTCAAATTTTTGAAAAACCCGAAAAAACCCACTGGGCTGGGTTTTTTCCAACCCTGCTCGTGTCAGACTTAATAAGGTTCATATGGCTGAATGCTCGCCCGCATTCAGCAGTATTTAATCTGACTTTTCGTGTGCTGTAAAGGAAACAAATATGTCTAGGGGAAATTGTGGAATGACGAGAGGGAAGGAAATATAAAGTCTTAATTGAAAGCTTTTAACTTTTTCTTAAGACCAGAGTTCGTGACTTTTTAAATTTTTTTAAAAAAATCAAAAAAATCGGATTTTTTTGATTTAAATCAGATTTTTTTGATTTAAATCGGATTTTTTTGATTTTTTTAAAAAGACCCTAAATATTTTGGATATTTATGTTACATTCATAGAAACGACATGGCATCTTAATCAATATGCAAAAGCACACTTTAAGCTATTTTCACAGCAATAAATATTTTTTAATAGTAATAATGATAAACAACTTTTAATACAAATGCATGACTCAAACGAAACTTAACCCTACCAGGAATAATAGTACACTCAAAACTACAGAGAAAATGAACAAATTTAATCTGAATTATTTTACTGTTGAAAGCTGAAAAAAAGTACCAATTGTGTGTACTTAAGTTTTACATTGAATGTACTTAAATCATTTGTCAATTTTATAAATAAAAAAGCGTGAAATATTTTTACCCATTTCGAAAAATCATATGCTTACACTATTACTAAAAACTGAAACGTTTTGTTTTAATCAAGTATCTTTATTGAAAACTTCTATGATAAAAAAATATTTTAGAAGGAAAAAAACCTTAACCTATTAGGGGACGTGGATGAAACTTTGAGGATATATATTCTAAATTCTAACAATTGTTGTTTTAAACACTATCATTCTGAATTATTTATTGTGTGTTATGATTAAATTGATCTAAAATACTATTTTTAAGATAAAAATCACAGAATGGTTCATGATTATGTATTATGAATTGTAATATGAATGATTGAATGAATTATGCTTTTTGCTGTTAAGATGCTTGAAGACTATTGTAAAATTAAAAAAAAAATATTGTCAAATTAAAAGAATAGTAATTCTAACCTTATGAAATAGGTTATGCACACAGACAGATGGATCTAGGAAGTTTTGTTTGAAACAGTAGTTGTAATTGCAACATATTTCATTTTTACAACACTTCCTAACATAGTAAAATCAATGATTTTTTTTGAAAAAAAATCACTTGATTTAAATCAATGATTTTTTTAAAAAAATCATTTGATTTAAATCGCGATTTAAATCAAGCTGATTTAAATCAACGAACCCTGCTTAAGACTGTAGCTACATATAGCCTAAAATCAAACATATGTGTTTAAAAAGCGAGTTTTTACGAACAAAATTATTTCTTATATAGTTTATGAAGCAATAATAACAAAAAAGACGAGCTAGTGTAAAATTAAGATCATCAAAATAATATTTGGAAAAAAATAGAACCAATTTCAAATTATAAATTGCGCTAAAAAGTGAAAAATAAATTAATTCTTTAACCAATATCGATACGACTTTTAAACATAATTTTTGAAGCCGGTGCTAAATTGTGACAGTCTAATTATTATTATGTCCTGGGTTACTTTACATTGAAATGTGGCAAACTGTAGATAATTTATATTTGTAACTGTTTCATGATTACAAAAAGTAATCATGGAACCCTCAATATAAAAAGGCATAAGTTACAATACTCTACAAAGTTAATCATGGAAACCCTCATTACCTAATTAAAGTGTGTTTCAACCTTTTTTGAGAAACACAAGATACAATATATCTGCAAATGGGAAATTCTATCATAAGGGTCATTCCACGTCAAGTGTACCAGGGGTCCCCACTCGACCCTCTCCAAATTTGATGAAATTTTTATGGCATGTACATTAGGGTGGGGTGAAAAACAAAAATTTTTTCATATCAACTTTGGATAGCTGCCAAAAGTTGTCTATGGGGATAGTTAGTTAATGTGCAAAATTTGACAAATATCAGTTAATATCTTCAGGGGGCGCTATGGTCGCAAAATTTTATTATTGGTTTTCTCCGTAATTCTTGTGTTTATATTGTGAAAAAAAATTATTTTAACTAATTTTATTGCATATTTTTTCCAGCTAAAGGGACATCTATGTATTAAAAACATACGAAATAACTCTCATTTTTTCTAAGTTATATATATTTATGTATCTGTTATATATAAATTCGTTAAAAAAATTCAGGATAATGATTTCAAGTGTTTCATGACACGGAAATTTCTCCATTTCCCGAAGCACATCTGGAACATCTACGGTTTTCACAATCTCACGTAGCTCGTTCTCAGATAGTATCATTGCTATAGAAGGCTCCGGTTATAAGCACATGTTCACATTGCCAATTGATCCTGTCCACATAGTCGAGAGCAGATAAGTTAAGTTGAGGAATACTAAAAGTACGGATCTGATTATCATTAAGAGAATTGGTGGCTCGTTCTCTCAATATCCTGCGAGATGCTAACTGCCGTAAATACCTACAATCATCATTTAACATTCCCAGAAGAATATTTTCCGGATGCGCAAAATACTGATAAACTTATGCCAATAGGGCCCGTAAACCCACGAGGACCAGTCGTTGGTTCATCTAGGCGCTCCATTAAATGTCGAGAAAGTGATTTGTTTCCATGAAGATGGCATATTAACCATTGCAATGGTCTATTTAAAAACTTTTCAAGACGCAAAATCACGCCACCTTTCTTTCCGGTATTTACTGCAGTACCGTCATATCCAATTGCACAACGTACTTGTATCGATTCTGTTCGCGGCAAAGAATTCAAGTACTCCGTATGCAATTTCTTCTGCGTTCGATCGTTTTGGCGATATGTGTCCTAAATATATATTTTCAGGGTGAATAACCAGTGGTAACGTGGTTTCCAATTATTACTTCAGTTATTTAAGAACAATGGGCTATCCTTCCGTCCATCAAAAGACAAGCGTCGCATGTCTTTATATTTAAGATCTTGATGTTACTGAGTTTGCAAATGTTTTCTCGCTTTTTTAAGATCTCGTTTTTTTTATTGGATTGACTACATTTGATGTTTTTTGTGGGATTAAGCCGACATCTTTTAATACCGATGATGCTAAGGCTGCCGCTGCTCTATTTGACACATACATGATAGCGATTACACGTTTTTGAAATTTTAGTTAAACTGACCTTGGTTTGTGAACTGTTTGCTTGAACCCTGATACAACTAAACTCCGGATCAGTTTCGTCAGTGTCATTTATTAAATATTCTTGATCGTTTTCTGATTCATAAGTAACTTCTTCATCAGCATTAATTCCATCTTCCATTTTGCTCTTGATTCTTTTTTTACTTTTCCTTCTTACTTCTGTTACAATTTCCTTGTGGTTTTAACATCCATATTTCCAATAACCATTTTTCGCTCCGCAAGTAAAAACTGTTTTTTGACAGGGACTTTTCGAGTCTTATCACAATTGCACGTTGAGAAACGGCATTTACAACAAGCGATATCGAAAAGCTGTTCACGAGCTTTTTATAAAAATAACTGTAACTTGACATTAAAAGCATCTGATGTCGCACCTTTTTGTTCATCGTTTTCTTCAGGTTTTTATATTTGTCATGAAAGCGTTGAATTAGTTGAGCTATTCGTCTGTGAAAAACTACAGGAATGGATGATCGATGCCATATCTCTTCCAACTTTGTGGCAACCTCTTTTGAACGGTGGGGTCTTTGCAATTATGAAATGACTTTTTTTCATTCACAAGAGACAAATAATATTGAAAAACGTCTTCATAAATAGGTAATACTGAATCAGACAGGTTTTTGGGTATTCCAAAAACTGCAATTTTTAGCATTTTCCCTGCTTTTATCTTACACCTCGAGTGCAGCGTCCCCACATATTTCACCCTTTGTGTAACAAAACAATGCAGCATCCCTTCAAAATGTTAACGTTTATTGCCATTTTTAAAAAAGTTCTTTGAAATGTTATTAATGAATAAATGTCTCTTATCGGTAAAAAAATAAGCATTACATTTGTTAAAAGCATTGTCTTTCAAAATACTGCCATGAAATTAAGGAGAAAAGAAATAACAAAACTTTGCGACCGTAGCGCGCCCTGAAGATATTAACGAATATTTGTCAAATTTCGAACATTAACTATCCCCATAGACAACTTTTGGCAGCTATCCAAAATTGATATGAAAAAATTTTTGTTTTTCGCCCCACCCTAATGTACATATGTCTTAGCTGGAGCCATGCCAAATTGCAGCGCCATAAGTTGTATAGTTGGGCCACTAGCCATGGTTTTGTAAAGACGCCTTTTTTCATGTCGCAACCAAAATGACTAAATCGTCTACTTTGTGTTCTTATTGATCATGACCTAAGCGAACTAACACTGAAACTTGGTGATCCTGCTAAACATTTGGGATATAACAGCCTACTAGTACAACGAAAAGTTCATGTATTTTAGATTTTTCACATTTTCCTGCCAAAGTAGCTCATTTGTGCCGATGTGGCGGATTTTAACCACACTTTGCCAGCTTGTATCTGTCGATAGAGATATTTTCTGAACTGGATTCTTTCATAATTTGCACCCTGCTGGCATATCATAAAGGTGTGCAAGTGGCATCTTGAACTGCCGAGTTATGCTGGTTGAAAATTCAGTTAAAAATTTCACGCCTCAATTTTGGCTCATTTTCAAAGAGCTATACCTCAAAAGGGATAACTTGGATTTGCTTTTTCTTTATATCATTAAAAAGAGCTCACTTTCCTCTTCAAGGAAATGTCTTCTGAATTTTTGAGACAAAGCAGTTTTATACAGATATTGAGGTTCAAAGCGATATACAAAATATCGCCAATTACAGAAAATAAAGAGTATTTCATTTATTTATACATGACCTAAGAGGACTACCGGGCTGAAAGTTGGTGATCCTGCTAAACATTTGGAATATAACATCCTGCTGGTGCAACGAAAGCTTAGTGTATTTTAGATTTTTCACATTTTGCTGTCAAAGTAGCTCATTTGTGCCGATGTGGCGGATTTTGACCACACTTTGCCAGCTCGTATCTGTTGATAGAAATATTTTCTGAACAGGATTCTTTCTTCATTTGCACCCTGCGGGCATGTCATAAAGGTGTGCAAGTGGCACTTTGATTGCTCAATTAACTGCAGAGTTTATAAATCTATCAGAGGACATAAAATAGCATATCATAATTTTAAAAAAAGTCTCAAATTATTTTGCTGGGCAAAACTTCTTTGGGCAACTTGGTTTTCATGGGGAAAAGAGCAAAATAAGTTTCAATTAGTTTCACGTTTTCCCTCAATGTTTTTCCTATTAATGTACCTTTAGATTTGCTGCAATACACTTTTTGACAAAATTGTATGGTGTGGTTCACCTTTTAGCGATCTTTCTTCTAAAGGTTGTTTTTACAGGGAAAAAATATAAATAAATAAGAATGTGAAAGAAAACCTAATGTCTGTAAAATATTCAACAGTGATGCCGCGAACACGCTATAGTGTGTCAAATATGCAAAAATCGAAGGCGAGGACGCAAAAAAAAAAAAAAAAACATTTTGGAACAAAAAAAAAACAATAGGTCAATGGTATCAGGAAGGCAATTGGTCTTCTTACTGGTCACTGTACCTTAAAGCGGCATCTCACTACTATGAGGGTCAGTGACGACCCAACCTGTAGGGGTTGCCATTTTCATGAGGAAACGGTTGCACATATCTTATGCAGTTGCGAAGTGTTTTCTGCTTATAGGTTTGAACATCTAGGTCGTCATATCATTGAACCCTGGGAAATTCATGACATCCCTATTAGGTGCCTGTTGAACTTTGCGTCAGCTACTGGTCTCTTCTAGAGACATGCTCATCTTTTTGGGGTTTAGTACAATAGACCTCTGGTCGCAGTACTTGGCCATTTGTGCCCCCCTTTCCCTCATTTCATTTCATAGGTCATGGATTTTAATTCGCGGAACATGTTCCTGATGAAGTTTTTAGTGTACTGAATAAATGTGATCATTTCTTTGATGAACTTTTTGAAAAAATGGCTATTTAGCAAGATAAAAAATTGCAACCGTGATCATTGTAACCACTCTTTGGACCATTGTTTTATTTTAAATTTTTTTTTAAGTATTCGCATAAGCCTTCAATAAATTTCTCATATTGATTGATTTTTTTAAATTATGAACTATCATTTAAAGTGATTTACATGTAATTAGAAATGGAGTATCATGTGAGAAAATTAACTTAATTTTATCATGATAAAACTAAGATTGTTTCCATGAATCAAAATTTCTATCTATTGAATTTTTTCCCCGTAATTTGCTAATTCGATATATAGAGGTCCGACTGTAAATAAAAATAAAGTAGAATAAAGGAAGAAAGAAACTCATTGATTCAGTTTTAACTTAAATGAAATTAAAGAGAAAATCTGAGCAGTGAAGCACAACAAATTATCTTGTTTCAGTCTCCTGTCTCTGCTCCATACTCTGCTTCAAATTCCTGTTTGTAAACAAAATATGCCTCCATAAATAAAAGCATAGCTGAGAACACTTTCTGAACTGAATGATTAGTGTTAGATCAGGCCATCTTTGATAAAGCATTGTTGGATTCTGCAGATAAAAAGTTCTATTCTTGTTTCCTGGTGACTTGTTTATGCATTTTTATTTAAATGAATTATATGCTTCTGTTCATTTTAATTTTTACAGAACTATTTACTGTATTAATCCCAAATACTATCTGCCCCTGAACATAAACAACACCCTTATTATTGGAAGTACATTTATGGGGGGGGGGGGAATAGGTGTTTAAAAAATCTTTACCAAACTTTTCCTTATTTTTTACATGAAGCATTTTCTCAATACCCCCCCCCCCCCCCTGCAAAGAAATAAATAAGTGCAGTACAGTAAATAATTTTCTGAGTGCAGAGCCAGTGACAGCAGGAAATGTGGTGGAAATCGAGTAAACAGCACTGGGGCTCTTGTTTAATCAAAAAATAGTCATTCCATGTTGGAGCTACTCCAAATTTTCTTTTCCTAACTTGACCATCTAAAATTTTCATGAAACACTCTGAAATTATTCTCATTGGCATCTTGGAATTTTAAATTATCTTTTATGGACAGGTGAAAAAGCTCCTTCCCAGATCAAAGAGTCGTAAAAATTAGCTTGTATAAAAAGTATGTTTGTGTGTAGTAAAAACTTTTTGATTATAACTTCATAAAGAATATTTTTATATGATATTATTTCAATTGCTAATTAGATTTCTTTTGTGGTTTGCACTGCAATCTGAATTAGGTAAATTATGATATCTGGATCCCTTTAAATTCCATTCAGATATATGATATTATTTGCCGTAATTGCCAATCCTAGCATAGGTTCACTCAAATTTTCATGATATATTTAATAATACACATACACGCACAAAAAATAAAAGGAAGTATTTGCCCTTCTTTGGACTTGAGAAAGTATTCTCTTTGTCCAAAATTAAAAATTTTTAGGTGACTAAAACTAAAACACATAAAAATAATATTTTTCAAAAAATTAAAAAAAAAAAGCCATCTCAAAAATAAATCTTTGGATCCCCTAGTAGCTGGAATTATTATATTTTAAAGCACTGTCATCAAAAAATTTTTTAATAAATTTCAAAAATTTATACATGTTTAATTTACAGTAAAACCCCGAAAATCCGAAATCCCGGGAAATCCGAACAAGTTTTTTTTAACAAATTTAAATTTGAAAAACACACGCAATAAAAGAGAAACTTATTTATTTTGTCTCAACAAAACAATTAAAAACATAACAATACAAGCTCACAAAATATCAATTTCACTGAAGTCTGTTATCATCAATTGTTGAGGTGACGAAAACCTTCCAGCGGAGGCAATTGCGCGCCAGCTTCTCATAAACATGACATCATTTGGCGTGGCTGCTGTGTGTTGTTCTATGAAGCGCAATGCGATGTCAAGAGCAGAGGCAGCATCAGTATAAGTCACATTGACTGTCGGAGTTTCTTCTTCCTCAGTGTCGCTAGCAACATTATCGTCATGTTGACTTAGGACCAGACTCACTATTTCATGTTTGCTGCATTCTTCATCAACATCAACTCTTGCCCACTCCTCTAAACAACCTTCTCCAGCATCCTCACAACCTGGTACTTGGTGAACAAGATCAAGTACCTCAGTGTTATCGTCTTGTGTGACGGGTGTAAGGGTAGGTGTTTCCTCGAACTCGAGGCTAGGCCACAGCTTCTTCCAAGATCTCTGCAGTAAGTTCACACTTGTATTTTGCCACGATTCTGCAACCCGGTAAATAACGTGTTTTATAGTAACTTTCTTCACCTTCTGAAGGATAGAAAGAGAACCATTTTCTTCATTAAGATATCTGGCAGAGTTCTATCTTTAACCCAGGCCTGGCAAAGATAATGACGTCAGCAACCTTACCGTCACTTGCTCATTAACATCGCTCGTGGTGAACCAAACCAACCTGCCTCGCTCAATGTTAACTCCTATACTGTAACAAGGGTTCATTTATTGTGTTATGAATAGTTTTCAGCTAATCCGAACAAATTGAAATCCAAACAGGCTGCAGCCCCAATTAGTTCGGATTTGCGGGGTTTTACTGTATAAAATTTACATATGCGTGCCACCTCTTACTTCGAAAATATGATTTATATGCATTTGACAAGTAATATTGATGAAAAATATTGGAATAAGGGAATAATGTTTTTAACAGGAGCCATGCCAGAGGAAATTTGGGTCAGTTTTCGGACTCTTCACAAAACTCCAGTGAAGCAAAATGGATCCTTCACAAAATTCTAATCAATTAAAATAGACCCTTCACCAGGTTTCGCGCTACAATATCTTACTTTTCACAGAATTATTTATTGAGTAAGCGGCAAGTAATGATAAAATTTTTTATCACTGTATGTTTAAATTTTACATTTTCACAAAATTATTTCATTTTTTTATCGAAATTTACTAAAGTAGGATCCTGTTAAAATGCTGGATTTTCCCTGCTTTTAAATCAAAAGCCTAATATTCCAAAGACCACAGATCAAATTTTGAAACTTTTTGACTTGTTAAACACAGGTTGAGTTTTCATCCAGAAAAACTGAGCTTATGCACTAGTATATACAATAACTCATATGGCATAAAAGATGGAATTTTTAAAAAGTATGTATAAACTTTTAGAGTTTATACATACTCTAAATAATCAGAGAGTGATTGTCAGAGAGTGATTTCTAAGAGTTTCATGAAAATTTGAGATGATCAGGTTAAGTGGCTTTGTTGGTTTGACAGGAATGGACCCAGTTGATTTTGTAAAAAAAAATTTTTAAGCATGAAATACTAGTGCAATTTCAGGGTGTCTTCAAGTTAAGAAAGTTCCTAAAAAGTTAGAATTTGGCCATCAATCATAAAAATTACAAATAGGTCATGAAAATTTTCCATCCAACGTGACCGGTCTCCTCCAAAGGCATTGGTTGTCCGATATCTGACTGATTCTCCTAAATATCTGGAATCCAACCTGGCCACTACGCCAAATATCCAGTTATCCGCCATATTAATTTGATTTTCAAAATTTAATTAACAGGTTTTGAAAATATGACTTACAAACTTATTACATTTCTGGAAGTTGTGGGATGTTTAAAAATACATATTGGAATTAACAGGTTTCAAAACCTATTAATTCCAATTCAAACATCAGAGTCAAACATTTCAATTCAAACACCAGGTTTCAAACATCAGAGCTTGATATCCGGTACGTATCCATCATACAAGCAGCGCGATTCTCGTCCTTCGCTACCAAACGACATCGAGCAGTGAAATCGAGGAGAAAAAGTTTGCTATCTCGCGGCGCAAATCGACACAAGTCGGCAGCCACTATTCTCGTCCTCCATCGTTCGACCTCGTACTCCTCCAGCGGAAGTGACGTGTTTCTGACCAATCAGAATGCGTTTCAGTGACAACTGCGGCTGAATCCGCCATTGCTTTCAGAATTCCACGTGTTTCTCCTTCTCGCACTCACTTTCGCTACTATAGGCGGGCTTCAGATTTATTACTATTGTTTCGCTATATGTTGTTGATTTAATTAAATTATTTTATTTTGGCATTTATTTTTTTTCATTTAATCTTTTTTTACTATTTATTATTATTATTAAAATATTTGTTTAAAGGCTTTGTTAAGACTAAAATTCTTTTATTTCACTTTTTTTTTGTAATTAGCAAGTGGGTAATGAGCAGGGTTGCCACGCACCGAGAAAAACGGGAAAACCTGGAATTGTCAGGGAAAATGAAAATGACCTAAATTGGTCAGGGAAAATCACATTTCACTGAAATTCCTGGGAAAGTCAGGGAATTTCATCTTCTGTTAGTGCAGGGGTTATTTAAGGATGACTCAACAGATGAATAAACCTGCAGACATGTGATTTTTCCGTATTTTGACGGAATTCCTTTTTTTTCCGGTAGTTTTGGAAATTAAGAATTTCGTTTCCGCAAAAATTCTTAACTTTGGAGAGCTCTCTGTCTTTTTCTATGAAAATCTTTGAAAGTAGCCTCCCAACATTTCACAAAATACCAGTAAAATTTATGAATTTTATCCGTATTTTGAACTTTTAAGGATCGGTCCCGATTTTTTCTGCATTTCGAAATCCGATTGCATCGGGTTCGGTAAAACTTCCTAGTTCGCATTTACTGTTCGATTCTGTCTCATGGACATCAATAACTTTGAACTTACCATTATTTTTATCTTTATTAAGTTTCAGCTTCTATAATAGTAAAGAACTTGCACGGACGTAATTTTGCCACGCCCACTTACAAATTCTGCCGAAAATTTTAGGAATTTTTCAAAAGTTATTTTAAGTTTTAGTGATCAGTTTCTTATAATTAGTTTAAAAAATATGTTTGCCAAAAATGTCCTCACGCTTTGCATGTAATTTAAAATGAGTTTTTTAAACTTTTAGCTGTGTTTAGCATTAGGGGTTTGTTTCCTTACAAGTACTCATTATAATATTGTTGCAAAAGAAATTATCAATTTTTTCTGGTTTTATTCAATATATAATTAAAATGCATGAAAAAAATTCAGCAATGTTCTGTTGGGTATTTTTTTCAATATTATAAAACAATTGTGAAGTTTAAGAAAAAATAAGCCTAATGTTTTTGATAGTGCCTATTTTTGATCTTGGAAGTTCATTAATCCAGTTCAGTGTTAGACATATATCTGAATAAAAGTACTGTGTGTTTAAATCACAAAATATGTTTATATTGTCTATTAATAATCTTGTTCTTCTCATATAATGCTTTGGTACTTTGCAATCCTTTTCTTTTTTTTACTTCACGCCTTATTCATAACATTTTAAATAGTTGGTAGATATGAAGTAGTTACTTCAGTTTAAAAGGTTAATGCTTGGAAACGTGTTCATTTCCTTAAAAAAAATGGAATTAGTTTTTATAGATTGCACTGAATTCAGACTCTTTATGAATATAAGTTCTGAAGAATGTAGGACTTTTACACTTTTCTTTGTTAGACATTAAGCCCCAATTACCCCATTCTATTAAAGTGTAAAGTAATGACTTAACTTTGCTTTGTGTTTGATAATTCTGTTGCATAGTAATGTATGTTTGCTATATAAGGTTCTTTATGAAGCTTACATTCTGTCGTGATGTTTCAGTATTTTTTTTCCCTCAGTGAGTCACTTGTCTGATAACCTGTAATTCACCTCCTTTTTTCAATTTTTTATTTCTTGCTTTGTGCGATTTAAAAGTTAACTATTAAAAGTAAGTTTAAATATAAATATATACGCACACTTATATTTGATGGTTTTTTTAAAAATTATTTATTTATTGAAGCACTGCCTGTACTTATTGACACTAAGCATAAATCTTATGCATTCTTCACCATGTATTATATTTAATTCGATAAATTTTACAACGTTACCTTCTGTTTAGCAATTATTAGCATTTCTGCCTTTCCGAATGATAATAAATATTATTGGGGGATTTGTAATTTTTTGAATCCTGAAGTTCTTTTATGCTGTGCAAAATTTTGCTATGTTCCGAATTTCATTGACATTGTTTACAAGTTAAGTTAATCGATTTGTGACAATACTAAAATCTATAAAATGTCAAGTTTTGGGCTTCAAGGTGTATTAAAATTTTCTACTGCGTTCCAACTTTTACTGATAACAAATGTAAGTGAACTTTGGATTATTTTAACTTAACCATTTAAAATTTGGTAATCATTATTGGTAATTTTCATGATAATTTTTGAAATAATAAGATAGGTTTTTATTCACAACTAAAGCATAGTATATTATGTTAATATTTGATAGCGTTTGTTGACATCGATTAACCTGGAATTTTTCCTAAAATTGACTGGAAAACCTGGAAAAGTCAGGGAATTTTATTGTCTAACATGAGTGGCAACCCTGAATGAGGCCGGTACGGCGTTTCGGTATTTTGTCACCAGGCGGAAGGCCGTTCTGAAATTTCATTTCGAGTAATATTTTTTATAGTTGAAAATCTTAATTTCTCTCTAATCCAGATGTAATTTTACACGGTTAGTAATCTGAATAACGAATAATTTAAATGCTTTCTGCAAAAAAGAGGACGCTCTACACTTAATTCTTACTTACACGGTTAAGGAATTGGTAATTAATTTAAAAAATTCAAAACTCTTGAGAATTTTTTTTCTTCTTTTTGATGAATTACTATGTATTGAAAATATTGGAATCCTTTCTGTACACTGTTAAAAACTGAATGCTGCTAAAAACGCACAAGTTTCAGAATCTCTTCACATCACACCACATAATAAGTAACATTATTTTAAATTATGAAATCCAGTGTTGATCAAACATGAAGACTCGGGCGCTTCATTTCAAAATTTTCCAGTGGGGCGGGGAGGGCAAAGAGTTGCATGTTATCGGTGAAAAAAAACGCAAATTGCTTAAACACGTGTATAAATACATTGTATTTCTCAAAGTTAGGAAGGGGTAATAACCCCCCCCCCCCCCGATTGCCTTCCAAAACCCTAGCGTAGTGAAAAGATTCAAAGAAAAGCAAATACCCTTGTAAGATATGATTGTCTTTTTTTTTGCAATTCTTATAGAATTCTGAGATTAATGTGCTGTAGTGGAACAGGTTGCAAAGTAAAATGGAAATATATTTACCCTGTTTCCTTCAATGACTTTTAACTGTGTTATGTAATATTAGTTGATTCCAGTCAAAAAATGGTTAACTCTAGCTTCAAGCTATACGTAATAACAAAGCCATTTTCAAAATTTAATGTTCAAGCTGTAACATTTTATGTTAAGTCAAAAATATTTTTTCTATTATACTCGTATAATGGTAAAATTACTGTTATATTATTTTTGTACAATAATTAAGACTTTCTAATGTCCAGTGTTAATTTATTTTATGTTTGGCTCATTTTGGTTTCAAATGTTTAGTACCATTTGTCATGTGCATATGGGCAAAGTGAAAGAGCATTTTCTTTCACTTTGTCCCTACACTAGTCATCATTTAACCAAATTTGTCCTTCATTTATACATTCATTCCATTTTAAATTTATTTATTTGTTCATTTGTTAAGTAGATTTTTCATTCGTTCATTTAATTAATCATTTATTTTCTTACATTCATCAATTCCTTGGCTCATACGTTCATTTTATCGATCATTCATTCGATTAGTTATTCATGTTCAACAAAAAGTATTCATAATTCTTGTAATTATGAATCATTACATGTTATTTGGACAACCATAGGGCAACGCGAATGAAAAGGGTTAATAATCCCATAGAAAACTATTTTATCAGGAAAATATTTTAATATTTCACTTTTTCCCATACATGGTGCAAAGACGATAATTTTTCACTCTTACTTTAGCTTACAAATTTACTGCTAATAAAGGGAAAAAAATAATATTTCAATGCAAGTTCTATTATAAAATTCAGTTCTTTCTTTATGTGCTGTTGGTTTCAAAATGGATTTCCAATTTGTTCATTTTGAAAAATAATTTATCTTAACTCCCCACATTACCCTACATATTTGAAGCAAATGTTATAAATATAAAGGATGAATAGCATCATATGCTATAGTGCTACAGTTCTCAGTGATGTTACTACACCATAGATGGCAGTCTTATTACTGTAGTAAATAACATTCGCATTATTTTAATTTTTTTAACAGTAGAGTAGTCAATAAATAGCTCATTTTTTAAATTAACCTCTTTTAAAAGTAATTAATGAGTATTTATTTTACATAACTGTATTCTATGAGGGGGATTCAATCTTTTTTTCTAATACCCCATATCAATCGATGCACAAAGCATGATGATAAAAAAGAATAATTTAATTAATATATGCCACACTTCCTTCAGTCTTGCAAAAAAGAAAAAAGAAAAAGTAGCACTATAGCGCTGGTAATTATTTTTCAACTATGCTGAACAATGCAATTATTTTTAAAAATTGGAAATGCATTATATTTATTTGTTCTCATTTGTAAAATACATAAAACTTTATTGTTTACATGCACTTTCGTTGAACATAAAGAACATTAAAAAATCTTTCAAAGCATGCTTCTAAATTTCATGCCTAAATTACTGCTTCAAAATGTCCATAAATGTCAATTTCTCCTCAAAAACCTTTATTTTTTATTATTTATTATTTTTTTTCCACTAATACTTCAATGTGTTTAAGTACAAATTACTTTTTATTCCAAGTTATGTAATTTATTTTAGAGTTAAAGATTAAAAAAAATGATTTCATTGCTTGCAGTAGATTAACAAGTTCTCAGTAGATGCAAATACGAATGCATATAAGCTCCAAACAGCTCCAAATTCAACAGAAACTTACTCAAAAGAATCGAACAAAGCACATCGAGCGCGTTCTCGGCACCTACGGAGCAGTCGAGCTGAATCCGACTGTAAACATCGAATTCAAATCGATGTCGCGGTACGAGAATCCTTCTCTCCTCAATCCGACGTTGATTTCACCGCCAAACCGGTTGAAAACGACACGAGAGCTCTATTCGAGGCGTACGAGAATCGCGCTGAAGGGCCACCGGAAATCCACTATCTGGAAAAATCAATATCCCACACTATCTTGTATGGCCAGTGGGCACCGTCGTTTTTGAAAAGTCTTGAAGAAAATCCCAAAAGCTCACAACAAAGCCACGAAATTTAACTTTTGAAATTCTGTCGACCTCATGAATTATAATTTACCTTATTGCTGTCATATAGTTTCCCTCCTAAGTGAACTATGTTTTTGCAATCTGGTATAATTCAAAACCAAATATTCTGTCCTGGAAAATTGAAAAGTGTATCCTTGACTTGTTGATGTTATTTACTATTTATTTTTACCAAGCAATCTTGAAGATTTGGACACTTCTGCTTGCTAATCTACCTTAACAAAACCAATGAAACTCAACAATAACCTATGTATTTGATCAATAACCCTAGAGTGACTGCTTAGGTTATTTTATTAACATTTGGTCATAATTCTTTTACTCAAGACATGTATTTTGATTTATTTCATGCTTCTACAACTTAGTTTTGATATATTATTTTCTTTCTTTGCAGTCCCAGTGAAATTTATCTGCATTCTTTACAAGAAATTGCTGTGTATTTACAGACGGAGGGTACATGCAAATGTGGCCTTGAGTGCCCCTTGAAATTAAATAAAGTTTTCAGTTTCAACCCATCGGTGACTACTAAAAGCTGGAATGTGAATGATCTTTCCTGGAATGATCCTACAAAACTTTGTAACCATAAAAGAAAAATTGTTGCCATGGCTACATTTCGCAATAGTTCCAATCTCTCTCTTCTGGGATCTGTAAGAGAGCCAGCTCCCTTTCTTTTACAGACAGCTAAAAAAGGTTAATTAATGTATTATATTTGAATGTTATGTATATTTTAAACATTTTGTTATATATGTAATTGTGTACATTTATCTAGTTTTTTTCTTTGCTTTGATATTGTGCTAATAGATAGGTATCAAACCTTTGTACTGTCACCTCTTTCTTTATTAATTCTCCTAAGTCAATATAGAGGTTATGACAATTCTTTCAAATTTGATCTTTCTCTTTTCAGCTATTTAAAAGCAAAATTTCTAAAATTCACTCTTTTGAAAATTGCTGTTTAAAGCTTTGCCTAAATTGCATGGTCCTCCAAAACATTTATTTTAACATTGGGGAAAGAAGTTAATTATTTATACTTTTTAAATGCATTATATGACTGTATAAAACATCACTATTTTTCAATTTCTGAAGATGTTCTTGATATCAAAATTAATGCCAATTTAGCTAACATTGTTTGATTAACAGGGCATTCAAAGTGACTAATTTTAATTTTGTATAAGATTTCCCTTCATATTAATTATTCCTTTTTTTAGTTTCTTACTAAACTATCTTAAACTTTCATTGAATTAAGATTCTTTAATTTCCAGTTATAGTTAATATCTTTCAATTTGTGGTAAAATATTTTTCCTGACTTAGGGTCAGATGGGAAAAGTAGTCATAAAATCCAGGTTTTCCAATGCAAACTTCTTTGCAATTAAGAAATGGACGTATATATATTATAAAGACGAGTATTTTAGCAGCAATTATATTTTAATATCTAGCGAACGTTCAGCTTTGAGAGAAAGTAAATTCCTCAATTTAAATGAAGTTAATGCCCTTTATGCTCAAAAGTTGGCCTCAGTATTTTAACAAAACTAACATAAAAAAGGCTGATTTATAGCACATTACTTCAAATATCAAATCATCTACTGTATATAAAAAAGGATGAATTCACTATTGTTCAGGGTTGTTGGTTTCTGACATGAGTTTTATCAGTCATGCCAAAATCCTGCTCTTCAAAAACATCAAAATTTTGTTACCTTACTTTTATCTGCAATAGTCATTCCTTTTATGCATTAATTAGTGGTTATTACTTAACTATTTAAACACGTTTTTGTAGCTTACTATGAATAGCAGCAAAAAATGAAGTTCTGAAAGAATGTGCTCAATTTGATTTCAACTTAACATTTGAAAATCTTCCTGTTCATGAGATTAGCCTTGCTGATATTTCAGTTTTCATTAAAAACACTAATTTGAGATTTTTTATTAGCCACAGATAAGTGTAAGCTATGACTGAAGTTTTTGAAATTAAATTGCACTGTAGACTTATATAAACTCCTCTTAACAGGCACCCCTCTTAGGTGGAAAATTTTAATTCCCAGCAGCAAATCATTCAGCACAAAAAAAAGCCCCTCTTTCGCAGAAACCTCTCTATTACAGACACATTTTGTTGTCCCTCTAGTGTCCACTATAGAATTGTTTCACTGACTAAAACTAAAAAAGATAATTGTAAAGTCATGGTGTCGGAACGCAAACTTCAAAAATCGGCATTGTTGGGCGAATTTTTATTTTTTGAAAGAAATTGGAAATTTTAATCCTTTTTTTCATAAATTCGAGTTGTTATGTATTATGCATAGCTCAATGACTTTTTAAAAATAATTTTTGATTTGTGGTTTTTTTTTTATCAAATAACTGGGAAATATGTGCATAATGCTGTTTGAAGAACTTTTATAATTTTTTAAGGGTAAGACATATGAATTATAACATTTTAGTGCTAAATTTGATCTTAAATTGCATATTGTTAACAGTGGAAAATAACATAACAAAAATGTGTACAACCTAAAGCTTCAATTCAGTAGTTGTAATTATGTATTAATATTACTTATGTTCTTGGTAATCCATTTTAATGATTATTCCTTTTTTTCAGATGGTTGCCTTACAAGTAAAAGAAAGCGGCATAAAGGAAAAAGCAGAAGCCCCTTTGACAGTGTTCTTGTGTCACAACTTTTAGCACAGAGGGATAAATTAGGTTTACGGAAAGAAAAAGCTGATCCATCAAAAACTTGCTTTGGTGAAGGATCCAGTCAACTTAAAATTCAAAGTACTTTACATAAAGAAGGTTCCACTAACATTATACATACAAATTTTCCAGTTACAGAGACACGAAAAAATTCTCCGAAGTCAATAGGATATGTGTCTTTGGAAGAACAAAGTGTGCCTCTCTTAAATAAATTGAATAATACCCTCAATTTCAATACTTTACATATGAACCAAAATTTTTATGTACCTGATAATGTTTTTCAAGACAAAAGAATTCAAGGCTGCATACAGCCATTCCAACAATGTGCATCAGAAAATAATTCCTCAGTCATGTTTCATAAACATTTAAATTCATTATCATGCAATCAGGATCAAAATATATCTCGTAATTCAGAAAACCTTTATACTGAAAGAGTTCCTCCTTTACCATCTATGGATCATCAAGCATATGGACCTACAATTCATCAAGGGCTATTACATCCTCAGCAGTTTTTGCACAATAACAGCATTCCTGCCAATATCACATTAAATTGCAATTTTCCTTCTCCTAATGTTGCTGGCCAAGTGTTTAGTACCCAACTTCCGGTTAATCAGTGCATTGATATGAATACACATAATCAAGTTGGACCTGATATTGTTACTGCTGTGTCACAATCATCCAATCCCGGTGCATTTTTATTTCAAACGGATGTTCAAAATCACCCTAATCAACCGGTCAATAACATGATGACAAATTTTATGAATTCCCAGTGTGGTCAGACTTACAATTCAGCTTCTCAAGATTCTTCCCTTTGTGTTTCATCTAGTAGTTTAAATTCCCCTAGGTATGCATTATCTAGAGAGGATACTGTAACAAAACAGAAACCTAAAAAGAGTAGTAAAGCAAAAATCAATAAGTTGAATTCAGTTTTGGACAGGGGGTCCCCTTGTCCAAATATTGATGTGCGTCAGATTCCTTCTGAACACCACCGTCCTCCCCCTGAAGCATTTGCTGCTATTGCTAGTTCTTCAAGTAATCTGGCTTCCTCGGGAAATGTCCAGACCTCTAATTTTCCAATCATTCCTGGCAATAACATACCTTTTTCTACTGATAATCTTTGCTTGTCTTACTTGAATAAGTCGGCAGTCTCCATAACAAGTCAAAATGTAACCAGTCGAACTGGCACACAGAACACTTTTTATAATATTTCTAAAACACCTGAATCTAGAAATTGTAGCAGCAGTTCTCCGTTTTCATCCAGTCCTCATAATAAGAATTTGCAAATAAATGCAATTCAACCTTTTCAAGATACCAATCAGTTTTCCCAAGCAAATAGTTTGTGCCCATCTCAAGAAAGCATTAAAAATCAAAACAGTACACTTGTTCAAGCCAATAACAAGTTACAGCATATAAATTTGCAAACCTCTGCAAGTCTTCCTCAGACATCAAATTCTGCAACTCAGATTCAAAATTTGAACAGTTGCTCTAGTTTTAATGAAGCATCTTTGACGGATAACATTCTTTCTCTAAATAATGAAAATGTAAATTCATCATGCAATAACTCTTCTAATAGTGTAAAATGTTCTGAATCAAAACAATTAGAAATTCCTCCTACATCTCATTACACACCTGTCAGTTTCATTGGCTCTATTTGTCCTCCAACATCTGCTGTAATGTCGGTTGTAAACAGTACTCCCATTAATGCTTGTAATGTGTCTGGCGCGCAACCTTTTTATAACTCATCATCTCAGTCAAATATAATAAATATTCCTATGAGTTATGCTATTTCACAAAGTCAGGTGAATAATATGAATACTGTGTATTCCAACCAAAATATCACTTGTTCTCAGCAAATGAGGCAAAACATTGCAATGACGCAGCAACCAATTGTTTACAATAATTCCCTTCAAAATGCTACTTCTCAGAGACAAGATCAAACAGCAAACTTTTTTATGCAAAATCCTGGCACTACCTTGGATGGAATGACTACTTTACGACCCTCTTTAGTGCAACAGGATAACTCGGGAGTTTTGGTGCAGCAAGTTTTAAGTCAAAAAATCTCTTCAGAGTATCCTACAGCCAATATATTTTCTTCAACAGCTAGAGCCCAAGTTATGCAACAAGTAAGCGGCATGGTTCTTCCGGCATCAGCTCCAAACTCTGGTGTAAACTCCCAACAACTGGTTTTAGCCCCAACACAAATGAGAATGTCTGGTTCAGGGGGTCTAATAACTATGTTGCCTCCAACAATGACAAGCAATGGTATGATGAATAGTACTCAAGTCCTGGCAGGACCAGCACAACAATTAGGGCCACAAATGGTTATTCCTGATAATATGCGACCTAATATAGTTAATCAACAGCAACAAATTCTTCAAAATAATTGTTTTATTATGAGCAATCAACCAACTTTTGTTACTAGACCTCCTCATACTACAAACATAGTTAACTCTCATGTTCCATGTCCATCTAATGTGTCATTATCTTTTTCAAGTGGAGCCATTGGAAATTTTGCTACTTCACAACATAATACAAATGGACCAGTCATAACTGGACCCCTTCTCAAAACTCAGGATAGGAATGATATCAATTCTCAAAATTTGAGTAATGAAATACAACTACAGAATGGGAAAGAACAAAATTCTTTTACTAATTTTCAAGTTCTTCAAGCCCCCCCTCAGAGATTACCAATGCAAAAAAATGATGGCACAGATATTAGGCAAGATAATTGGCTTCAAAAAGCAGAAATAAAAAATAATGTAGAACGAATGAATCAAGTTACTGGACCTTTTTTAAGCAATGTTTCAACATCAAGATCAAGTTCAGTGCCTTCAAATATGTCTGGTCATGCCATGATATCAAACTGTGGTCAAGTACTGATTAGTGGGGACAATAGTAATTTACATTCACAAAGTATTGCAGCATCAAATATTCCTCGCATGACTGGAGTAATACCTATAGTTGGTGGTCAGTGTGCATTGAATTCTCCAATGCCTCCTCTTTCAGTTCCAAATGTAACTGCAGTTACTACTACTATGACACAAATGATTCCTGCTATTGGAATTGCCCCACAGATTCTAGGACAACCTGTACAACCTATGGTTCAAGTTATTAACACTATGCCATTCAATTCAATGCAGAATGCTGTTATTGTTCCTGGTGGTTCAAATGTATTACCTCAAACTGTTCGTCTTGACACTCTTCAGACATCGCCTGTCGTTGGTACTCCAACACCCACAGTTTTTAATGGTGTAGTGATTCCACCTAATACAATGAATTGTGTTGCACCATCTTCTGTTCCATCTTTGAGGCAACCTAATCCTGTGAACTGTGACGAAATGAGAATTAATCTTGAAAATGTTCACGACACTAGGGGCACACCAGGGTCAAATTCTTCGTGTAGTACTCCAGCTTCTAGTTGCAGTTCAACTCCAGTATCTTGCAATAATGATAATCATAATATGACTTTACGAGCACTTTCTCCAGCTGTAAGAAAAAGAAGTAGAGATGGTAAACGTAAGGCAAATAGCCAAACAGTTGCGTCAATGTTGCAGCATGGAGCACATAATTCAGCTACTAATGCAACAAATCCAAATTCCATATCTCATCCACAACAACCATCGCAACCCCTTCAACAACAAAATGCTCCTCAACTTTCCTCACTACAGCAACAGTTCCTCCAACCACCTGTACTACAAACACTTACCGTCCTGCCACAACAACCAAGGCCGTTATTACAGCAACCAGTTATGAATTATAATAGTATTGGTTCAGTTGGAGGACATCAGATTCTTACTACTGGTTTGACAAGCCCCCTAGGTATAGTTCAGCCTTTGAGCATGCTAGGAGTTACTCCAACTGGAACTGTTATACAAAACATCCCAGTTCAACAAGTAATGCCGGGACCTCATTTTCAGTCCTTAACTGTATTACAAGGTCCACATGTTAATTCTCTCCCTCAGGAGCAACCTGTGGTAGTAAATGACACTTCTTCCTTGGGAGTACATCCTACTCAGATGCATAGTGCCTTTGCTGCTGGTTCTATTGTTCCTAACATGGTTACTACCAACCCAGTGATAAATACACATGTTGGAGGGACTGAAGTTCTTGTAACTGCTACATCTCAATCTCATTCAGTGTCGGACAATGTAGGTCAAACCCCTGTTCAATCTCGGTTTTCTTCTGTTTTTTCCCAATCAATACCCCCTGTAGCTCAGTCACTTTCATCCACGTCATGTACAAATAATGTCAAGTTGTGTAAATCAAATGTTTCTACTTCTTGTGCTGCTTCTAGTTTTCAAAGTCAAGGATCTGTTTCTTCGTATGCATCCTCTAGAACTATAAATACTTGCATTTCCGGTGTTGAAACTAAAGATGAAAATTTTAATCTTAATGCAAGTGATTTAGCTACAGACTTGAATCATAAAGCCCGAAGTATAGGAATACAAAGTGGCTGTACAGAACAAAATGCAGCTGTTCAAACAATTACATCAACAATACCGGTGAACAATTGTTCTGTAACAAATTCTCCTGAAGATAGTCAAAATACCAAGCTTAGTATGAATGATACTTTAGAAAATACAAAGTCAAAATTTGAAGGCGAAAACAGCAGTACAATATTATCATCTGGTGGTGAATCCTGTGAATCACCTTGGCCAGATCCAGTGAATTTATCTGCTGCAGTTAGAGCTGTTGTTCAAGAGCAGGTTGATAGCAATGAGGAAATAATATCAGTGCCAGTGAGCGGGACCAACCAAATGGTTAATTTTTTGGATTGTAGCTCATCAATTCATGAAGAAACATCTGAACAGACACCCAGTTCTTCCATAGAAGATATTGTAGAAGAAAGTAATGATGCTAATTCCATTCTTGATTTGCGTACCATGTCAATGCAATCTGGTGGATTCAGTACTGATCAAGAAATTTCTGCTGAAAGAAATTGCGTCTCACATGGACAGGAAATAGTAAAAAATATTTTACATTTAAATACTTGGAATGAAAGCCAATTACCTACTGAACATCAACCAGAATCAAGTGATCATGTAGTTGAAAGTGGTTCAACTGCATCATCTGAAAGCTCAGAGCAAACCAGTACTGACTGTAATGTAACCAGTGATTCAGGTGTTGAATCAAGTCAAGAACCGATGAATCTTGCATGCATTCGAGAAGATGAGAATATGGACATAGAGTTGGTTGATTCAGTTCCTATTACTGAACATGAAGAATTAGATGTATTAATTTCATATGATGATTGTATTGATAAAGATGACCAACTCTCAAAGAAGCGTACTGTAAAAAGGCTAAAACGAGAACTGGAAATATCTTATGATGATTTCCCGGAAGAAGAATCTGATGGTAATATACCAGATCTTTATTTTCATTTGTTATTTATGTTAAAAACATTCATGTCCGTCTACATGTGAAATGATATTTAGTAAGACTTATTTTGTTCTTATTATTTTCAAAATTATTTGTCTTAGAAACTTTAAATAATTTCTTGCTTGAAGTTTTCTTGTCAATGACTTTTGAAATCTCAAGATTCCCGAGTCTTGATTCCTCAATCCTCAAACATATAAGCTTCTGCAATCAATATAATTTTTCCCTTTTATTTGGTGAGCTTATTGCTGTTTTTTTTAAATTGTAACTCAGCCACCCCCTAAACAATTCAATTCAAATTGTAACTTCAATAAACTTAAAATTCCATGCAATTTTATGATTTTTGTTTTAAATTAGAATAATATTGATAAAGTGGAAGAGAATCTTCTATTTTATTGCAAAATATTTAAAATATGTTAAATGTATGTATTATGGAATTTATGTTTCTTTTGGTACCCTACAGTTCAAGAATGAGAGGGGGGGGGGGGGAAAAAACTGATGATAAAACTAGTGACTGGCACAAAGCACAGTTGGTTGTACACTGCTGTACAAGTTTAAGCACACAATAAATGTATATAATATTACTAGTAAACCTTGCGGTCATACGAAATGACCACTGTTCTAGATATTATTTATTGTAATTAAAAGGATTTGTGCAAAGGTGTCTTCTAATTCAAACTGAATTACCCAGGTCAGGCGGCGAGGATGCTCCTTTGCTCACTGCCCCACACTACTATATATTTATTTACTATACAATCAAATTGTTTGTGAAAAATATATGTTTACCATCCAAAGAACTTATTGAAAATTTTATTATACTTTTCAAAACAAAAGTTTTAAACCATTAATTCCTATCGTCCCTTTTTAGGGACAGTCTGAAGCACCCAAAAATAAACATTTCAACAAAAAATTGTTTTAATGTAATTCCTAACCAGTTATTTTAAGGTTAGGAATATATAAAAACAATTTTTTGTTGAAATGTTCACTTTTGGTTGCTTCAGACTTACTTTTCAGACTGTCACTCAAGAAAACGTCAGGCATTAATGGGTTAACGAAACTGGGCAAAAAGAGCGCTGCCACCCTAATAAGAAAAATAAAAAAGCGCAGACGATAAATAATAAATTAAAAAGAAAGGAAGGATTAAATTAAATTTGCGTATACATTGAATTTTAACGGAGATTGCAAATACAGCGAAGCCTCACTCAATATGCTAGTGAAACGTTTCGATTATTATTAGTATATTTGTTACAATAACAATGGCAATTGCATTGATTTGTTTGATCACAAGGCAACTGTAATTATACTATTGGAAACAACAGCAACAATGCAAAAATAAAATAAAGCGGGTCAAAAAAAATTAAAAAAATTAATTAAAATAAAACTAATTGAGTCACAACTTTCATTTTTGCAGCAATTTGTTTCTCGGGTCGTAAACATTAACCGTGCCGAATGTGGTCCCGATCGGTAAAACAGCATGGGATTCTATAGCGGACACACAGACAGAATAAGCTGCTTATGTATAAGATATTATACTTCATATATTATATTTGATATTATATTATCTTTCAGTATCCTCAGTTTCATACAACATTTTCAACTTACTGTATTTTAAAAATTAATTACCCGAAAAGCAGGTATTTTTCATTTTTCATGGCAAATATGAAGCGATTTTTGTAATATTAAAAGCATGTTCTGCAATTAAGTTGATGTTTTTAATAACCAACTGAGGATATGATGCAATGAAGTTGATGATTTTAATAATCAACTGGGGGGATATTATCAAATAGTAAATCACAGAATAATCTGATTAGAAATTATCTACTATTTATATATTATAGTAGATATTTTATACATTTTTAATGTAAAATTTTTTAAGTTAGGGTGAATTTGTGAATGTAATATGCATGCATTACTAGTAATTTTAACTTAGTTTTAAAAAATATTCAATATTTTAATAAAACATTTAGTATGTTTAATTTCGTAATTTTTTTATTTGAAAAAAAATTTTAATTAAAAATTGGGCTTTTCCTTTAAAGTAACAAATGAAATCAAAACTTAATATCTTTCACTTTTCCTACATATTCTTATATCAATATTTGCTTTATAAAAATTATAATATAGGCCTTTTCTTTTTAGTACCTATTGTAAATACACAATAAAAAGACTTGCAGATTTTATTAATTAAAGTACTACTTATTGTAAGTTATTTATAAAATACATCAAATTTTTTAATATCAGTTTCAGTTCACTTTTTTTAAAGTTCTTAACATTGAAAAAAAAAGAAAGAATGAGCATGTTTTTTTTGTTTCTTTTACTTTTTTTTTTTTGCTTAAAAATAACGGTAGGGCAAACTTGTTCTGTGTCTCTGAATATAGCTTTTTAACCATAGTTAGACATTCCCCCCCATGTTGCCTAGGTGGAATTACTTCATTCTTTAGTTTGCTTCAAAAGGGAGGGAAGAAAAAACCTGTCCTGATACTCATGTAATTATTAACTAAATATAATCTAATGTAAGTTATTTATTTTTTAGCAGTTTTCAAATTAAATAAAATATATTATTAGTTGAATTTTTCCGGATGCAAGCGAAGAAAAAGTATTACATACACACCATGACACATAAACGTTTAAATGAAATATAAATTTCTATGTTTTATTTTGAGGTACAATTGTGCATAAATTAAAAGACAATATTTTATATGGTAATAATTGTAAAAATAATTTTCACAACATAAATTGTTATAGGCTGAATCGGCCAAATCATAGCTTACTATTTAGTCAGGCTTCATTCTATCTAAATTAAACCAAATGCATTCACTCCTGTAAAAAATTAAACCTAAAACCTGTGTATTGTTTTGTTTCAGTTCCTTATACAGTAAAACCCGTTTAAGAAGTTCCCGCTTAAGAAGTTTTCCCGTTTAAGAAGTTTTTAATTTCAATACCAGTTTCATTCCCATCTCCCCAATGTTAAAATAACCCTTTTAAAAAGTTTTGATTTTATTTTTTTCCCGCTTAATAAGTTTTCATATCGGTCTTTTTTTTCTTTCAAGTGACACTTTAGTCTTCTAAAGTTTCTTTTTTTTTAAAGTTTTTTTCAAACTACGTAGTTCTTTTTCTTTCGAATGGAAAAAAGACAGAAGTAGGTTCAGAAAAGCTGCTTTGGTCAGCTTTTTCTCAAGGGCACCCTTTTCTCAACACCAAAGTTCCAGGAAAACAGGTGGCAGAGAGGTCAGTTGTCAGGAGAACAATAATGACTGATAAGGGGAGAAAGAAATGTTTGTAGCTTCTCCTATATGGGTGTTGTTCTTCAACAGTAATAAAGCAGGGAGCAGGGGTGAGTAGGTATTGTATCAATAAGTTAACTGAACCATGAGTTGCTGTTAACTCGCAATGCATTCTCTCACCTTGTTTTAAAATGGAATGAACCACAGACTACAGTTGTGCTTGGTGCTCAGCTCTTTCCACTGAAATTATTTTTCTACGTGATTCTTAGCTTCCTACGTCAGTGAAAAAATTTGTGAACAAACTCCGCTTCTTTTTCAAAATGTCTGGAAAAGGAATTAAAAGAAAAGCATTGTCGATTGAGGAAAAAGTCAAAATATTGAAAGATGTGGATAACAACTCACATTTATCTAGGGTTGAAATTTCTAAAAAATTAAATCTTCCAGTGACGACATTGAATGGAATTGTTGCCAAACGAGAGGTCATTTTGAATTCTTGTAACCAATCTCGGAAAATAAAGAAAGTTAAGAGGGGAAAGTATGAACACATAGAAGAGAAGTTGTTAATTTGGTTCAAGCAAGCAAGATCGGCGAACATTCCCGTAAGCGGAACTATTTTAAAAGAAAAAGCCGAAGAAATTGCTAAAAAGATGGACGTTGATTTTGTTTCTTCAAATGGATGGATTGACCCCATGAAAAGAAGAGCTGGGTTAGTGTACAAATCGGGTAAAAGGCGAGAGCAAGAGCGTCGACCTTCATGAAACGGATGCATGGAAGAGCACCTTACCTGAATTGATATCTGGCTATCAACCAAAAGACATATTTAATATGGACGAGTGTGGACTTTTTTATAACCTTTTTCCGGACAAAACTTATGCCTTTAAAGGTGAAAACTGTCATGGAGGGAAAAGAAGCAAAGAAAGATTAACAGTATTAGTAGGTGCTAATATGGACGGAACCGAAAAATTACCAATTTTGGTAGTTGGCAAATCTAAAAAACCAAGATGTTTCCAAAACGTTAAGTCACTTCCTTGTGAGTATGAAAGCAATAAATCGGCGTGGATGACGATTCCAATCTATGAATCATATTTAAAGAACTTAAACAACAAAATGAGGAAAGCCAAAAGAAACATTCTCATCTTTGTGGACAATTGCGCAGCACACTCGAAAAACGCTCAATATTCAAACATAAAAGTGCATTTTCTACCCCCGAACTCTACCTCCGTTTTGCAGCCGATGGATCAAGGGGTCATCAAAGTGTTTAAGCAACACTATAGAAAAAGGCTCGTGAAATGGATACTGGAAAAGCTTGAGAGCAGTGATGAATTTAAAAAAGTGAACATCTTGGAAGCAATCCATTTTCTCCTATCTTCTTGGGACTTAGTTACACCATCTGTAATTTCAAATTGTTTCCAAAAAGCTGGATTCCTGGATGGAGAATCAACAGAAGAGTACGATTTTGACATTGACAACAGTGATGATGATGATGGTTGGATGACGTTGCAACGAAAAATGAAATTAAGTACATCCTTTGAGGAGTATGTTGCGATCGATGACGAAGTACTACCATGTGAAGTGCTTACCGTGAATGATATTTGTGAGGCAACAGAAGGCAGTGAAGAAATAAGTGAAGAAATAAGTGAAGATGAAGAAGATGGCATGGAAATTCCCAGCTTTACAGAAGCCATAAAAGGACTGGAAACATTTCGCCGGTTTGTCGAAACAATTGAAAATGTGCCTGAAGAGGTCTTTAAAAGCTTGCGGCAATTAGACTGTTTCCAGTTACAGATTTCTGAGCGAAAGAGAAAACAAAAAACTATGCTGGATTTTTTTCAGAAAAGCAGTGAGTAAATGTAATATCTTCAAATGGCTGATGTTTCGGTAAAGAATTTTTTCCTTATTGATGTTGTTTTAATTATGTAAAATTAATTAATAAATGCATGAATTTTAAAGCAAAACTTAAAATTATGGAAATGTATTCCATGTCTAATTTAAATATTGACAAATGATATCATCCCTAAATATCATTAAGTAAATTCATTTTCAAAAATAGAGCCTACCCGTTTAAGAAGTTTTCCCGCATAAGAAGTTTTTTTCTCTTGGTCCCTTGGAAAACTTCTTAAGCGGGTTTTACTGTATATAATAACTAGTTGACCTTTCGTGCAACTTATCTCTAATATGGCATCATTCTATATTTGCTAGTCAAAATTTACATGGATAGCTACAAGTATCAGTGAGAAATATGTTAGTTTACTGAGTAGTTTCAGCTGAATATAACATCTTTTAAAGGCCTTAAAATTAGTGTGCCTTGTAATGAATAAATAAATAACATAAAATCTGTATATCAATCCCTACAGAAACATAAATGTGAGAAGGGAGCCACATTCGATGTAACAAATGACTGGAATAGTCTGTGTCAGAGATATAAAAACTGATATCTAATCAGTGCTAAGTTCCATAGCAGGTCCTTTATTCATTACGTTCAAGAAGACGATTAGAAGAAAGTTAATTATTGTAGCTTGACACATGATTTTATTAACAACCTACTTGTTTGAAACTTCTAATTGGAGATGTTAAATTTTTTGAATGTAATTTATCCACAATTAAAACTTGCCAAGTTAAACTCCCGGGTTGTGTGGCCAAAAAAGTCAAATTTTTTCTGTAAAAGCCGGCTTTTATTAAAAAAATACTAAGCTTTTTTTCCAAAATAGTTTTTGAGTAATGGTGCAATGGTGGGGTCAGAAGTAGCTTGAAATGTTTCGGGAACGATACACACTGGCTGGTGTTGCTGTTTCCAGACTGAGCCATTTGTCTACATAAATAAAAGCTAAAGCTGGAAAATAGTAAATTTAAATATTTGTAATGATTTTTTTTTGTTCTTGTCTTGATTTTATTTGGTGATTACTAATTTAAAATACTTTTTTTTTTAGATGGCACTCCAAATTCTCCACCATTACCTCCACAACCACGAACATTTAATGATGGAGATTTAGTTTGGGGTCAGATACGTGGATTTCCATCGTGGCCAGGGAAACTTGTCAAAGAAGATGAAGTAAAAGGCACTCATAAAACTGAAGATGGGAAAGTGAGTTCTACTTTTGTATTATTTCATACAGAGGCCATAACATTCAAAATCCTTTGAATGGGACAACAATATATATAGGAAAAATCAACACTACAGCTAGAAAAAAAAAATTCACGGCAAACTATACATACTTTCATATGAAACTATAAATAAAAGGAGAATATATGTCTATAGTGATATAATTAATATCAATGTTCAATAGTTTTAGCAAAGTGGTGCAATGAAGTTACCAAGGGTTATGAAGGTATTAAATATTTAAGTGACTCTAAGTTTAGCAGGGGGTTTGTTAACCTATGGCATGTGTACCACACTTCGTACGTCAAGCAATTTGCACTGGCACACAGAAGCTTTTAGGCTTTGCACATCAATAATTTGATTATAATTGGCACAAAAGTCAAACTAGACACATAATTCAAACCACTAAAATACATATTTGAATGAACAGAATTTGATATTACAAGGACGCTGTCTATTAGTGCATGTTCTTTTTCTGTTACTGAAAAACATTTATAATGAAACTTGACATTTTTTCATGTGACACCACTATCAAATCTTTTAAAAATGCTTTTCGAATGTAAATAATCATTTGTATTAATTTGAAGTTAATGTTAAGCTTCAGGAGTACATACAGGCATTCAAAGCAGAATTTTGAATTTGTTTATCTGATTCTTTGAATGCCTGTATGTACTCCTTCAGTTTAATGTTCACTTCAAATTAATACAAATGATTTTTCACGCTACTTACTTACATCATGGCTTACACATTTATGCATCTTTATTCTCAAACTTACCATGGACCTTTATTTTCATACCCTGACATTCTTGATTTAAAAACTATCCAGTTGGAGCTATTTATTTCGATGGATATTGATGATTTTGAAATGCAACAGGTTGTATTTAAGTGTTCAGGATAATGGACATCATAATTTGTGGAACTATGGAAGTTTCTGGAGGTCAGAAATTTAGAAAAGTATGCTGCCAGTCTGCCTGTAAAAGGTTTGAATCATCCCTGTGAAAATATGGAACTCCATTGTTGATCTTTTTTGCTTACTTGCGTGCAAAGCTCTCAATGTTATTTTAGAAAGATAATATCTATGTGTCGCATCACACCACAGGAAATTCAAATCAACCAAAATGGATCCTTCACAAAATTCCTAGTTCCCAAAGCGTACTTTTTACACCATTATTTATAATTAAATCGGCAAATAATAATATTTTTCATCATTAAAAATCTATATGTTCACTATGTTTACATTTTCAATTTTTACAAAATTATTTTATTTTTCACAAAAATCTCTCTAAAATTCACAAAAAAAAAAAAAAAAAAAAAAAAAAAAAAAACGGACCCTTCTAAAAAATGCTGACCCTGTATACATATAGATAAACAATGCCGGCTTTCGAAAAACCGAAAAATGCAAAATGGAAACTGTTCATGCGAATTGAAAAGTGAGAACAGAATACAAAAAGAATTCAAACTTTTTTGTATTCCGTTTAAACTACTCATATGCACTTTTTTTGCCTTCAATATGAATTATAATTCTCTCATTCAAAGCTTTATGTTCACCTCTAATATCTCTTTGGGGATTATCGAAAATAATTCGAATTGGTATTCTAATTTAAAAATTATTAACATTAGTGACTAGCATTCTCACATTAACTTGCATCTCAACTGTTTAATTATATTAAAATTGGATGTTATCTTTTAAACATCATCAGCTTCTGTTGAAAGAATTTAAAAAAAAATATATAGTCTCTACAGAATTAAGGTCAAAGGTGAATTCCTTGAAAAAGGGAAAATGGCACTTAAATTTAAAAATTAGCTTTGGACCACTTGTAATACATCATTTTCTTCAGAAATAAGTAAACTTTTTGAAAATAGAATTTTTTTTTTAGTTTGACATAATTTAAGTTTTAAAAACTGTGCTCAAAGTGACTCTTTTATGTCACGCCTTTGTAGAGCCAAATTACTTAAACTTTAAATTAATCTAACAATTTGATTAATTATTTTATAAAGTTTAACAAACATATTAACTATTATACTTTGGGTGTTATATTAAGCTTTTCATTCATTTGATAAATAAAAAAAAAATATTCTTGCCAGAAAAGTAGTGTATTAATTAGTCATACTGAACATGTCCTTCCGTTACCAAAAAAGTGAATATCAACTATCTCACTCAGAACACAATGGCTCAAGAATTAATTTTTTTAGTACACTGCAAGTTTAAGGCTTGCATTAATTTGGCAGAGTCAAAATTTTTCAAAAATGCAATTTTAGGAGTTTTTTCCTGGTAACAGAAGGACAAAAATCATGGTAACGGAAGGACAGTCATAGTTAACCTCATTTCCACTTAATTTAAAAAATACTCAATTAATATAAGCAGCATGTATTCACTGCATAAAACTTTTCTTCATTGTATTTATTTGATTTGGTGTGGAAAAGGTCAAGAATATGCACTGGTTAGTGATGAACTAAACCACAGAAAAGCGAGTTTCTGGTTTTATTGATACACACAATGTGTTTCCATATTTGTATTTGGTTTGTTTTTTTCAGTTACAGAGCTTAATATGCCTGTTTAAACATCAGTATCTATTCATAAATTTAATTTTCATTGAAAAACAATTTAAAGATTAAGGCATCAAAATCTTCTTGGACAGCAGTCTCAGAAAAAGAGATGTCAACAGCGCTGGTGTGGAGCAACATTTTATCTGAGAAGCTCATTACTGCAAAAGGCTTTGCAGACATTGCCCACCCAGCTAAAGTCTTATAGTTGGACATCTTCCCTCACAGGATATCTATCAAAATTCAATGAGTACCTCACTGAAAGATGGGAACAAGTCCATCCTCTGCCAGAAAGACAAAGCACTCATTAATTAGTAATTAATGCTTTCTATCCTATTAACATAAATAGGAATATTTGTTTCTAGTGGAAAGATGATTTTTAATCTCACTACATAATGCTTATCGAAGTATCCATAAAATGGAATAGTAGAGCTGCAATTGTTCGTCAGAAATTTTTTATTAGTTGAATGGAGGGGAACACATTTAACTTGGTGAGAGAAGAGTAAAGGTAGGGGAGAGGGGAAATATTTTTTGAAGTGTTGCCTTTGAAAAACTAAATCCATGAATGTTTGATTCATATTTATCCTGTAAAAGGAGACATATGTTGGACCAACAATGAAGAAATTTAAAAAATCGAACTTAAGATAATTATAGGAACTGCCCCAGCACTTGACTGAGACGCAGGTTCAAGTATAAATCTAATATATGAATAAAGCCAGTGATATACCAGTTGATGAATAAGTCTAAGAAATGGTCTTAAACATGATTTTCACACATATTTGAAAGAAGTTCAGCCTTTTTAATGTGTATCTTGTACTATGGCACTTTCGTCCTTCCGTTACCATCCTTCCGTTACGATGACAAAATATTTCTTTTTAGTGAAAAATATAATTATTTTCAAAAAAACTCTCCTAATATGCATTGAATGAGCCTGGCTTAAGATACCCAAATTGTTTCAAGAAATTTCTGCAAATAGTTTAACTGAACGTTAAAGTTGATAGCGCAACCAAAATTATCATGTCGGAAAAATGTCCTTCTGTTACCAATCTTAAAATTTCAATTTAAAAAAAAATTATTAATCATAAAATTCCAAGTTTACTAATTTCCATATAACTTCATAGAAAGTATAAAGGTTAGACTGTCAGTTTCTTGAAAACAGTTATTTTTTTAAATTGAGAAGCTCTCAAAGTCCTATTTTGTTGTAAAGAAACGTCTTTCCGTTACCCACGGAATTCCCCCAAAGCTTAAAACGATAAACTGTCTGGACGTGCATTATAGAATTTTGCTGAATGGTCCAGAAAAGCACCTACTTGTTTTCAAAATAATATTGCAGGGAAGAATGTTCAATTTTACAATCAAACAAATAAGGTAAATGACCCGGTAGTGGACACAGTTAAGAAAATTTTCGTACTCTTTTACGTGGCAAAATTTTTTTAAGGGACTTACATCAATATTTGCATATTTAGCTTAATCACCAACTATTTCTCTAAAAATTAATTACCTATAAAATGTTATTTGATGAAAAATTAGGATTTTTACGTCAAATTTACTAAATGCTTAATTTGTATCTATAGTGGACATTTATAAGACACGTATTTGCATTAGTAGTGGACAGAAATTTTTCTTCTATTTTATGCTGTTAACTTGGAGAAATAATTTAAAAAATAGCTAAGGGACCATTCATAAATGATGTCACGCTTTTTCCCCATATATTTTCTCCAAATCCCTAACCTTCTTATTGATCGGCTTTAGTAAAGAGCAGCAAATGTGACCATTGTGGAGGCAGCTATTAAATATTATGATCCATGTACTTGCATAGATGCTCCACGCCAACTTTAGTGCTATTAATCTGCACTAGGAACGGTTCTGGTAATTTCATTCAAGTTTAATGTGTTACATTTGCTTATTTTAGGAGCTGAAAGATCTAAGTGTCCGCTACTAGAGCAGTGTTCACTACCGGGTTATTTACCTTATACTCCATCAGATATCAATAAGTTTTAAATAAGAAATATGAGATTATGAAATTTTTTTTTGTTAGAAAAAACAGAAAGAAAAGGGGCCATTGCGTCAAACGGCTTTAGACTAGGTGGAGGGAATGACTCGCTGTAATCAATATTTTTCATGTATCTTGCAGTTTTGTTTAAACATTTTTTGCCTCTTTTTTTTTTTTTTTTGGAAAAGTAAAACATGTAAATGGAAGGGGGGAAAGCACTGAAGCCGGGCATAGCACTGTTAGAGGGGAAATATTCTCGTTTTTTTAAAGTTTTTTGTTTGAGGGAGTAGGAAATGAAAAGGGATCAAAAAGAAATTCTGAATGCTTTTGCTTTCTGGTTACTTGAATGCAGGATAGATAACTTTTTATTGCATATATATATATGTATATATTATGTATATATGTATGTATGTATATATATTATGTATATGTATGTATATATATATTATGCATATGTATGTATATGTATATTATATATATATATGTATGTATATAGTACATATGGTATGTACAGGGTCCGACAAATCCCGTCCGCCAGGTCTCCTGGGCGACTGAAAAAATGCCTAGGCGACAATTTTTTCAGGTGACGACTAGTTCGCAAATGAAAGCTGGCTCCTAAAAATTTTCCCTGGCTCCTAAGATTTTCGAGTTTTTGTCGGACTCTGGGTATGTATATATATAGTAGAATTACTGCAAAGGGGCAGGGGAAGCAATCCGTTCGAGGTGTCCCCTTTTGGTGGTGGAAATGGACTTGAGAGTTTTTGATAAATATATGTGCATCAATTTTGATTTTTTTCTCATTTCTTAAAAATATATTTAATGTATATAAATACTCACATTGTACTTCTGCCTAAAAATCAGTCTTAAAAAAAAAAAAATGTATTTTTTTATTATATTTATAATCTGTTCAGAACAGGGTTTGTTGATTTAAATCAGCTTGATTTAAATCAAGGGATTTTTTTAAAAACGTTGATTTACATCAAATGATTTTTTTCAAAAAAAAAAAAAAACATTGATTTTACAATGTTAGAATGTATTGTAAAAATGAAATATGTTGCAAATTGCAACCACTGTTTCAAACAAAACTTCCTACATCCATCTGTCTGTGTGCATAACATATTTCATAAGTTTAGAACTAATTACTATTTTTTTAAATTTACAATATTACTATTATTCTTCAAGCATCTTAACAGCAAGGCATAATTCATTCAATCATTCAACTTAGAATTCAAAATAATCATGAACCATTCTCTGTTTTTTATTTTAAAACTAGTATTTTAGATCAATTTAATAAATGCCACGCAATAAATATTTCAGAATGATAGTGTTTAGAATTTAGAATATGTATCCTTAAAGTTTCATCCATGTCACCTAATAGCTTAAGGTTTTTTTCCTTCTAAAATATTTTTTTATCATAGAAGTTTTCAATAACGATACAGTCGAACCTGTTTATCTCGAACTTGTCTTTCTCGAAAACCTCCCTATCTCGAAAATTTATATTTTCCCTGCATTTATACCCTAAATTCAATGTATTTTTTCATGTTTATCTCGAAATGTTTTTCACCAAAACCTCCATGTCTCGAATTCTGGTTTTGCTGCCATTTTGGAATTCGAAGCCGAGTGACCTTTCGGCAGCTAACAAAATTGATGCGGAAATCGTAGCGAACGTAAAAGATGATTCTGAAGTAGAAGAGGAGGTGGAGAAAAACAAAGATGTCGCGAAAGTCGCTGTAAAAAGAAGCAGAGAAAGCTATTGAAACATTAACTTTCCTCGAATTTCAGGAAAATGTTGATCAAGGTGAATTTACAGCGATCGCTACCCTCAAAAGTATAATCGAGTCGAAAAATACCAGACAACAAAACCCTAAAAGTCTATTTTTGCTGGTACTTGCTAAAAAAAGTAGTAGTACTTGTCTTGTTTTTGAGAGACTTGCAAAAGGGTATGCTGAATACTATTTCTTTATTGTCGATGCTATTTATACGAGTATAAAATTCGTTAAAAAAAATTAGTATAATATTACAGTAAAATGCTTAATAAAACTAAGGCAGCAGATTTTTAACCTACAACATATAGTCTTTGTTTCAATTGCAAATTTGAATAGTTTTATCAAAACCTCTGTATCTCAAAACCTCTTCATCTCGAATATTTTTTCCTTCCCTTGAAATTTGAGATAGACAGGTTCAACTGTATTTGATTAAAACAAAAAGTTTCAGTTTCTAGTAATGGTGTGAGCATATGATTTTACTAAATGGGTAGGCTAAATTTTTCAGGCTTTTTCTTTCATAAAATGAAAAATAATTAAAGTACACTCAATGTAAAAATTAACTACACCCAATTGTTACTTTTTTTCAGCTTTCAACAGCAAAATAATTCAGATTAAGTTTCTTCATTTTCTCTCAACTTATGAGTGTGTACTATTATTCCTGGTAGTGTTAAGTTTCATTTGAGTCATGCATTTGTATTAAAGTTTGTTTATCATTATTATTAAAAAATATTTATTGCTGTGAAAATAGCTTAAAGTGTTTTGCATATTGATTAACATGCCCTATTGTTTCTATGAATGTAACATAATAAATACCCAAAGTATTTAAGGTATTTTTTAAAAAAATAAAAAAAATCCGATTTAAATAAAAAAAATCTGATTTAAATTTAAAGAAATCCAAATTTTTTAAATATTTAAAAAAAAAATCAGGAACCCTGGTTCAGAATGAAACATTGTTTTCGATAAAGCCAGAATTTCTGAAGGCAGGGTTTCGTTACTTTTTCGTTCGGAATTGTGCGGCTGCATGTGCAGGTGTGGGGAATCTTTTATTTCTCCTTGGAAGCTGAAAAAAGCATAAAAATAGCCAGCTTAATGCAGTTTGTTTTAAAAATATAATTTTAGGCTCAATTTAGATTGCATTTGTATTTTGATATTAATTCATTTGTGGGTAATCTGCTCCAATATTGGCGTGTGCTTAATAAGTAGTAATTTTACAAATGCTTTTATTTTTTTAGTTAAAGGATCATTTTGCAACTCTGTATAATTTCAAAACTTATTTCTGAGAAGAAAAATTATTATTCATATAATCGAAAAAATATCGCTTTACAAATAAATTGATGATAGTTGAGAAAAATCATGAAGAGCTCAACTCCTGTATTTCCGTTCTTGGTAAGACTTTTCTGACCAGAATTTAATTTTAAACTTTTTACACACGATATTCATGCTCTTGCACTTGTTTTTGTTAGAAGGCAAGCTCTGCCCAAAAATAAATTTTCTATGATATTGAGTTTTTGAGCGAGTTCATAGAAATTTAACACGGAAAGTTTAACTAATTTTTGACTACATTTTTAGCATGTTTAAATGCAGTGCTGAATCCGGGGATGGATACGAGCTGTGGCTGTGCCCCGGGCGGCATTTAGCGGGTGGGGATTCAAGAGTGGATCGAAGAGGGGTATTGGCCCTTGTCAAAGTGAACAAAAATAGCCTGAAATTGCTTTTAGGACTTCAACTTTGGAAGGATAATTCCCACACCTCCCCTTCTTCTAACATCAAAGATAGCCTAAAAATGTGCATTTTAAAATTTTGAGGGAAAAGCCCATGAAATCTGCCTAACAGTAACATCAAAGACAGCTTTAATTTCAAAAATATTCGTGTGAGTCTTCGAACCCCATCTCTTCTCCAAATGTTACTAAAGGTAGCCTCAAATTGATTTTCAGGATTTCGATTTTGAAAAATTTCCAGTAGAGAGCTGCCGGAACTAACATAAAAAAAAGATAGCCTGATCTTATGTTTCAAAATGCTTCCTGATAAGGGAAAGCCCTAGAATACCTCCTTTCTCTAAAGGTGCCAAAGATAATCAATTTCAATTTCCAAAACTGCCTCCACTAGTACTGGGCGATGCCTAATTTTTGATACTGCGATACATCGTCAAAATAATATAGAGATATTTTGATATATCGCAATGTTTCAGTACAGTATGAGGCCCCAAATTCGGAATCCCGAAATCCGGAAGACCCAAAGTTCAGAACTTTTTCAAAAAAAAAAAAAAATCTGTAGCTGAAAAAAAATTGCAGCTTTTGTTTTTTAAAGAAAAATCGGGAAATATTTCATACCGTTTTTTTTTTTGGAAAAAGACATTTTAAAAAGAAGGAAAATAAAATGTAATGAACATGTTTAAGACCGGAAATGTGCAGCTTTCAAAAAAAGTTATTTCGGGATTTTCTGAAAGGGTTCGTTTTTGCGATTAAGAGTTTTTATTAATTGTTGCTTTAATGCTGACTTAATATTATCAAATTTTGCTTTTTTAAATTTCTTGTAGTTATATTATATTTATTTTTTAAAATGAACTAATTTTCGCATGATACAGAACGTTCGCAAAACTGAAATTCGGCGTTTCTCGCATTTTCCCGGTAATCTCATCTTTTACTGCAATTAAGTGACTAGAGAATATAAAATCATATCAGAAGTGGACGAAATTCTTTTCTTTTATTGTTTAATTAAAGAGGTTAAAATAATATCAGGAAAAGCGTAGATTTTTCGATGTTTCGCCTCAAATGTAAGTAGACTCCAACTTCGTTTTTTGTGTTACATTCCGCGACTTATAGGCAAGTATATGCGATAATAAAAAATGCTATAAATGAGCAAACTGATAATAAAAACTTCCAGAGCAAATTATATGGGCTCTTATGCTACTTACAAAATGTTTTGAATGAGGACCCAAAATTCGGAAATCTGGAAAGATCGCGGCCCCAAGCGTTTCGGGTTTGTGGTTCTATACTGTATGTTAAACTCGCTGTATAGCTAAGCAAATATATAAAAGAAATTCGTTTTCAGTGCTTTCTTCCCGCGAATTTGCCTTAGGTGAAAATACTGATTAACCGCCACCCCCCCCCCTCTTTGATTGACATTGTAATTATAAAGAAAGAATAATTAGCAAATTGGAAAAAACGAACCTTTTACAGAAATCGCTATCGCAAAACAACTGACAATGAGTAAAAAAATTGCTTAATTTACGATCTTAAATATATTCCCTAAATTTTATTTTCAGTATTTTAAAAATATTAATTTCAACTTTCATGTTGTGTTTAAAGCAACGCAGTTTTAAAATGACACAAAACGTCGTCGTTGGGGTGCGTATAGCCGTGCAAGAATCTTAAATTTTTACCAGTTACAATAACAATATCCAATCTGAAATAAAGATGAAAAGAAAAGTAAAAATAATTTCTTTTTAATAATAATAGCTAAAACTTCTACTTATGTATATTTTATGAATTTAGAAGAATCATGCATTAATAATGCATTAAAAAAAAGTATTAAAAGAATACAGACGAATTGGAACAATAGCCGTTACACAGATTTACCGAAAACAAATTTATAATTTTACTATTAGTTAACTTTGTGAAAATGTGCTATACAAGTATCACCTATTTTGTAGAAGGAAATAACTTGTTTTCGGTTGAACTTTGTCAGAAAATGTACAGTGTTCTTATTGTAAAAGAGGATGAATGAATTATTTTAAGATTAATTCAAAAACATACATCTAGTTTTTTCAAACTTATTAAATATATTTTTCATGCATTAAGTAAGTCTTAAATACTTTTTACAAACTTAAATACAATAAATAAATCACTTAAGGCATATTGCAGATTTTAGCCTATTTTAGTAAAAAGAAAAAAAAAACATTTCATTTTAGCGAGCTTTTACCGCTTGTCAAATAATGAAAAGCAAAGAAAACGAAATATTTTCCCCAATCATAAAGAACCCCATCATTTATTCACTTCCCATTATTGCCGCTAGCAGACCCAAGTCGGAAGTTAGGAATGAACACGCCACGCTAGGGTTTTGAAATAAAAGAACCAACACACGAAGGAGCGCCAACAACGATTTCCTCGGCAAAAGACGCGCCACGATGATTTCATCGGCAAATGCTGATAGCACATGTTTTCCCCCACCTCAGGAAGAGCAAAGAACAAGCGCTTACGAAGAATCTGGTATCATCCTCAGTCACGATATATCGGAAACCGTGATATCGTCAGTCCCAATGTATCGAAAACCGTGATATCATTGCCAATCACGATATACCGAAAGATACAGCAATGTGAAATCGAACATCTCGATGAATGTGTAATACCGGTATTTTGTGAAATATAGATATATCGCCCAGTCCTAGCCTCCACTTAATAAAAAAAATTCTAGACCCTATTCCCTAACTTTCTCTTTCCCCTCTCATTACCAAACATTATTAAAATTGTGTCTTTTGGGTTTCAATTTCAAAAAAATTCTAGAGAAGAGCACACACTCCTTGCCCTAACGACACCAAAGATAAACAAAAATTGTGCTTTTAGGATTTCAGTTTCCAAAGAGGCGTTTCAGCTCCAGGGGAGGATTCCTGGACCCCTCTGCCTTTGAAGTCATTAAAGATAACCCAATACTGGTTTTTTCCTTTCAAACAGTTTTTTTGGAGATGTACTTACTCCCTGCCTCCTTGGTTTTTGATGTTACCAAAGGCTAAATGTGCCTGTCAGACTTAAATTTTGAAAATTTTCATATAGTGATCCCTCCAAACCCTCCTACCCTTTTCCTATCATCATCGAAAATCATCTAAAATTGCATTTTTAGAACATAATTTCCAAAATTTCCCAGCGGAGAGTCCCTGAATTCCTCATTCTCCCGACTCTCCAAAAGTAGCCTAAAGTATAATTTCAGTTTAAAAAAAAATTTTCAAAGGGGAACCTTACCCTTCCATATTCCTCAATGTTATCAAAAATAAGTTAATGTATGTTTCTAGGACTTCAGTTTTAGAAATTTTCTGGGTAAGAACTGCCGGCTCTTACACCTCCTCTCCTTGCGTCACCAAAGATCTACGAAAACTGCGTTTTTACGACTGCAGTTCGGTAAAATTTCCAGGAGAGAGCAACCAAATTCACCCTTTTCCACCCAAATTAAGGCAAAATGGCCACAATGTTGGAGGAGAGCTATTTCATGTCGTCTATCTAGGGCATTTTTACACAAACTACATTCAAAAATTATACAGATCCTGCTTTAATGCATTCTAGCTAAACATTAGTTTAAACTTTCGTCATGCAAATAAAGACTTGATTCTTAAGATTTTATCCTTTAAAAGGTTTTTTTTTTTGGGGGGGGGGGGCTAAGGGGGGAAGGTGACAACACAAATTACTGCCCCAGGTGCTACTTGGACTAGGAGTGCCACTGATATATACATATATATACTAATACATCTCTATATGTTCAAATTCTGAATTTTCATAAAAACTGATTATTCTCAAACATCTTTTTAAAATTCATTAAAACAAGTGCATATGAAAAATGCTGGATTGCCCCCTGAATACTTGGATGTAGGTTTTAAACCGCCCACACTTCTCTTGGGTTCGTATTTTGCATCCTTCAAAGCGAAATCCATTGTCCCGAGTGTACCAGCTTACATTATTATTTGCAATGCTAACTTCGTATATCTTATTATTAGTAATTGTTATTGTTACAAAATAAACTTTTATCTCTCTCCAAATCTCCAAAACTTTAAACAGAATCTGAATAAACAATGAATGGCTGAAATTCTGCTAGCTGTGGACGACATGCATCTGCATGTCTTAATGTTACTATGCATAGCAGGGTGCCGAAAAATGCATTGCATTATTATTATTATTATTATTATTTTGGCCGTCATTCTGTGAGACTGTTCTTACCTAGTGAAAAGTTTCTTCTACTCTTATTTATTAAAATAAATGAAGGTATAGCTTGCTCAGTAAAGATTTTGAGCTCCTTCAAAGTCTGTTTTTCTCTACTTCAGTTTGTTAAAATGTACAATTTTAATCAAAAATACTCGAAGCATCTCTGATTTGATGATATAATTATCGGTTACGTGTTATGTTTTATTATTAATAAAGACTTAGTATTTATTCCGAGAGAAAATGGTTAATTCCATGTGTCTTTTGTTATGTCTGTCACAACTTTGGTTTAATTTCAAATGCTAAATATTAACATAACATGGTAAATTTTGATGTGCTTACAAATCTTCATGCCTACTTTAAAAATAGTGAAACAATTTGTCTAAGAAGTTAATATTTTGTATTGTGTAACACGTGTGACAGATATGACAAAATTTAAACATGTCTGTTAAAGCATGTTTTTATGCAATTTTGTATGTATATATTTGCACTATTTAAAAGTAGGCATGAAAATGCGTAAGCTGCTTTTGATAGAAGTATAAAGGTAAGGACGTTGATGTTGTTGTCCTAACATTAATTGTTTTTGTCTAAATATGGCTGGTGAAGTGTCAATTTGGTCTCTAAATAACAAATATAGGAGGCTGATATGGGAGAAGCTGCAGCTACAAGGCTTGTTTTTTGAACTTTTGTGCTATATTCATGGAAATGTGACTCCTAGATTATTCCAGGGTTGCCTGCTTATCCTGGCCAAATTTTTTTTTGCTGTGTTAGGCATTATGTTAGGAATAAGTTTTGTAAATCAATCATGAAATAAATAAAATAGAATAAAAAAATTAATAATAATACAGAAATAAATTTTTGAGCATTTGAAATATTCATTTAATTGAACGTTTTGGAATGACTTTGAGATACTTCTAAATAAAAGTTGTTGTCAAAGCTGAAGTTTTACAGGATATCTTAAGTATGCAAAAAGATTCTTTTTAGGATGTAAGAGTCAAGATAATCAAAAGTTGAATGCTTCAGATTGCTTTTTCGTTTTGAAGCGTGTGTAGGGCTTTTAGTGTGGTTCTCAAGACTCCATATAGTCGATAAAAATCTCCTTTTTCAGTCAAATTGGTCTTCAAGTCTCTCCTCTGTATTTTTTTTTTTTTAAATCCTGGATGAGAGAATCACAATATTTTGTAAATTTTGTATTTATTTAACATTATTATTTCTCCATAAAATATGTTTAATTTTTTTAAATTTTTGAATCAATGTAGAATAGTATGGGGTTTTATTTTTCTTTAAAAAATTAAATCTTTTCAAATGCAATATTTATTACTTGTACAAAGCTATATATTAAATAAAGTATACTTTAAATAAAGTGTTTTTAGATAGATTTTAACGTTATACACATATTTAAGTTTTTGTTTCTCTTTAGCTATGGGTTAGATGGTTTGGAGATCATACATTTACACAAGTTGAACCTGATAAATTGAAAACTCTTTCTGAAGGTTTAGAAGCACATCACAGAGCGAGGAAAAGACATAGGCGGTAAATTTCTTTCTTCTTTCTTTTAAGTTTAGTTTTCGTTTGACTTCTCATTTATCATTTAATTTAGTTTCCTTCCTCCTTGAAGTAACGTTCTATTCAAATATTTATTTACATATTATCAAAAATAGTAGTTAATGATGTAAAAAATAAATTCTTTAAAATGCATGCTATTTTCTTTTTATTTATGACAACAACGGGTGAAAGCTGGTTAGTATAGAGTGACATGACCTAGATATTTTTTAAATGGATAGTATTAGGCTGCTAAGGGGGATAGAGAACTTTGCCAGGTATCATAACTCTTGCTACTCCATGCCATTTCAGGGGCTATGGAGCACCATATGTTTGCGTATGACAAAGTTTGTTTAGATGCCTGGTGACCTTCAAGATCGTCAGATTTCAGCACTTGTGATTTTTTATTTATTTATTTTTTTGTGGGGATATCTGAAGTCGCCTGTCTATCCTCACTTTGGCTGCTCTGAACAAAGCAATCAAGCAGGAATCGAGAGCATCTGATCTTATGATCTTGAATTGTGCATGCACAGCTTTTGAGAAAAAGACTTGAATCTTGTGTGCAAGTAAATGGACATCACCTGTCTTGTATTATTTTTCAGTCATAATATTCATTTCAAATGACATTTAAGTATGAAGACGTTTTTTAATTTTTATTATAGAATTTTTGTTTGTGTGTATTATAAGCAAAATAGAAAAAAAAAACATTGTCAATCGGTACAAGTAAAATGATTGAAAACATTAAAGCTGGCAGTCTGGTTTCTAGGGCAGTCATCCTCTTCCTGAGTGCCAAGTGAAGAAAACTATTATTTTATTTACACTAATGTTTTTTTTTTCATTTTAACTATGTTATTTGCTTAGTAATTTCTCTTTAACACGTGAGTCTTGTTCGTTTCAAAAATGTCTAGTTTCCATTGGCAAGTCAGTATTTTCATCTTGGTCAACATTACTTAGTATTTTCAGAATTTTTTCAGTAAAGTTTGTATTTTTCCAAATTTACCATTTAATCCCTTTAAAAAAAAATCCCCATTATTCATTTCCCTCTTCTCTTAACCTTAAAAAAATGTCAAAAAGAAACTAAATTGTCAACAATGCAACCTCACTTTCACCTACCTAGTCAAGACTTCATTGGGTTCTGCTAAAGCATGATTTTTTTGGTTGGTACTGATTTTCTCATTAGTCGGCAAAGTCTGGTTTTTGTCAGTGACAAAAGACCATGTTTCTTTCTTTCTTTTTGGAATTTGAAGTTGTTTGGGAGTAGTTGAAAAAAAAAAAAAATCCCCCCTCCCCATCAAAACCATAAGCTGCTAAAAATACATACCCATTCTGGATTAAATTTTAAAAGAACATAAACATAGTTTCATATTTTGTTGAACAATTTTCATTTTAGGCTAGATTTACTGTAACTTCTACAATTCAAATAAAGCTGCAACTTGTATCAAACACTTGAAAAAGGATTATTCCACGGGTGATTCCCCCATTCAATAACAATTATAAAATTGTGATACTTTGGTGGTCATATTTTCTTCAATCCAAAAAGGAATTTTTTTTCTTTCAATAAAATTTATTCAAAACTATTGTGTAATTCATTAGTATAAGTATACAGGAAACGTTTTAGAATTATATGGTAGGAAATCAAAAATGTTCATAAGCATATTAATATTTTAAAAAAATGGGGTTAGGGTTAGATTCTTACAAAAATGACCAATAATTTTTCAGATCTATTTGCATGTTTAGTCATCTCTCTTCTCGATGACTTGAGTTTTTCCCAGATTTCAACACCAGAATCATCTCTGTTTTTCTTCTGTTTGCTTCATAAAATGTCTGTATCAATAGAGAATTCATTTCAAATTCTACTTTGAAACTTCCCAAAATTCAGAAAAATTGTTTTTGAAGGAATGTTATCATTATTGTTTACAGAAAACTCTTTAATTTGTAATTCTGCATGCAAAATTCTTTTATGCTGTTAAGATTCCAAATGCTCAGAAATCAGTGCAATGATATCCACACAAATTCAAAGAAAGTGGGAAAACCTGATTCCAGGTTTTGCTGATGTCCAATATTTCCTATATTTTTGGAAAAGTATAAAAAAAGACCTATATTGTCCTGTATTTTTAAATTGTCCAATATTTTCGCACTTGTCCTATATCATTTTAATTTATTTTTAATTGATACCCAAAAGAACAAGCGCTTTTGTTATATTCATATGTGTGCATGCCACTTTTATGAGTATAATCTTCCGTCGTCTTTTCTTACGTTTCAATGGCATTAAGCGCTCAATTCTTTCACAAATCCATTTTTTTAACTTCAACAAAGCATTTTGGAAGCAAGCCAGAAGTCTTTGCTAATGAAGAATGAAGCTGTGGTCGCCAAGGGCTTTTTGGTAGACCTTGGACGCTCTCAAGTAGTTAATATGCACATTATTACACCAACAATTGTTCGTTAATTTTCTAAATTTTGCAAGCATTCACATTTTGCTCAGAACTCGGAAAGAAACGAAAGACTATTTTGTTGGTATAAATATCAAGTACATGGAAAAGCGATAGGCGACCATTGTTTAAAAAAACTTATCTGTGATTTTTTCCACTATCAGCAGAATTCCACGAATTTTATCCTTCAGATTCACTGAATTCTGCTTTTGTGGTTGTTCAGTTTTGTTAAGGCACAGACAGGGCTAGTCCTGAGGCAAAGAGTAAACACTGGAATTTAACAACAGCAATAGTAATAAAAACTACGCCTGTGCATTCTTGCAGCAATAATTTTAAAATTATGAAGGCCTTGTTTCCACGTGCAAGGAAAGAAACACATGCGTTCTTTTCTTTTTGCAATCTTTCATCATCTCTTTCAAGAATCCTATTGTTTGCATTTCAACTATTTTATTTAGTTCAGTTATGAAGTAAACAAATACAATTTCTTTTTATTTTCATCAAAATATTACCATATGTAATTTGCTAATATGCCGAACTACCAACTTCCAGACAAATAATTGGAAACTCACCTGTCGTTTGACTCCCCGACCCCTCTTCTTTCAAAAAACAAATTGGGAACATCTCCCCCGGCCGTTTTTTTACAAATAACTTTTTAAATGAAGGAAAATGAAATGGAATTACAATCAGAAATGTGTGGTTTCGTTTTTGAAATATCTCTTTTTATAAAGGGTTTGTTTAAGTGCATGATTTTTGTTAATGTTGTTTTTATGCTGAATTAATATCAATAAATTGTTAGTTTTTAATTTCTTGCAATCTTATTTGATTTATTTTTTAAAAGCTAGTTCTAATTCTCACATGATTAATTACACGCAAAATTTCTAAATTCAAAATTACGCGTTTTCTGCACTTTTTGAATTGAATGTCAAGTGACAATTGAAGGAAGCGAACAACTGCAAGCAGGATTAAAACAAAGTATGCAACATTTGAAACAGGTAAATTTCATATTGATACAGGAATAGTGATGTGGGCCCGGCAAATGCCTCTGGCCAGTACACTTATAAATGGGCATTTATGTGGGCATTTACCCAAAGCATTTTTAAGCTCCCAAAACCTGGGCATTTATAAAAACATTTTATTGTATATTTTGACATTTTTTATGAGAATTAGAGCTTATAAATAACAGTACAGTTAATTTACCATATACATTTCATTGATAAAAGTATAAATTGCTGCATTTTTATCAGTATTGATAAGACATGGGGTCATTTTATATCAATTCAACACAGGGCCAAAATCTCACCATCTCATTGTTTTCTTGAAAATTAGCATAGGGGTACTACTGCTATATAGACTTAAGAAAATGAAATTTTTCCGAAATCTCTTCTTGTTTTTGATTTACAGAGGTGTGAAATTCCACTAAGAACAGAATGCTCAAGAAACTTCCCTAAAAAAGAAGGAAGATACTTTTGATTTTTGCAATGTAATTTCACAATGGCTCCAAAATTAAGAAAACCCTGTTGCAGTTGAAAATGAAACTCTAGAGTTTGATGAAAAGAGCATACACAGACTATTTTTCTTGGCACTGAAGCCAAGGAAAAGAAAGAATTTCATTTGTGTGTGTGCTTTAATATTATTATTATAATTAGGTTTCAGTGATATGCAACCTAATATATGTTAAAGATTAGCTGTTAGCCTATTTATAATGGAATATCAAAAACCAACTCAAATGTTACTCAAACTAAAACTTTTATCCAAAACATAGAACATTTTTTATTAATAGATGACAATATTAATAACTACTTCTAACAAATAAATTGCAAAAAGTTTTAAATATCAGGTTTGAAGTATTTCAATTATTATTAATAAAAATTTGTTGGACTGTTCAACAACAGCCGGTAATGCTATAAACTCATAAATGACCGGGCATTTATGGATTTTGGGCATTTGCCTCGCCATTTTACCTGGGTATTTTACAACACTAGGCAGGAAATCATAAACTGAAATGTGTATATCTGGTAAATTCAACATATGTAAATAATTTTGATAATGTTTCTTTTTTCCCTGATGATTATTTAGATATAATTGTATTATTTCTTTTGGGATCCGCATTTTATTAAAATACATTCTTAAAATGCCATCTTTCTGTTGTGCTATATTTTATACAAAAAAAATCCTGTATTTAAAATTTTTTCCACTGCGACCCCTGTGACTGGCAGAAGGTATCGGCATTTGGCGGTTAAGAAATTTTTTCTTCAAAGGTAAAGGTTAGACTAAAGCCCTTGGGATAAAATGTTGGTTCTGAACAAAAGCTGCCTTACAGACAAGGTCCCCATACTTTCTTGAATGGATAAAAATCAAATGATTCTTATGGACACCTTTTTCGGTTTGTGGTTTTGTGCCCTTTCCTGACAAAATGTCCTTTGAGAAATGAAGCCCAACTTGTCTATTATTATTTACATTAAGGCGCTTACCAGAATGTGCCGTAGGGGGACAATTCCATTTTCTGTCTCCTTCTAAAATTCTAACCTTAAAAAAAATATAGAAATTTTTAGGGGAAAAAACTGGTTTGACTATTTTAACAATTTGATGGGGGAGAAAAGCTCTTTTGACTTATGGAGTTTGTCAGCAAAGAAATTTTCCCAACGCAGTAAAATAAAATTTGACTTATTGAATAATTCACTCAACGAAACATTGTTTACTTCATCTGGCTAAATTCACCCTTTGTATTTAATCAAACGCATTTGATTGCATGCTTAGTCTTACAGTACATTTAATGATAGTTGTGAGTTTTTCTTTCAAATCTTAAACAAATTTGTTGCATATTAAACATATGCTGCTGTGCTAAGCATAAATGTTGTGTCTGCCGCTGAGCTCAAAATGAGATATTGACGATTTAAGTTTTGCACCTCCATGTATTTGATTCAGGTACCACTTTTTCAATTAAAAAAAAAAAAGTTTCCCTTTCACATGACCATAAAACATTGATTTTAGATAAAATAAGTGACAAAGTACCACCTGGTGGCAATAACTCAAGTTCCCTAAAAAGGCATGCCTGAATTTTGGTACTTAGCATGGCAGTATAGGTTTATGATTTCTATGAAAAGATAATTTATAGCTCATTAGCTTGAACATTTAGATTTTGAAAATTTCATAGTTTTTGTGATCAAACGTTTTATTTGGAAACTTGAACCAAAGTTCTATTAAAAATGAGATCTCTTGTTGCAGTTTATCAAAGAAAATTTTCTACAGCAATGCAAGAAAAAAAGAAAAACGGCTGAGTTGATTGAAATAATTAGTTTTGATCTCAAATATAAATTTTTTAATTTAAGAGTGAAATGGCATGTAAAATTTTAGTTTATATATATACATATAAAATAAATAAAAATAAGTAGATACAATATCAAAAAAAATCCAAAAATATTGAATGTTTATCTACAAATACCTTAAGCAATCTCTGTATAAAAGAGCAAAATTGTCCAAAAAGTAAGCTGGCAATTTCAGGTCTTGGTAATTGAGAAATATTATAAGTATAACATGTTTTCGATGTGCAGTGAATTTTGAAAAAAACCACTTTACGGAAGTAGTGGATTTTTTCAAGTGAGTCCGCTCATTAAAAATCCGTTCCTGTGTTTTGGGGCTGATTAGTGAAACCTGAACCCAATTGATGAGAAAATGATTCAAATGCTGTCTTGCTGTCCTATATGCTAGCATTTCTTAATGTCTTTGATGCACTGAACCCTTTTTATGTGCTGTGGAACTCTGTTTACTTTAATAGTATAATGAAAGATTCTCAAAATCAATTGTTTGCAATAAAAATGACAATTTTATTTCATGTTTGTTGGTTTCAAAAAATAATTATAAATTAACAGTTGAGAACAAAATTATTTAAATAACTTTAAATATCATCAGGAATCTAGAGCGGAGCATGGAGCGCAGTGCAGTGGGATGAGATTTTACTTGAAACCAGAACGCCGTCGAAGTAAAAAAATTAGTTAACTCCATCAATGAGTACGCTCCATCTTTCCATTGTATATCATGATAGTTATCATGATATATATCCGATATTTATTTTTTAAATATTGGAAATTTTGATATTTTTGATATTTTTATTTAGTGAAGTATTCTGAAAATAGCATTATGTATCATAATTTTTGTCTAAAAATTAGAATATTAAATTTTCAGTAACTACTGAAAAATTAAACTATAATTTGAAAATAAAATGCTAAAAGGAGCTAACAAAATAATTTCTACACACCTGAAATGTCTCTAGTAATGACGTTTTTAGCAAAAATACCCCTTTCTGAACTTAATGTTTGAGGACAAGTTCTTAGCTGTAGAACCATTGATTTTGCGTGACAATATTTTATTGAAATTGAACAGTCACTAAAAGAAAATTTTTGCAACTTAGTTACTGCTACTCAACTGTTTACTACTTCATCAACTACAGCATCGTAACAGAGAATTTTCTCTAGAAGAATAATCCAGAGAATAGTCTGCTACAGCGACCAGACTTATTGAGACTTCAAAATTAAACCCAGCAACTAAAAGGCTCGCCTTAGAATGGCAAGCGAAAGCTGTTTCAAGGGCACAACCAAGAGAGAATTTTGGGGGTTAAACCCTTGAACCTTTCATTTAAAACTACATTGCCAATCTTAATAACAGCAATAATGCATAGACCAATAAAAAACAATTAAATGGTTTCAGAAGTGGGGATTTTTAATTATAAATTTTTCCTGACAAGTTCTTTTTTATTTCTTATATGCAAAGAAGAGGACTGATACTTTTTTTCACATGTGAGTACTTTGTTAGGTGATTTAACAATGAAAACGAAAATGAATAAACAAACCAAAGAATGGATTTCTTCCAATAAATGAATTTTTATTATCAATTTGGTTTTTAAGGTCTAAAAATTTTATAGAATGCCTGCTCTTAATTTTTATAATGATTCATAGGTTGATTCTTTTTTTTTTTTAAATTCTTTGTGTCATAAATATATTACACGACTCATTTGTGTTTTGAAGGAAAAATGTTGTTATTAGGGATGCACCAATAAGCAAATGGGCCGAATAATTATTAGGATACCTATTTTTAATGCTACTGTTTCTTCATCACTATTCTTTTTATTTACTATTTCCAATATAAAATTAGTTAGCAGTTAATTTCTGTGAATAATGGTTTATTTTCAGCATTTTCATATTTTAAAAAGTAATATTATCAGATTTTATTCGAATTCTGTGAACCAATTTTCTAATTCATTGTAAATATAATCACATTCTGTTAACTACAAGTAGACCTAAAAGTTCAAACATTTGGACAGTAGCTAGTGGCCGGAAGACACTTCTATTGGTAAAAAACAATGTATTTTTAAAGCAGTGGCAGTATTTAAGTATGATTTACGTAAATGCCAGTTAATCATTTCCTGGTCATAAATGGTATTGTTTAGGAATTGTCACTTTTCGTTTTTCAATCTTGAAACATTATGATGGTGCTTTTTATGCAAAAAGGTGTCTGTGATCATTGCCATACCTGTGAAAGGCTAATTTGCCATTTGAGGTTGTTAAACACTCAACTCACTGAACTGAATGTATTATGTGCAAAACTAACGTAACTTTGTAAAACGTTTTGGCATATGATATTTTTGTGATAGTTCAATTTTGCAATCACAAATTTTGTGTTCCACTTTAAGATTTCTGCATCCTTAAGTTTGCCAATTTGATTTTAGCAATTATTTTTAATTAACTAGATGAAAATATGGAAACATATTCATTGGAGGGGAAGATCTTGTATTCTATTCAACTATCATTCTTAGAAGCATTTTGAAATTGAGAATAATAATAATTTTGTATTTGTCTTCTGAACATGTGTTACTGGCCCAAAACTGACCCTCCCTGAATTTGAACTTTATTTTTGAGTTAGTGGTGTGCAAAAGATGGCATGACAAGAACAAAGGCAAAATTAAGCTAAAATTACAATTTTAAGTTTTTAAATGTATTTTTTCAATTTATAAAGAAACAACCCTTTAAACTTCTCCAAACGTTCACCTCTCTTAGGTAGACGGTTTTTAATTCCCCAACAGCAAAGCATTTAGCATGAAAAAAAGCAAAAGAAGGGATCTTTTGCAAGCACCTCTTTACTACAGACAAATATTTTTGTGCCTTTAGTGTCCGCTATAGAGAAATTTTACTGTACTATATAATTTTCTTTTAGTGAAAATAAGTACAAATTTAGATATTGAAATTAAAATTATTTTGACTTTCTTCTGGTTAATTAGCCAAAATGAAGAAATCGATGCAATGTTTGTCTGTATTGCGATTTTGCTACCTATATTGGTAATAAATCCGCAAAATTTAATCAAAATCCATTTAAAACCTTTGAATTTTTAAAGAATACTAGTGAAGAAAGTTTTTTTTTTAAAAATTACTTTAAAAAATAACTAGTAATTATCCTTACTATTTGTTTTGTTAAAAATAGTAACACTACATATTGTTTATTCTTAAAATCCAAATAATTCAAACCTATTGCATTCATATTTTCCAAGACTTTGCAATCTTGTCATAAATAATAAAAGAGTTACATGAAATGGTTATCAATAATTTGTTTTGATTTTGTTTTTTTGAGGCATATTAAGAGCTTTTAACTTGAAATGAAGAATGAAGCTACTTAAAATTATGCCTAAATTTGAAAAAGTCTGAAAACAAAATATGCGACTTTGCTAGCAGAAAGGCTCTGCTTTATTAAAATGATAATCATTCTGGGGAAAAAAAATTCATGTGCAATGGTTCAATTCTTGTTATTTAATAAATACTTAATAAAAGATTGCTGTGTCTTAATTTTTATAGAAAAAAAATCAGAATTTTATTACAGGTGATTATAATTAGTTGTCAATTTTTAAATATGTATATGTACATTGATAGGAAACATAAAACTGGTGCTAACGCCACTAAGATTCATATACTGCATAAAAATAAAGCGCACGAAAAAATCGCACAAAAATAAAATCGCATACAAAAGGACCGCACAAAAACAGGTTTTACTGTATCTTTAAAAGTCCTGTAAAAATCATAGATTTTGACATTGAAAAATGTGCATGCAGTTTGAGGTTTTTCTAGGACCTCAAAAGTAGAGCAGCTTCTATCTGCTCTACTTTTGAATCCTGCTAAACTCCTTTATTTGTCAAGAGCATCTTGTTTTTGGAAGCGTTACTAGGACAATTGATGCCACAAGGAAAGCAACCCAATTTAGAGGATGTAGAAAGATTTATTTTTTCTTCAAGCTGCATGTATTGGCATAATAACATTTCAAATGTTTGACACACTCCACTATATCATGCACCATAGTTTGTTTTGTTATTCATGTTAACCTTTTTGGATTTTCCTTATAATCCCCATTAAACATATCCATACATTCAGTCCTGAAGTAATGATGAGCGTAATCAATAGATTTGCGTGAAATACCCGATTCTGAAATGCTCTCAGAAGTTCATTCGATTGTAGAATCGATCAAGAGATTCGCATAGTTATGGTAATTTCTTGGATTATGGCTATCACTATTGTGTAGGGTGAAGCTTTTGTACTGTTCTACTGATAAAGATCTGCATTTCTGCTCAATGTTTCAGTTTTAGTGCTGGTAAAAAACGTAAATTATAAGTCACTTTCAATGATCAGTCAAACTGATGGGGGAAAGTAAGGAATAAGTTTGCTCCGTTTTGATGAACGTTATTTATAATTTCTTCCTCTGTATTTAGAATTGGCAAGGAATTTAAAAATTGTTAACAGCTTGAAAACAAGCAGTGAATTAAATAATTGTATATTTATTTAACTTCAAAGCTTTTCTACTAACAGAATTGTTATATCTATTTTAGGGGCAGGAAAATGAATTCTCAACTTGAAAATGCTATTCAAGAAGCAATGTTAGAATTAGATCGCCAAGCCACGGATATCATAACAGATGAAACAGAAGAAGATAGTTACTTATCAAGCAATATACCTTTGTCAGACGACAGTTTTCCTGTACATTCTAGGACTAACAGGCCTAGAGGCTACAAACGTAGATAGCAATACCGACAAAAATTTTCTGTTCCAAACAGTGATTCTACTGGTTACAATTATGAAATATTTTCATTTTGTATCCAAATGAAATTATATGCCTCTGAGCTATGTAAATTATGTATGTTATATATGACGTATATTTGCTGATTCAGGTCCTAATGAAGAATTATATTATGCTATTGTTGAAGCTTGTAGTTTGAGCTGACCATGTGTATAAAATTCAATGAATTTCTTGTGTATACTCGGACTTGATCACCATGAACTGTGGGTGCTGCTACTCGGTCTTCTAAAGACTTCTCGACATCAAGCACTTTCAGATCTGAACCATCCAACAGTGTTTGTTTGGTCAGAACTTTTGTAAATGAAATGAGCTATAAAGTGGCTTGTTTTTTTTATCATCGACAAATGTAAATGTTAAATTTTTGTGAAAAGCCATTTCTGTTTTATATGCCTCAGCATAAAGTGATGCGTCCACGCTCAATGTAGTTTCTCTTTATGGATTTGGTTGTTATCGCATGATGTTTGTTGTGTGTGCATGTGCTTTGTGCACCAGTTTTTAGCGAAATGTTCTTTAAGAGATTAAAATCTTATGCACATAAGTGAAACTTGTGTTTGTTTTATTATACTTGTACACAAATCTCTCATTAACAAACTACAATTGCTAGATGAGCTCTGAAACGAGAAGTTCCAGTTTTCCTTGTTCTATTGGATAAAATTATTTCACACATCAGCAGGGGGCAGAAAAGATGTGCTTTAGGTCCAAATAAACATGTGAAAAATTTTATTTTGTGTAGAAAAAGTTATAATGCGCCCCAAGCTTTAAGGGGAACAGCATAATACGTACCTTTATGCTCTCCGCTTATAATAAAAACCAGGGTGCGTACGCGTCCTGGAAAACCTTGAAAGTCCTTGAATTACATAATTTTTTTTCAAGGCCTTGAAAGTCCTGGAAATTTGGAATAATGTACAGAAATGTCTGGAAAGTCCTTGATTTTCTCATTTTTGCTATTACTTTGCAACTTATCAACAGGAAAATTCACCTTTCTTCAAAGTCCTACCTGCAGACATGTGATTTTTCCGTATTTTGATGGAATTCCGTAGTTTTGGAAATTAAAAATTTCGCTTCCGCAAAAATTTGTAATTTGGATTATTTTTCTCTATTTTTTTTAAACCTATGAGCATTTTTGAAAGTAGCGTGCTTGCGTTACTGCGAAGTTTCACAAATTAAGAGTAAAATATTTACACATTCGGACCGTTTTTTGCGCTTTTAAGTGCGAGTTTTTAAGCATTTCGAAATCTGGTTGCATCGGCTTCTGCAAAACTTCCTAGTTCTCGTTTAATATCGGATTCTTCCCCTTAGACATCAATAAATTTAAGCTTATCATTATTTTTAATCTTTCTTAAGTTTCAGCTTCTGTAAAGGACTAGCAGAAACGTCATTTTGCCACGCCCACTCTAAATGTCGCCGATAATCAAGGATCTTTTAACCTTTAAGTTTCAGTGATACATCAGTTGATTATAATTATTAAATATTAGAGCTTTATTAAAAATCTGTTTTAAAATATTTTTGCCAAAAATGTTTCGTTTTTTTAAGTTGCTTTTTCTTTTTTTGCATGTAATTTAAAATGTGTTTAAATTTTAGATCATCTTTAGCGTTAGGGTCCCCCCCCCCCTTTCAAGTACTCATTTTACATTGTTACAAAATAAATAATATTTCTTTCTATTTTAATTCAATATATAAAACATGTAAAAAAATATTCACACCTATGAACATTTTTGAAAGTAGCCTGCTCGCATTCCTGCAAAGTTTCACAAATTACGAGTAAAATTTACACATTCGGTCCGTTTTTTTGCGCTTTTAAGTGTCAATCCCGATTTTTTGAAGTTATTTCATTTCATTGAAATTTTTATAGTTATCAAGTATGAAATAGTTATTTCAGTTTTAGAAGTTATTACTCAGAAACATGTTTATTTCTTCAAAAAATGCCATATCACTTCCACCCTTTTTAGCCTACTTTCCCGTAAAAGTAAAAAAAAATAATAATAAAGCATGAAAGAAGGCTTAATGTATCGTGAAAATATCGTTAAAAATCAAGAAAAGTCAAAAATAAGTGAAGTAATTAAATAAAGATTGAAAAATAAAAAATTTGAAAGTAGGGTAGGGGGATGGGGAAAAAGTGTGTCTGTCGGTCTGTCGGTCTGTCCCCCCTAATAACTTTTGAACGAATTGTCCGATTGGAAAAATTCTGATTTGAACAATTTTTTGTTCAATTTTGAACAGTTCAAAAATTTTTAACATTAGCGCCTATGGACAAAATTGAAGCAAATTCTGTAAACTCTGGGCACAAGAGCCAAGTTCCTATTGCAAGCTTATTGAAAGGAGTTCTCGGCGTGAAATATTGATTTGAACAGTTTTTGTTCATTTTTGAACAGTTCAAAAAATTAACACAGAGCTTACGGGGAAATTTCAACCCTATATAAATCCTGATCTAACGGACCGATTTGCTTGGAACAAACTTTATCGGAAAGCTCTTATAACGTAGAACATGTAGAAATAGAAAGTTTATCCAGAACTTACGAGCCTATTTTGCTATGAAATTTTTTGATCGGGATTTTCAAGGATATTTCTCAGTGACTCAATGAGTGAAATAATGAATGAATGAATAAATGAAAGAGTGAAAGAATAAATCAATGAATAAATGAATGAGGAAAAGAATGAATGAATAAATTATTGAATAAATGAAAATATAAATAAATGAGTGAATGAATACATGAATGCGTAAATGAATGAATAAACACTTGAATGAGGTAACGAATGAATGAATAAATGCATGGCTGAATAAATGAAAGAATGAATGAGTGAGTGAATGAATATGTATTATCCGTTGAAAAAGGTATATTTTCAATAATTAGAACTAAAGATAAATAAGAAAGAGATAGCTAGATTATAAATTTGAATTTGGTGTATACGGGAAAGTAGGCTCGTATAGTTCTAGACGGAACTTCTTGTTTTGGTTAGACATAATGCCCCAATCATTTTTTTATATTAAAGTAATGAGTTGACTTGCTTAGTATTTAATAATTCTATTGCATAGTAATTTATGCTTGTAATATAAGCCTTTTTAATAAGCTTTTACACAGCGTTATGTCGTGATTTTTCAGTATTTTTTTTCTCAGTGAGGCACATGTCTGACCTGACAAGCAATTAAGCTATGGCTCGTTACATACACAGCCGATACAACACATAAATCTAATTAATGTGCGATATGATAAATTTTTATAGTATTGAATATGAAGTTATTTTATTACAGTTAGAGTTTTCTAACTTAAATGGTATTAAAGAAATCTTTCTGGCTTGTAATGTAACTTGTATTCAAAGTGGTTAGGTTTACTTATTTTTTGCTTGAAGAGTCCTGGAAAGTGCTTGATTTTTACTCCGAGAATAGTGTACGCACCCTGAAAAACCCTAATTTTTCGTGTTGTTTTCTAAAGCATAAAAGATTGCAATATTCTAATTATCTAAATACAATGGAACTCTTTCATATTGGCACCGCTTTGCGCGACATCAGTTATAACGTCACATCAATAATTTTACAGTTTCAGCAGATCCTCAACCCCATTGGAAATAACTTTATTTATACTATCTTGCTCTTAATGTCATAGTTTTAATGGAGGCGTAAGTGTTAACATTTTTTTTTTCAATTGCATATTTGATTGTATCGTTTTTAGCCTACTTTTCCGTAAAAGTTATATTCAAAAAAACTTATGAACAAAGACAATGTATCTTTAAAAATATTGTTAAAAAACAAATAAAAGTCAAAAATAAATGTTTAAAGTAATTAAATAAAGATTGAAAAATAAAAATATTGAAAGTAGAGTTTTGAGGTGGGGAAAATGTGTGTTTGTCGGTCTGTCTGTCAGCCCCTAATATGTTTTGAAGGAATAGTCCGATTCGAAAGATTTTTTTTTTTTTTTGCATTCAAAAGATCTTGGCGGGGATACCTCATTTTCATATTTTTTGAGTTGAACAATTTTTTGTTCAATTTTGAACATAGCCAAAAAATTTTAACCGCCTATGAGGCAAATTATATACCCTGGACATACGTCTGACATTCCTTTGAACAAGCTTACTGGGAGGAACTCTCAACATGGAAAAAAAAAGTTCTTTGATTTGAACAGTTTTTGTACAATTTTTAACAGTTCAAAAAAATTATCATTAGCATCTACGGACCTACGGAGAAATTTGAACCCCATTTAAATTCTGATTTAAGTGACGGATTTGCTTGGAACCAAGGCCGGATCTAGAAAATCTTCAGGGGCGATTTTTGAAATCTCGGGGTTCAGTGTAAGGATGGATGGAGGAGATTCTTCATTCCTTTTCAACAGTCCCTCCGCCCCGCCCCCTTTTTTTCAAACAGCAGGAATCAACAACAAAAAAAAAAAAAAATGCTAGTGTAGTGATATTTAAAATTTTACTAGCACATTTTTTCAATGCATATACGTTTATTTAAAGCCCTTATAAACGGAACACAAGCTGACGTTTTTTAGCAATACCGACAAAGAAGTTTTTAGAGTTCTTTAAAACCGAATTATTCAGCTACGCTAAGTATAGAAAAAATATGTACTACTAATTTACTTAGAATAAAAACGTAGCTATTTATATTTTGAAGATATCAAAGGCGCAAAATATAATCTAAAGGAATCAAATCGAAAAATGTATCCAAAGAAACAAAAACCACGATTTTTGCGCGAGCAGCCGCCGATTGCTGATGGCAACGCGTAGAGCGTATGTCATTGGTCGGAATCAGTCATTCCCACACCCCCTCCGATGTCAGAAAATGAACTCGGCTGAAACTTGCGCGGCTACTCTACGTGGACACCAGCACACCTATAGTAGACAAGAGACCGGTTCGTCGAGGGCTTGCTGAGGGGGAGAAAAGGGGAGCGACTTCGACAGTCGACGGAGACCAGCACAACCACCTTGAGTGAGAATGGCAGACTATAGCATTTTCACATAAAGAATCAAAGATTTCAAAGCAAAAGTCTGCGTTGTGCATTTAGTAATAGAAGTTTACTACATAAATTAAAATAGTCGCCCCGTTTTCCAGTTAAAACAAAATTTCAATTAAAACTGCAGCATAAGCGTTTCATGCAAAACAAGCTAAGTTATGCCATGAAGTTCTGTTTCTAAGCTGGAAGTAGTGATGTTCTTGTGTGACTGATATTAGGAATTCAAGTTTTCCAAAAGAGACATTGAAATCTCATGTGCCACGCAGATTTAATTTCATTATTATTACTATTATCATTATTATAATTTTTTAAAAGTAAAGGCTGCCGCCCTTTGGTTAGCTGGTCCACCGAACTTTTAGGGGTCCCAGTCCGTCCCTGGACAGAACATGTAGATATCAAGTTCATCCAGAACTAAAAGACCCTATTTTCTTATGAGATTTTTTATTTGGATTTAAAAATATATTTCTGAATGAATAAATGAATGAGTGAAGAATGAGTGGATGAATAAATGAGTAAATTAAATACATGAGTAAGTGAATGAATGGATGAGTGAATTAAGCACTGAATGAGGGAATAAATATGTATTAACCGTTGAAAAAGGCATATTTGAAGCATTCAAGAACTAAGCTGAATGAGAAGATAGGAATAGCTAAATTAAATTTTATGTTGGTGGGTATGCGGGAACGTAGGCTCATATAGTTCTAGATTTAACTTCTTGTTCAATTGAAAATCAGAGAGGTTATATTGAAAGCATTTGTAAGTGCTCATATTTTTCGTGCACAAGGGTCGAATTTTCACCCTCGTCCTAGCCCAGTACTTGTAACCTTTATTCTGTACTTCCCACCATTCGTTTCCTATGCCCCTCAACAAATTTAAATCAATAAATCTTATTCTCCAGTAAGATATTCCTGCATGTGAAACTGAAAGCAAAGTTTGTCAAATTAGTGAAGAAATAAGACTTAGATCAACCACACAACAAAATATTGTTATGAAATTGGCAATGCTTAAAGCTTCCTACTCTGAACCTGGATGCAATATTGTATACTGGGCTGGATTTAAGACTCTCAGAAAGACCTAAGCACTAAAAAAATTTTAGTGTCCCCATACACGTAATGTAAGGGGACTCTCCGAAAAGTATTCAAAATTGAGATAACAAAACATTTAAGAACTGGTAGAAAAATGTTATTAAAAAAACTGAAATACAGACTTTACTAAAAACTACAATTAGGAACCATTCCTAAATGATGTCGCACTTTTTCAATATATTTGACCTTTCTTCCCCCTTTGTCACAAAATGTCACACTTCATCCTGCCCCCCCCCCCTTCCCATACAGCACAAGATGGTCCTCAGGATGTCCTGAGTACTCTTGTCAAGTCCTGAGGGGTGGCCCCAAGGATGTCCTTAAATCCCAATTCGAGAACCTCAGGACGACATCTGACCTGAAAAATGTCCCGCCTAGTGACCGCCCTGATAACGTCCTCAGAGCGACCTGAGGCATTAAACGCACGGCAACTGGAGGACGAACGGGATTTTGGGGACATAGTTAGGACTTGAGGAACCTTATAAGGATAGTCACAGGACTTCTAGGACATCCTAAGAATAATGGCAGGATTCTTTGTCGTAACCAAGAACATCGTCCGAACTAAAATATTCCCCACCTAATCCTAACGCGCGACCACTCGGGAGAACTTGAGATTTTTAGGACAAAGTTAGGACTTGGAGATCTTTATGAGGATAGTCAGAGGACTTCTAGGACATCCCATGAACAATGACAGGATTCTTTGTCGTCCCCAGTCGATCCCCCAAGAACATCGTCAGAACTAAAATATTCCCCACCTAATCCTAACGCGCGACCACTCGGGACAACTTGGGATTTTTAGGACAAAGTTAGGACTTGGAGAACTTTATGAGGATAGTCAGAGGACTTCTGGACGTCCTATGAACAATGACAGTATCCTTCGATGTTCCCAATCCATCCTGAGAACACTGTCACAATCAATACCTAGCACCTAATACTGTCTTGAGTTCATCCTCAGGAGATCATCACTAAGACTCGTAGCACCCTGCCAGGACATGCTTTGAACAATGACAGGATGAATGCCGTACCCAGCTCATTGCAATGCATTATTGAAATTTATATAAACCAGAAAACCAGCAGACACAAGTAAAATACAACCAATTGACAGGCATGATTGGTCAGTCCCATTGTTAGTTAAGAGCCTCAGCTTCTTTACAAATAAAGGATGCAAATAAGCAAACACTAAGCACTTGCTTTCCACGTAAGTGCAACAATGGAACAAGGAGTCATGACATAAATTTTTGTTTTATACTTGTGACAGCATTTTTTCTTGTTTATCTGAAAAAATCTCAAAACCATAATCATTATATTCAAATTTCCACAAAATACTTCATGCAATATGTACTTAAATTGACGTTTTGGGGGGGGGGGGGATTTTACCAATTTACTCTCCCTGCCCCCTTTTTTTGTTGTTAAAGGAATTACTTGACCTTCATGTTAGTATTAAAAAAATAAATGTTAGTTTTTATTATTTCTGATAGTGAATAACAGATTTTAAATTTTTTTGATGTGGTCAATTGAGATTTGTATCAAATATTTATGCAACTTAAGAATTTTCATTTAAATGAAATATAATTTTAGAAAAGATTTTAACTTGAATGAAATAAAATTTTAGAAAAAAAAAAACAATATTAATAATAAAATAAATAAAACAAATATTCAAATTAAAAAAGTGCATTTAGATATGTTTCGAGTTAAAACATAAAATGTTTGAATGACAATAAAAAAAATCAGCATTTGAAATTAGACTTTCAATATTATTTATTATTATTAGTTAATATTAATAAATCTGAAAACATACTTTTAATAAGACCATTCAAAACAAATGCAAATGGTTTATGAAAAAAATTTATTTGAAAATATAACAAAAAATACATTGCAAGTCATACATAAATTTAATCTCTTTCTTTGTTTCAAGCAGTACTTTCAGTAACCATCATTTTAACATTTCCTAAAAAGAAAGAAGTTATATTATGAATAAAACTTAATTTACAAGAACATTGTTTTTTTTTCTCTGTGCACCAATGTGGATAAAGTTTTACATAAATGAAACTTACATCAAAGAGAAGCATGATTTATGCATTATTTTTGAATAATAATAAATAAAATAGTAAATGCAGTGGCACAAACTTTTTCTTTTTTATGGAGGATTGTTCCTAAATTTCTTCCTTGAAAAACACAAGCAATAAAAAGTACAATTACATAATTTGCATATTGTGCATTGAAACCGTCCCCCCCCCCCTTTAAAATTTTTTTTACTATAGGTGTTACAGCACAACGGTAACCATTTCATTCCAAAACAATATTTTTCAAGCAGCGTTACTGATAAATACCAAACAAGAGCCCGTGATCGATTATGCGCCCCTCCCCTCTTTTCCCGCAAATTTCCTTTACGTAAAAATACCGATTAATCGTGCTGCCCGCCCTTCAAACTTGGATTGTCATTGAAATTATAAAGGAGAAATAAAAGAAATAATTTCAAAAAAAGCGAAAACGATTCTTTTGCAAAAAACGCTATTGCAAAAACTGGCCATTCCCGAATATGAGTAGGTAAATTGCTTATTAACGATCTTAAATGCAATCACGAAATATTGTTTGCATTGTGTTAATTACAGCTTTCATGCTGTGTTTTAAAACTATATTTTCCAAATGTCGCGAAACATAGTCATTGGGATGCGTATAGACGTGCAAGAATGTTCAATTTCACAAGTTACAATAACAATATCCAATCTGAAATAAAGACGAAAAAAAAAGTTAAAACATTCTTAGTAGGAAATTTAAGTACACCAAAAAATGAAGGATGAGGCCAGGGAAGGGGAATAAATCACCGGAACAAATCTTTTGCACCTGTCTTTCTAGCTTCTGCTGATATCTTTCCTTGCTATTGTTTATATTTATGATTATTTAATTTATTATTATGGAGGAAAACATGTGAACAGAGGTTAAAAGCAAAGCTATGCATTTAGTGTAATCAAAATTTGTTTGCCACTTTTTTTTTAGGATCGATTGGAACGAATTTTAATTACATGATCATGAATGAGTAATAGACAAACCTCTCTTGTTTTACCTACTTTCCATTAAATTGGGGGGGGGGGGGATGAGGCATAAAATTGGAACGTTTTTTCACTTGTATCGTTTGCGCGCCCCCTCCCGTATTTTCGCGAATTTCGGCAAAATTTAGGAGGGCGATAATTTGGTATTTCACTACAGAGATTTTTATTTTAAGAGAGTTCAAGTATTCAAAACCAGCACTTTCAAACTATTCAGGATTTCAGTAAATTGTTTTTTTGAATAAAAAAATTATTAAAACACATACATACACATATATATGAACAGTTGTTCTTGTTATAAGGACATTGTTTATAGTGGCAACTGTTATAACATCAAGGAACCCCCTCCCGTTTAAGTCTCTTCAAACACTCATAAACAGTAATAATCACTTATACTGTCACTTCGCTATAGCAGCAAAAAATTATATGTCATAATTCTCGTTCCACAATCCAAGTTAAATGCACACTTGCTTTGTGGTAGGGATATGAAAATTAATAAACAAAGAGAAAAATAAAGCATGCATTTATCATCCCATTTAAGGTATTTTCACAGCTATTTAATTTATTGCAAAAAAATTAAATTTTCTTTAAGAACTAAGGAACAAACTAGGTTTTCTTTTTCTGCGATTGCTTTATTAAAATGAATTTTAACATTTGGAATTAATAGAATTGAATCTAAAGATTTATACATTTCCCAGTTTTTTCAGTAGGCGACACTGACTTTCAGCTTCTTTTTTACCAGATGCATGCCATCCCCCCACCAGATATTTTCATAACTTTAAGAAAAAACTCAAAATTGGCCACTAATATGTATACTTGCAAAGCTACAAGCATTGGTAGGGTAAGAGAAACAGAATAATACATTTAAATATGGTCATTTCATTCATTAATATACCCGCAATTTTGTGATACATGTACTTGCATTTCTTTACTTGAAAAATTCTATTACTGCAAATTGCTTTGTAAACAAATTGGTTGCTCAAAAATTAGCCCCTACCCTCTCCCAGGGAAAAAAAAGAACAGTTGTTAAGTTATGCCAGTTGGTATTTTATGATAAGTAGAAGTAAAAGGAATGTGTTGCAAGCTATATATTTGAGAAAGCCGACACTTCACTAGAGATAGGAATGGTTGGAAAAAAAAAAACCGGAAATTTTGGGGAAAAAACAGGTTTTTGTTCAGTTTTTTTAGGAAAGGATTTATTTCCACCCGGAAGAATTGAAAATTTTGAAATTTCTAGTATAAAATAATACATTCAGAAATTTATAATAGACACATTCCAATGTTTTTTCTTTGAATATTTTATATTTTAATTATTTTTCTTTAAATATTTTATATATTTAAATATAACATAACACAAAGTTTCCCTTTTGTACAAGAAAAAATGACAGAGATATTTAATTTCAAAGCTTGGAATTCTTTCACATTTTCTTGGACTTTATTAAGGGGTCGGTTAAAAAATCTGAATGAAATATTCATTGAATAATGAATAGAATGAATACTTCATTGAAATTTTTTAACCAACCCTTTAATGCAGGCCAAAAAATCGTGAAAAAATGCCAAACATTGAAACTAAATATCTGTTTATTTTTGTCATACAGAAGGGAAACATTTTGTTCCTTAGGATGGGCGTCAACTTTTACTTAATATGACTATAAAGACTGGGGACTCTATAAAAAGTTAGTTTCTGTAATTTCACGAAATTGATTTTTTAAATTAAAAAATGCTATTATCATAAATGCTTACAATTTTTAAACATTTTTATAACTGTGCGTATATATTTGAGAACCAACGGTTGCAGAGATAAAAGCCTCCTAAGGACTTTGCTTTGCACCCTGTATATATACATACACATATAAATGCATGTAACAAACTTTGGAGAGAAAAAAACTAAGCAACTTTCTGTAAAAAAAAATTAGTTGATAATTTACAAAAGTTACATATGCTAAAATCTACTTGCTATATATACTAATATTTTAATTATTGAAGTTGTAATAAATAAAATATTATAAAGAAAAATTATTGATAATTTTATGATTTACAAAGTCAAACTTACAGTTACAAAGATATAATGAAAAAACATTTACATTTTTTTTCAATAGAAACACCCCCGATCCTGAAAACTATTTTTAAAAAATCTACTTTCACTTGTAAAAAATCAATTTTTCCATTTTTTTTCAGAAAAAAAAACCTTTTTTTTTCACCACCTCAAAATTTCCTGGGAAATTTTACATCCCTACACTTCACTGAAATTAACTGAAAGCTCTGGCTTGCAGAATTAGAACAACTTATTTCCATATTTCTACTGCCTATTTAAAACTGATAAGGCAATTATTTTTTATTAGTTCTGTTTGAACACATATATTTCTCGGTCAGAATCATGAAAGTGAGTAACGTTTTATTACATTTTTAATGTAACCTAAGTTAATGGGGTTAAAAAGAAGTCCAACTTGGTTTGTTTTTACAATTATTGTTATTTTTATTATTTTTTTTAGTGCGTTATTGCAGCAGGATTGTTTGTTTGCCTCATGAGTGCTACTGTAGCTAAAACTTAGAATTGTATTAATATATTTGTTAGCTAATAATAAAAGAAACGGTTCCCTAATTAAACCTTCCCCGTTATTTCTTATACCTGCAGTGGCGACATTTAACTTCTAAGAAAAAGCATTTTTATTTAAAGTTATATCCTTTATTTAAGAAACAACACTCCCGAGATAAACAGCTATTCAAATACCTTAAAAAATACATAAATATTAATAGCACTATCGCTTATTACAGAGCATTTAAGATAAATTATACAGGATTTATTAAATTTATTATTGATAAGGATTAATTTACAGAATGTTTAATGATGGTACCACCCATGAGGAAAACTATCACTTGTTAAGACACTTTTTGAAATATCTAAAATATTAATAAATTAATTTGAGAATAATTACCTGTTCACAATGCAGTAAATTATAAGGAATTCATATCTAGACAAGTTTTTATGTTTGATTCAGCAATAATTTTCAGATTGTGTAATACCAATCTATCAATAAATTAGAAACTCACCCATAACAAGAAATAGCATAAACAATAATGTTTCTGCTGTAATTGATAGGTGAGAGAAAAAATAATAATAAAAGTAAATATAGTTGCTCAATTAATACCTGCATTTTTGTGAGAAATCCATGCATCACTTCATTATAGATGTAGGCAGCGCAAAAGGCTTTTAAAATGTCAGCTGAAAGAAAATATATATATATATATTTTACAAATAAGAAAATTCAAACAGAGATGACACCTTGCTTAAAGTTATACAGGTGCAACAAGTTTAGAAATATAAATATATGCACTGAAAACATGCTTCGAATAAACCCCTCTTCTTTTCGCGCTACATGCCCAACTTTACTCATACAACTTCAAAACATATCATTTTAATTTAAGATAAATTTAACATCCCCCCCCCCCCATAAAGAGCATATTTTCCCAACAATCACTACTTAATGAAATACATAAAACATGTTTACCTCCTTTTTGATAAGAATCTTCAAACATGTTAAAACTGGAGCTACGTCAATCTTCATCTTAATTCCAGCTTAAAAGAGAAAAACTAATGTTAGATGCAATAACTTATCAAATAATTTACATAAAAAAATAGCATATTACTCAGAGTTCAGTTTTGCCTTGGAAATGTTATAATTGCAAGTAACAAATTGCAAACACTATTAATAATAAATTTTAATTTAAAGCAACATGTTCAGTTCTTATATAAAAGCTATTCTACAATATTTAAGCTTCTAAAATTAAATGGCTATAAAAAAATTATCAAAGAAATGCTGTCAAATCTCTCCATATTTAATTTATCAGATGAAAAGATGAGCTAGATGCTAGATGAAAAAAATATCTTACACCCAAAAAAAAAAAAAAAATAAAATACTTCAGTGTATCAATATTTGTGATTAAAAATTTATGTAAACAAATGCTTACAAAATAATAGCGCTGACAATCTATTTTAGTGTTAGTAATTTCACATTTCAGTTTCATCAGAAGAAATAAATATATAAATAAAAATAAAATGAATGTGTGGCAGCTTGTTCAATTTAATTTTCAGCTACTAGAAACGTTTCATAAAAATGGTTTGAAAATTACCATAAAGAAATAAGGGTAGTTAACAGTGACTAAGCAAAAATTAAATTTCCAGAAAATTGCAGAAGTAATCAGTATTTCTTGTGACAAGAAAAATCAAACATGTTCGTTATATAGCAAAAAAAGGGGGTGGGGGGGACACAAGAGTTTAACTTAAAATCAGTATGAAAACAATCTAAACAAACCCTGAAATTTCAAAAATTTTGATGCTTTGCGTAACAATTAATCAATCTTGGCTTGGTATAACTAAATTATAGTAACCTTATTTCATTTCACATAATTTAACTTTAAAAAGCTTTGAGATAGATCTCATAGACTATAAAGGAGAGATATTCGCATCAACAAGAATTACACAAAATACACTTACCGTTACCATTCGTAAAAAGACATAAACAAACCATGGAGGTCAGACGGTATTACGATGATGCACTTGACGCCATTAACAAGAGCTTCCATCTCATCACCAACACCGTTCCCGCCTTTCTATTATTGCCTCAGGCAATCGTCTTCTTCTGTTGGGGAGGGAGGAGGGAAGAATTCTACGCAAAGTGCGCTCGGAGTCTCTGTCGTTTTGCTTCTTTCTTTATTTCTTCTAGACTTTCTTTTTAAAATTTCGGTGGTTTTTTTCTTTCTTTTTTTCCAGGAAATTATTATATTTTTCCTGTTGCATTTTATCGTTGATTTCCACATGAGTAGTTTCAAGCCTATTTTATATTTTTCTGTGCAATTAAGATTCATATATTTTTAAAACTAGAGAAAATCTTTTTTATGATTGATAATGCTTTTGGCATGATAGTAACTTTAAGAAGTCATACGAGGAAGCCCAGACTCCTTATTTCCCAAACAAAGGTTTAATGTCTCGAAAAACGACACGTCCTGGACGAGGACATCCTGAGAATGTTGGATTAGAACATTCCGTGGATTGTCATTTCATAACAACCTGGGGATATCCTAGCTCAGTCCTGATGATCCTGAGGATCTAACAGGACCCTCAGGATCAAATTAGGACGTCCGGAGGTCGTCGTGTGCTGTATGGGTTGTCACATGTCACGCTATTTTACAAAAGCATATATGTACTTCAGTTCAGAAACAAAGCACTATTTTATTTTTGAACTTGTATTTACATTTGTCAGCATAATAATAATAATGACTACATGACTTAATTTGCATGAAATGAGGTTAAGGTTTACATCACAAGGGATCATTCATAAATGATGTCACGCTTCGAGGGGGGGAGGGGAAGGGGTAACAAGAAGTGTGACATCATGCATTATGCAACATAGCGTGATCCGTGACAAAGGGGGGGGGGGAGGGGGTTCGCTGAAGTGTGCCAAAGGGGGAGGGGGGTCAAATATATGTGGAAAAAGCGTGACGTCATTTATGAATGGCCCCCTAAAGATAAATATAGAACAGTGAAATATATTGTTCAAATTCTGATAAAATGACTAGCTCAATTCTATCTTAAGAGTGTAAATGCCTAAGAAAATTTCCTTTAGAACTTTTAACAACTAAATTTAAACCTTAATCAACATCAGTGTTTACGATACAAAATGATCAAAGAAACTTGAAAATCTACTTATGAATCTAAAAAACTTTAAAAATAAATTTAATTTGCTGATTTTAAATGTTTTTATAGAAACCAAAATGTGTAATGTCACACTTCTTGCTCTACTCCCTCCTCCCCCCTTGTCACAATTAATCACACACCCCTCCCCCTCGAAGCGTGACATCATTTATGAATGACCACTTGTTTCTTCTAGTTCAATTACATTTGGAGTTAAATGGCACTCTTTAATTAATTTTCCTTGCAAAGTCTCTCATTAAAAGCTCCTAATGAATTCTGGTTCGAGATGTTCAAAAAATTATGTACCCTTGTAACGCCATGTAATAGAATTTTTTTCTCATTTGGGCTGTTTCAAACATGCAAATAAAGACAGAACAGCCATGTATTTTACTTTTCAGGGAAAACATGATAAGACAGAAGGTTTTATATAAGCAGAGCTGAAACATTTTACCCTAAAATTTTGAAACTTCTTACAAAATTATTTTTTTTTTCTATTTAAATGGACAACAAAATTTTTTTGAGGAGTCCCTTGTTTTCTTGGTGCCTTAAGCCTTATAACTGAGTTCACAGAATATGTTTGCGGTGACAAACAAAAGCAAGGATTCATTCTGGCTAATCTTACATCTAGGAAGAAATGTGACTAAATTCGCTAAATTTTCAGTTTAATTTTTTTTAAAGATAATTATTGCTACTTTTTGAAGGGAAATAATAATGAGTAATTTGTACTGGGGGTTTTCATGTCAAGCGATTTTTTTTAGCAACGGTAAGTATTAAAAAAAAGAAAAAGAAAAATACTTAACTTTAACTGAAGCAGCATGTTGTCATCATTTCACTCAGAGTGTTGAATGATGAATATTTCAAGTGGCTTGGGTCGCATCTTAATATTAATAAACTGCATTTGAAATTTTACATGTGTGCTTTTCAACTAGAAATGCAACTTTTCTCTTTTCTGCCTCCTGCCGAATCAAAATCTTTTTTCCCCGATAGCGGTCGCTCCACCCTACGATTCATAAGGGAAATCTTCAACAAATTGGACGTAACATGTAAAGATAGGTTAAAAATATGTGTAATGGATGATTTTAAGGGAAACTAATTTGCTAGTGATAATTCTGCTGAGAGAAGTCCAGTTGTCTGAGAGAAGTACCACCTCGTGAAAGATGCTGCTCAACATCTCTTTTCCTCTCTAAAAGTCATTTTTCTGCATATACGTTTCCTTTTTTTATACCCGTACACATTGCCCTTCACGAAATTGTGTATTACGGTTCTAGATCATTTCATTTGTTTAGATATTTGTCTATGTGAGAAACCTTGTACCTTAAGAGCTGTTATCTGGCCTTTCTCGAGCTCCGATAGGTGGGTTCCTTTTCCCATTGCAATACTACAGCAGTCGAAAATACTACTACCTAACTGAACTTTTCAATGCTCGACGTGTATTGAACAAGTAAGAACAAGCCCTGACGTCATAAAGTGGTTTAGCTGTAGCAGTTCCCGTGCTAGGCCTTACCCATAACAGTAATATAATGGGTGGTGGCTTTATTTCTTTACCTGCCTTAGTACAGCAGTACTTGAGTTAGCCCTTCTAAATATGCATTTATATATAGAACATCACTCCAACAGTCTCCAACGGTTTCAACGTTGTCTTCTTTTTCACTCAAAAGATCGCAGGGCTTTCTTTCTTTTTTATGGGGCTGCGCATGGTCACTAACCTTTGCAGACCTAGTGCGTACCCCGGTAATCGGTAGTAGCACCACTGTCGGTGGATGCCATTGAGAATTTGGGCGCTCAGTTACCCCTAGATATCGGCACTTCAGCTCTTATTTGATGCGAATTGCACTAGGTATTTAATTTAGCCGATAGTATCTAAGCCAAACGGATACTCAAGGGATCTCTAACACGCCGCACAATCATGCGACATGGAGGCAGACGATTTTCTGGATCGTGAAAATCCACCGACTTGGGCCAGTTTCGAACCTGCAATCTTGGGCGCACGAGAGTAGGGGAATAAGGCCGTTTCTACCCCAAGAGGCGGTGGGCGGTGGAAGGCGGCGTGGCCCCACCGCCTCCCAATGCCTCCAGGAGTGCCCTCAGGCGTTGGTCGAGTTGAGTTGAGTTGTATGCCCTCAGTCGTTTTTCGAGTAGAGTTGAAATGTTTTTCAAAAATTTATAGTTTTGGAATGGCAACACCTTTTTGTTTCAGCTTAGGACTTGATGCAATGCGATGTCGGTTGTAGCGCCATCTATGAGAAGAAAATGGAACTATTTTGGAACTTAGAATTTCTTTTTCTAATGTTTTCTCTCAGAATTCAAGCAGAAACTATTTTATATTACAAAAAATAATTATAATGTATAATGAATTAAATTTATTGTCGCTATGTACATCCTACTATTATGAATTTATTTCTTTTTTCCGACTTAGAAAGATTTTCTTTTTCAACCCTTTTAATGTTTCCAGTTAGCTCCGCACAGGAACTATTTTATAAGTTAATTATTTTTACACTGTGATTAGAAAATTCTCGTCATTTTTACTTAGAAAAAAAATATATATTTTTTAGTTTTTATTTATTTATTTATTTATTTTCAGACTTAGAAAATTTTTCAGTTGCAAGTGATTTTTTTTTCCTAAGTATGTAAAACATAGTACAGTAACATTTTTCTGATCCGTTTTGCAAATTTTTTCTTAAATCATAATTTTAACTGCATGACACATTTCATTCTAAAGTTTTTTCTACTTTATATTATTATCACACTTGCAGTCTCCTTCAAAGAATATTTTATAAAACTCTATTATTTCACATATGAACGCAAAAAAACTGAGATTGAACGCTGAAAACTTAGAACAATAATGTAAAAATACTAAGTACAAAGCATATTCATCCAGTAAAACTCAGTACAGAAATGTAAAATTGCTAAATACAAAAGGTTTAAACAGCATGAAAATATAAAAGTACTAGATACAAAATGTCACAACAGCATGAAAATACAAAAATACCAAGTATTAAATTTTAAAACAGGACGAAACGAGTGTTAGTACTACTAGTGCTTGTTCCAAACTTAGTTTCATCCAGCCAAATTTAGTACGAAAAGCAAAAGTACTATGCCCAAAATGTTAAAACTTTGATTCATTCCATAAAACAATAAAGAATGTAAGAAATTACTAAATAAAAACGTTTGAACTTGCAAAACAAAATGATTTTCTACTTGCAAAATTTTAGAACTTCGCATGAAAATGTAACGTTTGAAACTTTGAAATAAAATTTCAACACTGAATCATAAGAAATCCGAAACAATTTAAACTGTTGAATAAAGATTTGAGACTTAAAAAGTAAATGTAAAAACACTAAAATAGATTTGAGAGTCTTAAAAGTGAAATAGAACAATAACTTCAATAGAAACATAAAACTTGAAAAAATTTAAATCTCAAAACTTACAACTATTGCAAAGTGCTTTACTTTAACCAAAACTTAAACCCATTCAGAAAAGAATGGAAACGTAAAATTACAAAACCTAAATTCATCTACTAAAAGTTCGGTAAAAAATGTAAAAGTACTAAGAGTGAAAACTAAAAAACAGCATGAAAGCTAGAAATAAAAAATACGCAACATCAGAACTTAAATTCATCCAGAAAAACTTAGAACAAAAAATGTCAAAGTTCGGAAATTTTCAAAACAAAAGTATGATGCACTTGCAAAATGTTAAAACTTAGTGCAAAAACGTAAAAAGTACTATGTACAAAATGTTAAAATTTAGATTTATCTACTAACACAGTGAATGAAGATGTAAAATTACTAAGTGTAATATATTAAAACAACACGAAAACGTAAAAGTATCAAGTACAAAACGTAAAATAAAAAATATTTATCTACTATAACTTAGACTGAAGTCATAAAATTACTAAGTACAAAGAGTTAAAACATCATAAAAATGTAAAAATATCAAGTATAAAGCAGCAAAACATAGATTTGTCTATAGAAATCTTGATCAAAAAATGTAAAAGTTTTGGCTTTGGTACTTTAACAGTTTTGTTCTGTTTTTTACTAAATAAATGTAGCATTAGAGGTACTGTGCTTAGTACTTTTACATTGTTGTACTAAGTTTTACTAGATGAATCTAAGTTTTGATGTTTTGTACATAGTGCTCTTAAATTTTAGTGTTGCTTTAATATATTAAACTTAATATTTTTACATCTGCATTCCGTGTTTTAGTTGATAAATCTAAGTTTCAACATTCATACACAGAACTTTTTATATTTTTGCATTAAGTTTTAACACTTTGCAAGTGGATAACAGTTTTATTTCTAAAAATTTTCGTTTAGATTTACATAATTTTTTTTTTGTTTTTTCCTTGAACGAATCTACTATATATCTACTATAACTGGAAGTCGTAAAATTACTAAGTACAAAGTGTTAAGACATGTAAAAGTACGGAACTTTTCAAAGTAAAAGTGTTATGCACTTACAAAATGTTAAAACTTAATGTAAAAATGTAAAAAATACTTCGTCTAAAATGTTAAAACTCTGATTTATCTACTAAAACTTAGAATGAAAATGTAAAGTAACATGAAAATGTAAAAGTACTAAGTATATAGCGTAGTCATCAAGTGAAACTTTGTACAAAAATGTTAAACTTAAGTAGGAAACTTAAAAGACTTAGATCTGTCTGCAGAAATCTTGATCGAAAAACGTAAAAATTCAAACAACAAAATCCTAAAACTCTGAAAAAAGTAAAAACACGCAGTACAAAAGCAGCAAAACATAGATTTGTCGACTGAAATCTTGATCAAAAATGTAAAAGTTCCAACAACAAAATCTTAAAACTCTGAAAAATTAAAAACATGCAGTACAAAACAACAAAACATGTAAACATGCTAAGTATAAAGCTGCAAACCTTAAATTCATCCAGAAAAACTTAGAACGAAAAATGTAAAAGTACGAAACTTTTCAAAACAAAAGTGTGATGCACTTGAAAAACGTTAAAACTTAATGCGAAAATGTAAAAAGTACTACGCACAAAATGCTAAAATTTAGATTTATCTACTAAAACAGTGGATGAAGATGTAAAATTACTAAGTATAATATATTAAAGCAGCAAGAAAATGTTAAAGTACTAAGTGCAAAAACGTAAACAAATTGATTTATCTACTAAAACATAGACTGAAGTTGTAAAATTACTAAGTACAAACTGTTAAAACATCATAAAAGTTTGAAAATAGCAAGTATGAACCAACAAAACATAGATTTGTCCACTGAAATCTTGATCAAAAATGTAAAAGTTCTAAGGACAAAAATGCTAAAGTAGTGAAAAAATGAAAAATACGCAGTGCAACACAACAAAGCATGTACTAACTATAAAACTTCTAATCTTGAATTCATTCAAGGAAAAAAAAAAAAAAAAAAAAATATATATGTAAATCTAAACGAAAATTTTTAGAAATAAAACTGTTATCCACTTGCAAAGTGTTAAAACTTAATGCAAAAATATAAAAAGTTCTGTGTATGAATGTTGAAACTTAGATTTATCAACTAAAACACGGAATGCAGATGTAAAAATATTAAGTTTAATATATTAAAGCAACACTAAAATGTAAGAGCACTATGTACAAAACATCAAAACTTAGATTCATCTAGTAAAACTTAGTACAAAAATGTAAAAGTACTAAGCACAGTACCTCTAATGTACATTTATTTAGTAAAAAACAGAACAAAACTGTTAAAGTACCAAAGCCAAAACTTTTACATTTTTTGATCAAGATTTCTATAGACAAATCTATGTTTTGCTGCTTTATACTTGATATTTTTACATTTTTATGATGTTTTAACTCTTTGTACTTAGTAATTTTATGACTTCAGTCTAAGTTATAGTAGATAAATATTTTTTTTTTTACGTTTTGTACTTGATACTTTTACGTTTTCGTGTTGTTTTAATATATTACACTTAGTAATTTTACATCTTCATTCACTGTGTTAGTAGATAAATCTAAATTTTAACATTTTGTACATAGTACTTTTTACGTTTTTGCACTAAGTTTTAACATTTTGCAAGTGCATCATACTTTTGTTTTGAAAATTTCCGAACTTTGACATTTTTTGTTCTAAGTTTTTCTGGATGAATTTAAGTTCTGATGTTGCGTATTTTTTATTTCTAGCTTTCATGCTGTTTTTTAGTTTTCACTCTTAGTACTTTTACATTTTTTACCGAACTTTTAGTAGATGAATTTAGGTTTTGTAATTTTACGTTTCCATTCTTTTCTGAATGGGTTTAAGTTTTGGTTAAAGTAAAGCACTTTGCAATAGTTGTAAGTTTTGAGATTTAAATTTTTTCAAGTTTTATGTTTCTATTGAAGTTATTGTTCTATTTCACTTTTAAGACTCTCAAATCTATTTTAGTGTTTTTACATTTACTTTTTAAGTCTCAAATCTTTATTCAACAGTTTAAATTGTTTCGGATTTCTTATGATTCAGTGTTGAAATTTTATTTCAAAGTTTCAAACGTTACATTTTCATGCGAAGTTCTAAAATTTTGCAAGTAGAAAATCATTTTGTTTTGCAAGTTCAAACGTTTTTATTTAGTAATTTCTTACATTCTTTATTGTTTTATGGAATGAATCAAAGTTTTAACATTTTGGGCATAGTACTTTTGCTTTTCGTACTAAATTTGGCTGGATGAAACTAAGTTTGGAACAAGCACTAGTAGTACTAACACTCGTTTCGTCCTGTTTTAAAATTTAATACTTGGTATTTTTGTATTTTCACGCTGTTGTGACATTTTGTATCTAGTACTTTTATATTTTCATGCTGTTTAAACCTTTTGTATTTAGCAATTTTACATTTCTGTACTGAGTTTTACTGGATGAATATGCTTTGTACTTAGTATTTTTACATTATTGTTCTAAGTTTTCAGCGTTCAATCTCAGTTTTTTTGCGTTCATATGTGAAATAATAGAGTTTTATAAAATATTCTTTGAAGGAGACTGCAAGTGTGATAATAATATAAAGTAGAAAAAACTTTAGAATGAAATGTGTCATGCAGTTAAAATTATGATTTAAGAAAAAATTTGCAAAACGGATCAGAAAAATGTTACTGTACTATGTTTTACATACTTAGGAAAAAAAAATCACTTGCAACTGAAAAATTTTCTAAGTCTGAAAATAAATAAATAAATAAATAAAAACTAAAAAAAATATTTTTTTTTCTAAGTAAAAATGACGAGAATTTTCTAATCACAGTGTAAAAATAATTAACTTATAAAATAGTTCCTGTGCGGAGCTAACTGGAAACATTAAAAGGGTTGAAAAAGAAAATCTTTCTAAGTCGGAAAAAAGAAATAAATTCATAATAGTAGGATGTACATAGCGACAATAAATTTAATTCATTATACATTATAATTATTTTTTGTAATATAAAATAGTTTCTGCTTGAATTCTGAGAGAAAACATTAGAAAAAGAAATTCTAAGTTCCAAAATAGTTCCATTTTCTTCTCATAGATGGCGCTACAACCGACATCGCATTGCATCAAGTCCTAAGCTGAAACAAAAAGGTGTTGCCATTCCAAAACTATAAATTTTTGAAAAACATTTCAACTCTACTCGAAAAACGCCTGAGGGCATACAACTCAACTCTACTCGAAAAATGCCTGGGGCATACAACTCAACTCCACTCGAAAAACGCCTGGGGGCATACAACTCAACTCAACTCGACTAACGCCTGAGGGCACTCCTGGGGGCATTGGGAGGCGGTGGGGCCACGCCCCCTTCCACTGCCCACCGCCTCTTGGGGCAGAAACGGCCTTATTCTCCTACTTACGAGACCACTACGCCACCCTGTCAACAAGATCGCAGCACAAGACGCATTGATTTAATAGAAATTAATTTTAACACAAGAAGTTATGTAAAATACAGTAACCCCTCGTTATATCGCTCATTCGGATATATCGCGCTTTTTCTATGCCCCTGAAAATTTTAAGTTTAATCTCTTCAAAGTAAAACTATTGCATTTCTGAGTAAAGCTCTTCTCCCCCATTAAAAAAAGCCATCGAACAGGAATGTTTTCATTTCTTCTGAATTTGCTGCAGTTAAAAGCTGGAACAATTCTCCCCCCCACTCCCCAAAATACATGCCTGCAGAATGATGCTACTCAAACCAGTTGACGTTTTACTTGTTCTTTTTGTATTGATCCTAAAGCCCATTGAATGAAAGAGAGATGTCCACTGCCCAAGCAGAAAAAACACAACCATTTCGGGATACCTTTTAGTACAGAAAGGAATCGCCCTTGGCTGAACAAATCCATATTATACAATCCCTTTAACCAATGAAGGGAGAGTGATAGGTAAGGGGCCGTTCATAAATGATGTCATGCTTTTTTCCCATATATTTGACCCCTCCCCCTCTTTGTCACAATATGTCACACTTCAGTGGACCCCCTCCCCCCTTTGTCACATGTCACGCTATGTTGCATTATGCATGATGTCACACTTCTTGTTATCCCCTCCCCTTGTCACAATTTGACAAACCCCCTCCTACCTCGAAGCGTGACATCATTTATGAATGATCCCTAACGGAATTTCATGGAAAGCAAATGGTTACGAGAGATGTGGGTTTTTCGGAAAGTTTTCCACTCAATAAATTGTGAAGATTTTTCATCTTTAAATTGTTATTTACTATATCAGTGGTTCCCAACCTATGGGTCGCGACCCCAAATGGGGTCGTGAGGCATTCTTTATGGGGTCGCGATATGATTTCAATATTAACATTCACAAAACACCAAGTTTTAAAATTATTTCATGAACAAAATTTTTAGCAATGACAATCGACTCTTAAACAGCAGGATCACTCAAATTCCTTAACAACCAAACTTTCTAGATCATTCTCAGATGCAGAGAGGTCAGAATGGCAAGTACTCAAAGAACCTGTTTCAATGTCAGTGAGTTGCTCTAGTACATTTTGCTCGCAATTTGAACGTACCACTGTATTGCTTATCAAATGTAGATTTTGAGAAACAGATGCAAGTTTATCTGTGCGTTCATTTTTTAACCTGTTCCTCCTTTTTAGCCTACTTTCCCGTAAAAGTAAAAAAATAATAATAATAAAATATGAAAGAAAGCTTACTATATCGTAAAAATATCGTTAAAAAAAAAGAAAAGTAAAAAAAAAAAAAAAAGAAAGAAATTAAATAAAGATTGGAAAATAAAAAAATTGAAATCAAGGTTTTGAGATGGGGAAAATGTTTGTCTGTCGGTCTGTCTGTCCCCCTCCCCCCCAATAACGTTTGAACAAATTGTCTGATTCGAAAAAATCTTTTTGCATTCGAAAGATCTCAGTGAAACAATCTCATTTTCATATTTTACTTTTTGGTTTGAGCAATTTTTTTTGTTCAATTTTGAACAGTTCAAAAATTTTTAACATTAGCGTCTATGGGCAAAAGTGAAGCAAATTATGTAAACTTTGTGCACAAGATCCAAGTCTCGATGAGCAAACTTATTGGAAGAAGCTCTCGGCGTGAAATATTGATTTCAACTATTTTTGTTCATTTTTGAACAGTTCAAAAAAAATTTACATTAGCACCTACGGGGAAATTTCAAGCCCATATAAATCCTGATCTAACCGACGGATTTGCTTACAACAAACTTTATCGGAAAGATATTACGCTGTAGAATATGTATAGATACAAAGTTCAACAAGATCTGAACGAGCCTATTTTGATATGAAATTTTTTGATGGGGATTTCTAAGGATATTTCTCAATGAATAAATGAATGAATGAATGAGTGAAAAATGAATGAATAAATGAATGAATGAGTGAGTGAATAAATGATAAATTAAATAAGTGAGTAAATGAATGAATAAGTACATGATTGAGTAATTGAATGAATGAATAAACGAATGAATGAGTAAATGAATGACTGAATAAATGAAAGAATGAATGAGTGAGTCAATGAATATGTATTATCCGTTGAAAAAGGTATATTTGAAGAATTAAGAACTAAAGCTAAATGAGAAAGAGATAGCTAGATTATAAATTTGAAGTTGGTGCATACGGGGAAGTAGGCTCGTATAGTTCCAAACCGAATTTCTTGTTTGTCTTTATGTTGCTGAATGCTTTCCAGTTGCGCTCGCTGCAAGCAACTGTCGGGGAATATTTAAAATTCTTGCAGCAACCCTAGATACTGCAATAGCATCCCTTGTACTGCAATAGCGTTTCCACCGAGTTGTTTAGAGATACATTGGTTGCAGCTTTCCATAAGATATATTTGCTCCAAATCTTTTGTTTTGCACGATATTCTGCTACATCTGCCATTATTGTAGCCTCATTTGTACCAGGGGTGCTTTTAGAAACTTCAACTCTGGTTTCCATTGCCCATAATATATCTTCTGACAGACTTGGTCCACAGTACTGTGGGTCAAGAAAATTTGCTGCTAAATGTACTGGGTGGAAACAAAAATTGTATATGTTAGTTAAACAGCCTTCAACAGATTTTCTTCTGCTTTGGTAAGCGATGAAAAAGACATTTGTTCGTTTATTTTTTCATAAATTTTTTTTAAAATGTAACAGTGACTTCTGAAACCTTTGGTCCTCCTTCTAACTGTTGTACAGCTGCAGAAATTGGTACAAGTAAGTTATGGTTTGGCATTACTGCTGATAGGGATTAAGCATAGTAAAGAGCTTCTGAAATCAAAACTTATTGCTATTAATAAGAATTAAAGATTATGGCTGAAGCTACCAATAGCGTTATTTGTTGGATTTTGATATCGTCGCACGGATTTGCTTTGCACACACCACGAGCAAAGGTTATTATCAGCATTATTATTAATTTTTAGTGAATGTTGTTTTATTATTTAAGTTTAGGAATTGTGAAATGTTTTGTTATGATATGAAAATGAAGGAATATTCAAAACTTAAGTAAAAAAAGGGCAAACTAAATTTTTTAATTTCCAGCACCAAGTTGGAATTAAAATTAGTATTTTTTGTTGAAATAAAGCTGAAATGTGCTAATAACAGAACACATATACACAAGATACAACACATATACACAGAACACAATAGTTTTATTGAGTCACACAAAAAATTTAGTGTTAAATATACTTTTTGACATAGAAAATTTTCCTTAAAAACATAGTGGAAAATTTTCCCCGGAAATTTTTTTACCCCACATCTCTATTGGTTACCTTTGACATCTTTTTCACCCATGCTCAGGTGGCATGTGCAGGTCCACTTAATTTATTCGTACTTTTTGAATTATTTTTAACGGCATCGGTTATATCGCGCATTCGGATCTATCTCGCTTTTTGGCTGTCTTCCGACAAGCGCGGTATAACGAGGGGCTACTGTAAACTGTTTTGAGTATGTGGATTGGAAAGTTTATCATTGTCTACATTTTTTTTGTGGTCATCGTCGCATCTATAGATGACTGGGAGCCGCGGAATTGTAATATAATAAATTTAATATATATATCTTATATATTTATATAATGATTTAAAAATAACCTCTCTGAGCGACCACCCTGACGTTCCGTGAAAATTTGGCCGCTCAAAGGGGGTGGCCGCTCTGAAGAGTTAACAATTAAAAAGGTACAGTTTTATGTAATATGAAATAATAAACAAGTCTTACACATATTTCTAATTTTAAATGAATTTTGAGATTTTTCTAAAGAGATATTTATAACTTTATTTAAGAAATTTTTTACATTTACAAAAAATTATAGAATTTGAGACTGTTCTAAGTTTTTACATTTATCGGAAACGATAATGTTTTCAAGTTCGTTTTTCAGTTTAAAAAGTAAATATTTAGCTGATTTGTTTTCCATTGCGTCAGAAGTTCCAATGACTTTGTCTATTTTTTCCAAAGTCTGTTAAGTTGAAAGTTTAGATTGCTCACTATCACAAAACATGTCGGAAAATTCCTCGTCAGAGGCGGAATTAGCGCCCCAAAGGCACAAAAATTCATTTGTAAAATCACATATACAAAAATTGATTAGTAAATTTAAGAAGGGAGTGAGTATATTTTTCTGCAAGAATGCGATAGACGAACCCACTCGGAGGCCGTCCAAAGGGAGTTGGGTGGCCGTTGCTAAGGGTTGTTTTAACATTAAACCTACGGGCCAAAAATTCCGTGGAACGAAAAAGCGGCCGTTAGGAGGGGTGACCGCTATTCACAGGTGGCCGCTCGGAAAGGTTTCACTGTATTACAATATAATCATTACTGAAACTAACTCTTGGGTGTTTAAATTACAAATACTAAAGCGGGTTAAATGTACTGTTTTATTACTTACCTTTTAAAATATATCAGAATAATGCTGTTAAGGAAGATTTAATGAACATAAATCTTCCTGTAAGAGTCGGAGTTGTTTTGCAATGTCTGAGTAAAGTAAAAGAATTATGTAATAAGGAGGAATAATTCATTATAGCTTATTCATCAGAGGAAATCAGTCAAGACTCAAGTCGAAATCCTTTCTATGATTTGTTCTCCCAGGAGGATTTGTGGTTTACACAATTCCTAAGCCGATTTGAAATTAATTGTTCTGATTGACAAAATTCATAATTTAATCTTCTTTTGACTTTTAGAGAGGTAATCGGATTATGTTTGCAGTGGTGTTAGTCACTAAGTAAATGAAATCAATCATATGGGAATGTGTTCTGAAAGTTATTACGCAACTTGAAGAATCATTTTTGAAATTAATAATTTAAGCAGGCCCGTTATTTTGAAATTTTCCAAAAGGGCGGGGGAGTGTTTAAAGGGTATGTATTTAATGCATATTATAGGTAAAGAACAACAAAATACATCAAAACATTGCATTTATAAAAGTTGAACGGGTGGGATACCGATCTCCCAAATGACGGGTCTGAATTTAAATGCACTTGAAGGCCACTGAAGCAGTTTGAAGAAGCTCGAAAAGCACAAGCTTAGCCTTCGAAGAAGAAACTTGGAAATAAAAAACGAATTGCTTCTTACATATCTTCTTTTGTTTTCCAAAATTTGGTTCATTTGTAGCATTACATTTTCAGTTTGAATAAGCACAAAATAGTGTTAAACTAGAAATGAAATAAAATAAAGGAACTTTATGCACAGTAAAACTGAAAAACACTTATTCACGCAAAGAAAGCACAAATGAGCATTAAGCTGCAGAAATATGTTTCGGGATACCTTTTTAAATGCATTGAAATGCAATCTTTTAGTCCAACTCCACTGTAAATTTGTTTACTTTACACTTTACAGTCTCATGTACATTATAAAATCAGCACATTTATGGTGGGGCTGGATTTAGAACAACTTGGAATCTAACGTATCATTTTTGAGTTATAATACTTGCATGGAACTGTGTGTGTCTACATATATTCCGCCGCGGGTTGCTTATTTGTTAAAAATGGACTCGCGACGTAAAAAGAGGTTGGGAACCAATGGACTCGTACGGTAGCATATTCCGTTTTTTGTAATTTAAATTATGGGTACACTTGACAGAAGCTAATAATGTTAATCTTATCCCACTGGTCATTTCCTCACGCGATGTTGCATAAAGATGAAATGATATAAATACTATATTATGGAGTAAACACAAGTTAATGCGTTGTATATAGTAAGTTATTATAAAGAAGAATAATATTTGATGTGTTTTAGAAAAAATAAAACATAAATATAAAAATATTCAAATAATTGTGTTTACAAGAAATATAAATAACACAAATATTAAAATCAATCTCTTTAAATTTTATTATGGTATGTTATATCTCAGAAAATAATATTTCAGACACACAATGTAATACCTTCTTAGTCAGTTACAATAGACTTTTTTGAAGTAAAAATTGAATTTTCATTGACAAGATTAACTGTATATGTACATTTTAAAACAGATAAAGTATTAAATACATACGATAAGCATAACCGTTTCAGGGAAAAAAATATTATGTAATGAAGTACATACATTATAACTTTTAATAATAGTAAGATTACGTTAATGCTAATATTTGAATGAAATAATAGAGCATTAAGAGAATTTTCAATGATAACAAATAGATTGAAGGAGAAAACAAGACATAATATTTCATTAAAACATAATTTAAGCACATGTGAAATCATATTATATCTTATCTTCTTTTCTTTAAACTTGAAATAAAACCTTCCAACTGAAAAACGCTCTCTCACCTGACAGCGGTTTATTTATGGAGAGTTTTCGCAATAGATGAATACAAAACGTATTTTGGAACATGCAAAACGTAACACATTATCCAAGGCAACATAATATTGTTCTCAAGATGTCCTATTGAAATTATTTCCTGATTTAAGGGGGGGGGGGGGTGAAGGACATCGTGAAGACATTTGTTGATCACAATGTGTTCGGAAATTGTTTTTCTACAGGATGACCATAGGAAGTCTCTGTAGGAACATTTTGTTTGTATTTGGGCGATATAAAATCCGCAGGCTAATACTATTGGGAAAAGTTTAATAAACTTTGCTGTGCTGTTTCATGATAATTTTTTGGTCGAATCTAGGTAAAATTCTCACGATGTCAAAAAAAGTTGTCCTATGAATAAGGTTTACCTATCTGATCGAAAGAGAACATCCACAGGATGGATCATGGGAAAGATTCATTGAATGTCCAAAAGAGATCTCCGTAGAATAGCTTTAAAATTTTCTGTCATTTCCGCGAAATTTATAGGACGTTTAGTTAGTCCGTAAAATTAAAGCATACTATAAATAAAACTGCAGCCCTTTTTGTAACTGTCTAAAATTTTAACGTTCTGACAGCCCTAGGATATTTTGTACTATCTGTATTATGCCGCACCAGTTTTTACTTTCTAAAAACATATAGGCCTCTCCAGGATATTTCATGTTGTTTGGGCCAATGCTGCATCAACTTTTACTTTTTGGCAAAAGATGGACGCCCCTTGTATACCCTCTGGGATTATACCGGCATCAATCTTTACTTATTGAAAAAAAAGGTTGACATCTCTGGGACATTTCATGCTGTCTGGGATAATGTTGCATCAATTTGTTATTTCTGAAAAAAGTAAAACATTTTTAGGATATTTCATGCTGCCTGGGATTATGCCGCATCAATTTTTGGTGGTGTTTTGAAAAATAATTTATCATAAAATGGAGTATTAAATATCATAAAATTGGAAACACACATGTAGTATGTTTTATACACAAATTTAGTTAGTGACAGTTAAATACTTATTAACTGAATCAATTATACATACATAAAGAAAAGTCAAAATGTTGAGATGTAAGACACTGTTAATATATAGCACAAAATATTGAAGCTTCAGTACCCAAATTCATAAAAGCACTACGAATTTTCCTCTTTGAAGAAAAGCGTAGTCACTAGCAGTATTTAGAGTTTGCATTGATTTCTTGTGCTTAAAAAAAAGAAAAAAAAGATGCTCCTAATTACTTGTATATAGCCGTGCGCAATATCTTTTAACTATTTTTGCAGTACTGATGTTGCATTATATGATAGTATTTTATTTATTTATTTTTTTAACAATGGTGAACCAGAAAAGGTAAATGTAATTCGTATTAAAGATTTATTAATGAAAATAAATTACTTAATTAAAAATGCTTGCTTGGAAAAACAATCCACCTCCAGTTGTATACCTTCAGTTCTTTTCTCTGAGATTGTACGATTTTGATTAATAATTAGGTAAAAAACCCAAATATAAACGCATTGAACTTTTAATAGTTAGTACATGAGTAAATGTAATAAACAAAAACGTTCATTATTAATGAACTAATCATTTCATACTTTTGATTGTTGTTAAAAAAATGGTCTGAAAGAATATTTTAATTCATCAATAACAGCTCATCAGAGTAGTAGAGTTTCTTTCAAATGCGTTTTATAAGTACTGAAACGAAATAAAATCTATGAAAAGTAGTATACAGTATCCAAAAATATCATGATCTTTTGAAAAGAGTTTTGTAAATTTGAGACTTCATATGAAGTTATCCCCGTAAAATGGGAAAAGTGTATTTTCGTTACTACGTTTTTTAACCCTACACTGAAATATTTTTTACAAGATCTAGGGGAAACTATATCAAATAATATGATCTTACATACAAAATAAAGAGAAAGAATGCGCCACTTGTTAAAAATAATACAAAACAAGTGCTTAGTGACGAAAAATAGAGGTGTTGTTTATGAACAACATGGTGCAGAATAATGTTAATGCTTATTTTAAATAACTTGCACCATTTTGTGCTTTAAAGGAAAACAATTGTGTCTGTTCATGATCTTGATAAGGTTGATATTGCACCTGTTATCGTTTCTAGCTTCTAGTTTTATTAACTGTTAAAAGAGTTTAATTAAAAATGTAAAGTTTTTTTAAAATTTACTATTGGAAATCACAGAATAAATGGAATCCATTCAGCATGCAATTATAAATTATTTTGCTTGTTACTTCGATTGAGTGGATGTCCCGTTTAAGTGAAGACAAATATTTACGACTTTTCAATAAAACAATAATAAAATTTTTCAATGAAACTAAAAGGACTTGATTGGAGAAAAAAGCATTATTCAAACTCTTGAGAACAACCTTCAATACAGCATATGTAGAAATTCTCAATTCATTAGTAGAATACAAAAAGTTCTGAATTGAAACACAAATTCTTAAATTTAAATGTTTAAATTAGAAATTTCTTACATTCATGTATTGCCACTCTCAAGCAAACAAATAACAACGATTCGTGCTACACTCTTGATTTTGGAATAGGCAAAAAAGAGTACGAGTACATTTTAAACTAATTTTAATAAAGGAATATAGAATAGAAAAAACTGTTGAGAATCTTTACATCGATAAAATTGAAAATATCAAATAATGCAATGTAAAAATATGTCATCAGTTACCAGTGCCAGGTTTTGGAATAGGCAAAAAAGGAGTACGAGTACTGTTTAAACCAATTTTGATAAAGGAATATAGTATTGAAAAACGGTTTAGAATCTTTACATCGATAAAATTGTAAATATCATATAATGCAATGTAAAAAAGAGTCATTAGTTAATTATGCAGTCCAATAAATTTTACCAATAATTTTACAATAAATTTTTATGTTTTGGATCTAGTGGAATACATGAAATTTCATAAGATTTCTATACCATTAGTATTATTAAAATCTGTTTCTGCTTGGTACGTTGTAGGTAAAATCGTTCCACAAGGTAAAAAATAATCCATTAGCAAATGATGATAACATTTTAGGGAACGAATTTTGATTGAACACTTATATATTCTTCCCTTAATTGGGTTAAGGAGAAAAAAAAGCTAATGAGGCTATGTGTAGGTGGATTTTAAACTATTTCACTTTCAATGTAAAACAGATAAAAGCATAGTTAAAATCAATGCTTAACTAATATTTCGTCAAAATTAAAAAAAAATTGAACTTTAGACAGTTTCTTTTAATTACTTTAAAAGTATTTTATATTTATAATATTGATTATTACATTAATTTCAGCTACTGATTTAATCCAAAACCTTAATATAATTGATTCCATACTTCGTTAGACGTGTTTAAATTAGTCGTTTTTAGTTTAAATTATAAATGAATAAAAATAGGATATTAAAAGTATATATTTCAAATGCAGATTTTCCTTGTTTGTAGCTTTTACTATAAGAGAAATCATAATGCGGAGGTAAGAGTGACTAAGCACTTTTTATGCATTACTTACTGCAAAACAGATTAGCTATAAAAAAGAACGCAGTTATAAAAATAAATAAATAAATGCATAATTAAAGATAACTGCAATATAATGTTTATCTTCGTGGGCAAGATAAACATTAGGCTCGTACGGTAAAGGAATATATTAATACGTTGTTAACGTTTAAACTCTATTCACGCGTGTTATCACGCATAATTAAAGTGTGTTATCTTATCACGCGTAAAATTAACGTGTTAATTGCTGTTTCCTTGGATTTAGAGACACCAGCAATATTACATCAATAAATAATAAATTATTCATTAAAATTATGTTGCATACACTAATGAAAAGCATTCTTTTTCCAAAATGAAATAAATAGCACTTTAAAACAGACGAACTTGCAATAAGTACTTTTTACGTATGTGACATATCGGATGAATTTGAAGATATTGTAAACAGTCATAAAGATTTAAAAAGTGAAATATTCAAATCACTATATTACACATATTTTTTTAAACCATAATTACTGTGTTTACTTTCATTTTTAATATCGTCACCAATGTCAAAATGCTGATGCACTTAAAGTAAAACATTTCCCATTAAGAAAGAAATTCAGTTTGAAAAATTCGATCTCATATGCCCACATGTTTTCAGTTACTTGCCTTTGGAACACAATGTTTAATTTAATCGAAATTGTGATGTTTTACATGTTCAAACTTCTTGATATCTTAAAAGTATAACTCAATCATTATATTAAAAGTTGAAACCAATCATAGCAACTATTGTCGAACACTATTCTTGCTGTACAATTGAAGATATTGTTACAGAATATTCGTAAGTTTATATTAATATAATTACAGAAAACTCACAAAGAACTGAAACAAATATTTTCTTCCTGCATCCAGAATATTAAAATCGAATGTAATAATGTTTGCCATTATAAATACCATTTCTGCAACATGGTAGCAGCACCTTGTTAGGGCTTTTTGCAGTGGACTTAGGCTGTCAATGGCATCATAATTAGTCGCGCTAGCCGAAATTTGTGCTCAATTCGCTGCTTGATAATGGAATTCAGCACATTGCATCAAGAAAGCACATTTTTTGAAAGTCAGTAAACTCTTGTGTTCTCTGTGGTTTGTTGCGGAAGAAGTTCTTGGAGCTGTGGATCTGGTAAAGTATCTCTGCTTGTATCCATCGAGTTGCCACTCTCCATAATGTAGTACAATTTGTTTCCCAAACCGTGATGCGAATTTGTCCGTAATCCTACGGTGCCCTCGGTTAAAGTGACGATGGAGACTTCATCCTTTTGAGGATAGTAGGATATGCTGCTGCTGCGTCGCATGTTGCGGTGCTTCACTGGCTGGTACCGATGGCGAAGACGGAGTACAGTGAAAACAGTTAATGCTCCCGCAACAAGCACAAAGCATCCGGCAGCAATAACTGTTGAAACGACTATTGTGGTCGTATGATCCCAACGATTTGACTCGCTAATCTGCGTAGCTACTCGCAGTCTCGAAGACAACACGCGTCGTTGTGGAGACACCGTCTGCGGAATGCTGCTGAGGGACTCAGCCGAGTTACCGCGCACAGGAAAAAGGTCCTTCTGCGAAATCACGGTTGATGGAACACCTTCATGCAAACTGTCAGTTATGGACACTTCTGTGGTATGGAAGTCTTCTGATGTTAGGCGCTGTTCAGACATTGAGATGTCTGATGACTGATTAGCAGCTGTGGAAGTGCCCTTAGTTAACTCAACATCAGAAGTGGAGCTCAAGGTGGCATTATTGATTTGGTCCTCACCAGTGACATTCATAATATGATAGCGATATGGGGAAAGTGATATTGGTTTTGACACATATGGAACAACAGTCGATGAAATGCTTTGAGTTAATGGAGTTGGAGTGGAAATTGAAGATGATGTTTCTGTTAAGGCTGCTAGATCCATGGAAGATTGGTTTGATGTAGAAATGAGAAATCTCGAGAATGGTGTAGTAGAAGCCATTGAAAACTCTTTTACTGATGTCATTAAAGTAGTAGAGAGCACAGTTTGTGTCTCAGTTGTAGATGCCTCAAAATCATTTTCACTCAGCATCATCAAAGGCTTAAACTGAATATTCAAAGGAGTAGCACAACGTATGTTATAACTACTGTAAAACTGGACATTTGATTGCTTTATCCAATTAGAAAGCCATTTGATGTCTTGATCACAGTGCCACAAATTACCACTCATTTTAATTACCTTTAATGAAGGGAAAAATGAAGGAAAATCTGGTCTAAGCCTGGCAATGCGGTTGTGCATTATGTTCAGTTCTTGAACTCTTCGAAGGCCATGCATCATTCTAGTTGAATTCAGTATAGTTTGGACCAACAATGAACTGTCATAAACTTCTAAGATTTGAAGACTTTGTAAAGCATCAAACGTAGATTCATCCAGCTGAATGGCTGATGGTACTCTTGACATTTGTAATGCAGTTAAACGAGTTAACCCTTCAAAACACCTGGAATCAATCATTTTAAGATTATTTTGAGACAAATCTAATGTTTCTAATTGAGTTAAATTGAAAAAAATTCCAGATGGTAAATTTTCTATTTGATTTGCTTGAAGATCTAAACTTTTTAGGTTCACAAGATCACAAAATGCACATGGTGCAAGCGTTCGAATTTCATTTCTTTGCAGGAATAATTGCTCGAGATGTGTCAAACCTTTAAAACTGTAACTAGTTAGTTCTGTTAGTTTATTTTCTTCCATATATAAAGCTAGCAGGCTGGGAGGAAGATTACGAGGAACTCTTGCTAAACAATTTCCGTTCAACCACAGCCTCATTAGATATTCTTGTCTTCCCAGTGCATCATTTTCAATTTCACTCACACAGTTATCATCGAGGACCAGTAGACCAAGGTATGGATAACTGTCAAAATCTCCAGCACTAATATGGGTCAGATTATTTTTGGCTAACCGTAAATCGCGAACAAATTTGGTTAAGCTCTGTGGAACTCTGTCTAAACCAACATGCGAAATATCGATATACTGCAATCTTGATCCGAAAAAGTCTAGCCTGGAAAGACTGGTCAATGGATTGTTACTGATAATCAAATGTGCAAGATTAGTGAGGTACTGAAACGTACCTACCTCGATGGAAGCTATACTATTTGTATCCAAGTTTAGATATTGGACTTTAGGTAGTCCAACAAATGTGCGAGTTGTTAACTGTGGCAGCTTGTTATCCCTCATGTTCAGCTGTTCTAAATTTGATAGATCTATAAATGCTTCTTCAACGAAATCAATTGCATTTGATGACAAATCGAGAAAGCGTAGACGTTGCAAATCTTTCAAAACAGGGGAATCCAGACTTATGAGTGCATTTTGGCTCAGATCTAACCTCTCTAATTTTATGTTTGATTCAAATGTTGCATTTTCTATGGTCTCGATACGAGACTGCTGAAGTTTCAGCTCTTGCAACATTATTAGGGTCGTAAAATCTTGCGAAGTGAGGCCTTTGACGAGATAATTGCGCAATTCTAATCGCAGAGTTGTGTTCGGAATGTCCACGGGGAACCTCCAGAGTCCATCTCCCACACAACTTACATACTCTCCGTTTTCATCACAATAGCACGAACTGGGACAAACAATTGAGGTAGCAATGGTTTGTGTGGTGGTTTGCAAGCCTTCACCTGAAATCCCTTTACTTAATAGCATCATTGTACACCACCACGTAAGCAGCATCGCTTCTTTCCGGATGTCCTTTAACTTAAAATATATATTTATTTGATTCATGTTCTTAATTCTTACCATACGGAAGAACAAAATGTCCTGGAGAACACAAACATATTTTTTTTTTGTGAACGTAAGATATCGAACTGCTTTTGACGCTCTTTAAAAGACAAGCAATTTCTTCGACAAACTTTTTTATGGTATGATAAATGTTATAAACATAACATATTTTTGCATTTTTAAGTCACCATTCCTCATATATATGTTCGAACATAACAAACTCAAAGCACATTTGGCAATAATTTGCAAAAAGAAAATCTTGTTTTGGCTTCGGTGGTTAAATTAATTAAATAATTATTTACTCAAGTGATGAAAGACGTTCAAACGAACTGCTTCGAGTAAAGTAATGAAGTAGGAAAACGTTTCTAGCTAATGTTTCCGCCGTGGTACCACATTATAACCGGAAGCTTTAATATCTTCTTCCTATTTGTATCAAAAACAACATCAAAACCGCTAACATCCTGTAACGTTGCGGGAGCTTGAAAAATTATGCATCACTTTCCCTTTGACGGACGAAAACCGCTTTTCCGGTTGCCGCTACCGAATGCTTAAATGGGCTGCCGGTTAAACCTCATTAATTATTATTTGCTTGCTGAAGCCGTTTTCTTGAACTGCAATGGCAACTTCCATAGATCATAGTTTCGGCTTTCTCAAATATCTGCTATTAATATGGTGTAATATGATTTGCCTCATGAATATTATGCTAATTTCACGATTACAGATTAAGTAATTTTAGAACGTAATGCATGGTTTAGACGCCTTCGAATGCGGACGCAATGGTATTTAATGTCTGCTGAAATTTCAGTGCCAGGAGTTTCACCACATTCCACCTTCCTATCGTTTCTTCAAACATTTCTGTTTAAACTAATTAATGCATGAAATGAATGATTTGCTTTGACGCTCGAAAGTATTAATGTAGCTATAATTCTTTAAATGAATTTTTGAAATATTTAATGAATATTTTGGCAGTTATTGAGCTGAATATGAAATTTGTCGCTTAAAGTAAAACAACTTCATGAACACAGAATTTCATCAACTTCAAATTGTTTCACGAAAGGTTATTCGATAAGAGCTCTTTACTGTATCTGAATGATGAAGAAATTTGTTGATTTTTCAGGTGTAATATGATCATGAGTCTTTCTTCCTTTGTTAGAAGAACACAATCAGCACTAGTTCTAGAACTGATAAAAATTATTTCTCAACGTCTCCTTGAAATTTTTTTTGACTAATCAGCTTACCTAGAAAGAGAAAGAAGAATCTTTAAATATCAAATTTTGTCTTTTCACTTGTTTCATGTTTTAGCATTGTCATAATTATACAACAAAAATAATATGACAGTCTTTTAAATTTCAAAGCTTCATTTTTATTTTTTAAATTCTTATAACAGAAATAAAATCAATAAAACATTTAATTTTAAAGGTTAAAAAAACAATTCTGTTGATTGCATACTTAAAAATATTCTTTGCCATAGAAGAAAGAAAATATTCCGAATTCATTTATTAAACAGTATGTTTTCTCAGTTATACTTCTAGTTGGCAAGAGTAAAAGTTAAAAATCAAATAAAGAGTTGCGTGCTTGGTTTACATGTATTTAAAAACTTAAAGTTTTTTAAGCAAAATTTAGCAATGCCCGGACACCTCCCTAAAGCAGGCATCCTTAAACAGCCCTATTCAATGAAACACATATTTTGGTGAAGGATTTAATTGAACTGATTTTATGCGTTGGAAACGAATATAACTTGTTTGTAACATGACAGCAGTTGCGTTTATTTTCTTTAACTTGGGCTTAAATAAGCGACAAATTAAGAACATTTTATTTAACACAATTAATTTCCCTTATTTAAATTAAAAATAATTTCTGTAAGATGCTTGAATTGGTTGACTGAAGCCAAACTTCAATAGCTTAATTAGAATAAAATTAAATAATATTACAAGATATTTTGTGCACCCACAACGCTTTTTAATTTGTTATTTTTGAGCAAAGTTTCTTCACATTATTTCTTTGCTGATCCCATCAGCAATATGATATTTCACCTGCCCTGGTAAGCATACACATCCCAATTTTTTAAAAGTATATTTTAGTTAATAAAGTCAATCCCAATTAGTGCTGCTTGAAAGCTAGATTTCCTACAATGCTGTTTATTTATTTATTTATTTTTAAGATGTGCTATTATTGTCGCCTGTGAGCAAAATGATAACCACGCTTTTTTTTAACCGACTTCACAAAGGAAGGAGGTTATACATTCATACTTTATGTATGTCGTTTTTTTTTGTTTGTTTGTCCACCCATAACATCTCACCGGATGAACCGATTTTCATGATTCTTTTTTTTACCATGGGGACCTATGGGGTGGTTTCCCATAGGTCCCGTACCTTCGTTTGACCGATAATTAGAAAAAAAGTTATAGGCAGAAATGTAGAATTTTTTTTGTTTTTTTCATCTATAACTTTTGACTAAATGAACCGATTTTGATGATTTTTTCTTAAATCGATCGAGGGTCGTCTAACTCAAATATTGCAAATCAATTTGACTACATTTGTTTTTTAGAAAAACGTTACGGGTGAAAAATAAGTATTTTATATTTTAATTGGAAAGGCTTGGCTTGATTTTCATTTGTTGGGAAATCTATTAATAAATATAAAAGTCATTGTTAAAAACATGTTTGTTGTCATGGGCTATAATATTAAAATAAATTACAGCAAGAGTTTGACTGAAGGCTTCTTTGCGGCAAAAATTAATCCAATCAGTTTGTTTGCTAAAATTGACTTCAAAAGAGAATTTATCATACAAATTATTAGTTTTTAGTGCCATTAATTCAAAGAATTTTTGCCCTTTGATGTGGATTTTTTAAAAAATAGAGTATTTATATACAAAATGTATTTACATTAAAAAGAATAAAATAAAGTAATTTTTATCAAAAAACAGAACCGACTTCAAATTATAAATTGCGCTAAAAAGTGAAAAATAAATTAATTCTTTAAACAGCATCGATGTGACTTTTAAACACAGTTTTTGAAGTCGGTGCAAAATTATGAGTCTAATTACCATTATACCATTTGCTACTTCATATTGGAACTGTTGCTAAATCTGCGAACAAATATAAATATGTAATTGATTCATGATTACAAAAGATTTTATCTATCCTAATTTTGCACCGACTTCTAAAACTATGTTTAAAAGTCACATCGATGTTGTTTAAAGAATTAATTTATTTTTCACTTTTTAGCGCAATTTATCATTTGAAGTCGGTTCTGTTTTTTGATAAAAATTACTTTATTAGCAGTCTCATTCATAGACATATTAGCATAGACGGAGAAACGCTGGCTTTTCCTTCGCTTCGCGAGTGACCGAGGGGCGAATAGGTCACGTGAAGTAGACGATCCAGTTTCGACCAATTAGCGTCTCTTGTTTTATCTCGACTCGCCTTATCTGCTTTTGCATCAATTTCTTCTCAGGGCGGGAAATATTCAAAATTGGACTCTGCTGTGACCTTAATTTAACCAAACGAGAGGACCCCAATTCGAGTGGAATTCGAAACACTCGCTTATCGGAAGGAGCCAACGCCTTCTACACAGAGATTGGCTTTACCTATTGAACACGTGAGCCAGACCGATTTCCGCCCATGTGTTCCTGGAACTCCCCCAAGCGGTATCTACGATTTTAAAGATCTATGGTTTCATTAATGGGTGATAGTTACCACATGTGTGGTAAAATAGATCAGGATGTTTAGTATACCTTCTTCCAGTGCACGCACTTGATTTTTTTATATTTAACAAGTAGCAAAAAACTTAACTGGACTGTCATATATAAATGCTTATGTTTTGCAGTAAATATGGTTTCATATAATCCGCTGAATCTTATAAAGGTGACGTGATGGAGAAAGTTTGTTTTTACGTTTATAACCAGATCTTACAACATCGTGAAAATCGGTCAATTCTAGAGTTGATTTATGCCATTTTTGATAATGTCTTCTTTTGATGATTTTATTTTACATAGAAAAATCAGTAGTACGGAGAAAATTTTTTGAAGCTTGGCAGCTTTTCATATTACACGAAATGCTGCCAAACATAATATAAGGATTAACAATTTTCCAAGTGCAGTCGGGATATTTTCAGCGTTTTCTTTTCCAATAAAAATTACTACTTTTCAAAGGGGAAAAATGTCGATCTTCTAAAATAGAAACAAAGAACTGAATATTAACGACGAACCAAACGTTAGATTCTCAGACATTAAAATGAAGAAATAAGGGGAGTTATTGCAATATTTACAATTACGTGGACAATTTTAAGGCTTCGGCCGTTCGCATAAGTTTATATCGAAACACAATAATGCAAAACAAATGAAGTAAAATATATTTTGACGACGAAAGACTGTCAAAGAAACCACATCTGCATTAGTTTAACTTGTCTTTCATGTAAGATAACTGATATTTACGAGTTAAAATATATTCAAATTAAAAATAAATAATCCCTGTTCCTGTCTATTAATCTGCTTGTTTCTGGTTATACATAAGGCTATACTTTTTTGTATTTTATTTTTCTTAAAATTACTTAAAACCGTGCTTTGTGGTTAATCCATGAAGCACCGATTGCCAACCTTTTGAGAATGGCGACCCCCTAAACAAAATCATGCATAAAAAGCTTTGCGACCCCTTTAATGCAATATTTTATTCACACAACAATGAATTTTGTAACCTTTCACCCTAATTTAAGCTATTTTGTTTAATAAAATGATTTTTTTACTGTTTTGTTCAGATTACGATTCCCCTTACACCCTGTGGAGCGCGACCCCCAGATTGAGAAACGGTGCCATAAAGTAATTAATGTTTTTGGAAGTTTGCTTTACACGATAATTTACACACAGGAAATTTTAATATGTTGCATTGAAATTATAAAAAGTTTTTACTTTCTTCAAGTCTTTATTTCCGTCAATTTCTAAACTAATTCTTATTATTTTCCAAATAAAGGACATTTTTGACTACCATTACAGCACTCGTGCATAAAATATCAAACTAGTTCTTTTTTTGCGAAACAAAGACCGGAACAACTAAAAAATGCGGAAGACAAAGTGTGGAAAGGTAAGAAATTTCCATTTGCTTTTTTATGCAGACAAATAGCAGCAGACAACAGCTTAGGAAACTTCCATTTTCCTGTTAAGAATATAATTTTTAGCACCATATCTCACAACTTCCCCATGTTTTGCGCTACACGCGCAAAAGAATTTAATTTCGGTTCGTAAATCGTTTTCTTCGAGTTTTTGTTTTTGACTAAGGAAACCGAAATCTGATTTGTGTCTGCGTTATAATTAATTTAAGCAAATTTCCTATCAATCTGCAGTAAGAATTTTTGCTTCACTTCATATCCTTTTACTTTTCTAAGAAAAATACACTAAATAACATAAATTTAGCACAGCGTAAGGATTTTTTTTCATTGCTCAAAGCAAGTGTTTTTTTTTTTTGAATGAAAATTCATTTCAATTATGGAAGTAATTCGCGTTAAAGATGTAATATTTACTTTAGGCTTTAGGCAATAAAAATACTAAATATTGAAAGCTGAAATAATTCTTTTCTAAATTGAGAAACTATTGCAAAAAAGATGCGCAGTGATTTATGTTTTTTTGCTGTAATCCTTTAAGGAAAACTTTGAACTTAACGAGTCGGTTTCTGCGTACGAAGATTTGTGCCTTTAGTCAATACAAATCTTAAATTCTTTGTTGTTTTTCACATACTTTTTAACCGGTTAAAGAAAAACATGTCTACACGGATTTTTGTGCAAAAACAAAAATTATATCAAGTTCAATTTTTCAATTTGTCATGAATCAGGTTGTAACTAACTTTAACTACCAATTTAATCCAAAAAAAGGAAAAAAAATTTTTTTTTAGCGTTATTAACTCGTTAGTGAACGTGCTTTAAATGCCGTTCTGTGGACATTGTTAGATATTTACACACTGCCTGAGAAACTATCCTAATGTCAATTTGCTTTGACCTATATGTTTGAAAGTGAATAAAAATTAGTTGAAATTAAAGATTGAACCATGTGTTTGAGATTTCCGGGTAAAAATCTTTCGTACGATTTTTTTTCCGAATTGCATAATTCTCTTGAAAGCTAGAAGGGCGCGAGTAAAGTTAAAAAAGTTACCCATCTAGATACAAGCTGGATTTCGAACACAAGTCAAAACGTATTCCTATTTTCCGCGTGCTTTCGCTGGTTCTGAAGAAGAAAGTACAAATGAATTGAAACCTTATGATTGAAGTACGTTATTCATTCAGTATGATATGATTTGCTGCTTCTAATACAGTAAAACCCCGTTAAAACGCGGGTGTCGGGGGACATGTTTGGCACCCGCGTTATAACATCACCGCGGTATAGTGAAACTATACCGCGGAACTGTATTCACGAAATAATACTCGCTTTTGTTGCATCATTTTTAACTTTATCATTTACTAGTAACTTTTCTTCCCCCTATAATTTATTTTTTTCTTTTCTTCTTTGCTGCCATTTTATTCACTGTAGTTGCTGTGCAAGAAGCACACATCTCCGCTGAGCAATCACTCTATCGAGTGATAGGTTATAAACCAACTGTGTTCCGAGGAAAAATCTGCTTAAAAATCTCTTTATGTTATGGACATGGGATTGTGAAGGGGGAGAGGTTTTAAGAGAAAATTAGATTTGGAGGGGGAGGAAAGCACTTCTCACTGGGGAATATGTTAACTTTTCAGGAATGCCAAAGAATCTGGAATACAAAGGTTGATAGCGCTGTAAAAGAAGTTACACACGCATAACTAAACTTCTTAAAATGGAATAGTTAAGCATTGAACTGACCAGTCCCTGACAGATTGAGCTCTGCCAATGTCAAGAGAAACAAGTCAGGGCTATTGCACCCGATTTTAAAATCAAGTTATATGTTCTAGGTTGAATGACAGAAAAAACATGCAAAAGGTGTATATCATACCTATCAGAATAGGGCTTTGCTTGTTAGTGTGTCTGGTGGGGGGATGTATGCTCTCTGGCTAGAATATTTGTGCGCTCAGGCTGGCTTTATTTACCAATGGTAAATAAGGAATCACCTTTAAATGGCAATGATAAAGGGTTTTAAGCATCGGGGACATCATAGTCACCGTGGTATATCCGATTCCGCGGTATACTGAGGCGCGGTATAACGGGGTTTTACTCTACTATAATTCGTAGTGGCACCAGAAATGCTAGTTTGGAAAATGTCTTAGAAACAAGATGTGACATTGAAGAAAATTTCTAGTCGAAGCTGAATTGAGAAAACTTACTTTTGAAGTGAATAAGCATACAACTGCACTAATGTTCTGAGTCGTTTTAGATGCATTGCAACTGTGACTAATAGGAAAATGATTTTGCCAATGGACAAAGATGAGTATCTCATCCACAGTGCGTAGGCATATTTGTAATTGTTGCCTTAGCAATCATGCTTCGAATATTAGTAAGAGAAAAAAAAAAGATGAAAGTACATTTTTGCACACAAAGCAGCATCGACGTCGTTCGAATTCGTTTTTTATTTCCTTCTTTAAATAAAAATAATAATTATTTAAAATTTCTGAGCAAACTCACAAGAAAAATTATTAGGATATGAATTCCCCTGATTCGTTTATCTGATCTTATGTTAACAAACCTGAAACTGCACAGTAGTTACGTAACAAATCGTCTTTTTTTCCCCAAGATATTTGTTAGCTATCGTATTTCTACTTTAAACCGTCCAAAATACATCAAGCTTTCTGTTGCATTTTCAACAGCAAAAATTCTTTATTCCAATTAAGGCTTAACAAACTATATATAAAAACACATAAAGTAAAGGTGCTTTCAAGATTATTTTACAAACTCAAACATGCAGCAAAAATTGCTATTTTTTTCTCTCGTAAATTTTCGAAAGATTTATGTTCCTATTGTCAGGAACTTTTCCGGTGTTTTTATTTCTTTACTTCACTTCAATTTTGTTTTATTTTTTTCCCTCAGTCATTTTCAGTCGTCTCCAACAATTCCTTATCTCCTTCGAGAGCTCGCTCAACGTCATTGGTTGTTTGCTTTTGTTCATAATGAGAAGTAAAACGGCAGACAAGGAAACACAAGGGAAAGATAAGATAGAACAACCGGGAAAAAAATACAGACTTCAATCGATTTAAATCTCATGGCAGACTGTAGCTTTCTGCTTTCAGTTATCGAATAACCATATTAAAAAGACATCAGATAATTGATTCTGAAAGCGCTCTGAAAATATGACGTGTGTCAAAAAAGGGATTTGCTTCACCGTTTTTCAAAATTTCTTTTGGCAAAGCAGTCGAATCCAGATGCTAATTGAAAAATCAAAGTAAAGTTCACGCAATACCATGCATACTTTTACGCTAAATGTAAGAAGTTAGTTACATGGCTTATGAAAAAAAAGAAAGGAAAAAAATTGATACAATAAGTTTGAAAGTACAATAAATATAATAAATTTGAAAATTAAAGCTTTTCATGCTTCAAACTATTTAATGAAAATAAAATTAAATTACATGTCAGAAGTAGAAAGAAAGAGTATTCAAGAATATAAACATATATGTATAGGTATAGCTAAGTTAAATGTATGAAGTAAGCGTCAGGAAGGCCTCAACTCGGATGTATAGTAGCAAAGAGCGGTCAGACCTGAACGTTGGATCTCGAGTTTTTGGATATGGAACGACAACGTGTGCTTCTACATTGTCTCGTTTTTTGACTGATCATCTCGGGCTTAGGTGAGCATTAATTGATACTTCGACCCAACGTCCTGCAGGTATGGGCGGCTGTGTTGCATTGGTAACATGTTTCACGTTATTAACGTTATTTCCTTTGCATTTATTTCATTCGTATTTCGTTAAGTCAATTACAGTATTTTCACTTATCTTTAATTTACAATATTTCCTTACAACCATTGTTGCTTCAGTTTATATTTACCTTACTTTAAAAGATCCTTTTTATATGCCATTTCTGCGACACATTCCGAAACCTGTAGGACTTGCATTTTTAGGGTTCTTAAGTATATGTTATACTCTCCGCTCACTGATGAGGAAAGTAAACTGTTAATTTCGAAATTTGTCTAGTTTATATTTATATTTGTCTTTTTATAGTTTTCATTGTTTAATTATTTATGGCCTTTCCCATTGCTGTATGTTGATATGTGTGTGTGTGTGTTTCTGTTGTTTTCAAACAAAATGTACATGCCTATACAATTCCTGGCCAAATTATAAGAGGGCATTAGAGATTTTTCGTTGAACAATCATACAGAAAAATCTTTGCACCAGAATTTAAAATAAAAATATCGAATATTTGATAAGTTATGAGCATTTGTAGGAAGTATTTTTTGGCGGCCTACGCAATTTTAAACTTTCATAGTTTTATACCCAAGCACACAAGGCAACATGTAAAAAATTTGTAGTTGAATATCGTGAAAACTCAAAAAAATATATACTGAGCGGTATATCAAGATTTTTTCAAAATGATATAGATTGCAAGGGATTATTCAGAAATCCCTTACGGCGTTTTTGCTATCATTCAGTGTATCTATGCCGCGATTTGTGATAAAAATTTTGTGAAAAGCAAAAATAAACACCTAAATTCAAACATAAGTTTTGAGGACAAAATAACATAAAAAGAAAATTTTGATTAAGTACTCGTAATTTTTCAGGTTTGAATTTTAAGTATTTGTGAACAATCCCTGCCCATACATCACCTTTTGGAGATCATTGAAATGCAGCTCACTATAGATCATAGAAATACAACTCACAATTTAAAGGCGCCACTTTTGTTTTCCGAAATATCGTCTTAACAAAAACTAACTTTTGAAATGCCTGCCTGGCTTCTAATTTGTCGGCAAAAATATTCTGCCGAGGAATTATTCTTATTTTTAATCTAACTGATTTTATGCGCCGTATCGAGAAGGCATTGATTGAAAACGCTTAGATTTTTTTGTCAGGGAAATCGCGGTACCCTAGACACTAATCAATTAAACCTAAGAATTCTTCCTGCCACTTTAAACCAAAATGGCAGCGGTGAACGCGTCAGACAGAAACTTTAATTTAAAGTACTTAGACACCAGAAATAAATTCCAAAAGAAATGCAGCGTGACGTTGAATGTTTGCGAATAATTCATTCCGTTTTTTATCCCTACTGCAATTCCGAAGCAATTAGTAGTTTTTATGTCGAGGAATTAATTTCAAATGAAGCAGGAAGCTTCGTGTAGCGAGAAAGTTTCTATTAAAACAAGCAGGCCATGTGCTGAATGGAAGCAATGGGCAAGAAATTTTCACTTCGTCGGAAGAATTAACGAAAATTTTCCAGCATGTTTATTTTTGTTTTACACGTTTTTGTAGCTGAAGCCTGAGCAAACATGAGTTGCTTTTTATGGAAGACGTAATTGAAGTAAAAAGTAAAAAAAAATTATATATGCAATGATGATGGAACTTTTTCCCTATTGTGACGAAGAGCCATTAATCATGTATGTGAAGTAAAAATATCTTAATTTGATCAGGAGAAATAAAAATAGGAGAAACGTTTTCTTATAGAAAGTACAATCTTTGCTTGCTCAATATATTGAATGAACAAACGTAATTTTCTTTTTCTTCAGCTCTTAATTTACTTTAATTTTTGTTTCCATACGTTGTTATCCTACAAACTGAAACGTTTGATCTGTGGATTTGAAGCCGTTGCTCAGCAATACAGTTTCCTTGGTGAAAAAAACAATTGTCATCCATGGCACATTTCCCAGTCAAAATTTGAAAAAAGTTGAACGATGTTGGGGACTTCTCACTTGAACAGATGAAATAATATTTTACATACGTTCAGCATTAACTCCAGCTTCCTTTTTGTTCTTTTATGGAATTCTCTGTTCCGCAATGAACAATTTTGTATAGTCGGAAACAAAACTGTAATTAATTTTAAACACATTGCTTCAGCAGGAACCCAACTAGCGAGGGCTTTAAGTTTAACATGCCAGAACTCTTGCTTTGCATTATGATCGAAAATCTTTGCAGGTAAATAAGGATACATATAAGGATTGTTATAAAACAACTAAGCAGGAGAAAAACGTTCACGTCTGTGACCTTAAGGATTATGATCCCTTACCTTTGTTCCGTAGACTAGGTCAAGATGCGTGGCACTCTTAATCCCCACCCCCTGTTTACTTTACCCCAGTATACCATAATTTCCCCTCCCCCTTTGTTAATGAATTCACTATCCTTTATCTGGAAGTAAAGTGCTTACAAAAGAGGACGTTCATTAAGAGCGCTACGCATCCCGTAGGTGTGTGAAAAGAAACAATATAATTTTTAAGTAATTATATTTGTATATCAAACGAGTCTTTCGTCCAGCACTGAATGTTAATCCCTCAATAGTTTTCCGTATAGTACCAACCTTCGTTTTCTAACACTAGATGCATCTCTTTTTCAATTGACTCAAGCTCTAAACTATTTAAGATACAAGCCTAAATAATCAATTTTAATTTGTTAGATTTTAGCGTAAAATATATAAATAGAAAGATTAATGAAAAGTTATGATTTGAATGTTTGGCAAATGATAAAATTCGGTAAAGCACAAAATTCGATAAATATTTCATACACAAATGAACCCCCTTTTCTGCACTCAAAAACTGATTCTTTTTTAATACTGATTCACGTGTATGTAACAATATTGAAAATTTGTTCGTTGATTTTATCATTTCCTTTTTTTTCTTTCCACAAAAGTAATCGTTTTTCATTCATTAGAAAGGGTTATATGAAAATCATTGGATTAATTTTAAGAAATGTAGACAAAGGGGGGGGGGGGGAGGAATTTCATAAAATGAGTTTGCTTCCCACAAGCTATTTTAAAAGTGGGGACAAATTGGGAAAAAGGGCAGCTGTCCCCCAAAAATAAATGAGTTCAGATTAATTTTTAACTTCTTTTCTTCCACTTTTGTTGCAGGTAATTTGGAAATATTTAGTCATTTATTTACCTAATCTAGAATTAGAGTTACAGTGAATGCAATCGATGAAGATTTAGTGCTGAAAACATCTGGAAAACAAAATTATTTCTTGAACAAAAATCAATAACGCCTTAAAAAGACTGTAAGCAAATACTCACACAGAATTAGGAAGCGTGTTGTGGCATCTATTGAATCTCTAATGTTTGCAGATAATTACCACCGTGATATAACACGATAAGCTATTTATGAAAACAGAACCTTCAATGAGAGGGAAAAAAAATCATGCAAGCTTAGTGCACTTTTTTTAAAATTATGCTTATTATATGTCATAAAACTGATAAGAATATCGAATTTCATTATACGCTCTGATTAATTAACGATTAAAAAGCCTCGAAGCTATCGACCAGGTCGTTCCTTTTGTATGTATTCATTGTTCAATATTGTGATCGGTATTTAAAGAGAATGTCTGAAAGCAATTAACAGGCTTTCTGGAATGGTTAAACAGATGAATTGGTGTAGCGTGAGAGAGAAACTTTAATTTATTTTCCCAAGAGTCATGCATAATTGAAAGCGGATAGTTGAAATTAAATTAATTATATATTATTTAGTTAAATCGAATCCTCAATATAAGGATGTTCTGTTGATGTTTTCATTTTTCACTTGCGTTAAAGCGAAAGTATTGGCTGATTAATTACAGTCAATAATTATTGAAGAGGTATTAAAGGAGATGAAAGTGTCAGATTTGGTTTATTTAGTAGAGAAAACTGAAAGAGTTGATATAATAAGATCACGAAGGGAATAATCTTATTAAAAAAGAATAAATAATGGAATAAATAAATAAGATGCAAATAGAGTATATTTATATAGTGCATAACTTTATCAATTCAGCTGAAGGGACCTACAGTTTTTCAAATTGAGTCAAAGCTTCCCTGGCACTGAAAACTTCGATATGATTTATATTTTATTTAACTTTCGTGTTCCAACAGGTTTATACTAAATTCCGTTAATAAATAGTTTGTTCATAAAAGACGTCAATAATGTTAAACCAATGTTAAGTCAAATGTTAGACCTGTTTCAAAAATCTGTTAATTGTCAATAATGTTAAATGATTTATTGACCATTCTAACCAGTACCTAACATTTTGCATTTTATTTAACATTAAATGTGAAAGAGCTGAGTGGGCAAAAGCCGATACATAGATAGAAGCTACTAGGAATTAAACTCCATTTTGGTTTTATTCTTCCCGTGATCAGAATTGAAGTAGAGATAGATACATGCCATGTCACCGATAGAATTTTGATGATTCAGCAGAATGAATAAAGATGCGGGTGGTGGTAGTTCTTCATTAAATGCTCATTCATTCCCGACTGCTCTTAATAACATGTCGTTAACTGAAGAACAGCTTTCCTTTTCACTCGCAGACAACCATTTCAAGACTGCTGGGGTGCGTGTTTTATTCAAAGGCTACCTGTCAGAAGAGGCACAAAGGCCTTCGAATGCCGAAATCTCATTAAAATAATGAAGCTGGTGTAGTGATTGAGTAACGTTTGTTGTTGTAGCGAACCAACATTACTTCAGGAGATTTGTATTGCTCTCATTGATTTGTTTTCCATCAAGCAGAGCAAAGCAATAAAAGTGGTAAGTGGAGAAGAAAAAGTTAGAAAAAATTAGAAACAAAATCAGGGGTGCCCACACGCATTGGAGGAGGGGGAGGGGGTCTCTTATCACCACCCAAAAAAGGTAAGGAGCCCTCTCAAAAACGATGACCGCTCAAATTTCTGCGAAAACCCCCTGAAAACACCCCCTCTAAAAAACTTCAATGATACAGTCTTCGCCATGAACCTCCCTGGTCGGCACCCTTGTTAAAATGTAACTGTCATTAACTTGCTTGAGAGTAGCACAAAGAAATGCAAAACGATGCTGTTGTAAGTAATTATTTTTAAAGCCTAGAAACTAATTCCATTTTACCATGATTTTTGCTTATTACCTTTCATTGCGAGAATGAGTGGCCGATAAATTGGCAACTGTCTGGGCTCAATATTTCTGTATGTTGTGTATTTATTTTTAAGCGGGCACCCTTTTATGATGGCTATCTTGTACAACATTTTATGAAATAAAAAAAAAACCAATGCTACAGACAGTAATTTACTTCCTGGAAAGTGTACCATAAAATGTAATATCACGTGTTGTGCTACCTAAATAGCAATGTCCCTACTTACCCATGCTTTAATCAAGATCTGTTTTGAAATTTCTTTTTGTAAAAGAATGATTACAGAGGAAAGACATTTGTCCTTATTTTACGAATCTTTTTCTAACATATGTTCTCGGTATAGACCTCTAGAAATGGCGGAAAAGTCATTTTTGTCTAATGAAACTGGATATGTTTAATAGTGTGTCGTTACACACAGAACGCGCAATCTTCCCTCGCAAGACGTAATACCAAGGCAAGAAATTATTTAATGACTTCTAGAGCATCCCCACGGACACGTTAATAAGTGATAAGGAGAATTTCAAATACCAAAATATCATTAAAATAATGAAGTTTGCACTACCAAAGAGTAACTTCTGTGGTCATAATAAATGATGCCTGTCGAAGGCAACTGCCGCGCCGCTTAAATCGTTTGACTAAGGGGGGGGGGGGGAGGGAAATGCTAGCTGCCATTTTCAAGACCATCATTTTTTTAGTGGATCCAAGTTACTAAAAAAGACAATTAAAAGCTCCTGGTTTGCGGGGGGGATTGAAATATTTTGAAAGAACCAAATCATTCTGCTGGCAAAGTCAAATTGTTATATATATTGACAGGCCCGTCATATGAGCGATCGGGGAGGAGGGGATCAATTGACCCCCTGACTTTTAGAAATACAATGAACTTATGCATGTTTTATGTATTTTATGTTTTTTACCTATAATATGAGTTGAAAATATGCCTTTTGCTCCCCCCTCCTCGTGGGGGTATCAACAACGATGTCGTGGCCTTCCTAACAGCTATGTAGCTTTTGAGGGGGGGGGGGGGTATGGTCCGTAGACCCTTCCGGCCAGAACGATAACCGCCCCAAAATAAGACTAAGACACTTTAAAAAAACTTGCCTAAAAATTTCAATATGTTATCGTAAAAGTGCAGAGATCAGTTATTCTACAGATTATCTAGGCAATTAGGGTGATCCGTTAAAATACAGAAAATTATTTCATTCCTCAAATTACTTAGGTAATCTGAAAATTACCTAGATAATCTGCTCATTACCTATTACGGGCTCGTTGATTTGCCCATTATCTTCTAGGCACTCGTTAAAGTGAAAATAAGATCTTTGCTGGAGGAACAGCTAAGTTTCTGTATGCTTAAATTAATATAATGCGATTTATTTATTTTTTGAAGTCAGAAGAATCAAGTTAATACAATCAAACAATTAACAAATTAATTGATAGAATAAATCATCAATCAATTAAGGAAATTTAACACAAATATTCGGTTTTTATTATTTTTTTTTCATTATCTAAACAATCAAAATATAATCAAACAATCCCCAAATTAGTTGATGGAATCAATCAACAATGAATTAAAGGTATAATACGATGAACCAAATGCTAAAAGTATTAGTTATTACTGTTAATTAAATCAATTTGCAAAATATATGATAAAATTTGCTTATTTATTAGTGTTATCTAATGATTGGGGACACTTTGAATGAAAGAAAAACTTTTGAACTTAAAATAATACAAAAGTCATAAATATGTATATTACTTAAATAAAAATGCGGAAAACTCTTGATTCCTTACGTTAACAGAGCAAGTCATTTAATCTCAATTTTAACGGAAACACCCATGTGTAACTTTGTTTGAATCAAAATTAGTTTTAAATCTTAACTTTATAATTTGGAACTGAACTTTAATCCAGTCCCTTTTTGCCAATTTCATAGTCCAAATTATTTTGAATTCAATCTTGTAATTTATATAACAATATGATTTAACTATTTGGATTCTATTCCATTTCTTTTGGAAGGGGGGGGGGGAGATGAGGGAAGTTTTATTCGGTGACATTGAGAAGTTTTCTTTTTGCTCTAAAGCTAGAGAATTCATCTTTTCAGTTTAGAAATGAAGATGGCGCCACATAAACTGGGCAGAAGACTCATTTTAGATTAGAAGTAAACAATCTTGGAACGAAAGAATGCTATCGAAGATGAGAAGGCTTAAAAGTGCCCTTGGTGTAATTTTGAAAAGAAGGTTTTTAAGCGATAGTCTTGTTCATTTCTCGAGAATATTTTAAAAATGCAAAACTAGAAATGCTACAATTTATCAACCGTGAAACGATTGATATGAAAATATGACCAAAAAAAAAAAAAAAAAATAAATGAAGTTTGAAGTAAACAAATAAAATGAAGTTTGAAGTAATATTTATATTTATAGAAAAAAGTCGTGATATGGGTTCATTTCAAAAATTGAAAAATCCCTTCTGAAACAAAGTTTATACACATACACACGTTCATATTCTCTATGAATATGTACAAAAAATACTATTTAGAAAAAAACAAAAAACAAAACAAAAACCTAAAGCATTATCTATGTATAAATAGGGCGAAAACAAGACAGTTAAGTACCATTTTCTCCTCTGTTTGATAGCCGACTTTCTTACTTTTTTTATTTATTAGCTATTGATGAGTTTCAATGTTAACGATAAAAATTTTTTTTTGGAAATAGGGAATTTTTTACCCTTTTACTTTTGAAGCAGATTCGAAACCTTTACTTACAAGTTTTTATTCGTCATACGTTCAAACATCTGCAATTTACAATGTTTGCACAATATTCAATACATTTTTTGCAATTTTTAATTCAAACAAGAAGAAATGCCAAGAACAAATCAAAAGAGAAAATGCAATTCATTAAATGAATGTCGTTATGTATAAAGACTTTTACATGCTATGCTGGGATTTCTCAGAAACCTGCAAAGCCAATATTTTTCGGGGCTATAGACCTCCTGCTCTCTCCCACCGATGAAGAAGAAGTCATTTGATTCTTGCCTTGTGAATTGCTAATAATTCTATTTTTTATGTTAACTGTTGTCATACCCACTTGTTAACGTTTTATTCTTATTTTTTAAAGTCATTATATATACATACACCCACAAACCCACATGTATATATATATATAAAACCCTGAATGTTACTGAACTCAAGTTTGTCGCTCTACTGCTGAGGAAAAACTAAAACTGCGTGTCTATTCCGCCCACAATTGAAGTGTACGAAAATTATATATAAGCCCTTTTGTCGTTAGAATTATATTTCAGAGAGTGTATGTTTTCTTCGGCTTCCTTTTTACAACGCCTCAATTACGAATTCAGTATGATGAAAATTTTATTTTATGCACCAATTGACAGAAAAAGTGAAATCTGTCTTAAATACAGTACAATTTGTCAAAAACTTACTTTTGTCTCATTTCAAGATCCAATTATGTTCATTTCGACTCTTAGAAATAAATTCGCATGCATGCAATAAAACTGGGAAAACAACTTTTTTTTGGATTAATTAATCTTTTTTGGTGTATTTTTTTTTAATTTTTACGGGATTAACCAAATCATTGTTCCTTTTTACATTGTCTAAATACAATGCAGACGTTGTTAGCATGACCTGTGCTAGCTAAGGCCAAAATAAAAATGAATCCAGTTTGTACAAACCTTTATATGCTCGTTAGGAAGTTAAAACGATTGAAATTTCATGAAACTAATTCATAAAATTGACTTTCTAGCATTTAAATTTTAAATACAGTAATAGTTGCAGTAGAAGATGCTGTTAAAAGATTTTAGACAGATTTTGCGTTCGTAATAACTTTCATCCATGTTTAAAGAATTTCTAATTTTGAAATACTTTTATGCTGTTGCAAAACTCTTTAAAATGCTAATTAAATCTAACCAGTATCTGAAGGCGATTTTGTTTCCTTCCTAATTAAGATTCTTCAAGTAATCTTAAAATGTCCTTCATTTGAATTGAGCTCCTAAGCTGATGAAGTACGCCCTCTAGCAGCGAGAACGTAAAGTAACCACGGGCTATGTTTACCTTCCCGAGCTTCCCATCAGAATACTTCTACCCACAATCTTTTGTTATCTTTCAATTTAACGGCGAATACAAATTTCCTCTGACATAGTGTAAAGAAGAGGAACAGGATAAAGAGTATTTGTCGCAGTGGATTCGATTTTCTTGTTTCTTTGAAGTATTTCTTTCATTCTTATTCAAGTGTTTGGGAACATTTTTTGTTTCGAAACTCATCTGTATGACTTGCAGAATAGTGATAACATTGTTTTTTTTATGGTACGCGCTCTACCATGGAAAATAACTAAACATACACAGACACAAATACATACATACATAATATTATATATATATATATATATATATATATATATATATATATATACGTAGGAGTGAATAATAATGCAATTCATTAAATGAATGTCGTTATGTATAAAGATGTTTACATGCTATGCTGGGATTTCTCAGAAACCTGCAAAGCCAATATTTTTCGGGGTTATATACATCGACTGTAGCGCCAAAGGGCGATAAAGCGAAGGAAGAAGCGAGATGGTTCTGAGTGGACGTGTGTTTCACTGTGTGTGCTGTAGCTTTTTGAAATCGTCGGAACCGGTGGAAGTGGCGTAAATGTGCATAATTACTTGTAAATTGTACATACTTTGTAAATATATTTTGTATCTTGCCGCTGTGTATTATTGGGAATTCCCCCTAGACACCGATAATAACCCAATATATATATATATATATATATATATATATATATTTTTGTGTGTGTGACTGTGTGTGTGTGTGTGTGTGTATTGTTTAATAGCAATCAAAATAAAGTTTTTCCTATTTTAGTGCATAAACAAAATAATAATAAAAAAAGATTAAATTTGTTCATAATAAAATACAACTAATATAATTAAAATACATAAAGTTATACCATGTGTATGACATTCATTATACTCAATGAGAAAGATGAAATTGTGCCTGCTGAGGAACTTATAATTATAATTTGACCGGACTTTCGTTCTTAAAACTGGATACACAAACACATGCTCAATTTGCAACCTTAATGATGCTACAGTTGAACATCTTACGCTTCTTTTTTAAGAATACACCCGAAACTAGGGTGAGTGCACCAGTGATTGACACCCTTAGACTGATGTCTCGCATTTTTAGTAGTTTAGTCATTAGAAATTACCTTGACATAGGTTTTGAATTAATATATATTTTAATGGACATTCAGGAACATGTATATGTGAAAGTGTATCTGTTCGTTAATTATTTATTTTTTTAATGGATTTTTATTTTATACCCACTCAATGTTCCAGTAATTGACACTCCAATTTTCTATTTTACTAGCAATCGACATCCTATGCTCCAGTGTTTGACACACTGTGTTATAGTTTCAATATGTACAGAATTTGCTTAAAATAATTGTAATGCTACATACAAGGTAATTCTTCTAAAATTTATGAACCTAAAATAAATTAATTTTAACATTGTTTTATCATAATTTCTCTGAAGGCATTTAAAAATGTAAAAATGCTTCGGATTTTTTAAAAAGCTGTATGTGCCAGTAGATGGCATAGCCGTTACAGTAATCGAGACCGATCTCTTAAAGGGGTGCCAATTGTTGGAAAATCTGAATAAAAAAAATCAGAACTAATATAAATTTAATTTATATGAAAAATCCTTCAAATTTTATACATTTCAATTTAATATCGAAAAATATCAATCAAACTACCAGGGATAGAAATCTTGTGCCAATCACTGGTGCATAGTCTAATAAATGACCCAGTAATTGACACAGCTTTTTAATTCACAAAATATAAATAAGCACTTAAATTTACATTTTAGTAGTTAAACATGTACATCTAATAGATCTAAAATTGTAACTATTTAGGAATATTGATGAAATTAATTAAGATGTGACAAGATTAAATCAGGGATTCATTTAAGTCTCCAAACAAGATGAGCACAAAAAAATGGCTGCGTTTTATCACTCCACACGTTTCACTTACACTTTTGTGATAGGAATACCATATGGTGAGCAATGTAGTGCTCAAAAATAAATCAGTAGTTTCATGAAGCAAATATCGATACGCATCAGTTATATACCGATGTATTTCTTTCCTTATTAATGAAATTTTTTGGGGAAAGGTGTCAATCACGGGTGCATTCACCCAAATTCTCTTTTTCCGTCCGCATATGATAAACCTTCTGGCCTGGATATTGAAGCTGTTGATGTAAAAATAAATATCTTAACCGTTCAATATTTTTTGTTTAGAACAATAAAGTAATTCAGGACCACTTGAAATTTCTCTAATTGCTGTGTTATATATTTTTGAGTATCAATATTAATTTTACGAACCGAACTGGTTGTAAACTCATAAGTGAGGGAAACAAACCACCGACACTAATACCAACTATCATTTGGCACAAGTTGAATTTTCTCATGGTAGCGTTCACTTTATTTTGAATGTGAAACCATAAAGTTTCCTTGCATTGTAACGATGAAATAACTTAAAACCAGAGACGTTTATTTGTTGTTCTCAGATAAATAAAACAAAATAAAAAGTGAAAAATAAACCGACAAATAAGTAAATGAAAAGTGGATAAAGTAAGTAGATTAAGCAATCAGCGGATAATATGCGTCATGTGAAAAAAACTGAACGTTGAGAATTTAAATTTAATACGAGTTATTTGGTTTTCTTCACTTACTGTAACCATACGTTGAAAGATTTTAATAATTATTTTTTTATGTATATGAGTCATTTTCTTTGCGACTACTCAGGAATAATCTAAGCTACGAAATCTTATCTTGAAACAAAAAAAAAAAATCAGTTTCTTAAAGAAACAAATAACTCGAAAGCATTTCCTGCAGTTTTGTAAAAAAAGCAGAAATGAATTTATCAGAGTCTTTTCTGAAAATCATGTTGTAATATTCCGGTATCAATTCAGGAATGTGCTTTTAAGTCAGCAATCAATTCATGCATATTTAAGCCGAGTATCCACGGAAGACCTGATTTATGACTCCGATCCTTCAGCAACTTCTAACCGTCAAATAAATATAAAAAGAAAACCAGGAGCCAAGAGTTAGTTCCATTATTTTTTTTTTATAAAATATCATGCCTTTAAAGAAGGCTCTTTCTAAAGGAAATATAATGATGCTTTTCGTTTTTATGAAATGATGGATAGAAGAAGAACGCAATTACACCGATGGAACGACATTTCCTGATAAATTTCGAAAGGAAGAATAAGAATATTCTAAGGATTATAAAGTTCTAAAACGTTCCTAGAGGCATTTTTAAAACCTTTCATTATTTGCTTCTAACAACATGGGTTTAAAATTTCTCGAGTAACCGTTTTAAGTTTCAATATAGTACTTCCATTGTTAAATGATAAAAGCTTTTAAAGTAAGTCCAAAGAAAGGAATGAGAAACAAAAAACTGAAGGCATTTTATTGTTTAACTTGTTGAAAGATAAGTTATAATTATCAGAAAACCTCATATTTTGATCAAAAAGCTTTCTCTTTTTCACCTTTTTTTTTTTGCACTGCAGGATTTGTTTTGACCTCCATCGAATGATGTTTTACCATGGATGTACTACTGGATTGCGCAATGATGACCCTAGGAGCGACCATCGTTAGTCACATGGCTTCTTCTCCCAAGTATTAAAAACCAATTAAGTACGGCAACGTAGGTCGTTGGTTCTACGCAATTAATTTCCACGTTATCGTGTTGTCAAACGTACACTGATTGGCTGACGTTTTATTCCAAGATAAAAAATTATTTTCGTTCAGAGAGCTATGATTTGTTGACTGGGTAGTGACGTAACTGCTCTTCCTGCTCCCGTTTCCTTTTTGATGACCCTTTTTCTTGGACGTTTCCCGTACTTCGCTATGAATAGAGGAATCTGTATTACAGAAACATTTCGTAAAATTATTAGTTTGGAGAAAAAAAAGTTGTACTGTCAAGAAAGCAATAAATGGCCAAATACTAGAGCGCAGTAAAACTAAGCAAGCCAGAGAACCCAGTATCCACGTGACACACCATGAGCACGGGTCCGAACAATACGCCCTCCACTTATTATTCTCGATATGCCATACAGCGCTGCGAAAATGAAATTCTGCTGCTGCCATTTTCACTTTAAAATTTACAATAATATTAAAGAATAAAATCAAGAAAATATAACTCGTTATTTTTCATTTTCAAGCATAAAACAAACATCATTCAAATATATTTGTGTTTAGCACAATAAATTAATTTTCTTGAACAATAGAATAATTCTTGAATTACGTTTTTAAATCTATCAGTTACCTGTCCTCAAAATCTTGGGTAAAAAATATCAGATCTTGCAAAATAGAAGGTGTGTTTTTATTGCGTAAAACATCTACACGAAATGAAACAGAAAATGCGAAAACAGCATGCAGAAAAAAGAAACATGGAAGGAAAACTTTTCTCCAAGGAAAGGAATTGAGCACTTACTGTAAAAGCTTCGCGGATATCCGCGAAATGCATTGTGTAAATCTCTTGGGCAGTTTTCAAGGAAAATAGTTGTTCCGTAGAAATAGTAAAGCCTTACGTCTAAAGTTCTAATATTACATTCCAGATTTTCCCATTTTCGCCGCAAAATGCGTTGTGCTAAAATGTAAAACGCGGCCGTAAGGCCCCTTTTCACGACAAATATTTTTCTATAATAAGTTTAACTGCTTCAATCAAAAAAAGTTTTTATTATTAAGAAGTGAGAGAGGGAGAGAAAAGAGAGAGAGAGAGAGAGAATAGGAAGAGGAAAATGATCATTACCAAAGAGATATGTATCATATGCGTCTATAGCATACCTCCCAGCATACTGACTGAGAATTCAGCTAAATTTTTATTGTACTAACTTTTGCAATATGAACATTGATTGATTAAAAAATATATGTAGCGGCGTATATTCATTGGAATTATATTTGTTCACAGGGAGATAGAGAAAATATCAATAAGTGAGAGAATATGATCAGCAATGAAATAAGGGTGCTTTCATACCAAAAGCGACAAAGACAAAAACCTGTCTTTTCTCATCTGCGCAACCGCAGAGCCCATTTTTGAAGGCGAAAATACGCTCTGCGCTTGCGCAGATGTGGATAAGACATGTTATTTGCCTTTGTCGCCTTTGGTGCAAAAGCACCTTTAGTGATACGATAACTTTTTTTTTTTTAAATTTGCTTTTGAAAATTTACTTGTATGAAAATAATGCATATTTATTGGTAAATAAGTCAAAAAAAAAAGGGGGGGGGGGACAGTTTAATTAGTAATTTTTTTTAGAAATCGTGAAATGGTAACCACTTTCAACGCTTCTGGAAAAACGAAGTGTATTAAAACCTCCTCTCTCAGAGTTGTCTAAAAATAATATATAGTAATATCTCTTTAAAAGTTGATTCGCTCGATAAAGAGGTGTTCTTTCTAGCTCAAAAAATTTGAAAGCATGTATTGAAATAACTTCTTTTAAAATGGTATCTAAAGTCAAATATGTATTACGCTCTCAAAATACAAATCCATTTTCAATTAAGAGTTTAGAAAATACATTTTGACTGAAAATTGTTTTGTACTTTTATAGAATGATAAAAATCACATTATTCGGCCCAAAAAATATGGCACGTAGAACATGGAGTTTTAAGTTCGATACTTCTCAACTCTATTACATCTTGGTACCCTTAAGAAGAAATTTGCAATATTTATACATAACATGCTAGTATATACACATTATTGCTAGTATACTCGTAAAAAATAATAAATCAAAAATTCAAGGGAACACAAAGCAAATCATGAGTAAAAATTATGGTAAAATGCACCCGACAAAAAATAACTACATTAAATAAAAATGAATTAAATAAAACTTTTGCCACAATTTACTGACATTCCTTGCATTTAAATAACAGAAAATAACAAGATTGAATTCGTTTTATTATAAAAACAAATAGTTTGAATAAGAATGAAAATAAAACCTTTTTATATGAAGTATTGGTTGCACTAAAACAAAATTCGCTCTGGTACATTTAAAATGTTTAGAATTCCTTAAGTTTATCTTGGTACTGTGCGCATTATCTATATGTATATAAATATATACATATATCGCTTTTTTTGAAGTCCATAAAGTTGGCACACTATGAAGATAAACGTGGATCAGAAAATAATTTCAAGCTTTTCTTTCAATGGAAATATGTATGAAAACTCGATTTCTTTCATTAGAAGATTCCTATTATGTTCAAAACGTTATCGACGTAGCATAGCTATAAAAATATACACTTTATTTCTTTGCCAATCAAGTAATTTACAAGCTTTTCTTTTCAAAGTGTTTAAACCAAGCCATTTATTCTAATTTATGCCGAAGAAAATCTTTTTACTGCCTCGTGCAAATCCCAAAACATCAAATTTCAACAAATCTTAAAAAAAAAAAAAAAAACAGCTTTATAACGTTAATAAACTTTAAAAATAAAACCCGACACCAAAAATAACAGTTAGAAATAAAAAGCATCAATATTTTTCTGTTCTGTTTTTTATTGAGCTGTTAAACGAAGCCATTTGTCCTAATTTATGCATTCGAGAGTGCTTTTTATTCACTCGAAGAACTGCGAAAGCCTCTAATTCAGAGAAATAATATTTTGTCATGAACGTTTTTGAAATTTCACTGTTTTAATACAATTAGATAGCCAAGCAACTTTTCCGGGTTTAAAATATTAATAAAAATGTTGCTTGCGTGAGAAAAGCTTTCAAACTTCATATTAAGCCTTCAAACTTCATATTAGATGTAAATTTAAATGTTAAAAGAAAGGAAGTTGTTTTGCTTTTCTTCAGCTTAATGATTAAAGGAAATAGTACAATTTGATTAATAAAGCAAAATCTCAAGCTGATGTTTCTCCTTTATTCAGATTTAAATCATATTTAATCGGTAAAATTCAGCACACCATTGCTATTTTTATAAAAAATGAAAATTTTAATTCACTTCGATTCAAATATTGTTGTGTTGTAATTAAATACTCATGAAATGCTTGACTGATGTGCTTTCAATCGAATGATTATAACTGGAAGCCGATTCATGTTTTTTTTATCAGCAAGACAGGAATAAAAATGAAATATCAGAGTTTTGGCTTCCTTAATTGTACTAATCAAACCATGTATAGTTTAACGTACTTATGATATTATTTTTAAGCATACAAAATTAACTAAAAAAAACCCCAATCAGATAGGTGAAGTTGGACACAAAAAGTGACTTCTAGGAGAAGCTTTCGTGTTCAAAAATGAAACTATAAACGGAAACAGGAGTCATGGACTAGAGTTTCCAAAAAAAATCTAAAAGCGTTTTATACAAATATATAATTGTAGTTATTACTATTTTTAAACAGTGTAATGTTCTTATTATATATCTATCTTCAGTAAGAATTTAGATCGTGGAAGATTAAATTAAATTAAAGAAATTGAAGAAAAAGTTTATCACAAAGCAAAAACGGAATCCTAAAAACGTATTTCCTGAACTTTAATCTGTTTTATCTCTGAGTTATGCATTACATGGAATCAATTTAAGTCACAGTCAAATCTTAGAGAAACGGTCTGCTTGTAAGAGGTGAAAGTCAGAAATATATATTTCAATATAAAAAGAAATCTTTAGCTCTTCGTAACCAATATCTTGTAGATGAGCTTTTGCACATTTGCGCGTGAGTAAAAGACAACTGTAATGTGACACAACTGTATAATGAGTACTTTATACAAATATTTTGTTCCGCTTATAATATGTGTTTATTTTTTAGTTATAGGAAGTCGTTTCCACAAATGATACACGTAGGAGTGAAGTAATGATGTTTTTCTGTAAATGTGGTTTTACCGCATAGTAACAATTTGTGCGGCGAAAACACGAGACAGGTTGTAATATGTAATTGTAATGGGAGATGAAAATTTATTTTAGGTAGATGGAATATTGTAATTCGGACCCAAAATATCGTCTGGTATAAACTATAAGTTAATATTTTTTAAAACACAATAAAAATATATTAAGATCTGACATAAGAATGATGAGAGGAACATTTTGAGCACTATTCCCTAATGTAAAAGCTTAGTATACAATAGGTATATAAAGAATGGCACATGCAAATTCAAACAAAAGTCCTTTTTTCTTGGAGACTGATATCTTCAAACTATAATTACAATATCGAAAAAAAAATATTAAATCAGAGACAAAAAGGCAATATAAAAGTGAGTCAAGGTGGTGAGAGGAACATTTTAAGTAGCTACATGTAAGTATGGCAGCTGTCCCGCAGTGGACCAGTCGGTAGAAGCTCGGTTCCCTCAGAACCCGAAAGTGAAGCAACATCGACTTAGTTCAGTGTTTGGGAGGGTGACAACCTCTCTCGACTGGTTCCTGTAGGGCCGTGTACGATAAAGAGAGCTGGTGCACGTTAAATAGGTCGTGGCTCCAATGTCCTCCAAGTGAAACGATACTTCTGGGGGTGCCAATCTCAGAGACTTTACAAAGGGGCGGAAATCGGTCTCCTGCCTATAAGGGCCCCGTTAGACTCAGGAGCAGCGTACCCATTCTTCCTCAACACGTGCGAGGACACGACAACAACAAGTATGGCAGCTATAGTCAATAGCATTTCAAACTTAAAGATATTTAATGATTTACTTGTCATTTGAAGCCTGCAATTGCAATAACAGCAATTGGATGGAATGTGAAAAAGGAACTAAAATACAATATAAAATTTCCTCACAGTGTGGCGCGGGGCATTTTAAATAACTACACTCCTTAGTTTATATGTATAGTATTGTTTCAGTAGAAAATAATACTTCCAAACTTAAAGAAAAGTTAATTTATGACTTTTTATGACATCATTCTCAACTCTTCCGCATTATCACTTCTGCTGCACTTCTATTGTGTTGAAATTTCACTTTTATCATGAATAAAAGTCGGCAAACATTTATGACGAAGTACGCTGTCATTTACAAAAGTCATTTTCTCTGTTTGAAATTAGACTTCAAGCATTAGTTTCCTGCCTTCTATATTATTGTGAGTGAAACAACCTGCTTAGGTCAGAAAAGAGCAACAGGTATTTGGATAAGAAGGGGGGAAAATACAATTCTGGAAGAAAAAAAAGCACATCTGTGAAATAGGGTAAATTGGCATAGTTGCACCAAATACTCTCTTAGCTAATGTTGAAGATAAAACTAATATTATGATAGTAATACAGATGTGAGGCTGTGTCATAACTGAAGGTGAAAATTGTTTTCGGATCTGAAAAAATTTAATTATTTTAGAATAAAATACAAATACAAATACAAAAGGGACGACCAGCAACAGGCTCAGGGCCCAGGGCCCAGCTAGGCTGGTCCTAGTCAATTTAGCAGTCCCCAATGAACATCAAGAGCTTTCTTAAATTTTTTTACCCCACTGCAATTAACAGTCGCTTTCGGTAAACTATTCGAACTGCACAAGCTGCACTATCGTCTGATGGTGCAGCTTGGAGGTCTTATGCACAAAAATCGGCAAGCGCAAAGGTCTGTTTCAGGCTAAAAAACACACGTTTCTATAACCTTAGAAATCATATAAGGTAAATTAGCACAAAAACAAAAAATAGTCTTCACAAAACTTCAACAAGTCTGCACGTGAAATAAAAACCCTTTGTGATCAAGTATGATGCACAAAGTTAAAATCCCAATAAGGCCCAAATGCTTCAAGAAATCTAGTATAGAGCTCGCGATATGAAGATGCAGTCTAATCTGTCCTTTTTCTATATCTGTGAGCATGTTTATTTTTGCTGAATTCCGAATCAAATGTATGACTTTAAAACAAAAATGTAGAGCTTGTTTCATAAAAAAATCATGGAGGAAGGGTATACATAGACAGCATCTATAATAAGAGTTATAAATGAATGAGACCATATTCCGCTCTAAAATTGTAATATATACCTTGTTAAACAACTTTTTGATGACAGGGGAGGGTGTCCAAGATGGAATTCATTGTAAGATAAACATTTTCTCAGACAAGTAACTATTCCAAGAATAGTTTTGTGTATGAGTTTGCTCCGAAACGAGTACTACATCAAAACTCTCTTTATAGCTTGTAAGATGAAAAATTGAATTGGGTTCGAGGAAACAAAAGCTCACCCTAAAATGATATAAGTAACATGGCCAGATATATCAAAGGTAACCAGGGGAGCAATGAATTGCAACATCAACATTTAATAATACCCAAAGCAAATTTTGCAATGATAAACACATAATTTTGTTTTGGATAAACTACTCTTTTAGCACTACGTAAGAGTTCTTTCTATGGGTTGTTTTTTATGATACAATACTTTTTTTCAATTTAAACATAAATCAAAACCTTTATGTAACTTTGGCGAAACTTTATACATCTATTCCAAACTATTTACTCGCAAGGAAAGACACAGAAGGAACAGTCAGACTTTTGTGATGCCATAACTCAGAAATTTGAAATAAAAACCAAATTGCGTAGTCATATCATTGATCTCAGGCAACTATTCTCAAATATTAGATCCATCTTTAATTAAGTGATCATATGACTCATTCTAAAGATTTTCCCGCGCGAATTTTAGCCGCATGGAATTTGGACACATTTCTCCCCCGAAGAGAATGCTAATTATCACCTCCATTTTATTTACCCAGCCTTGTCTGCTAGACCTGACATGGAAAACCAGAAAATTTCTTTGTCACCCTAACAGGTAGGAGATATTTGTTTTAATCAGGGACTTTGCCAATTAAAGACTCTTTTCATTAGAGCCTTCTTAGAGCTTAGTTTTCTAATTAGAATTCTAGCTGTCCCCATCTGTTGTATCGACCGACAGAATTCCCAGAAGGAAAACGCGAGGAGGGAGCAGAAGTCACGTGAGTCTTTAGAAGGAATATTCAAACAACATACTCCCCCTCCTCCTCCCACAAAGAATGCGTTTGTAATTGAAGTAAGCCGGTTACCGCAGATTGGGAATTATCTAGTCCAGAAACCGAATTTGAATCAAGAATATGCATTTCGGGAGGCATTGTGACTTTTAATAACTGATGATGTTCGGAGAACCAGAACAATGTAGTGAAAGGTGCTTATTATCATCGCTGAAAGGAATGTTATTAAAAGTTTCATAATCGAAAAATTCGGCTCAATAGCAAACATTACTCTCGAAATGCAGTTTTAAAGTCATTGTTATTCATAATTTTGTGCTCAAAGTAAGAATTTGAACTTTAAAAGTTAAAGATAGGGAATTAAAGCGGTTTTCTATTACATTTTCTGAAAGGTACGATTAAACAATTATGTGTGGAAGGAAATCTATGAATTTTCAAGATGTTATTCTTTTCGCTTCGCAATTTAATCGTGTAAAAGTATCATTAACTTGTGTTTTGGTATAAATGTTTAAAAAAAGCATCAAAATTATGTAATAATCTGATTCTAATTATTATTTTTTAAATTTTTACGACGAACACAAATTAAATCCAACCGTTCCTGCTTCTACGGAAACTTGCGAAGACCTTGGTTACTATGAGCATGTTATTACGATTGTCAGAGCTTTTGCAAGCTACTTTGAGCGTGATGCTCATGTAATATTGCGAGGGAGAGCATCGTATCTAAATCATTTATATTTTTAATCGCACAATGTCCTTGTTAATGTAGTTCAAGACATGAATGACAGCGGCTTCAAATGTAATTTACTTAGGTTGAAAATTAGAAATATTTCTTCCCGCATATTTTCTGATCGATGTTATATTGAACAAACAATAAATATGTTTTATTGTTGTCGCGGTATTTGTAGAACTAGGCTTAAAGTCTGATATTTGTTTACTCTAACATGGTTTTATTGAACTAAAAATAAATGAATATATTTATTCATTTGACATTTTTCTGAAAGAGTTACCTCTTTCAACCTTTGAACGGAATACATATGAATAGCTAAAAAATTTCAGCAGGAAAAATTAAAACGCAACGGAATATATCACTTTAGTGTTAAATAAAAAGAGTTGGGTACATCAGAAAAACCTCATTACAGATAAAACTGAGCTCAAAAAGCTGCCAGAGTACCCCATTGCCGTAAATCGAGATCCACTGCCAGAAAAAGTAAAAATACGTCGACGGATTCGGCATTGGTTTTCTTTCTGTTCAGCGTATCCGCTTGTTCCAAGGATTAACTTCTGATCTGGGGATAGAATCTGCGCTAATCCTCCATTGCAATGCATGGCTGGCCATATTCGGATTTCAGCCGTAGGGTCATTTGTGGACTTCGTGAAAAATCGACATGCAGTCATTTCCTGGGAGTCAGAAGAGGTGGCAGAAATAGCATTTGTTCTTGTAAGTAATTTCGGTTTGTTTCGATAAGTACTATTTAAGATTAGGAGGAAAAGTCTTTTTTTTTGCTTATGCCACTAAACATGGTGGTATTGTTGAGACATTTAATCCGGATTATAAATTCAAATATTCACATTGTTTCCACTATCGCCTGATTTAAAGCAGTTAAAAAAAAAGCATCACATATATATTTTTTTGCAAACTTTTTAAATGAATTTTTATTTTCTTATTAAAAGGTAGGTATTGACGAGGATGATGACATGTTTGTTTGTGGGCTGTGGGCAAAACACCCTGTGGGGCAAAGGATAAAGGGGACGAACATTAAATTTAGTTAACTCGCTCTGCAGCAAGGGAGAAAAGATGTATTTAAACCAAGAGGTTTAAGCAAAAAATGAATCCTTTTCAGTAAGAAAATGAGTTCTCAGTAAGAAAGCCTTTTCTTGAAATAGATATTTTAATTTCGCAACAAAAGTGAAAAGTATCAAAAGAAACTTACTTAACCCTACTATCTCTCAGATTTGAGTGATCTGGCAAAACACCGGTTGTTGTAGCTAGTAAATTAATATTCATTATCTCAATTAAAACTTAAAAATCAATTTGAAGCGTACAATTTATTGAGTGTTATATATTAAAAAAATCTCATCATTCTCTGTAAGGAATTATGTTACCGCATATGTTCTAGCAAACCTGAAATAATAATTAACATTTTGTTTAGATGTAAAAATTTCCGTTAGCATTTTTTTAGTATACTTAAAGTAATATACTAATAATGAAATTATTTACGGATTCGGGAAAGACTTAATGAAAAAAGGATGTTTTTTTTTATTATTTCATATCCTTGTTAAAGTTTTGTTTTAAATTGAAACTTTCAATTAACGTTAGAAGTTGAGTTAGTGCGTTTAATTTATTACTATTACCAGAAAATCGTTATGTGACTTATTCATACCTCAATGTTGTAGCGATAAACACTCGTGCGATGAAGTACTACCAGCACCACAAAGATGTATGCTTTAGATACCCGTTTATTCCTGGCGTTTGGCTGTGTCAGAAAAATAGTAGGCTGCAATGCAATAACTAAAAGCAAGCGCTGAAATCGGCAATCAGCTCCTATCAACTGGTTTGTAACATAATTCAATTTCATTCTGAAACAAAGACCTTTATTGGCTAATAGCTTTATCTACTAATGTTTAAAGTTGGCTACTATTTGTCTCAAGTCTACGCATGGTAAATACTATAAATCACTTGTTTTTCCAACTGGCAACAAAAAAAGCTAACTCTGAGTAAAACTGAAGAACAATTATTATACGTTGCATAATGATCAGCAAATAATTCCGTTTTTTTGGATGTCATCACAGTAACATATAACAATTATCATTTTTAGAATGTAGAACTAATACTCAGTCAGAATACTCAGGTTAAGAAAACAAAATTTGGGGTTCCTTGAGTGATATCCTCATGAAAATACAAATAAGGGCCTTTTTAGTTAGCTATTTCATGCATAATTCATTTTGATTTGAATGAAAAACACATATTTATCATTAACATATATATCCACTTATCCACTCGAAAAGCTTTTATTTTGCTTACGAAAGTGCATTATGAACCATTTTGTCTGACAAAAATCATCAAATTTGAACGTGGAAGACCTTTATGGTATTACAATAAAGAATAAAACCAATGAGCTGTTTCAAAATCCGTTTATTCTAGAATATTTCTTCTTAAAGAAATACTATAAATTTAAAGAAAGTTCAGCCTATCGTCAACTTTAATGCGATTCAAGGAGTTTTTTGTAAATTCTTTTCGGAATATAGTTAGTGATAGTTATAGAGGAATATCAATAAACTAAAATGATAAATAAATACTTAAAATAGAATATGACTCTTGATTATATCAATAAAACCCTAAAAGATATTTAATGCTCTTTATGGAAAAGTAGCTGCGTTTTTCCGAGCATTCCTCAAAGCAAGAGAAATAATCAATGAACAAATATAACGTAATTAAGGGAGTTTTAAGAATTGTATAATTTAAGGGAATAATATATTACTATCCCTATATAGTTTAAAAAAAAATCCTTTTTTACTGTAAAAAAAATAGACCGGCCCTATGCTACTAAAGACTAAAAAAAAATATATGTTTTTTTCTTTAGATGCAAGTATTTCTCATAAAACTTTGTTTTTAATGCACAAACTGAAGTACAATAGTTCGCAGTTTACTATTAGTTATAGAGTTGAAATAAATAAATAGATCAATTGAGAAAAATATAAATAAATAAATAAATACTAAATAAAATAAACCTTAACAAATTCTTTTAAACGTTTTTTAAAAGTAAACTATTTAAAATGAAAGTAATAATTAAATTTAATGAAATTATTCATTTATCCTATTTATTTAACAACAATATGAAAACATACTTTTTGGCTATTTATTCATTAAAATGTGGGAAAATACTCGTTCTTTTTGTAGCACGGCTATGATTACATACGCTTCCACCATTTGTCTAACTAATTATTAAACAAAAAAAATCACTGAGACCCACAGGAATTAGTGACCCAACATATTGTAACAACCTACTTTATCATCAGCGTGCCCTGCTTGATTTAACATACTTCGTTTTGCTGATTTTTTATTATAAAACTAAAAAAAAAAAAAAAAATCCTATGAAAGTTTGAAATTTTCTCTTACAATTCACTACACTGGATGCTTTATTCAAAAGATAATTTTATCTCAATCATAACATTTGATGCTATGAAAATTTCGCTCTACCAACATTCTTTTACATACGAGATGTGATTGGAAAGTTTTAAGAATGGGCTTATAATTTCACAATGGCGATACTTACATGCTACTTTGATGCATCATCTTCAAAATAGACTGAACACACACTTCTGACTGAACACACCGGCTCCAACGGTAAGTGATTTGACTCAATTGAAGACATCGAGGCGAATTCAGCGAGCGTACTTAACACACTCGAGAAATTTTTTTTCCAAAAATGTTTCCAAAAGTGGAAACACCGTTGGAGCCGGTGTTTTCAGTCAGAAGGGGAATATTTTGAAGGAGATGCATCACAGTAGCATGTAAGTACCGCCATTGTGAAATTACAAGCCCATTCTTGAAAATTTCCAATCACACCTCGTAGTATATGCTGTATATAAAATGATTTAGTTTTGCAACGTATAACAAAAGTTATGGACAAGAAACTGAAGATCAAAAGCCTCTTGATTTGTGTCGAAGTTATCCTAATTTTATACACTATTCCTCAGCAGTTATGTAAAAACATCATTTTGTTTCACTATATTTCTCTTTGTAAAATTTATTTTAGAAATAAGGACAAATTTCAAAATAATCATATAATTTTAGTTGAATATAACATGTGTGCCACCAATTTATAGATTTCAAATAGCGTAAGACATATATACATTTCATGGTTTCCCCGAAAAGCACAGATAAACCAGTCTGTTATTATTATTATTATTATTATTATTATTATTATCATTAACTGGTACCAATAGATAAATCTTGATTAGTGCACTAAGTCTATTTAACAAATATACTAATACAATACCAATGCATTAAATTAGGTTCTTTGAGCAGTTTACTAAATAAAGAGAGAAAATCAGTTTTTAATACCACTAATTCAAAAGAAACGAACTCGTAAAATCAATCAAACAGTGCACAACATCAAGTTAGCTATTGAGTCTAATATTATATTTTATTAATCAGTAGAAATTCTCTATTAAATCAGTTATGCGCGAAAACTATTAAATTAGGATTAAAATAAAACTGTTCTTGTTATTGGCACAATACTTGGCCATGAATTAGATCAACATATTAAATGAGGAATTCAGACCAATTACTCGTATTTGTTTAATTAGCTCAATAAATAAGGCATTGTAAAAATATGCTTAATCAAGAGTTGAAATCAATTTATTAACAATAGCGATATTGGAGTTACGAATTAGTGAATTTGTTCAATCCCACCGTTATAATAAAATTAATCTGTTAAGACAAGAAGCCAGACAATTAAATCTGATCTCCTTATCTAGTCTATTAAACCACAACATAAAACAGGTTATTAATACTATTGGTATAAAAATAAAATGTACCGTTATACCATGCCAACGATAATAAAATGAAAATAATAGTAAAATATCTTAAAAATAAATAACTGTGCTCCAGAAATATCAAGATTGCCTTTTCATTTGTAAAGTTGATGATGCCTATTTCTGATACCTCGAAACAGCTGTTTGCAACCGGTATTCGCATTTGGAAGACAGTTTGTACCAGCTTTCCTCAATAGCAAAAAGGTAACTTGCGTTTTGTCAACTTACTTAAAATATTTCGTTGTATTCTTTCATCAAATCCTTTTTTGCATTTATATTTGCCCTTTCTCTATGATAGGTTTCTTAATAAAATTAACGTATATAATTCCATGATTGATTATTGTATTTTACAGAAAGCTTCCAGGGAAACTTTCCTGAACTTTTGTCAGAATGCATCCATCTTCTTCTGATTATTGAATGCTGATAACAATACAGAGCGACACGATCACATCGGATATAGATCAACGGGAAGATCATTTTTCTTCAATGACACAAGAACCACGGAGGACAGAAACAAAAGGACGAGTCGAAAAAATAGTGAAAGGCATAAAAGACGATAGAACTCCAACAAAAGCATTGAGCAATATATCTCTCACCTCTACGCAAAGATATGCCATTCATAGCTACAGATCGCAGAATCTGAGAATGTGAACTTAAGATCTGACGTAAGTAGAAAACCATTGAGGGTGAATAATTTAATTGAATGCGTTGTTTGTGTCTGAAACTGTGTGATTAAGTTTTTACAAAAGCCATTCAAGCGTGTTTTAATATATTTTCAAGTAAAAGTTAAAAAAAAAAAACAAAACAAAAAGTTCCCTTCTAGAACTATATTTCCCTCCTTTCCTTTCCGTTTTTTTACGTTTACGGGGAAGTAGGCTAAAACAAAGAATGAAAGAAAACTTAATGTATCGTAAAAATATCATTAAATATAAGAAAAATTCAAAACTAAGTTAAGTAGCAGGATAAATGTTGAAAAGTAAAAAATTTGAAAGTAGGGTTTTGAGATAGGGGAAAATGTGTGTCTGCCTGTCTGTCGGGTTGCCTGTCCCCCCATAATAACTTTTGGCGGAATTGTCCGATTTGAAAGATTTTTTTTTGCATTGGAAAGGATCTTGGCGAGAGAACATCTCATTTTCAAATTTTACTTTTTGATTTGAACAATTTTTCGATCAATTTTGGACGTTTCAAAAAATCTTTTCACAAAATCGCCTATGGAAAATATGAGGCGAATTAACCCTGGAAATATTATCCAAGTTCCTTTGAACAAACATATTAAAAAAAACTTTCGAAGTGAAATATTTTTTGATCTGAACAATTTTTGTTCATTTTTGAACAGTTAAAAAATTAAGCATAGCATCTAGAGGAAAATTTCAATCCTATATAAATCCTGATCTAACAGACGGATTTGCTTGGAACAAACTTTATCGGAAACATATTATGCCGTAGAACATGTACAGATACGAAGTTCATCTAGAACAAAACGTGTATTTTTTCCCCAAGAAACTTTTCTACCTGGATTTTTAGGGATATTTCAAAATCAATAAACGAATCAATAAATAAATGAATAAGCAAAGGAATAAGAGAAAGAATAAATAAATGAATGAGTGAATGCATTATATGTATTAAACGTAAGTTGAAACGTTGAAGTAATTAAGAACTAAAACGAAATGAGGAAGAGAGAGAGAGAGAGAGAAAGAGAGAGATAGCTAGATCATAAATTTGACGTTGGTGTATACGAGGAAGTACATTCGTATAATTCTGAATGGAACTTCTTGTTTTAAGTTAAAAAGAATCTTTTTAGTTTCCACATTCATACCGAGTTTTCGTAAAGTACAGTAAATTGTTTTGTAGAGTAATAGTGCGTTTTTAATTTAATTTCCCTTCCTAAGAAAGTAAATATTGAATGCCTTTAACAAGCTCCTCTGAAGTAAGACTATGAAAATACAATGCAGAAGCAAAAGTATTATTAAAAAAATATTTATATTAAAACTGAAGCATTTACAATAATAATAATGATTTATTTTCACCATTCTGTTTATTCTTAAAATTCATCAAAAAGCTTTTTTGAACGAGAAATTTTTATTCTTTGATAAATGACAGAACTATTGTTTTAAGAAAGTTAAAATTGCGCATGCAGCATTTGATTAGGATAAATTGAAAAGCAAAGACAGCAACAATGGGAAGAACTTTGTATTTTTATGAAGTTTAAATTTGAGCAATTGAACAGCTGTGCTACTGACAGTATTATCATAATGTTGGACCTTGGCACATGAATTTTCGGCCTTAGGTTCAAAAGTAACAAAGAGCAGTAGATGAATAAAACGGGGAGAAAAAGAAACTTTCCCTTTTTAAAATAATGATATAAACGAATTGAAAATTTAACGGCTAAGCCTTGAATAAAATTTAGTCCTTTACTACCCGTAAAATTCTTGATACAAAAATATCTTAGATCTGGACCTTATCAAATGCGCTTACATTTTCAAAGCATGGATTATGTAAAGGTAATAAAAGTTCGCGCAATATCTGGATCTGGTACGCAAAAAGTCTGCTCGACCTAGAAAGATTTAAAGGTTCACAGAAAGGCTATACATCTATTGAGGAACTGATTCAGAGCTTTACATCTCTACGGATTTCATAGTCTTTAGTATACGTTTGAAACGTAAAACTTTTATTGGTCTGAAAAAATCTGTTTCAAGTTTCTAGAGAATATGAACGCTGAAAATAAATTTGGCCGTTTGATTTGTTTTTTCATACGGTACTTATCTCAATGCGTCATAAGCAATAAAAGCGTTACGTTTCGACTGGCATGAGTTTTAATTGGGCACTAGATTATTAAATAAGTCAAAACTTGAAGTGTTTTCATTACGAAATGAACAAAAACTTAAGAGAACGTTCATTTGTTACATTTTAGTTTTTCTTGTGAAAACAATTGATTGCCAAAAATCAGATTTTAAAGAAATATTTACTGCTACAAAATATCAGTAATCTCATAAACCTATTTTAAACTACAAACAGCTTTGATGATTAAAAGAAAACTCACTAAGAGATTTAAAAAATAAAATATTTTGAGCTTCTACACCTGTTGTGGTTCAAAAACAGTTAGGTAGAAGGATTTCCTAAGCATCAACAAAGCAAGTTTTAGCATCAACTTAAACTTTAGTTACTTTTATTCGCAGTCTTCCTATTTTTTAAATTCATGTGTACAGTGGTGAGGGCCCACTCAATATTCGCTCGCTACCCACCAGTGGGTCGCGACTCATAGTTTGGGAAATACTGCTCTAATGCACAAGAATGGAGTACAGGAGGAGATCGAAATCAACTCGCATATGTAGGAAAAGGCGGGGAAAGATCGGAAATCTACGTTAAACCCCTCACAAAATAAATAAAAATAAACAAATAAAACCCCTTTCATTACATTTTGTTTGCTCAACCATTAAAATACAATAATACACAGAAAAATTTTGTCATTTGCTGCATTGAATCATATGTATAACAAATTGAAAAAAAAAGTACATTTACATTGCTCAGTATGCGAGGTAAGACAGGGAACGTTATTAATACAACTTTGAAGCCACATCTCACTTTATCACTTCTTATTTAATCTTATTTACGGATTTCACATTACACACAAATGTAAACTTTCTCGTCGTTTTTACTTTCTATCTATAAACGCACAGGAATTGTGGGACCAACGCCCACTTTAACGCACCGTACCCAACCTTCTTCGGAGAAGTCGCAGCAGTACAAACATTGCTTGTCATCTGCTTCTCTGTCACTGGACCTTATTTATGGTATTTTGAGCATGAGGGAATGTTTAAAAAAATCAGAACTCTCTACTTTCTCTTTGGCAATGGTCTTTTTTTTTTATTTAAATTTTTTGAGAACAATTTATGAACGTTTTTTCCAAACTAACAAATTTTCAAATATAGAGGTTTTTTCCATTGATAGCCAAAGCGAGCCAGTAAAAAGGTTAGTAAGGATTACAATCAGAAATGTCGAATAAAATGCTAACAAAACTACCAAAAGTCATCAAAATAAATAATAAAGTAATAAAATTAGCAGTACGTTCAACTAGCGTTTGTAGTGTCTTTAGAACGAAGCAAGAATTTAAATGGGAAAAAAAATTCTCAGCATCTAAAAAGACAAACATAAAAATACATCAAAATTATTTTTTAACTGGTCATTCACTATCACATCATTTTTTTAAGCGTTACATTGAAACGGTGAAATGACGATGCTTAGAAAGTAGAAAAACCGATGAAATAAATGAGAAATGAGATATAATAGAAAAGAGAACGTAAGTAATGTACCATTATATAGAGTTTCTAAGTACGGAATGATCAACTGTGGAGGCTCCCATTTTCGTAAGGATGGAAAAGGTTTATGATGGCTGTATCTTGTATTTTAACTGTAAAGAGCGATAAAAATAAGAGCTCTAGAATGCCGTGGATATTTTATTTTCGAGATGTGATAAAACCTTCTTATTTGCAGGCTATCGATAATTCAGAAGTCGCTAAGATAATGCACGTTCAAGGGGTGGCTCCAAAAATGATAACTTTTTCAATGCATTTGCAACTAATTTTTGCGTTAAATTTAGAATTCAGTTATGCTTTTCCCTTTTGTCTCATTCCGTGAAAACGAACATCGAAAGATCTAATTTTGATAATTTCCAACAATTTTAATTTGAAATTGAAAGGACACAAACTTTTGATAATCCTCATCAGAAACAGTGAGCATAACAAATGAAGATGGTTAGTCTTATTATTACTATAATAATAATCCTGTATTTCAGCATGGCATATGTTGCTACTTTGCCGAATTTACTTTCGAGTAATGTGAGTGGCTAAAAATAAATCCCATAAACTCTTTTTTTTAAACAAAAAAAAAAAAAAAGTTTTTGACGAAGAGCCGAAGAAATTGACCCGATCAATTTCCATTAGGGAGATTACACTATTGAGTTTGGCAGATGCTGTAATTCATCAACGATTGCAGCGCTCTTTATACTTATGACAGCTTGGAAAAATCGGTAAAGAAGAGAGGCCACGAGAGAAAGACGCCCGTATGCAAAACTCCGTGTAAAGAATGAGATATAAGGAAAAGTGCCGTTGATGACAGTAATGCACTTTTCTTTGGTCCCGCGAGCTGGCATTGCAATCTCTGTAAGCACGGGTGCTATTTGAGGTTGATTAATGGTCCGGTCTCTCTGCCTGTTACAAATGATTCTCAGTCCTTGAGAGTTTGTGTGAGGTTCCTAATGGATTGCCTCCCCCTCCCGTTATTCCGTCATTTTGCGTGCGTTACAGCGGGGAAAGGTGATGCCAAATCAGTTGGGAACCCGAGCCACAGAGGTTAACTTTCAGAAGGTGCTTTGCGTAGTAACGAACACATTTCTGATAAATATTTAGATTGATTTTGGTATTTGGGGAGAATAAGGCGAATTAATTAATATGTACTTTTTGTTGATATGCAGAAAGGTGAATAAATCCAAATTACAATTGATTTTACGAAGTTTCGGTGAAAATGATTTTGCAAAAAATTTACACAATGACAGCCGCTTAAAGTTATCGATCAGTACGTTTTGATTATTTTAATCGGCTGATTACTTATCGGTTGAATTACTTGACCTAAAAAAGGGTAAATTTTCTCAATCAGAATCTGTTTTTAAATTAAAACAACTAAAGTCTTTCTTTAAAAGAAATAAACATTGCGGGAAAAACTTTTCCTTTCTGCTCTAAAGTCATCAAACCATGTACACTGTTACAGGTCCTTTGGCCTGTAACAATAAGAAGCAGGAAAAAGGTAAAGGGGTTTTGAATACAAGACAATTTATAAATAAAGCATAAAGACATCTAGATTTCTACGAATCTAGTGTTATTTATGGTAAACATGAAATCCATACGTACTATAAGGAACTTTATTGCAATTTTAATATCTGTATTTATGAAAAGGATAATGTCATATTCGTACAAATAGTATAAACTCAATTTACAAAATATAGGATTACTGCTATGCGTCTCAACAAAATTCCATTTAACGTTCATCCTGAATTCTGCTCAACACATTTTATATGAGCTGCGTAATCGTAAATTTTCAGCTAATAATCGTTGAAAAATCTGTTAATGTTTGCTTATAGCCTTTTTCTTCATATTCCTCTACCATTTTCGCAATGTACGCGTATCTTCCAAACGCTATATTTATTTTTCGTTAACAGAGTTCGACGGGATCTTTTGATTTGTTGCTGGACATGGACAGTTGTTGGCAAAAAAGACGTAAAGTAACTTTAACATAGGGTTACAATAATTTCGATAAAATATGATCATTTCAGGAGACGAGCTGATATTCTAAAATAAAAAGCTATAGTGCAACGATTTCGTATCGTTCTATTTCACTAAATTTTGTCATAATAATAGCTAAATTTCATTAAGCAGTAGGAGTAAGTTAATTAGGTGGCGATTGCTGTGCTATAGTACTCCTGATTCAAAATATAATTTTTGGGTAAGAACGAATTATAAAAATAATCTAATTTAATAAATCGAAATAATTTATGAATAAAAAGTGTTCTCTCAAAATTTGTTTATGTACGGTTGCTCCGTTTAATAGAAAAAGATTTACGCAAATGTCACAATATTCATCAGTTTTTATTTGTTTGCGATCGAATTCGGATATCCACGAGTCAAAAAGAACCAAAAATGTAAAAACCTTTTTTAAATCATTAAATGAAAAAAAGAAAAAACACCCCTTTTTGCTAGGGAAGAAAAAGTTGCAAAGATTCTATAGAAATTTTAAGAAGTAAAGAATATCTTACGTCGATAGTAGAAGCTGAAGATCAGCTTAGAAAGCTACTAGTTGCACAAGAAAACAGTGAAAGGGCTTAGCTGCCAAATAATAGATTGCTATTGATATCCGATATCGTTCCATCATTTGTTGGCATTCAGGGTATTGTAATCCATTCTCATCATTCTCACCTTGCTTCAGGGCAGTAAGAATTGCCAAAAGGGTGTCTTATGAGAGCATAAAATATTAACTTAGGCTTTCGAATAATGTTAAGTTACTCCTATGCTTCTTGTTTGGGACTTTCAGTTAATCTTACACACTTGTAGCACTTAGCAGTAACCATCGATATCTGCTGAAATGCTTAGTTTAAACTAATTGAAACAAAATAAGCAATAAACAATTTCGATCCGTTTCTTTAAAAAATAAGAAAATAAATAAAAATATATTTCAAATTTAAAGCAATTAGACTTCGGATTTTAATACAATAAATAAATGCAGAAAATGCAAAATCTTCTCAGAAAAAATATTGACTGTAATAAAACAAATAAATTACTGATATATATATATATATATATGTATATGATGGAAATGTCTTGACTGTAGAATGAGATACTGTTAACGACTTGGTACTCCTCAGATCCATCATGGCGTTCCACGACGACTCTCACAGACCTATTGAATTCCGTGTTCAACTAACCGTAATGGATCTCCGATCAACACGACCAACAACCGCGGAACGATAAACTACAGTTCTAATAAAATATATCCCAACCTTAGCTGAATTTCGACATGTGGTGGCAGGAGGTTCTGTTTCTCACATAAACTATATATATATATATACCAGGGGGTACCAACATGGCGGTACCCGTGCTGAGTCTAAAGAACGACCAAGTAATTCAACTGATCTAACTCCGCTAATCTATCAAAAATAACCATTTAAAAAATAAATTCATCAAAAGTCGAGTGTCTGGTTAAATTAAATAAAGTCGGAAGTAAAATAGAAAAATAATGTTGCTCTTTTGTGAGCAGATAATTCAGTTTGAGAATTTTGCTGAGTATTGTACACATGTAAGAACTTTCTTGTAAATTTGACGTTTGTTTCCTTCAGCTATATAGTGTAAATATTACGATGACCAGCAAGATATGTTCATTTTATTTGTATATTTTTACTATGTTAGAATATAGGCTTGAGAAAAAAGTCAACGTCGTTGAACACAAATGCAATCATATATGTCTTTTTCAAAGATCTGTTTTCTGTAAGAATTCAAAAACTCTAATACAGTTAAAAACAAGCTACATTATCCATCAAAAAAAAAAAAAAAAAAAATCAACCAATTGGATATAGTGAAACATTGTTCTGAAATCTAACTCAAAAACTGCAGGAGATTCATTTTCTAATTTTTATCTCAGAGCTCACAAAATTTTTTCAAGCTGATATAATGGAATATAAATCAGGCTAATACGGCTGGAATTGATTCAGAAAAAATATCGGCACTTTCGAAATGATTCCAGATATTTTATGAGGAAAATTTTTCTAGAGATTAAATTGTTACTTTTTGGTGCATTTCTAATCAACTTCAACATAATTACTCAGGAGTAAAATTGCAGCTTATACGACCCGATAAGTTTCAAGAGAGCAATAATTCAGCAACGTCTGGGAGAAAAAAACTACTATCGAACAAGAATTAAAAACTACAATTACGACTAAGAGATGTGGCAACTGAAGCAGAAATCTTTATAAATGTTCTTTGCGTTTAAATCGAATCTTGAAATTTTCAGTTGCGCTGAATATCACTAAAGGAAGGAAAAGTAAAATTACCAAGGGCAAAATAAAAGTAAATCCTCTTTCGAACACTCATTCAATTAAAAATTCAGCAAGTAAGGCTAATAAGAAGGGAAAAAAGTGCACAAAAAATAACGAAGCAAAAACACCATAATTATTTAAATCATCTCACCTTCAAATTCGTAATGATCAATGAAGTTTTATGGTGTCTTATTTGGTTTTATTTTCCTTTTGGATATTTTTTTTGCAAAGAACTTTTCGAATATCTCATACTTCTTTAATCCATTGAAGATTCAAATGGAAGCAGTCTTGAAAAGAATAATAAAAAAAAAAAAAAACATTTGAAAAAAAAGAAAAGAAGAAAAAAGAAACAGCAATGGAATTTTCAGTAGAAGTTTTCAGTAAAAATGTTATCGTTATCAACGTGCTTGCTATTTTTCTCTTCAAGCATATAATCAGTTTCACATCTACGAGATTTTTTTCTTAAAAGTATCGTCCATACTTTTACAATTGTGTATTTTTTTTTACAAAAGCGAAAGGTATAATTGGACTTTACGAGTCAATGAATAGTGCATTAAAATCCAGGGAGCATGCTCAAAGTGCGAAAGGAATTAACCAATGGTCTTTAACTTATTTGTGACTAAAACTTAACACATTTTGTGTTGATTAAAAATTGAACAAAAGTATCATATGTAATTAATAAAAACCTTGTGCATTTTCAAGTAAAAGAGTAAAATGCAGTTATGGTCTTTTATAGAAAAAGTTTGACACATTAATATTCAGTAAAAATCAGCAAATTGAAAAGGTCGCGCATTTACTAGCCGATCATTGACAAAGGCTTTAGTCCATCAACTGATGCATCGACAGATGTTTATTTCGAGGAGGGATGGAGGCACTGCTTCCATATGTGCAAGAAAAGGACGCCCTTAAAAAAACCTCTATAAAACCCGAAAAGAAACCTCAATAAAACCCGGAAAACCCCCAATAAAAGCCGGAAAACCATGAGTTTGGGTTCTTCAACACTAAAAAGGGAGTTCAGTAGGGATTTGTACGACGGTGCCGAGCAGGCTGGGGGAGAGTCTCGACGGAGACAGTTTAACTTGAGTAAAAACTCAAAACTCTGGTATTTCATTTAAGAAGAATAAAAAGTTTGAAAAATGATTTTGGTTTGACCATTCAGCTATTGAAGAAATGACCATGGCAGCACTATTGCTGTCTGGGACAGGTATTCTTCTGACTTCAAACATCATTTAAAGTGTTCAAAGTGCTTAGTCAATTTTAAGTATTTTGGTGGAATTAACACATGAAATTAAAGCAGCTGTGGATTGAAATAATCTAAAACTAAATATTAGTAAATGGCACAGCTATTACTTGCAGATGAAGATATTAAATACAAACTATCTAACTACGTATTACATAATTTAATGATTAGTGATTTTAGAAATGATAGTTATTCAAATGCTAATTTCCGGCTGTTCATTGACTCGGATCAAATACAAATCATAATATTTCTTTCTTTAAACGAACAAAATATTCGTAGGAGATCCAGTGTAACCCTAGCTGTGCAGTGAGATCAGTGGATGCAAAAGGTGAGAGATATTTATGGTGAAATGAAAGTTGCGTATGGTGCATTATAAGATAGATGAACCATTCTGTGCGTAGTTCTTGCAAAATCGAATCAGGGAGCAAAGAACGTCCATGACGAGGCGCTATGTGACCACCCAAGTGTCACCAAACGACGCACAGATGATGCATTCCTCCTACTACCATATACAAATATCATTTCACGATTAATTTCGTTTGGAAGTAATTTTCGCAAGAAATCGAATTGCAGACCTGGAGAAATTCTCGTTTTTCTTTGTTTACATACAAAAGTAACATTAACCCTTAGAATACAATGTCATCCAGCAAAATACAAGCAGACGAGCTCCTAAAACTGGTTGACCTTTCCATAGTCACCATGGTGATCATGCTCAAATGGTCGCATACATATTTTCTGAATCTAATCTTCTGTCTCTAATTTATCGGTTCGTCTCTTATTAAATTTCGACACCCGAATGGGAACATAATTTAAATTTAATAATTTAAAAATAGAAAAATATTTACAATTTAGATATCCTTTGATTGTAATCCGTTTCAAATAGCTTTCCTGTAAATAACAAAAGAAAGGTTATGACTTTACTACATGGAGTGAAACAATTCAATAAAGAATAAATTTCCATATTTTGTTAATGAGAACTAGAATAAATTTTAAGTAGGAATAAAGTAAACTAACAACATTAATAAATCAAAAAATGTCACAAGAATACAAAAGTCAGCAATTTCAAAAATACAATTGAGAAGTGATTAAAAGGAAAAAATCAGCATAAATGAAGCACAGATTGTCAAATTATCCTTGTGCTCCTATAGGTAATCTGTAATCTGACCACATTTGGAATAAATACAGGTGTCGGATGATGCCAGTTCACTCACAACCTTCTTGTGTGTGGATCACCTTTTTTTTTTTTGCACTGATTATTTTTGCACTAATTTTTTTTTGCACTCATTGCAGCCTCGAAATTAGTCTTTGCAGTTTTTTTGTCAATTCGTGCTTTATTTATTTTGAAGTTTCACTTTTAATCATTTTTTTACCGCAAAGCCTTTTTGATCGTTTTCACATACAAGTGAGAGAAATAGGCTTCATTTGTAACTTTTAAAACAGTTGTTTGCTGTTTTTTTATTTATATTTATTTCAGTTGCATTTTAAACAAATAAATTTATTGTTTTATTTTTATAAACATTTAGGCATTATAAAATCAATAACTATCATCACCTCTGATCTGCTGAAAGAAAATCAAATAATGTGATTCAAAACCAATAATTGTCAATAAAGGAACGCTAAGGCAATAGAATTGAATTGCATTATATTAGAAAGAATATGGCGGCTAACTAACAATAAGAAAGAGAATAAATCTTTTTTTTTCATGCAGTAGTTTATTTTTGTTTTAGTTCCATTTATGCTAAAAGTACGTGATTGTTTAAAAGCGATTTGTACTGCGAAACTGATGTCCGACTTAACTTCTTACGTAGAGTTTACGTTATTTCACGCCATTGAAAAATCTTTTGTTTTCTTTTGTGTTTCTGGAAATGAACTTTTTCAGGTATACACTACTATGTAAATTATATTTATCTGCTCCTCAACAAAGTTCTCAACAGTGTAGTGTGAGCGATCCCTATAGTAAATAAGTAACATGAATAAATTTTACATCATGGTGGAACACGAATCAATTTTTAGAAATTATCCATTTCATTTTTGAATTTGGATAGCATTAACTATCATATGACGTTGCCTTGGATCTACTTCAGGGTTACTACTTAGCATGCTATTTTATGGAGTGAGTTAGTTTAACCCTTTATCTACTGAATTATTTATGTCCTGCTCTTTTTTTCATGCTTTTTAAATTTATTTTCTTTTTTTTGTTAACTACATTAAGAGTTAAGGGACTTACATAAATATAATACTCAGCTTATAGAAATTTAATTCCTTACAGCTAAAAACTAGCACACAGTAATTTAACTGTGAAATCAGTTCGCACTCTGTTCACTCAAAATATCTGGTCAAATTGTTTTCTGAGTTTTAAACTAACATATAAAAAGCAATCAATACCTAACTTAAGTTTTACTCTTTTGTGGATCAAAAAATTAAATGTTTGGCAATCTGAGCAATATGGCAGCTGAAAATGCAGCATCGGTTTAGAAGCTGGAGTCGTTCTTCGCTAAAATACTCTTTATACAACCTAAGCTGGATTGTTTCCCGAAAAGGTAGAATCAAAAGAGTGTTCCTGCAAAGTAACGCCGAAATATTCGTAAAAATGGTTCCTGGAGGGAATTTTAAAGTGAGTGGTTCTTTTAAGTACCGTCAGTAGATAAAAGGTTAAAAATTGTGTTCAGTTTTTTTTTTTTTTTTTTTTCAGTGATACTGCACTATATAAATTATTTTTATCAGCTCGTTGATGCAACTGGCAACAATGTAATATGAAGGGTCGCCGTAGCAAAGAAAGTAAACTGGTAGAACACGAATGGAGTTTAGCCAACTGTGTATGTAATTTCTGACTATAGAATTTTTAATGATCATGTCACGTGTTTCCTTATATCTACTTCTTAGTTACCACTCTGCACGCTGTTACATGGAGTGCGTTAGTTTGAAAATTGTGCTCAGTGTTTATTGTTTTTCAGTGTCACTCTACTTTGCAAATAATTTTAATTAGCTTGTCGACACAGTTGGCAGCATCGTAGTACGAATGGCCGCTACAGCAAATAAAACAAATTGGTAGAAGAATTCTGAAAAATAAATTTTACCAGAGCTAAGAGATTTGACTGGTAGCTTTTAACATATAATAAAGCATTTTGTGTCTTTAAATATGATAATGAATAGTAACTTATGCTTATTGGCCCAAAACTAAATATATATCTTTCAAGAGTTGTATTCGTATAGAAAGAAATCAAACAGAACAAAAGGTGAAGCTAAGGGTTAAATTTTAACAATAATTCACATGAAATTTAACGGTTAACTTCATTTCAATAAATAAATTAAAATTTCATTAAATTCGACTATTCACTAATTAGCTTAACAAGTACGGCGAATTAAATCTCGTACAAATTCCTCATTATCGCAGGACAAGAGATCATTCACTACATCAATTGAGCCAACTAATCAGAATGCGTCCTTATCCTGTCATGCAAGAGGATTCATTAATAAGCCCAGCTGAAATGCAAAGAGTGTAATTCGAATTCAATTAGTCGGACGCACAATTTAATCAGGATATTCATAATATAAATAGCAGCGGCTTATTGTTTAATATTTTCAATAGCTTTGCAAATGAAAATTTCTGTTTCACATCTATTATATGATGAAGTTAACTTTTAAATAAACTATTACGACAACAAGATGTAAATAAATAGTCTGCTTTTTAAAATTGCCGAAGTTTAATCAGATAATTTCATTTCAGTTCAGAATTGAGCATTGAACTGAACAGAAGGGAATTGTTTCATTGTTCATACGTTTTAATTGTTTCAGTGGTGTACTTTCCGAAAAAGTGGTAATTTTCATAATCTTCAACAATATCTAGAGTTTATTAACTATTTCTGTAGAGTTAAGCTTTTTTTCTTCCTAACGTGAACTTTGGGAAACCAACTCTACACAACGCAACGACGAAAAAATTCAATCTGTACCATGTGACAAACTAAGAAAAGTTATAATATATCCTTTTTAAGAAGAATTTTTTATCTCAAGAACTTTCTTAAAAACATTTCAGTGTAGGAAATAGTAATGAAAAGTATAGAAATATGAAAAAGTGATACCATAAAATTACATTAAAAAAGAGCTGGTTTACTTTTATAATATCAATCGCTTAGTAAAAATAACTCAGAATACAACGTAGAAAAAAAGCTATTTCTGTATTTTTTCCTTCGTATCAGTTACATTTCCGCGATTTCAAATAGAAAGAAATAAAAAAGGATACCCAAAACAAAACATTTATTGTTTATGTACTACCGTCATTTAGGCACTAATTCAACAATATTAAACATAGCTAAGCAAATGCTCGAATCACATTGTCAATGTCTATACTTTCTTTTGCAACGTCTGAGCTTTTGACGTACCTCCAGTACGTCTAACCAGTGAAATTACGTTTTGAAGAAATGGAAGAGAAATAAATTTTCATGAAAATCGTTCTTCTCTGTTAAAAGATCGTTCATTAAACCATAATTCAAAAGGTAAGAAAAAACACACCTTTTTCTCATTTTATTATTTTACTTCATTTCTAATTTTAACAGTCAGGTTTAAATGGGATCTTTCAATTTATTAACAAAACAAGATGCAAAAAACCTTTTTAATCATTTCGGATCCTTTCTTCGATTGCTTTCAATTTTTAAAATTCATTAGGAAGAAAGCGGGACGATTAAAAAAAAGAATAATTAATAGATTTCTTCGTTTAGAACTACACCATTCAGGAATTCCGAAGATTTCACTTCACTTCTCTTCTTCATGAAATCTATGGGGGGAAATCTTTTTTCTTTTTTAAGATGTACCGTCGATAAAAATAAACTACTTCTAGTTTTCTCTGAAAGTGAATGCCATCTGCGCAGATGACGACAGGTTCATATTTTGGTAATAAGGTGAGAATGAAGAATTTTATCCGTTAAAAATAAATTATCTTTCTCTCTGGAAGTATGAGTAAGTTTAATAATTTTTTATTATACAAAAAAGGATTTTTTGAGTGAATGTAAAAGTTTAACTAAATATTCAAATCTTAGTTTCGAACTTACGACGTGTTTTTTTGTGAGTATTACTTATTGACGTATTTAAAGTAGAATTCAAGGGAAAAATATAGTTTTTTTCTTTGCACCGAAAATTTTTATTTTCTACTATTAAGAAAATTATCCACTTCTTCCTGATGTACAGTAGAAGTTCGTAGGAAACATAATTGAATTTAGAAAATATTTATTAGTAACACAGTGAAAGCAAAACAGTTGACTTCTAGAACTTACAATAACACCCATGAATTGATTGATTCAGTTTTATTTTGAGGCACTCTATGAGTTAGTCACCTATTTTGGAGTATCATTTATACCAATACGTTTAATCTCATTCACTACAACTAAATAAAATAACTTTCCAAACATTAGATTCCATCGATTTGTTTTTCGAACGCTATTGCAGCCCATAACGGTCCAGTAAGAATCTTTAAAAGTCATCATAAATTCTCATTCAATTCTCCTCAGTAGGAGAATTCCGATAACAAAGCTATGGGATGAATTGCCTATTTTTATTTGCCCGCCTACGTTACGGTGTTTATTGGACGCAAAGGCAATTACGCCAGGACAGTTCTTATTTGACTAAGGCAGTAATTCATTGTAATTTACTGCGAATTATTATTATTATTTTTAAACAGCATGATCTTCTATTATAAATGAGAGTTCTTATTTGGTTATTTCGAAAGTCGAGTTCCACAAAGTAAGAAGAGGGGCGGAATTATTGCATTAGAAGAAAACTAAAAATACGCCATTGAAAAAAAAAATAAATAAAAAAGTAAATAAATAGATAAATAAATTTAAAATCAAACAAATAAACAATAATAAACAAATTTGATAGTTCATTTATGAAAGGTTTCAGACTTCATTTTACAATTAAAATTGAGATACTTTGTCATGTTCTGTTTACTACATTACTGTTAAGATATTTTTAGCTTTATTACTGTTAAGTTATATTACTATTTTTTAATAAAATTACTATTTATCTGAAAACTTTAAAACTATTTGGTTTAATAAGTAGTGGCAAATAATATCTGAATGGTCAAATGTTCTAAAGTTGGGCTTAAGTTATCATAGCGCTTATTAGATGCTAAAATAGTACTTCTGCATACATTTCGTACTGTAAATTATCAAGCATGTCATGCATAGGAGTAATTAGGCGAAGACGTAAATAGTTAGTAGTATAGACTTTTGTTAAAAAAAGGACAGTTAATTCAATTTCAAACTTGAAAAATAGTTTACTTCTCCTTACTTTCTGTCTTTTTGGTTTTTACATTCATTATGTTTATGGTTTTTATATTCTCTTTGGTTTTTACGTTTCAGTCCTTTTTGTTATTACATTGTAATATATAACTTCATGAAAGGGTGGTATATGAAAAATAGTTTATCTTAATCTATTTTATGTTCTCTCTTTAGTAAGAAAGGAAAAATAAGCTTTTATAAAGCTTTGTACATTTGGTTCAACTCTTATATATATATTTTTTATTTCTGATGGGCTGCTGTTGGTCTCTGCCAATTGCAGACCTAGTGCGTTCCCGAGAGATCGGTACCTTCTCTTTCAGCGGCACCACGTTGAGTGTGATACCATCGCCGCATGAGAATTTTGACGCATGGTTTCTCCTCCTGAAAGGGCAAGCATCCGGACTCCGTTGATGCGAAATTGCACTGGGAATTTAATTTAGACGAGAGCATCCAAGCCAAATGTCTACTCAAGGATCTTTTACTTGCCTCACAATCCTACGACATGGGCGCAGACGATTTTCTTCATCTTGAAAATCCACTGACACTGCCATGCTCGATACCCTGACCTGGGGCGCCTTACCAAGCCAAGATGCCGGATTCAACATAAAATAAGTCTCGTGGACCAGCTTAACCAGCAATCTAGGCAACTTGGCTCAGGCGACAAAGTGGCCATATTTGCCTCATAATTAATACTTGTAATTGATATTTTAGTGTTTTACAATGACATTTTTTGAAGGTGCGCTGATTGTGTTAAGTTTGAGAGTTTTTCTAAATATTCAATTCTAATTTTAATTTTCCAAAAGCATAGAAGAAAAAATCGGGCTAATTAGCTCCAGTCTAACCTGCTTTGTAAAACTCCGATGAAAATCGCTTTGCGGCGCGTGACGACCACCCCTTGCCTATGCCACTGTTTGGAATTCAAATAAGATTGTCATCAAAGTCTAGTAAAAATAAAAGCTATTTTCATCTTTTCAGTGCGGCTGTGACACATGTAGTCCCACTGACACGGGACACTTTTCATCTAGATAGTGGAAGGAAGTCAGTTGCGTGAGCACTTGTGTGGACTCCTACATGTTGCTAATACTTTACTGTCAATTTCCCTTATCCTAATAGAACTACATCCTCTAAAAAAAACTCGCTTTCACAATAGCAGTCCTTTTGAAAACGCAAATTGTAAATTCATGAGAATAAGCATATGTGTTTTATAGAGGAACAAACCTCGCAGAAACAGTACATTTCAATAACAGACGACGCGACTTTTCCTTTTACGGTTAATACACTCCATTCTATTCTATTCTATTGCTTAATGGAACTGTTTCGTATATCAGAAAGCAATTTCGCTTTAAACAAACATACCAAGGTCCATAACTGTCCAATAACACCTTTAATAAGCGTTATAAATCCACATTGCCACGCTCCAGCGAGGGCTGCATCAGCGTACCAAACCTGAGGAATGAATTGCAGTTTTTATTTTCCCGGCCTACATTTCTACGTTATTGGATGAGAGACCGTTTATTGCAAGTAGCGCTCTTATCTGATTAAGTCAGTAACTCATTGTAATTTACAGTAAATTAGCTTCAAAAGAAAAGGATTTCTTCGGCAACAAAATGGGAGCTACCAGATCATTTGATGGAGCCTTTTAGCCATAAATTTCGGAAGAGTGGAATGAGGAGGAGGAGAAAAAGAAGCAAACAAGCAAAAGGAAATGAGAAGATCATATCATAAGGAAATTACCAATAAAGTCTACAAGGACATCTAGGAAGCAATTTGTTTGCTTATTCGAACATTAAGGCAATGGATGCGACCAATTATTTTTGCTTCATGCGCAAAATTTCTTTTTACCCGTCCTCTGTTTTAGCATAACAATCTTGTCAATGCATTGAATGGTTATATTAAAAGTGCTTTTTAAGCAGAGAGGGTAACTTTTTTGTCCATTTAATAATAGACTGAATAGATTACATATATATGTGTACGCGTGTGTGTGTATCAGTAGTTGTCATTTTCAAATGCTGTTTTTCATGAATTAAAAAATGCATGCAATGCTATACATTTATTGAAAAAGTTGTCTAATGGTAACGTTTGGGTCATAATAGCATGATATAAGTCCGAAAGCTTAAAGAAATTCTTAATTTATAAGGAAATTTTTATTGTAAATGTTGATTACAATTTATAAATGTCTCAAATATTTTAATTCTTATACTACTAAATCCATTTTTAATCGTAAACAATATAACATTAGCTTCATAATTTATGCACTAGTTTTGTTTAGTGATGTCCATAACTCTGTTAAATATGCACATCTAATGCATTTAGAAATTGTTAAACTTCCCGCCTGTTGTTTTTTTTCCTTATTGTAGTGTAACTTACCAAACATGCTACTTTTCCCTGAAAATGCGGATTTCCGATTGTTTGGCCAAAATTAATTTTATTCTGTTACGGATCTTTAGGCATTGTCGTTCTTATTCTGATGGGTATTGTCAGTGAGAATTTAAAATGATAGTTGTCCTTAATTTAAAGTAAACTGTTAGAATTTGTCTATTACTAAAATCGGTCGTCTGATTCTGTATGTGTTTCTATTTATAGGTAATAAAAAATTTTAATGCCATGTTGAGTTTAAGCTCTCGCAGCGCCAGGCGCGAAGGTGGTTGCGTAGCATAAAAATCGATTGGGAAAAAAGGAAAAACCTCTACTTTTTATTATTGTTGTCTTTACTCATTCAGCTAAGCATTTTCGAGACTGTTGTTCTTATTCAAACATTGTTAAATCAGAATTCTTGTTATTGGGATAAAATGGTTTATTTTCAGGAACACCACGTTCTCGGAATAATTCCGAATCAAAATCATTTAAATTTGAAAAACCGTATTCTAATTTTTTCACTTTTTCTAAAAAATGATCCGGCTACGATCTCATTTTTGAGACCACTAAAAAAAAAGTTTCCTCTCTTGGAGGTTTGATCACGGACTGTCTTGACTCCACTTGAACATTCTAGCCACTGCACCAGGATTGCATCGTTTGGAGAAGGAAAAGTTGAATTATATAGCTTCCAAATGTATCAATTGCGGGTGTTAGGGTACTTTCGTGCCAAATTTCTTCATAGTGCAATCCAGAAGAGTGTTCATTATCCACTTGTCCATTCTATTTCCCTATTTTACTGCGTAGAATTCGAATTTGACGAGTTAATCATCTTGTATTCCTACTCTGAAGAGAGACGAATGGACTACCCACATTCTTGAATCTTTCTGACGTCTAGCGTGATAAATAGTTTCTTAACTTTGATACAAATAGTATTGTTCTGAAGAAGTAACAGTGAAAAAAAAAGGGCTGCATTAATTTTGAACTTAAAGTTACTCTATAAATTTTCATTGATTTCAGTTAATACTCTTGCCCTTTCTGTAAATATAATTTTTAAGTAAGCATCGGTACGAAAAGCTGAGAACTGCGCTTGCTCACTTTTAAGTCAAAATTACTTAGAAAAATAAAAAGGTATATTTTCTTATTTTCAAAAACGTCCTTTTTAAGTAAAAGAGCCTTTTTCTCCAGACAGTAAACAAACGTATGTATCTATCTATCCATGTCGCGCTATCTTCTTACGAACGGCTGGAAGTCGAAGTTCGAGTGCGGTATCAAAAAATTCAAAATTTTCCAAGGAAGCCATTTTGGCTATTATCATTTGTGGGTCTTTAATGAACGGAGATATTTATTGTCCCAATTGTTCTGAAAGCACCGTTTTATTTAACCTCTTCGCTCCAAGCGTACCCAATTGGGTACATTTTAAAATACTGTTTATTAACTACTGTTTCTGCAATTTGAACGCTAAAACATCAATTTTTTTAAAAAAAATTAATGAACAGATAGTTTACTTCGTTTTAAACATGGAAAACAGGGAAATTGTGCATTAATTATTATTTAAACTAATTATTAATTACAATTAAAAAAATTTTTTTAGTTATTTTATTTTGTACTCATTTTTTTAATTACAGAACCAAAAAAATTGCATCAAAATTGTTTGTGCTTAGCTCTGGGGTCTGAAGAGGTTAATCTATATTGTTGCTACTTCAACAATACAGTTGCAGTTTTAACAAATCAAATTATAATCAACGTTTGAAGCATTTTGAGCCATTGCTGTATTTGCTCTTCATTAAATTAATGTCCGTGAATAAATAGGAAAAGAAAATCACCTTTACCGATCGTTTGCGAAAATATTCAGAGAATAAGCAGTATTTGAGATAGCCCCTGTAACGCCGGATGACGCAGTTAGTTCTGATCTCCCGATAGAAACACTGATAAAAATAATTTTAGCTATAATCCAAGAAAAAGACCACAGTCTGTTGTCTTTTTCTTGGATGATATCTAAAATTATTTTTACCAGTGTTTCTATCGAGAGATTTAAAATGGTTTAATAAAATTGAGTTGTTCAGTTTTTCCCCCCACAAAATATGAGAAGCAAATTAATTGAGCTGCAATGTGTTGATACGGAAAAATGGTAATTTTGTGGAAGAAATCTGTATCAAAGATGAGTTAGAGGCATCTTTGATATAACATTGATAAAACCGAGAAAATCATTTTAAACATTTTTAAAGGAAAATTAAGAACATAATCCTTATTCTTCTTGTAAGTTTAAGTCGGTCCCAGTTTGTTTTTTGCTCAACTGTACCAGTTTCACTTTCAAGAGACGGTGTAACGTTCCAAAATGTCGGTAGTGGGCGTAAGGCGTGGATGATTTAAAAAAAAACATGTAATTTTAATTTAAGGTAGAAGAAAAAGACTTTAAAGTGAAAAAAAAATCAATGGTAAGTCAAGTACTGTATGTTCTGCTGAAAAAAAGAAAAGAAAAAAAGGGGACGAAACCTTCGCAGATTGGAACTGTTTTGCAATGCAATACTTTTTGTTCTGGAGTAACATTTTTACTTCTCCCCTCCTTCCTTCATCTAATTTTCTTTCATTTTTTATTCTCTTTTCATACAAGTACGTAAAAAAGCAAACAAAATTTGACATGCTGAAAAATGCATATTAATGATTAACTGCTTACCAAAAGTGAACGTTTTAAATAGAAAATAACACTCTAGTACGATGCTGTGATCAAGTACATTCCCATTCAAAAAATGTCTCTAGTTTTGATTTATATTTGCAATTTTACAAACGTTAAATTTAATTATCTCAGATTGAAATGATGACGTTTTGATTGTAAATGGATACAAGACAGCTAAATGTAACTAATGACTTTTGAGTTAAAGTGACGCTACTCATAAATCAAAATAGATTATGTTCGTCTTTCATGTAAAATTTGACTGCGAGAGACAGCTCCCAGTAAGTAAATTACATTTTGAAATAATGAGGAAGATTCATAAAGTTGAACAAGATCAATTTCCATTAGTTAAATTACGTTACAAAGTGGAAGTTTGCAATTTGTTGATAATTTCATTTTCTTACCGCGATTAAAAAAGAGTAAAGTTAGTCGTACTTCAAAATGAAAATGTTGCAAATATGGCAACCAGTGCGATTGCATTCGCATGGAAGGTTTTGGTTTGTATTGAAATTTTGTGCAGAAGTATTGCAAAAACGTCTGATAATGCGGCTCAAAGCCATTTTCTAAAATTCAACATTGTTCTTTTATATTTATCAGTTTCAAAAGTAATTTTCTCGATGATTTACTCTTGATTAATCGAAGAATTTCGCTCTCCTGTTTAATTTTTTTGTTATTTTTAGACCATAAAAAATTAACAAAATTTTTTTCCGAAATTCAAACGACAATTTAAATACTTGTAATGATTGCGCTAAACTATTTTTAACCTACGAGGATCCCCCTCCTTCACATTAACAGTCTTCTACCTCCCACTTGTGAAAACGCTTATTTCATACCGTTTGTTTTTATTGTACAAATGGTAAAACTCAATAAAACTGGTAATATAGATCAGAAAAAAAAAATGCACAAGGTTAAATTTTTTGCAAAAGTAATAAACTAAACTCGCTGATACCGTAGTTGGTTTCAAAGCTACTTGAGACTTCTAATTCAATAAAAAGCTAATTTATTAGAGTTTCACAGAGAAACGTAATACTTCCAGAAGAGATAGCGAATAAAAATATAGCCCTTTAATAATGCCTTTATTTAGTGAAAGAATTGGTCATTCAATACTTTCCCGCAAACTATTTAACCAGGAAGTGTTTTCCCGGCTCTTGTTATATAGTTATTTTCTGAAATAATGCAACCTTGGCTAAAGAATCTTAGAGTTGAAGACGCAATTTCTTAATAACGGCTTAAACATTAACATTCTTTTTATAACATTGGGATAAGTCTATATTTTTATAATATGCTTCACACGGTAGATATATCTTCCTTGATAAAGATAATATTTTTTAAAAACACTCCTCGTTTTCTAAGTTTGATAGAAGAATGTATAATTAATGACAGCTACTGAAAGATTAATGAGTTCATTAATTGTAGCCCATTAAAATCATCCATGCACATGTCATTTTATCAAATTGCTAATAAATGATTGAAGAAAGTTGAGTGAGAACTGACAGCGCAACTTCATAAAACTTTATTCTTTATTTTAAAATATTAATAAAGGCTTCAAAATTTATCCTATCAATTTCTTTCGGATAGATTTTGCTACAGAATTTCTTTTTAAAAATGCTTTAATATAATCTCATTTTTCGTTGTTATTAAATTCCTAACCAGAGTTTCATATAACTTCTTTAATAAAGTTGACACAAATTAAGTTATTTGTTTTTTGAATATTAGCAATTTATTTCAGAAGTTTCATATTTACATAACTAATCCCAATTAAGGTAACTTAATTAGAAACATTTTCGATGATTTGAATAAAATAGAACATATTTCCTACCAGAATGGATATAAAATTAATTAATTAAATTGAAAGAATTAATGCAGAATTTATCTTTGAGTTACATAGTTGTAGCAATCAAAACTGATGTAAAAAAATATAAAACTCATAGTTGCAATCAAGCGAATTCATTTTAATTAAATAAGCCATCATTAACAACAGATAACCTAATCAACTCGAACAAGTGAATTGTATTCATATTAAAACATTTAACTTTACTTATAATTTATTTAATTCTAATTTTATATCAATTGGAAACGATGGATTAACGGAATATTTATAGATATATAAGAGGAAAAAAACCTTCTCTCTAAATTTTTGTAATGGAAATCTTATTAGCCTTGCACTCTGTTTCTTTTCAATTACTTAACAACAAATTTGCAGGTAATTATATCCATAAACTAATAACTTACTTAAACATTCATTACACGTGCGCTATTTAAAGCATTTTATTTACTTTGACAATCGACAAATAATGTAAGAAAAATGAAATTATTAACTACCTTACTGTTTTTTGATTAAAAGTAAAATTTTTATTGTTACTCATATTTTGTCTTTGCATTCCATGCTTATATTATAGACATTTTTGTGCGATATAGGAGAGTAAATGAGTGTGAACCGGTCCATCATTAATAACTATGTAGCCACATAGAACAATAAAATGTAAGAAAAATAAATAAATGTATGGCATGAGGAATTTTGAGATGATATCTATTCATCAATGGAACCACCAAAGAAACTATATTGGATAAAAAAGACAGTTTGGAGCTCAGGACACGTTAAAAAAAAAAAAAAAAAACTATAATTTTGCTTGATGCTTTGTACTTATTGTCTTTCAGCCTGAATTTCAACAGTTCGTTTTCTCAATTCCTAAGTAGTCAAAGTTTGACTGAAAAAAGAAAAGAGAAGAAAAAAATTAAAAACAAATAGCACGGTACAAATGTAAGAGTAGCGCAACAAAATCTTGCTAAATCATAAAGGCAATAATCTAAACAAATTTTTTTAGTAGTACTTTCAATTAATTGTACTTTAAAAATTACAGTTCTTAGTCTATACGTAGTAACGTAATGCAGTTTTTATCAATTATTTATTTCTTTACAAGGCGTCATTGAACGACTTTGTTTTGACTTGAATATACAATGTCTATTTAATTTATTACTTTTTCTAAACTGAAAAACAAAAGACTTTAAAATATTTTTAATGCAAATGAACAAAGAATAGGAGGAGGGAATAAAATAAAAAATGGCTGAAAGTAAATGAGAGAAGAAGGATGACGCGAAAAGTGGACAGCTTACTGCGAAAATTTCAATACTACTCTTTTAAAGGAAAATAGAGCACACGAATTTGCATTCAACATGGTACTTAACATCTGTATGAATTTCATTTTAGAGTGTCATAAAACTTTTGAAATATTCTTCCTGCTTTGCTCTTATTTTTTTATGTACATAATTTTTTGTAAACAAGAACTTATTTAACTAGCTACAAGCATTATTTTTCGTATGACCCTTCAAAGATCAAAGGTTGCAGTATTTTTTAATATCGAAATAGGAAAATGTTTTTCGAATTTCATTAAAAATGTAGCAGCGGCTTTAGTTATTAGGTATGAAAATGCTGCAGTCTAAAGGAGTGCTTGTAAAACCCATTCATGCTTAAGTGTTTAAGATGAGTTTATAAACTTTCCACGTCTTTGGTTTGAATATATATTTTTTAATAACGGAACACATTTCCGAACTTTTCATGAAAATTTGAGTTCCTCGTTTAAGCATCAAATTTTTACAGGTTGTCGTTAAAATATGTTTATCTATTACGATTTATTTGAAATGTTTTAAATATAAGTGTTGTCAAGGAAATGATAACATTATACGATTCATATAATAATTAATAATTCCTTCACTATAGAAACGATCGTAGAATAATAAAATTTAATATACCAGCTATTATGACGGTTTTAAAGAACATTTTCTCCAAACTCAACTTCACACATTATGAACGTGCACTGACATGAAATACTCATAGTCACTCCTTTTAGAAACATGCTTTTATGAACTTCCAAATCACATGACTATAATTTCACTTTTACCGCCGTTTGAAATTGATTTTGTTGATCGTGATGATGATCATCAAATTACGACCATCACTGGTCAAAAGATATAATTGTCAATGGGCACTTTTCTCTAATGTAGTAGTTCTTAAGGAGTGAATGTGTGGAAGTGAATCATTTGTTATGAACATGGAGTTTGTGTGTTTTCGCTATGCAAAACCCCACCAATTGACGGATTGGAATGAAATTTAGCAAAAAATTCAATCATTCTCTGAGAACGGTAATGCACAAAGCCTCACACGAAAATTAGAATTACAGTTTTCTTTTATTCCAATTTAAATATTTGTTTCGACAATAAAAAAAAACATTTCATTACCAAAAATTTTGCATCTTTTAGAAGTTGACAAGAAACTATGCCACATGGAAATTTTTCGAAAACTCTGGCATGAAACAGAACATGATTTTTTGCCCAGAATCCAATTTCTGCGACGAAATGTGAAGCTACGCCTTTATTGTTAAATGTAGATTTTGGAACGAATGAATTTCAATAATTCTTTGTTGTAAAAATAATCTGATGAATTTTAATTTAAACTTAATTGTTAATTTTCTACTCAAAAGTGTAATGCTGTTTAACATGTATGGCTCTGATTTATTTTCTCAACATTGTTATTGTAGTGGACATCGCCGGGTATTTTATCTAGTTAAACATAAAACAACAACCATTACGGGGTTAAAAATATACACCTTAAACCTTTTTAAATGTTTATTTTCCTTTTTCTTTACAACATTATATTTTCAGCAAACATGTGACTAAATCTACTTGTATTCTTCCTACTCAAAAAGTATTATTATTTGCGATTGCTATTTACACGCTTGAATTTTAAACCTTTATTGTTTTAAAAAATATTATTTATTGCTTTAAGTAATTACCGAAAACTTCATCATTTATGAATAATAGTATCAGTATTATCACCACTATTTAATAATGTTTACTGTTCTTTAATAATAGGGAGTTCGTATTAACACAGCAAGTAATAATAAATGTCCTAGAAAAAATACCCCAGGATCAAAAATACTTTTAGAAGAATATTGTGCAAAAAACTTAACGTCTCTGAGCAATAGCAGAACCAGTTTCTGCATGGTTGAAGAACACATAAAAAAACTCATATGATTTGATAAAATGGCATACAATTCGAAATATTTTCCCCTGGTTTCTTACTAAAGCGCACACACAAATACAAAAGAGCGCTTTCAAAGCATATAAAATTTTACTTAGAAAACTATGAGTTGAGAAATTATAAAAGTAAAGTTTTAAAAAATTAACCAATGTCATTAACTTCTCTGCCGTTTTTCCCGTGTTTGGAAAAATTCGTCATTTTAAGAAAATTCGTAATTGTTTACCCTTGCTGTACTTCTTTTGACGAATTTATTTCAGCAAATCGTGATTTTCTTCGCTAGAGGGAGCAAACTTGAAAAGGAAACAAAAAGAAGCTTAAAAACAAGTAAAAGAGTTAAACATGTCTTGTAAGAGGAAACTTTGCGATTAAAATGCCGTTATTGTTTTTATTATTCTTCTTCGAAACACAATTTAGTGCTTTATGCATAATTTATTTTTCTGATTCTTTAATTTATAAGTCGAACAGAAAATTCAGGTGGAGAAAAAACACGTGAAACTGATTTAGTATACATGATAATTCAATTTAAAATTGATACTCATGTCAGGAATACTTCGACTATGTACTTAATATTAAACAAAAAGGTTTATTTAAACCACAATAATTTTTATATTTTCTTTTAAATAAATAAAACCATTAAAAGCAATAAGACCAAAACAGTCAAGTGTTTTTGATCAAATTTAACTAATTCTTCAATTTTTGAAGCTTTTGGAATTTTTTTCATACCCCAATGCGAAAAGAGTTATTTTCCCCACTCGTCCATTAAATAAAACCAATTCGTCCAACTAATAAAACATCCAAATTGAGTACAAACGGACACACAGTGATGTGACGAAGAATTTTACCATTATTATTTGCTTTTCCCCCGCATTTTTTAAAACCATTATTTAAATTTCGCATTTGTAGTTGTTGCAAAATATTGAGCAACACCCCTGGGATCATGTCAAATCTTTCATATTCTCTAGGTAGTTGAACGAGAAAATGTTTTCTGGGCATTATTACGCATATACGTCCCGATACTAGTACTTCGCTTACAACTATGAAATAAAATAGTTTAACGAAGGGGAAAAAATCCCTATGATAACGTGATTTCGCTCGAATTGAACATAAAACTCTATTTTTTGTACGATTTCCAAACACTGCTTTAATTTTAAGGGAGTCTGATACACGAAATTAAAAGAAAAAGCACTTAATGTAGCTACTTGATCTGCTCCCATACTACAAGACACTTAATGACATAAATTCAGACTACAAGATCCCCAGAGGCTATACCGTCTTTTTACTCTGCTCCTTCTAATTCATTTAGCTAGACCTTTGTACACTTCTTATTTTCTTTTCTCGGCGTCGTGAAGGAGTATAAAAAATAAGAACCATTAAAATATTAACAAAACGATGCATAAAAAGTCCGTCCTCGTCTCATTAAGTTTTTAGAGCTTTCTACTTTTATCTCAAACAGCTCCTTTTTAATTCCCCCGGAGAACGAAACAAAAAAGCACAATTAAGCTATCGCTTCTCCCTAAACCAAATCATTTGCGAATTTTTCTAACTTTTTTCTTAGTATTTCTAAGAGAGAAAATTTCTTTTTTCCGTGTGATAGTTTTTTAGAGTTTTTTTTCCTTTTCTTTGAGGCAAATAAATGCCATTTGGTCGTGACTTTGAAAACTGACGTTGTTGTATCGTGTAAAGTTATTTGACAGGTAAAGTAGTCGATTAATAGATTAATGAAGGATGTAACAGAGAAGTACTGCAAATTTATTGGTACAAAAGCTACAGATTTAATGTTGATTCCATTTATTCCGTTTTAGTTGTTTAGTACTCAGATTTTAAGAGCTAAGTTTAGTTGTTAAATATTTACGTATGGATAGTTTTTAGAGCTTTTTTCCTTTGAGGTGCTTGAGTAGAAATTATACATCTAAGGGAAAACAGTATGCTAATAGTATTTAGATTTACTGTTGTAATAGTAAAAAGCAAATTTGAAAGAAAGCACAAACTTTTCTTTCCTATGGCAATACTAAGCAAAATTAGACAAATCAAATTCTTACTTTACATAGAAAATGTTAAATTCTATATCATGATTTTTATGTATATATTTTTGTGTAGAGTTACATTTGATTATTAAGTATATACTTAAAATATTGCTTTGTTTACACTTGATAATTTCAGGAACTGTATGTGTATCTAAAATTTCAAACTTCCATTAAGACAATTTATAAACGGAGTTCAAAACTAGAAAGTTTTGAAGATATACTGTATTTAAAACGACGTTCTTTTGAAAGAAGGTTTTTATTTTTAGGCTAATTTCTTATTACGGAAAAGGACAACCCGAAATAATCTCTATGAAAATTTTGCATTTGAAGTGTTCTAGGTAGCACAACACAGACTTTTTATTCCAGGCTTTGATATATTTTTTTCAGGCATAATATGATTAAGAAAAGATTATTTCAATGTTTCAGTAAATCGGATTACCAAGTTTGAATACGGAAGCACTCATCAAACACTGGATTTCATTGATTTATTTTAAAAAGAAACTCTTGATTTATCAATTGACAATGATTCGTTAAGAAAAGAAAGCATGATGAACATCAACATGTTATTTAGAAATAGTTTCGAATAATTAATCTAAAATTCGAAAAAAAATAAAGGATAAAAATTTTAACAAATAACTCTAAAAAGAAATTAGATTAAATTACATCCAGTAAGAAAGCACAAATATGGAAATTCCGACGCGTGGGTATTAATACTCAAGCGAAGGAACAAAGAACTTTTTTACTTGATAATTTAACGAAAGCGCAATTGGAAAGTGAAAGTTATAGTTAAAAATCCAATTTGAAGTTTGTTTTAAGTAAATTATTCAATGTGGGATCATCACAGTACTTTTTTTCTGGAATGGATTTTAATGTAAAGGAGCTCCAAATGGAAGTTAAAAGATTCTTCCAATTGAAAAAACAACATTTGCGTGCAAATCATTTAGTTTCTTTTCCCAAAAAAGTGTATACGTGAACAAAATAAATAAGAAAAGTTCAAATTAATGAAGAATGTTTTAATATTTAATATTCCCAGGATTAAAACGCGCCGAAAAGAATCATATTTTTACGCTTTCACGCGCTGTGAAATCCAATTAAATTATTTACAGTGCCTTTGCTTTTGAACGCGGATGCCCTTTTAATTCTTTTCTCATCTTTTAGTTCACTGGAGTAAAAGAAATGCAGTGCTGGGATTAAATATTAATCAACGGTGACGTTTCGGTGATTAGTAAAACAGGAATAAATAATTGGTTAAAACCGGAGCAGTATCTAGAAAAAGAAAGAAAAAGGTATGAATATAAAATAAACCTCTTTCGGCAAACCCTTTTATCGAGAATGAAACTGCATACAAATGTGTTCTTGAGAAAAATTTATTTTAAAGAATATATCTGATTAAAATAAGATAATTTGACATTGTCAAAAATTAAGAATGAGTGTAACAATCATCTTCTTATTCAAGAAGCTTTAAAATATGGATAAAACTCTTTACATGTAAATTGAGTTTATGGTTAAAGTTTTTAGTATGGGATTAAGCTATTCTTTATTCTTAAATTTGCCCAAAATTAACCCACCGAAATTCAGTATATATAAATTTTTTTTTAAAACTATGAATGCATTTTCTTTTGTTTAAAATTGCGTATTTAAAATGTATCGCAATGTTAATGCTTATTGATTGAAAGAAGTTACACGAAGGTACTAAATGTTAGTTATTGCGGATTCTGATTTAAAAGTAGCAATTTGATAATAATTCCATTGCACCTTACTGCAACATTTGTTATAAGTTTAACGAATGTTGCAACAAGGTGTAATGGAATTATTACCATTCCGACTATTTTAACTAAGTACTTTTCAATATCTCTCTGACAGCGATGTTTCAGGTTGGATTGATATTAAGAAAACAGTCTTGTTACGTGAATTTTATGTTATGCAGTATTATTGAAGACAAAAATTATCCGAAAAAGGGAAAACTCCGTATAAATAAATAGAGGAAATTTTGAAAATTTCTTACACTAATATTTATTATTCTGGAAATGTATATATACTTCTAGAGACACAAAAAGTGTTAAGAAAACATTTTAAATAGCGCTGATGGCTATGAAAAATAACTTTCAATGACTGAGGAATATCACGCTCTTTCGCACAGGAAGATTTAATAGCTGATGCATCTTTTCTAATGTCTGTGAATAAAATTTCATTTTTGAAATTCAGTGCGTGACTTTATTTTGTGTGATAATGTCTTCTTAACTAATTTCCGATGGGTGGCAGGTCTATAAACCTCTTTCAGTTTTTCAAACTGTTATGAGTATTGAAAAACACGCGATGAAATATTAGAATCGAGCTGCGTGAAGTACATCTTTCAAATAGTACTGTCCCTGATGGCTAAAGAAGCATTGAGCTTGGAATGAGCTAGAGGAAATTAAGAAAGCTGCTTTTACGTTGAGATCTGCCTAGCCGCTGTGAAAGTTCGTGAAGTTTTAAGTTCATCAAGATTTCCATTTAGTTTTCGAACATTTTATCTAAAGATACAGAACGGAAAAAAAAGTTACCTACAGGTTATCAAGGACAAATAAAATAGAATAAAAAACTTCTCAAAATCTTGGACATCCAGTAGGTACCTCTTGGCAAAGCATGGAAGTGCTGGCCTCCCACCGTGGAGGTCCGGGGTTCTATCTCCGTCTCCGGCAGACCTCCTGTTTCACCGTGTCCACGCACCTCGTCGTCCGCCACACTATGATAGCTATGCATGGTTTCTACGCATATAGTTAATTTCCATAGTCTGCAGTATGTTATCATAAGTGCTACTAAATGGTTATGAAACCGTCAACTTTTGTATTTACGGCTTTTTAACCAAGCTGACTGGAAATGGTTTGGATCAGGTAAAGATACAAAAATGTTCCAAACTGTAAGTTTAACAGTTCATTAGCTCGACAGACTGCTGCCGGCTATTTAACCGTAATTTCATGATGAAATTTCTAACAGTGTAACAAGTAGTTACACTGAAGATATAACTTAGATAACGTAATTCTACTTAGTTATTAAAATATTTCAAATGTAATTTGTAAAAGATAGATATTTAAATGGGAAATGAGTACTATTTAGTCAATTTTCCTTTTACATCATGAAGATCGGTGTCATCAAAAACTAAATACTGTGTTTAAATTCTCTGAACGTGTTACGAAAAGATACTAAATTTAAAATATCATATTGGGCATTTCTCCAACGCAATAAATATAGGGGACAGTTAGTTTTGTTCCTCGTTTAGTAATTTTTTTCTTTGATAGATTGAGAGAAGGAAACAGAGCATTTTCAGCATCTTTATCTTGGTTATTATTTTCAAGTTTTACTAAAGCGACTTGATTTTGAAAAATATTGCTATTTCTCAGATTAATATTTTCTCTATCCATCTAAAATTGAATGCTTTGATTTGTCCAAGTAATAGTTTTGTGCAATCGAAGTACAAAATTGTTTTTAGCCCCCATATTTCACAACAAAAATTCGTAACTTTCGCACGAACTGAAAAATACATTTCGTAGGGAACCATTAAAAGTAAAAGTTGATTTTTGCAGAGCCTTGGATTCAAATACTCAAAACGGTATAAATCTCATCAAAAGTACAGAAACAAAAATGAAACATGGGGCTTAGTGTTTTTGTGAAAGTTAAGGAATAAGGAGAGACAGGCAAACAGACCGACATACATTTATCAAAATAACAAAATAATAATAAATAATAATAAAGGAAATTTGTGAACAAGTAAACTTAAAAAGTAATTGCACGTAATTAAAGCACGTTAAAACGCTTAAGCTTTAATTAAGTGATTAAAATTATTTTACCTCACTTATGCATTTAATAATTTTTCTTCGAGAAATTCCTGGACGGGAAAACTGGTTGAAAATAGAAAGCAAGTTTACAGTTTTCAGTTTTGCGTTGAAAAAAAAAAAAAAACCCCTTTGTACTAAAGTTTTTGGGATCGAAAATTGAAGCAAATTTGTCAAACATATTTGTGTTCTCTTCAATTATTTCCTAAAATTAATTGTTAATATTTAGATAAATATGCCAACGAATTATTCTCTTACCAACTTTCTATGAACTAAAATTTATACTTTAATCTGTAAAGAGATAAAGTATATACCTTTATGAAAATGCACCGTGTTTTGCGATTCTTATTTTAGAATGATTTTATTTGAAGTTCGTTTACTCTAGTAAAAATATTTTATGAAAACTTATTTTTCTAAAGCCAATTGTATTTAAAAAAAAAAAAAAAACACATTTTTAAATCAGATGAAAACGGTTTAAAGAGTAAAAATCTTTTGTGCGTAGAGCATAAATACAAAACAAAATTAAAATTTTATCGTTATTAATGGAAAATCTTTTAATCTCGAAAAGGCTGACGGGGGAGTGGGGGGGGGGGGGGAGAGATTGTAACAGCAGATATTTGCATAATGCAAAATCAGACAAAAATCTAAAGATTCATTTGTTTTCATTTATAGCTTTATTCCATCTGAAAAGGAATGAATGCAAAAATAACAAAATGATTTATTCAATGTCAATAATATTTTTCAAACAGTATTCATAAAAATAGTTGAAGAAATCAATTTGATTTGAAAATAGTTTTAAGAAATCAATTTGATGTGTCAAGATACAGCAAAATAAATGAAAATATACGATGTTATTCTTCTTACAAAAATATTGCTGGATATGCCCTTGAAATTTCTTTATCTATTAAGCTTGACTAAATATTTGAAATAACGTTTTTAGGAAGCACACGTATGCAAAAATGCATTCATACAAAGCTTCAATCTATTTGGAAAGAATGAATGTAAACATAATGCAATAATACATTGCTTCAAACGAGTACAGGAAGTTTTAATATTCCAAGTGAGATTAAAATATTTAAAAAAAAAAATCCATTTTTTTATCTGCTACCGTCTTTAAAAAATCTAGCTTAATTGTTTACACAGCTTTTCGTGCCGAATTTTATTTTCACGTTTTTTTTTCAAATTTCATTTTCGCTTAAGAAAAAGAAGGTAAAAGTTTAACATTAATAAACATGAATGCTTCCAAATAGCTAACTGGTTTAAAAGGGAAAAAAATATCTGACTAAAGAAACAATGCTAAAATTACTTGGAATAATTACGTTAAGTGGAATTTGAAGCTTTATGTTAATCAACAAAGAGCTTTTTGGTGAAAGAATTTTTAATTTTATGGAAGTATGCTCGTTCCTTTTTAATGAACAAAATAAGAGGAAGGGTTATACAAGCCAAATTGCTGCAACGAAAGGCTAAGTACGGAAATCAAATCGGAGTTTATGATCTAAAAAGTTAACGGTGAACATTAGGAATATCTACAAAAAATGTATATTAAATTTGAAAAGTTTTTTCGTATTGGAAATTTGTTCCATGCAGTGCAGCTATTTTGATTTTATTTGTAGTTTGTTCTATGGATTTAACTATTTAATTTTTTCAAATATTGAATATGACATAAAAAAAAATTTAATCTTTCAAAAAATTTAATTGTAAACATGTCATTTCGCGGAGCACTGGAAGTTGTTTTGCGAAGTGTAATTTGAGAAACTTTGGTCTATATTAAATGAATATAGATCATCAAAATAAATGCAGTTAAAATAATTAAATGATTATGAATATTCATTAATGTGATATTTTTTTTTCAAATGCCAACGTAAAAATATTTTTTACTGTTGCTGAACCTCTTATGGAATGTTTTGAAACGCAAGAAATAAAAAAGCCATTGACATAATTTATGAAAAAAGTTAGAAAACGTGTTTACCTCATTTTCATTTTCAACACTTGCAACATTACTGAGCGTATCTTCAGCTTCCCATAGCTAGAGATAAATTTTAGAGTTAAGACTATAAACTATTGATTTAAGATTCGAACTTCAATCAGATTGCGGACTTGGCAAAGCGGGCAGATTTTTATCAGTGAAGATCGAATGAGAAGCGCCATCTTATTCATAAAACGTGCTGCTGACCGACAAAAACAAATCCGGCTGTTGCATCGAATGTAAAAAGATTTAAAAACAGGCGCTTTAAAACAGTGGTCGATGACAACAAAACATCCTAGAAATATGGGGGCCATTTATGTGCGAAGACAACCACGCTACGAAAATCAGTTCCACTGCAGCGTCATAAAACGCGATATAACTTTTCTTGATCTTAGTGCAGCCCTAACAAAATGCTGGCCGATCTATCACCGCCATTTTGTTTTACAATGTTGTAACTGACGAAAAACATAAAACCTTTTTGGCGACATTATCGTTGCACAACAATTCCGACATCAACGCTATAAAACTGAACAAGTTTAGTTTCCTTATTATGATTGTAGTAACTCAGATGATTAAAAATAAATAAATAAATAACTAATTAAACAAATATCAAAATGCACATTATTTGATTGATAGTTACCAGTGACAATGTTTTTAAAATTTTTTTTCGACCATTTATTAGTTATTATTGCCAATAAAAAAATTACGATGATCCTTACAATCAAGGCAGTTAGTTCGTAATGAGCACAAATGAGCGAATTAACGAAACAAAATCATGAATGAAATATAATCATCGTTACATTTATGTTTGGCAACGACTATTATTTAACCGAAGAAAAGAATGGTTGCAAACTTTTGGCCTATTTTTTTTTTTATATTCTTACTAAATCAAAAGTTATGTATGATTTTTTTGTGCAGACTTTTTTTAAAAGGGAATTTTGTTTAAAATTAGTGCTGTTGTTACTAAGAGAATATATTATTTTTTGTTTACTTTTTAACCGCAACTTACAGCCTTTAAATGTTATTTGGATTTTTTAAATCACTTCATATGAAGCCTGTTTTTTTCTCTTGTTAGTACAAAATTGTTTTATTACTTTTAGAGTAAATATATTTTAAAAAATACTTCGGCAGATGGTATAGCGCAAGACCTTTACTGATCATATTCCAACACTTACAGGAGAAAGACCCCACTGATTTGTGTTATACTTAGATGAGCAAATACAACAAACAAAATCATATTCACAGTACATTGATAATTTCCTCTTTTTAGGTCGGTTAGAAATGCCCGTAGAACAGACTGAATTAATTATATATTTACTTTACGAAAGTCTATAAGAATATTATTATCTAATTACTATTAATATCATTGCTTTCTGGAAATCAATTTTTTATACAATAAGTTTCATATTTCTAACCATTTATTCGGTAAAAAAAATCTATTGCAAAGTTTCAACCCATTACTGTCATTCTACCAACCAATGTGGTCAGTCAGAGAAAAAAATAGATATGGAAACATATAAATAAATAAATAATAAGTAAATAATTTAAATCTGTTCATCCACAGAGATGGGTAGATGAAAAAAAAAAGGTGTGGATCTAATTAATAACTTTTTTCTCTTTGAAGTCGATTAATAAAAAGAAATACATCATAATACGTTTTTTGAAGATTAAAAATGACCCTTCATGAGGTTAACTTTGCGCTTATATGTGCAGTAAATATCACTCATTAAAAAGGAAAATTAATAAATAAAAAAAAAATTCTGTACTCACTTTAATTATGTCTTTGAAATTACTTATTATTAAGAATCAATATTTATTTACAAAATAAAATTTTTGGATTCTATTTGTAATGAATTCGGTTCGTAACAGGAACCACTTGAAAAGACTTTAATCGATCGTTATGAGGGAGAAACTCGTGGAACCAATAATTCTGATATATAAGGACTCTGATTATGATATTTAATAATTGATTATTTTTAACACAAATGTTTTAATTACGTTTGTAATGAATGTAGCCCATGAAAAGAAAACAAAAGAGCTTTAAAAATGTTAACAAATTTAACATTAAAATTTCTTTTCATTTGTGATATTATTCAACATTTACAGATAAAATAGTTTGATTACATCCCACTGTAAAATAAAATATCTTTCATTATACAGAATTGTACATTATGCAGAGATTCCTGTGACAATATGCCGCAGAAGTGTTTTTATTTTCATTAAAAGTTTTTGTTATTTTGGTAAGAGACAGCAGAAAAAATATCAAAGACCCACAAAGAGTGAAAATTAAATTTCTTATCCCGTACGTTTGTAGAATTACTAATTTTGTAAACATTCATTAGAATGGTGTTGTGATCTTTATCTGAAAATGTTTGAAATGTAGATTGATAATACTACTTAAAATTCATAAAGCATTATTTCGTGCCAACCATAAAAGTATATAGTAAGATTAACATCGAACTATGAAAATTCCTGACAACAGCTCAGTGCTTCCATTCTTTTTATTGGGTTAAAATGGCTTATTTTCAAGAACAACATGTTCTCGAAAGGGCTCCGAGTCAAAATGACTTAGATTTGAAAAACCTAGTTCTTATATTTAAGTGACCCTTTTCTCAAAACCGATCCGGTACTACCATTAAAAAATAGAAGTTTCCCCACTGGGGTTAGAACACAGATTGTCCAGTCAGTTTCTTAATACTCCATAACTACGCCACCAGGACATCGAACGGAGAGGGAAAAGATGCATTACATACCTTCCAAACGTACCAAATGCAGGCTCTGAAGTATTTCCGTGCCAAATTTCTTCATAGCCTAATCCAGAAGAGTGTTAAGTATTCACTTCTTAATTCTGTTTTCTTGTTTCACTGCGTCCGCTCCGAATCTGACGAATTATTCAACTTGGATTACTCCTTTGAAGAGGCGACTAGACTACTCACATTCTTACATCGTCTTGACGTCTCTAGCGGTAAATACTTCCTTAATTTAGATTCAAATATCATTGTTCTGAAGAAGTAATCGCGAAAAAAGCCCTGCCTTATTTATGAACATAAAAGTTGCTCTATATTTGTAAAATTTATTGCAGTTAAGGCTTGCTCTTTCTGTAACTATAATCTCTAAGTGAGCATTGGTACTTAAAACTGAGAACGGCGCTTGTTCATTTTTAAGTCAAAATTACTTAAAAAAATAAGCAGGTATATTTTCTCATTTTTAAGTATACATCATTTTCAACAGTGTAAGCAAATAAAACAAAATCATATCGCAAGAGGCTAACTTTTCAAAAGAATTGCGAACTGGAACAAGCGCAACTCATGCAGCATATTAGAGCCTTGTGCAACAAAATGGCAGACCTAGCAGCTCCGGATCTACGGAAATATCTGATCTGGGATGATGGGGAAAAAATGAAACTGTTGTTCATGAGCAGCACGTTTCTCAGATCGTGGGGGCTCAACAATATAAAGTGCCCCTCTAGAATTTTTAACCCTTCGGAATGCGGGGCGCTAAGAAGAGTCACGTCCTGGTAACAGCCTCAGACTCGACAAGACCTCCAAGATAAACATCCACCCGAGAAAATAAATACTTTGCCGTAAAAATTGGCGAATCGTAAAAATGTGAAGGCGAAAAAAAATTTAACGAAGAAATATTTCGCAATGGCCTCGTAAAAAAAGGCCGGTGCAGGAATAGTTAAAAGTCGTTACGCCAGGAGGCTGTTAAGAAACATTTTTCATATCATTCTTAAACATGTCGGGCGATAGTAATGCCACCCTTTATTACGCTCTAAGAAAGTAGTTATGAAAGAGAAATTTTTAGGGTAATGTCGTGTTTTTAAAAGCGGAATAATAATGTGGCCGCCAGAAAATAAAGGAGTTTAGTAGAATGAGAGAAGAGAGGAATATTTCGATGCAAATGTTTTGCAGTAAACCTTTTTTCTCGAGGAAGGATATAAAATAAAACAGGTATTGTGCTCTGGAAAGAATAAATTTTGGCGCCTCGGTTTCCGCTGGCCTTATCTCTTTGAAAACACTGTAGGCGATTTTATATTCCGGTCTTCCTTTGGAGGAAGTTTAATGAAATATGCCTGCGTCCAATATGCTGCTATTATTCCGAGCGTACGTTTATGCACCCGTTCTTTGAATTTATATTAGGGAAGATCCGTTCGCACTTTTCGAAATGGGAAAATCTCAGTTACAGGAAACACAAATGCTGCCCATCTGTTTCCGATACAGGAAAAATTCATCTCTAGATCTGCAACTTCGCATATAAATTGCATGATTTACATTGAACTGGAACATTTTAATGTAGTTAGTTACTTACTAGAAGTTCTTGATACGTAATGGTATACGACGCTATTTAAAGTAATTTACTACTGAAAAGGCCAAGCACACAATATGCCACTTTGAAATTTGTGTTAGAAAAGAAAGGCTATCATCCTATTTATACCAACCTAGAAATATTATTAAAAGCCATGCTTATGATTTTAGTCTTGTTTATTAACAGTATATTTGAGATATTTAATGTCGAATATGTTTTGCAAGCGTAGAGACAGAAAATAGAGTTTTCTGAAGTAGCAAAGAATTACTGAATAAAGATGATGTGCAATGAACAGCTTACGCCCTGCCGTATACACCCATTTCTTTTTGACAAAAAATGATTTTCAATAATTTCTTGGCATTTGTCCCTTTCTCCTAGAAATGCTTGACGCAAATTACGGTTCTAATTAAAATAAAGACATTGAACATATTAAAAAAAAAAAAAAACAACGTATAAAGAGTAAAAATATATAAAAGATGACACATACAAACAATTGTTTCGATGCTTACGCACGAGCCAGTGTCATCAGTGCAAGTATGGAAAAGAAAAGGTGAGCTCTACAGTACCCAAGCAGGAAAGTGAACAAATGAACCTGAGCAGGACAGAAAAAACACAACTAACTGGACAGTGAACCGGAAGTATTATGGCCGTCAACCGGAACATCTGTCTATTCCATATCACCCACGAAATACCTTTTTTTTTGAGGAGAAAAAGAACATCAAAACATCACTTTGGATCAATCATAGTTAATTACAACTAATAAAAGTTGGTATCATCTTTGAGTTTAAAATTTTAAATCCAAAATATATTGAGCAAAATTCATAAACAACACTGTAAAAAATTCTAGTTCAACCTTTCACCAAAAACGTGGTGAAAATGGTGAAATTTAGCTACAAGCAACATTTGGGATAAAAGTTGAACCATTATAATGGTTCCTTGTTTCCCATTTATGGTGAAACTACATGAAACTTCACCATTATAATGGTTCAACTTTTATCCAAAATGTTGGTTGCAGCTAAATTTCAACATTTTCACCATACTTTTGGTGAAAGGTTGAACTAGAATTTTTCACAGTGAAAAATGGTATTTCACAATATCCTCCTCTCCTCTTACACAAATTTCCTTGACCGAATTTTTGCTTTTAAATTGTATTTTGAAGCAACGAAAAGGGGACGTGTCTGTTTACATTTTCTGATCTGTCAACCAGCACATTATCTTTATTAACTTCCAAAAAAATGTAGAGATCATTTAAAATTTTAGTATGGCCCACGCAGAAGAGTTCAATCTACTAAATTAGCAAATAAAAGAACAATTTGATATTTTGATGATTTTTTGGACACTATCTTCTTTATAAAATAATTATAACTGCCATTTTTCTTCATAAATCGTATAATATTAAAATTATATATTTTCAAAACGTAGCAACATTAATAGAAACATTACTTTGTTACATAAAGATAACAACTTAAATATTTAACCTTATACAATTTATTTCTTCCTCCTTTGATCCACTCCATCAAAACAAAAAACTGTACTAATCTTTGAATCAAAAGCCTAATTATTCAGTTTTTGCATCTATTTTGAAGGTTTATATATGTTAGTTTTGCGATTTTTTCAGTTTACTTCGCGTAAATAACACTCTGTGACAAACCCTATGACGTAAATATTTACTGCTAGCCATCCAACTATTGATTTATCGGAATCTGCCTCTTGATTTATGATATCGCAGTAAATTAAACAGTTTACGCTATTGATTTATGTATAACTAAACGAAATATTTAAATGTAGTATTAATTTCCCAATCATGAGATTTAGTATCTCATCAACAATATCAAAATATTTTATTTTAGTGCATCATTCGTATCTGGTTTCATTGTGTTGATAGAATTTTTGATAGATTTAGTATCAACATTATCGAAATATTTAATTACATTTGTACATATTTTGAATCTTAAGGCAGCTAGATAAATCTTCCAAACTTTATTGATATGCAAATATTGAAAACAACTTTAATTTATTTCTTGCATTTTGTTCTTTACATAGTAGGGTCAAATGGGGTGAAGTGATCAATGTTTTAAAGTGGTCATACAACAAATAAGAAACTAACTTTAAAATAAATAAAGGAATCAGTGTATTTATTTTTATTTTAGCTTTTAATATTTAGGAATTGAATTTTGCACTCAAAATTATTTAATGTTAAATCTTTTAGGTGAAGAAAACATTCAATTTGTTTATACAACATTTAGAAATTGAAACAGCTCTCTGAGATTTTGTTTTAAATAACTTGCAGCAAATTGATGGTGATGAAAGCTTCACACACACTTTTCTTAATAATAATAATAATAATAATAATAATTATTGCTATCTTTCTTTTCACATTTGCTTTCAGTCTAATTTACTACAGAATAACTGAATAAGTTGTTGTAGATAAAATTAACTTTATAACTTTAATATTAATTGCCACAATCATTAAGATTAAATTTCATATATTTAACTCTACTGATACTTATATCAAGGCTGGGAATTTTTTGAATAGTATTGAAAATATCTCACTCAGGTTTATCCCGATAGTTTTTGTTCGCTTACGTTTTGCAAGACATTTTACCAGATTTCCATGAAACATATTTTCCACAGCAAGTTGAACATGTTGTCTGTTGATATTTTTAAAACCTAACGGCTTCAACATTTCTCAATATTTTAAAGACTTTTGGGATGATAGACTTCAAAAAGAATTCAAAAGACAATGCTTTTGTTTAAGTTTCCAGAGGAATAACAAGCATCAAAAGAATCCTTTCTACTTTCAGTTAGAGTCTTATAAGACGATCGAAGCGCCCATTAAACTTAACACAAATACAGTAACAACTTTAACCACGAAATGCAGAAGCAGTTTATTTTGTAAGATTAACTACTGTATTTAGTCATTTCCTGATAACGAGTGGTTTTCAAAAAAACGACTGTTGGACGAATGCCCAGTCTACAAATGCCTGTCTACAATTGGAAACAATTTAATAATTCATGTGTATTTTGGAGATTTTGGGCGAGGGACATTGGCATTCCTTTTGAAAATGACCCATTTCCAAAAATGTCAAAATGGATGTTCGGATGATTAGCAAACTTTATGAATACAGTTCTGCAATCTTGTTGTGTAGAAAAACGAGAAGTCATGGAATAGTGACTTTCTGCGAGTGATAGAAAGACTTTTTTGTGTTTTTTATTACTTTACTCTTATAACATATTTTACTCTTATTGGTATGCCCATAAAGTGCTAACTACGCTATTTGAGCAATTTTACTCCGAAAAAGCACGACAAGTTGTGGGAGCGCGGCTTTTTTGTGGCATTACAATCTGCCGAACTATCCGCATTTATAAGTTTTAGTTATGTCAGTACATTAAAAAAAATATTTTGGTGCTATTAGTCTGAAGAAATGAAGGGGTCTTTTTTAAAAAGCAGTCTTATACCATTTGAATTATAAAATAATTCTGATTCTATACCATTGTGTGCAATATGTTCGTTGAAGTTGTTAGGTATCTTAACTTTCACATTAAAAAATCTCGCTTGTAATCCACAAGAAGCGTTGTAACTGGAAAACTCAATAAATAAAAAGAGATGATTTTTTTTGCATTATACGCATAGGGACTAACAGTTAACATTTTTCTTCTTTTTAATGTCGAGATATAACAATTACGTTTAGAATAATTTAATATGGATCTGTGATTAACACAATTAATACAGAGCTGTTTCGAATACAAGGGTGCCCACCAGGGGGTGGGCGGGTGGGTCATGCAGACTGATTCATGGAAACAGGGGGTTGTTTTCAGGGGATTCAGGGGGGGGGGGTGCCTGGCTGACTGTGTGGCTAATTTTTGGGGTCATGGCATTTTGGGAGGTTCTGCAGTTTTTAGGGGAGGGGGCACTCCTGTCTCATATGAGTAATCCTGAACAAGCTTTTCTTCGCTGTTCCATCAGAAGTTTCATACTTTTACGAGTAGGCTCAAGTAAAAAGTTTGGCCAATGCGAAAAATACTTTATGGTTCCAAATATTTCAAATACGTTTACTTCGTTTTTCTGAAGCATGCATGAATGCGGAAAATAATGATCACTCTTGGACTGTTTGACGAAAAATTAAAGAATTTTGGATAAAGCATATTAAGAAAAATTTTCATATCATGCTGTAAGCCTAATATTTTATTAGTTTAGCTCAATAGAAATACTGTACCATATTATTATTTTTATGCTCATTACTGGACACTTTGATTAGTACTCTGTTGGAAGGCCACCAGCTCCCAGCTTCGGCGCACCTAAGGCCTCAGCTAAGAGGTGTACGGGTGTCTGGTGGAGAAAAGTGCTCTGTTGAAGGATGCGATTACCGTTGATATGCATGAAATTTTCCTTTGTTAGACTTTCACAATCATTGGGATACCACCTAAATCAAGTAATTTGCGAATAAATGAAGTTCAACGTTGTTCACGTTGAGCAAGTTTCGACCCATGTACGTTTCTTCTGGAAATCATTACACCACATGTAATAAGAAATCAGGAATTGCTCCAAAACTATTTTGGAGATTTACATTTCCCAGTAATTCAGACTGGCAAAAATGGTTTCAGTTTCGAATCCAATGCTGATTTCTCACCGTTGGGGACAGCAACAGTCACGGATTTTCAGATCACTGCATCATTTGTACTGGAAGCGCATCCTCGTGCTTCCAATTGTTTATTCCTTCAGATTTATTTCTTCAACAGCAAAATTTTTTTTTCATCCGAAGGGCCATGATTTGCTTATTGCTCTGTGACCTATTTTTGAATAGTTAAACAATTTGATGGCGAACCGACTGATCTTTTCACTTTTTAATACGGGTACAGCCGTGCGGGTCCCGCTAGTGAAGCAGCAAGTATGTTAGTGTATGTGTGTGTTTGTGTGTCTGTGTCTCCGGCATAGTGCCAAGACCGTTCGGCGGATTTTCATGAAATTTGGCACGAAATTGGTTCAGTTAGTTTGGCACGAATTTAGAAAACCTCGGAGAGTTTTTCCTGAAATTCGAATTTGTTCTTATACAGAATATCTCTAAAACTGCTACAACAGAGACTTTAAAATTCTTATTTCTTACGTATTTCATTTTGATATAGTGACGTTCAGTTAATATCTCACTTTAATGTAATATTTTTATTATTATTACTATTTTTATTATCACTATCTGATCCCAGAAGAACATATGCGGGCCATAACCATTTTAAAATCGTAAAAAAAAAAAAAAAATAAAAAATAAATAAAAAAAAAATAAAATAATAAAAAAAAAAACACTTTAAAATTCGGAAGGCTTAAGAAAAGATCGCTAGATATAAATTTGAGAATGATCGCTCGATATAAACAAACTAAGGTGTTGCCACGCCAAAGATTCGGAAATTAAAAATTGAGTTATGAATGTAAATACTTTGTAAGAAATAGAATAAACTTTTTAAAGACTCCCTCCCGTAAGTTATTATAATACGAGTAAATACAAATATTATGTTACTTTTTTATGTTAATCAGTAAAAAAAATTTTAATATCGTTTTACTATAGTTTGCTTTGATGTCAGTACAGTATTGAACCGCAAAAATTTAATCGTAAATGCTCCAAGTTGAGTGAAATATATATATGGATTATTATTATTATTATTATTATTTACCACTCCTTCCATTCAACCTCCAAAAGTTATTTGAAGTCAAATTTGATGACGGTTTAAAAATAATTTAGATAATACGTGTGTTTTTTAACGTTTAAAAAATGCAAGTAATTTAAAAATACATTACCGTAACTATGAGCAATCACATGAGTAATTTCCACAGAACACCTAAAAGGAAAGAGAAGAAAAAAAGGAATTATGAATAAAATATCGAGTATTGGAGGGTGACATCAAGGGCGCTACATTTTTTAAGGTAAATAATTTGTAGATGTGTGTTTTTTTTAATTATCAGTTGTTCTTAACTCACGAGTAATTGCAATTATGTGAAGCACAGAGAATTTTTTATATGCCCTACGTATAATGCGCCAAAGGAAGGATAAAAACTTTTAAATTAGCTTCATTGTTAAATGAATACCGTGTCAAAATTTCCTAAACTACGCTCTGATAGAATAAAAATTATCTGAAAGATTATTAGAATCTATTACTCTGGAAAACTTTTCTTGAAGAATGATAAGGTTTTGTGGCGTAAGTATGAGTTTTGTTTTCTAAACTGCTCAATACATATCCTGGCAATGCTCAAAGGTCTAACAAATGGAGTACTACCCAATGTGTCAAACGTGCTTTTCGTGGAAATATTAAATTAAACGAACAAATCACTTCCTGAAAAACTCAACCCAATAGTAAACACAAACGTGAATGATAACTAGCTTAATTAGGGGAGACTGCGATAATATGGAGACCACTTTTGACAATTTTGAGTGCTTACACTCAAAATAATGGTTTTTTTAATCCTGAACATATTCAAGCACATTACCTATGTAGTAGGTTTAATAATATACTCAATCAAAATTAATTATTGTGCATACTTTTTTTAATATAACTTTTTAAATAGAATGTGAGAAAGTAGACCATTTTACCCCGTACCCGAGGTAAAATGGTCCATGGTGTGGGGTACTTTGGACCACAGACAAATTTTTCAAAAATAATGTAGTACATTCTTTAACAGTACAAAAAATAAATGAATATTATATTGGTTTATACATATAAAACATAAATTTAACGCACATTGAAATTTAAAAATGATACAGCAACAGATTTTTGTGTCACTGAATGTCTGCTGTTCTCTTGTGGCACCGTGGGGTCTGAAACTCATTTCTTCTTCCTTAGAATATATCTGTTTATGCGTACAGTTTGGAGCAAACCTAATGGCTGATTTATTACCACTTTCTAGTTCCATTAATTTAGAAACTTTATACTTTTGTATATAACGGTAGAAGGGCTGTGTGTGGAATGTTTGACTGAATGTTGAAGACTATACGAATAGATTTTTATCATCCTGAACACTTTTTACTGCCTTCTATATAACTTAATGTGGCACAGATAGACATGATGAAATAATGAAAAATAAAAAATATATTCTTTGTAATATTTTAAATAATGATGAAATGAAAAAATAAAAATATATTCTTTGTAATAACTTAAATAATGATGCAATGAAAAAATAAAAATATATTCTTTGTAGTGACCTAATTATGATATAAGTTAAATCATTTAAAAATTAGTTGTTTACTTTAAGTACATGATCTGTGAAATTCTTGTGTTGCAGTTGTACCTCTTAAAATTAATTTTATTTCAATTTATATATAATATCTGTAGCTATAACTAAACGAAATATAATTCTTTATAGAAATATTTAATAATTATAGCGTGTTATAACTGAATATTTGTAAAAGTATAAATATTCAAAATCAACTGAATAAAATCTAAATCAGAAGAAAGCTGGATTAAAATTAAATGATTGTTTAATCTTCTTTCAGGTCTAATTAGGATTAAATTTGAAAGTATAATGCATATATATAACATTCTCAAATGCACATTACATGAATCACTGATTAATTTATTCATTAAAAATAAATAATTTATCAATTTTGAATTCCACAGATGACATCAACTAAAAGAAGTACATGGATTACAGAAATGGGATAAAATGGACCATGGTCCATTTTACGCCATGTGGAAGTCTAACAAAAATTGTCCAAAAAAATAACAAATCTTTTATTAAATTAATTTAGTTACATTGAATATAATAATATATCATCTTATCTTTTTATTGTGCTGTGTAATATCTTTCAAATCATACTTCTTGAATGAAAAGAAAAAAAAATATAAGTTTTGATGAAAATATTTACTTTTGCTAACCACAAATCAACTTTCTGGAACAAAACGGCTGAATTGTCACCTAGATACACGTTTGCAAAGTAATTATCACTATTTTAATGCTACCATCTATGTACCAAAATATGAAACATTAGAAGAAAGTAATAATATAGATAATAGGGTAAACCATTTTACCCCAGTCTCCCCTAAATCTTAAAATTTACGGAAAAAACTTACGTCAAAAATTAATTTTAAATATAAAGTCAACTGAAACTCATATATTCGTTTTGAATTCATAAAATCTAGAATTTTCTACAAATTTATATTCCGGTATTTGAACTATTAAAAGGAGTTATTTAACACCTTTATATAATCAAATGAAACATCGAATAGCATACTACTGAATCAATTGAAACCAAATATGCTTGTTTTATATAATTATATGCATTTTTCTCACTGATTAACAAAAGATACGAAGGATTCATACCGGTCGATCACTGGATTCAGATTTAACGCAATATTTATCCACTATCAAAATAAAATACCTTTTTGGTATAGCACAGAGAACACGCGCTCCAAGGGAATAAAATACCGTCGTAACGATTTGAATCTAGAAAAATCAATGTCATTTCTGATTGCTCGGCATTTACTGCTTCTAAACTGATTACACATGTTCTTGGAAAGCAGCCTACTTTAAGTTCAGTTTGTAGTTGAAAATTTCACAGAGGTTCAAAAAATTAATTGAAACGTAGCTAAAGAATTAAAAATACTGAAAATGGTTTCTTGTGAATTGATATAAATCCTCTAGCTGCCACTGGCATATATATAGTCTGAGCAGTCAATGCAAAAATTGCCTCGAACGTATTTCGCCTGACATTTTTGAAATCCGTATTAACACGTATAATTACTCCAGCTTCGTTCAAATGAACTTAGACTTTTCTCCACCTAATTCCTTTCTTAGGGATGTCATTTTCCGGAGGCGAAGTAGGGGGGGGGGGGAGTTCAAGGGTTTTACATGCACGTGTCCCAAGTGTACATGAAAGGGACTTCAACGGGTTGGTTATAGAACACTCGACCTTCCGGTTGGAAGTCCGACATCCTAACCACTAGGTTACACAGCTATTAAATTGAACTTAGGATGGTGTTTGAGTGGGACATGACTATCTCTTGAAATAGAATGACTATTTATAAAGTATATAGACGCCTGCGGTAGCTAAGGGGTTAAGACTCTTTCTCGACAAAAATTAGATGATGACAAAATGTTTTTTTTTTTTTTTAAGCTGCATGCTGCGTTGCTTTTATGAATCTATTCCCATATTGACAAAAATTTACGTAACTTCTGAAGTATTTTGTTATTGACCAAGTCTACAATAACCCTTTAAAACCGCATCTCCACTGTACTGATTTTTGTAATGACGTCGTTTCTTGACCGAAATCCGTTAATGTCACAATGAAATTTTCATCAAATCGGCAAAATCGCTCCGTTGCTTTAAAAACAACCTCTTGTGGAGTTAGTTTGCAATTTTGAGGCTGCTGATTAGAGTTATCTCCTTCGATAGTGACGTCATTTGTATTCCTAGTGCAAACATTTCTCTGAAGTGGCTTATTAATAATCGTGCGTGAAACAAGGCTGTTAGAACAAAATCGGGATGAAAAGAAGCAGAGTGTTGGAGAACAAAATAGTGACTTGCTTTCTCGATGAAGTTTATTTCCTGTCTACTGCCAACAAAATAACATTATTCTTAGTTAATTGCGCGCTTATTTAGCACCATTTAAAGGCAAAAATATTCATAAAACACTTAAAATAAAGCATTAACTTTCTCTTATAACTGAATTCCTTCCCTCGAATTAATGAATTTTGGTAAAAGATGCGTAAATTATTCCCTGTAAAAGTTAATTGACGAATAAATATTTAACAATGTTAGGGAGATAGGGAAAGGTATTGCAGGTAATTTTAAATGATTTAATAATGCTCGCGAAGCTACCAAACTTGTCTTTAGTGAGAAAATGATTTACGTATTCAATACTTAAGACGAAACATTTATAAATAACTTAATACTAATTGGAAACGCAGGTAAAGTTGATACCATGAAAGATTAAACCAATTCCGTTTGCTTGCTGAACTATTTTACGCACGAATTAGAAATTAGTGCCAAATAGATTTGCAATACTAAGGAGAAAATTAGGAATTAGTTCCAAGCTTGGAAATACTTTTAACTGAGCTGTAGTTGGGGGTAAAATGAATATATACACATATATACAGGGGTACCCCCAAGAGGAGGTGGGAACAGTTATAAGTCAAAAACTTAACACAAGTTTAATTAGATTTGTAGCCTAATTTTTACCACCAAAACTGAAAAAAAGGTACAACCAGATTTTGAAGAAAGAGAGGCAAGTTGTACATTGGGGTGTTAATTTCGTAAAACACTGGTGAAACAGAAGTTCTGCAATAATAAATATTTGTTAAACTTCTTAAGTGTTGTTAAAAGCAAGTTGTCAGAATAAAATTATGTTAAAACGCATATATTTAAAGAATCAAAACTTCAATACAGACTTTTCAAAGCTTCTAATATCGAAAGCAGCAATTAATAAATAAGAAAATAAACGAGGAGCTCTTTGAAGAAATTTCTTAACGTGGAATTTTGATTCTCGCTGTGTGTACATTACGCCGAAAGTGGATGAAATCTGTCTCGCTCTTCACCTTAGAATTTATTTAAGATAATAATTTGAACCGCAAAGATAAACTTTCAGGCATAAAGAGCTGTGTGTAAACATTAATTATATCGAAAGAACTTCTATGAATTGTGCATTTAGAATACAGAAAAATTTAAGGCAATATTTTTCGCATACATTTTAGAAATGACACTTTCATACGTCAAGTCCATCATAATAATTAAACACACAGATTATTAAAATCACGGCTATAGATGGAAAATTGCTTGAATTATTGTACTTAGTTTGTGCTAGCCTCCTCCAATTGCGTTGCTGGTTTTATACTTACTCTTTTTAATAATTGTCTTTATTCGTATGATTTTTTTCCCATTCTGTTTCAGGCATAAAAGTTTCAGAAATTAAATTTTACTATATTGATACATTGAAATTGCATCCTGAACTCCTTGCAGACACACATCTATAGAGATTTTTTAGTGAGAATATTAAAAAACGTATGATACTAACTTACTATTGTTTTACAATAGTAACACACACACACACAAAATATATATATATATCTTGTCCTCACACAAAAAAGATAGCAAGGCAACACATTACCATTAGCAACATCAGAATTATGCTGCTATAATGCATCTATAGGTTGCATTCCATTGCTAAATCCCAAGGGGCCACCTCTCAGAATTTCTTATCACATTGACTACATTTATTAAGCAGCCTTTACCACAAGGGAGAACTATATAAATAAAAGAATTTCCTTTTCTCTCTATACATAACATTAAATACCTTCCAATCGTAAGTGCCTTTGATGTCGAGAAGAAATTACGTATATCTGTATTATAGAAATTATTAATTATTTTCTTCCCCCATAAAAGGTTACTTTTTCAGTATTTCCTCAATAAAAAACATGAATTCCTCAAGACATTCACACCTTATAGAAAATATTTTTAGAGAGGGAACAGCATTAGTCACATTTAAATGGCAAAGTAAAATGAAGTTTATAAAGTTATTATGATAAAATTATGAGTTGTTTTGTAGACAAAATTCTCAAATTCCAAAGCTTTCAGAGCTGCATTTGGTGAGTTGCATTTGATCTCGATGGACTATTCTATTAAAATGAGGATCAAAACTGTTAATAAAGAAATAAAATAATATAAAGTAAAAATGAAAATTGTTTTGCTGATGAAAGGCAATTCTGTGCGGAAATGAAATATAGTACTAATATACTTTTAAAAGATTTGTTTGCCAAACGGCTACTAATGTATTTTTTCATTGACATCACAGCGAAATTAGTCAAATAGTGTCAAGTAAGCAAAATACTATGATATTAATTGCAAAATTTAAAAAAGAAAAGTAAGTTAGAAAAATACTCTAATGCAAAATTCTCAGTAAAAAGCAGTTAATTCGTTTGTATTAAAGAAAACATGTATATTATTTCGAAATAAATAAATAATTACATAAAATAAATAGAGAAAGAAAACTAGGTTTATTTCTTGCTTATTTATTGATTCTAATATTAATATTAACAATTTTAATTTCAGTTCTTCATAATAATTGAATTAATGAAAAGAAAATAAATAATCAGGATAGAGTAAAATGGAGCGTTAACGTGCTTTAACCGCTTTTGCGTGAACACAACGTACAATGATTAAACTATTTTACTATGCATAAGCCAATGAATTTAATAGATCAAGTTTGTTTAACATTCAAACAATATTTATCATTATTTTTATACATCAACTACACTTGAGAAAAGTAGTTTTTTTCCCTAGAATAGAGGGCGGTATATCAATTTAATTAGTAAAGTTATTATGAGGATATTATATGATTTGCATGCGGTTCCTGATGTTCGACCAGTTTTGGAAGGTTCCATGAAAACTTTAGAAATAATTCCCTATTTCGTTAGGTAGATCAGTTAATTCTCATCACTTCCATCTTCAGTCACAGAGAAAACAACAATAAAAAATCAATCAAAATGGGAAAGAATATTAGAAAATCATGTATAAATAATCGGCAGAGAGAATTTTTCTTTCTTTCTATTTGCGTCTAAAAGGAAAAACTAGAAATCAAAATTTGGAATTGAAATAACATCGAGTATAATGTTGAATTTAAGCTTTTCTTTGACATTCAATAATGTTATTCTTGTGTACAAGTTTAGGAACTGCATTTGATTCTAATTTAAATTTCTTTCCAACAAGTTGAGATTCGATTTTAAATTTATTTTCTATACACATGAGTATCGATGAGAAAAATCTAAAATGGGTGTGAGACTAAGATAATAGTTTTAAGAACTTTTCAAGTATTGGTATGCACTTTTCATTTTCAGTTCCTTAGGGCATTAACGGTATGAAAATCAATTACGCAACAGATTAAATACATAAATGTATTAGTAAAATTAATAAAATAATAGAAAAATAAATAAATCATTTAACAAATAAATAAAATAATACATAAATAAATTAATAAATAGATAACTATTAAAAAAATATTTTTTAAAAACATGTTGCAATTAAGGTAAAGTTTTGAAAAACAGGCAAAATTGATGTTTATACATTTTTGTTTCCATTTAAGGTTGGATAAGTTTAAAATCCCCTTTGAGGCAATAATTAGTTTCAACTCGACTCATCTTCTTGAAATTTTAAGGATTTTCACATTATAATTAAGAATGCAGAAGTTTTTTCACTAAAAAAGTCTTCCTGTTAGAAAAATTCTAGTACTTTAAAGAACTTAAAGTTATACAAATGCGATCAAAACAATGGTAAAACTACTCAAATGGACGGAGTAATGTATATAATTATTAATGTTCTACACATAATCCTTTTTTTTTATGTACACAACTTCGCCTGTTAATAAAAATGCTCTAATTACTACTGAAATTCCGCAGGAGAAATACTATTAGAGATCGTCGTCATATTGGTCTGCATTCTTTCCATGATATTAGCATGCCGAATTTTTAACACGACTTTGACCTTTGAAAACAGAATGAAAATTGCTGAAGCCCGATTATACGAATGCAGTTGAAAATCCTTTCTGTGTGCTGTTTTCGCATTAAATGTCTGTTTGTGTTTTCATAATACAGAGGCTACCAAAATATATTTAAAACAGGCATTGTATTAAAATAGTTTAATATATTCTCAAAAGATTCCCTAAATTTCATCGCGTAGTAGAAAAACAAATAGGAATCATGAGCAGTCATACATGTTTATCTATTTGTAATATATATATATATATATACATACATATATATCTTCAAAAAATAAAGAAATAAAATAAATGAAAGAGAGAGAAAAACATCTTTTCATAAAGATGCAGAAACGATTCTAAATTTAGAGTTTAAACATTATTCATGTTTCTTTCCTTAGGGATTAAAGTGAAAGTAAAAAATAAATATTTAAAAAAAATCACAGTATATATTTTTTTCATGTTCGATGCAGCCATGATTACTTCTTCTTGCATGTTCAAACAGTTGTATTAAAAAGTGTTAAAGATTTCCCTTAGGGGAAAGAATATCGTCATTCCACTTCTGGTACTTTAGAACAGTTTCTGATTTATTTTTGAGTGCAAGACGTGGAACTGTTTTGAGTAACGCATTGCAGATATATAGTATTTGAAGCTATTGACATTCAAATGAAAGTGCAGCAAGGGATTATGCCTGAACGATTTCTAGTAATACTGGCATTTTCTTGATATGCAAGAGATGAAGTAAAAGGCTTTATAGGATGTGTTGAAAGTTAATGAAAACTGAAGTAAAGTGAAAAAAATAGGTCTTTGAAAAGAGTTCTAAGCAAGTCAAGACGTTAGAGGTTGGACAAATTTCAGACTGCGGTAACACGCGACAAGCCTAATATTTTCAGAAATGAATTATGGTTTGTAAATAGAGCGAAAAGTCGTCACAGTGTTTTATCGTCGCAGTGATTTTAATGATAAAATAAAGGATACGATTTGGGACTGCCAGCACAAGTTAGGGATTGAAAAATGACATTTATCAAGTATGTATTATAGCAATGGCTGAAATTTGTGATTGAGAATGAATGTCTCACTACTGCAATAGCTTGTAAACTTCTGCTTCAACAGTCGAAGTTCTGGCAATATACATTCTAAGTCACGAAATTGTTTCCTCATAGTAAATTGCTTCTATTTTATTATTTACTGCAGAATGGGAGAACAATACAGAAAGATATAATTCAAATGTTAAAACTTTTCAAAGGAAAATTAGACGCAACAAAGGGGTCAAATCCTTAAAAGGAATTAACGCAAAAGTTCCTTTTATGCACATTTCTAGCACCGTACGAAATCGGTCACTTCCAACATTAAATAAGTATTGTTAATTCTGTTTTTCTGCATAAACAGAAGGACAGAATTTAACAGCGAGAAATTCTTGAATGTAAAAATCATGAAGAAGCTCAAATCATACTGTAAGTCCCAAGTGTGATATGAAAGTACACATCAGCAATCAAATATATACAGTAAAACCCCGTTATACCGCGCCTCAGTAGACCGCGGAATCGGATATACCGCGGTGACTATCATGCCCCCCGTCGTTTTAACCACCTTTTATCATTGCCATTTAAAGATGATTCCTTATCTACCATTGTAAATAAAGCCAGCCCAAGCACACAAATATTCTAGCAAAAGAGCACCCATCCGCCCCACCAGACACACTAACAGATAATGCCCTATTATAATAGGCGTGATGTACACATTTTCCACGCTTTTTCTGTCTTTCAACCTAGGAGACTATATAGCTTGATTTCAAAATTGGGTGCAATCACCCCGACTAGTTTCTGTTGACGTGGGGGAGCTCAATCTGTCAGGGGCTGTTCAGTTACTACGCATAATTAGTGCTTATTACTTTGCTTGACTGTTCCATTTTCAGAAGTCTAGTTATGCATGTGTAACTTCTTTTATAGAGCTGTCAACCTTTGTATTCCAGATTCTTTAGCATTCCTGAAAAGTAAGCATATTCCCCAGTAATTTTTTCTTAAGACTTCCCCCCTTAACAATCCCATATTGATAACGTAAAGATATTTTTAAGCACCTTTTTTCTTGGAACACAGTTGGTTTATAACCTATCGCTCGATAGACTGATTGCGCCGCTGAGCTGTGTGCTTCTTGAACAGCAATTACAGTGAATAAAATGGCAGCGAAGAAGAATGGGTTCACTATACCGCGGTTATGTTATAACGGGGGTTACCTAACACGTCCCCCGACACCCGCGTTGTAACGGGGTTTTACTGTACTGAAAAGGGAAATAACACAGGATGAAATAAGGAGTTAAAAGGTACTAAGCCCTGTATTGAATTTCGAGCGCATCCGGCGAGAAGACAGAAACGTCCATGAGTCGGTCGTTGAGGAAGAAACATCCAGTGTTTACAGGGAGATGTGTTTACTTCTACTTGAGAAACATCTATCCATTCTGAGGATAAGATTGTAAAGGAACAGTTAAGGCATCTATGTCATTTTTCATAATGCACTGAGACTACCAAAATATGTTTAAAACAGGCATCGTATTTAAATATTTTAACATATTCTCAAAAGATTTCATAAATTTCTTCACGTCGTGGGAAAATAAAATAGCAATCATAAGCACTCACACATGCCTATCTATTTGTATAATGTATTTTTAAATATATATATATATATATATATATATTTAAAAATAAATAAAAGAGAGAGAAAAAACATGAAAACATCTTTTGATATGGATACAGAAACGATTCTGTATTTTCTAGTCATTTCTGCTGTAGATCCACCTGTATGTTAGGAACAGTTGCTGGAGAGTGGACGGTCAAGGGCTCTTAAGCAGATGCAATATGTGTTTTGTAAATTTCGATTTGATCTCCATGCGAAATATTTCCCCCTTAAAAGCTTGGTTACACTCAATATACGATGAGGTGACTGCCGTTCATAAAGAGGAAGTCCTAAGGTATAGCAGTTCCAAACGGATACCTATGAGGAAAAAGAGTTGTTGGTACAAAACGTACATTAATGATGGAATACTTTTTGGAATATACGGAGGTGCGTACGATTACAATACCGCGCTATGGCTCCTTTGCTGATCGATGGGACGGATGGAGCGTTTCAAGTCACGACTTGTAGATAGCTATATAGATCATGTTTGGGCTACGGTACAAGGTGATGTACAGCGTCCGGTATATACGTTGCATTCTCCCACCTGTTTCGTCTCTTCTGTAGCACAATATACTACTGGTCCGCTAGTTCTTCTCACTTGTGGCATAATATACCGGTGGGATGCTACAGTTAGTACTCTTGAAAAGCCACTGCTGAATGCTTGGAGAGATGTTCTTGTAGCTTAAAATGCTGTTCAGAAACCGTGAATCGGTGCTGTTTAAAATCACTAACTCTTCTGCCACAGGTTTCATACTTCCACTTTCAACGAACTCTCCAATAATGCAAACTCAAGTAAAATATCCAAATGAGGAAGCGTAGATGGTCTATTGCCCCTATAACAGCTCGATGTCCTTAAAAGTTCGGCAATACGATAGCTTTTATTGAATTGCTGATGGTACACTGGCTGTATATTTCCTATCCTTCTCACACTTCCTTATTTACTTTTCATTTGTTATTTATGAGTTTCTCTCATTGTACCGAACCCAAATATAGCTCTTGGTTGGTCTTCGAGTTCGTTCTGCGGCATTGCTCCGTTCTTACGCTATTTTCCCCGTTCCGTCCTTAATTTTTACACAATATCGTACTAAAAATGTCTAAAGAAATTTAGATTGTTCTCAGCATATTACTTTTAACTTATTTTTGTAAGCGTTAGTGCACACAAGAGTATACATACGATTTGTTACATTAAGAATAAGAAAAAATTAAATACATTTTATAAACGTCACTCAAAATGAACTAAGCGAAATTTTATTTGAAATTTTGTGCTTCTACTTCAGCAATATGTTGCAGACGAATTTCAATGACTCAGCGCTCTATTCGTTAGCGAAATGTTGCAGTTTCGAGCCAAAGTTTTATGTAACTCTGTATGAAATGTGGGATAAACCACATCCTACCACATTAACTTGCAATATTAATATGTGAAATTTATTTTGCTGATTTTTGAATCACAATAATATTTCTCTCATACCCATTTTTCGTAAAATTTATAAATATTTTTTATTTAGCAGGGTTAATGGGTATGCAGTTTCTTAAAGCATCTACTATCAGGGTTCATATTTTTTTCTACAGATATTTTTTGTTTCTATTACATGTCTAAAATTTCGCATGTTAACTGTCACTAAAAATAGTGACAGTTAAAAAAAGGGCATAAAATAGAATCTTATCAGCATTAGTCAACAGCTTAAATGTCAATATCTTTTAAAGTTTTGAAAGAAATTGGACTTGTATGAAAAATTACATACCGAATAAAAATACGAAATTGAAGCTTCTCTTAGACAAAATATCGATTTCTAAAATTTCATTATCCACGCTTCTATAACAAAGCATGAAAAATATTCGAGAATCAAAAATTCAGACCACACTATTGTTGAATTTATTTCATATTTTTATGTTTTTTCCACCAAAAAATTTATAAATGGGAGAAAAGTAAAGAGGAAAAGTTTTTCACTTTCAGCAACAGTCATCACTGCCTTTTCCCTTACTGTTTCAGACAGCTACATTAAAAAACGACAGACATTTCATTTCAAAAGAAAAAAAAAATATTCCCACAAATTCCATTTCTTACGCTTCTTAATAGGATTTTTCTCCGTGGATTCTTTTCCACCATGGCACATTGAACATTTCGTGAGTGCCCCGCAGTCACAAGTATCTCGTCTGCTTTTTTCAGATGCAAATTCAGACAGCGAGGGGTGACATTCGAATTTAGAAGTTGAATATTTCCTTTTAATGAAAATAAGATTATACGGAAAAAAGAGTAAAGTTACGGATGCGGAAACTTCATTTACAACTTTACAGTATTGGGTATAGAGCTTTGAAAATAAGTGAAGATTAATAACTACACGTAGCTACTCCTGATGTATTTGTTATGAACCTTCATATTGATGTTTCAGATAGTTTTATATATTGTTGGATCATGAACCGTTGCAATTTTAACAAGAAGTTCTGCCTAGAGCTACGCGAGCCTACTTTTCTTTATGCAACAATATCAAATTTAAAATCTAGCTATGTGTCTTTCTTTTTCATTTACCTTTTGTTCTTAATTACTTCAAATATACCGGGCGGCAGACTGCGGGCGGCAGACCGATAGACACATTTTAATCTCTCAAAATTCTACTTTCAATTCTTTTCTTTTCCTATCATTATTTATTATTTCACTTATTTTGACTTTTCTTTATTTTTACGATACATAAAGCCTTTCTCATACTTCTTTCTTTTAACTTTTTAAAAAACTTTTACGGGAAAATAGGCTAAAAATTTGACTACTTTTGCCTGTTATTTCTCTAGAAATTAGAGCGCTGTGATGGCCAGCATATCACTTAAAACGCATTGTAAGGTCGCTAGAGATCAATAAAAGTGCTGTGACCGTGAAATTGTTGGCACGAGGTAATTTGTAATAATTATTTCTGACAAACTATGGAAAAGAAGTTAATTTTTGATATAATTTGGCAGCACACAGAATGGGTGTAACTTTTGGTTTATAATTTCACTTAACGAAGCGATGATTAATTGCTCACAATTGCATTCAATTATGCCCCTTATACATCACACGCTATCTTTCTATTTGTAATTCTTGAACTGTGATATTAGTTATAACTTTTAAATCTCAAATGCATGAATCAATGGCATAATAATAATAATAATAATAAAAGCGTAAACCAAAATTGTTATGCTATTGAACAAATTATTAATAATTAAATTTAATACTGAACTAAGTATTAGTCACATAGGGTGCTCAAATTATATGTAAATGAGCACATGCAATTGCATATTTTTACTTCTTATAACAGTAATGCACATAAATGCATATAAACAGGAGTTTTATTTTCAAAGTGCATACTACTGTTAAAAAAAAAGAGGATTCACTTTACGCAAAGCATTATGCAACAAGAAGTTCCGTTTAGAACTATACGGCGCCTACTTTCCCGTATACACCCAACTTCAAATATATAATATATATATATATTTCTCTCTCTTTCATTTAGCTTTTGTTTCTAATTCCTTCAAATATAACCTCATTTATTCTTTAATTCTTTCACTCATTCATTTATTCATTCCTTTATTCTTTCACTCATTCCTTTGCATTCCATTTATTCATTCATTCACTTATTCATTAATTCATTCAGAAATACAGTTAAAAATCCCGATCAAAATACCGTATTTATGCGAATCTAATGCGCCACCGAATCTAATGCGCATCCCCATTTTAAAACTTTAAATAATAAAAAAATTGTTTGTCGACGAATAAATTTGGTTTAATGCGCACCCCAACTTTGAATACTACATTTGGCCAAAAACGATGCGCATTAGATTCGCATAAATACGGTATTCCATAGGAAAATAGGCTCGTTTAGCTCTGATCGAACTTCGTCTCTGTACATGGTGTACGTCATAACATCTTTCCGATAAAGTTTGTTGCAAGAAAATCTGTCTGTTAGATCAGGATTTATATAGGGTTGAAATTTCCCCGTAGGCGCTATGCCTTTTTATATCGTTAAAAATAAAGAAAATTCCAAAATAAGTGAAGTAATTAAATTAAGATCCATGTAATAAATTTGAAAGCCGGATTTTGACAGGGTTTCTTTCGGTCTACCTGTCTGTCCCCCTCTAATAACCTTCGAGGGAAATTTTCCGATTCGAAAGATTTTTTAGCATTCGAAAGATCCCGGTGAAAACATCTCATTTCCATATTTTGTTTTTTGATTTGAACAATTTTTCGTTCAATTTTAACAGTTCAAAAACTTTTAGCATTAACGCCTATGGGCAAAAATGAAGCAAATTATGTAAGCTCTGGGCATAAGATCCAAATTCCTTTTTACAAGCATATTGGAAGAAGTTCTCAACGGGAAACATTTCTGATTTGAGCAATTTTTTTTTTCAACTTTTAACGATTAAAAAAAAAAACATTTAACGCTCCTACGGGGAAATTTCAATATTTCAATCCTATATAAATTCAGATCTAACAGAAGGACATGCTTGGGACAAACTTTATTGGAAGGATCTTATGACGTTGAACATGTACATATACGAAGTTCATCCAGAAATAAACGAGCCTATTTTCGCATGAACATTATTGATCAGAATTTTTAAGGATATTTTTGAATGAATGAATGAATAAATAAATGAGTGAAAGAAAGGAAAAATAAGATAGTGAAAGCTTGAAAAGAAACGTGAAATAGAAGAAGAACGAAGAAGATTAAAAGAAACGAATAAAAACGTGAATAAGTGAATGAATGAATAAATAAATACAGGAATGAGTGAACGAATTACTGAATGAAACACTGAATAAATAAATGGAAGAATGAATATGGATTAAGGGGGGAAATAGGTGTAAGACGGCGTATTAAGAGCAGTTTTCATGATTTTTTTTAACATATAAAGAGTAAATATATTTTATTAAGATTTTGAGGTTATTTTATAGATATATTGAAAAACATTTACTGAAATTTTCAGACATTTTTCTTGAAAAATTCGGGAGATATCAGCTACTGCACACTGTAAGTCGCCACCCGGATCGGCAGTTTGCGTACATATTGGAGGTCAATTTTTATCTGAAATCAATTTTTTTTAATTTACTTTTTTTTATAAGTGTCTCTTCTAGTTAAACTAAAATCATCACAAAAAATTGCAAAACTTCTATTTTTTTTCTAGAATGGGAAAATTAAGTACGATTTTTAACCCTGTTTTTTTGTCCTTTTTATTACAATAAAAAAAGCAAAAATAATGATATGTTTATGATTCTAGTTCAACTAGAGCATATATATATATATAAAGAAAATGTGTGCTGAATTTGATAAGGATTGATCAAAAACTCTGCGAGCTAGAGTGTACGCAAATTCGAAAAAAGTAGTTTCGAGAAAAACGCGTTTAAAAAAAAGAGTGGTAGTGAAGGTACATTTAAGGCAGTTATGAATCATTTAAAAAAAAAAATACTTATAGATACTAATACTTATAGAAATTTCTATCCGAAGTCTCAATTGTTAAAAGAAATACAAGGACATCTGCTAACGTTCTTCTGCCTCTCTAATACCCTTCATTAATGGATGAGGGACTTTCTGCTTAACCGCTCCAAAAGAGCCGCTCGCTCAAATGCTTATAACCTTTAAAAGACTTGAAATTTTGCTTTGAAATTTACAGGGTATATTATTGAATAGTTGTAGAATCGATTTATGAAGAAATTATTATTTTTTTAGACCTCTACACGTATTTCCCCCCTTAACCGTTGAAAAAAGTATATATGAAGTAATAACCGTAAGAACTAAAGCTAAATGAGAATGAGATAGAAATAGCTATTTATAAAATTGATGTTGGTGTATACGGGAAAGTAGGCCCGTATAGTTCTAGACGGAACTTCCTGATTTATATTTCCTTTCAAATTTATTTTCTATTTTTCGAGAGCCAGTGTCTTTTTTTGTCAGTAATAAGTTGATAATTCTTCGCACTGTACAACACTTAAGGGCAATTTACATGTATCAAGAATTCAAGCACTCAGTGCAGCACATTGAAGCGATGAATCCAATTTTAGTTTTAAACGATTTATATATTTCGCAACTTTTCGTTTTCGCTGTTGATATATTGCATAAGGAAGTTAAAATGGCGAAAATAATCCAAAACATTCAATGTTTTTGATGTGTCTACGAGCTATCTGGTTCCTTGCTTGCCGAGCATTTAAGCAAAATGTAAAACTTTGAACTCGGCAACGGAAACACAGTGAAGTGGACGGAACAATAAAAATCATTTTTTGCAAAAGTGTGGGCGCCACGTCCTTTGAGCTAGCAAACTTCAGTTAATATATCGCAGTGGCTTCCATCTGTTTATTAAAAACATCGAGGTATATTTTTGATATTTTAGCCGAGCTCTTGTTAAGCAGAAAACCACGTAAATAGAAGTAGTTTTAAGAAGAATTTATTTTTTAAAGAAAAACCAGACAATAGCACCAGCTCTTGTCCGCGTTTAAAATATAACCAAAAAATCTTTATAGCCTGGTAATAAATAACCAGACTCCACTTACTTGAAGGAATTTAGCTTGGAGAAACCTAATACATTTAAAAGGACGTGCTCAATAGGTTCATCAATCTAAGAGAGAAAAAATGAAAAAAAAAAAATGCCCCCTTACTTAAAGGCGTTTAAAAATGAGGTGATTTCGCCAGGAGGATTTTAAGGAGAGAAGATGGTGCTAAAATGCAATATAACATATTTTATTTAAAGCACTCCTATTCTGGGTTCAAAATTCAGCGTAATTTCATTAACCGTGAAATATGCAGGGCGATAAGCGTATGGGTACGTTAATAACACTAAATGATATGTCAGAACCTACAATTTTTCAAAAAATCCAATATCTATAGCTGGGATTCCTGACATACGAGGCGAAAGAAAGGTAAGAGCAAAAAATCTTGCAAAAAAGGTGTTGAATGATGCTTTTCAGTGTGCAATATATGGAGCCGATTACCTGATAACATTTTTTGCGCATGGCAAAAAATATGCGTACTGATCAAAAAGTCTTCTGGGAATTGAAGTGTTAATGTGTCGCAATATTTTCTTCGAAACGTAATGAAATATGCGTCGAAGTTATGGGAATTATATCGGAAATATTTCATATATCTGAAATATTGTGTACTGTTTTATCTCCAATACGCATATGTTTGCCTTCTTCATTGAAACGATAGCGAAACAATTATGAGGAAAAACAAATAGAAAAAAAATTAAATTGAATATAGCCGGAATCGTCAACAGGGTGGCGTAGTGGTAAGGCGCAGGTCTCGTACGCCCAATATCGCAGGTTCAAACCTGGCCCAAGTCGGTGGATTTTCAAGATGCAGAAAATCGTCTGCGCCATGGCATTTGATTATACGGCGTGTTAAAGATCCGTTGAGTATCCGTTTGGCATGGATACTCTCGGCTAAATTAAATTCCTAGTGCCGTTAGCATCAACGAGAGCTCAGATGCTGCCATCTAGGGGGAAACTGAGCGTCAAAAAAAAAAAAGGCATTGGTACCACACTCATCGTGGTGCCGCTGAAAGAGTTGGTGACAATCTCAGGGGACGCACTAGGTCTGCAATGGTTGAGGACCAATACTGCAGCCCCATTAGAAAGAAAGAAAAAAATATAGCCGGAATCCATTACATTCAAGTACGCTTTACTTACTAGATAAACTTGGTTAGACTGTTCGTAGGATCAGTGCGGCATAAAAAGCTATCGTTTATTAAACCTACGAAACTAAACTGTATCGGAAAAAGAGTAAATTTTTGTCTTCATGCCAAAACAATGTTTTAAAATATATATTATCTATAGAAAATTTTTTCTCAAAACAGCGCAAGTTCTATTTTTTCCTTAAAACACAAGAGTTTCAGTAATAAAGCAGAATAGTAAGACAACCCCGTACAAAAAATTAAAAATAGTAATTAAACATAATGCTCGCTAGTTCTGTGCACTCAAGTAAATTTTTGTTTTACTGAAACACATGTAATCACTTTTTATGAACGTTTAAGCCACATTATTTTGCATCATCATTCACTACATATTTTTATTACTTTTAGATTGTTAGAAGATATTAGAGAAACTTAGTAATATCAATAGATAAAATAATCATAAATGTCAAATGGAAAAACATGTTCTTATTCTTTAAATTTGTTTTGCTTAAAGTTTTCGTTCCTTTTATCATTTATTTTAAAATCAAAATTCGGAAGAGATTAAACTAGCCATCTAAATACGAAAGGCTTTATATATGCCTACAATAAAGTGACCCCTTGTAATATTTATAGATTTATCGATTATACAAGATGCATTATTTCGTAAGGGACGTTCTTTCATTTGCTTAATGCAAAAATTTCAAATTTCTCAACATTTTACTCTCAAAAATGTCGAAGAGATCTTCGGTTTTCGTAAGTTCCAAGCACTCCCTTTTGCAAAGATCAACATGGCTAATTAAAGATTTGTAAGCATTTTTCTTTACATTTTTAAACTGGTGTACTTAAGATTTAGCTTTTAGATTAGTTTTGCACTTTCACGGACGTTTAAATTAAGTTGATTTCTAAGACCGTAGAAGTATGCATTAGGCCGTATGAAATTCAATCTAAAGTTATTCTCTTCTTTATCATTGAGCAATTCCATGTCAGATCCACCGTTTTTTGTCTTCACCAGTTTCGATCTTAATAAAATTTGGTATGAAGGTCACATGAGCCACGGTAAGTACTATCAATTTTTAGATGTTTGCTGTTAAAATTGTGAGAGATACAGGCATGTAAAAAGCATCAAAATAGGCAGAAAAAATGAAAAGTATGTCCTTAAAAATGGTTGTAACGTTTTTCCTAATTACAATCGACAGAAAATTTAAAAACCATTGACGATCTAAAGACTTGTTGTTTCTATAGGTATACTACACAACTTACTTACCACAAATTTCAGTTTCAAGGTCATTCACATTAACTTTTGAACTTGAATATCGCAAAACACTTCCCCTCAGAAAGTTTTGAAAAAAAAAAAAATAATAATGCCGCAACGCTATTCTACTACTGTACCAAAAATTAGGCTGGGATTTCAATGGGAAGGTACTGGAAAATTAACAGGTATACGTGTAGTTACGTATGATACAGACACACAGAGAGCAATATACTCTTTTCACAGTATATTGTCATAATTTTGCAATTTGTGTTATAAGTTATTACACTGATAATTTTAATGCTTTTCACTGCATTTTACACTTCATACGTACTATAATACATGCGAATAAAACACTTTGGTTAATGATAAGATATTCATCATTGAATTAAATGATGCCATATTGGTGGTGACATTTCGCTTTGTTACCATTGTAACAAAAATTAGGCTAGCACCACAATAGGAAATGGTTGCAAAACAGGAGTATCATGATATACACTTTTGCAAGTGCTTTACAGTATTTCAATAATATTTTATTTTTTATTTAATTATTTTATTTTTGGAGAGGAGGGGGAGATTGTGTTAGTATGAAAGTGTATACTTTTAACAAATCTACAGAGTGCCCATGCACTCACTAAACCTCTATTAGCTGAAACGCAGAACCAGATTTGGATTTACAAAAAAAAAAAAAAGTGTTTCATTCATTATTTTTTTTAAAGAAATGCTTTAACCTCTTCATTCCAAGTGTACCCAATTGGGTACGTTTTAAAATACTGTTTATTAACTACTGTTTGTGCAATTTGAAAACTAAAACACCCAATTGTTTTTGAAATTAATCAACAGATAGTGTTTACTTCGTTTTAAACATGGAAAACATGTAAATTAAGCATTAATTATTATTTAACCTAATTATTAATTAAAACTAAAAACAATTTTTTTTAGTTATTTTGTTTTGTAATTATTTTTTTAAATCAGAGAACCAAAACATTCCGTCAAAATTGCTTGTGCTTAATTCTGGAGTCTGAAGGGGTTAAATGATAAAAATTTATCCAATTTAATAAATTGATGTTCAAATAATAGTGTTGAATTTATAACAACCATTGATAGGTTGGCTGTGTTTTGATTGCATAAAGTGGTAGAATGTAGAATGGCAATACATTGATTTCAATCTTGTTCTTTGGTAATGTTAAGTGATGGATTCTTTTGACAAGCGAATCGTCAAAGGGATAGTCACTATATATAAAGAGCAAATAAATTCAAGAAAATATCTCCTTAACATCATGGTATTCCATGTTTCTGCGACTTCTTCTTTTCAAAGTTAATCCCCGAAGATGGAGTTCTAGTATTTCTAAAACCAAGCAACTCCGAGTAATGGTAGAAAAAATTGTTATTTTCTTAATCCTGGGAGATATTGATCTTCTCCAAGTAAATAGCAATAATCCGTTAAGGAAGTTACTGTATCTTGTGCAAGTTGGGATCGATATAAAAAAACCAAAAGACGAGCGGCAAGAAAGAAATCTAATCGGAAAAAAATCGAACTTGTGGGAAAAATAAGACTCCCCCCCCCCCTCCTTCTTTTGAAGAGTTCATAATTTTAAGCTACGAGACGCACTTATATAAGGCTTCAGATTTTAAAACCATTATTATAGGTAAATAAAGGAGTTTTTTCAGCGAAACTTGAGCATAAATTGGAACATTTTTTATTACCTTTCTCATTTAAAGGGAGAATTTGATGGTGAATTTCCACTAAACGTGCGATAAAGAAAAAAAAAGAAGGCTGAAGAATGCTTTTGAAAAAGAACATTTTCTACTGTGCAAATATCAAAGGTGTTATAAAGTTCCGATGAATACTTGATAAAAATCAGTTTTTTCGGCACAAGAGGATATTAAGTCTCTTTGGTATTTCTTCCTGATAAGGCAGGATCGTAAATCAAGTACAGTTGATACTTACTCGTATTATATTTTTTAAGAAAGAGAATGTTCAAACTTTCTAGTGGTTGTACGCATTCAAGCATAAAATAGCGTTCGCTTTTGGAGTTTTTAAGAGTACATAAAACTAGAGCTGTTAAACGTTATGCAATGTAATTGCTTTAAACAAAAAATCAAGCATTTCAAATATGAATTTCGAAGGATTTGAACATAGTTTTAAAGAAGACCCAATGTTTTATAAGTTTACTTAAAACGCTATAGAGAAAAAAAATACATATAGAACAATACATTGTCTTAATAAAGTTCTGAAATACCAGATTCAAAATTTAATTAAACTAAACTGATTATGCAGCAAATTGAAATTACCAAAATTAAACAAGCGTCTAATACTCCAAAATTAGATGCTCGTATCATTAAAATAGCTCTTAAACATATCTAAAATATATTGACACATAATTTAAGTAAAGAAAAAAAAGTTTTCGTTTTACCTATGTGTCTAATGCGTACAGCGTCTAATGCGTAGTATTAGAATCAATTTGCCATGTGCATGAGTTTGGTTGATTTAGCGTGTTTCCGTAGTTGTAGGATTAATTTTCTTTATTCGAGATCACATATATCGTTGCTTTGAGTTGATTTTAGTTCATCCCGATATAGTTACTTTTTAAGATAATAGTAAAACATTAGTATTGCTGTGAGCCTATTTAGCGTAGTTTATAATGTACAAGTGGCATGATATTTTCCCTAGTGTCCTTATTTTTTCTTCGTTCGGCTTCTGTCGGGTAGCATGGTCCATGTCGTATATAGATAGTACGGATCATTTGAATAATACCGATATTAGAAGCATTTAAAGAGACCTTTAAAGTATACATTTTTTTATTCCTTTTACCTCTAGTAGTAGAAAAAAAAAGATGAAGAATCTAAACAGAAACGTAGAGATTAGTGAAAAATGAACATGTATAACAGTTAAAAGCATGTTGATTGAAAAAAAACAAAAAGAAACGAAGAAATAAAACTGTTAAGAAAGTGGAAAAGCAGCAAATAAAACTATTGGAAAAAATATGTGTCACGTTAATTTCTTTATGCGACCCGTACTACCTGTAATTCAACTACGTATTGCACATGTTATAATTGAGTCACAAATTTCACCTAATGTTTCCTTAGTCACAAGGTGGAAACTTTAATCGGAACATCTTCAATTTATGTACTTAAGAGACGGTTCTTGAGTAATTGTCTTACCGAAGTCACATGTTTTTTGCCCTCTTATCCTGATGTTTTGATCTCATTATTTTAATACGTATCAAGAAAACGGCAACTTTTCTCCTTTTGCTTTTAGTTTCTACGTGTGAATTTGGAATAACTATTTTTGGGAAGTGCAATGAGTACTTGGAGGACGGAAGCATTAATTGTACGTTATGGTTTCAGAATAAAAGCACACTTTATAATTTAATGCTTAATACTTTTCTTATAATTTAACGCTTATTACTTATTTCTTAATGCATAGTAATCACTTCTCAATCAAACAATTACTGTATATGTATATTAAGCAGTAATCTTGTAGTAGGCAGCGCAGAAATTCCATTTTGTAAACAAAATTTCAAGTATCTCCAATAGTGGAAAAAACAAGAACAAAACAAAACATGATCATACATTTCATGTGTTTTCATTCATATCCTATACGTAATAGTTTAATTAAGACAAAATTATTTATGTACTTGTATCAATCATGCAATATTAAAGTTGAGAATTACTTAATTGCATGGACAATGTTGATTCGGATATAAGACAGGAATTTACCTTTACTTCAGAACAATGTGTTTTCTGGAAAAACAGCGTAATCTAAACATAACATATTCAACAGCGTAAAAATACGAAAGTATTTTTAAATTCTCAAAAGTCTTCTTAATGCGACAGTCAATATGACCACGTGGCGACAAGGGGAACAAATGAGACAGTGAAAAACAAAGGGATGTAGGTGACCAAAAACGATTCTGAGTAAAACGCGTTCAAAGTTTGGACCTTATGGAAGCTTTCATGTTATTGTCTTCTAAATCATGCTGGGGACGGCGCACCTGTTATAGCTATCACTAACATCTCTTGTGACAAATAGAATGGTGCTTTTGCTATCATTTGCACCAGTTATTTCCAAATATTCAATTTTGTCACTTACACCCCTTTGCTTTTAGGTGCTTCAAATGCAGTGACTTTTGAAAACAACATTTTCGTGTACAGGAAGTATATAAAAGGCATGGCAATATTCTCAAAATTATAAACATCGAAATAAAAATCTTAAAGTCCCACTCATAATTCTACAGATTTATGGAACATGAAACTTTTGAATTGAAGTTGCGAACGCAAAGAAACTAAACATAGGATAAGCTAAAGGATTAAAATGAAGTTCGTATATCAAACTCAACTTTTTCTTAATCCTACATAATGCTTTTTCTGTACCGTCTTCAGAAATTCTTTTTAATTTCTTCCAGATATTGAAGCTAATCTCCTGTTTGAAAAAATGCTATCGGATGGCACTTGAAGTGCACAGTGTGGTTTTTTCCCTTCACGCTACTTCTAAACACTGAAAAGATAAAAGATGGCACTTTTAATCCTTAGAACTTTTTTTGATGCTTCAATTTATTCCACCAGCGGAAAAATACATACAAAATCGATAGTGTTTAAAACGTATTATTATTAAGAGAATAAAAGTTTGATGTTTGCCAACATGTTGTACTTTACATAAAACTTTTGTAAGATTTTTTTTATGTTTTGCAACACATTACATACGTATTATATATATATATATATATATATTATGTTTCCTATAAAAATCTAAGCAGTTTGGCCTAGTTGAGCAGAATCTGGAGGCCGTGGTAGCCTAGTGGTTAGCATATCGGACTTCCACCTGGAAGGTCGCGTGTTTGATACCCGCTTAAGACCTACCATGTACACTTGGGAATACGTGCATGTAAAATTCGGGGACCCCACTACCTCGCCCCGTGCGCAAGCAATCCTAAGGCCTTGGCTAACATGTAAGGGTCTGGTGGAGAAAAGTTTAGCAACAAAATTTATAATTAAAGATAATGGGAAAATTCTTCTTATTCCAGAGCACATACAATAGGGGATAGGAGGGTCTAGAAAGAAATTAAGTCCAGGTAAGATCAAGACAACATAATCCTATGAAATGAACACATAACTATAGGAAGCTGTTTCAAGAAAAATGATACCCCATGAACTGCATGCAGCAGAGCATTCGCTCTTCGTGTATGTTTGTGTATTTCGTGTACGCATGCGCAAAGACATGTGACACTATACAATGACTAGACACTATGCGAATGGTACCACGACCAGAAAGGCTGTACACTACTTACGGCCTCATTCACCAGCCGATTTGAAGCTTAGAACTGCAGATCAAAGGCTTCCTCAACCAATCAGAACGCTCAAATGAGGGTTTAAGTGTTTGACAGAGGTTCGCATTAGTTGGTGAATAAGACTGTACAATGTCATCTGGTCACACGAATCGTCGTTCAGTTATGTCAAGTAAACCGACGTGTTTGCGTTTAAATGCGCCAGCGTAGGCTTACGAAACTACTCCCTATTGTTTATCATGGAGGAGGATCAGTTAGGTCTACTTACTTGTGGTCTAGCTTGTGAGCACTGCAGCACCGTTTCATGTCAGTATTACGGCCTACCGCCTTCCTCCAATTATAAGAAATTTTGTTCTCTAACCTTTGACTTGTACATTGAGAAGACAATGCGACCATTTACACTGCTGGAATTTTCCGAGACTGAGTTGGTGAATACGGTAATTAGCTACAACATCTCGTGTGGCTCCTTCATTTCCGTAATCTTTGTATAATGAAGCCTTTATGGGATATTTGAAGGAAAAAATGTGTGCAGTAAGCTTCTAGCGACATCTTACGAATCAGTTACCTTTTGCAGGAGGAGTGGCTACGTATTTCGGTGGCTGTAGCGCATGGCTTATATTTTCCCCTTCCATGTCGAATACAAACTATAGTTGATACAAAAGGAGATTCATCAGTCTATTAACAGAGATTTTTTCTTATTTCGCAGGCATAACATTATTTTGTCCAAACCCTTTATGAAATACGTTGATTTAGAATGGGGATGTTTACATTACGTGCTTTCCAATAATTTTTTAAAATTCATTCTTGTCAAACTAATATCCACCTATTTACATAGAGGGACATCTAGAGGAGAGTAATGATTCCTGTTTTTTTTCTTCTTCAACTTGCTTCATTTTCAATGTTTCATATATTTTGTACATCATTCTGTTGTAATACAAGTGTAAATATTACTACTTTTAAGATATTTCAGATTAATGTGTAGACTTTCTGAATGCACTACACATTCCTTTCCCACAAGAGCAAATGCGATGCTCCGAAGATTAAATATGACTCATAAATGAAGTAGTTATTTTTCACGCAATTTAACGGATGACATAAAAAACGCTAAACAAATATAGATTTTACTTTTTGCAACAGTTGTATGATTCATATTCAAAAACGATAAGGTAGAAAAAGCAATTTGGCTACATCATGTTCCATTCTCTTTCTTCATTTCTGAGAGATAAAGGTGTTAAGGCGAAATAAAAAAGCATTGTTATTACCTGAAATTCAGGATGTAATATACCGAGTTTAAGAGGAAAAGATTTTCCTCTGATATATTTTGATGTGATGTTTTTAAGAAAAAGAACCTTGGGATGCGTGCTCAATCTCTAGTGTAACAAAAATCGATAAAAATACAACTTCAGCTGGCAAGCTATGCACTGTTGTGTCTAATAGATCTTTCCAAATAGTTACCTTTTGGACATCAACTTTATTGATACTGGTACAAACTGAGCAAAAAATGTTTTGTATGTTTATGAATGTAAATATAAATTGAGTTAACTTTTTATCTTTAGATAAAACTTTTATTTAAACTTTTTTTTTCTGAATGCAAGTGAATGATTAATATTTCCTATTTTTTATTGCTAGATTACTGAGAAATTAGTTTGTGTAAAACATTTTTGTCATCTTTTGAACAAGAACTGGAAAAGTTAAAATTATGCCTCGAAGTCTTGAAGCTCTATACAGCCTACATACGTCATTGAAATCTACGGAACATACCAATACAGATAATAATTTTCAGAGCTTAATCCTTCTACTTAAATACCTGAAAAATTTTACAACTGAATTAGGATGCTCAACTAATTTTATAATTATTTAATTGTGTAAAATGTCCACCCTCCCCAATTATAAGTAACAGTATCGTTATAACTTAATCACTTATTTCTTTAAGAGTCCGAAAGAGTAAACACAATAAAGAAAATTACTATGACGAAAAATTTTTCATACACAATTAAGCTATGTGCTAAATTTATCGAGCTACTTTAGGTATTTACACACTAGCTAACAATGAAATTTCAACATCATTAAGGAGTTATAGTAGATATACGATGTTTGGGAGGGACATATACCAATACAAACCATGACGTCTATTCAGATTATACCATAAGTGAAGAGAGCGGCTGAGAGAGTACATGTTGTACTAAAACCAGTATGAACATGTAAATTACATTTTCTTTATATACGCGGTGTTTACCTGTGAGCGTAATTTAATCGGCAGTTGTGAAATGCATTTAAATGTAGAATACCTTTAAGGTGAACTTTAATATTCTACAGAAGGTGGGGGGGGAAATATACATGTTGGTTTTTGGTTAACGAAAAACTAAGCTTGTTTAGTTTCGGACGAACTTCTTTTTTATCTTGATGTAATGATAGCCCTATGTTAATTAGAAGGGGGTCAAGCACATCAGCAGGATAGGAATGTCAGCAACCAAGCGGTCCATCGGCGTTCCGGCTTGGGAGCAATTTCTTATGGCAGAAAGGTTGTCGTTATTACAAATACTTTAGCAAACTTTTTACATAAGACTTGAATTGAGCTGGTAGTGCTGCTATTCTTCATCTTTTTTCAAGGGGCGTTTTCCAGCAGGTAATGCTTAGCTCTATACCTTTGCTATAGACCAATGTGCCCTATAGTGTGTTGATATATTGTCCTGCCTTGCGAAATAATCAAATCTTTCTCTCATTGGACGTGTATAGACATTTTGGTACTACAGATGCAGCGTCAAACAAAACCAGAACAGACCGTTGTTCCTTTGACTAACCAAGTGCAACAGAGGGCACTCTGCACAATAAAATGACATACAGTGACGACAAAATGTCACCGGTATGACTCAATACATGCGGGTCAGGTAAGAATCAAGTTTCTGCACACTTCTTTTTCTTACCAGAATTAAAATACACATTAACAAATACAACGGCATTAGGCGCAATTTTACATCGCGATTTATGTCTAATCTCATTGGGTTTGTTAACACCATAGAGTTTAGAAAGAGGATAAATTCGAAAACCAATCGATAAAAACTACAAATGTTATGCAAGCCTTTTTACTGAAAGTAGGGCAAATATTAAATTCTAGTTGATTTATTCGTTAGCTTCTTTTTCATAAAACAAACAATAAGGATAACAAATGAAAAATACACATATACTACCGTTTATAAACGAAATATTAATAAATTCACTTAAATCTCCTATTACAGAGGAATTTTCTATTGCTTTGAAAATTGTTTCCAAAAACTCTTTCAAATTTAACAAAATGAATCATTTAGATATGTACGTAATGAACACCCATTCGCTTATATTTTTTTCCGATCATGACGTAATCAAGTTTGGCCAACCAAGCGAAAAGTAAATCGCATCGGCTATGACCCAGAAGATATAGTCGCCACTAATAACTTCAAAGGAGCAAGATTTTTTTTCTTTTATCACAAATCACTGTCCATAACTTCATCGGGAGTTGATGAAAGAGCAGCGGAAAGGTCAGCCTCATATTGCTGGTTCAGGGAGCAGAGATGGAAGAGGTTCTTGTGGTGTTGGGATGGGAAAGAAATGTGGCAGTCACACGCTCTTTCTTGGTTACAGAGCTGTAAAGAAGACACCGACCGAAATGGAAGAAAAGACATAATGTGATGACAGAAATTGATATTAATGTGTTAATAAGAAGAGGTTCGTTAGTTTGGAAAAAGACTATGCCAAATCGCACACTAGAGAAAGCTACAAGAAATATTAAAGCTATTGTTTTTATTGTTTTTTTTAATTGCTTCATTGCACTAGTTTTAAAGAAAATCTGCAAGTTCTCGGATAACTAGCAAGAGGGACAAAAGGTGCTGAAATATAAAATGGATATTGGTACAAAAATAATTGCAAATAACTTTGCAGCAATCAAAAAATTGCAAAGAAAGCAATTTCTCAAAAAGCATATCCTTATTATAATAAAATAAAACTTCAAAGATTTCTTTTAAACATTTTGCCTTACAATCAGTACTATCTAGTGTCCTTTTAAATTTAATCACTTCTTATTCACCAATCCATTCTCTCTTCTGACAACGCCTGTACTCTTCTTGTTGAGCTGAATCGAAAACGCATCGTAACTTTTAATTTAGTTTTTTCAATCAAATCAAATGTTGATTATTTTTACGGAACATCAGTGTGACAGCTGGATATTCAGCATTTAAATTACATATATATTTTCTCTTCGAAGCTCAGTTTTGATGCTTGGATTCATTATTATGCGTTTTAAATTGCGAATGAAGAGGTGTTATAAAAGAGCTTTCACTGCTTAAAATTTTTAATTAAGTTTTAAATTATGAGTGAAAATCAAATATCAAGGCAGTTGAATATTGTTTGCATCTAGGAAGGAAATACAAAATCGATGGAAAGTAAGCAATTAATAAATCAAGAATTCTGGCAACACTTTTCATAAATTAAATCTTCTGCACGGATTGTTTAGGTAAACAGACTACGGAGTATATGTTCCAAAACGTCAAATGGGATACTAAATTAAAACCATATAACCGACGTTTTTCTTTCAAGAATTTCTTCGCAATTTCATTTACTTTCAGTAAAAGTAAATATCATTTGAGAGCTAAAGTTGCTTGATACCAGAGTTTTCAAAACCAAGCACAAAAATTTAGAGCCCATTGAATTAAACGCAAAAATAGTTATTTTACTCGTCATGACATCTAAGATGTCCATTAATGAAAAAGGTCAAATCACACGTGTATTTTAAGCATTTAATATTTTATACTTGAGGATTCGGGGGAATTGCAAAGTGACAAGAACGTATCGCATCTTACTTATGTAATAAATGTTTTTATTCGCAACACTTTTATGAATTACAACAGTTTTGAAAATTGAATAAGAAAATTTCAAAGTATGCATATTGCAAACTATCCACTTACGTTTTAATTAAAATTTGCGGCGTATTTATTAACTACTTTTCGGAAAGGTGAACACTTTTATGAATTACAACAGTTTTGAAAATTGAATAAGGAAATTTCAAAGTATGCATATTGCAAACTATCCACTTACGTTTTAATTAAAATTTGGCGTATTTATTAACTACTTTTCGGAAAGGTGAACACTTATGAATTACAACAGTTTTGAAAATTGAATAAGAAAATTTCAAAGTATGCATATTGCAAACTATCCACTTACGTTTTAATTAAAATTTGCGGCGTATTTATTAACTACTTTTCGGAAAGGTGAACACTTTTATGAATTACAACAGTTTTGAAAATTGAATAAGAAAATTTCAAAGTATGCATATTGCAAACTATCCACTTACGTTTTAATTAAAATTTGCGGCGTATTTATTAACTACTTTTCGGAAAGGTGAACACTTTTATGAATTACAACAGTTTTGAAAATTGAATAAGAAAATTTCAAAGTATGCATATTGCAAACTATCCACTTACGTTTTAATTAAAATTTGCGGCGTATTTATTAACTACTTTTCGGAAAGGTGAATTCGCTATATTAGGTGGCGCAGATTATGCAAATTCAACCACATTCAGTTTAGAAATTTCTTGCAAAAATCGAAGCAATTAACTACGAATCAATTATAAATTATCCTTACTGTTTAATTGCATGTAATCTCTGTAAGTGAAGTTTATCGGAATTGAAATTAATCTTAATGTACAAGTTTAAACTGAGCATGTTCTTCTGTTGAGAAATGAACTTTACTATTAGCCTAGCTCCTAGCTACAAATGATGAAATTCTGAAGTTTTGAACATTTGCTTTAAAAAAATATTATACACAGTTTGCATGTGTACGGATAATGTATATTAACTCAAATTTTTTATTGCATCCATTGAAAACATAAATTAACAGCTTATGGTACATGGAAATGATTGAAAATATCGAATGATCACGCACAAAATAATCACGCATTATGTAATAGAATAGTTTTCTAAGAGTTGACATGGACTTGTAAAGGTGCGTTGAAATGAATATTTCCTTAAAAGCTATCAGAAAAGTTTTGCTTACAGGTCATTACATCTCTGCCCGACGCAAGGACAAGCGGTAACGGACTTGACTTGGAATCAGAAGGTCCCAGGTATTAATACGGGCGTTACTTTACTGATTTGATAAACGAGGAAGTGAGATGGCTGCTAAGACACGTGGTACCTCATCGCGTTTCCAATGAGAGTTCCCTGGTTTTCTTCTATTCAATACTTAAATGTCAGATACGTTCATGCCAATATTACATATATCTCTTTTTTTAAACACAAGACTCTAATACTGCCACTACGTGGTATCTGTCTATAGTGAGGAGTTGGTACATTAAAGCAGAACTTCAACTGGGATTTCTGGCTTCATATACCGATCGGGTCCCCAAAAATGAAGATTACTTAGTTTCTGTGTACTTTACAATAATTACCACAGAACTTTTGCTATTTTAAAACTAATTTAAAAAACAACTCACTACTCACTTATGGTTCATTTGGAAGCGTATATGACGAAAGGTATTCTTTTCTCATCTGCAGAAAAAATAACATACATTCATGATCAGTTCAAAACTGAAAACAACTTTTTTTTTACAAGACAATGGAAATGAAGGCCATGCGAAACCTTACATAAAAGCCTATCTCCGTGTGATACATTGTTCATTTACAGACGGTTGGTTTGTCTTGGCTTATCCGGGGCTTAGCGCTTGTTGCCCGAACGAAGCCCTAGAAATGATTCCATGCTTCTATCGAAGAGGAAGATCCTTCGACTTGGAAGAATCAATAGCCATGGCGTCAGACTGATGGGGTCCGGAGCTGTGGAAACGTGGAAGAAATATCCTGTTGATTTCCCTCGTCTTTTTATCCGGGGTGGTTTGTTGGCTGCTGAATGGATTTTTATTTGCGTCCTTCCCTGTAATAGATTACGAGAGAAGGAAACTGGGACCAGAATTTTTGACGGATATAAAGTGAAGTGTCGATGGCAGGTTTCGCCTCCGATAATTAAACGGAAGTTAGGCATCTGTCGTTCTTCCCCGAGCTTTTTACGCGCCTGACGTTTTAGGTTTTTGCACAGAAATATCAAGTCACACCTCAAGGACTTTTGGAGCTGTACCTCGATATAATGTCTTCAAAAAAATATTTTAAAATAAGAGTTATGGTGTGAAATAGACTCCGAAAGGGGTTATTTTAATGGAACACTATCTTGAAAAGTTATTTTAAAGGTAAAATGTACCAAGTAAATGGCATTACATGTTTATGCACATAGGGGAAAAAAAACTCCCCTCTCTTCAAAATAAATTTGGAGGACGACAGTAGTTTCTGTCTATTGAAGGAAATTATTTGAAATTTTCTATAGAAACATTGCAGCCTGAACAAGAATTTGAATTTTGGGTTGGACAAGTTTAATTTTAAATATTATTATTGTTATTTCTATTATTATTATTAACGAAACAGGAAGTTTGTTTCCTGAATTCTACAAAATAATTAAACATATGAAACAATTTATATTCAAAATTCATGAAATTCGAAAAGTTATTTTAATTTTTGAAATTTTCTTGAGATTTCTTGAAACTTTCTCCTCGATTTTATTAATTTATTTATGTTTCATTTTACGGTAACAGTTCTTTTCCCTTTTTTATAAATATATTTTAACTTTTACATAGTTTAAGTAGGGCACAAATGAGATAACAGTTTACATTTAATTGTTTGCAGTTACTACCATTTTTTTACCACTTCCCGATTAGTCGCTCTCAGATTGATGTTCTGTCCAATGTTCGATATTTGAGTACTTTGCTATATTAGCATCAAAAGTCTTCGACCAGCAAAGTAGATGGAATTTTTTTTGGTTGTAGAATAAATATTCTTCAGTAATAGTATGATTAGAACTAATTGGAAGATTTATTTTGTTCATTATCTAATCCAGTATTAGCATTTTTCAGTAGCGCTAATCCTGTTAACAATCTTCTATTTACGCGCAAAACTTTCGAATCAGACCCGTGATAATTCTTTGTGGACAATCATTAAGTGTTTATTTAAAGTAATGTTTATGTTTAATACTAAATAAAAAAAATAATCATTAAAAACTACGTTTACTTCTTTATCTTGAATTTATAGTGATTTTAATACTTTAATTTCTAACTAATGCTACTAACTTATAATATTTATATTGTAACACACAAAATACTCTTTTAGTATCCAGTTTTTTTGAACTCCAAAATTTCAGCGTACCTTTGATAGCACAATATCTTACACTGTGATACCTTTAAAATACTTTATTTTGCTATTGTAAGTATGCATGCACGCATTTAAACTTATAGTCTTTAAAAATATTATACAAATGGAAACTTTCGAAGACCGTCACAGCGTAAGATATGAAAGAAATAAAATGAAAACTTAAGCAAGATTTTTCAAAACTGAAGTGACAATGATTTATTAACATGGTGTCAAATTCGTCTTCTCTTAACGATAAAATAATTCTAAGATAATTTTTACCTAAAAATGATTAGTAATTTTGATTGATGATTCTACATTTTTCCTTCTGCGGAAATCGTACCGTTCAAGTTTTTCTTTCTCAGAGGAATTGTAACCTGTCAGACGGAAATCTGCCACTCGAGTAACTTCGCAAGTTGTTTCTAAAAGAGATCAATTAATACAAAATTTAAAAAGCATAACCACGAAAGAATGTTATCTGGCTATTGAAATTTGAACCATTCATACGCATTTGAAAAGGAAAAAAAATACTTTTTTAAAGTATAAAATGTTCCTTAAAATCATTTGAACAATATATGCTAAAAACACATAGACTTCCTACAATACTAAGACGCGAGTTTAAAAAATTAAAATGCATATTTAGTAGAACTCGAACTTTGTCTGTTCTAAAAGGAAGTTTGTGAAAACAGCTGTTATTGAATGAAAACATTTAATGAAAACTGAACGAAGTTACTGCTTTATTGATTGCTTTAGAATGCACAATTTGAAGGTTAGGTATTTTGACAGTTAACGCTCTATTCATATTGTATTTAATGATTACAAAATTAATGTTATTTCGAAATTTAAGATAAACGAATTACATTTTGTTTCGTTACTACTTTTGGGTTTTAATTGCTCTCATTAAATACACCAAAAAGTGTTACGCTTTTAATTAATTAATTGTTTTTAAAATTATTTATTTATTTTTAACTTTTTTATCCTATCGGTAGTATTTTTGTAGTAGTTTACTTTGTTATTTCATTTATAGTACGATTATGCATATGTATGTACTGAAATATTGTTTCTCTGAATCATAAAAATGTGTAGCGTGCCGTGGCTACCATACGACGTGTCCGGGCTCCGACATGTCCACTCCCCGGTGTGGTCAGGATCGACTCAGCACTTCATCCTTTTAGTGGGTCGATAAAATGAAGACCAAGTATGCTTGGGAACTAAACACTGGGGTTTCCGCGACAGGCCGATCACCTGGCCGTAACATCAGCCTCGTCACCCCAGGGCCCTCGGTCTCGAAAGCTATGATGGGTTGCAAAGGGTGGGAAAAACCCGGTTTATTTGGGAAGGAAATTTTGAAAATTTCCGGGAGTTTTCAAACAGTTTTATGTAATAAAGATTTCATTTTTGATTGTAACCCTTATCCTTATTGATTTTAATATTAATACTTTTCAATGATATAAATACAAATTAATAACATTTCATAAAATTGTATGTGACATAGAATATGGAGAGCATTATGTACTTTAATTTTGAATTGAATCGCATGAATTAAACTTTTTTATTAATTTGTAATTATGCATATGTATGTACTGAAATATTGTTTCTCTGAATCATAAAAATGTGTAGCGTGCCGTGGCTACCATACGACGTGTCCGGGCTCCGACATGTCCACTCCCCGGTGTGGTCAGGATCGACTCAGCACTTCATCCTTTTAGTGGGTCGATAAAATGATGACCAAGTATGCTTGGGAACTAAACACTGGGGTTTCCGCGACAGGCCGATCACCTGGCCGCAACATCAGCCTCGTCACCCCAGGGCCCTCGGTCTCGAAAGCTATGATGGGTTGCAAAGGGTGGGAAAAACCCGGTTTATTTGGGAAGGAAATTTTGAAAATTTTCGGGAATTTTCAAACAGTTTTATGTAATAAAGATTTCATTTTTGATTGTAACCCTTATCCTTATTGATTTTAATATTAATACTTTTCAATGATATAAATACAAATTAATAACATTTCATAAAATTGTATGTGACATAGAATATGGAGAGCATTATGTACTTTAATTTTGAATTGAATTGCATTAATTAAACTTTTTTATTAATTTGTAATTACGTATTTAAATCATTAATATTTATATTTTATTTTTGTATTTCATAATAGTACTAAGTTAAAATTTTACCATTCATAAAAATTTCTTTAAAAAGTAAAGATTGCTTCTAGTGTTCGGATATCGACCACATATTGGAATTACGATTTCAATACAAAAAAGCTTCTTCGACAAGCAACTCTCAACGTTTTATTCATCTTTTCCAGAACTTTTTTTGTTGGCAGCATGCAAGAATTTAAGAAATAATAACATCTAAAGGAAATTCACATCTCCTGCACTTGGCCTAATATTAACGTAAAAAAAAAAAAAAAAAAAAAAGATGGCGTTGACTTTCACTCAAGAAACTTTCAAAATTCCTGCTTTTTTTTTCCAATGCTCCGGTCTTATTCCCGTGTCTAAAAATCTGTGGATTTTTTTCATCACCAGTGGTGGGCAGAGCAAGTCTTGGACCTTATGGGATGTTAAGCTGCTGTTTTCTTTTCTTAGCCTACTTTCCCATAAAAGTTAAATAAATAATAAAGCATGAAAGAAGGCTTAATGTATCGTGAAAATACCGTTAGAAATCAAGAAAAGTCAAAAATAAGTTAAGTAATTAAATAAAGATTGAAAAATAAAAAAATTGAAAGTAGGGCTTTGAGATGGGGAAAAAGTGTGTCTGTTGGTCTGTCTGTCCCCTAATAACTTTTGAACGAATTGTTCGATTAGAAAAATTCTTTTTGCATTCGAAAAATCTCGGAGAGGAAATCTCATTTCCATATTTTACTTTTTGATTTGAGCAATTTTTCGATCAATTTTGAACAGTTCAAAAAAATGTAACACTAGCACCTATGGGTGAAAATGAGGCAAATGATGTAAACTCTGGGTACAAGATCCAAGTTCCAATGAACAAGATCACTGGAAGAAGCTCTTGGCATGAAATATTGATTTGAAAAATTTTAGTTCATTTTTGAGCAGTTCAAACAATTAACATAGCAATAATTTAACTGTGTGCAAAGTGATAGAAATATAATTTCACGTTAAATTAAAGGATCATTCATTTGGATCGATCATCATTCATTCATCTTCATTTGGATGTTTTGCATCTAGAAGCTCCCTGTCGCATTGAAAAAGGGATTCCAAGCAATCCCGAAACATATGTCTGCGTTTTAATGCTCATTTGTGCTTTAATTTAACGTGAAATTATATTTCTAACAATTAACATTGCGCCTACGGGGAAATTTCAATCCTATTTAAATCGTGATCTAACGGACCGATTTGCTTGGAACAAACTTTATCGGAACGCTCTTATAGAGTACAATATGTACAGATAAAAAGTTCATCCAGAACTAACGAGCCTATTTTCCTATGAAATTTTTCGATCGGGATTTTCAAGAATATTTTTGAATTAATGAATGATTAAATGAATAAGTGAACGTATGGATAAACGAATGTGCGAATAAATGATGGAAAAAATAAATGAGCGAATGATTGAAAAAAAAAGTAAATTGGTGAATAAATACATGAATGAGTGACTGAATAAATGAATTAATGAATGAGTGAATGAATATGTATTAACCGTTGGAAAAGGTATATTTGAAGCAATTAAGAACTAAAGCTAAACGAGAAAGAGAGAGTTTATAAGATTATAAATTTGAAGGTAGTGTATACGGGAAAGTAGGCTCGTATAGTTCTAGACGGAACTTCTTGTTAATCATACAAATTTCTCTCAAAAAATCTTGCTCGTTCTAATGAACTACACTGTAAAAAAAAAAAAAAACAGTTCAACGTTGCACCATAAATATGGTGAAAGCTGAAGGGCTGCTGATGATTGAACCAAAATCATGGTTCAAGCAGAAATGCGAAATCTTAAGTTACGCCTTTAACCATAATTTCGGTTCAACCTTGAACCAAAAAGACGAACCCGGCACCCGGCCGGAAACAGAGAGCCGCCATCTTGTCAAGCTGTGACTTGAAGCATTTATTTTTCACAACAGTAAAAGGTAAGTAAACTTCGATGTATATATCTAATTTTTTGTTTGATATTTCTTCTTTTCTGTGTTTGTATATCTTAATACGCACAAAATAGGTTGTAAAGCCTATTTCAAAAATGTTATTATCATATACCGATCCTGTCACCTTTAGTGTTAAATTGACTAATTAACTTTATTCAAAATTTTAAACCAGTGTATATTTGTTTAATTTTGTTTCAATATTAAACTATTTTTATACCTGATTTACTCCCATACATTTTACTTTTGGTTCCCTTGATCTGCATTTAAAGTTGTAACGTTGACTTGTTTACCTTTTAAAAAATTGCATCTATTATCGGGATTTTTACTCTAAATCATTTATTTTTTTCATTTTTATTTCCAAGAATACTTTTCTACGGCGTTTCTTTTCTAGCTGCACCTCTTTATTTTTATTTAATTGCCTGTTGCTGTCTTTTTAAAATTTATTGAACTTATTTGTTGTTCGACCCATTTTGCACAATTTTTACCCGTAGTTTTTATCAAAGGCGTAGCCGGTGGAGGCGCGGGGGGCGGAGGTTCGAACCCGTCTCCACTCCCGATATTTTTGAAGTTTCACATGTTTAAATGACAATTTGAATATTCTGATAAGGAAACCTCATTTGTATAAAATTCAGTTCTTCTGTTTATTTCCGATCCCGTATCTGAAGGGGTGAAAATTTCTAAAATTTTGCATGCTATAAATGAAAATTTGAAAATTAGTGTGTAAAAGATAGCCTGATAAGGAAACACTCATTTATATAAATGTAGTTAGTTGAATTTTAATTCCAAGGCCACAGCCAGGAAGTTTGGGGGGGGGGGGAAGGAGAATCCCTCCCGCCCTGAAATTTTTACATGCGTTGAAGGATAATTTGAAAATCAAAAATATTCTGATAAAAAAAACACTTTCGTCAACTTGACCTCCACCCCCCCCCCCCCTCGAAAACCGATCCAGGTTGTGGCTTTGATTTGTAATGATTCTTACTTCCTAATCATTCGAACTAACTATTCCACCAAGAGCAGGTAAAACCAGTTTTGTATTCAAAACATGTCTACTATAGGAATTATTTGAGAAATTGGGTCAATTTTGCGTGATTTTCGAAATAGCAGCTTCGTTGCCTTTAACGTTAAATTAACTTTTTTTCCAAAATTTTCAACTTGTGCATGTTTACTTGATTTTGCTTCAATATATGCTTGCTTCTTACGTGATTTAATACCCCTCCCCCCCCATGTATTTTACATTTTGCTCCTGCTCTACACTTACAGTTGTAACAATGATTTGTTTACGTACTGAAAATTGCATGTTTTCTTATTACATTTATTGCAGCATTATTTTATCTCTCGTTACTACCAAACCCCTTTTCCGAGCTGTTACCTTTCTCTTTTCTGCTCTTTACATCTATATTTTTAATTAACTACTATCAGTGGTGGATTTTAGTCTACGTTTTACTTCCTTATGCTTTCTCAAGAAATTATTTCTGAATCCGATCCTGACTACTGTTGTATTTTCAAAAATTCCATAATCATGGTTCAAAGTTGAACCGCAGTACTGGTTAGAAAAAACTCCATAATCATGGTTCAAAGTTGAACCGTAATACTGGTCAGAAAAAAATCCACAATCATGGTTCAGTGCTGAACCACATTCATGGTGAAACTAGTAAACCATCATAATGGTTCAAATTAGTACCAACTGTTGGTTGCAGCTGCATTTCACCAACTTTTAGTGAAACGTTGAACCAGAATTTTTTACAGTGTAATATATAACGTTTTCACTTTTTCATTAAAATATTTGGTTTTGTTAAAAAAGAATCAAATGGCGGAAAAAGCGCGTAAGAAATTACATACAGCGAAAGATTATTGAATGTTGTGTTCCAGAATACAGGCTCCCTCATTTTTAGACCAACTTCTGGAAACAATTAAATGCATTTCCCAATAGAAATGTTTTTACAATTTGCCTACATTTAAAAAAAAAGTTTTGATTTTTAGATTGTTAGTTTTTTAAATCTTCAAGGTATCCCAAACATTGCAACACGATCAATGTGCCTATGGCGACATACCTTTTGACCATTTCTGTTCCAACTCATACACCTAATGCAGTTTAGTCACATCGATGTTTGCGGCCTATGTCAATTTACATAAAAGATACATTCATTTCTTCGATAAACACTGTGATACTTATCGTTTTACGCCTTTTCAAGTACCGTAAATGCTAGAAAGTTTTGCGCGAAAGTTGTAAGCAACTATCAAATCAACCCATGATTTCCTTTCCTGAGACTTAATGCATGGCACAACACATCCGCTTCATTCCACCTTGTTTACCACTTCTTTGATTATCTTGGTTTGATAGCAATTCGATGCGCCTTCCATTTCTTCTCATTTTTTTCCACAGAAGTACAAAAAGAAGAAACCAGCATCCACTCTGTTATCGACTTACTCCACCGGCCTCTTTTATATGCCTGATTTTTCCCTTTCTTGTCCTTATTTTTGTTCTTATTTCTTGAAGCCATTGTTTTTTGCTGCATTTTTTGCGGTTGCTTAGCTACCATCAAAGCTATATTCAGTTGTTCTAGAGCCTATTTTTTTTTCTTCAGAGAACATTAAGCGCAAATTGCAGTCTTTCGTTCTAGATTCAGATCTGGTTCCATCAAAGGAACTGAAAGATCAATTTTCTTAGATATCGATGTTAAAAATTTTTCGTTCGAAATGGATTTGGTACATTGGTATTTGATATTTCTTAAAGAATATGTTATAGATTGAAACCTGTAATCTGGATTATTAAAAAACCATTATCAATAGAATTTTCATTATTCTTCGAGTCTCTATTGAATAAAAAGCCATATTTAAAATGAAGTTAAACAAAAATTTGAATTTCGCAAAGCGATTAATAAACAAAGAGTTTTAACAAAGTTTTAAAAAAAAAAAAAAAGCAAAAAGAAAATTGTAGCTGTATTAGCTTTCTAATCTCGTTAAACATCGAGAGTCTTCATTCCAAATGATCTAAAGAGCTAAAGAATTTATTTTTGATTACAACAGAGTTACAACTGTTTAAATACCATTCTGAACAAAAATTACTAGCTCAAAATTTATACATATTTTAGAAGACTTAATCAATTGGTTATTCCGCTATCTGTCATTTTAGAATGAAGCATTTAAAATTTCCTTAAAACGTAAAGTTCTAAGGGAGTCATTAAAATATTTTTTGCTGATCTTTCATTAAAACAATGTTTACAGTAATACACATGGGGAAACGTTCATGTCGAGGAAATTTAGAAACTCACTTTAAACACTTTTAGTGGTATGCTAATTTAAGCTAGCACAACACTAATTCTTTTGCTGAATGTTTCCGACCTAACTTTTATTTGGTCTTTATTCATACTGCGATCAAATTTCGATCTTCACAATTCACATTTATCGCTGGTTCGCTGAAGACAATCTTGAAACGTTTCACCTTTTACTAATGCATAGTAAGTGAATTGTGTAGAGATTTGAAAACGTCTGCGTAAATGCAAGGCGTAAATTCATTACTCAAAATTTAACTTTAGGATATGGTAAAATTAAACGTTAACTGCTGAGGTACTTAAGCTGATAAAAGGCATTACGCAATTTAAAACTCAACAAATTTAATAAACAACAAAGACATAATTAAACAAAGTAAATCAAAACAAACTTTTAAACATGCGCCGCGGGCAACAACCCATGCGGGCACACGACTGCTGCACAGCAAAAAGAAAGAGAGAGAGAGTGAAAAAACATTTCACTTGGCATTTATACTGTTCTTCTCGCCACAAGCACTGATGCCACAAAACTTTAAAAAGTTCGCTAACGATGCATAATAATGAGCAGGTTGAGCATTTTGCATAATAACGATGCATAACAGGTTGCCACACACTAATATTCTGAAAAGTAACAAAATGAATAATTGTATTCACCGAAACCTGTAGTATAATGGGTTCAAGGGTTTAAATCGAGCTTAACAAGAGAATACAGGGAACGGCCCTATGATTATAACTTTTGCAATATTAAAATGTCATACAGGAAATATTTTTTTGGTCAATATGAGCTGATGTAGAAGTTTTTCTAGCCACCAATTCTGTACTTTATGAATTAATGAAAGATATCGCAAAATAATATTAGTTTCACCGCCAACAAATGAGTCGATGAAAATTTTATGAACCGTCATTATATTTCGATTAATCCGGCGAGAAATATCTAACTTCATCCGTTGCATAGTAATAATAGTAGTAACAATAACAATGATAATAACAACAAATCATACATATTAAAATATACTGTTACTACATAACTAAACACTAGCATGACTTAAACTCAATTTAACATTTCATGTTAGAAACCCTATCCTTACGTAAAATTATTATGAAATTCAAATATAACATAACTAAAATTAACTTGACATTTCATTTCAAATCCAAAAGCATCACAAAAATGTTTAAATACTTGACTAAAAAACAGTAATGACAAGACAATAATGTTCGTTCCATATGCAACGACAGAAGAGTTCGTGCGTTCCACTATATTTTAGTTTGAATAATAATAACCATAACAAAACAAAATTGGAGCAAAAAAAAGAAAAAAAATGATAAGTGAAGCCTAAGCGCAAGTTTGTAGAAAAAAATCTGTTATCGAAGGACACATAATATTTGCTAAAACATTGCTTTTTGGAAACGGTCTTAAACGTGAAAGATTTGTTTTTGACCCACAAATAATAACTCCGAACCAAGGAATCAAAATGCAGTTGGAAAAAGTGCAACATAGTATCAAGAAGAACCAATAGCAACTGCCACAAAATATGCTTGACATCAGCAATTTGGGCTGCGTTTCATTATTTTCCTTCTGAGAGAGAAAGATGACTCTTCCAGATAGAAAGGACTTCAGAAACAGAATGCCGAATTTCTGATTCGAGCTTGTGGCCGAAAAAGCCAATCTCATTCGTTCTCCATTCCATTATATGAGATCTCCAGCTGAGCCGAAGCGAGAAAATCAGAAGAAGGAGTCTGCTTTTGCTTATTGGACGCACTGTATTCCTATAACAAGTTTTCGTCCTCAAAGAGATTAGATTACTTTTGTTCGAGCAGCGCCGACCCCATTGCGCTGGAGCATCCGGGCAAAAATGTAAAATGGCCCGATCCCAGATGCAAAACAGGGCTCAAACTGAATTACAAAATTTTTCATTTCGCTCGATTTGGGAACGAAAGTGGTTTGGATTTGAGCTTTGCAGTACACAAAAATAGCTCCGAGATGGGAAACAGAATACAGTATGATTCAAAGGAGTTATGCATTTTTATTGTATGGTTTAAGGACTTAGAAAAAATTCAAATGTTTTTCGCCATCTTTGAAATCTGTTTTCTAAGTCCTGAAGCATAACGAAAACATGATTCTAGTTTTCATATCAATGGCATGCATTTCTAATTTAGGTCTTTACGAAACGGTTTTACATAAAAATAAAGTTTAGGTGAAATTGATTTTAATGAATATTGCTAACATACAATGCTTTACAAGCTAAATTGTTATAACAGTTAGTAATTATAACAGTTAGTCATTAATCATTTTATTATTTTTAATAGTTATATCAACCTATTAATAAATTTCTATTCATGGTTAGTTTTAATTTGGAGAATATTGTTGGTTGACAACTGATTAATACCATAATTCATTAGATTAAATGTGTAATATTCATTCACAGCAATATCAATTAATCAACACACAGCTGCTGATTAAAGAAAACATTTAAATTCTATATTTGCACATTAGATCTTATGTAGCAAAAAATTATTCCCTTATACGATAGAATACAGCGAACTAATAGTAACTTTTTTTGAATATATAGCAAGAAAAACTATATTTTCATATTATACGTTTTTCGTAAGTAACAAAACTTTGATGATTTCTTGAAACTTTATCAGTACAGCCAAAAAATAAGAGAAATTATGTGTAAAAAATCTATCAATATTTTCGTAACTAACAAGTAGTTTGTGTGAAAATTTATTTTCCGTGCTGATGTTTGTTAGGTTCAATAATTATTCATGTTAGCTTAAAAAATTGATAACTTCTTAAATAATATGAGAAAAAGAGGTTAATTCATAGTTTAATTACTAAAACTTATTTGAATAATAAACATATTTTATTCTTACAAATTAGCTAGTACAATTTAACTTTTGTTTTGATTACATAAGCTTAAAATCACTCAAATAGAAACTATTTACGTATATACTTTTATTTTATGTATATACTTTTATTATATACTTTATGTATTATACATTTCAAAAACACTCTTTCATACTAATTGACTACGATGAAACAAATATTTAAAAAATATGTATAATTTTGTTATAAAATACCCAGAACGGAGGATCAAAATTTTTTCCTTTTCGTACCTAGAACGCAAGGAAGAAAATAATCATGATAAGAAAAGAAATAATATAAAAGCCGGTAGAAGAACACGTTAGCTGGGAGAAATGCAAGACGCCAGCTTTTTTGCCACCAAGCATTTTTTCTTGTCCGAATATTTGCTTAGCCGAGTATTCAGGGCTTTGGTTTTTTTTTTATTCCATTGGCATTTCGCGTTACTTCTGTGTGATGACTCGCAATCCGGATACTTTTGACGGTTATTTTCCTACGCTACAGGTGAATGATGTTTTCGGACAAAATGTAAGTTGTATCCTTAGATTGGAAGATTTTTTTTTATTTCAACAAGAAGATAAGTTTCAAAAGAACGTTAAACTTAAAGAAAAAAGGTTATTTTCATTAAACATTACATATTCTCCTATTCATTTCCTATAGATTCTTGAGAGGAGAAGGTGACTGATTGGTGGGTGAAGAAAGGTCGCATTGGGACGCTTTTTAAAATAAAATTCTACCTATTCAAACTCCATAGATTTTTATTGATTTAAATCTTATTTTATTTTTAATGCTGTACTATTGGTAATCCCACAAATGTTTATTCAGCATTTTAACACTATTTTAAAATGTATAACAAATAAATGGAGTACATTGGAATCACATTTACTCGACTATTTGAGCACATTAAGGCAACTACCTCTTATTTCTCTTCAAAAAGTTAAATAATTATTCATGATTGTACACATACTCATTAGAATTAATATATTTGTGGACATAGAGAACTTTAAAATTAAATCTTAGAATGTAGAAGAATGCGTGCAAAATTTAATTAATTTACATGTTTAGAATAGCGATGCAGTAAAAAAATATCTGTGATGCATGACTAGAAAAAAAAAGAGGTAAAATAAAACATAATTGGTATTACCATGCTACCCAAACGTTTATTATGTTTTAGACTTGTCCCAATCTGCTCCCATACATTAATATTTCTGATTACCGTATCAGTTCATTTTAAAAATATATGATTAGAATGAAGTTAAGGAGGTTCCAACTCTAGAGGCACATGGAACTATTATTTTATTTATAGCGGAACTAAATGCTTAATCGTTAAAAAAATTAAATGGTGTACAGATTGAAATAATTTTTGTCTCACTCAGTAAGTTATTAACGCCACCAAGAAAACTACCATTCCTTGCTCATATGAAAACGGCTTCCTTGAAGTGGCTTGAAATCATAAATACAAACAAATTCTATGTATATCCTCTGATATGAATTTTTATAATTTGTAATTTTCAGTAGTTGTGAAATGATAGTATTTGTTCCAATGTGATCTTTCTCCCTCCGGTGTATTATTAGATTTATTTTACTCACGTGATTTAGTGACAAGTACAACAATAAGCTGAAAAGGCGTAAATGTATTTTGTATTTCATGAAGAAGTCCATAATTCGAATTTTCACAGCCTTGAGTTCTATACTTGTTTATTTAATAGAGTTTAAGGAAAATAGTTATAAGAATAATAACACAATAATAACAAAGATAAAGCCCTTAGAATCTGTTTTGGCAGATTCAGAGTAAAACGTTTCGCAACCCAGAATTACTTGATAACTTTTGATCGCGTGGTTAAGGCGACAGTTTTCACAAAGTTTGAAGGTTAGATTTTGGCTTCTAAGTTTTTAAAAGAAATGTTATGGTTGTTCTAATAAATAAAACGATTACCCAGACTTTTTAAAAAACTTTGCTGAAATGATTCTTTAATGTCAAATTTATGAAAGTGGGGTTCTGAGGACGTCGTTTGAGGCTACCTTTGGTATATTAAAAAAGGTCATGATCCTTATGATCCCCTATTGTATTCTTGCACTTCCTCTAGAATAAATATGTCATTTTTATCTAAAACTGACTATCCCTTTCTCATTTAAACTCGTATATTCTTCTTAATTGACAATTTTGTCCCGAAGCATTTGGCTTATCCGCAAAACGTTAAATCAAACTCAAATACCAGTACATATGTAAATATTAAGTCTGTAATACGGTATTTTTAATGCATATTTAAAAAAAAAACAACGTAAGTTCTAAAATATGCTGAACATATTTATTAGCTATTGCTTGAAACGCAATATTACGCAAATATTGAATTCAGCAAATATTCCATCTATTTATGTTAATTCTTAATAGTAAGGGTAAAATTTATTTTATTTAACACAAAAATGTTTCATTTGAGCTGCCATTTTGTTCTTAAAACCATTTATTTTATTGGTATTTACGCAATTAAATGCTATTCAGTTTCCTTTTAAAAGTTATTAAATTATATAAAGTAATATGATTCATATAAAATTTTAATGCAGTTCAAATGTCTCATGCAAGTACCTAACACTTCTAGCCTTCTATTCCCATTTCTTACCCGAAAAATGTTCCGAAATAGACTACATTCCCAGAGTCAGTCGGAGAATATTCAAAATGGAAAACTTTCGACCTTTCCACGCTTCGGCAAGTCGTACAGGCCTAATATCACCCTGGAGCCTTTTATCCAAGTGAGTGAAAGGGGCAAGGGATGAGCTTAAATTCTCCCGCGAATGCCATCTGGTTAATATAAGAGGACTTCACAAAGCAGGAATCCACGTTATCAACAGCTAGCCAGGCTTCCCACCAGAGAAGAGATTCAATACTGTCCTGCAGGAGTTCGTCTCGGGGACGATTTACAAATCCAGGAAATATATAAATGTAGGATGTATTACATTGTTTCTGGCGGTATGAAAAGTCTGCACCTTGATCAAACCGCTCAGACAAAAATGTATGTTATGTTTTTAGAGAGATATGAGGTGATTGAAAAACATGAATCTTGTAACACAGAGGTGAATCCATTGATTTAGGTCTTAATTCTCCACAATATTGCGCTACAGATTTTTTGTAGTGAAGTTGGCAACACACGGTTCCTTTTTTCGTAATATGAAAACTATCAATTTAGAGAAAATGGATAGTGACTCTTTTCCTCACTGATCAGTCAGAAAGCTTCGTATTTAATTTTCATTACGGTGTTGGGAACACATTAAGAAAAAAAAATATTTATAGAAAATAGTCATATTTCTTAGACTACATTCGCATTCATTTAACCCATTACCCTTTCTATAACAGTTCCTATGAGTATATTTTTTACTTATAGAGGCTCATGTACACTGAAGTCTAAAAATATCTTGAGTAAGGTGCGTGTATATTAGAGTAACACTTGCCTCCGCGGAAAAGTTTTAAAATAATACGCATGAAAGTCACATACATGTAAACACTACCAACATGTATAACGACATTTGTAATTTGGTTACAGAACCTGTATTCGTCAAAATTGAAATAACGCCATGAAGGAGCGCGAGCCGCCAACAGGGGTAAAAGAAAATATGCAAATGATTAATTAAAGATATGTAACAGAAAACCTTTAAACGCAAAAGAAATTTTAGTCCCTTTTAAGAAGAGTCAGGTACAACCCTTAGTTCTTCTATGATGTGCGCCACAATGGCTTGCTCTACAGCATGCCCTGCCATAGAAAAAGAAACATTCATGTCCCAAACGTGACAGTTATGCTCATTAAAAAAATAGGGGAAAGTTGGGCAGATTGTTCATGTTTCCTAAAGACAGTTGGTGTGGCGATAAATATGTCAAAATTGTAACATGAAAGTATTAAGAATATACTTAACCCTTTTCCCCTAGCAATTAGCCATTTTTTAGCATACTTTCCCGTAAAAGTAAAAAAAAATAATAATAAAGCATGAAAGAAGGCTTAATGTATCGTGAAAATACCGTTAGAAATCAAGAAAAGTCAAAAATAAGTTAAGTAATTAAATACAGATTGAAAAATAAAAAATTTGGAAGTAGGGCTTTGAGATGGGGAAAAAGTGTGTCTGTTGGTCTGTCTGTCCCCCTAATAACTTTTGAACGAATTGTCCGATTGGAAAAATTCTTTTTGCATTCGAAAGATCTCGGCGAGGACATCTCATTTCCATATTTTACTTTTTGATTTAAATAATGTTTTGTTCAATTTTGAACAGTTCAAAAAATTTTAACATTAGCGCCTATGGGTGAAAATGAAGCAAATTATGTAAACTCTGGGTACAAGATCCAAGTTCCCATGAACAAGCTCACTGGAAGAAGTTCTTGGCGTGAAATATTGATTTGAACAATTTTTGTTCATTTTTGAACAGTTCAAAAAACATTAACATATCGCCTATGGGGAAATTTCAATCCTATATAATTCCTGATCTAGCGGACCGATTTGCTTGGAACAAACTTTATCGGAAAGCTCTTATGACGTAGAAAATGTACATATATAAAGTTCATCCAGAACTAATGAGACTATTTTCCTGTGAAATTTTTTGATCGGGATTTTCAAGAATATTTTTGAATTAATGAATGATTAAATGAATAAGCAAAAGAATGAATGAATAAATGAGTGAATAAATACATGAATGACTTCATAAATGAATGATTGAATGAATATGTATTAACCGTTGAAACAGATATATTTGAAGCAATTAAGAACTAAAGCTAAACGAGAAAGACAGAGAGAGAGAGATAGCTAGATTATAAATTTGAATCCGGTGTATACGGGAAAGTAGGCTCATATAGTTATAGACGGAACTTCTTGTTAAAAATTTAAATTGCCAATTTTTAATGATTTTTTGAGGAAAAGTGCACATTTAGTCCAAACTGTCCCTTTGGTCGAGATACTTTGAACATGGGGTAGAGGCAGATTGGACAAAAACTATGTTCACTGAATAATAATAGGTATATATTTTTTTAAAAATAGGTAAACATAATAATTCTTAATTGTTTTACAATGTGATGCGATAAATTTTATCACAATATCATCGCAAAATGTTCATGGAAACTATGTACTGCTCATTCTCTTTAACAGCCGAAGGCACAAGTACCGTTTAAGTTGCACGTTACAGGAGTCACTAAAAGCTGTGTCCACATGTTGTCTCTTAAGAATAAAAATATTTCAGTTATTAAAGGGATAATATGAGCAGGTGTATTAGTAGTAGGGATACTTTGGACAGCTTTTGTGAGCAGATTGGACGTTGTCCAAAGCGTCCCAAGGTTACTGTTCTAACTGCCCCACAGGTATGAACTCAGGTAAAACGTTGAATGTCTTTGCACTAAGCAAATTTGAATGAATAAAAACACGCACACTGCCCCTTAAGATAGTACCTACACATTGGGACCAAAGAAATCCTATATGATACGTTGAGATCAAGTAATAAAAAGAGTAAATATTGTATTAGAAAAACTTACCGTATCAGGCTGTCTACAGTTATATAAACACTGATCTAAAGTACATAACCTGATGAAAGTTGCTTATGGAGCCAAGACTTAGTTATCAACTCATTTACTTTTCCCACCAATAAATCCGGGCAATTTTAAATAATAATCACTTACAAAGGTGGGTGTCAAATAAACCCCGATGTCCAATGTGCCTCTCTTTCCCCTACTATTTAAAAACAGGATAATGGGAAACAATAGGCTTAAGAAATTGATAAGCAAAAAAATTTCGTTCGTTACCCTTTGTAATAATAATTATTTTTTAATGAGCTATATCAGTCACGTGTGGGACATTTTCCTACGAATTCTCAAAAAAAATAGAATTTTTGTCTATGAACTTAGTCGATATCCCTTTGTAGGTGAACTCTCATAAATTCTGTAAACGCTGTTTTTGTGCCTCAGTAGTGTCAAGACACGGAAAACAACACGTCCCTGTTAAGTTTGTTAGAAAGAAAAATACGATTGATTGTTTGCAAGTATCAAACTGCATAGGGTTTCTGAATTTTTTGAGAATCTAGTTAGGAGATTCTTCATTGGGTCATCTCAAATGTTAAGTTTATTTGTACCTGTTAGTTATGAAAACATCAGATCGCTTTGCTAATGCCTACAGTGCTGTTTTGTCGTAACTTCCACCGATAGTGTCTTTACAATAATCTGTTTTCAATTCCAAATTCCTAATTCTATTTCTATTTATGAAAAATTCTCTACCAATTTTTATTGTACTTAGAATAAGAAAAATACTTTTACGCTGCTGAATGCTGCATAGATTAAAATGTTACTCTTTTTTTCTTCGAGTTACAAGTAATCATTACCGAGCAACTTTTTGTAGTATATCATGCGGATATGAACACATATAGAGAAATGATCAGTTTCTGTAACTGATATAAAAGGCCTGATGTTTCGTGTTTGCTTCTCGAAAGAAAAAGGGTGGAAAATCAGTTAATTTTAAGCCATTACAGTTATTTTTTTTAAATAAAATTTTTAAAGTACATTCAAACATCGGGACTTTTATACCATTTTCAGAAGCAAACTGAGGAAACATCCTGACCAAGATAACATAAAAAGACATTTACCTGGATGCCCTTAAAAGGGAGAACTGATCAGGTAGTCGTGCTCTCCGAAATCTTTGATCGTGGTTGACTAAAAACAAAACATAAACCATTGTAAGTGCGATGTTTAAGGAATAACTGTTCTGTAAAATGAAATGAAAGCGCATTTGACATGAAAAAAATTCTGTATGCGTATGATTTTTCTTTAAATTCAACATAATTGGTAACATGCAAATTTTGTATAAATAGACCTTTGTAACTTTGTCTGTTTTGCACCAAATAACAGTTATTTGAAAATTCAACTTTAAACTTGATGGGGGAAAATTAGCACGGTTAAGAAATACATATATAATAAAATGAGAAGCAAAATACAAAGGTAAGAAATGTATAAAGCTACACGAAATAGAAAACATAATTTCAAAAATATAAATGAACACAAATACTAATGTAGGATAAGAAAAAAATAAAATAAATAAAACCCCACAGATAATCAACCACCCCATCCTTAATATAGCTTATACAAAAATACAAAAATATGAATTACAAAGAATTACAAATTCAAACTGTGTGAAAGACAACTGATATAAAGCGATAACACTTTACATTTGCTCTTCAGGTATGCGTATATGAGCTCACATATGCGTGTTTTATGTACGAGGAGAAATCTAAATGACCAAAATTGTAAACACTTTTCACGGTATTTATGAATTGTAAATAATAATGTTTTTAATAGGAAAATTTTAAATTTGATTAATCGTTTTTCTATAGTATTTCAGTACTCTAATAATTTTTGTTACTTCAGGGCATTTGTTATACATATATATACAAAATTCTTTTTAAGGAATTTATTATGTACAAGTAAATGAATCTTTACTTGTACATATTACACAGTAGGTCTTTTCAACATATTAACACTAGTTTGATTTATGGGCCGTCTAATTATTTTCTGATATTTTGCACCTGTAAAGGTTCAAATGTAACGAAATAAAAACAAATAATTGCATAAATAAATAATTGTTTTATGCGCATTTAGTGCATATAATTCAGTACCCCAAATTACTTTTGCAAACATACATTTTACATTGCATTTTTGTGGAAATTCAGGATTTTAACAAAACGTTACGAATAGAACTGCGTACGTCAGATGCTGAAAAAAAAAAAGCTTTATTTTTTAATTTTTCTTAACTCAAACTACATTAATTGATAAGAAAATCTCACGCTAATATTTTAAAAAATACAATAAAAGCATTACAAGACTTTTGAAGATTAAATTAAAAGCCATATATTTTACAAATATCTTTATTACTTCAGAAACACAGGCAAGGAGTTGCGTCTAATCCCTTGGGATTGACCAAATGTGTTTCCAAAGCTGCGCAGAATTGATAACGTTCCTCCTCACATTTGTCGCTGTCATAAAATAGGTCCAGTCCCAGTTCAGATCTCCTTACGTAATTCCATTTATTACTCGGATTAAAGATTTGATTCGCCGGTTACAGTTTTCGATGATCTCAAAGCACATTTCTGATTACGATTGGAATCTCTCACATTTGACAAAATCTCGTCAGACAGCCGGCTGGCGATTACGTTTTACGAGGGGTTTGATAAAGCTGCTAAAATTTCCGAATTCTCATCCTTTATTGTGTATAACTTTATATCAATATTAATTCCTAAAATGCTTTAATTTAAAGAACACAGAATGTATCTCGCATCATAATTACGATGGAATATCATTATGTATAAAGAAGTTTAAAATCACGTATTTTGTAAGAAAAATAATAACTGTAAAACTTGTTAGAAAAGTAATAAATAATTACTTTCGGACCGATATAGTGCGATTTTTCTGAAGTATAATAGGAAATATAGGAATTTGCTTTACAAGATATGGGAGTTCAATAAGAATTTATGCTGAAAATAAAAATATGAATATACATACGAAATTTTCTTTCCTGATATGTAACATTAAAAATAATGTATGCAGTAAGGTGCATAAAAAAAGACCTTTTTTTGGAAATTCAAAATTTCAATTGATAAAAAGTTGCTGGCCATATATACCATTGAAAAAAAATACCCCGATAAAAAAATATTTAGGTCACCAGCAGCAGGCTTAAAATGTATGATTTTTTCTATACATATTTTTAAAACTTTAGGTTAAATTTAAAAAAAAATCAAGTTAAAAAATATAGGCAATGAAGTAGAGAATTTATGTTAAAAGTTGTTTCTCTGCTGTAATACTTACGTCTCCAGCATAGTACTCAAAAATAAAGATTTTTTTAAAGTTTAAGTTTCATTATGTAGTTATTAGCATTATTATTATTATTTTGTAAATGTTGGTTTCAAAATTTTTTCGCTGGTGACACATGCGATGGTGGTGATGCGCTGGTTTCGCTGGTGCTAGGTTTATTTATTTATATGTTTATTTATTTTTTATTATGAATAAAAATTTTGAATTCCTTTTCTGACTGATGTTGCAAGAAATATTGCCAGATTTGAAAAGAAATGAAAGCTATAAAATAATGTTTCACATATGAGTTTCATTTTATTGCGTAGTAGAATATTATTGCAAGAATTAAATTTGAAAACTTAACACCAAAACAAATGCTGATGCTGTTTGTATACGAAATATACATTCATGTTTGATCAAGCCATTTACTAGTTTTTCCATTTATAAAGGGATTCGTGAATTTGGTTGGCGTCCTTTCAAACCTGAAACATTTATTTAAAAACTGAAACAAATGTTTATTTTATCTCAGGCTAATGGTCGTTGCATACAAGCCATGAAAACTAACTATTTTAAAACGGAAACAAATGTATATTTTACCTCAGGCTAACTGTACTTGCATACAAGCCATGAAAACAAACTATTTTGGCTATTAGAAAATCGGCCCTAAAACAATAGTTGTTTATTTAATAATAAATATGAAATTAACGAGTCTAGCTTTTGAGAATAATATTTTCTCAAAAATTAAAGAAATGATTTGCTTTCAAATAAACGAAAAGGACTTACTTTTCCCTTATTTAAATATGATATAAATACCGGCTCTATGGCGTAGTGGTAAGGCACTAACCTCGTACGCCAAAGTTCGCAGCATCAAACGCGGCCCATGTCGGTGGATTTTCAAGATGCAGAAAATCGTCAGTGCCCATGCCGTATGATTATGCAGCATGTTAAAGATCCCTCGAGTACCCATTTCGCTTGGATACTCTTTACTAAATTAAATTCCTAGTGCAGTTTCGCATCATTTAGAGCTCAGGTGCCGCCATCTAGGGGGGAAATGAGCGTCTAAATTCCCAAGTGGTAAGGGCATCCGCCGATAGTAGTACTACTGAATGAATGGATGCCGGTTTTCTGGACCGGCATCCATTCCTTCAGTAGTACTGTACCCTTTAGTATTTAGTGACCATACGCAGCCCCATTAGAAAGGAAAAAAATCATATAAATTCGTAGAAGTGGTTTTAAAATGGCTTTTTGTTTTCAGTTTTGGAAGGCGTTTTTTATCTAGAAGCCACGACCGGTTAAAGCCATTTCTTTTCCTGTAGCCTCAGATATCTCACTCCAGCAACATAAGTGACGCACCTCAAAAATCCTTAAAACAGTTTGTTTACTAAAATATACCAATGTATTTCTCATGAATTTTTATTTCGTACTATAACGGATTAATATTGCTCCTAATAATTTTGCTCCATTTCATGCATTACTGTTTTCAGAACGATATTACATTTTTGTAAATTGATTTGTGAGATAGAGACTCGCAAACTCGAAATTTTGAGGCTTGTCATTTCTGTTGTCGGAGTTCGAGATGTTTTGAAACCTCCGTGACTTTTCAACAATTATGGTCTGGATGGCTTGCACGTGCGAGATATTTTTAAACTCTTTCTTTTTCACTAAGGCCATTTTACGCAATCAATTCCTGCTCCGGAATACTAATCTCAATAACGAGGGGTAGCTTTGTTATAACTGTGATATTCATTCAGTACTACAAAGATATACTTTCAAGGTTTACCCAGAGCATCTTCTTTTGTGAATATTGTTTGACCTACGGAAACTTATTAGACTTCTTGCACTCCAGAAAATTAAGAAATCTCGTCAAAAAAAAAAAAAAGAGCTGCGGGCCTTTAAACCACCCCAAAGTTAATTTTGATGCTGAAGTTTATGTAGATTTAATTTGTTGGCAATCTAGATTTATTAGAATAACACCTCTCGCAGATCAGAGAATTATTTTTAAAGAGGTCACGAAGCTTTCAAAACGCGTTACAATAAAAATTACGAACATTTACATAATAATAACACTAAAAATACATTCATGTAAATCACTTTAAGTTTAAAATTCTTTTTCTTATATCCCCCCAACTAATCTTGTCAAAGAAAAATAGACAACAGAATGAGATGATAAAACACGAAGGAACTAAGAAAATTAAATTAAAGAAATGCTAAATCTAAAAATGAAATATATAGAAAGAGCAAGAAAAGAACATGAAGTCAAAGCAAAATCGCATTCCCATTAAGAAAAAACGGGTGGCTAAAAATAATATTTGGAATTTAGTGGAACAGATTCGGAAGATGATTACAGTTGTATTCCTTGAGATATTTTTCCTTCTCTGCAGGAGGTGAAGGTTGGATCTAGTGTTACAAGAGCCGTAAGTGGACTCACGATGCATGCGTAGCGATAGATGGGAAAGACGATGATGTGTATTCTCTGCAGGAGGTGAAGGTTGGATCTAGTGTCACAAGAGCCGTAAGTGGACTCACGATGCATGCGTAGCGGTAGATGAGAAGGACGATGATGTGTATTCTCTGCAGGAGGTGAAGGTTGGATCTAGTGTTACAAGAGCCGTAAGTGGACTCACGATGCATGCGTAGCGATAGATGAGAAGGACGATGATGTGTATTCTCTGCAGGAGGTGAAGGTTGGATCTAGTGTTACAAGAGCCGTAAGTGGACTCACGATGCATGCGTAGCGATAGATGAGAAGGACGATGATGTGTATTCTCTGCAGGAGGTGAAGGTTGGATCTAGTGTTACAAGAGCCGTAAGTGGACTCACGATGCATGCGTAGCGATAGATGAGAAGGACGATGATGTGTATTCTCTGCAGGAGGTGAAGGTTGGATCTAGTGTTACAAGAGCCGTAAGTGGACTCACGATGCATGCGTAGCGATAGATGAGAAGGACGATGATGTGTATTCTCTGCAGGAGGTGAAGGTTGGATCTAGTGTTACAAGAGCCGTAAGTGGACTCACGATGCATGCGTAGCGATAGATGAGAAGGACGATGATGTGTATTCTCTGCAGGAGGTGAAGGTTGGATCTAGTGTTACAAGAGCCGTAAGTGGACTCACGATGCATGCGTAGCGATAGATGAGAAGGACGATGATGTGTATTCTCTGCAGGAGGTGAAGGTTGGATCTAGTGTTACAAGAGCCGTAAGTGGACTCACGATGCATGCGTAGCGATAGATGAGAAGGACGATGATGTGTATTCTCTGCAGGAGGTGAAGGTTGGATCTAGTGTTACAAGAGCCGTAAGTGGACTCACGATGCATGCGTAGCGATAGATGAGAAGGACGATGATGTGTATTCTCTGCAGGAGGTGAAGGTTGGATCTAGTGTTACAAGAGCCATGTCAATGTGGTACTTCAAACCAAGGGGTATTTGGCATGGACTCACGATGAGGTCGATAGATGAGAAGGACGATGATGTGTATTCTCTGCAGGAGGTGAAGGTTGGATCTAGTGTTACAAGAGCCGTAAGTGGACTCACGATGCATGCGTAGAGATAGATGAGAAGGACGATGATGTGTATCTACGCAATATATACTCAGAAACTCGAGTTTCTCGATAAGGTGAAAATGGCCATTATTTTATTTGTATCTGCGGGCTACTATTTCCGGATCAAAGCTTTCAAATGTGCCATTCATTGTTTATTCAAAGTTATTTGTGGCACTTTTTTATTTATAAGTTTTCATAAAATAAATCATGTATGCTGTTTGATTGTAAAACCTATTTCATGTTATTTACAATCATTGTGAGAGCAATTATGACAATATGATTATATTGTCATAATTGCTTTTATATCTAATATGTTGTCGATAAAAACCGGTTTACAATTATTTTAAATTGAAGGATCATCTTGCCTTATGGTGGGGGGGGGGGGGGGGGGGTAAATTGGTTCTTTAGACATGTTTTCAAAAATTTTTTCTTTTCATTACTGGGTTCAAAATATTTTTAAAACATGTTTCTAATGCAAAATAAGTTGGTTTTTTGCTAATATGTTTTGCAAAATATATATAGTGCAAAACATATTAGCAAAAAACCAAAGTTCTTTAAAACTTATATTATTTTACACTAGTTTTTCCCTTAAGGAGGTCATTTTAGGCCATCTTTCCCTATATATATATATATATATATATGTATGTATATATATATATAAATCTACTAAGCTAAGGTAACATACAAGGAATTAGAAAAATTATTCAAACAAAATGATCAAATTTAGCAGCATTCAATTACATAAATAGTTTTTAATCGCAAAAAAGCTTTCTTTTCAAATTTTAAATAATTTAAATAGATACATATATTGACATAGTATTCTGTTTTGTTCACTCAAGAAAAATATTAATTAAAACACACAGTACCTTTTACCTAGTTGATTGAAATAATCGATTTTGACGACAATGTCATTCCATATCAAGTGATCCAAGGAATTTTACCTCACCCTTTTTGATTTCTTTCAAATTCGGCTCATCAACTGTACACCTCAAGGTAATTAAAAATCCAAATTTTTAGATTTTTATCTTGTTTAGTTTCTTAGTTATTAGGCTTTGATTTTGTAAAAAACTCACATTTTTACATGCATGCTTCAACACGAAACAGGCCATAACTCATCAACAAATAGAGATAAAATGTTATAGTAAAAAGCGTTTGGAAGTATATTGAATGCAATTGTATATGATATGCATCATGAAAAATTTTATTAAAATTTTAAATTTTAAAAAATGACCTTAAAATTTAAATTTTAAATTTCTCAAAAAACGTTTCATAATTTTTTTAAGAAAAATTCTCAAATATTTCTGTGCATTTTATCTTTGTCTATGCAAAATTTCAGCTTGGGGACTCAATGGGATAATATTTTCCTGAATTTTCAAAAATATTTTGATTTACCAAAAAATGAGCATTTTTGTAATTCAAGCTATTTTAAGATAATGGTTTCTTAAAGGAGATGATTTAATTAGCCTTCTAAACACATCTATGCATGAGTGAACAAGAATGGACATGTCCGTGCATGAAATGAACTAGTTCAAAATTTATTTGGGGGAGGGGGGCAACAAATACATACACGTTTTTGTTTTATCATAGTTATTTTAAAGTATTGTTTTCAAATTATTCAATAGTTATTTTTAAATGAACCAATTGACTTATTTTATGCATTAATAATAATTTTTTCTTCATTAATTGTTTGGTTTCAGACATATTTTAATGAGATATTAATGATATGAGGGGAAAAAAGTATTTAACTAAACTCATCTGAAATTGTGATAGAAGGGGCCCAACTGCTAGAGTTTGCAGCTTTTGGTTGTTAGTCTTGATTTACGCTTATGAGCTAATATTTGACGAAGCAAGAAAAGAAAAAACTATGTAGCTTACCCCTCCCCCTGAATAGGTTGTGGGTTACAAATAAAGTTGAAAAAAAGGAAGCATTATAAGAAAAAACAAACCTATTTATTTTATCTACCTCTATATCCTAGCAATTCCATACCTCACGTCCAAAACATGAATAAAAAATAATATAAGAAGGAAGGAAATTTAAAGGAGCTGCAACACGGATATTGCAGCTGCTGTGGAATTTTATTTCTATGCTACAGATCGTGGGAAAGGAGTATGTGTTGACTTGGGCGGGACAGTGAAACGTCTTACTGCCAAAGCTAGCCTTCAAAAACTGCCTTCAGATCAAATTCTGACACCAGTTCAACTTTTCAATTAAAGTGTTATGAATATTCCTTTAATTCAGTTTTTTATGTAACTGTTCAGAAATATTCAGAAGAAAGGGAGTTATTAAAAGATAGATTTTTAAGAGCACTATCAGTCGAAGGAACACAGAAGTTTCACAGCATTGTTCCATTCAGTGAGCATGAAATTACTACAAAAGTGTGTTCACATAGTAATAACTTTCAGAAACAGAAATTCTTTGAAGAAAGCTCAAATGTATGACAAACCTGAAAGGGTACATTACATGTGAATATGATGAAAGGTGTTGACTGGCTGAAGTAATTTAAATAGACGTACTTTTCTTCCCCTCATATGATTAATATCTCAATAAAATATATCTGAAATCTGAGAATTAATCAGGAAAAATTATTTTTAATGCATAAAATAAATCAATTTGTTCATTAAAAAAAAAACTATTGAATTTTTTGAAAACAATACTTTGAAATAGCTATGATAAGACAAAAATGAGAATGTATTCGTTGCCCCCCTCCCCCAAATAAATTTTGAACTTGTTCATTTCATGCACAGACATGTCCACGCTTGTTCACTCATGCATAGATGTGTTTAGAAGGCTAATTAAATCATCTCCTTTAAGAAACCATCATCTTAAAATAGCTTGAATCACAAAAATGTTCATTTTTTGGTAAATCAAATATTTTTGAAAATTCGGGAAAATATGATCCCATTGAGTCCCCAAGCTGGAATTTCGCATAGACAAAAAAAAAATGCACAGAAATATTTGAGAATTTAAAAAAAAAAAAATAATGATACGTTTTTTGAGCAATTTAAAATTTAAATTTTAAGGTCATTTTTTAAAATTTTAATAAAATTTGTCATGATGCATATCATATAAAACTGCATTCAATATACTTCAAAATGCTTTTTACTAGAACTTTTTATCTCTATTTGTTGATGAGTTATGGTCTGTTTTGTGTTGAAGCATGCATGTAAAAATGTGAGTTTTTTACAAAATCAAAGCTTGATAACTAAAAAACTAAACAAGATAAAAATCTAAAAATTTGGATTTTTAATTCCCTTTTAAAGGGGTGCAGTTGATAAGCCAAATTGGAAAAAAATCAAAGAAGGTGAGGTAAATTTTTTCTCAAATTTTGTATCACTTGACGTGGAATGACCCGACATTCCTATTCTGCTTTGAACAGAAACTCAATTTTAGAGATTGGAGGATTGAAAATACACCAGACGATTTTTAAAAAATTGTTATTTGTTATCGCTGTCGTTTCATATAATACTTTTTTTTTTGAAGTGAAATGTTTTTTCTATTGTAAGAGCTCGACTTTCCTGTCATCCAATTGTTTGAAATAGTGATGTGATTCCTTTCCTTTTAGAACTTTGTTGTTTTTCATCTCACATATGTCTCCTTTTACTTTTCCATTCGAGTGGAACGTTTCTACTGAGAGAACGGAGGTGAAGTGTCGGTAATGGATTGTCGATATTTTCCCTGACAAAACGTCAACGAGAGTGAACTGAAACGAAGTGAAACAACATTTGCGCGATCGGTTAGAAATTCTCGTCTGCTCGTGCTCTGTAGATACAATATTTGGGAATTCCAGCAGCATTTGTATTCTTTGGAACATTAGAAAGTGTTCTCTCACAACAGAAGTTGACGTTTATGTTGTTGATTTAATATCTTCGAAAAGGCTGTCAGATGTGCCCATTCATGCTCTGAATTTAAAACGTATTTTCCTCTATTGTCTAACTGAAAGTTATTGGATTTTCTCGCCCAGAGAAACTAGAAAAGTTACTACATTAAAACTTTTACATTAACCCGAAAAATAAAAAAAGGTTGCTGATGAATTTCGAAGCAGATTCAGTTAAATAGATCTTTAGCAAACGAAATTTTCCATGACTCAATCATAACTTTCTGTAGGAAAAATGTCCTTCAGTGTGAAAATTGCTTATATATTCGTAACAACTTATTATTAAAATCATAAATGCTATTAGGAAAAAAGGCGTTTTATCGCATAAATTAATAACCAGGAGTACTATTAAAGAGCTGAGAGAACCTAACATTATGATTGACTCAAATCAATAAGCATCAGTAAGAACCTCTTTGAAATTAGCTGTAGTTGATAGGCAACGGTAGTTGTTACAAAATTACAGTTAGCACTTGTCATAAAATTAGTTAGCCTTTGTCACAACATTATAGTTGCGGTTTAAGCAATGAAGCATGAAATTACAGTTAGGGTAAACTAAGAAAGTCTGATCCTTTTTACTTCCTTGTCCAAAGTACGGGAAGTATTGTAATCGCGAAAAATTTCGCACTCAAATGTCACCTTAAATTTGCATTTTAATCACGACCTAATCAGTTTGGACAGTTTTTTTCCACAATGTCCGTATGTATGTACATACGCATCTGCGTATGGACCACTGAAATATCGATTTTGAGTCCCTTATTAACGAGTTTTGTTGGCCGTCTGTATGTACGTATGTGTGTATGTACGTACGTACGTATCACGCATAACTCAAAAACAGATAGTTGTAGAAGGTTGAAACTTCGTTTGTAATACCGGTGTCTAGTCGTGCTAATCCTCTTTTGGTTGCAATCGGATGTTCAAAAGGTGTGTTTTATGTGATTTATTGTCAATTGCATACAAATTTGCAATCGTTTTCCATAACAAGATATTTACCCAAGAGCATTACTCAAACCAGCTCAATAGGAAAGTATATTGGCTCCCATTTGGCGACAACTTGCGAATACTAATCCAAATTTCGCGATTTCTCGTTAAATTTGGCGCCTCGTCTTTTACGTGCATTTTCACAATTTATATTTGAAGTGATTAAAAATTTATCAGTTGACATTATTTGTTGTCTCATGATCCTGGATATGGCGTTACACTATAATTTTTTATTTAAAATTTGAACTAACCTTTTCCAACGGCATTTTTAATTTGTTTAAAATTAGTCTAACCTATCTACTTTACGGAGGCTTAACCCAATAAGAATTAAAAGGTGATTTAATCTACAAAATGACGGTTAAATATAAAAAAAATCCCCCTGTAAGAAACATGAAATAGTTAAATATCTGAAGAATAACCAATCATTCACGTCATAATTAAAAGTAACAATTAATCTGAATTAAATAGGGCTCGACCGATGGCATTTTTTGGCCGATGGGCCGATGCCGATTGTTGGCCGATTGTTCCAAGATCGGCCGATTGCCGAATGCCGATTATTCTCCTCTTTCATCGGCCGATGGCCGATGGAAAAAAAAGTCGCTTTAAACCATTAAAACGTGTAGAATACTTGTCAAAAATGTCATTTAAATCATTTATTTATATTTATGTTTATAAAAACATAAATGTATTATTCAAGCACCATAAAACTGTTTGGGGTCATAATAATTAAAACTAAAAGAATCAATCGCGATTCTAGTAAAGTAATTAAACTATTTGGAGGTTAAAAAAATTAAAAAATGCTATATCAGAGGATTTTTAATTCTTTTTTCTTATCTTTGCAAAAAAACTCAACAACTATTGGATCGGATCGGGTCTAATTCCCTTTCCTTCAACATTTCTCTTTATAACACCTGCATTGCAAATGCCAAGTGCAGCTGCCTTTATTTTCTTATTTTTTTCATGGAAAGGAATGCAGATGTTATAAAACAGACTAACAAATAACGTGGGTTTGTATCTTTAACGAAATTGTCAACCCTGTCCTCTCAGATGTTTTTCATAATCTCTCTCTCCCCCCCCCCCGTTTTTAACAGAAAAGCGGGAACAATTATATGTTTATTTTTCATTATAGAAGCTATTTCAACTAAAAATAGCTCTTTTCTAAAATAAAAATAAAATATTAAAAAATTTCGCTCGCAGTTCCTGTTCATAACCAAGAAAAATACTGAATATTGCTTTAAAAACATAAACGTGAGATTTTTTTGTCATTACAAATGAATGCTGGGGGAAGAACTACTCTTATCAATATTTTTTTCTTGTGAGTTGAAAATGACACTAAAATACTTGACATATTCTTTATATTTTCATAAGCACAATGTAAGTTCACCGAAATAAACCAATATTTTGATCACCAGCAGTTTTCTGTTGACAAATAATCTTCTAAAAAACACGTGATCGTTTATAAAAATTAAGATGTATTTTGAAAATATATATATATACATTTATATAATTATACGTCGTCAATTTTTGAAATTAATGAAATTGTAGCATTTGTATTAAGGTACTATTCCACCCTGTCGCGCGAACTCGTTTTTTAAGAATTAAATTTTTGAAAGTTGCAAGTCGAGCTTGGACACATAAAATTTCGATCAATAAACATTTATACTGAAAAAATGATTCATATTTTTTATCAATATGTTCTGTGTTGCAGACTAACAATAAAATAACAAGAAATATTCTAAACTTAAAGCAGATGCAACGTGATTGTTGTACAATAGCAGAAAAACTGTGAATTGTCTAACACGTGGCATCAAAGAAGCCCAAAAAAAAAAAAAAAAAAAATGTTCTAAAAAAACGAAGTATACACGGGGAAAAATTAAAACAATTATCGTATAAAAAAATTAAGATGTATTTTGGAAAAAAAAATGCACTGAACAATCTTCGAAAATAAAGAATTTTAGCACTTTTATTAAGATGTTATTAAATCCTGTCGCGCGAACTCGCAATTTGAGAATTCAATTTTTAAAAATTGCAAGTCTAACTTGGACACATAAAATTTCGATCAATAAACATTTATACTGGAAAATTGTTTCTTATTTTTGACCAATCTTTTCTATGTTGTAAACTAAAAATGAAATAATAATAATAACCGCACACTAAAAGCAGATGAAACGAGATTGCTGCACAATTGCAGAAAACTAACACGTGGGATCGAAGAAGCAAATAAAAGAAAAAAAAAACGCTAAGAGAAACAAGTTTACGCTGGTAAAAATTTAAATTAATATCGTACTTTGATTGAGTTGACTTTGTATTGTTTACAAAGGAATAATAAGAAACATGACAAACTAAAAGCAGATGGTATAATATCATTGCACTAAGTCACTATTAAACAAAAAACGGACAAAAATGAGGCAACTATCTAGTGCGTGAAACAAATAGCACTCATAAGGAGCTTCTATTACTTTTACTTTAACATATTTTATTTCGCGAGCATTCTGTTCAAAGAGAAATAATTTTAATAATGAAGGTTTTCGTGCAGCGATCGCTTAAACTATCTTTCCGAATTTTTTATCAAATGCTTTGTAGAATGACATTGTTTTTGCGCTTTTTTGAACTGTTATTGCATTTAAATAGAAATCTAGCTTATGGAGAAAAAAAAAGTTTAAGACAGAATGTTTTCTGGAAAGTTGTCCCTGCGAAAAACATCGGCCTTGCATCGGCTTTTAAATGTTTTTCAAGGCCGATGGGCCGATGTTTTTCTAAAGTTAACATCGGCCGCCGATGCCGATGGCCGATGGCAACTTTGTTGAACAATCGGCGCCGATGAATCGGCGAGGCCGATGCATCGGTCGAACCTTAGAATTAAAGCCTTCAAATGAATTTAGTTTCAGACATTCATCTGAAAGTTACAAATGTCACAAATTTGATTTTGAAAGGAATTTTTTTTGGTGTTATCAATGATGTTTCAATAAGGAAGCTTGATGCAACTTTTATGATTGCTACTGTAACATCTTTTTCAACTTAAATGCAACTAAAGTTGGATAAAGAAGAGATTCTAAGAACATTATTTAAAAACAATATTCATTCACTTCCATGAAACAAACAACATAGTGCAAAAATGAAACTAGATTTGTTTTCAAATTTTACTAAAACAAAGGATTAATTTTAAACACGGTCATGAGTCTTAAAAATCGTCAGTTAAAAAAGTGAATATTTATCTCTCTCTCGTTTCATAACTTTATAAAATACTGCAATGCAAATTTTATGTAAAACTGAAACATTTAATTGACCGAATTCTGTAAATATTTAAAAAATGATAATACATCTTGGTAATTAAAATATGCTAATTTTACAAATAGATTTAAGAGAAAAGTGATTAGCCCCAGCTTTATTTTGTCGAAACAAAAATAACTTAAGTTACAAGATAATTAATAGCCGCTAGTGAGTGAAAGTTTAAAAGATAAGTTAAATATTTTAGTAATTTGATAACAAAGAAGAAAAAAGTAGTTTCACTTACATGTAGGTTCATCGAAGTAATATATATATAGGAGCCCTGATGTCATGTATTAAAGTAAGTTTTGGCAAGATGATTTTTGTTAGCCATTATGAGGTTAACCATGTGTTATTATTATGAGAGGGACTTTTAGTAAACGCAATTTCGGTACTCAAAAATTCTGTGACAGCTCATAGGGTCAGGTGGGGTAAAGTGGTCATAAAATCCATGTTTTTCAACTTTAGTCGGCAAAAAATATAAAAGTTTGTTCAAAACCGTCAGATTTTTTGCTTGGGAAGGATTGAAGAATTCACCTCCTTATTTTATGACTGTGACTTACCGTTTGAAGTTCAAAATTATTTCTGCGTTGAAAAAGATGTTCCTTGCAGCCCTCGAAACACGTGTATACAACATTCTTGTAATTTTGTGAATTAATAACACTAAATTTATCATTCATTTGGTTTGAACAAAGTAAAAAGCTTTTATTTTTTAAGAATCATCACGTTGTATTACACATTTATTCAACTAATGTTCATTAATCTTCGCTGAACTACGTTTCAGAGAAGCAATTGTGTCAAAATTTAGTATCTGTTTTACCACTTCGGCAAATTAATAAATATGTTACGTTGATGAACTTGGGAAATGGGTTTGGTTGAATTGATTTATCTTCCGAAACATTCTGGTATGAATTTACATCAAGCGCTTTAACACACTTTATGGTGTAGATTTCGCAACGAGGTCTCTCATTTCACACTACATTTAACATATCACATTAGATGTAATGTGTAATACAGATAGGACGAATACAGTTTAGTTTTCGTAAGACGAAAAGGAAGTGTAAACGGTAATGAATCACAAACGTGTAAATGCAAACATTTAAGATTCCTCTTTGCCACATTTTAGAATACAGGTGTTTGAGCTGTTTTATTCCTTCCATTTTCATTTTGTTCTTCTCTTTTCTTCTTGTTATATATTTTAAAATAATTTTAGGATGTTTCAATAAATTTGCAGAATTTTTTGTGCACCATTTACAATGCTGCATTTTCAAATATTTCTTTTATGCTCAACGTGACCAGAAAGATTTAACCAACATACTGCAACATCTTTACAGCTTTTTTTTTTTTTTTTGAAAGCAGCTCCCTGTTTGAAGACGCACGCATCCACGTAAATTTTGGAACCATGCTTGCAGGTTCATGTACGGCTATGGATATGGATATTCATTAGCAAAAAAAAAAGGTCCGACATATTTGCGGTTACTACCGTTGATTAAATAAAGCTTTGGAACGAACAAGAAAAAAGAAGACAACTTTAAAGTTGGAGTTTGTAAAAAATTGACAGTTGTTCCAAGGTGCATTAGTTTCCCCTGCCCATTACATCGTCCTTCAAGAGATTCATAAATGCTATATTTTCTACGAAATATATTAAAATGTTCGAAATTTACTTGTATTATTAATAAATGTACGTGGTACTTTACAATCATTTCCCGTTAAACGTTTTCCATGCAGTAATGGAACAACTAATATGGTATTAAAAATTCCCTTTTTGCAATCATGCTATCGATATATTTAGGGACAATTTCTCCCCTAAGTACGATCCCCATCTTCGTATAGATTTTGTTCTATAAATCAATATCGCTTAAATCCGTCCATTAACTACTAAAAGTATAGGGAAAAGCTAATGCTCCAACTGGATCGCTTTAAAAAGACACTAATTTTTTTAAATGCATGAATAGTAAAACATGCATCTGTTTTAATTTAAAAAAAAGTGTTTAATAATTCTTTTCGGTGCTTTAATTTCGAAAACTTACGCCTTTTTGTGGTAAATGTGACGTGTCGCGTTTAGAATGATTACTTAATGCACTATAATAATCTCTTGAATAACCCTTTTTAAATGTCAAAGTTATAAAAACATCTTAAAGTTAACATGAATAATTAATTTTTTTAAAAATATTATTTCAGATTGTAATAACCATTCGTTATTTATGCAGGTAATTTAATCCAATGTATCCAATCTATATATTTAGTACTTTTTAGTTATCGTAAAGGTCGCTTTAAACTACATATATATAAAGATGAAATGTGTCTCATTCTCAACCTTATACGCAGTTATAATGACAACTGCATATAAAGTTATGTATGCAGTTTCATAATATAAATATATTAAGGTCGTCTTAAATAGTTATATCGTGTAAACATGTCCGATTTTGTTTTAAATATTATGACCCTAAATTTATTATTGTCATTACTCTTTAACTAAGCAACTTTTCATTAATGTATTTTCCATATTTTACTCAACGCTAAAATTGAAATGCAGTGCTGATCTTAAAGCCGTCCATTCGCCTTTTGAAATCCTTGCCGTTTAATGTCTTCCTCCGCAAACGCTAGTTTTGGAACCTGCAGTTGCACAGCCATGTCCTAAGCATTAGCAGCTGGTACACAGGGCCCAAGGCGCTTCCTTCCCCTCCAAGCACGCGAATTTAATCATCGGGTTACCCATAATTACTCCACCCAAAATTTGTAATCCGCTGAGGAATTAGCTGAAACATGTTTGCTGGTTGCAAAGGGTGTGAAGTGGAATTGGAATCAAAGGAGCAAGGGCGGCTGCAATTGTTGCGTTCGGATGCATTAGGTCGCATTGTTTGATCGCTATGACTGAATGCGTTAGGGTGAATAGAATGCGTATGGACAAGGATTTGCGGAATTGAATACGAAATGCACTCCGGAAAAGGGCTAACAATATTTCTATTGAAAATTGCATTTATGTTGATTAGAATGCAGTGTGTTTGTGGCTTAACGGATGTTTTGAAAGTTCCATGTTTCCACGGAACTTCGGAGATGTTTTGAGTTGAAAGTTTCATTTTTATTCGTGTTACAACTGTGTACGTTTTAGTTGAAATCTTTGTGAATGGGTCTGGTTTCGTGGTTAAATGAACAGTCTGCGATTTATCGCATTCAGTTTTGTGAAGGTTGTAAATCTGACGACACGTGCTTAGAAATTAGCTGCTTAAGAAAATGCATGCGGTTCTGAATTTTGCATTTCGTGTTATTCATAGCTTTACCCCATGTCTCATAGTTTCAAAGTTCCGGTGAATAGTTGTAGCCGAAAGGGTATTGGCTTTATGCGAAATGTACAGCATTAATATACATTTTCAGGTTTACCAGCTGCTACTGTATACAGGAAGTCCAGGGTCGGCTAACTTTAACTTTTATAAGGGTTCAGTTAACTACTTAACTATCAATGACTTTATAACGCAACTAGATGAAAAGGGTTTGATTTTATACGAAATATATGACATTATTCAGTATCTAATTTTACTAGCTATATCCTGTCGACAAAAAATCATTACTCATCTACCTTTTTTTCTCAAGATATTTAAACTAAAAGACAAATTTCAATACACTATTTAAAGTTCCAACAAAAACTTGAAAACGTCTGGGTTCGATCATTACAGGGAACGAGATAGTAACGTACTTAATACAAATAAGCATTTAAGTTAGACATTATCTCTAATGTGTTTCTTTCGTTCTTTTATATTTTTTTTCATTTTCTTTTCCTTCATCTTGTAGAACTGATGTTAATAATGCAGCGGACATCTTGCCTGCCAATTTTAAAAATTACAGCATATGCAAAAAGTTTCGATTTCTACAACTTAGAATGAATTAAGTTTATAAAAAAAGTATTGGCGTTTAATTGCTGAAGCATAATCGCATTTTTAACATAATTCATGATTTATTCTTAAAGCTATTTAAGTTATTTCTGCACATCAAGTTATACGAGATAAAATATGAAAGCTTGCAGCCAATTTTGTTTTCATCTATTAATTATGTGACTTGCTAATTTTAGATTTAAATCTTTTCCTTAAAAATAATCAAAACATCCCTACAAAATAGATTGTTCATATTAAAATATTTTAAAAAATATATTAGCTACTTATAATAACTTTTATCGATTTTTTAAAAATCAACGTTACAAACAAAATGGCCGAAAAAGGACTTTGAGGAAGCCAACTACTGTTTCTTAGATACCGTTTTAAAAATCTTCTAAAATGACAGAAGTGAAACTTCATTGTCGGATGCAAAAATAAATATTTCATAGCTGTCTTCGGGACATTCAAGAGAAAATTATTCATTTAACAGAGATTTCCGAGTGCCTATTTCTTTTTTTACCGTTTAACATATCCATCAAGTCTGCTTGCGACAATAAATTTTTACCTTTTTGGTTAAATTTAAGACCTTATTAAACGTATTTTTGACAGTTGGCTGATCTTCAAAAACTCTTCATCAGGCTTTAGAGTCCAGAACAATGCGTGCACTTTAACGAGAGGAATTCTTCGAGAATGAGAGCGGTACGAGTGCACTTTTTAAAGTTGTCAACATTGTTAGTAAGATTTCCTAATTATCAGCTTTTGTTGTTATTTTGAGATAAAGTTGATTTTCGGTGAAAGGGAAGTGGAAAATAACATGAGAACCAAAAAAGAGTTTTGTCTTAAAATAATGAATATTTCGTTGGAGAAAAAAATCATGGCAAATTTCGGGAGCATGTTTCTTTGCAGCGCTAATTGTTAGCTCATGCCACTATTACGGAAAATAATTAAGGTTTTTATGCTGATATGTTTTTTTAAAATATATTACAAAGAATTATTTTTGAGAACAGGCTTAATTTTTTTTTACTAAATATAATTGTTTTTAAACAAAAAACAAAAAAAAAAACTAATATAATACACAATAAATATCTTGTAATGAAAATTTGAAATTCAGATATGTTGGATAGAGTAATACACAGTAAAGCAAAAAAGCTTTTACAAGGATGTTAATAAGTGTGCCGTTAAATGTCAAACTGTTCAGTGATGCTTTGTTTGTTCAAGTAAATGCCATTCGAGGAAATGCCGTTTGAAGCTTGGAGGTTATGTTTATTGGAAATGAATCGAAAGAGATTTTTTTTACCTAAAAGTAAATTACTTACCATTGTTACGTAGAATATATCTTCGTTTCATTGTATATATTATTCTGGTTTAAATATTACATAAATGCTGCACAATTTCTCCACTTAATAAATCGGATTTAACTAAATAAAAAATAATGGAAGAGATATTTAAGCATTTCTTTTTTTTTTCAAGAGTAAAGCAGCATACAGTGAGTGTGCGATTACAACTATATTTATTTCATAATAGTAATACACATGCAGTTGCTGTTACTAACACTTATTGCCATGGTTCTTACTCGGCCAATGCCCATGAAAATAAAGATTCAGGACTCCAATTCGAAGTGATATGTCCCTTATAAATTTATAAATTTTCGGTGATTTTTCCAAAGTTGACAATTGAATGTTTCATGAAACCATGGGTGCAATGAAGTGAATGAATAGATAAATTAAAAATATTTTGAGAATAACTTATTGATTTTAGTCCATGCCGCAAATGCAAGATGTGTTATGAAGAAGTAAGGTCAGATCTGAAATTTTTTGAAGATTAATAATTACAATAATTATGTACATTTTGTGAGAAAACTGCCTTTTAATGGAAGAAAAAGAAGAAAAACGTAAAGTAAATGATTAAAATTAAAAAGTGTTTTCAAGTTTCCAATCAATTTGTTAGTTGCAAAAAATTTTACTACTGGTTAGGTATTTTTTTTTCAAATGTTTCTAAAAATGTCTATACAAGGAAAGATACGCCCCCCCCCCTTCAAACAAATTTGCGGAATATCTACAAAATTTTTATATTTTGCAGCAAGCTATCTAATGCAACACAACATACTTGCTTAATATATTGGAAAAAGCTCTACATCTATCTCTTACATTTTTCTGGCTGTACACCTTGTATTTTACAGGCATCCCTGAACACGTAGTAAAAACTCCTTGTGACATATTTCATTCTATACTCGTCAATAAATGCATCGTGAATAATGAACACGTTTGAAACAGTTGGCAACCCACGTTTCGGAGTTAGAAAACACTTCTATACAAGTTTACAGAGCTACTCTGGAAAAATAGACTGCCCCCCCCCCGTTTTTTAGTTTTCATTTTTCATTTTTCCAGATGGATTCTTTTCTTTCCCCTGATCCCCTGAAAGAAATTCTAAAACCCGTAAGCGTAATTTTTCACTGCAAGATTGGGCACTACTTCCAAATTTGCTCAAGTGTACAGTCAGCACCCAAGGGTAATTACCTGTTCAATTTATGCTGGAAATAATTCAGTTATTTTCGTCCTTTACCAAGTAACTATGAAATCAAAATTTTCCGATTGTTCTAATTTTGGAGGAATGCACGGTAAAGCAAATGTTTTTACTTCTAGCTATGACTACTAGAAAATTAGAAATCAAGAATTACTTTCCAATACTAGGTTCCATCAAAGGGAGAATTTCCTCAGTTTGCAATTGCATATAAATTGCATTTTCCGCAGCCGATCCATCCTTTTACTGGTGCAGCCTTTTTCGTTTGAGTAAGAGCTTATTAAATAGGTTTTAGACAGCTGGCTGGTTCCCAAAAACTCTTCATCACCCCCTGTTAAGCACAGAACAATGTGTGTCTTCAAGTGGTAGAAAGGTCGTTGAAAGGGAAAGCATGCCTTTCCTTCTGTGAGAATTAAAGAATTCGAAACTTAGAAACTCGTTCCTAATTACCTGCTTTTATTATTATTCTGCATTAAGGCGGTGATGTGCTTAAAGAAACAAAATTTAGATAAGAGTCAAAAGGAATTTTGAGTTTTGATAACGAATATTTTACAGGAATCTCGTTTTTATAACCTGACTCCTTTCATTTTGTCTCATTAGTCTATGGAAGTAATTCAATTTGATTTGAGGGTTTGATGAATATAAAGGGAAATGCTTTTTTGAAATCTTGATTCAGAACTCAAAGTGTAGAGACAAAGAAATAAAGTAGAACTTTTAAAGGCCATTGTCAATTTCATATGAATTAACCACTGTTTAAAAAAAAAAAAAAAAAGTAATGTATTTGCGGGTTTTGACGTAAATGAAATTACATACTCTTTTGAGAGGGACCAAAGGATATCGATCTCATTTTACCCTTTCCTTTTAATTATATAGTACATAAATACAACAAGACCAAAATTACCGTAACTACCTTTATACAAATCGGGATATAGACAAAAATATAAAGTATTTGCTTAAACATATTCGGGGTTCACACTAGGGAAAAATACAAGGTGGGATTTCCCACCTTGACCAAAATTTTAAGTGGGATTTTTAAAATTTTAGTATGAACTTTTCTTTTTGTTTTTGTTTTTAAAAATATCACTAAGCTGTCCGATCATGATCCAATAAACTATGAAATAAAAGATGATTATCTAAGCTATGCTCAGCAAAAAAAGATTAAACATCAATAAGGTTCACACAAAACGGATCCTTCCCAAAATTCGCGATCGCAAAAATGGGTGCTTTATAAAATGTTAAGTATGAAAAAGATCCTCTGGTATTTTGGTTATTTAACGAAAATTCTTTGATGTGTTATTTTTCCAAAATATCCTAAAAATTAGTTTAATAGGTATTTCCACTATTTTTTCTGATCATATGTCATTTTATCTATTGATGTTTTTTAATAAAAACAGTATATTTTAGAAACCAGTATTCTTTTGTAACCTTGTGAGCAAGGAATATTCCCTTTTTCCACTCCTTCTTTTTATTTCGTCCTCTGTGAATAGAATGAATGAAGGTAAGTCTGCATTCACAAAGGGTTTAAATAGTTCAATAACCCCAAGGAATGACGAAGTTGTTAATCTTTCCCCACGTTATTATATGTGATAAATAGGGTTCCTAGATTCTTCTTTTTATTAATGAGGATAAGATGGCAGTTGAAAATTAACATACTCCATTTATTTTGTATTGAATTATCAGTTTAGAATAGTTTCGTTTCGCGATGTTTTGAACGCGTGTCCCCTATTTACGGGAGCAGTGCGCAAATGAATTTTTTTTGAGTGGGATTTCGAAAAATACTGCAGGAATCGCTCGATCGAGCGAGCCCTGATATTGCTGGGTAAACAGGTGTTTTTATGAGCATTATAAGAAAAAAAAATAGCTAAGATTAAAAACAATATGTTTCATATAACATGTCCATAGAGTAAGTAACCATAAGTAAGATTACATGTTTTAAGTTGAAAAAAAAAAGAAAAGGAAAAAAAAAATGTTTTCTATGTTCTCTTTTTCTCATTTTCTTTTCTTTTCGGGGGAAGTGGAATTGCTACGCTCAATTTTTTCTCGAATGGTATTGTGTGTGCTGTTAATTCATCTATGATATTAGCACCTTAAACTTTCCGTTACTTAAGTTGATTAAAGCAATTTTAAATAAAAATATACTCCTAATTTTTTTAATGTCTACCAAAAATAAATGTGTCAGCAATTGAAAATGACCAATTTTCGCTGGAATAATGTTTGCTAGGAGTTTAAGCTAGCGGTTGTAGCATTGGGCTCGGTATAAGAGAATTCTGGATTTGAGGCTCTTCGTCTCCAAATATCCATTTAATACATGCTGAGTATGTGCTTGCTAAAGCCGTGGGTCTGAATGCCCTGTGGTCCGTCGCTAGTAGTAACCGTTTGAGTTATAGAATTTCTCACCCTGGCGCTACCCTTATAAGTGGAGGTTGAAGTGAAAAAATTTTTGGAGAAAAAATAGAACCAACTTCAAATTAAAAATTGCGCTAAAAAGTAATGAATAAATTCATTCTTTAAACGACATCAATACGTTTTTTAAACATAATTTTTGAAGCCGGCGCAAAATTATGACAGTCTAATTATCATTACATCAAGAGATACTTTACACTGAAACTGTAGCAAGCTCCTGGGCCATTTATATTTACAATTGATTCATCATTACAAAACATTTTATGTATCATATTTTTGCAATGACTTCAAAAATTATGTTTAGAAGTCGTGTCAATGTTGTTTAAAGAATTAATTTTTTTTCCCTTTTTAGCGCAATTTTTAATTTGAAGTCGGCACAATTTTTTCCCCAATTTCTTTTTCATTTTTTTCTTTTCAGTGAAAAATAAATTTTCATATGTATACTTTATTAAAAAATAAGAAAGGAAAGACATATTAAATGGCACACCCACTTTGAGTGACTTCACTTAAAAATAATCATTTGTAGGATAAATTGCATTTTGAAATTGATTTTAAAAAGTCTAGAACAGACTTCAACCTTTAATTTTTGGTTCAGAGAAGCCTGCAACAAAGCTTTTTTTTTTATAATTGCTTTTAATTTTACAGATTAATGGCAACAAACAGTTTTTAACAATGAGTTTAATAATAATAATTTAACTTTGTGCAAGTAAACTGTAATAAAAAATAATTTCACGTTAAGAAAGCACAAATAAGCATTAAATTAATGCTTATTTGGGCTTTCTTAACGTGAAACTATTTTTTATTACAATGAGTTTAATATTTATTGCCTAATAATTTACTTAACAAATATCAAGGCAAGCCTTTCCAATTAAAAGAAAAGTATTTATTTTTCATTCCTAATGTTCTTTATGAAGAACAATTGTAGGCAAATGGATGTACGATGTTTAAGTTAGACTAGCCTCTATCGATTAACAATTAAATAAATAAAATCGGTTCATTTAATCAAAAGTTATAGATGAAAAAAAAAAAAGACTCTACTTCCGCCCACAACATTTTTTCTAATTATCGAATATGGTCAAACGAAGATACGAATATATAACCTCCTCTTTTAGGAAGTCGGTTAAAAAGACAAATGTTTACATTTATTTATGGTTTTAAGAAGTTGGTTTCCGTTGGTATTGTGTTTGCGTGCAGTTCTTCAGTGTCTACAGGTATGTTTCTGTATATTACCTCGAAAAGAATATGTTCCCTTAAATATAAGTTAAAACCTAAAGTGTTTTTAAATCTGTGTGTAAACACATGCAATTTCAGATAATGGACAATTTTCTCTTTCAATTATAATTCAGAAACCTATGAATGCCTTTTATTATGTTTCATCGTAGAAGAGCAAATTGGGAATGAATTAATAAAAACTCTGTGATGCTGGGAATTAAAGATCGTTAAACATTTACAGAAAGTATTTTGCAATACTCTGTGATGACCAAGAATTAATTCCTGGCTTATTTATTAATTAGGCCAAAATGAAAGTGAAATTCATTAAACTCCTAAGATGGATTTTAATAAAAAGCCGCATTTCAAGTGAAACTAACGCTTCACTATTATAAAAAAAAGTTTAATTAGTCGCTGCTAGAAACTTTCGGGGAAGGAAAATAAATTCAACGGTCTATGAAAATATTTGCTTTGAGTTAAGCAGTAGTTCATTTGTGTGAAGAAGGAAATTATTCATTCAAGGTGAGAGATACATCAAATGTAATATTACCATACGCATAAAAGTTTCTCCAGCGAAAGGGAAGCAATTGTTTCTTATATTGTTTTAGAGACTTTAACTAAAAATAAAATTAAAATCAATTTTCCTCGGTGGTCACTGTGTCAATAAGTTTGGAGATAGTAGAAGTTTAAACTTCGTTATGAAAATTAGTAAAAATTATTTTGCATACCCTAACTCTTACAGTAGCTTTCCTTGAAAGCTACTGTAATGTTACTTTGAAACTGCGACTTTTGTTATGAAATAACTAATTTCAAAAGTAATTCATCAATTTCTTTTGTGGACTTGGTTATTAAAAGTTAGTACTTTCAGTTCAACTTTTATTGATAGCAATTTTATCAACAAGAAAATGCTGGTACATAACTACTTAAGACATAATTAAGTTCTCTACTCTTTGCCAAAGATTTTTCTTGAAAAAGGTGCAAGTTTTTCTCTAGTATTAAACTTTTAATTAAAAATATATGGATTTTTTGAATTTAAAAATTAAAGAAATAATTAAGGTAAATGAGCCGGTAGTGGACACTGCTCTAATAGTGGACACTTAGATCTTTAAGCTCCTAAAATAAGCGAATGTAACATTAAACTTGAATGAAATTATCAGAACCTATAGCGAACGATTCCTAGTGCTGGTTAATAGAACTAAAGTTGGCGTGGAGCATCTATGCAAAATTCATGGATCATAATATTTAATAGCTGCCTCCACAACGGTCACATTTGCTGCTCTTTAATCCGATCAATAAGAAGGTTAGGTATTTGGAGAAAATATATGGGAAAAAGCGTGCCTTAGTCATTTTTAAAATTATTTAACCAAGTTAACTGCATAAAATAGATGATATTAATGTCTGTCCACTACTAATGCAAATACGTGTCTTATAAATGTCCACTATAGTTATAAATTAAGCGTTTAATAAATTTGAAAATCATCAAATGGCATTTTATAGGTAATTAATTTTTAGAGAAATAGTTGGCGATTAAGCTAATTATGCAAATATTGATGTAAGTCTCTTGAAAAAAATTTGCCACGTAAAAGAGTACGAAAATTTTCTTAACTGTGTCCACTACCGAGTCATTTAACTTAGTTCTTTTTTTTCTTTTTAAAAAGGGCAGTGTTTCAAAAAAGTTTTTTTTACAAGTACTTGTGATGAAATTAAAACCCGCAAAAACTCTAATTATCATGTGATGAAAAACCGCTCTTTACTGAAGTAGTGATCGTGTTTAAAAAGTTGATTATTTATATTGCAAAAAATTCTGAAAGTATATTCATTCTAATGTTGCGTATATTTTAACGTTCACTGTTAAAAACTTCCGTAAGAAAATAGCAAAATAACCATTTATTTGATTGTTATTTTACCATATTTAATTATAACAGTTGAATAACCATTAAAAAGATGGTACTCAAACCGCTGATTGAAAAAAAAATCGTTTATTCTCTGTTTATCCTAAAGAACGTTTAACTAACCGTAATTTTCAAGCACTCAATAAGAATCGGGCGTCCATCTTGGTTGCGAAACCTTACCGGTCGTACGCTGTTGTTAAATATGAATAAAGCTTTATCAGTTCAAATCTGCATGTGTATATAAAAAAAGAAGGAAAAAAAGTGGCTTAAGCAGTGGTTACTAAATAGAAAGACATACACACGTAAATCAAAAATTTGAGACATCGGATTCCCGAACTGTTTGCGAATGAGCGAACCCATAATTTGAGCTGCTGAAGCTTGTTTGTATTTTAATTTTTTCAGCAAACGAAATGATTTTCTTCAATATGCAGTAAATTTAAACCAAAGATGGCTTTGGATCCAATCAAAAACCGAAATCTCAATTTTAATGCAGTTTTCCTGTTGAAAAGGAAGATTTATTGATAAATAAACGACCGCTTTGTGTGGTGCAGATGGCCGAATGGTTAGAGAGCAAGGTTGGTATACCATACAAACCGGGTTCGATTCCCGCAAGCTTCGTTTACGGTTTCTGCGCCTCGAAGATTCTACGCCTCGAAATGGTTCAAAAACAGTAAAAATTTTGTTTTGAAACCATTTTTAAATGGTTATAAAACCGTAAACTTTTGCATTTATGGCTTTTTAACCAAGCTGATTGGAAATGGTTAGGACCCGTAAAGGATAGAAAAATGTTCCACACCGTAAATTTAATGGTGAATTAGATGGACAGACTGCTGCCGGTCATTTAACCGTAATTTCATGATGAAATTTCTAACAGTGTCTAGTAACGTGACACATACGTAAAGTGCATGTGCGTCTATTTATTATACCAATTACATTTCACGGATTCATTGTTCAAACTAAGTCTTGCATGTTCACCTAATTCTTTCGTGTTGTAGACGTAGTAATTCAGAACATACTAAAGAAATATTTTTTTGTATTATACATTAAGAATGAAAAAATGTATTATTTAAGTAAAAAAAAATCTTTGAAGTGTTGTTACTATACGATTTTTTAATATTTAACAGTACAGGTGAACTCCTGCCTCACTCCGCGTTCCGCAGACATCTCGTACATTACATCACTCTCTGGAGGAGAAAAGAAGGGACGGCATGTGGCCCATGTGCAACATTCATTTAAATTAATTAAGGATAAATTTGGTTAAAAATTCACATCCGAAGATGAGCAACCATCGCTTAAAAATCTGCTTTAGAACAGTAAAACTTCTTTAAAACTATATATTCTCATTAGGCAAAACTCATTAGTCGGCAAATAACAGCTCTTAAATATCAACATTTCACCTCAAGATCCCCATCAGATTAGGAAAACAGTTCCTAAAAACCCTCGTACCGCACGATTAATAGTCTCTATAAATCTATCTCATTGAAAATATGCAAATTTCCTAAAAAAAATTTAAAAAAGCATTTTAATCAACAAAATAAATAAATATGTATATATGTAGCAAAAAAAAAAAAAAATACTACCAGAAGAGGGAATAAGAGCATCATTTCCAAGGGAAAATAAATGTGTACGTTTATGTTAACAAGATTACCTGTAAAGTACTTCACCAGTAATCTCTCTATATATATAAATTAATGTATGTCTGTCTGTCTGTTCTTTATGCATTACTACACGATTCATCCGATTGCCTTGAAACTTTGAGAAGTTATTAAGTACACTCCAGCGAAGGTTTCTGAAAAAAAATCCTACAGGTAGTTCTTTTTTTTATTCCAATTTTAAGCAATTGTCCACATAAATTCCCCAATATGGGGTGAAAAAACCTTGCATATATTAATGTAATATATCGATCGAAAGCGCTAATTTTTCTGTTGGTCTGCTCAAGATGATATTTGTTCTAAGTTTCTAAGTCAATAAAAATGCCACCAGTTATAGGTTTTTTAGTGCGATTTCTTAAGGCTTACCTTGATCCAAAAATAATAATTAGCAGTTTCCTCAACTCCGGGTGAATAGCGTTAGCTTAATGTCAATATCAAACGTATTTTTCATAAAATAATTTTTGGAAAAAAATAAAACCGACTTCAGATTATAAATTGCGCTGAAAAGTGAAAAATAAATTAGTTCTTTAAACAACATCAATGTGAGTTTTAAACATAGTTTTAGAAGTCGGTGCAAAATTAGGATAGATAAAATCTTTTGTAATCATGAATCAATTACAAATATAAATGGCCCAGAATTAGCAACAGTTAAAATATGAAGTAGCACATGGTGTGATGGTAATTAGGCTCATAATTTTGCACCGACTTCTAAAACTATGTTTAAAAGTAACATCGATGTTATTTAAAGAATTAATTTATTTTTCACTTTTCAGCGCAATTTATAATCTGAAGTCGATTCTATTTTTTTCCAAAAATTATTTTATTTTATTCTTTTTAGTGTAAATACATTTTTTATATAAATACTCTATTTTTTAAAAATCCATATCAAAGAGCAAACCTTCTTTGAATGAATGACACTAAAAACTAATCATTTGTATGAAAAATTCCGTTTTTAAGTCGATTTTAGCAAACAAACTGATTGGATTTGATTTTTGCCTTAGAGAAGCCTTCAGTCAAAATTTTACTGTAATTGCATTTATATTGTAGCACAATGGCATTAAAATCTTTTTCAACAATGAGTTTTATATTTATTAATAGTTTTCCCAACAAAGAAAAATCAAGTCAAACCTTTCCAATTAAAACAAGAAATACTTATTTTTCCCCCGGAACGTTTTTCTAAAAAACAAATGTAGTCAAATTGATTTGCAGTATTTCAGTTAGACGACCCTCTATCGATTAAAGAAAAAATCATCAAAATCGGTTCATTTAGTCAAAAATTATGAATGAAAAAACAAAAAAACTACATTTTCGCCCATAACTTTTTTACTAAATCAAATATGGTCAAACAAAATTACGTAACCTATGGGACACCACCCTCAATCGATTAAAAAAATATCATGAAAATCGGTTCATCCGGTGAGAAGATATGAGTGGACAAACAAACAACAACAAAAAAAAAAAAACGACATACATATAATATGAATGTATAACCTCCTTCCTTTGTGAAGTCGGTTAAAAATAGAGAGACATCAGTTTAGTTATCAACGGAAAAACAATAATAAAGCATACCTTCGATTTCCCGTTTTTCTCAAATTAGCAATAGGTTTTAAATTCGAGATTGAACTTGGTAAAAGTATTGTCTCCCCGATTTACGATTTCTTTGATTTATCAATAGCATTTAAATAAATATCGCAAGAAAAGGAATACGTATGGTTTATACTAGATTTGAAATAACGTGGCGAATATGACACGCTACAATTTGACTTTTTTAGTTAGTCATTGGCGATAAATCGGAACACACTAATGAAATTGTGCTTACGTGTTTTTAGGTACGGTTAAAATTCAGTACGAGCAGGGCCGTGCGGGTACCGCTAGTGATAAATAAACATAGCCTGTTAAAGAAAAGAGGTATCTAAATTCAGTCCAAGTGGCGCCAGTTAAAGTAAAACACATATGTATGACAATGAAACGTTTAATAGAGAAAACGTTTGTGAAATAGGTATTTTTAGCATGAAGAAATAAATGAAACAAAATAAACTGAAAACAAACAAATAAACAAGTATGGCAAAATAAATCAACTAAGTAAAACATGGTATCAATCTAAATCGCAACGTAAACTGCTAAAATAAATCAGATCTCCAAATTTTACTATAAACGGTAGTTTAAAAGTTAAATCTATATAAATAAAACCGAAAGTTTGTGTGTGTGTGTGTGTCTGTCTGTCGATCGCCTCCTGGCGAGATGGAACGTTCCAGAAATACGAAATTTTGTTTACGGGTACCTTGGGCCAGGTCCTCGTGCACCTCGAAGCGTTTTTCCTAAAATTCGAATTTGTCCTTCTTTTATTCCAATTTAAGCAAAACTGTTAATTTTGGGTTTATCTCATCGAAGAAACGTCCCACGTTTTATATTTTTGCAGCATATGAATCTCCGTAAAAAACTGCACAAGATGCTTTTTTTTTGCAGTTCGTAGGACAAATAGAACACGCGCAGTATTCATTTAAAGTAGTTTTCGAACTTTAAAGCAAGGCTTACCTCTGAATTTATCTGCTCAATTTGCGTGTTTTCGCCAAAATAAATATTACTTTTGTCGCCAACTAGATGATTTCTGTTAACGTAAGATTGAAAAAAATGCTATTTTTTCTTTATTCATGCCGTTTTATGAGCAAAACAAATTCTAAAAATTCATTTCATTTTTATACATATTTTATGGAACTGCAGACGAATTTTAATTACTTCTTCTTTGAGGTTGATTCTCCTTCCTTTTTTGGCGATTTAATAGTATAATAACAGTTTAACAATTGCATGAAACAATATTTCTTATGGTAGAGTGTCCGCTTTATCAACGAAACAAATTCTAAAAATTCATTTCTATTTTTTGGATATTTTGTGGATTATTAACTGCATGCGATTTTTAATGTTGATTCTTCTTTCTTTTTTGACGATTTAATATTTATTTCTTCGATAAAAACTATGTTGGAAGCTGTTCGATATCGCTTATTTTTGATGAAATTTAAATTTTCGATAAGTGGTGATAACTTTTACTCCCCTCCTTCCAGTTAATTGTTCTCAATATATTATTTTATGCTTCATAACTTTTCCAAACCGCTCCCAATAATCCTTTCCAGTAATATTGTTCTCATTTAATTCAATACGTGATTTACACTGTAGGATCATGGTGTATTTCGAAATGATTCCATTACTACAGTGCAATTTGACGATCTTCTGCTTCATTTTAACTTTTTTACGTAGAGATTATTGATTCCATATTTTACACAAGTGATTTATTTTCTAACATTTATTTAATTTTTGTACTGTCTATTTGGCTCCATTTGGGAAGAATTTAGTTATATCTTTCTATGAACTTCAATTTTACACGTCAGAATTGGTTCAGTAATAAACATTTTGTAATTTAAATGAGCATTTGCCTTTTGAAATAATGCTTTCCTTTCTTTCGTTTTTATCCGAATTTTATGAAAGAGTTATTCAATTGAATTTTCAGGAAATGTTTTGGCGATTTTGCAAGTGGGATTTTTAGGAACGGTTGTCCTTATTTTGATGGGGAATTTAAGATGGACTGCTGGGTAATTTTAGGAACAGTAGCTCTTGAAGGTCAGTATTCTATTTTTAGTTACTGACGTCTTTATTCTAATGGATATTTTTTTGGGACTAATGTCATTATTCTATTAGGAATGTTTAGGAATAGTTGTCTTTATTGAAATGGGGGCTTTAAAGAATGTTTTCCTTATGGTAGCAGAAATATTCAGGGAGAGCTGTTCTTGATCTGATGGACATTTTTAAAGAGAATACTGTTCTTTTTCTAATGGGATATTTTTAAAACGATTTTTACGGGATCTTGATATCATTTTGGCACAATTATCCCTCTACATATGTGCATTTTAGTTACTGTTTCTCTTACTCTAATGGTAATTTATATTAACTTTTGTTGCCACTTTAATGTTGATTTTTATGGACTTATTTTTGGTCTAAAAGGAATGTTTCTGGGCTGTTCGTTTTAATGCAATCGTGGTTTTTAACGAATTTTACTGTCTAAATTGGATTTTTATGGACTGTTGCCCATCTCCTACTTGGATTTTTTAAGAAAATTTTCCCCTATACATTTACTACAGAATTTTGGACATGCATCACTTGCCCTGTGAATGATGCAATTTTATCCCGCGCAACGCCGGGCATGTCAGCTAGTAAGTAATAAATCTGAAAACGCGCCAATTAGGAAAAAAAAAGCTAAGTATTTTCTGAAAGATTCTCAAAATGTTTTCTCTATCTTCTCTACTAATAATAAAGCAGTAAGTATGTGTGTGTGTCTGTCTGTGTCCGGCGTAGGGCCCAGACCGTTCAGTAGATTTTCATGAAATTTGGCACGAAATTAGTTTGGAACATGGGGGTGTGCACCTCGGAGAATTTTTTCTGAAATTCGAATTTGTTCTTCTTTTATTCCAATTTGTAGCCGAAAGTTTCATAAAATAGTCATTTTCTATTGGAAGTAATTATCGCATCGTTTCGAGCTTGATACCGTTGAAAAGCGCGTAAAAAACTACCCCGGCAGGAGTTTTGCTCTGCGAAAATTCGAAGCCTTTAAATTAACTAGAAAAGAAGTTATAAGCATTTTTCTCTGCAGTTCAAAATTATTTTTTCACGGTAATTAACTTTAATTTTAATTGTTACCATGCCGACTGACGATTGATCCTTTTTTCTTTTGACGAATTGAAATTTATTGTTTGCGGTTTTTAGCAGTTTGAGGAGCAGCCGATTTTTAATTATTTTTTTTTTGGATTTTGATTATTATTTTTTTAAAACAAATTAAAATTTATTTCCTGCGGCTCACAGGCGATCGATAGCTTTATTTTGATTTCCTTATTTTGACATGTATTTTACGGGACCATTTTCCATACTGTACAGGAGCTTTTAAAAGAAATGTTATCCTTTATAGCGATTTTTGTTATTCCAGCTTATTCTTACTATTTATACTTTCATTTATTTTTTTTTTTTTTCGCAAGTGAATTAGCACACGTTATTTTCCTATTTGAGCTCGGATGAAAGGTTTATTCCGCTTTCAAAGCTTTGCTTGCTGCTGTTTGTTTCTGCAAGCTACAAAATTTCGTCTTTCTGTTTTAATGTCAAAAAATAATTGATAAAGATTAATTATACAAAATTTTTTTTAATTAAAACTATTCTAATTTATTATAATCGTCCTTTTTGTGTGGGTACTTAAACTAAACAAACAAAATGTGTTTTCTTTCAAATATTTTCTTTTTTGTTTTGTTTTGTTTCTTTCATTCTTTTTTTATTGTGTGTGTTTTGTAAAAAAAAAAAAATGCTTAAATGTGTAGGATCTCTGGTTGATTGCCGTGGGCATCTAATTTTTAATTATGTGGAATGCTATACATTTTAATAAAATAACATAATTTACACCTAAAAAAGTCATCACTATATACACAATGGCAAACCGGTCTTTTCATTTTTTAACATGGGCATAGCCGTGCGGGTACCGCTAGTTCTGAATAAAGTGCATGAATTATTTATTGTTCGGCAAAATAATTGAAACATTCAGTGTCATTTATTGAAAAAGTTTCAATTCGTATCCATTCAAATACAATCTATAGCCAAATATGACGCAGAATACATGAATTGTATTTGAAAATACCATGAAGTCACCACTCAAAAGTCTAGTAAAAACGCAGCATACCTAGCGCAAGTATACCGAAATTTTACACATTAATCTAAACCCATCAGTCGAAATTCGACCGTAATAGCTTTTAATTTAGCATTGAAAACATTATGCTATTTATATAATTATACAAGTATTATTCATCAAATTTGGCGATTATAATGTCGAGTTTATTTTGATCATCCTCATTTAAAGCAAACGTATTGTAAATTATTCTCACCGCAGGCCCAATTGCGCTCATAAATGCAGCCACTTGTATTTCTGCCGATTTCGTACGGGCAGTTGAATAAAACTTAATTGTTTACTTTCACACAATATTCTTATTTCTCATTTTATTTTTTCAGAGAAACCTTTACTTAAACTTTTATTATAATTACTTATAATATTACTGCTTAATAGCAACAACCTCTTTTTAACAAAGATTTTTGTATTTATTACCTAATATTTTACTCAACGAAGTGATGTTGCCATCTATAACAATATCACATTACAATGATAAATAAGCCTTGCCTGACAAAATAAAATGTGAAATACTTAACTAATAATAAACTGTTTCCAAAAATTTTTAATTGATATCACTAAGACTCTTCAATAGCTACTAAACAAAAAAAAAAAAAGTAAGAAAATCGGTTGAAAAACAGAGGAAAAAATGGTTTATAACTGTTTCGTCTTTGCCTATTTACATATATATATATAGCCAAATATTTTAATCATAATGTAGGGTAGCCTTGGTCGTATTAATTTGTTTTATCATTATTATATATCCAATCAAGATAAGTAAAACATAAATGGCAACAGTGAGTTGTGTTTACCGAAAAAGTACAAAGGTCGATTGCCGTAAGTGTTAATCGCACGAATCCATTATTATAAAAAGAAATATTATGAGTCTGTATTTAATAACGTGTTGCATACAATAAAAAGTATTTACATTGGTGTCAGTGAAGTGTTTGTACGACCTACCCAGACATTAACGCTTCATTGGTTGACCCGGACTCGAACAAATTTATTATGGCAAGCGGCGAGGACAGTCAAGATGCGGAAGTTATTGCAACACCCGCTGTCGTCGCCAAAGTAAGTGCCAAAATACCTCCCTTTTGGAAACCGGATCCGAGGATATGGTTCCTTCAGCTTGAAGCACAATTCAGAAATGCAAAAATAACTGCAGACCAAACAAGGTATGATTATGTGATTAGTTCCATTGAATCTGATATTTTGTCGCAAATTTCTGATATATTGCTTAGCCCTCCGAACGATGACAAATACCAGGCAATCAAGGAAAGATTAATTTCGTTGTATGCTGACACAGAGACTCAAAAAACGCAAAAATTGCTGAGTGAACTGGAACTAGGAGACAAAAAGCCGTCTCAGTTGATGTGTGAGATGCGCAACTTGGCAGGTGACAAAGTAACTGATACTTTCTTAAAGACATTATGGCTCCAACGTCTGCCAGTTAATATGCGTAGTATTATATCTGTCAGTAGCGAAGATCTGTCTAAAGTAGCGGCGATGGCTGATAAGATTTGGGAATTAAACCCTATTTCACCTCAAATAGCCGCTACGTCGACCGTAACCGTAAACACGGGAGTAATTGAAAATCTACAAAAACAGATTAGTGAACTTAGTTTTCAAGTTGTTACTTTGTCGAAGCAACGACGCAGTCGTTCTCATTATCGTTATCGATCCAAATCAAGAGATAGGAGTTACAGTAGTGGCAGGTTAAGTGATATATGTTACTATCATAAAAAACTTGGCGACAAGTCATTCAAATGTAAGCAGCCGTGCGGATTCTCACCAAGATCACAGCAGACCAGCCAGGAAAACTAATCCCCCGTCTCTCATTGACGACGGAGGGACAAGGGGCCGAACTGTGTCGTCTCTTCATTAGTGACAAAGAATCAGCCACCCAGTTTTTGATAGACACCGGGGCAGAATTGTCTGTCATTCCGCCATTACCCGCTGATAGGAGAAATGTCTCGAAACTGGAACTGTTTGCTGCGAATGTCACAAAAATTAAAACTTTTGGCCAAAAGTTATTTAAGCTTTTATCTTGGCCTCAGACGATCTTTCACTTGGCCCTTTGTTGTCGCTGAAGTGAACAAGCCAATAATAGGTATTGATTTTCTTGCAAATTTTAATCTTTTGGTGGACTCCAAAAATCGCAAGTTGATTGATGTCACCACATTATTAGCTGCTAACGGAACTCCTTGTTTTCAAAGTAATAATAATGTTCCGATTTTGAATGCCGTGCATGATCCGTACAAAAATATCCTCAACGATTTTCCAGATTTGCTGAAGCTGAACGTACTTAACAACACGATTAAAAATCATAATGTTGAACATTACATCGAAACCAGAGGTCCGCCCGTTTTCGCTAAAGTTAGGAGGTTATCCGCCGAAAAACTCAAAGCAGCTAAAAAAGAATTCGAATTTATGCTCCAAATGGGTTTATGTAGACCTTCCAAAAGTAGTTGGTCAAACCCACTCCATCTGACCATCAAAAAATCTGGAGATTGGAGACCCTGCGGGGATTATCGAGCGTTAAACAGCATCACGATTCCCGACAGGTATCCTCTTCCATTTCTAACGGATTGCAGTTGCATTCTGGTGGGGACAGCAGTTTTCTCTTCAATTGATCTCATTAGAGCGTACCAACAAATTCCAGTTCGAGAAGAGGATATCCCAAAGACTGCAATTCTCACGCCTTTCGGCTTATTCGAGTTCCCCTTCATGACGTTTGGCCTTCGCAATGCGGCTCAAACATTCCAACGTTTTATGAACATGGTACTGAATGGACTGGACTTCGTGTTTTGCTATTTGGACGATATTTTAATAGCCTCCCCGGACGAAGACACTCATCGGCAGCATGTACGAACAGTCCTCCACAGACTGAACGAGTATGGCCTTTGTATTAATGCGGCAAAGTGTAAATTTGGTCGGTCTAAGCTGGCATTCCTGGGATACGAAGTATCAGCTGAGGGCTTAAACCTCTTGCAACGAAAGTTGGCACAATAAATAATTTCCCAGAGGCAAAGTCATTCAATAGTTTAAGACGATTTTTAGGCACGGTAAATTTCTATCATAGATTCGTTCCAAATTGTGCAAAATTGCAACAACCTCTAACTGCATTACTCAGTGGTACCAAAAAGAACTCAAGAAAAGAATTAGTCTTGTCAGACGAAGCGAAATATGCTTTCCAAGCCTTAAAAGAAGCTCTCAGCTATGCCACAAATTTAGCACATCCTTCCGACAAAGCTCAAATATCCCTCACAACAGATGCCTCGGACACCGCTATGGGACCCGTTTTGCATCAAATTGTGAATTGTGAAAAACAACCCTTGAGTTTCTTCTCCAGAACCTTGACACCAACTCAGAGAAAATATAGCGCTTACGACAGGAAGCTTTCAGCCATCTATTCAACAATAAAATATTTCAAATACGTATTAGAAGGACGACCATTTACTACATATACTGATCATAAGCCCATAACCTTCGCTTTTCAACAAGATTTAGAGAAAGCATCGCCAAGGCAAGCTCGACAGTTATCATACATTGGTCAGTTCTCAACTGATATTCAATTCATCCAGGGGGAAGAAAATACCGTTGCTGACGCACTCTCACGCATAGACACCATTTCAGTGCCCACTGCAATAGACTTAGAGACCATAGCAATATTCCAAGAAGATGAAGATCTAGAGATTTTGAAAATTCCCATGCCGGGCAGCGACAAAACGTTCTATTGTGATACCTCTACAAATAACAACCGTCCATACATTCCTGCAAAATTTCGGCGTGAAATATTTTCATCAATCCATAATTTATCTCACCCTGGAATTAGAGCCACTGTAAAGTTGATAACAAAACGTTTTATATGGCCCAACATAAATAAAGACTGTCAACTGTGGAGTAGGGCATGTTTATCATGCCAACGGTCCAAAGTCCATAGACATACACAATCAGCTCTGGAAGAATTCAAAGTACCCCACACAGATTCAAGCATTTAAATATAGACTTAGTTGGCCCGTTACCTATCTGCAAAGGATTCAGATTTCTTCTAACTGTTATCGATCGGTATACACGATGGATCGAAGCGGTGCCGTTAGAAGATCAGTCAGCAGAGTCAATCGCCAAAGCTCTGATTTATACTTGGTTTTCACGCTTCGGAGTCCCTACTCATATAAGATCTGACGAAGGGAGGCAATTTGAGAGTCAACTGTTCAAAGAATTGGGAAAATATCTTGGTTTTCAAACGAACACCACAACCGCATATCATCCACAAGCAAATGGCCTAATCGAGAGGCAACGCAGAACTTTAAAGGCAAGCCTAAAATGCCATTTACTGGCCTCAAAATCATGGCTGGAAGCTTTGCCTTTCGTTCTTTTAGGCATAAGAACTGCCATCAAGGAAGATTTAGGTTGCTCCTCGGCAGAGCTTGTTTACGGAGCCAGCATTGCATTGCCGGGAGAATTCTTCTCAATAGTACCTCCCATGAAACACTCTGAATTTCTTCAAAGACTCCAGTCAGTAATACAACTCATGAAGCCAAGGCCTACTACAACACATGGAAATAGAGCAGTTTTTGTATCGAAACATCTACATAACTGCTCTCACGTATTTGTATACAATAACATCACCCATTCTTCCCTTCAGCCAGTCTATCTTGGACCATACCCAGTCAAAGCCAGAAAAGATAAGTTTTTCGACATAGAAATCCAAGGAAAAGTCAAAAGAGTTTCAATAGACAGATTGAAATCATGTTTTTTAATGAAAGAAACGGATATCCCTTCGCAGGAAGTACCCTTCCAGAAAATAGAACTTGTTCCTACGCCTGAGCACAAGACTAATGAAGAAAATTCAAATATTCCGCTCGAAAACAGGTCCAGTAGAAGTGGCAGACATGTGAACTTTCCCCGATACTTAAAGGATTATATTCCGTAATCGCTGGCACTGGGGAGCCTTGGTCGTATTAATTTGTTTTATCATTATTATATACCCAATCAAGATAAGTAAAAAATAAATGGCAACAGTGAGTTGTGTTTACCGAAAAAGTACAACGGTCGATTGCCGTAAGTGTTAATCGCACGAATCCATTATTATAAAAAGAAATATTATGAGTCTGTATTTAATAACGTGTTGCGTACAATAAAAAGTATTTACATTGGAGTCAGTGAAGTATTTGTACGACCTACCCAGACATTAACGCTTCACATAAGAATTCTATGTACATTTTACTAAAAAATCGCCAAAAAATGAAGCCATTGATTATTTAAAATTAATTGCGTTAAATTACAGTCTGATTTGGAGGGGGGGGGGGGAAGACTATCGACAACCTCTCTCCGAAACGGAAAAGTAGCGCAGAGTATAAATAAGGTTTGTTTTTGGCACAGTCTTGAAATACCTCGAAAGTTTGGCGTGATTGTGTCAAAAATCTGCGTTATGGAAAATCGTCCCATTAAAATCTATGTCCACTAAAATACAACCTGTTAAAAAATATAACCCAAAGTACGCGGAATTCAATTGAAATATAATATTAAGCCAGAGCTAGGAAAAAATTTAATCTTTGCCCATTTACACTTTTAGTGATGATTGCATTTTATGTAAAATTTTCTTCCAATGTACTAACTTATCTACTGATATAGATTTAAAAACCAAATATGGGCTAAAAGTACGACTATCAGGAAATATCTTAATAATATTGTAAGTTAATTTTTACAAGTACTGCATGTTTGTTATTAAAATTTTAGAGAATGTATTCCTTAAAATATTGAAAATAGCTTATTATGTATTTTTTCTGTAACAATTATGGCAATTTTATTTAACCATGAACAATTACGAAAAACTAAATAAATCACTTCCTATCACCTCACAACTCTCATGACGACTTTCCCAAAACACTTTCCTGACACTTTACAATTCCAAGATTATTTTTCTTGAAGAAATTGTTTATTTCTCGAGAATTCAATTGAAATGGATCGAACAAGATACTTTTGGACAATATAATGAATTAGCGACCGAAATAGGAAATAAACGATGTGTCCCACTATTAGAGCTTTTTTCCTACAAAATTACTTCACGCCTTCGAGCCAAGACGATCAAGGAGTTTTCGATTTGGCGCAAAACCGAGTACAAAGTTTCTGAAAAAGAAAAAAAATGCTTGAGGTTTTAATTGCTTAGTGCTGTCGAATTTTAAAGTTGGGAGACAAATTTCGAATGTATTATTTTTAGTGTTTAAGGATTTAACCCTACACAAACAGTTTAACTTTAGCTTTCTCCAGCTTTTGTTTTCCCTTAATTGACAAAATTTCTCAGCAATTTGTTTTAAAGCAGGTTATAAAAGCTACCAAACTTATTTAAATATTCTATTTGTTACCGTTTTGAAGTTTCAGCACAGTAAATTTAATTACGTTAATTAAGGAAGTTATTCAAAACATTTTAATTAACTATACATTGTTAAAGTTCCTCCAGCGATGTTTTGATAAGAATTTATAGAAAAAAATGATAAAATTTGTTACATAGATGATTGTTTCTTGAAACCAATTAGAGGTTTATAAACTTATTATCAGTACATTAAAGTTTCATACTCTAAAGACTTCTCGGAGTATTTTGAAATTTAAAGCCACATATTTTAAGAAAAATCATTTTTTCTGTGGAAATTTACCAGCTTAATCGAATTTCTGTATAACACGATTTTCTTCTCTTATAGCACGAAGGGAGAAAATTCAAAAAGTATTTATTCTGGCTTATGTGGAAATATTACCTTGAGGTAAAGTGTTTTATCCAATTTTACAATATCTACAAAGTATTAGTTCTTTGGGCAAAGTGTAAAAAGCAATCTAAAATGTTTTTTCTCCGTAAACAACACAAACATTTTTTTTGTAGAATTTCCACTGAATTTTGAATTCTTTATAGAAGTAAAAGCTTATATTACTTATTTGACGCTAAAAAATGATCACTTTTCTATACCGCAATTTCGGAGTTATTTTTTGAAGTCTGTTTTTTTGATCCCAAGTGACAACCGGAAGGAAAGTTAATTAACTATTACACAAGACCTAATTCAACTTCCAGAAGAGAAAGGAAGTTGTTAGTTTTTAATGTGATGTATTAATTTTTTCCTGTGTCTTACTGAGAAGCAGGACACGAGGGAAAAAAAGACGGAGTATATAATAATATGAGTTGCCATGTAACTGAACTGTAATTTCATGCCGTCTAAGGTTAGAAGGAAGGTTTTTTTCAGTAAAAATAGTTTGAGTTTAGTTTTAAAGCAATCTAAAAAATAGTTTAGGTTTAATTCATGTTTTAAGGATTTGTTGGAACTTTGTACTCGCACGTTTTCATTTTTTTCTATTATAAAATGTCTTACGTATAGGGGAATTGAAGGGAAGAGAGACAATTTTCCCTTGTTTGATAACTTCTTCCATTTATTATTATTATTATTGTTATTTTATATAAATATAAAACAATATTTTGCTTTTAGTGCATTTTAGTCTTTGAAAAAGTAAATAAATCATGTTCAAGACTTACTAAAATTGTACAACTGCACTCCGCAAAGGGGCACAGTTAAAGTACATTTGAGACAATAAATAAGGCTCATAAAAAATTACGGCAGCACACTGTAACTATTATTGTCAAAAAAACGTTGAATGAAAAGTTTTCGAAGGACTTAAAAACAGTCATAATATTGAAACACATTTGAGAGTGGAAAAAGTCTTTGCGAAATAATGCTGGATGCATTGAAAATTGCTAATTTTCTTATATACGTGTTTCGTAATTACAAGAAATTTAATTTTAAGATTGCGAAATATTTCATTATTATTTTCGTGTAAGAATTTCTTTTTCAGGTTATGGAAAGGAAACTGAAATATGGGTCTCATACCTTCAAAATCCGAACATGTATTTTTATTACAATTTTGTCTTTTTCTGATAGTTATTCCGGAAATTATAGGCTAGGTCAACGGCACTTAACTGTGACCCACAAGTCAAATGTGGCCCGTCAAGCTTTAGTGAATAAATGGCCTGCAATAGGTTCAAGAGCCATCAAGACAATTAACAGGATCCAAAAGCCGTGAAAGAAGCATTTTCCAGCAGGTACAGGAAAAAAAAAAAAAAAACACTTTTTCTCGTTCGCCCAAGTCTTCTTGGCCTTAAAAAAGATAATCTTTGCGTAATAATGGGGAAAGAGCTGAGAAGCACGGGAAAACAATAAATAAAATTTCTAATTATCAAAACAAAAAAAAAAGAGGCGACTGCTATAAAAAAATTAAATAATAAGAGAATGCAGAATAATGCATTTTCCTTAAATTAAATTAATTTCAAATTGATGTAAAAAAACTACAACGCAAATTTGTCCTTTTCATCCAGTTTAAAAATTACTAAAAATCCCTTTGCTCAAGAGTATTTTCGCCAGCATTTCGAAAGCTCAGCAGATTGCTCAAATATTCCAAAAGTTTTTAATCTTTAGAGCAGAAATCAACTCTTAAAAGAACTCCATTGAAATTCAAAGGCTTAAATGAGGAAAGGAATAGCGGAGCGACGGCGCTGAATGTAATGAGCCTTTGATTAAATTGTAAGGAAATCCCACGAATTCAAAGTTCAGATTTTTACTTGTTTCGAAGCTCGTCGTCATTTTCTTCATTTGGGATAAGGTGCAGTTAAGAATCAATTTAAAGGGATCTCATGGATCTTGATTTAACTTAGTTTGAGTCTGAAGATAAAATTCCGAATTTTAACTTGCAAGCATCACTTCTATTGAATACTTTAGGAGTTCTGTTAACTCGGTTTGCTTAACGTTTCTTTTTACGAGACGCATATTCAACATTTGTCGAGACACTAGGAAAGTTAAATATTTATTCTAATGTTCCATTGAGTTCAGAAAGTTGTATTTCAAAGGAAATAAAAATAGCTCGCAATTAACTTCATATATGACTAACACCAAAATACCAATATCTAAGGAACGACGAAGTTCTTAAAAGAAATTGATTTTCTTTTTGTTTTATTTTCAGAAACAAACTAATATTTTCACTAATGTAAAAGAAACCTAAATAATGTTTACTCGAAGTTAGTACCTGCCATTATCTATTATAATACTTAATACAAAAAAGTAATGTATTAAATATTTTGTTTATTTCATATATTTCGCAACATACATGAGAAGCTAACTGGTTAAATGAACACATTTAACGACATAGTGTTTTAAAAACAAGAAACATACATTTTCTGCAATATTTTTTGTGTTGTTAGAAAAATTCATAGTTTACATAAATTGGTGAAGTGCGCAATAACCGATAATGTCAATCTCAGAAAAACAAATCTGACGATGTGCGTAACATACTTGTAAAATGCCACACATGTTTGTAACATCCGCAATGCAATGTGCTAAAATAATAGTTGCTTTAATAAAATCAAATTTGATTTGCTCAAAAAGAAATATCGTGCATAAACTCAATTACCGTATTGAAGTTTGAATGCAAGTAAATTTTGGTGAAGGGAAAAAGTAAACAAGGTTACAAATTCTTAAGCATAAAGGAGATGTAGAAGGAATCATAAAACTAGAAAAGAAAAGCTCGAAACATAATATTCTTTTAAATTCTTGGGGAAGGGGGGGGGGGGAAGGATGTAAGTTTTAAGTATATAATGACATCAAAAATTTTAAACATTCACAACGAACATTTTGTAACTTATTCTGCAAGAGATTTTTTTCCCTAGAGTTTTCTGCATACTCTTCGATGCTAAAGGGAAAAAAGTACATCAAACAAAAAGCAAAATATGCTCTGTAAAACATACATTATTTACCGAATGCATTATTTCGTTGAATAATGCAAAGTATCAACTCTAAAATTTTTACACGTGAGCATGGCAAAATAGTTCAATTCAGGGGGGGGGGGGGGAGAGGCGGAAAGTGCAAAAGAAAGAAAGAGAGGCGAAAAAATGATTTTCAGAAGATGAATAAACAAATAAGATTTTAAAATTTCCTAATAATTGATGTATGTGCTTGATGAGTTCTATTACTTGTTTCCTACTTTATAACAGCAATTTTTCGGAAATAATAACTAAAATAGAGTCAAAAATTAGTTGTGGTCCGGATATAGGATAGTTACCAAGAAAAATAATCATGTTTTTCTATTTATTTTCTTCATATTTCATAGAAATTTCATAAAGTCGCGTAAAGATGATTCGCGCCAGTTTGATTTTTAGTAAACGTGATACGCTATGCGTGACAATATAATTACGCCATCACATCAATAAACTAAAAGAGTGTTTTAGACTTGGTGGTTCCCAATTATAGGTTTCTATGCACATTTTTTTCGATCATGACTTCCATAGTTCCCGGGTCATTTATTTTGTAACTGACTAATGCTTTCCTACCAGGAGACAGAACGGCAGTCAAGTCACCTTTTGCAATCTTGTTTATGTAAAATTTCGGCTATCATTGAGAAGAATCGTAGGATTTTGCATCGAGTTTAAGCATTGACGTAAGGCGGGGAGAGGGAGTGAGATCCGACATCCGAAAACTTTACTAACTTGCGTATTCACTCAATTTATCGTCTCTAACATAGTGAAAGTACGGCTAGCCATATTTATTGTCAATCTAAGATGTCTGAGATTATTTCGAAGGTACAAGTGGACCATTGTTTGCTTAATTATCCAGATTGATTATCGTCGATCCAGTCAGGAATCATTCAGAATGTCATTTTAACTGCCTAAGAACGTGTTTTGCTTGATTTATTGCTGGTCTTTGGCATAACCCAGAGGCCTCTGGAATAATCCAGAATTGCCACTTAAGATTAGTACTAAGCAGTTAACTAAGATTACCAACAAATTATGCACATTTCAGGCTCAACAGACTGACCATGAAGGCCGAAAGCTGGGATCCATATTCTGTTGTGCTACGTATCCCTTGTCAACTGACCTTCCAGAATAGCAACTGCACTATTTACTAGACGTGACTACCTCATCATCTTTGTCAAAAAAGTCTGGAATAAACTAGAACGGATATTCTAATAGTTTACCACTTTTAATTTTACGATTTTTATATAATTTGAAATGAAACTGGAATCCTTTATGACCTTAATTGAAAGTTTCATCGTCACTATCGCATATACCTAAAATAGTGTGTAACACGGACAGAAAGTACGGGTATTTTCCAATTCCGTAATTGCTTAGTATCAGAATATCAGAAGTGTTTTTATGCGTGATCAGTGGTGTAATCATATCAACCAGATTTTTTGTCAAACATGACACTTGGGGAATCTGATTAAAAAATCCGACTTGTTAAACATAAGATACTAATAAAAATTGACCTGTGTATGCTTTCCTTTTAAAAATGTGTTTTCTTGTAATTTCAGAAATACTGTCTGGTTCTGATAGCGGAAACACTTCGAAATTTTGCGCATGCGTCAGGTCGTTTCGGTTTTATCGAAATAGGAAAGAGCTGGAAAGGGGTATTTACTTTTTATGAAGAATGTTGAATTCTGTTTCTTCCACTTTTGGGGGAAAAACGGGTTTAAAATATGAGTTCAGAAAGTATCCATCACTGCCTGTAATCTATTATTGGGAAATAGAATCATCCCTGAATGATACCAACGATTTTCATAACTGGAAACCAAGAACTAATAGCATTAAAAAAGTGCCGCTCGCAGTTATTAGAAATAGGCCAGCTAATACATCAAAGGCATGAAACGAGATTGCTATGCAAGTCTCAAAATAAATATGTTGTGCTCTAGTTCACAGTTAAGTATCAGAAAATTAACAACACACTGTTAGAAATTTCATCATGAAATTACGGTTAAATGACCAACAGCAGTCTGTCCATCTAATTCACTGTTAAATTTACGGTTTGGAACATTTTTCTATCTTTACGGGACCTAACCATTTCCAATCAACTTGTTTAAAAAGCCGTAAATACAAAAGTTTACAGTTTTATAACCCTTTAAAAATGGTTTCAAAACAAAAATTTCACCGTTTTTGAACCACTTCGAGACGTAGAATCTTCGAGGCGTAGAAACCGTAAACGAAGTGCTTGAGACTCGAACCCCGAATGCGTGGTGTACAAGTTTTGCTCTCTATCCACTCGGCCACCGTCATCACGAAAAGCATCCGTTTATTTACCAATAAATCTTCTTTTCCAACAGGCAAACAGCCTTAAAATTGAGATTTCAGTTTTTGATTGGATCCAAACTTATTTTTGGTCTAAATTTACTGTATATTGACGAAAATAATTTTATTTGCTGCAAAAATTAAAATACAAACAAGCTTCAGCAGCTCAAATTATGGGTTTGCTCATTCGCAAACAGTTTGGGAATTCGATGTCTAAAATTTTTGATTTACGTGTGTATGTGCTTCTATTTAGTAAAAACTTTTTAAGCCACTTTTTTCTTCTTCTTTTTTTATTTACACATGCAGATTTTGACTGATAAATCCGTATTCCTATTTTAAAACAACGTACGACCGGTAAGGTTTCGCAACCAAGATGGACGCCCGATTCTTATTGAGCGCTTGAAAATTACCGTTAGTTAAACGTTCTTTAGGATAAACAGAGAATAAACGATTTTTTTCGCAATCAGCGGTTTGAGTACCATCTTTTTAACGGTTATTCAACAGTTGTAATTAAATATGGTAAAATAACAATCAAATAAATGGTTATTTTATTATTTTCTTACGGAAATTTTTAGCAGTGCATGTACTTATAAAATGGATTTCAGGTGTTCGGAGATGGAAAAGTACGAGCAAACACTTTCTTCAAATTCTTCTTGAAAGATCTGATACATTTTACTTTCCTTTGTTGATTCAGCAAAGACATTCCTGCCTGTTAAAAGAAATAGATTTTCCGTGATGTACGTGAAAGCGATAGAGTGGAATCTGTTTGAGAAGCAGTAAGGGAAAAAATAGAAGAAAATCCAGTCGAGAAATTCTATTTGTAAGCTTCAGAAGTGCTGCTTGTGAAGCCCGAATAACAAAGCACGTCATTCTGTTCAGGTGAGCGATCCCATACATAAACGCATTTAAACGGTGTAGATTTGCGCGATAATACAGAGAAATAGTCCGCGAGATTTGCCCCAAAATAAAGAAACAAAACAAAGGTCTTACTTGAGGGTTTGCAATGGCCTTCTCTTTTATTTTACTGAGCATTTTTCTTCCCGTTGATTTCCTCCGGGAAGGCATTTGGAACAAGAAAAGTGATGGTTCGAAAATAAGAAGAGAACACACATTGAAAAAGCATGCGTTCAATTGTAATATTCTTGAAAGTAATGATACAATTGTGCTTGGGACGGTAAAACTGAAATAAAATGGGGAAAAATACGGTTTCGCTTAGATCACTGTCCCGTCCCAGTATGTTAAAGGGGCGCGAATGGCTTGTACGAGATGAAGAAAGCAAAATTTATTGTTTTGACTAAGGCGAAACGGGCGTTCATGGAAGATTCACACATTATTTTTTTGTTCTGAAAAAAAAAAAAAAAAAAAAAACAAATTACACCCACTACGTTGTAAAAAAAAACTAGTTCAACCTATTACCAAAAGAATGAAAAAAATGGTGAAATTATGCTTAAAGAATTACTTCTGCTGTCTGTTGCTTCTGCAACCGACATTTGGTACTAAGTTGAACCATTATAATGGTGTAGTTTCACCTAGTTTCACCATGAATCTGAAACTAGGAACCATTATAATGGTTCAACTTTAGTGCCAAATGCTGGTTGCAGCTAAATTTCACTATTTTTCCATTTTTTGGTGAAAGGTTGAATTAGAACTTTTTACAGTGTAGTATGATAGATATTTTACAGCTTTTTTTCTTTGAAGGAACTTAATGACTTTTTTCAGTAATCTTTTTACGGTTTAAATTGAAAAGTCACCTAGAAGTGAGAATATAACTTAGGAACATGTTCTAGAAAACTATTCCAGTTTACTTTTAAATAATAGATGGTTAATTTCTTGGGAGACTGACATGACAAATCACACCTTTTTGGTTTCATTTAAGGTACAAAATATTAAAATAACCCACTATAATTGGTGTTCTTACACATCGATGCCTTTCATTATGCAATTTGAGGTTCGTACAGATGAAATTAATTATGTTTTTGTTAATTCAATAATACATATTAGAAACGTTACGAGCCAATAATTAGAGGCAAAATTTACCAACTCATTTAAAGTATTGACTGCCAACCTTAGTTCATCAATATTTCTCGGGCTCTCGATAGATACATAATGTAACTTCTATTTCATTATTCCATAGTTGTATTCTTGAACGCAGCTCTTGGGAATGTTAGAATTCATCATGCCACTGCAAAAGTTTGGATTGTTGAAAGATCCTGACCAGCTTCCACAGCATTCCCAGGGGGTTCCCGGTGAATCGCCAAGGGAGGGGGAATACTTCCGCACTTTCTGATCTCTCCCTCATTCTAATTGATTTTGGGGGAGCAGGGAAATGTTTCCCGACTCTATTTTTTATCTCCCCTCAACCCTCCTCTTGACACTAAGCGGAAACTTGTGAGAATTAATCGAAGATTTAGATTGTGCTGAAAATTTGCTCGCCTGCGTGTTATCTTTAAATGTAGGAGAAGCCTGTTCCACGCTGCAGGAAATAATGAAGAATAAACTTATCACATTTGTTTTTGACTGAGTCTACGTTTAGTGAAAGCTGATTTGAAATTTGGAGTCAGATAAGCACTGTAAAGTCACATAGATTTTAAAACGAGGAAGGAAAAAAAAGCTTGTCTTATTTCAGTCGAAACATTTCAACATGCGTTTTTGATTAGATCTGCATTTTTCAAAAAAATGATTTGAATTTTAATTATCTTGTTTCAGATTAGTAATAGGAAGTTACGGAATTTCTGAGAAAAAAAAAGAGCTTTTTGATTGGTGTTAGTTCCAGTACATATAATTTATACTAATTTCAGCTACCACCTCAACACTAAAATGCAAAATAAATTTTGAATAAACATTACAATTTAAAAAATATTTTTGCTGCATGAAGATGAAATATTAAATTACTCTTGTTTGAAAATAAATTAAAAAATATATAAAAAGGGCTTTTTTCAAACGAAGTAAATAAATCCTAAGACGAAGTAGAATCAAACCTATTTACAACTTGTATTACTAATAATGATATACAGGTAGGACATTAATTGATTATCATAGTTTGGTTCAAAAACGGATCCTCATGTGATAAGCTTTTACTGTGAAACAGAATATTCTGTGAATATTATGCTGAGAATATTCTCCTGAGGATGTCTTGAGAATATTGTTCTGAGGTTGAAATTTGGTGCACCATCGAGAAGATTATTTTTTCTTAAAAGTATATATACGAATTTATAATAATCACATTACTATTCTGAAATAATATTTCATCATCATTCTCAAAGTATGTAAGTAAAACTCTTTTTGGATTTATTTATTCCTTACAGTGATAATTTCTTTTAGAAGAATTTTCTCTGAATAATCACAAACATTTTAATCATTTGAGTACATGCCTTGTAATAAAATGTTAATAATAATTAAAAAAAATATTTTAAAAATCTATAATTAAAAGGTTAGATGAAAAATTTTTGCATAGAGGTAACTATTTTTCATTTCATTTAACAAAAAAATACATGTTTAGAAATAAATTTTGCATAAATATAATATTTTTCTATGTTATTTTGTAACAAGAAGTACGCTCAGGCTACGTTTATTAGCTGGATTTTCTTCATTTTTAAAGGGTTCTAGCGCTGATTTCAACGTATATACTAAGGAAATGGATAATAATTAGAACCGAATTCAGAAATCCGAGAGTGATAATACGCATAACGGTTTGTGCAGTATAACTGTGTTTTTTCTTTTTCCACAATATTATGTGAAAATACTTGATTTTCAGGATTATTTTTTAATATTGGGAAGTTTAAGCATATGAACGCAAATGCCTAATAAATACACATTCTGGAAAATGCGTGAGTTTTACAAATATCTTGAACTTGAATGAGTTTTACAAAATGTAAATCCCATTTTTCTTAAAATGCACTTATATATTGGTTTCTTTTTTAACAATCCGGGTAAAATTATTACTTCTTGACAACCACAATAAAGAAAAAAAAAAAAAAAAAAAAACAAATCGAATGAAAACGGGAAGTTTGAACATCGGACATCAAGACCAATATTTGAAGAGCAGAGGCGGAATTTGTTTCAGAATAAGTAAGGTTTTTAAAGGAAACAAGCTAGGTATGTCAAGTATTTATTCTTCACTTCGTGTTAGAAAATTTTTAAAAGCCTGAGTACTTTAGGAAAAATGGCTTGACATTTTACTTATTAGTTGTTAGTTTCAAATTGAAAAAATGGGAAAAAAAACTCCTTGTTATTTTTTGCTAAACTATCTTACGTAATTTGGAGGAGCAACCTAGTACGACTAACTTACGAATACAAAAGTACGCCACAATATTAAATCATAGATTTTAAAAACATGAGAATATTTGATTAAAGTGTCGTTATTGAATAAAGTCGATCTGAATATTCATAACAATAAATTTTGTTAATTTACAACAAGAACGAACAATAGAAGTTAGATGCATAACTGAATATCTTATTGGTAGGGGAAAATCACAGGTTTTTGCATATGCTTGTTTTCATTTTCCTGTGTAGTTTTTCCCTAGATAATTTAGGGGAACAAAATCCACGTTATAACATTTTGGACATTAACTTTATTTTATCACTCTTCAGTCGAATATTGAGTTATTTTAACAAAGCTCCTCGGGTATGAAAGCAATCTTTTTTTGTAATCGGTACGTGGTTAAAAAAATTATAAATAATAATCATGTTTGTAAAAGCTTTATTGCACTAAAAACACAACTACAGAAAACTCTTGATCATTCAGAATAAGTGGGCTGTTCGAAAACCCGGTTGATAAAAAATCCCGTTAAACGATTGTATATGATAAAGAGTATATGGATCATTATACAAATACGAAAATGTCTAAAGTTAATTTTTTTTGTTGAAAAAAAATCAATTTTATTTCTAAAATCTGACAAAGATTAGGAAAATACCTAAAAGGACACATAATAAAAATGTGGCACCAACAGAGCTTAACTATTTCTATTTTATTATACTTTTATATGTATTTTTCATTGGCATTCGAATGACAGAATTGATATCTTTGGTGATTTAGTTGACGTATTAGTCATTTTTTTTTTTTACTTTGTGACATATTAGTGAATAAAGAGAATAATTTTTAAATAATGTACAGTCATTATCATTATGAACCGATACGTTGAAGTAATAAATTAATGAATCGAACAATGGTTTACATATAATATAAAAAATCCAGAAATGATAACTTCAGTATAGAACGATCAGGAAATACATTTAAATAACATAAATCATCATAACTGGTTCATTTTTCATTCTTTAGAACAATTCATCTCTAAAATAGAATGTAAGGCACACAGAGAGAAAACCAGCATGGAATTAGTCAACTAGTCTGGATATCATCCAACGCAATAAAATTGTTTCAAAATGGAGGAGGCATAATTTTGCTTCATTTGCATAAAAATTATTCCACAATAGAGTACTTTTTTAAAGCATTGAAAAATTTTACTGATTTGATTTTTAGTTAATCTTTTAAATTAGTTATTTAGATAAATTATTGCGTTATTAAAAAGACAAATATATCTAAAGTAATGAATGATCAATTTAAAAACTTTTATTGCACCATTCCATTTCTTCGTAACTTTTAATCAGGTTTTTCATAAACAAGATGTTCTTTAAGAGAAAAAAGATAATTATGAAAGAAAAATAACTCCGTAATACTAAGTCAGAATTTAGTTCTCAGGAGGGAACTTTTAGTTTGTGCAGATCTCCTTTTCATTTTATTGTCTCGTTAATTTTACTGGAAGAAAACCCGTATACATACATATATAACGGTTAAAATGTGACATGTTTAACACGAATTCAATTTGAAAATATTGTTTTGAATACTAAAGCTTTATATGCATGCTTACGCATGGAGAGTTATTTTTAATCGAATATTTTGATGGCACGAACATTTCAATTCATTCACACATGGTTAAAAACTCATTATTAAGCTACAATTAAAAATAACTTGATAATTGCTAAGTCATAGTTTTAAGAGTTTCAGTTTTATTGATTGTCTTTATTTATTTTGGTTCTGCTTTCGAAGTATTACACTAAGCTAACTTGATTTCTTATCATCATTAAAAACAAACAAAGTGTAAAAACAAATAAAACGAAACATTTACAGTAGGCAGACAGTATTATAAATGAGCTATCTTACCTTCTCTCTTGTTAACAATAAACTAAGCGTTCAGCAAAACGAACTACCAGCTTTTCGCATCAGAAGTATTACCATGGAACGGTTTCACATCTAAATGCTAATACAGAATATTTTATGATCAAACTTTTTTCTCTGAAGCACCAAACAATGCGAAAGAATCCCCACGTGTACTAATTGATGATCTACACTTCCACTGGCCTCATTACTCCAAAGTGATTTAAGACCTGAAGCTTCCCGTAAAAGAAAATTCTAATTTAATTCTGCGCAATAAGCATCGGAATCGTTCAAGCCATTGCTCTTATCTCCCTAGAGATTTTCTACAAGAAAGGTAATTGAACTGCGGTGGACCAGATATCTATGACTGGAGGAATAGACTTTTATCTCCTCTTTTTAGGAAAAATAGAGGTTTTTTCTCTTTTAGATGTATGCTTAAAGAACGGCAGTTTTTTAATTCGTTTTTCCACTTTTACGTTGATTTACAAAACACACGCAATAATTTCGTCTCTCTACTCCGCACGATACTGGAATTCAAAGCTGATCTAGTACATAGGATATGACTACAAAAACTGTTTCACCGTGAAAGAATATGAACTTTATAGAAAATCATTGTCGAAGGCAATCTAATTGTTAATGCACAAGTTTTATGTTTCAATTGTTCTTTCTAATCCTCTTCTTGTAACTGATAAGGAGAATTGATAAGTGTGATTAAATCGGCAAGTCCTAGCGAATTAAATACACATGTTTAATTTTGGATGCCAACCTCAAAATTTTATTTACAAAAATATTCGCTGAATTCTGTCGCGACTACGTATGTTTGACCAGGTAAAAACGAAATTTGTGTATTATGCATGTGTACCTGTCTCAAAACTTTTAAAGGAGAGATAACAGCTATTTTTGTTTGGAAATATGAAAAAGAGTTATAATTTTCGTGCGTTCATAATGACCTTCTGATTATTTAAATTAATATACAGTTTTCTATGAACTTGCTGGATTTCAGTTTTAAAAACTAATGAGTTTCAGGAAATTGACTTTAAGAAACTGTATTGTTACTTTTTTATATTTATGTATCGTTTGTGAGACAATTGCTCAAAAGTTTATCTTAATATGGTTATTGAATAAATAAATTAATAAAAACGAACTTATGCATGCTAATTTTACGTGATCCTTGCCTATGTTCAGCATAAACGTTCATATGAATAAAAAATATATTTTAGATGCAGTAATTATTCAGTTGCATCACCTTAGTTGATGCATATTATCAATCGGTATCATGATAATTTAAGATTACCATGAATTGACGTTGCAAGACTTATAAGAAAGAAGAAACGCTACGTTGGTCAAAGGTTTGCTTAAAAGGTGCACCATCAATTAAATGAGATTAATTGATTCGATGCGATAGATGTGTGCATCTTATTTTCAGCTCGTATTATTGCATGTGCACATGTGTGCATATCGTATTAGCGATAGTATCATTAGATATGTTTCGTGTATGTTAATGAAGTTTGATCGTTTGGATTGCATTAGGTATGGGGACGTTTCAACTGAGAATGTCTGTCGTTTCCCGTGCTTCAAAGAACAAGATCCTCATCCATTTTATCGGAGCATTCAACCGTGAAAAATCACTTGAGGAAAACAAGTAAGACCACGGGAGAACATTTTCTAGTCAGTTTTCGCAAAGCAGTTTCTCAACAGAAGTGCTGGGTTGCTCTTTTTTCTTATGTGACTTCCAGCAGCAGTTGTTTGCTTTTCCATCTTTTCGGGATCTCAAAATCAAACACCGTTTCCCCCACTTCTCTAGGGTTTGAAGCTTTTTTTCCCCAGACTTTTTCTCCCAATACACATTTGCAATTGCAGCGATTACTGAATGGAATGCTTCCCCATCCCCCCAAAAAAGAGAATTGATTTCTACATTTTCTGACTCAGTCTAAAAGTTTCAGCAAGTGAATTCTGAATGTTAGACAAAAAAATATGGCAAATGTTTTTGTTAATAATTTTGTAAAATCAGTTATAAAATAGTAAGACTTTGGTTTCTTCGTAAAATGCTTTTTTATTGAAAAGAAAATGATCCTCCCCAAAAGCTTTGATGGAAAAAAAAGGAAAATACTTTAAAATTGAAGCAAACTTTTGCAACTTGATCGCAAGTAGCAGTTGACTGGACCAAGTTCAGCCTTGGTCTAAACAAGATAAATTTTACTTAGTAGGAACCTGTATTTTAGTTACAGTCGAATTCTTTTGATCATTAATCATTTAATTATTTTGGTTTCGCAGCGAAAACTAATGACGACGAAGCAATGCTTTTTTGAAAATTATAATAAATCTTGTCTTTTTGTAAAAGCGCTGGAGCATTTCCAAATAAAAAAAAATTGTAAATTATTCCGTAAATGATTCGTCCATGAATCTGTTTGCAAATTAATGCTGGAAGCTATAAAAACAAAATAATGCTTTAAAACTTACACATCCAAAGCAGTTGATAGAATCAATAATTGCATTTTAGGAAATCAATAAATAGGACACTTATCTAACTGTAAATAAAACAGAGAGCCCGACACACACACATACTGTGTGACAGTATGTGTGTGTGTGTGTGTGTGTCGGACGGCTCCCGGCCAGATGAACAGATCTAGAACTACAAAATTTCAGTTGCAGGTAGCTCGGACCACGTTGTGATGCATATCGAAGCATTTTTAATCAAATTCAAATTTGTTCATTTTTATTCCAATTTAAAGAAAAATTACAAATTTGTGAATATCTCATCGAAGAATTGTCGCACCTTTTCAATTTTTGCAGTGTATTAATGCCCGTAAAAACTGCATAAAATAATCTTTATCCGAAATTCGTAGAACAAACAGAATGCATGTAATATTCATTTTTAGTAGTTTTCGAATTTTAAAGCGAGGCTTACCTTTGAATTTACTTGCTCAGTATTGTAAGGGGAGTGTAACAGGAAGTATTGCAATCGCAAAAAAACTTCGCATTCGAATTTTCGCCTAAATTTGCATTTAAATCAAATTAGTTAGTTTGGACAGTTTTTTCGCAATGTTCGTGTATATGTACATACCCACGTGTGTATGGAAGACTAAAATGCCGGTTTTGACCATGCCGTGCGTCTGTATGTTCGCATGTCCGTATGTGCGTAGCTCTTATAACCCAAAAACAGTTAGTTGTAGAAGGTTGAAATTTGGTGTGTAGCCCTAGTTGTGCACCTCTTCTGTTGGTTGCAATCGGATGTTTCAAAAGGAGTGTTTTGTGCGATTTTGAGTCAATTGGATGGAAAGTTCCAGTCGTTTTCCATACCAAGATATTTACCCAAATTCATTACTGAACCAAACTACATCGTTAAGTATATTGCCGCCAATTTGGCGACAACTAGCAAATATTTTGCCAAATGTGGCGTATCTCGCCAAAATTGCCGCCAGAATCCGGTGTTGGTGCACAGCGTGAAAAGGCAGTCACGTGGTGCACACGTCAACTCGGTTTTTTTCCAGTTAGTTTTCTATAATGCGAATTTTTTTCTGTCAAGTTGAATTAACTATTACATTAATTTCTCATAACATAATAAATAATAGAAAAAACAAACATTTCTAGTTTAAATAATAGCTAAAACAAAATTTAAGTCTATGTGTAATACATTTAGTAATATCCATTTAGAATGAAATGTTACAAATTTATAGTTAAAATCAATTTACAATTTTTGTCAGGATTTAACAATTTTTCAAAGTGTGACATTAAGCCAAATTTTCAATATCATTTCTAAGAATGGAATAAAATATCTCCAACGGGAGTTACAAATAAATTGAAATAAAAATTGCATCTATCTTTTTTTTCTGAGGCTTTTTATCTTGACGAAACTGGATTTTTTGGAATTTTCATGTACTTCTATTCTTTAAAAGAATTTTTTTCTTACAAAACCTTTCCACATTCTTTTTTAAAATCAAAAACAGGGTTTTATACGTATAGACTTATTATTCATCCCTCCAGACAAGGAGTTCCTGGTTTGGAACTTTTATCGATTTTAGACCCTACGGTAAAAGGTCGGCTCCTGCATTTAGTATTCACTTGGGGGCATCACTCCCTGCTGAAGAAAATAAAGAAGATCTTGGAATGTCAAAAGGAGCCACGGAAATAAGTGTTTTTTTTCCTTCCTTTTTGCACCGAACACTAAAACTTTTGTTTGATTCAATCCGACTTCAGGGTTACTGCACCCACCTCCGAACAAACAAACAAATGCCGAATTTAATTTAATGACATTGTTTCAAAGCTTTTCCCCCCTTTTTTTTTTGCAAGCTATACGCAGACGATTCGAAGCATAAAAAGGATTATGTTGCCATTTATTTTTTTTACGTTTATGCTTGGCGGGGGATTTTGAACGTGTTTGCCGATAGAACTGCAGAAATGATATCTTTGCTTATAAAATAAATGTATTAAAACTTTAGGAAAAATTGAAAGCGTATTAAAAATAAATATAAGGATTTACTTTTAAAATCTCTTTAAATAGAGTGGAGCTTATTATTTTCTGGGGCAATTAAAAGGAGATTTTGGTTTTTAAGTACTAAAAAGTAACTTAATTATTACCTGGATATTAAATCAATGCTGCTAAAATTTAGTTTATTTGTACAAACCATAATGCGGATTTTCTAACATTAATTTATTACACTTGTAGATTTGACCATTGCATAAAATGAAGATTTTTGTGGCAACTAGATTATTGTCTCCAGATGAAACTGTGAGTAGAATTTTAAAAGGTACAAAATAAAAGGTACAGTAGGGCGTGCTTATTTGAATAGCCAGTAGGCCACGAAAAATTATTCTCATAAGCGGGATATTCCATTATCCGGGATCACAGAAACAGTATACTATGGTTTGGTGTATTGAAAATGTTTATATTATAGTACATTCTTCAAATCGACATTCCATTAAGCGTGTCCCCCTGTTACAATCAACTAAAAGGTAATAAGTGAGTAAAAAAAGATCACTGCATGCAGCAGCTCCTGCATTTGATTTTTCTGAGTGGCAATGTAGAATATTAGAGAATTTTTCCAACGAATCTTAATTGAATATCAATGCAGTGGATGATAGAAGACCGCCAGGCCATCTCATGTAACCCATTACCCGTCCACAGTGGAGAAGAAAAACTCAGAGGAAACAGTTTTCCATTTTAACTCCCAATAGCTGATATAATAACAGTTAAAAATCTCAGTGACATGCCATGTCCTTTGATGGGAACAAATGCAGTAAGATTGAAATTTCGTTGATTTTTTAGTAGAAAGTAAACACAAAGAGAGAGAGAGAGCTTATGGTCCCGATAAATAATATAAAACTTGTTTCGTGTCAAATTATAATTTTGGAAAAATATTTTATGACAGAACATGTAGGCTTAAAGTTGTGGTGTCAGATTCTGTATAACATTATCGATGAATCGATAGTTTAGAACTATCAAATTTTATCGATAGCTCTTTTACTACATAAAATACTACAGTATACGATAGTTTAATTGAGGTATTTTAGGGATTTTTAGCATTTTGTTGTTTTTGATTTCATTTTTTCGGGGCTGGATGCTGTGTTTTCTTTTCATTTTTAAATACATCTTGCAATTTTACATGGCAAAAGGAAGAATACAGTTACAGCTCACATCATCCTGAGAAGTTTGGAGTTTCAAGGACTACATCAATAAGCAATAACTACACATAACAGATTATGAAATTTTGCCACTTCACAAATTATAGATATAAAGGTACGTTTAAGGTTACATAGTACATTTAAAGTTGTAAATACATAAATACCGAAAATTAAATCAAGCCAGTAGCTTTAAGAATGTTAACATATGTCCACTTTCGAAGATGTTTGTTGCATGGTTTTCGAAACATTATAATTTCATGAGCCACTGTAAAGTCTCAAAAATATTTGTTCTCTGTAGGGGAAAAAAAAAGTTTTTCATTATTTCAGCTTGGTTTACAATGTTAGGTTTTCCTACCAGTATTAAAAAGTAAATTTTCCTTTAGACAACTTTTTTTGCCCATAAATTAAATTTATAAAATTTCTAAGAATGTGAAGAACTACATTTCTAGTTTTACTCTCAAGAAGCACTTTTTACTGACGCTCCCTTAAACATGTGTTTATAGGTTATGTTTAGGCATGTGTTTATAGGTTCATTATGTTTATAGGTGACAGTTTTATTAAAATGAAAAGTCAAGTGCAACGGTTTGTAAAAATGACAGTTCTCCTTAAAAAAGAAAACCTGTTTTTAGTAAAACTCCGAAAGCCCATTTATCTTAGGCAGCAAATCAAAGAATCTTGTTTATCCTAGAAAAACATCCCATGTATAATTAAACTCAGACGTGCTTCGAAATTCTTAGATAATTCTGAAATCCGATCACGTGTTTTACTGCTGTCTAAATGGATTAAGTGGTTATTCTTCGAAAGAAGGGCAAATTGTATGGCATTTGTGTAGTTCAGGATAAGGTGCTTTGAAATAGAGTTTACTTTTTTGTGCTTTATTTACACTTTCGCTAAAAAGTGTTCTGTAAGTTAAGAATAACGGAACATAGATCAAAGTTGCAAGTACTCGACATCACGTTCTTTTTGTGTGTTTTATCTACAAAATAGTGATGAAATTAGTAATTGGAATCATTCATATAATAAAGAAGAAATTTAAAAAATGCTAGTAATTAGTTGTTTCAAAATTAAATGTCTTCATGTATGACAAACATTATCTCATAGTAGATTAGATGCATTGTATTTCTATTTATCTAAATATCTATTTTTTTAAACACTGGAACAATTTGAAATGCTGATCCCAAAATCATTCATACCCACCATTTGGGCTCCCCCCCCCCTGATTTTTAGAAATGCTTTGTATTTATTCAAGTCTTATTTTTTTGTTTTTGTTTTTTTAAACGACTTCACAAAGGAGGAGGTATTTAGCCCGGATATATGTTGCTTTTTTTGTTTGTTTGTCCACCAATAATTTTTCACCGGATGAACCGATTTTTATGATTTTTTTATTAGTTCGATTGAGGGTGGTTTCCAATAGGTCCCGTTCCTTCGTTTGGCCATATTCGATAATTAGAAAAAACGTTATGGGCAGAAATATGTCACATTTTTTTGTTTTTTGCATCCATAACTTTCGACTAAATGAACCGATTTTGATGATTTTTTCTTTAATTGATAGAGGACGGTCTAACTCAAATATCGTGCATCGAGTTGACTACAACTGTTCTTCAGAAATAACGTTATGAATGAAAAATAAGTATTTTTGTTTTAATATTGGAAAGTCTTACCTTGATATTTCTTTCTTGAGTACATTTTTGGTAGTAAATATAAAACTCATTGTTAAAAAGAATTTGTTGCCATTAAGCAGTGATATCAAAAGCAAAAAAATATGAGTTTGAGTGAAAGCTTCTCTAAATGAAAAAAATAAAATCAATCAATCTGTTTTAAGAGTGAAGTCTATTCTGCACTTTTTGAAATCAATATTACAAAACGTAATTTATCATGAAAATGATTACTTTTCAGTGAGAGTCACTCAAAGTGACTCTCACTTAATATCAAGTGCCGACCGCAATTTGATGTGTTTATTATTATTATTTTTTTAATAGAATATTCATATGAAAAATGTAGTTACACTAAAAAGGATAAAATTTAAAAAAATGAAAAAAAAGGGATAAAACCGGTTTTAAAGTTGAAATTGCGCTAAAAAATGAGCAATAAATTAATTATTTAAACAACATCAATTCTAAACATAATTTTAGAAGTCGGTGCAAAATTTTGATATATTAAGTCTTTTGTAATCATGAATCATTTACAAGTATAAATGCCCTAGAGTTTGCAACAATTTCAATGTACAGTAACACATGGTGTAATGATAATTAGACTGTCATAATTTTGCGCCGGTTTCAAAAATTATGTTTAAAAGTCATATCGATGTTGTTTAAATAATAATTTTTTTATTTTACACTTTTCTGCGCACTTTTAACTTCAAGTCGATTCTATTTTTCCTGCCAATTTTTTTTATTACTTATAATATGCATTGCCCCCACCGGATAATTTTGAAATGACAGGCCCGCTCAAGTGCTCATACTTCCCCATTAAAAACTCTCTTGAAGTTGACGATGAAATCAATTCGCATCATCCATAAATTATAATTAATTTCTAAATTTGTAATGTGACACAAACATATGAATTGAATAAGACGAAATTTCAAATTTGTTTTCAACTACCGTTAAAAAATGCTTTAAGAATTAGTATAGTAATGTCCGTTATTAATAAAGAGAAAAACGCATAAAACGTCAGTTAAAATCGCGTAAACAAAAAGCCATATTATAAACTGTATTACTTTGGTCTACGGCAAAAAAAAAAAAAAAAAAAAAAAAAAAAAAAAAGAAGAAGAAAGGAAATGTGTGGGATGAAAGAGGAAAATTAGTTGCCTTGATACTGGCAGAAGATAAAATAAAATAAAAAAGGTTTAATGCGCAAAAAGTGAGTTTAAGAGTGAAAAACAAATGTTGTAAATTTAATTTTCTTTAAATTTAAATTCAGTCTTTAGTACCTACACGCACTCAAACTCGTCATTATAGTTTAGGTGGATGCATAGTTTTTCATAAATATTTGTTTTTTAGCTGCACCATACACTTTTTGGTGGAAAGCTCTTTTAAGAAAAATATTTTAGCATCTTAAACTGTATGTGACTACTACTTGAAAATAGGAAAAATCACAATGTTTGTTAAAAACAAGAAGTTCCGTCTAGAACTATACGAGCCTACTTTCCCGTATGCACCAAATTCAAATTTATAATCTAGCTATATCTTTCTCTCTCTTTCTCCTTTAGCTTTAGTTCTTAATTTTTTTCAAATATACCTCTTTCAACGGATAATTCATATTCATTCACTCAGTCATTCATTCTTTCATTTATTCAGCCATTCATTTATTCATTCATTCGTTTACTCTTTCATGTGTTTATTCATTCATTCACTCATTCATGTATTTATTTATTTTTTTATTTATTCACTCATTTATTCATTCTTTTCCTCATTCATTTATTCATTGATTCATTCTTTCACTCCTTCATTTATTCATTGAGAAATATCCTTAAATATCCCGATAAACACATTTCATAGGAAAATAGGCTCGTTAGTTCTGAATGAACTTTCTATTTGTTCATGTTCTACGTTATAAGAGCTTTCCGATAAAGTTTGTTCCAAACAAATCGGTCCGTTAAAAGAGGATTTATATTGCATTGAAATTTCCCCGTAAGCGCTATGTTAAATTTTTTAACTGTTCAAAAATGAACAAAAACTGTTCAAATTGATATTTCACGCCAAGAGCTTCCTCCAGTAAACTTGTTCATTGGAACATAGATTTTATACCCAGAGTTTACATCATTTGCTTCATTTTCGCCCATAGGCGCTAATGTTAAATTTCTTTGGACTGTTCAAAATTGAACGAAAAACTGTTCGAATCAAAAAGTAAAATATTAAAATGAGATGTCTTCTCTGAGGCCTTTCGAATGCAAAAAGAATTTTTCGAATCGGACAATTCGTCCAAAAGTTATTAGGGGGGGGGGGGGACAGAGCGACAGACAGACAGACCGGCACACATTTTCTCCATCTCAAAACCCTACTTTCAAATTTTTTATTTTTCAATCTTTATTTAATTACTTCACTTTTTCTTGACTTTTCTTTATTTTTAACGATATTTTCACGATACATTAAGCCTGCTTTCATGCTTTATTCTTATTATTTTTACTTTTACGGGAAAGTAGGCTAAAAACTGACCTTAAGCTTACATCATTTTTTGTATGTTTTTATCTGAATGGATTAAATATATTCAGCTATTATACAATTAATTCTATTCCGAGCTGGTTGGAAAAGAAGCGGCATACTTAACAGATTGACGCAAATAATTTTGTTAGGTAACGAGAAACATAAAAATGTGTCAAAAGAAGCGTTTTTCCGAGACCTTAAAAACTCATTTCCTCTTCAAGATGTTACTTAAAAATCTCATTCAAAATAATGTTATTTTTGAAAAGTAAAGTGTGTAATAGCGTTTGGAAATGCTGAACCAAATTAACGTGAAATGTTAAGTGCTTTACTTTTATACGGTTTTATCAAACCGTATATGATGTAACGTACCTAATGAATACAGATTGCCATAAAACACTCGGTTTGCTTTGTCCAAACCTCAGCAAATAGTACCAAAACGTCAGAGAAAACAAAAGCGTAATAATATGGATTTTTTAACATTGGAGGTGATTGTAACTGTTCTAACTTTTTCTCTTCGTAGTTTTGAGATGCAGTAGTGAGAGACGCGATGGTTTTTTTTTAAATTTTTAATTTGTTTTTAATTTTTATGTGATGAAATATTGTTTACTTTTCTTTTAACTAAGTTATACAGAGTTTATGCACGGTTAAGAAAGTTGGTAATAGTAAATTAATTATATTAGTGGAAAACATTGGTGCTAACCATGCGGAAAAAATTATTAATATTCAAAAATTTTAGAAATTTGAAGTTTTTGCTATTTTAGCTTATAGGAAAATCTACGGAAAAAAATCAATAACTCCAATGGAATTGAGCGGCAACGCTACTTTTATAAGAATGAGTCCATAAAAGATACCAAACTAAAAAATAAACCACAGGGAGTGAACTTTTTAAATCACTATGCTCTGGCAAAAATGAAACAAAACACCACTTTAATAAAAATGCGAGCATAGCAACTTATACTTTTAAATGCAATCTTATGAAGCTTTTTGAACTTTGACTTTTCGCTTCCTTTTTCCAATGCTAATTGCATACCTGATATGGAGGCTAAAATCATCTACAGCGCTAAAATCGTTTTGCTCAAACTGACCGCAATGAAGAAACCCTTCACTTTACAAGTAAAAAGTTCAATTTGTTTCTTGTATTGGTCAAAGTAATTCTTGATACTGCAACGAAAGATGATTTTCTTCTTCAGAGGAAATATTTCGTACTTGTTTTGATTGATTGCTTCGACTTATATTTATCGAGTTGCATGTCACTTCGCTCCCTAATGCTGTTTTCCTTTTAGACTTCTAGCAATTTGGAGTGAAAATGAGTGATCGAGTTTTGCTTAAGCTCTGAACCTTATGTTAAGAGAAAAAGGAATCGTAAAAATCGAATGTAACATATGACTAGACTGCAATATCTTTTATATGTGTTACAAATTGTTTTCATATATTTCGATAAACACGAGTGATATATCTTAAGAACGACGGGTATACAAGAACTATATTATAGAAAAAGACAAAATATGGTTTTCTCCCAAATACTAGAAATAAGAACAATGAATCTCTCATTTTGTTCATAATTTCTTTTATGAAAAATTAGCAATAATTTTATAGCGGTCATCTTAATAGTTTAATAAACAACCTTTCCTCGCCCTTCACAAGATGCCAAATTATAAAATATAAGTTACAGAGCATTTTTGATTTTTTTTTCTTTTTGAATCCAAAACAAAAAAGTATATAATTTTGGATTTATTGATGATAAAATGAAATGCATTGTCAAAAACTCTTTTAAAAAATTGTTTTTCGCTAATGAAAATCAATTAATTTTTTTTCAGGGATTAGCTATGCTCATTTTTGCCCACAATTGGAATGAAGAAAATATTTATTTTTTTATATGATTTTTTTTTTTTTTTGGAACGCAATTTTCAAATTTGCTTCGTCGTTGATGACTATATAAATATACACATAACCTTTTTTCATATAGATGTATGAACAAACCCAAGCCAGAATAAATGCTGAATAACAACTTGAAATTCAGCATTTATTTATTGAAGTCAGTATTTGAAGTTTAAACACATATGAATCGATAATTTGAAATCAGAAAGTCTTTAACAGCTGAAAAACAAAACTCAATTTCTTAAAAGTGCATATTTCTTTATTTTTAGTGTATTTATTTAGACTTCCTGGCTTGAAAAATACGAGTAATAACATATTATTTGTTCCCTCTCCCTATCTTATGCTAAGGTACTCTACAATAAATATAAAATTCCGAAGTGCTTGGTTTAAAACAATCATCTCGGAAGACACATACAGTAAACGTTGAAACATAGCAAAGGTACTGAGAAAGCTGTTCCTAGAAAAGATTATACATATTAATAATCACAATATACTAAATAATGTCTATGAGATTTTAGAAAGATTACTTTCTCCCATTGTAATGATCCATAAACAGTTTATATTTTTCTTTCCCAGAAAGAAATGAGGCTTTATCTATACTACTGTTGATACTGTACTGAATTGCGCTCATTTCCGTAACTTTTTAAAAAAAAATGGTATTCCAAAAATAGACTTCCCCAAGTAACTGAAACAAGATTTAACAACATCAAATCTTACTACTGGAAAAAGTCATTAGGTAATGTATAAGAAACAGAAGAAAATGTTTGTATTCACTCAAACTTTACCAGTTTGTTTTTCTCTTCCTCGATTCTCCTGGTAGTGATAGCAGATGAGAGTTCTATTTCTGGCAGCTCAGTGGGTTCCAACGCATCGTGAATGGAGCAATTAGATACGTTCCAGGGAGACTTATCGCTTCAAGTAGGCGCACCGTGTTGATTAAAACAATTTCAGGCGGAAATCGCAGACATGAAGTTGGGATAGGCACGTATTGCACAAACTGCCCTCGAGACGATGGCTATTTGGGGGTCTTTCCACACATAAATCAATAAAAATGTGTCTTCTTTGGCCGATCTATGTGAAGATTATATCTGTAGATGACAAGTTTTACTTGCAGCATTTTGAATTAATAAGGTATTTAAATGCATTAAAGTTCTCAGATATATGGATTATTGGTGCTATCACTGCATGAAAAGGGGGGAGGTCGTAGGATTTTATAAAGGAATTGTGACGGAATACGGTAAGCATTTCGGATCTGATGAGAAGTTACATCAGTTATTCTCAAAATGGATGACATTGATCCCTAGAAGATTACCCCATTAGGGTCTTGGAGGGGATAGAAAGGAAATGGAGCACGTGAAGAAATGTAATGGATTGTAAATATTAAACAAGACTGAAACATTATGTTGTTATAAATCGGTATTAAAATCTTCAGTTAAGTGACTTGAGCTTCTCTGCTCTATTACTCTTGGTGATGTCTTTCTGCCAAGGAAGAAAAAAGGGAAACTAATATCTTTGGGGCCTGTTTAAACATGACATTTAATAGCTCATACATGTTAGGAATAATGATAATTAAGACAAACAGTTGTAAAAATACCCTACCTTGATATGTCAGCCGACAACCATAGTACTGAATGAAACACAACGTTGTTATTTACCAAGAGTAAGGGAAAACATATATTGTTTTCTGACATTGTGTTTTATTAATTTACCATATCCAGAGGGGTGTGCAGTCAAGGGAATCACTCGGTAACCAAAAAGAATTCTCTAGAGAAAGCGAACAATTGCACAAATTTATCGGAGATAGGAAAACTACATCAAACTGATTAAGGAAAGCCTATTATGAAAGACTTTAAAATAAAAAAAAATTACAATCTTTAACTTTCTATTTGAAAACTAGTAATAACTTATTACTTCACTGAAACGCGGAGCTGTAAAACGTAATTTCCAGTTGAAACACTTGTTTCCTTAAATTGGTTCTTTATTGGACTTTCCCCCGCTGAACGCATATACGTGTCTTTGAGATCAATTTTAGAATGTTCGCTTAATTTATAGCACACAATTTGATAGGAAATTCTCAAAATATTAATGTAAATACTCAGATAAGCTTAAGCTGTGAAGCCTTTTACATTATTTTACTGAAACGGAGTTTCAACACATAAGTATATTCTAAAACTGCATTCTTCGGAATGAATTTCCAACATTGTTCAAATCTAAATTAATGCAAAAAGTATTATTAATGATAAAACACTAAAGGTAAACCTTAAGTGAATTTTTAAAGTTATTTTTTTTAAAGTACATACGCGTAAAATTTGAAAGACAAAGGCTGGGATAATAAGAGAATTCCGAAACCAGTTGAATTCAATGTCTTTTTCGTGTTTGTAACTGAATGTATACTATTTTTTCTTCTAATTTTTATCATATTTTCTTTTTTGTTTTCAAGTTAATAATTCCTATAAACATTTTAAATTTTAAGCGTACATAATGTAGAGCTGAAACTCCGGCTATTATGCTTAACTCTTTTGATGTATTATTTTCTTTAATAAGTAGCACACATATTCCAATGAGCAATTTTAATTTAATTGACTCACTTTCTTTGAAATCAAACTGCAAGCAATTTTTACCCGTGGAAATAATTGAAACCTTTGTATTGCATTAAAGATCAAAACCTCATACTTTTAGGATTATAGAACCTCAACAATGCATTCATGGATCAAGGGGACCTACAGAAAGACTCTATTACCGGTTTTACCTTCTGTTGAAATCGGTTGAGTATGGAATAGTTACAGGGGGAGCAAGGCGAGAGAACGGTTGCACATACTCCATTTTACATTTCGCATATTTTAAATAATTACATGCCACCGCCGAGGCTCTACGATCGATATTCAGTGCTATGCATTTCTCCAGAGCACCAGCGCAGAAAGCGGCATAGTTACTAGGAATGTGTTGCACGGCCGAGCGTGGGGAGTATCAATAATCTTTTGTGTCTTTTTCTAAAACTACTACTCCTACCGATACGGACGCTTATCATGATCTGAAAGTAGTTGTTCTTTCAAAGATAAATTGCCAAAAAAAGTAAGCTTATGTACGTTTTAATGAGAAATTACTAAAATAAAAAACACACTTTCAGCATGAAATTAGAATGTGATGACAACGTTATATGGAGCTATTTGATATAATTTGTGACACTTTACGAGACCTTTGTAAGTAAAATGCTTCGTAGCAGAAACAAGATCACTGAATTTTTTTCACCTACGAAATTGAGAAGGTAAAAAAAAAATTTCAGTGATCTTATTTTTGTATTTAACATACCAAGTTAGATAATTCTTGACGAAATATCATTCAAAGTTAGATAACTGTCGGATATAAACTGAAAAAACTCTTTCACGTTGAGAAAAATTGTCAAGCAGGCTTTTATATTGAATCGATATAGAAGAATTAGCTATCGACTGTAAATTAGGCCAAAGGTCCATTGGAATAATGTGAAGAACGCTGTACTGTTTCACTTCTAAAGCTACTAATATATGATATGAAATATGTAGAAAATACAATTTTTTACGAGTTTCAAGATATTTAATGTTCAGCCATTGCTTGGTAGTAGGCTATCATAATATATCGCAAGAAAGTGATGCGGGTACGCACGGCCCATTTGTAAGCTTATTCGTTACGTACACATATTTTTAAAATTAGGAAAAGTTTGTGAGAATATAAACATTCAATTTTTTAAAAAAATAGTGTACATTTATACATTTGATACATTTTTTAACGAGCGGAAGTAAAAATCTTGGTTTGAGCTTTGTTGTAAAATAGTGCGCATAGCTTTTTTTCTATGAAGTCAGTACATAAAGAAGAACTTTCATCAAGCTTGGCCATACCATTCATCACTTTTCTTAATTACGATCAAACAACTAACGCAGCTGACACTATTTAGTTAATGATAGGCTTCTCAACTTGTTTTGGACAAGTGATTTTTATCATCTTAATTCCTCAGATTGCCCTATTCTTGGAGTTGTCAGTTCAATGGTTATCCAGTCTTGTTGATGAGAGCCATCAAAAGAAAGCGAATTAGCGAAATTTCACCTCATAGAGATAGCAAGAGATGGAGAACCGATCTCTTCGAAGAAAGAACTGCTTCTTAGCGACAAATTAAAGGGATTAAAAGGACACTTGGTATCTAGTTACCATAGTGTTCAACTAGTCCTTTGGGAAGGAACCAGAAAAAAAAGGCTTGATAGAGTTTTCCACTCAGTTTAATGTGGTTTCTTTCGTTGGAAAAAAGAGAATTTATGTATAAAATGCTTCAGAAGACATATTATCTGAAAATGTGTGAGCTTAAAGCGTTACTATTTGGACAATTGTCTGTATAGTAAAAAATACGACACACACAAAAAAAAAAAAAAAAAAAAAGAAACTGCAATTTACATTGTAGGATAGTAGTGACATATAATTTAAAACCTTGATATGTACATGAAATAAATTTTGCATTCAAACATCTTTTTATCAACAATAACTACAAAAACGATTTAAGTCCCGATGAATTAAGAATACGGAAGCTGTAGGTTAAAACATTGCGACTTCTAGTAATCAGCAATTAAAATCCATCATTCAATGGTTTCAATGGTTAGGGTAATGTGAAGCGAGATGTCTCAGGTTATATTTATGCAAGGATATCAATTAAAATAATATTTTGAACAGTTATTGTTTGTCAGTTAACAATTCATATCATGTGGATTGTTTACTAATAAACTGAATGCTGCACTGTACGAAACGCGTTGCTTTGTTTTTACGGCAGAACAATTCAAGAAGTTAGAGTATTTTGTTGAGGGATCTATTTTTAACCAAAATAAAAATTTACGGTTTTTAATTTGTAACGCGATCGCAAGTAATTAGGGTGATTTGGGGCAGGTCAAGGTCGTCATTCATATAATATTAAGGAGACGCGGTGCAAGAACCTCCCCTTGACATTATGTGAATGCTACAATGAAGAAACTTTTGCCTTACATTAGATATCTTAGGTAACATACCAGCGCTACAGACCAGCATTAGCTTACCTATATAAAACAATCAGCGATATTCCCCGTGTCTTGAAAAAAACTGATGTAAAAATTGAGAGAGTCTCATTTTTGTATCTTTTGATGTAGTATGCAACAGCCAAACTCAGCAAGGGTCGTTAGTTTCTATTTAGTGAGTTATTAATAATACACGTGATTTATTTTGATTGAATACTTTAACCAAACTTTTTTTTATAACAGGGGTCGCACTTACTCTGGTTGAAGGATAGTGTGGGGTTAGTAGTAGTCCATGTAATTTCTTTGATTTCTTTTGCTATTACTATTTTTAATTCATTTTGTTATTATTTGCAAACCAGATACTCGTAATCATCGTTTTAACAGGAATAACGTAAAGGGCCATCTCTCCTCGACAAAAAGGACACAGCCCCCCCCCCCGCCCCCACCAAAATAAAATAAAAATAAAAACGGGATGCACCCCATTATACATTATGTAGGAATAGATGCCCCGCTGTAATTTTTTTCTTTCAAAATATCCATAAGCTGTATAAAAAGTGTTACTTGTTTTATGGCATATGCAGCTCTTATAGTCGCAAAACTCCTACTTTTTTCGCTTTATTTGTAATTGAAGTATTCATTTAACTTTTTTTTTTGTCTTTTTCTAACTAAATTCTGTAATATGAGCAAATAATGTAGCCTGTTTAGCGTATGTATGTATAGAATGTATAAGTAACGCAAATATAATTTTTAAAAAATGTGAAGATTTTAAGGTTTTAAAATTTTTTTTTGCACTAATCATTAATTATTTAGTGAATTTTAAATCAAAGAAAAAAATGCAAGAAAATGTTTTTTTAATAGTATAAAAAGTAACTTTTGCTTTATCCATCAAACTGCTACTTGAATACATTAAAATCATTATATTTATACATCGTGATCAATAAATCCCTTGATTAAGCAGAAGATATTGCCAGAAATGTTGCGAATCACTCCCCCTTCTCCCCCCTTCATTTGAAATTCATTAAACTTTCACACGAATATGAATAAATTTCCCAATTTGCTGGGATGTGATGGATGACATTTATCATATGACATGTAATGCGTTGTAATTGATTGCTCACGTTCAGTTCGCAGCGCAATCACCTTGCCAACATCGTTACAAGTATTCCCCATAATAGTTCATTGGCTCCGCCGATTTTAACAACCCTTTGTGCATCATTCAGAAGCTATCAAATACAAATATAAATTTTAAATTTAACATACATGCGCTTAACTGAAATGCTCCGGTTTTACTGCGCTCCAACTTTTAATGCTTGTTTTAAATTTAATCAACTAGCATTTCATGAATACGTTGTCATCAACCTTAATGTTCCAAGCTATGGTAATCAGTCGAAACGCAAATTTCATAATTTAGAAGCAATTACATTAATTATTCCTTATAACGATTGGTTATAATTTATTTTAATTATTAAAGATGTAATAGTTAACGATGTAATAGTTAACGCATATTTAAAATATGTATAAATAGTTCTATATAGCTTATTGAAATGGCTGCTATAAAGTATATTTAATTTAAACTAAGTTCGTATTTTCAATAATAATTAGATGTTATTTCAGCATTTTAATGTTCAAAATGTTAGTTAATTTGATGTTTGGACAATAACGGTCGTATTGAAATGTAACTTTAACCAAATCATATTTATTAACACTGCAACTAGTAAATATGCTTTATTACTTTAAAGCTCAGAATTAATAGTTCATGAGAATCATTTTAATCAACTGAAAATCAAATAAGTGAACATTTTTTAAGGTAAAATTCGAAAAACATTGACCTAATAGGAAAAATATATTCTGGAACCTAATTTTCAGTTTGACAATCTCTAAGACGCATTATTTAGTAGGGTAAGAGATATCTTACCCGGGGAATTAAATTCCGAAGATGGAATTAAGTGGTAAAGAAGAGTGTAAAAGGGGATATACATATGTCATTCATTGTGCATAAAACTTAATGGCGTTAAATATTTCTTTTCAATGAAATAAGTCTTTTTGCATCATAATTTAATTAAAAAATTAAAATTATTATTTAATAAATATGAAGAATTATTTAAAAACACTTCTTCTTCAAAGTAGTCAATGCTTTGTAGCTCTTTAGCTTCATATAACTGGAAAAGCTAAAAAAATATATTTTCTTATTTAGCCCATATTGTAATTATGACTCTATTCTTTCATCTCAGTAAATTCTTCTACTTCTTATTATTATTTGGTACTTCTCGGCCAATTTTCTTTTTATTCTGAGTTTATAAATTAAAAGTGACATCTTTTTTTTTCTCTTTGATGTTTTTTTTTTCATAGTCAGAGAATTAAAAATATACTAGTCGTAAAATCAAAATGTTACAATTTTTTGTGCTTTAGATGCAAAATTAATTTCTTTTCTAACTTCATTTGAAGTACCTGCCTGCTCACTGATCCCTCTTTTTTTCAATTAAACTGTATGATTATACATGTTGTTACATGTTCCTTTCTGAGTATGCTACTCACGACATTAAGGAAGCAATTCATTCCCTTGCATTACTCTAACAAAATCTAAAACGAATTTCTTTACTAAGAGTGTGATTCGTTATAGGCGTTGGGAGCTTGTGGAGGAAATTTATCTTAGGATTTTTGCAAGTTAAAACTGATTATTATTCTTAAACTAACTTTTTCGGAAGCTTCAAGCAAATTTCAGCTAAAGGAAAAAATTTGAGGCTTTTGGTAGATATAAAAAGTTGAACGTAAAATAATTTGTTAAAACATATGGTTTAAGCTGATTTTATACCTCATTTCATGACCCTAAGTACTATAGGTTCTACTATGGCATCGCAAAGAGACAAACACACAGACAAACAAACACCTTGCAAACTAATTTTTCTTTATTTGTGTGATAAAACTATTTCAATCAACGACAATAGCTCAGGTGACTCGTTATCTACTAATCACAAAGCCCAGCGTACAAAACCCAAAAAGATAGATTTTTCTCAAATAATGTATTTTGAGAAATTCGTTTCAGCAAAAGGTAAGACTTTATTCCAACTAAAATGTTACTAATCATTTCAACTGTTTTACGAAAAACTGACTAAACCAAAAAACACTCACTAAAGAAATGGGATCTTTGTATCTCCAAAATATGTACATAATATTTCAGATAGGAAATTTGTACTAAAAATCGTTGTAATTACAGCCGGAGCAAAAGTAATTATTCAATTTTAATAGCAGCAGAATTAATTTATCTAATGAATTTAAAGCAAAAAAATAAATAAAAATAAAAATAAAAATAAATATTCACAGCATTTCAAGGTGCAAATGCGCTAAAATACGTTTTTCAATCAAAAACAGGAATTTATTTAAAACAGAAATTCTTACAGAAATTAACTTCTCAAAGTGCCAAAATTTCATTTCAGAGTCAGCTTAAAATATCAATGGATAAAAGTGTTTTATTATCTTTATCTTACGAAGAAGATATATAAAACAACGCGAAAAACTAATCTTTTAAACATGTATTACTTTAGAAGCTTAAAGTTAATGAAACATTTACTATCTACGAGATTAGCTAATTAAATTAGAAGAGCTACCTCACCTGTTTTTTACAGCTCTGCTTTAACAGTCAAGATAAATGTTCTGCAAAAACCTGAAATAAAAAAGATTCGTTAGATAAAAGCATTTTTCACTGAAAAAAGTATGCCCGATAAACTAGATAAAGTGAAAGCGTAAATATTTTTCGCTTTTATGATCACCTTTATGTTGCTAGTAATTTAAATGCCATTAATTATTTGACAAATTAAAATTTTCAGCCGAGATGGAAGAATAAAATGCAATAAAAATGATCATGCTAATCTTATATCGCTTTTTATTGAAATGGTTGATATTCATGGCATATTTTGACAGTAAAAAGTAGAAAATACCGCAAGGAACCGTGTTTAAACCACTCTTTTTTTCCTCTAGTTTTGTTTTGTTTTGTTTGTAAAGTTTTAAATATTTTCCATGGTTTTGCGTAACTAACCCAAACAAGAGGTTTTTTTTTTTTTTTTTGAAATTTATAAAGGGCTGTTGGCTTTTTCCAATTGCAGACCTAGTGCGTTCCCCAGAGTTTAGTACCATTTCTTTCAGCGGCACCACAATGAGTGTGGTACCATCGGGGCATGAGAACTTCGACGCTCAGTTTCCCTAGATGGCGGCACCTGAGCTCTAATTGATGCAGATTGCACTAGGAATTTAGTTTAGCCGAACGTATCCAAGCCAAATGTCTACTCAAGGGATCTTTTCCATACCGCATAATCACACGACATGGGAGCAGACGATTTTCTGCATCCCCAAACAAGAGTTTAAAACCGGCATCTTGACGGACAATTTTTATAATACATAACGAAATTTTTACAGTACAGTACTAATCAACGTTTCACAGACTTGGTTAAATGTACGTATTAATTATAATATAGCTTTCTTTTTTTTCAATTTTTTAACGATACTATACAAACACGTAACACTATTCCTGAATTACACACTTTGTCTCACGGAATCACTAGATCTCACTAAATTCACTAATTCGAAATTTTCATGACATTCAATTGGAATATTTTTCCATGTTGTCATGTAAACTTCCCCATGAAGATATGAAAGATGAAAATTCTTTTCCTTTTTGAAATCTTTTTATTAGTTAGTGAATAAGGCTGCTATTTTTGCGAAAACATAAAAAAAATAATTGCACGCATCAAGTACAGTTTTGTGAAATTCACAACGTAATGTTGGCTTTTTAAGATACATGGTGATCAAAAATATTTTCACTTTTCTTTAATTTGTTGTTGGTTCCCATGCACGCGTAATGAAATTTTTACTGGAAAGTGGGAGAGTTGAAGCATATCCTTTATGTGAGCAAAGTTACAGAAAAATTCGGTCATGTACTCCTTCAGGAATTTAAAAGAAAGTCTAACATGTATACGGTGATTTTGGGCTGCATAAAGAATTAGTTTATTAATCTCGAAAATTTCGATTCTTGGCTATTTAACTCTCTCATATGCAGACCACGGGGATCTTGGACCATTTCCCCTATAAGTGAATTTTTTTCAAGATAAGCTAAAACGTTTTGTTCGTGATATTAATAAGGTATTCTCTAGCAGAAGAAAACCGTTTATTAGGATTTCTTGCACTAGAAATTCCAAAATCATACAGTTCCGACGTAATGAAGTAATGAAAAGTTTCATTATCTAAGATCTAGGTGAGTGTGAGGTGTTGGTCAATAAAAAAATTAAGTTTGATTTGCTAGTAATCTTTCGGATACAATTGTTAGTAGTCTTCCAAATAGAGGACCCAGAATGGAACCTCACAGAGGAAACATAAATAAATAAAGATCAAGCGCTTACAATTGGAAGGTAGGACAAAACAGAAAGATTCCTCTGGTAACGTAGAGCTGCCTGCCATTTAGCCTTGTAGTGCCTCGGGCCACAGATGTTTCTGGAATGTTCAAAATGTGGAAATTCTCTAGTTTATTTGCCGTCGGAAGCACTGCAGACAATTAATATATAATCATAGGAGAGGAACTGGTCTACCCTTCTCCTCGATGAGTTTGTTATTCTGGGGAAAGTACTTCTTTGCAGTTTACAGGGGGGGGGGGGGCACTTAAGGTCCACTTTCATGATGAAAGGGCATTTCCTAATCATTACTGCATTGAAATAAGAGGTTTTCGATATGATCGGAAAAATGTTGCCTTAAAGAAATCGGAACGAAAATTTTTTCGCTCGCGTGAATCATGCCAGTGATTAGAAAGTCATGCGTCCACAATCCCCTAGAGTTACTAACCTATTCATTTCACATATTAAGTGTAAACATTCGTTCTAATTAAATGACTGATCAAGAAAAAAAAAGGCGATGCTTCATTGCGATGAATACTTACCATAGACACGTTACACCTTATTAAAAATAATTTAAGAACTATTGTTTTCTTCGTTTAAAAAAATATTTCCGATTTTTCTCAATAAGTTCTTCATGAGATTCCTGCATAAAAAATTTATTATTATTACTATTATTATTTTTATTGTTGTTATTATTGTTGTTATTACTATTGTTATGGTTGTTATTATTGTTGTTGTCGTCGTCGCTTTTGTTGTTGTTTTTGTTATCATGATCAATATTATTGCTATTTTTGAAGGATGAGCAGATTGGTTCAGGACTTTATTATTAGATTTTACCTATAATTTATTGTGTACCAGATAATAATGAAACAAATCGGTAACTGCCTGTTTTAAGCGTGCTGCTGCGCTTACTGTCCTCTAGTAAACTTTTTTTTTATTAATATTTTTCAAACTAAAAAAATAAGGGGAAGAAAAAAAACGTATCTACAAGTTATTTTGCTTTTGAAAGCATCATTTGGTTTTTTAACTATTTATATATGCTGAAAATTTCCTTCAAATATGGTTTAAGCCAGTTTGTAATTGAAACAGTATTTTTCTATTGTTTCGAAAAGAAGAATAACGAAAGAAATATATTATGAATTGTATCAGAATATTTAAACATTTTGCTATTCCCGTGTGCAAAACGAAAAAAACAAGGCCCATTTTCCCCAAGAATATCATCAAAAACGAATGGCCTTGAAGATAGCAGCAATGCGTGCTCCATTTGCAATGGATTTTTATAACCTACTCTTTCTGTAAAGGTGGGTTGAAGAATTACCTTCAAGCTTCTATGACGTCACATTTTATTGCACCTTTTCCGTTTCTTTTCTCTCTCCACAAGTTCGCTGGTTGTACATGATTGAACCCATTTATTTCTGTGTATGTTGTGGAAGGGGTATAAAATGATTGCTTGTTCTCCGCTTTTATTGCTTGTAGCAGCAAGTGGTGATTTTCCTGTGGATTTTAAGTGCTTTATTCTTTTACTGGATTAATGGTTAAATAGAAATGATTTTTTTTCAAAAACTTTTTCCACTTTATGAGGAATATTTCTAGAACGTTAAAGTTTTTCAAATAAAATATTACATGCGTTGAGCAAACATTTATGTTTCTTTTAATCCAATACGTCGATCGATACTAATTTATATATATATTTCAGTTTAATGCAATTATTTTTTAATCCTGAGTTTTGGTTCTTCATATCGGAAGTTTTACTTACTTAAATGCAAGCTTAATTAAGTATTTATTTAGATGCATACTATAACTGTAGACAGTTCGCAACTGATATTAAATATTGCTTAATCATCTACTGTATTCAAAGAATACATAGTTAACATTCTGCCAATTACTCATTATTTAAGTATAATTTAGTAATTTCTTCTTCCGTTTCTACTGTAGTAAATATAGTTTGAATAACACTTTCAAAATTGTATTTCAGAACAAAAGTTACGCTACGACTATAGTGAGAAGCCCTACTGAACCCTTCGTTACTCGAGTGGGGTGTTCTGAGCATCCCACGAGTAAAAACATGTGCTCAAGTATTATAATGCATACTCAAGTCAAATATTTTTAGTAGCTGCACACTTCTGGAAGCCACGGCATTGACAATATTAGTGATGGGCATAATCGAGAGATTTCAATAATCGAGTGATTCGTACTCGGGTGGTTTTGATAATCGAGTGATTAGTACTCGAGTGATAATCTCGAGTTCTCGATCGATGATTTCGAGTTCTCGAGTTCTCGATTGATGATTTCGAGTTCTCGAGCTCTCGATTGATGATTTCGAGTTCTCGAGTTCTGGATTAATCATTTCGAGCTCCCGAGTTCTCGATTGATCATTTCGAGTTCTCGAGTTCTCAATTGATCATTTCGAGTTCTCGATTGATCATTTCGAGTTCTCGATTGATCATTTCGAGTTCTCGAGTGATTATTTCGAGTTCTAGAACGATCATTTCGAATTCTCGAACAATTATTTCGAGTTCTCGTTCGATTTCAGAATGGAATGAATCTCTAACAGGGACGTCATTTAGTGAGTCAGAAAGGAATTTCGTGTCAAGGAGCTGGAGCAACAAAATTTTTGAGTTGCTCAGCTCCGACTGTTAAATATTTGTTCCAACGCTGCTCCAGCTCTGCTCCGTGCAGCGAATAGCTTTAATAGAAATCATCTTTATTTTTTAATTAACTAAAGTTACTATCATTTAATTATTTATTTATAGACAATTTATTTTGAAAAAACTCTTTTTGAAAAATCACCTTTCGTTTTACGTTGTTGTTCACTTAAAGCTAGTTTTAATGAAGAAAGATGCCATCTTTAATGAAATTCTAATTTTAAATGATCAGAGCAAATAAGCGCAACAAGTTTCCGTGTTTTGGCTCCGCTGCTACTCCAAGCAAAAACTAATTGCTCCACTGCTTCGCTCTGCTGCTCGACGCTCCGCTCCAGATCGCTGTTTGTTGTTTTTTTTACATGTAACATGTACCGAGTTTATATACCCCCCCCCCCCTCCTTTGAAATGACGGGCATGATCTCGACAAGTTACTGATTATTTCAAATGATTTCTGTGCATGACATTAAAGATCACCCCCTCTCACCGCCCTCGAAGCATACAGATTTATGGGCGTTGAAGGGATTTCGGCAAAAGAGGAAGTAGCGAGTAGATGAAAACTTTTAAGCGGAAGGGTGAGTACAGGAATGTTATTCATACTACGTTCATACATTATGCTATGCTGACCTAGGGCTGGCTACATTTCACTAATTTTGTTTCGTGCTATATCTGCTTACCGCTTAATGCTTATGATTATTTTCTGAACAACCGATAAAGGTTCTTTATTAATTGCATATTGCAAACTATTATGTTATGAAAACTATTTGTTTATTTATTTATTTATTTACTGGATAGTAAAGTAACAGCAGTTTTTATTTTTTAATTTTTTCTTATTGACGAAAAATTATTTTAGCAGAAAACCCTTACCTATGTCCCTTAGTATTTATTATTTTTCTAAATCCAAAGGACAGAGAAAAACGATCTGTATGCATATATATGTCGCGGTGAAAGACCGAAATTGGTTAATGTCAACATTCACGAACGAAGTCCATGAAAGTCCGAATATTTGGTTATATTCTTATATATTTGGACATTCAATAGTGTATGTCGACAATTACAGATGGGCTCTGGTGAAAGACGAAGCAAAAAGTCGATGCCAATAGAGTTGCAAGCAATCCCGAAACATATGTTTGCATTTTAATGTTAATTTATGCTTTTTTAACGTGAAAATTTTTATTACAGTTTACTTGCACAAAGTTACTTATGTCACCTTATTATTTTCACCTTATGGTCAAAAAGCGACGGCGCTCAGTGGCTGTATAGTTGTTGTAAAACAGTATAGTGTTGTTCATTTTATATAGCTGTCAGTTTTTTTAACCCTTTATAGGGCCATTTTTTATAGTATGGGTATGTTAAAATATTTTTCAGATTTTGTTTTGTTTCAAAAAAGAAATTCATGTAGGACAGTAAATAAGATTAGCGTGATTTTTTCCACCACCCCACCTTTGAGGGGGGAGGGGGTAGTTATAATATTTGAATATTGATACATGTGGTAGTAAATATATTTCCCAGAGTATGTGCAAGATTCTGCGAATCAGAAAAGGTAAAATAGCTTACTATAAACATCTATAATTTCATGAATTTGGTGGGAAGCATACTTCCTACTGCCTTAGAAAGGGATGAATTACTAATCAGGCCCGTCATTTCAAAATTTTACAGGGGGAAGGCAAAGGATATGTAGAAACTCTATGTATATTGCATTTAAAAACAAAATACATGTACACATATAAGTTCATTATAATTCCCAGGGGGGAATCGACCCCCCTAAATGACGGGTCTGTTGCCAATGTGTGCATTTTATGGACTTTTTGGAACCGCATTTACCTCCATGAAGCCTACATAGACCGACCTGGAATCCACTCTTCCGTTCTTAAAGGAAGACGAAAATTTTCCTTCATTTTGAAAATTAAAACCTATAAAAGTAGTGTTCTTGAATTTAAAAATCATGCTCATCTAGAAAGGCTGATTTTTTATATAATTTTATTTATTTATAACATTTATTTATTGTGATAACAAGGGCGGGATACTTTTCTCCACCAGGTAGTGGGGTCCAGGAATTTTACATGCACGTATCATCCCAAGTGTACATGGTGGGTCTTCAGCAGGTATCGAACGCGCGACCTTCCAGGTGGACGTCCGAAGCTCTAACCACTAGGCTACCACGGCCCAATTGCAGGATACTGGTATAGGGCAAGTTATCAAAGGATAAGCCATAGAAATCCATCATATGCTCATGTGGTGGTAAAACATAATTATTATTTGACAGAAGGAAATGTTGTTATTAAAAGCAAAAATTTACTGAGATATTAAAAAGTGTGTATAAACTAAAATTTGCATCCTTAAGCAACTGCGTATTCTGTCTATTTAAAAATTTGATTCGGACTGCTATGTAATAATTACGTATCTGACGTAATTCTATGAATTCACCTTTTTTAGGGAAAGGAACAATTAAATAAATACTCCTCCCTTCATGCATCAAGTTTTTAGTTTCTAAAAAAAAACTCTCAAATTGAATAATTAATTTTCATATATTAATAGTGATTTTGAAAAGATTACCCTGACATCTTTTTTATAAAGAAGAAAATAACTTGAAATAATGAAAGAAAATGATCCATTCAATGCAATTTCTTAGAATGGAACCGTGTTGTATGAGAAAAAAGCCTGTGTTTATTATTAAGAATAGCTACACACACTCACACATCTAAATGATTAGTCTCGTCTACTCGGCGCTTTGTCTCGATATGCTGACGCTAATCGAAAATAAATGCCAAGTTCGCACATCTAATCATTTAAAAATATTATATGACTTTCTAATGTTTAAAAGCCTAAAAAAAAACTTACAGCAGACGCCTTGCAATTGGTACCGCAACGTCAAATTCTTTTTTTCCCTTTGGTAATTTTCTCATGTCGTTTAGTTGCATATTTAGCACAGATAATATCAGTAGCGGATTTAGGCTTAGGCCCGGGAGGCCCGGGCCTAGGGCGGCAAATTTTGAGAGGCACCAAAATTTTTAAGACGACTAAAATTAAAAATCGATTGGGTTTTCTGTAAACTGTAAGACCAAATTTCAAAGTTTATTTTATTGCGCTCAAATAATTAATCAGGCTAGTACTAAAATCTGAACTATCTAACAAAATGATTTTTAAAAACTTTTTTAATGATAGGGGGCGCCATGTCGTTTCGGGCCTACGGTCCTCAAACCTAAATCCGCTACTGGAAAATATATGTATGCATGGATGATATTTAAATATTAAAGACTTCAGTAATAATAAACTGTATCACGTTTTTTACCTTTTTCACAAAACTACATGTAATATAAAACTAATAGCCTCAATAAATAAGATATTAATAATATTCTGTTTATAAAATAATAGTTATATACAGGGCCCGACAAATCCCGGGCGCCAGGTCGCCCGGGTGACTAAAAAATATCCCTTGGCGACTAGTTTTTTAGGTGGCGACAAATGAAAATATTATAGCTGGCTCCTAAAAATTCTCCCTGGCTCCTAAGATTCTCGGATTTTTGTCGGACTTTGGTTATATCTATATAAATAAAACCGAAAGTTTGTGTGTGTGTGTGTGTGTGTCTGCCGATCGCCTCCTGGCGAGATGGAACGGGCCAGAAGAACGAAATTTTGGTTACGGATACCTTGGGTCAGGTCCTCGTGCACCTCGAAGCGTTTTTCCTAAAATTCGAATTTGTTCTTTTTTTATTCCAATTTTAAGCAAAACTGTTGATTTTGGGTTTATCTCATCGAAGAAACGTCCCACGTTTTAGATTTTTGCAGCATATTGATGCCCGTAAAAAACTGCACAACATGATCTCCTTCTGAAGTTCGTAGAACAAATAGAGCACGCGCAATATTCATTTAAAGTAGTTTTCGAACTTTAAAGCAAGGCTTACCTCTGAATTTATTTGCTCAATTTGTGTGTTTTCGCCAAAATAAATAGTACTTTTGTCGCCAAAGGGAAAATTTCTGCTGAAGCAAAACTAATGAAAATTCCTTTCGGATTAAATTGCAAACATATACTTTTCTCGCCAAGAAGATATAACTTTTTTTTTTCACCGTAGTCAATTGTTTTTAATTCATTATTTTACGTTTCAAATTTCTCTGCATAAGATGCATAACTAATTTTTCTGCATAACTTCATAAGATGATGTCTTTTTGAAATTTGTAGAACAAATAGGACACACACAAATGTTCATTTTAAGTAGTTTTCGAATTTTAAAAAGATTCCTAAATTACCTCTGAATTTATGCGCTCAAGTTGAGTATTTTCGCCGAAATAAAGAGTACTTTTGTTGCCAAATAGATTATTCCTGTTACAGTAAAGTTAATAAAAATTGATGTTTGGATAAAGTTGCATACATTTACTAGGTTGGAAGGCTTTCGATATCGCTGATTTTTGATGAAATTTAAAATTTCGCCAAGAGGTGATAATTTATTTTCCCCCGTGCAGTATTTGTACTCAATATACTATGATATTTTACGCTTCGTAACTTTTCCAAACGGGGCCAAAATTCCTTATTGGTAATATTGTTCTCATTCAATTCAATACGTGATTTACATTGTAGGATCTTGGAGCATTTGCGTTACGCTTCTATTACAATAGTGCAATTTGGCGAACTTCTACTTTATTTTAACTTTTTTACGCAGCGGTTTTAATTGATTCCATGTTTTACTCAAGTGATTTATTTTATAACATTTATTTATTTTTTTGCACTGCATATTCGCCACCGTTTGGACAGAATTTAGTTATCTCTTTCTGTCAACTTATATTTCAAACAGTATTGGCGCAGTACTAAACATTTTCCAACTGAAATGTGCATGTTTCTTTGCCTTTGGAAATAATGCTTTTCTTTCTTCCGTTTTTAGCCGAATTTTATAAAAGTGCTATTTTATTGAATTTTAGTAAATGTTTTGACAATTTTGCAAGCGGGATTTTTAGGAACTGGTGTCCTTATTCTGATGGGTATTTTCAAATGGACTGTTGGAAATTTTAGGAACAGCAGCTCTTAAAGTTCTGTAGTCTAATGGACATTTTTAGTCACAAACGTCTTTATTCGAATGGAGATTTTTTGGGACTCATGGTTCTTATTACATTAGGGATGCTTAGGAATAGTTATCTTTACTCAAATGGAGGGCTTTAGGGAATGTTTTCTTTATTGTAGCAGAAAGATTCATGGGCCATTGTTCTTCTGATGGGCATTTTTAAAGAGAATACTGCTCTAATTCTGATGGGAGTTTTTACATGTGGCGGTGTCTATTTTGTAATTGGGATTTTTACGGATTCTTGATATCATTTTGGAACAAGTATCCTGATGCATATGATCATTTCAGTTACTGTTGCCCTTACTCAAATGGCAATTTTTATGAACTGCTGTTGGCATTTTAATGTTGATTTTTACGGACTGTTACTTTTAGTTCAATAAGAGAAATTTTTAGAGACTGCTCTTTTTAATGTCATCGTGATTTTTAAGGAGTTTTACTTTTTAAAGGGGATTTTTAAGGACTGTTGCCCATCTTCTGCTGGAATTTTTAAACTATATTTCTCCTTATATAATTACAACAGAATTTTGTACATGTGTCACTTGGCCTGGGAATGATGCAATGTTATCCCGCGCAACGCCGGGCGTGTCAGCTAGTATATAAATATATTAAACTATTGTGAAGGTCCACTCTTCTGAACAATGGTTCAAGAGTGAATACAAGGAGGGATCAAAAAATGGAATTAGAGATTATATGAATAACAAGCTAAAAAATTAACGATTTCCCCCCTTTGGTACAAATTTTTGGGTAGCAGAACTGTAATTTAGGAGGGTACAGGAATGGGCAACTGCCTTTCCCTGGCTTTGAGAAATATAGTTTATTTTTGTCAATGCAAGTTTTTTTTTTTTTTGATGCAATAAAAAGGAGAATACTCCTTTGCCTCCTACTGGAAAAATTCAAAATGGCAGTCCTGATAAGGAAAGCTAATAAAGCTCAGGTCCGACTCGGGGCACAGTGGTAACGTATTCAAGAGTTGTAGTTGCTTTGGAACTGAGGTCTGAGGAGAGGAACTTGTTATTGTACCACAATATATGACACACATCCTGTTGGCAGCTAAGAATTCTCTACTTGTTCCCTATGCAGTAAAAGAACCGGCAAATCCTTCCAAACCACTACCGTTGCCCTAACATTTCGCAATACAGCTTAGGAGTCATTCATAAATAATGTCACGCTTCGACGGGGGGGGGGGGGGGGGTGTCAAGAAACTGTGACAGTTCGTGACGAGGAGAGGGGAGGGGGTAACAAGAAGTTTGACATCGCCCGTTTTGATTTCTATAAAAACGTTTAAAATCAGGAAATTAAACTTATTTTATGCTAATGTAATAAAGCGTGAGATGGGTCAAAGGGGGTAGGGGGTATGTTGAAGTGTGACACTTAGTGAAAAAGGGGGAGGGGGTCAGATATATTGAAAAAAGTGTGACAACATTTATGAACGGTCCCTTAAAACCCCGATTTTAGAACGTCAATTTAAACAACTTTTCAGTGCTAGAGCAACCGAACCCCCCCCCCCCTCCCCTTATGCTCTTACCCCTTATGGCACACTAACGATAACTTAGAAATGCGCTTGTAAAACTTAAATTTCGAAAAATTTTGGGAATCCCCCCCCCCCCCCGTTTCCCTGACGTCATCAAAAACAGCTTGCCATTCCGGTTTCTGCAATTTCCGGGAGAAGTTCCCTACCCTCCTCCACCCCTCCCATCACCAAAAATATACTGAAATAACGCACATGCCAGAGATAATTCCGAATATCAACTTTCCCAAACAGCTCTATAAGTACAGCATTAAGCTGCGAATTTATCACTTAAACTTAAAAAAATTCTAGAAATGTGCCAACTCCTCCCCAACGGCACCAAAGAGTTTAAAACTACGATTCTCGTTCTTCAATTTCAAAGTAATGCTCCATAAAAATCCCTACTTAACCCTAATATAGCACCACCCAAAATTGAGTTTTCAGTATTTCAATTTCGAAAAATTTCCGTCAGTTTTCTTTTCGTTAAGATGATAAAAGTAGTCTTAATTTCTATTTTTTATACATTTAATTCTAGAAATTTTTACGGAGAAACCCCTCCCCCTCTTTTACCCAGGAAAAATAGCCTAAAGTAACGTTCTAGGTAGGTCCCTCTTTTCCTAACATCTGCAAAATGCAACACAAAACTGCGATTTTAGCGTATAAATTTCTAAAATTTTCGGAGAAATTGTACGAACCCGTTCCCCTAATGTCTTTAGTGATAGCTTAAAGATATATTTTGAGGATTTTAATTTAGAAAATTATCCTCAAAGAGGTCCCCCGTGAAACCCCTTTTCTCTAGCATTTCAATTCCATAAACTTTTCAATGTAAAGTGATATGTAACCACACCTAGATATAAAGCAATTCTCTGCGAAGATAAAAAAACGGGTGGTGCGAATCAAATAAAGATGTCGATTAAAAAAATGCATTGCTTTTGAAATGATCCTTACTATATACGTTAATTTATTTACCCATTTGTTTGTTCTCCCCGGCACCCCCGTCCTCTAAATTTGTTTCTAGCAATTACTTCCGCTTAAATAAGAAACTATCCCCCTTTGTTACCTACTCACACACATAGCCATTTTCGCAATCACGTGACTACGAATCAGCCAAATGTATTACCCGAGAAGAAAATCATCCGAGACATTCATTCGTTTCTATCTTCCGAGAAGTAAACCAACTGAGTTCTCGAGATGTTTAATCGAGTTCTCGAGATGTTTAATCGAGTTCTCGATATGTGCAATCGAGTTCTCGAGATGTTTAATCGAGTTCTCGAGATGTTCAATTGAGTTCTCGAGATAGTCGTCTGAATCGAGTTCTCGAGTTATCCTGAATAATCGAGTTCTCGATTATGATAACTCGATTATGCCCATCACTAGACAATATCTATTAATTCCACAGATTTCCTAAAAGAAGTAAGCGCCTGAAACTATTCAACCGGGGTGCTGGTGACCCCGCAAGCTATCATGAAATATTTTTTGTTCTAAAAAAATAAAATAATAAGTAAGTAAACTAAACAAGGCAGGCCATCTTACAGATTTTAAAAATTTTTAATTATGAAATAATTGGATTTTTATTTTGCCATTTTTTTTCTAAAATGAAAAAAAAAAAAAAAATGCAAAATTTCAATGGCGAATGAAACACTTGCGTTTCCGGAATCTTTGGGCATCTGTTTCGTTAGATTGTTAAGGTAATAGACAACAGACATAGGTTATAACCTCTTAGATTATGACGAATAATTCGAGGAATTTCTGCTTATCACCCGGAATTAAAACAAGAAGCTGGTGAAATATTGGAACAAGATTCTGATCCCGAACTAATCGGATATTCGACTGAGTAACATTATTAAATGACCATGTCTAAACAAAACTTAATGCGTAAAATAAGTAGTAAATGTAAATCTTTTAAAAATAATTTTCATAAAATTATTAGTTCCTTGTATGAATGATTTGTTTTTATTAAAAAAAAAGGTTGTTTTAATTACGTGTAAATCGTTTTTTTTCTTTTTTCTTTCTCCAATGGGGCTGTGGTATTAACCCTCAACCATTGCGTTCCCCAGTAATTGGTACCATCTCTTTCAGCGGCACCACAATGAGTGTGGTACCTTCTCCGCATGAGAATTTTGACATTCAGTTACCACTAGATGGTGGTACCTGAGCTCTCATTGATGCAATATGCACTAGGAATTTAATTTAGCCGTGAGTATCCATGCCAAACGGATACTCAAGGGAACTTTAACATGACGCATAATCATGCGACATGGACGCAGACGATTTCCTGCATCTTGAAAATCCACCGACTTGGGCCAGGTTTGACCCTGCGATCTTGGGCATACGAGACCTGCGTCTTACCACTACGCCACCCTGTCGACATGTGTAAATCGTAATATGTGTAATTCAAAATTGTCGCAAAACTTTTGGTGATGTTTACAACACTTTGCAAATCATCGTGTGACGAAGAGAGGCAACCAGCATTAACCCTAGCACGACGCAATCGGATGACACCAGATGGCGCCACCACCACTACTCCACCTCACTTTTTGGACCTGAGGCTGAAAGGGAGGGAAATTTTTTTCAGTCTCCAGTGCCATTGGAGATGCCTCGGCACTAAAGGGGCCACGGATTTTACATGCACGTATCCCCCAAGTGTATATACTGGGCCTTCAGTGGATTTATACTATAAATTATTCGTTAACAAAATGCGTGCACAGAAAGAATAGACTGGCAAACACATCTAAACCTATAATCTTATAAACTTTGCATTATAACTATTATTATCTGCATAACTAATTATATGTTTTAGCAGCATACATTTTTTAGGTGCGTTTAGTGAACGAGACGCATTTAAAACAAACATTTGTAGTAAGAAAGTTTCAAGGAGAAGAAAAAATTTCAAAAAGATTTTATCTGTTTTAGATTTTCCTAGAATGGTGCACGCGTTGAAATATATTTATAGCCTTCAAAACTGCTTATGCAAATGGAAGGGTTTAGCAAACTTGTCCGCTTATGTGTCATAGTTTTGAAAGGGCTTCTTTTTCTTAGAAATCTTGGGCATAAAAGGGCAAAGACAGCTTTCCGGAAGAAAAACGGATCAAATTACCTCACAACTCTTAAAGAAGAAAGGGCGAATTTTCTTCTTCTTTATTCTTTTTTTAAGCACCATTTTTCTCTAAAAATCAGACCTCGTTTGTTTTTCTTTCTGCTGAAGAATAAATACAAGAATTTTAGGAAGAAATGTAGGCAAAGACAGAAGGGTTAGAGATGATAATTTTCAGACGCATTCGCTGCTTAAACTTCGCAAGAACTTTCAGAATTTTTTCCTTTTCTTTTTCGAGTTTGAAATATTTAGTAACTAGATGTTTGGATAAAAGTTTTAAATAAAATATTGCGAAAAGTTTGACCATGCTAACAACTGCATTTCTCAAAATTTTCAGTTGAATAGTTTTCACTGCTTATTTCAAAAGTCCTATATACTTGAAGGTAACTAAAGATCCAAGGGGTCGTTCAAAAATGATGTCACGCTTTTTGCCCATATATTTGACCCCCTCCCCCTTTGTCGCAATATGTCACACTTCAGCGGACCCCCTTCCTCCCTTTGTCACATGTCACGCTATGTTGCATAATGCATGATTTCACACCTCTTGTTACCCCCTCCCCTTGTCACACTTTGTCACAATTTCACGAACCCCACTCCACCCTCGAAGAGTGACATCATTTATGAATGATCCCCAAGTACTTTAGCAAAATGCTATGCAACTTCTATGTGCTGGTAAAGTTTTGATATTGGAATGACTTGAATGTATTAATAAGGTAAATTTCTTTCTTTGATTTTAAATTTTAACGCAATTTAATTTTTTAAAGGTTTTCAAGGGTTTCTTTAGGTTTTCGTTCAAAAAGAAAAACAAAACAAAACATGTATTGATGTACCTAATTTCAAAACATATTGATCGTTGGGATTTTCCAAAGCTAAGCAATTTATTTTGCATATTGCAATATTAGTTAAGAAAATTGCGACTGATTTTGCTGTTACTAATCCCCCTGGCAGTGCGCCCAGAAACCCCCCGCACCTGCCATTTTCTGGCCTATCGTATTTTTAGATGCCCCCGAGTGCAAGCCCTCGGAAACAAATGGGGTTCCGGGAGAGCTCGACCAACCGCAAATTTATGAAAACCATTAAAAAAAAAAAAAATTATAGGTCATTGGAAAACACTAAAAGTCATAATGCGCGTGGTGCGGAATACGAAAGATTGCATAGTGTCTGTAAATCAACATCAGATAACAAAAATTGTTACACTACAAGCATTAGTATCATTGAGGTATTGCGCACAACCAAAGCCGCACCACACTATAACAATATAACTCAATATCCCCCTGGCATAGGAAAACCTACCAGGTCCAGAAGTTTAATAATCCACTGGCTGTAGGGTAATTATACAGCTTCATTTTAGAGCGAGGTACCACGAGGGCTGAAGTCTGACTTTTACCTCAAATGCTGTGGTCTCTTAATTTTGAACCAGATCCCAGATGAGAGACCGACACCTGGGTTTGGCACCCCCAGAGGTATCGTTTCACTTGGAGGACATTGGAGCCACGACCTATTTAACGTGCACCAGCTCCTTTTAGTGTACACGGCCCCTTCAGGAACTAGCTGCGAGAGGTTGTCACCCTCCCAAACACTGACCTAAGTCGATGTTGCTTCACTTTCGGTGTTCTGCGGGAACCGAGCTTCTACCGACTGGTCCACTGCGGGACGCGACTGCTTTTAGCCGATACTATCACATGCTTAATTTTAATGACTCTGTTTCCTTATCTATCCAACGTAAAGTTTATATTGGAATGACTTGTATTTATTAATAAGGTAAATTTCTTTCTTTGATTTTAACACAATATAATTTTTTAAGGCTTTTAAGGATTTTTTAGGTTTTCTTTCAAAAAAAAAAAAAAAAACATTTACTGTTGTCCCTAATTTAAAAACATTTTGATTGTTGGGATTTTCCAAAGCTAAGCAATTTGTTTTGCATATTGCAATATTAGTTAAGAAAATTGCCACTGCTATTAGCCGATACTATTACATGCTCAATTTTAATGACTTTGTTTTCTTATCTATCCGACGTAAAGTTTTTTTGATTGATGAAAGAGATTTCCATAAAATAAAATCATTATGTGTCATAGCTGGATCTGATGTTTTTCCTGCATTGACGTGAGCTACGAGAAAAAGAACGAACACACAATTCAGATATTTCTACTGAGAATTATCATACAGGTGGCTTGGATATAAAAATGATCCCCTTCGTGTGGTCACAAAATCCTGATGTCCCCACAAACGGCAAGAAGGATCTAGACAGTTACTATCCCGAGGTACATAACATTCTATGAAATCTTCTGGGTTGCTAGGCGTTCTTGTATGAAATCGAGGAGCACAGTTCCTGGCACATCATATGAAATTTGATGCGATTGGATTTTGTTATAGTGTGAGGTTGTGCGACAGTTTGTGATTGCGGTGTCAATGATTTTACTAAGTGTTTAATATCACAGAAGCAGTATGCTTTAGTGAACATTTTGTAACTAATTTAGTCAAATTAATCGTTACTATATTCTAAATAATTTTAAGTGTCGCAAATAGTTTTTGCATAAATACGGCGTTTCAATTTATCCAAATGCAAACTTTCCTCGACATTGTTACGATAATCCAACAACTTTATGCCAACGGTACAGTAATGGAATGGTGTATGAATAAGAGAGTCATTTATGATAAAACCTTAAATGCCGGATGCCTTAACACCCTGGGAAATTTTTTTTAAAATAAATATTTACCTTAAAAACAAAAATTAATAAATAAGTCAAAATAATAACTAAATAAATAAATAAAATAAATCGCACAGATTGAGCTTTCTAAAATGCCTGATTTGAGCAATAACTGCTCAAAAATTACTTAATTATCGGAATATTTTTAAGCGCAATGTATATTTTCTGGTAGTATATGATCCGCTCATCTTCATAAGTTACGCTTTGAAACTGCTAAACCACGTACTCAAAAATTCCTTTTTTTACTTCCATATTTGCATCAACTGTCTTCTAAAAATGCGCTGGATATATTTTATGCCGATCTCTATGAAGTGCGGAACATTTCAATAAAACTAAATTACACGCTAAACACTTTCCAAAGTCATTACTGCAAAAACTATATGTTCACATCAGTATCAAGTAAAGGCGAAAAAGATTAAAGAAGACATAAAACGATTGCATCAGCTGTTGCATAATGTTTTGAACAATAATAGATGCGATGTTGCTCTGCGATAGACGCAGCCTTACTGAGTAGAAATCAATACATCATGAAAAAGTCTTTGAAAAATAGAGCAGTGTTTACAATGTTGGAAGTGTCGCTTTCAGTTTTTTCCTGGCATACTTCGTTTCGCTTTTGTAGATTTCATATAATATTTTTTTTCCACTGGAATATATTTACTTAAAATTGTGTCGCTGTTGTACATTTCAAATACTTTTTCCCCTGTAATAATTATAGTTTTCTTCCAGAAAAGTGGTTGTTGTGGAAGTGGCCTTGCAATTTCAAATATACATTCATACATACAAATATATATATATATTTGTATGTATGTATGTAAAATATATATAAAATTGTTGACACTCTGATACTTCTGTACCAAAAGGATCTGGTACAAATCCTCCGCAATCCCTTTCATAAGATGACCCACTTGTTCGTCTTCAGGCATGGAAGGATTAACTATGCGGCACAGAGCGAGAACGTCCTGTATGTATGCTTCGGATGTCTCACCGGTTTGCTGCGTGCGTGTTAGCAAGAGTCTTTCAGTTTGGCTCTTTGTCTCGTCTGATCGCCAGAACGTGTTATTTAGGGATTTCTTGAACTCAGCCCAATTAGAAAAAGTGTCTTCATTGTTATCAAACCATTGCCGGGCCGTGCCGGCAAGATAAAAAAGGAGGGGGAAGCGAGCCATCGAGGGACAAGCGAGGGACATCTGCTCATCCCAATGATTATATGATGCAGTTCGTTCAAAGTCTTTTAGCCACATGCTGACATCTTGTTTGTCGTCTCCAGAGAAAATACATATATTTCTTGGAAGCTGATGAGCCAGGATTGGAACCGGGGCAACGCTGACTTGAGTGGAGCTACCACCCGCTGGGGTTTCACGTTCACAGTTTCACTTTCTTTAGTCATATTTCTCAAACCTCTTGTTCGATTAAGTAAGAAACCAAACTCGGGAAGCAATCCCTGAAGCCATTGACTTCTGCATAGCTCTTCCGTCGTATTTGCGGTACCCGGCGCCTCCACCAAATCTGTCACGTAGTTTTTTTCGTGAATAATAATTAACCAAGGGTAATCTCAACTAGAGAATTTATTGATAACTGAACATAGACAAATTTAAATAATAGCTGGGAAATTAAACCGTTTCAGATGGTCACTCCAAAGTACACACACACCTAAGCACTCACTTCACCGCTTTTATATACTTCTTGTTTTTTTCTTTTTTTTTAAATCTCAACTCGAGAATTTATTGATAACTGAACATAGACATATTTAAATAATAGCTGGGAAGTTAAACCGTTTCAGACGGTCACTCCAAAGTACACATACACACACCTAATCACTCACTTCACCGCTTTTATATACTTCTTGTTTATCTTGTTCTTTTATATACTTCTTGTTCTCGCATGGGCAGTTCTGCAGGAATTGCGTATTTCCGCCGCTGGAATGTTCTAGAGCAGGGGTCTCCAAACTACGGCCCGAGGGCCACATCCGGCCCGCGGACAGATTATGTCCGGCCCGCGGAGAGCTAGCATACTTGAAAGAAAACTCCTTCTAGAGAACATATTTATTTTTTATAGCAAATTAAATTAAGTTTACTGAAGTAATCTATTTTTATGTTGAATAATTATGTTGTAGGGTAATCAATATGGCCCTAAGGCTGGAAAGTTTGGAGACCCCTGTTCTAGAGCAAGTGACCACTATCCGGTCAGGAAAGCACCAGGAATAAATAAATAAATAACACCTCTAATACTTTTAAAGAAAATCCGGATACTTCCCCTGCTGGGATTCGAACGCGTGACGCCTGGGTGAGATGCAAGAATCCTAACCACTAGACTACTTGGGAACGTAGTTTCCGCTACAATATATATACAGTGAAACCTGTGTAAGTGAACCACTTGCGGTGCAGTACTTTAGTGGTCAACTTAGACAGGTGGTCAACTTATAGAGGGTGAGGTAGAGGGTGAAGGGCTAATAACATTCCTGACAAAAGGGGTCAACTTAGACAGGTGGACATCAACTTACAAAGGTGGTCAACTTTACAGGTTTTACTGTACATTGTTTAAAATTTTCAAGTAATGAAAAATGCATCTATCATTATATTAAACTCTTATAACTTCCAACATTCACTATTCATTTAACGTTTGCTTGTCTTTGCTTTATCATTTTTGATGCATTAGTGACACGAATCTGCACTGCCCGTAAAAGCCCCCAAAATGTTCCAGGTTAGGATCCTGTCCCAAGTATTCACAGTACAATAGAAGCAGTCGTTTAATAATGGTTTTACAATTATTTTACAAACTTTATAATTTTCGATTCTAAAAACTGGAGCGACGCTTTAGTTTTCAGCATGCTGATAATATAAAATCATTTTATCTCAATGCTTTGTGCGAAATTCCCCTGTAAACAAACATCACATTATTATCAAAATTTTGACATTTTTATTCTTCAAAGCACTATTTTACACTAACCGCTTTCAGAGACATTTTATTCATAAAAGACATTTTATTTAAATTATGCGTTTTCATCATTATATTATTTCGAGACCGTCTAGGTGGCTACAATTATGCCTTCAACAATTCATAACGCACTCAGTGAACTGTTGATCCCAACGAGAAAAATGCCGAGTCTAAAAATTCATCTATCTTTCCTGGGTTTAAGATTCAGTAAGTCCCTTAAAAGCTTTCTTCATGTACTTAGATGATGGATGATCAAGATATTACTTGCTTTCTACATAAAAGTTCAATTCTTCTAGGCTAAGTCCACGTAAAGACATTCTATAGAGATTAATAAGAGGGAAACTTTTCGCCAATTTAAGCATTCTAAAGCCCATCTCGGTGTGAGATTACGAGATCACCTTTGTAGCCTGTAAAATAGTTGTTTAAAGGTTTTGATTTGCATACAAAAGCAGATCATTAAACGTTGTTTGGAACGCAAATGACTCATTTACCTTCAATTTAATGCAGAAAATTGTTCCACAATTGTTGGTTGGATAGGAAGACTCAGTTCGAATATGAAAGATTAAAATGATGTGAAGTTCTGTGTTTAATTTTACTATTCTGCGTTTCGTTTGTTTGGCGATAAATTTATCTGTATCTCTGTTATGACTCATTGCTTTGTTCGATTTTCTTTGAGTCTGATATCAATGTTTCTTAAAGACATTAAAAACGGGGTGGGGATTTTTATTTTGTTATTTCGTTTCAAGATGCTGTCACTATAATGGTTCATTTTGATGCAATGTCTAGGTTTTAACAACTCTAGACATAGCTCAAGTCGTTATTTTATTGGTTGGTATAAGACCATAAATATAACTTTAGAAAATAGCGAATGTATGGGGAGAAAGGGGGTACACTTTCGTGACACAAGATGTTGCGCAAGATAGCCTTTTAAAAAACTGTTCCTTTTCGATGATTGACGTCGGATAAACCTTTAAATATTGTGATGAAGCGTATGATTTTTTTCCCTTTCTTCTTTTGCGTTGAGAGAATGAGAGGGCATAGCTACTAGCGTCAAATTTCTTTTGCTATATCATATTCCTTTATTCTTTTTTATAAAAATCACTTCTACATCAAGAATTTTGTTAAGTGTGGAGCGACAAAGTTTTTTTATATCGAATTATAAAAGCTTCGAAATATGAAGCTTTTAGTTCAGCTACGAGTTGAGATCTCTGCTTATCAGTGCCTAGAAGAATCCATTCATGTTTGAGGGCAAAACTAGTGTAAGAATTGTGCCGCATTTCATTCTCGCTTCGTTTGTACCGTCGATCGGGGTGACTTTTGCCACATCTATGGTAATTTTCCCATTTTTCAAATGTTAGTTCATTATACCATTTCTGATATAACTAACCTGATAACAAACGTCAGGAATAAACGTTTCATTCAATAAACTAGCGACGTTTTGCGGAGAAGTTGCCAAACTCCAGAAGTAACACAGACTAACATTTGAAAAGTGGGAAAATTCACCGCGGATATGGCAAAGTTATCCCGTGTCGACGTGGTGTCATTTATTTCTTCTGAGGGCATTTTAAAGCTAAAGGAATTACAATTCCAGTTACATACTTAATATTATTATATTATATAAATTCACTTTCGTTTAATTTGTAATGGAAGCACTTTTTAAAAAATAGTATTTGCATCGAAAATATAGCTAAAAAATGCAGGCTACTATATTTGAATTGGTTTGTTTGGCTTTACTTTTAGATGAAAAGCGAAGTAAAAAGGCATTGTTAGAGACAAAAATTTATTTGATTTTTAGATTTTTTGTCACTTAGCTTAATGTTTCTGTTAAAGGATTTTTTTCTTTTTATTGGTAGGATATTTTATACTCAAAAATTAAAAAAAAGAGACTGCCAAATAAGAAAACAGTTTACATTGAACTAGTTTTTATAAGGAACGATATAAAAAGTTACTATTAAAAAATAAAACTTCCTTTTCTCTTCGAATTAAAAGCTTAAGAAAATAAATGTTTTACTTTGGAACATGAAATATTTTACAGAATAATGTAAAATGTTTGATATTTTGAGAGGAAATAGACAATTTTTTGTATGAAGAAATGTTAATGTAATAATCTTTTATTACATGCTACTGAAAGACGAACGAAAGTAGTATGGAGCTTTTAATAATATTTTAAATTCAAATGGTAAATAAAGCATCAGCATTCTTTCGCATGCAAACGCTTTGCTCAAATATCTCTTTCCGAGCGGTTCGGAAACGGTCTTCTTGCAATCGCAATAAATTTCGCATTCCATACTACGTAAAGTATGAGCGAATGTAACAGTGAAGTTATTTATGCTAGAGATGCCCATTTGAGACAAAGCAATAGATAAAGCAGAAGTACTGCATCAGAGCTTTCTATAAATGATATGTAGTTCTCCTTTTCGAGGAAGAAATTATTCAAAGTGCACTTCGGTTCGATCGTAATTCAGAGTAATGCATCACTATCGGTTTTATCTCGGTGGCTCAAACCAAACGGTCTTATTGAAGCTGCATTTCATGTTCAAGTTTTCTTGTTTCTTGTGATGGGCCATAATACGAAAGCATTCTACTACAGTACACTTAACGTTCTAAAACAGAACTTCTCAAGAGTATATATTATAAATGCCTTTTGTTGCAAGAAAAGAATATACAAACAAATACTTTATCATGTATTAAAATTTTATTTTCTTTTAAGCACTTTTTATTGTCTTCTCTGTCATCACTGTATGAGCATTTTCTTCGTTTTTCTGATTCTTTGTAATGTGATAAGCACATTATTAGTAGCAGTTTAAAGCATAATTCCTCTTCAAATGCAAAGTTTTTGAGCTGAATGCAGGAGTAAATTGTTTAATTTATATTTATCATACATTAACTAACTACATTTCAAAAGTTTGTATTATTTTTCGTTTGCATTCAACTTATTTATTATTCATAGCCATTGCGTGCTATAAAAATGGTGACTTCCTCCGGATTTGAGCCAGAACTTGATAATAATCACTTTCTCTCTCTTTTTTTTTTTTTTTTTTTGAAATCGCAAATCTTATTCCTTTTTGGTTGGGCGATTTCACTATTTCGTACCGCATACTTTTCAATAAATTCAAATCTTAAGTTAATCTTCTCGAGTTCCATATCAGGTTGCTTTGAGATAAATGCTCATTTATTATAATACATTTCACAACACAATTGATTAAATAATTTCTGAGCTTATATGTGTCTTCAGAGGAAAATGCTTGTTCAATGAAATAATTTCATTTTCCTACGCAAAAGATTTATTAAATCCTCCTATTAGTTGATCTAAAAAATGCTCATACCATGCAAAAAGTGTTTAGACCCTCAAACCATGTGGTTAAACTTGTTGACTCATCCGCATTTGTTGTAACTATCCTAGCGTCAGTTGATAATCCTCCAAGGAAGAAGGTAAAATTATTCACTTTCAGCTTGAATAGTTGTTTGTATTTATGCCGATAAATCGTAACGTTCACAACTGTGGCATTTACTTGAAGGCAAAAGATGCTTTGATTAACTTCCCTCGTCGCAGTGTACTTTCTCGTTAGTTTTTATTGACTTTTTAGAAACGATAAACTCTGGGTTTTGGTAACCATGCTCATGTTCTCATGTCTATCGCAGGCTACCAGTACAAGTTTATAGAATGTACGATTCAGTTTATTGGAGGAAAAGAAAAAGGAAAAAAACTTTTCTGTGCGACTATTAAACATTTTTTATGACATTAACGCTTCGGATCCTCAGGCGAGATACAATTTAATGTCCAGTAAGATATCAAAATTGTTTTGGGATCCATGGTTAAGCTGTTAAGCAATTATAATAGTTGGGAGGTTGTGGTAAAGAGACCCATACCTATGACTTTATTTGTCCAACCATTGATATAAAATAAACAATTAATATTTCATCGAGCAATATAATCTGCTAGGTATTTTGAAAAAATCGAGTAAAACATTTGAGGCCTTTTTGTCGCAATTTCAATTTAACACATTGATTTCTCTATGTTTGTGCGTTTACATAATGCAGCAGTGCTTAAAAATTATGTACTTTTCCATTAAAAAATATCGATATTTAGATTCCTCTAAAATATAATAATTTAATTAATTTGAGGGAAATTGATGATTGAAATAAGTGCCTTTCCTAATTTTTAACAACATAATAGTTTTCTTTTTACATAAATGAGATATTTGTAAAAAATGTTTGAAACAATGAAAAGGATTTTGGGATGGGACAATGGAAGGGACTTATATAAGAATTTTTGCACTGTGCTAACGAATATAACAAAATCGATGTTTAAAAACGTTATCATTTAGCTGTGGACGAACGTCTTGTTTGATTAGTAAACAATCATGGAAAAAATTTGTTTTTTTTTTTATTTAGACGCTTACCATTTTAAAAGTTTTTATTCATTTTTATTGTATGATATTAATTTCTAAACATTATTGTCTTCAGATACATTTCTTATTTAGTGACCATAAGGTGCGACATCTACAGAAAAAATAATTTAATAAATAGTCAGAAATGCAACTATATAATTTCACATCAGACTTACAATATCCATCTAGTATCTTGGTTGTTCCGAAAGAAAACAAGATGCTGATTTGATACACAGAGGTTCGTCATTTTAAAGTTTTTGGTACATCATTTTAAAGAGCAATTTCCTGAAACATCCTTTTCAATACCTACACTGCATAAATCCTTGTCATCAAAACAACACTAAGCAACCGACTCCAATCGAATTTATCGGCGAAGACGAAGTATGAGGCGTTTAACAATTCCTTTGTCCTTCCAATACTCTTCAACTCCGCCCTATACGTAATAGGCCGTATGATGTGTCCCACCATGATCATGACCATCGCCAGAATCGATACCAATCAACGGATAGCAAAGTCACTTTCTGTATCCCATTGCGCTCGGTGTCTTCGAGATCATCGTAACAACTCTTTGTCACAAGCGAGGCGTGAAGATCCCGACATTTGTTGTTCCATGTAGACTCTGGGGCAGCGAATCTCCATCAAATGGTTTTCTTCGCCAAAGGACAATATTGCGTCGATTCGTCTTAGAACGTTCATTTATTTACCGAGAGAAATGAATTGTGAATGGGAAATATGACGTTTGACTGTGCGTGACTGATGGACCCTCGAGTCGCGTAATGGAGACAAATGATATGCTCAAGGAGAAAAAGGAAGAAAATATCTTTCTGCAAATTTTATCTCTCGTAAGGTTTTCTTCTTTTTCTTTGTTGGTAGTACTGAAGCAGATATTTCCACCTAAAGCTCTAAGGCTATATTTAAAAGTCATTGATGGACATTGTCAAGCACGTAAATATTTCTCATTTTATAAAAAAATCAAATACACTTTAAAAAACTGAGCAATAAAAATTCCGGAAAGGATGAAGTTCTTCGTCAGAGTAAATTCTTAGGGAATAGGTTAACGAAGGGAAATCCTTTTTGTTACAAAAATTGTACTAATCTCTGTATTTACTGCCCTTTTTAAAGTTCTAAAATGAATTATGAAAAGCAATCACTGTTAGCAATGTATGAAGTTCAATTAATTTGTAGAATACCCCGACATTTTCTTATATCTCGTTTAAATAACTAATACTAACCTACTATTATGCATCAGTCGCCTTAAAAAAATGGCATGACTCGCTGTCGCTCTCCAATTGCAAACGCAATTTAATGGTTTGCTTCGCAAACCGAAAGATTTCTGTGAAATTCATGAAAGCATTGTTTAAGTTTTAAAAGCATTGATGTAGCAAACGAATTTTAAGTTTTAAAAGCTTACGTTTTTAAAGCTTTGTTGCAACACACAACCATTAAAAAAATAGCCGCTAAAAGTCATATAACACGTGAAATTATTATTTTTCTGATATCTGAGCAGAAATGACAATGATTACGACTGTAAGATACGGATATTTGTCGGTAAATTAGTAGAATGGAATGCTAAAGGGGGAATAGAAAGCAGGAAATTTAGATCATCATACATTAGGCCAATAACATTTATACTCCACATGATTCCTCAGAATGGCAATTAATTTTAATGTCTACTTTTTTTTCATATTGGTTATGGTGCATACGTTTTTTTAAAATTTCTAACGTGGTCTAATATAGTTTACTTTTCATAAATACATCATCTCAAAATGCTGTTAAAATGGCTTGATTCGAGAAATAATCCTCGAAAATCATAATCTAAGGTGAGGCCAAATGAAGTACTACATTCTTCAAAATGGTTCCCAACTATGTACATCTTGTTGAATTTAATCCATAATTTAATGGTTTTAGCCACTATATTTTATTATAATAGTATTATTAAAGAAATATTGCTCACAATTTAGAGACTAAAGTTTTTATTTGAATGAAAATATACAAATTAGTGGATAAAAACAAAAGCAACATCTAATTTTCATAACACTGAAATTTTTATTCGTAAACTGAGAAATTAAAATGACGAGTCAAAAATTGTCCAAGCTCTGAAAAAATTTTGCCCGAAAATACATGGGAACCTCCTGGAAATCATTTACCCGAAGTCTGGCGTAAAATTACAGAGACTTAAAAACAAGAAACTAAAGTTACAGAGAATAAAAAACAGATAACATTCCGTTAATTGATTCCAACAGATAATGCGCCGTAGTAGTGGCGCCCTCAATGAGTGAGCTGAATTACTAGTTTTGATCCACAAAGTCGAAGGTAATTCCTGCGACTTAGCCTCAGCCCGTTCGGCCAATGATGTTTCCGGAGTCGGAAAAAGCTGGGCGCTGACGCCTAGTAGGCTGATCTCAAGAACTGAACGTAACAATATATATTACATTTTTGATAATTTTTAAACGGGTAGGCTGACATCTCAAGTAATATTTGGCTTAAAATAAGTTCTTTGTAAATTTGAAGAAACACCCAGTTTCCCTTCTGTGCTTTTACAGAAAATTTTTACATTGCAAGCCCCATCCTTTTTAGCCTACTTTCCCGTAAAAGTAAAAAAAAATAATAATAAAGCATGAAAGAAGGCTTAATGTATCGTGAAAATATCGTTAAAAATTAAGAAAAGTCAAAAATAAGTGAAGTAATTAAATAAAGATTGAAAAATAAAAAATTTGAAAGTAGGGTATTGAGATGGGGAAAAAGTGTGTCTGTCGGTCTGTCGGTCTGTCTGTCTGTCGGTCTGTCTGTCGGTCTGTCGGTCTGTCCCCCCCTAATAACTTTTGAACGAATTGTCCGATTGGAAAAATTCTTTTTGCATTCGAAAGATCTCGGCGAGAACATCTCATTTCTATATTTTACTTTTTGATTTGAACAATTTTTTGTTCAATTTTGAACAGTTCAAAAATTTTTAACATTAGCGCCTATGGACAAAATTGAAGCAAATTCTGTAAACTCTGGGCACAAGAGCCAAGTTCCTATTGCAAGCTTATTGAAAGGAGTTCTCGGCGTGAAATATTGATTTGAACAGTTTTTGTTCATTTTTGAACAGTTCAAAAAATTAACACAGAGCTTACGGGGAAATTTCAACCCTATATAAATCCTGATCTAACGGACCGATTTGCTTGGAACAAACTTTATCGGAAAGCTCTTATAACGTAGAACATGTAGAAATAGAAAGTTTATCCATAACTTACGAACCTATTTTGCTATGAAATTTTTTGATCGGGATTTTCAAGGATATTTCTCAGTGACTCAATGAGTGAAATAATGAATGAATGAATAAATGAAAGAGTGAAAGAATAAATCAATGAATAAATGAATGAGGAAAAGAATGAATGAATAAATTATTGAATAAATGAAAATATAAATAAATGAGTGAATAAATACATGAATGCGTAAATGAATGAATAAACACTTGAATGAGGTAACGAATGAATGAATAAATGCATGGCTGAATAAATGAAAGAATGAAGGAATATGTATTATCCGTTGAAAAAGGTATATTTTCAATAATTAGAACTAAAGATAAATAAGAAAGAGACAGAAAGAGATAGCTAGATTATAAATTTGAATTTGGTGTATACGGGAAAGTAGGCTCGTATAGTTCTAGACGGAACTTCTTGTTTATAATGCATTTCAGAAAATTAATCATGCAGTAATGCGATACATGAAAAATCCGATGCACCTTATAACTGATTCTATCTCTTTACTTGCGCAACTTATCATTTGAAATCGATGGACATACTTCGTTATCCTGCTGGATTTGGAAAAGATTTATTACCGGCCCATTAAGTTGAGGAAATACGATTGGTTTGGTCCAATGATCGCTTTGTCTTCAAACCATCAAGTCATCTCTCTAATTTAGCTGCCATTCTTTTGCTAGCATCTGGAGCTTGTATTTCAGTCTATTCCTGCAATTCGTATGGCTCAAAATGAATTCCTGACATTTCATTTCGTTTCGTTTGGTATATTAATGATACAAACATCCGACCAAATATGCCTTATGTAATGAAGCATAGGTAGCACATTTATTAAATAATAATGTCTGGCCGCGTTCTGAGTTTGATCGATGTTTTGTAGATTATGATGGGTTGAACTGCTCTATAAAATTATTTATGCGTCTTTTGTGATTGCATTTTTTTCCGGTTTCAATATCACCGTGTATTTATGTATTGCGCAGTTTTGTAGCCAGATTGAAATGTAGTTCAGAATGATTCCTGGCGACTGTTTTAAAGAATAATTAATGTTATTAGCGCGCTGTTTTCGTAAATAAAAGTTGTTTTAGAGTACTTTTATTTCGCACACACAATGGTTTAAATACAATGCCGCGCTGTAGCTTAGCTGTATCCACATACCTTCTTATTCTAATTTGTTTGGAGAGCCTCTTGAAAGTGGCTAGTTCAGTGCGAATTTCTTTAGTTGTCTGTACTAAAAATGAATCGGAAAAATCAGAAAAAATTCGTATGTAGGATAACTAAGTTAGAAGCTATAAAACGATTAGAATCAGGTAAAACATTAAAAAATGTCGATTTGGGTGTTGGAGAGGCTAACAGTTGGTAACTGGGGTCGAAATCGGGGGAAAATTAAACAGTTTTGTTCGCAGATGTGCAATGAAGCACCAGCAGAAAAAAGAAAATCAATGAGAACCTCTGACTACGAAAACACTAGTAAGGATTTATCCCTTTAGTTTACTCTGCAGCGCTACAAAAGAATTTCTATAATTGGTCTTATAACTCAGAAAAAAGCTGTATTTTTCAGACATAAGTTAACAGAAGGAGAAGATAATTTCACGGCAAGTATTGGTTGGTTAGGCCGATGAAAAAAACGTTATGGTGTACGTCACCTAAGATTTGGAGCGAAAAACTTTCGGCAGATGCGTCAGTAGACCAACCATTTCAAAAAGATATTATATTGACTGAAAAACTCACTCATGATATAACTGTGACGAAACTGGTTTAAACTTCGAAAAGTTTCCCTCAAAATTCTTTGCTTCAAAAGACGAAAAGTAAGCTCCAGGTCACAAAAAAAAAGAAAAAAGGAAAGAGCGATTAACGATTTTAGCATTCTCCAATGCATCTGGAAATCAGAAACTTACCATGATTGGAAAGTCTGCCAAAAGAGCAATGAAAACATAAATAAAGAAACTCTTCCATTCAGTTATACAAATATGAATAGTGCCAGGATGGAAAGAAAAATTTTCAAAAAATGGTTTTTCGAACATTTTTTCCAGAAACAAAAGAGAAATTAAGACAAAAATATCTACTTTTCAAAGCAATTTTGGTTGTTGGAAAATGCTCCATCTCATCTAGACGAAGATGATCTACGGTGTGGTTAAATTCGTGCTGTATTTTTTTCCTCCCAACATCACAACTTTAATACAGTCACTGGATCAGGGTATACTGGAGAATTTAAAGAAACGATATCGACGACATTTGTTGGAACATTTAGTTCAGTCTGCTGATGAAAGCGTTGAGAACGTTCTGAATAGTGTAAACATGAGAGACATTGTTTATTGGATTGCAGATTCTTGGAACGAAGTTAATCTTATATCAATGAACAAATCGTGGCGAAAATTTTTACCTAAATTAGTGACATCCGTGGAGTAGCTAATGACAAGGATAGTCAGTGAAAACATTATGTTCGAAGATTTGGTGAAGGAATTACCTGGCTGGGGAAATTCTAATGCAGTTGACATTAAGGAACGTCTCTTCAATTCTTCTTGAGTTGGGATTTTGCATACATCCGGCCGTTGTAAAACATCGCCTATTTACTTATGACATGTACGTGAAAAACTGAGACAGTGCGCGATCTCTGGGGTTCTTTCGCAGGGCGTGGTGGATTCTTTTTTATTAAAGAACCAGTCGTTTTCAGTACTTTAACGCACTTAAGAATTGTATTTCGGCTGGCCGCATCAACATGACCGCCAATGCAGAATTCTTGTTTTCGTTGAGTAGATGCCAGAGACTTCGGGTAGTTTTATCACTGATTCACCTTTTCTTACACGCGTGTCATAAGCAAATATGCAGTGCTATAGAGTCTACAACGGCATGATGGGTACTAAATGGTACGAATGAGTTGAATGCCACCTCCCGCATCACCCTACTCCGTTTGCAAGCTGTTATAGTCCTAAAACATCCACTTCCCTTGCCTGTATTAGTGTTCATTATAATATATATACACACATATATATATATATATCTATATATATATGAAATCTGACATTTTTCCCGAAGGTAAGCACAAAGTCCAAAATTATGCGAACACATTAAATTTATTTTTCCCGTTGACTTTTCGTCTCGTTATGAGTTATGATTTTTCGGTATTTTCGTAGAAAAATTTTCGTCGGGTTTAGTGAATTCGCAATGTAAGATAAGAACGTTATACGGGACTGAATTGGATTTGTTTCTGTCCGTGCTATAATATATAGGTAAGAATGAAAAAAACAAAACAAAAATCAGCGTTTGAATTAAAACATTTTTCGGATGTAAACTATTCTTCGGCATAAAATTTTCCTAATCAAGAAGTAAAATAGTAAAATGAGCATTTAAGGAAAAAAAGAAACCACGAGTAGTAAAATATAAAATAATTCACTATGCCGCGGAATCATGTGCAAGTTTCAAACAAAAGATATAAATGTTTAAGAACTATTTAAAGAAAAATAGATTAGAGAAACGTAATAAACAAAGGAGCAACACTAAGTCGCCACAATTATGTTTAATTCTGAGTAGAAAAAAGTAAAATAAATAACTTTTGAACTAAAACAAAATATTAAGCTTTAATAGAAAGATATGAAGTAATTAATTTTGGATGAAAGTAGAACAATAAAATTGAAGCGCTGGGAAATAATTGCTTTATAAAAGTAAAATTTCAGATATGAATAGGAAAATCAAAACAAATGATAAATTTTGATTAAAACAGTATGAAGTAAAAAAACAAAAAAGTTTTAGATAGGAACAAAGTTTATTTTCAGTAGAAAGATATAAATTGAGACAAAGTATTACTTCGAATAAAAAGAATAAATATATAACTTTAGAAAACCAAATAAACAATGATTATTAATCTATAAATACAATAAAAGAGTTATTAACTTTTTATAAAAATATACCTGCAGAGAATATTTAAATAAGGAATTATCGATTATGAAAAAAAAGAATAACCAACTGCAGACCGTAGTGAATATGTGAACATGAAATGAACTAACTTTATGGACCATTTTAAATTCTTGTCCCATACTTGACAGCAACATTTCATTCAAAAATATTAAAAAACGCAATGTAGACATAAGTTTTTTTGCTTGAATAATCGCACATATTTGCGTAGTTTATTAAGTAATTTTTTTAAGTAAAAACACATAAAAGGATATACGCGTTTTCTATGCACAATGCCTATTCCAAAACTGAAGTCTGTTTGGTCATGAAAAAAATAAAATCATGAGAAAAGATTTTTATTGTCAATGATAATGTATTACGTATTTACGCATCTACTTTACTTTTCCACATAATCGCGTTTACACTCATACACCTTTCTCTAACGCTGTACCACATTCTTTAACTCGTCATCATAGCAGTATGAAGCATGGTAATTGAAGATTTGGTGACCCAAAGTTAGAGCTCATCGTCGCTGTCCACCCTAGCGCTTTTTCTAATTCAAGAAGAGAAAATAGTCTGTTGGTGCAAGGTTGTGCACTGTACGGGCATGATCAAGAAGTTCCCAACAAAAATCTTTAAAAAAACTTATCCTTGACTGCGTGAGGACATGTGTTGTCCTACACAAGAATTATGCCAGACGACAGTTGGACTTGGATTTTAGCAGATGAAGATCCTTTTGTCCGCAAAAATCTAATCATATCGTGCACTTCACAACTGAAGGGATCTACAATTGTCTCTGTCATTGCGATCTGCTCTCACTGACTAGCAAACGACTAGACTATTTGTAAAAGCAACAATAGCAGGAGTATCTTAAAGAGCAGGGTTCGCGCAACGACGCGAGATTGCGCGATTAGCACAATATTTTTTGAAATCCCTGTCAAAAAAATTTCGTTTGCGCGTTGTTCCCGCAACTAGAGGACACATGTTCAAAAGAACGCGAAAGGAAACTACTATTCTAAACTAATATTCAATACAAACTAAAAGGAGTATGCAAGTTTTCAACTTCCATCTTATCCCCATTAACGAATGGAGGAATCTAGAAACTCTGTTTATCATATCTAATATCATGGGGGAATGGTTTCCAACTTCGTCATTCTTTGGGATTATTGAACAATTACAAGGAATTTAGGAATGCAGTCTTATCTTCATTCATTCTATTCACAGATTAAGGAAAAAAAAGGAATGGAAACAGGGAATCTGCCTTGGCCACTGAAAAGCCAGGGTGAGGGAGGCTGAGGGAAAGGGAGGGAGGTAAAACAAATTTAACCACTGCTGGAACCAGTTATTTCTAATGTTGACTTCAGAGCAAACGAGTGGAATACATACCCTTTTTTAAAATAGTCTTCTTCTCAAAAAGGGCACTCATTTTATGTCCTAGAATGGATTCGTTTCAAAATTTACTATTGCAAAAAATTAGTAATTCCAGAAAATCAGGATTGAAAAAACGATGCATATGAAAGTATCAATGCTCATTAGCATATCTCCTTTGTCTACATCTTTTATTACGTCATTTAGTTCACTTTATACTGAATGAAAAATACTTCAGCATGTGTTTAATCATTCTTCAAAATATCTATTAAAATGCCTCGATTATTAGGAAAGGATAAAAGACAGCATTCCATATGCACGAATTTTTCAGATAATTTAGCGCGTGAAAATTCGAGCTCACTTTACAATATTGAATGCAATAATGGTTTCAAGAAATCAAACAGTAAAATTTGAATTTTTTGCACAGAGAGTAAAAGTAAGAATTAAAAAAAAAAGAAAAAAACCGCAAAACCGAACTTTTTCGAAAAATTGCGATAAAAAGTTCAAATCCTTCGCAAAAATCGTGATCGTGAAAACGAACCATTTTCGCATAGGAGTCCGAAATTTCATTTTTTTTCAAAATATTTATTTTGAATTTCTGCACTATATTGGAAACAATGCATTTTCAAATTCATGGGAATCATTTAAGTCGTTATAAGCGCTAGACATTGAATAACCTTCCCTTTTACAAGTTACAAGAGAATGCTGCCTTCTAAAACATACTACTTTTATTGAAAAACATCTTAGATAAAATGACATATGATTTAGAAAAAAAAGAGGAAATATTAAACTAAGTTTTAGTATTTTTTGTAAAAATCACATAAAGAATTTTGGTTATTTAAGAGGACTTTTTTCATGCTTATAATTTTAAAAAGCACCCATTTTTGCGATCTCAAACTTTTTGAAGGACCCGTTTGGTGTGAACCTTGTTAATCTTTATTCTTTCCTGGCTGAGCATAGATTAGAGAATCATATTTTATTACATAGCTAGTATTAGATTATGTTCGGACAATTTAATAATACTTTTAACAACAAAAATAAATGTTCCCACTCAAATTTTTAAAAATCCCACTTAACATTTTGGTCAAGGTGGGGAATGTTACCTTGTATTTTTTCCTTGTGTGAACCCTGAAGAGTCGGTAGATATCGCTGCATGAGTGAAATTTCAGTCATATCTACCATTAGTTAAATCTTGGTAAATGGACCTTAGCTTTGGAATACGTCTCATATGTATTTAAAAGCACCGACATCTACAGAGTGCTTCAAAAAGATGGACGTAATTTTAGTTTTCAATATTTACTGCACTATATGTTGTATTTTAATCTTATACATGCATTTGAATACACCTGCATGGAAGTTGACATATGTTCCATACGTCTCCCTCCGAATTCACACTTGCTGAATTAATCCCACATGCGATGGAAGATGTCTTTAATCACTACATGCACAGTAGCTGTAATATGGTTTCCTAGGCTCTTCAAATTTGTGGGAAGAGGTAGTACGTAAACTGCATTTTCCATGAACGCCCACAAGATAAAATCGCAGGATGTACAAAGATGGCGAAAAAAATCTCTGGTGTTGACGCGGTGCTGAACGGCTCTAATGTTGTATTCGAAACTTTGTCCAATCCTCTTTCAAATATACATGACATAATGCAAGTACAATGTATAGTGCATGAAACATGGCAAATTAAAATTGGGACCATATTTTTGAAACACTCTGTATTATTTAAACACTTCTCAAAACAATTAAAGGATCACTACTTTGGAATGATCGTGTACAAGAATAAGTTTTATAATAAATATGAGAATTTGACCTTTGGTACTGGACACCTTTAATGAGAAACAACAGAGTTTGTTTTTGTTTCTTGGCTTTCAATTAGTATAGATAATTCTGATGTTTTTGTAAACGCACCGAAACAGGAATGAAAAAGAGCAAGATTCCAAGTACTAACCAGTTGTCAATCGAACTTACAAGGTGCATTTCACTCATTTTCTGTTTGTTTCGTCCTGTTTACGTACCATGGCAGGTGTTAGAAGATTTCTTTCTTACAATGATGTGACTAGGGCTGTCACTTGGATTGAAGGTGGTGTTTCTCAACGTCAGGTGAGTCAAAGGTTCGGTGTAAGTCAACCAGTGGTTTCAAGACTTTGGAACCGCTACCAACAACTAGAGACTGTCCATATAAGGCCAAGTCAAGGGCGGAGGAGGTCCACTTTAGCCCAAGAGGACAGGTATTTAGGTCTAAGTGCCCTCAGACGAAGATTTTCAATAGCCAGGGAGCTGCAAAATGAGCTAAGATGAGCAACGGGGACCCAAATTTCCGACCAGACTGTACGAAATCGACTTCGGGAAAGTGGATTGAGATCTAGACGACCAGTCCAAGTGCATCGGTTTACAGCACGTCACAAAAGAGAAAGAATGCAGTTTGCTTGGACACACAGACGTTGGCACCTAAAGCATTGGCGTAAAGCACTCTTTTCTGATAAGTCTAAATTTACTCCTTTTGGTAATGATGGTCGGGCTAGAGTATACAGAAGAAGGAATGAACGTTTTATTCCCTGCTGCTTATCTTCAAGGGTCCCATTTGGAGGAGAATCAATAATGGTGTGGGGTGGAATAAAACTCGATGATCGTACAGACCTTGTAGTCATCCGCAACAGATCCCTGACCGCCCAGAGATATGTTCATGAGATGTTGGATGTCCAGCTACATCACAGAGCAGAAGCAGGAGGGCATAATTTTATTTTCATGCACGATGGGGCCCTTCCCCACACTGCATTGATCGTGCGTCAGTACCTACAAGCCCACAATATCACCACTTTGGGATGGCCCACTTGCAGCCCGGAAATGAATCCCATCGAACATGTCTGGGATCAACTGGGAAGAAGTATCCGGAGCCGTCAAAACCAACCCACTACTTTGGATGAGCTGGAAATCGCTCTTCGAGAAGAGTGGGAGCGTTTGCCTCAAGAAAGCCTCAGGAGGCTTATAAAAACCATGCCCCGGCGAATCCGAGCTGTGATTTCTGTCAGAGGAGGAAACACAAGATACTAAGCCATTAATTGTAACACAAAAACAACTTTTTGTTTACTTTTGATTTTAATAATTAAAGGGTTTTCATTTTGATTTTGGTAGTTTTTTAATTCTCTCACCTATTCCCAATACACAACAAAAAATTATTCAATAATTTAGCAAGGATTTGGTAGCCATTTGCATTGCCTTTCAAAATAATATAACATATAACTAGTTTTTTAACTGTTAAAAAAATGACAAGCTTATAAAGAAGTGATCCTTTAATTGTTTTGAGGAGTGTATGTATATATATACTGCATGTTAATAGCATCCAAAGTTGGGTGCATAATATTATATTTTTATGCTATTTCTTTTTTCAAAATTCATCAAACCACACTTATTTTAAATATTAACACACGTATTTTAAATAAGTTTTTATCAGACTCACATTATCCAATTCTGTTTTTAAGCATATTTTCATCGAGGTGTATTTTGTGCTCAGTAAAGCAGTATCACTTCAGAACAATGAAATATCAGAACAATGCGTATGCAAATAAATGGAAAAGCAAAATTCGAAAAAGATATTGAACAAATCTGTATGCTTCAAAACGAATCAAGATAGCTTATCCTGCTTTTAGTCCAGGAGATAAAGTTTTGTAGTCCGCAAAGCATAGCTCTGATCAAGAAAATAACGAACAGTTGCATTCAGGGAAAAAACATCAATAATGTATTCAATTCAACCTGACACGGAATAATGATGGGGATTTAAGAAATACGGTGTTCTAAGATGCAACCTGATGTCTCGATTCGAACATTTTACGTGTTTGCGCATACGTCAATAAGCTGCATGCAAATAAATATGCGAGGAATTCAGGGCATGGAATGAAGAGCTCTGTTTTACCAGAAGGCCAGACATTTTATTTACTTTTCGGATTCTATTATGTTTAAAATAAAAGGTTTATTTCGCTGATGTAAAAAAATATTTTTGTTTTTCTTCTAAAAGTGCATTTTTAGGTTTACATTTGGTCATTTATAGTTTTAGAAAAATGTTTTTAGTAATCTTAATATTAAAAGCACGTTAGCATTTTACAAACGGAAGTCCTTATTGCTTGGTTCAGAAATTTATTCCTATCATATTATAATTGAAACATGTTATACAATAACATAAACTTAACCACAAGATTTAAGAGAACGATTCATGTGAAGAAACTCTTTCTCATAATTGAAACATAGGATACCCTTGCAATAGTTAATTTAGAAGGAATAAAGGTACCGTAGTTCAAAGTTTCTTAAGAACGTAATTTATTTATTATTTAAATATTAAACACTTTTTTTCACATTGAACATTAAATTCCCTTTAATGGCCATACTAATTTAATAATTTAATATCTATATTATGTTCTAATATATGTGACGGGAATTGTGGAAATATGTTTCAAAATTAAATTCTGATATATAATTCATGACCTAAGGCTTAAAAATGTTTGAAAGCATGTTTTTAACCTTATGAAAACATTTACAAGTGCATTAAGGAATTTTAGTATCTAAATTTAACATTAATATACTTTAATATATAGCTTTACTATTAGTGTTGTCCCGCAGTGGACCAGTCGGTAGAAGCTCGGTTCCCGCAGAACACCGAAAGCGAAGCAACATTGACTAAGGTCAGTGTTTGGGAGGGTGACAACCTCTCTCGGCTGGTTGCTGTGGTGTCCTTGTACGCTAAAGGGTGCTGGTGCACGTTAAATAGGTCGTGGCTCCAATGTCCTCCAAGTAAAACGATACCTCTGGGGGTGCCAATCCAAGGTGACGGTCTCACATCTGGGAGCTGGTTCAAAAATTAAAAGACCTATCAAAGAGCGGAAATCGGACTCCTGCTTATAAGGGCACCGTTAAACTCAGGAGCAGCTTACCCATTCTTCCTCGCCACGCGCGAGGACTCGACAACAACAACAACTATTAGTGTTTGAGAAAAAAAGGAATCTTTTAGCGAGTTGCTTCATGTACAATGTAGTGTTACTAATGGTGTCGAAATATCAAACTTTATTACTTAAAATAAATATTTCATCAGATAAATGCCAAGTGTGCTTTCACACCAAAGGCGACATATTAATGTCTTTTATCATCTACGCAAGTGCAGAGCAAATTTTGACTTAAAAAACATGTACTGCGCTTGCGCAGATGAGCAAAAACAGGAAATATATGTTTTTGTCGCTTTTGGTGTGAAAGCATCCTAAGGGGCATTACCATGAGTTTGTATTTAGATTCTTCTAAGGTTAGAAACAACACTTTAAAAATGATTTTAATTAATTTAAGGAACTGAATAGTTTGTGAACTTAAAAAAACAATGTTTATAGTAACGTAATACCTCCGTAGAATATGTCTATAACATTAATTTCTTTCTCTTAATTTTTCCGTTTGCATTTCTGGACTAATTTTTATACAGTTGCCCAATGGATTTTAGTAATAAATATCCTTTATCTCTCTGGAGAGGTTATGGAAATCGTTAAGCACACATCCACGAAACAAAATGTGGAAACAAGAAACGGCCAATCATCAGCATCATAGATGTGTAAACCCTATTTCTATTTCCATTTCGTTTTTTTTCCCTTTTTTATAAGAATGGAAAAAATGAGCCTATTTTTCACCGCAGCCTCTATTGGAAATGATTTCGGAAGCAAAACCCTTTTTCCGAAACAATATCCAAACCAAATGCAACGGAGTGCGAGAAATCCATGCTTCTTTTCATATTCCGATAGTCGCCTCACATAGTATCTTAAGAGAAGCTTTAGCGCCAAAGCAATAGATGTCGAATTTTTCTCCCAGGCTCGTATTTGTCGGTTGTCGCCCGGAACAGTGTTATGCTTTCTGCTCTTGAATTGAACGTGTCAGCTGGAAAATGAAAATAGAAGACTGGGCAATAAAAAACAATTTCTCGCCTGGCAGGTATGTGCGGCAGCTATCGGCGATTCGTTTGAAAGGTAGGATGTTGATTTGTATTTTATTTTCTCAAAACCACATCTCCGGAAGCAAAACGTTTAAGGAATATGTGTGTTATAATTTCTCAATTCACATAATCAAGGCCAAACTACGTGAATGTAAAAGTTTAATTTATTTTAATATAAAATAACTGAAGTTTTCAAATTACGATTGAATTTTGAATTGCCCAAAACAGAAACTATTTGCACAATTAAAAAATAATCTTGATATTCAGTTAATGCGTTTGAATGCAATAATTCTTGCATTTGATTATTTCGTCATTCTGCTGCCTAGTTGTAGCTTTGACTATGACTATTCAAGGGGGTATAGTTTTCCCTACCAAATTAGAGTTACTTTTCGTCGAAGTAAGAAATCTGACTATGGATGAAGCCTGAGGCTTTACAAATATAAGAAACACCACATACATTTCGTGCAATTTTGGAACGTTTTTCTCTATCACGTTCATGTTATGAGGTAATTGACTTATTAGAGCAATAGAGACTTTTCCTTACGTGTGAAATTGATCTCAACTTATCCAAGAATACGCTTGAAATATAAAAGGGGCGAAAGTATTTATAGGACACCTTAAGTAAAGAAATTATGTCTATGGTTAATTTTTCAAAGAAAAGAAATTAATATTCTCAATTTATGATATATATAATATTTCGAATTTTTGCAAGTGTACAATCTATGGACAAACAAAGTACCGACGAGAAAGCCACTAGCGACATGTGGGTTCCGATATTTTAAAGCACCCATCGGAAATGTTTTATTCTAAGGTTTGATGGAAAAGCCTATCTTATGGTACAAAAGATGCTTATTTTTTTTTTTATCTTCATCGCAAAAACTTGAAAAATATACTTAGGATGCTATGACTTTCAGGTACATATTAAAGAATTATGCAGCAGATGAAATTTATGTAAAGATGGTGGAAGTGAAGCTCAACTCATAAACAGCCAGTAAATAATGAAGTTTAGCTTCCGAATACAAGAACTTCAAAGTATATTTAAAAAAAATAAAATAAAAATATAATCATGTATGATGGTGGCGAAAAAGTTGTGCAGCTCAAAATTTAACTGAAGAACTATAGCTAAATTCAAAAGGAGAAAACAATAAGGAAATGTAACCTTTTAAGCAGCTGATATGTAAAAATCTTAAATGTCAGTACCTGAAAATGAATACTGATAAGTTTTAACTCTTGAAACAAATGTGAAAAAATATTTAGCTCCCTAAAGTGGTGGCTAAGCATGTGGATGAAGTCATAGAAAATTTAATTGCATTTTATCTAGAAAATGTTGTGCACAAATTTGATAATATAATTGATGAAGATGCTTAATTGCATCACTCTTTATTGAAACTATACCTCTTACTTTGATAACATTTTGAACAGTAATAACTTGAATAAATTAAATAAAAGTGCATATTCGTTTATAATGAATTCGTTTTTCGGCGGGAAGAAAGCATATTTTGAGAACTACGTCGATTTTAATCAATTATGCAACTGCTTAACATTACATTGCAAACTTCGATTTCTCCATCGTGAGTTTCGATTTTATTGCTTACGTATATCATTCTTAAAAGCTTAAGATTTGTTAAAATGGAATTCATTTTTTTTTTTCGGAAAAATATCTTTACACCATTAGAGTTTTTATGAAGAAAGTAGAAAGTTTCTTAAAGCGTATTTTGCATTTTTGCTCGAAGGATCCCAAAAAACTTAAAGAGAAAGAGGAAACTAAATAAGAAAGAAATAACTATTAGGCAGTATTGATCGGCTTGGGGCTTAATACTCCATCTTGGTTTGTGGGGTAGTTTTAGCGGTTTACATGGCTTTGCTCTTACCAGCCTCGCAGGAACAGAACTTCTCTTTCTACGCCCTGTTTGCTTAATCTTTGGAGAAGAAATTACGATGACGTAAGGAAGTAAACAATTTTCTGAAGTGAAATAAAAATAAGAAACGTATAACTCTAAATGTAGTAAAAATTTTAGTAACTTTAATTATTTTTCTTCACTAGTCTGTGATTGTTTTTAAATAAAGGATAAAAAACTGAGACAAAAATATTGGATGAATTAAAAAGTCATTTATTTAAATAATTTGAGAGAAAATTTATGTGACATAAGGGAATAGTTTTTATTTTACGCATGCATTTTAGTTAAAAAAACAAGATAAGTGGTTCAAAAATAAACGTCTATTAAATGTATAAATTTAATATTTTAAACGATATCTATCAATCTATCTATCTAATTCTTGTGCCGGCATGATGGCGTAGTGGTAAGGCGCAGGCCTCGGGGGCCCAAGTTCGCAGATCAAACCTGGCCCAAGACGGTTGATTTTCATGCTGCAGAAAATCGACAGCGCCCATTTCGTATGTTTATGCGGCGTGCTAAAGATTCCTGGAGACTCCCGGCTAAGTTAAACTCCTAGTGCAGTTTGCATCAACTAGAGCTCAGTTGCCGCCATCTAGGGGGAAACTGCTCGTCAAAAATTGCGGCAATAGTACCACACTCATTGTGGTGAGCTGAAAGAGTTGGTAACAATTCTTGGGACCCTACCCGGTCTGCAATTGTTAAGAACCAATACTACGCAGCCCATTAGAAATAACAATAATCTAATATATACATATGTGTATACACATATGTTCTCATTATTACAAGCATTACACATTACAGATTTTTTCGTAATTACACGTTAAACACGCAGCCTGAAGTGAAGTTCCGTTCCTTACTTTTTTGGTACTTTTTATTTGTAATGTTCACTTTCAAGTAAAAATTCGAAAATTCGATCACGCACGCATTTATTAGGGGACCAACAAAAAACAAACCGGAAAAAAGTTTTTTTATAACCCTTTGTCCTAAAAAGATGTGCATTTCCCAAAATAGCATATTTACTATGCACAATTATTCTATGCATTTTCGTATTAAAAAGAAAATAAATAAACAAAAGAGAAAAAGGAAAAATGTTTGCTTTTGTTCATGATTGAACGGTAGGCGAGCTTCAAGCTGCATGATGCTAACATTTCATGCAGTTCTCTTTGCAGTAAAATAAATTTTAGTACTAGCTTTGCAAGTCTGGAGCATAATCTGGGATTCTGTTTGAAGAAGTGCCTGTTTTTAAGTTTACATATATACAATTTTCAAGAGGCAAATATATATATATTTCAACTCAAATACGCTGTATTTTAGGTGCACACCGAAATCTAAATTATTTGAAATACATACGGATTCACTCATATGTTTTGCTCAGTGAGAGCAACCATGTTGCATTCCTTTACATTGAGTAAATATTTTAACATATGCGTAACACACTTCAAGTGCTTCAACCTCATCTTTCTTAACATACATGGATTCACTTACACCCTTTGCTCATAAGGGTCATAGCAATATTGGCTGCATTTTGCAATATATTTTACCTTAATTTTTTTCATATTTGAATGTCAAACAAATCTAAGTTTTCAGTGTGTATGCTGAGCACTTTTTACGGTGGAACAGTTTAGTACACTATATGAGGAGATTGTTGATATAAAAAACTTCTGCACTGAAGATACTTAATATTTGTTTAATCAGAGCAGCGATCTGGGATCGTGAAGGAATGTAAAATAAATGAAATGTATGCTCAGGGTTTGGCGAGCAATAGTCCTTTAGGATATATATAGTATATGTGCGTAGGCAAATATTGCAACATCCTGTTCCCTATTTATTATGTTTCATTTAGCTTTTTAATTACCTCTTTGGATCGTCACAAAGTTGCTTGTTGAACTACAACAGTATTGGTGCCGCTTAATTGGTTCTACGATTGTGTTTTTATGAAATCGCAGCTTTTATACTATTCAAAAGAAGGTATTTCGGTCTTGTGTTGATCAAGCGTCAATGTTGCACAAAGTAACAAAAGTTCGTTAACACATGCTTTAGAAGAATTTTCAACAATATATAACCATTTAATAAATGCAAAACCTTACCTTATTTATTTGGTTGTTGTGTAAGATCAATGTTGAAGCATGTTTCATACAGAGTTTCAATTTTCTGAAATAAAATGAAGAAAAAAGAAAATGTATAGTTACTATAACAATTAAAAAAAGAAAAAAAAAAGAAAAGAAAACGAAAGAAAGCAATGGACTATTTCAAAGAGTTCATTACATAGAGGAACCACAAAACTAAAATAGATTATTAAATTACCACAGATTTAGTCATGGTTTTTGTCGAAGAAAAGTTGAATAGGCTTGATCTTTGTGTACGAAACACACTTAATTTTTAAACCTCCCTTTTGTTTAACAAGGGAGTGTTCCATGGATACGATCATCTTTTGCATTAATTCTAGTTTTGAAGTGAACCGGCAAATTTTAATTCCTCACCTGCAGATTACTATTTACCATTTGCATAAATTTTTCATGTAATAAACCAACGTATATTTTCTAGAAGGTACACATCATAACTAAGAGATAGGTTGGCGACAACTGACGCGTTGAAGAATGGAAGTCACCGAATCGTTGTATGGCTCACAACATTTTCCAATAGGAAAAGTCCAATTTTTCCCACATAAAATGTAACTAACAGGAAGACAACGAAAAGCAAAAGTTGAAAGATTTCAGAGCTTTTTCTACCAATAAATGAAGAAAGACTGAATATTGAAATAAATTATTTTTCACGTCATCACCGGAGCGTCTTTATATTGTTTATCAGAAATATTCATCTACTGTGCCTGATGAATGCATCAAAAGTCGACAAATGTTATGTATTCATTTTTGTTTTTACCGGGATCATAATAATTTTGAGCAAATTTATCTGCCTTATAAAATTTAGAAAATGTGATTTTCTTCAATTTTTTTTATTGTTAAAACAAAATTTAAAATAGAAATTAAAAAAAAAAAAAAAAACAAAAAACACCAACATTAATTTGGATGACTTAAATGTTATGGTGCTATTATACTCACGGTATGATTGAATCTTTGAATCTTGAGCAAAATGTTCATTCGAATTTACAAAAATACAAACGAACGACATACAAACTATCTCTTTGATTAATATAGATATAACTTTCCCTTATTTCCGAATATGGGAGAGGATTTTTGCTCATCTTAAACCAATTTCCTTATGTCTATATTATAAGCAATCTATCGAGATTCTTCCCCCTCCAAAAAAGTATTTTAAGAGCTGTAGTGGTTGGTAACCTCAGGTATTGTCAAGTGCTGCTACCTAGCAAAGTAAGGGAACTACTCGTGATACTTTAAAACAGTAGAGCTAGGATAGACTTAAAAAATATTTTCTTTGAAATAGATTTTTATGAGCAAGTGCATGACTACTACTTATCATCGGTAAGTTTTTATTTTCAATAAGTGGGCATCGCGAATAGTGCGCATTCGGACCTTTTGTGGACAACTTTCAAATTGTCTACACGAGCCAAATTCCACCTTCATATCGTTTTAAGATAGCTGAAATTTTACAGATGTGTAATTTTTCAGTTTGAGGTTCCGAACTTTAAAACCGAGTTCATGCAACCTTTCTACATTATTTTGTGACATCGGCGATTTGTCTGACTTGGGCAACAAACAGGTGCTTCTTACAAACCCTAACATCAAGTGTAGAAGCAACTGTTAAGGTTAATTTGTGAAATTTGCATAAAAGCCATAGCATTTGAACTTTAGACGCTCTAATTTATTTTTGACTATTATTTATATTTGAAACTGTTGAATTGAATAGGAATTCAAATTGTGATTATTTTTACTTGAAATTAAAATTGCAATAAAGGCACTCATAATGAAGCAAATGAAGCGTAGATTAGATTTTTAAAATTCAAAAGTTTGTGACTGTGCTTAAAATTTGGCGTGCACTGTACTTAATTCTAAAACTATTTCAGATTTCTTCAAGGTACTATTTGAACATACTGTACAGTTTCTCATCTTATGGTTGTCAGGGCCTTTTCATTTCATATGCTTCTCTGAAGTATACAAAGCATAAGAAATATACATTAAAGAAAGAAAAATCCCACGATTAACGTTTTTTTTCTAAAAGAAAATTAAATATAAGTAAAATATAAATGACTTCTGATTGAATATCTAATTTCCTTTTGCTCATAAAAATATTTCTCTTACTAGTTTCTCAATCAAATATACCAAATAGCCGTGCTCGGAATTTCATTATGCCCGATTAGCAAGTATTTATATGCTCTGGCGTTCCCCAGGAGCCAGTATTATATTTTATTACAATGGCAGTTGCTTTTTAAACCAAAACCAAGAAATATTAGACAATGAAGAATTAACTTAATACACATAGAGGATACGAAGCACTGCATGTACACATTGAACGTTAAGTACATATTGAAACTCGTTTATGTCAACACTGTTATTATGCACCATGGAAAATCCAACTAATTGCTTTGACAGTTATTACAGAATTCGGATGCGTATTGTTGAGGACATTTGCATTCATGTAAACTGAGAGGAGTGCAAACAATTAATAATTTCGGACATTGAGTTTTAATGTACGGGCAAACTTTATGGTACTTATGTATGATAAATTATACAGTTGGAATTATTGATATGTAGAAGTTTAGTTTATCATGTTTGATGCTATATAGCTCATAGGTTACATTTGAAAGGCACAGCAATGAAATTTAACTGCGAAATAACCACACAATTTCCATCACGAAAACGCTTGCGGTGTTTCGTCCCGAAATTTTTCACATATGCTTAAAACGAACTTTTATTAGTCTATTTCAGCGTTTCTTAAGCTGTGTTCCGCAGAGAGCACTCAATGGTTCCAAGAAGCTGGCAGTCTTTCCCTCCAAAGCATTGAAACGGTCATTGTAAAAGCAATACAATTTCAAAGAAGCGTTATACTTCTTTACAATTAAAATAAAATAAAATAAAATAAATAAATAAATAGCTACCCTTAACTTCCATTTAGTAACTTAAATAGTTGGTGCAAATGCAACTGTGAGGCTTCGCGAGTTTGTTGATTAGGATAGAGGTCTCAAGAGATGAATATGAAAGAGTATTGTGATGTGATTTTAAAAAACATGGAGATTGAGCTTTGAAACCTAAAAATATAGGAACAATAAGGTAGGACAATGATGCTTTATGTTTTTATTAAATATGATTATATCAGAAATGAACTTAAAAGTTTGGAAATCCAAAAATTATTGCAATAATTACTGGTATTTGCTTTTATTTGTTGTTTTTAGTTCTGTAAGCGCAGTACTCTATAAACTACCAAATTGATTTGACTTAATTATTAACAACATTTTACACACATTAAAGAGCAAAAAATAATGCTTCCATAAAATTTGGTCTCTTCAAAATGCATATGCAAATAAATTACTTTATCTGGCATTTTCCTTGTAGGAGCATCATTGTCCTGGTAGACATTTCGGAAACATTTTGTTTCTCCACACAACAGTTGCACATTTACGCTGCAATTTGTTTTTTGTGTATCCTAGAAATTACAGTATATATATATATATATATATGGTACTTTGTAACACCATTTTCTTTAAAAAGGGCAATATGATTTAAAACCAAAGGCTCTTTAAGGTAACTACCAAAATTATCTTTTGGAAGCGTCCATGAAATAGCCGTCGTTGCTCCCTTCGTTAACAATACTGTCAGCATTTTTATCTTGAAATTATTTTGAAAATTTTGTCGCAGGGTAAAGAAATGGTTTTAAAGCTAGTTAGTAAATTTTAGTAACCTGTATTTTTGTGCTAAAAACAAGGTGCGTGCCTTTTTTAAGGATACATATTTGAGATACGTAGTTCAGTTTATTTTCGCCTACGACCATCTGAGACTTTTCAGCCATACGAAAGGCGAGCCTCCTAGCTGATGGGTTTCAGTTTAAAGTTTTTATAAAGGCGGTCCCTTTAGCTGATTTGGCTTTACCCAGGACAGAGCACTTTTAAGGGATTTTTCACTGGACGACTAGATTCGAAAATTAATTAAAGTTTTGTAATTTAAAGCTTGAAATTGTTACAAAAAACCATGGCATTTGCAAGCTACATATGTGTGAGAAGAGGATAAAGGAGTTATCAGTTTATATGTTGACAGGGAAGAAATTCTGTGAGAGTCACTCAACCTGAGAGTTCAGCTTTCATTCATAACGCATGATATGAAATATAGCTGAAACATTAAAAATCAACTTTCTTCTTTCTTGGTAAAATTTTAACTTTTAAAACCTTATTTAAATCTAATATTTCAAGTTATTTAAATATTTTTTGGCTTAAGTGTTAATTTTAGATTTATTTTTTGTCATCTGTGAATATTAAATAACAACAATAGAACATTTCTTGTTGTGTTGGCAACTTTAATCAATGCCACCACACGTACGAATAAAAAATCATTGAATTTATAAACCAAAGTAAAACGGAAAACCAGTTTCTTGGTCTTGATATTTTTTATTGTTCATATGGAGTCGAATTAATGCACTATCAGCTTTCAAACACTAAGAATTCTTGACCTTAAATTCAGTATTTTTCCGCCTCGTGTAGCTTGACATTAAATCATTATTCCATCAGTACAAAATAAAGTGGTGTTACATTGAAAGGTCTAATCTACCGAAATAGGATCATACTGAGATAGGAATTATTGATTGCGTACCTTAGTAATGGAAACATGAACTAATTTGGTTACATATCTACGTAATGCATCTGGTAATGTACGAGGAGTTTTATCTCTTTGGCGATAAAATTAAATCTTCGAAAATGATTAATTTTCAAAAACATGAAAGACCCGTATTTATCTTTAAATAATTTATGGAAAACGTACTTTCAAAAAAAATACAAACGGGGTTAATAAGTTATTGCAGTTATTTTAGGAATTTTAATTCTGGGGAAAAACGCGTACATGGCATGTTTCTTTCAGCAAAAGTGAGTCCAAGGCTCTTTATTTTACAACTTGAGTTATGCTATAACACCACCCTCCCACCCTTTCCCCATTAGGCGATTATCCTGTGATTTACGGCGCTGCCCTGGGGATAATTGCAAACGACGTAATAATAGCCAAGAGTCTTTCTTCTATCCACCAAGAAGATAACTGCAAGAGTCGCCATTCATGGGAAATATAGCTTTCTATAAATATCCAAGCAGTGGTAAGTGACACGACCGACAAAGAAGGCCAACCCTTAATCTCTTTTAGAAGCTCATTATTAATTCCGACGGTTACCTCTAGGGGGCTTGAGTTTACATACTCGAGGCCCCCTCTCATGTCACCGACGAATAATGGTATTCAAAAATTCACGCTTTTAGTTGATACTCGATATTTGCATGCGTTGATACCGATTTTAATGCTTTGTTTCTTTTCAAACTTTTTGAAAGGCGAGAGAATTTCAGTTAATAACGTTAATTTGCATTAATTACCTAGAAGATAAAGCTTGTAGAAGGCATTTCCGAGATGGCACTCTCGATTGAGAGTTTAACTTGTCATTAGGAAGTGAGGATTTGGTACAGGTTGCACAAGCACCTTAGAACAATGGGGAGCGGTGTCTTGATGTCAGGAGATGTATTCATTGCAACGTAATCAGATGCTGTTCTGTCTTTGGTTTCCCAATAAGATCTCTAAGTTTCATCGATTCGCTTGCTCAGGGAAGAATTTTATCTTGAAAAGCGAAGTTACTGATGATCTGGTTGTTAAAAAACCTGAGAAATGGGCATGTACATTTCATTTGCAAGAAATGCTTTTTTTAAGTTAAGAATGATTTAATGTAATTGAAATACATTCCAAATGAGTTATTATTATTATTATTATTATACTTCGAAACTGATATGCAACTTCGTCCACACGAGCCCGGGATTATGCACCAATAAGTAAGTTCATATAGAACATCCAGACTGGATCCACCTATTCTTGTTTTGATCTCTTGTGATTGATAGATGTTTTAGCAAAATAATTATCAAATTAACTTAATTTATAAATTATTAATAAAGATATATTGACAATTTTAGGTCTGAAAAACTCTTGTCTGATAATTGCAAGTATATTTAATATACTTCCAATTATCAGACATTTTTTTATCCTACTTTCTCCGGAAAAAAATTTGGCGGGCGAAAGGGAGAGATGAAAATTTCTAAAAGCATTAAAAGTTGCTTAATATCCCCTTAAAATACGATTTTAAAAAAAGAAGACAAAATGAATTAAAACTAGTTTATAAAGGCATAGAGCATTTATTTAGTAAAATTTATATCGTTGCTTCGCGCAAGTGTTTATTTTTAAGCACAAATGTTATTTCGCAGTTACAATAATTGAATAACGCATTTAAATGTACCGTGCAAAATCATAGCAGATATTTTTATCATCTTTCAATTTAATCATTTAAAAATCTCTAGACGATTTCAGAAAACATGGTTTTAGAAAATGAATAAAGATGAAACTGAAATAATGTAAGGTAAAAAAAGTATTTGTCATCAAAAATGTAATGAAATTCTATTTAAATAACCTAACTCAAAGAATAGGAAATTCATGCCATTTTTATTCAGGCTCTCCACAAAAAGGAATGCCTTATTTGCAAACGCAAATGAAGAAGTAATGCTCGAGGCAGCATTAGTATAATTGTAAAGAGAAAAATGACACTTTAATGCGCTCTCCTCTTTAGTACGCCCCTTAGGGGCTTTCGTTGCCACATCTAGTCTGAAAGACGAGCTTTACTGTTCGTGATTATATATTTTTTCCATCTTGGTCTGGGATCTATCATCGTTATGCGAACACTTCATAACGCGCCATAAATTTTTGCCCGGTTTTGCAATGTTTGCTCAGTAAAAGGGAATTTAAGCTCAGGTTGATATTTGGAAATAAGAATATATATAAAAAAAAAAAAAAAACCCGCAAGCAAAGTAAGAAATGCATCATTTGGATTGATAATATGCCATTCTTATTTTCCAGTTTTCAAAACAATGATGAAGAAATGTATTGCTTTAAAAAAATTACCCTTTTGGGAATCGCCACGTCAGAACTTTTTATAAAAATATTCTTCTTCACAGATTTATTTATTTATTTATTTAATTTCAGTTTGTGGTCTTTCGGAAAATGTGTTTCAACGAGAAATTAAGCATGATGGGATGATTCCATTTTTTTCTAGTTATTTTGGTGTTGATTAAATCAAAGATACTAGGGTTTGACTCTCATCTGTATTTCATAAAGAAAATTATAAATCACTTTATGAATACATAGTTCTTCGGTACAATTAGGTGCACTTATCCCTTGGCTGTGAGAACCAAAAATATTGTTGAATTAACTTCAATGTGAATTTAATAAATTATTTTTAAAGCTGCTTTTGCAGTGCTGCTATTTGAATTTCATAATTAGTTTCGAATAGATTAAATGTAAAAAATAAGTCTGTATTATCAGTATAAATTTGGTAATTATTTCATGGTAATCTCTGCATGGTTATTCACTTCTAATCTATTGCACATAAAAGTAATTCAAGCGTTAGGAATGAGTTTTAAAAAGGTTTTTTTTTTTTTCAAATTGCCTTGCCGCTGTTTTTTGATACTATTCATTTCTAAAATTTATTACATGCAAAAGTAAATGAAGGGTTCACAGAAAAAATGACAATTATTTCTTAAAACTGCCTTTGAACGCTGATGCTCGCAAAATACTATTCATTTTTAAATTCATATAAAACGTAACTCATTGTGAGTAGCATACGGATTAATTTACATCATCGTGGCCGTTAAGCCCGTTGTCGTCATAGATGGTAACATAAATTTGTGAAGTAAGTATGACAGCCTTGATAATTATTGTACAAATAACAAAAATGACTTTTAAGAGATCAATATCACTAAAAAAGTTTTTGACAGTTCTTATTGCTCAAAATATTTCGCAGTTAGTACATTTTACATCGTAAGTTTTGGACAATTCAATGATGAGGTTCAAGAGCACTAAATGTCAAGTCGTCGGAATTCAAGAACCCGAAGTAATGGTTTCTAATTTTAATGTACACGTGTACATGAATAAATCTTTTGAACCACGAAATTGTTTAGGAGTAGATTGAAGATGCGAATGACTGATTAAAATTAGAGCCATTTGAAATTTCGAATAACTCGATTAAATCAAATAGAGAATTCGCGCTGCAAAGTAATTTAAAGTTTCATTAAATAATAACGAACAATAATTAGATTTTCTCCTAAGCACTTAATTAAAATTTTACATTAATTTATTGATTTCTAAAAGGGATGAAAAGAAAATGATGCATATATTTGTGTAAGGTTTAGTAGAATAAGTACGCGAATAGCGTATGAATTACGAATTTTTAAAAACTTCAGTTCTTTATTTTTAAAAACTTTCAGTTTTTAAAACCTTCAACTAAAATTATATACACTATTTTGGACATCATCAAAAATTAAATTCAGAGGTTTACTGAAATTCGCATTGCTTCATAAACAAAATTCATACGGCTTCAGGCTGAAGTATTTTAGTAAAATCAATCCAGTGAATGGCGGTAAAAGAACGTGAAGGGTGAGAATTATGGCAGGGGAAGTGTTAACAACTTAACACGCAAGTGGCGGTCAAGCTGAGGTGATGGCCAAAAAGATCATCGCATTCCTATTCATCATCGATTCTCGTGATCGCCAAAGCTGATGAAGACGAGAAAAGATGTTTCTAAACATAGCAAGGAGAGAGCGTGACTTGTGATCTTTGATAAAGTTAGTTTGACGTGAAGAGGTTTACTCAGGAATATAGCTCTAACTCCATTTTATTTCATTATTTGCACTGCAATTTTATTTCTGTACTTCAGTAGAGGCATATCATAGACTTGATTGAATAATTTCGTTCTGACGTTGTTTAAGTAGATATTAAATAAAAAGTTACTATTTAAATAATTCTTAATTGCATCTTCGGTAAAATTAAATTATGAATTTATTAAACCAACCTTATTAAAAATTGATATCCTGAACAACATACGCCATATACAGATATGAAATAAAAAATGTGTGCTACGGATGAAATAGGAATTCTGATTTAATATTTTTTACATCATCGGAAATTTGGAGGGAATTAGTGAGATAGGAAAATATATTTTAGTGACTAACCTTGGCAAGTAATGTTTTTCAATAAAATGCAGAGATGTCAACTTTGGGATTTTTTGATGAGTTAATGAACGGTTTTATATTATATTTTTGTTTAAAACAAACAAGTTTGGGCAATTTTACTTCTAAAATCGGTGATGTACAGTAGATGTAAATTTCGACTTGAAACACGTTTAGTATGAAATATAAGATCGAATGTAACATTTCCTCTGTGTTTCCTAACCCTCTTTTCACATTGAACGGCGAATTTGGAGCTAACAATGTCTAATACAGTGGAACCTCGCTATTCGTACACAATTCGTTCCATTAGGCAGTTCGAATAGCGATATGTAGGAATGGCGAATTATTTTTTCTCATAAGATACATTGTAAACTGGAATAATTCGTTCCAGACCCACAGATGGTTGCTTATTTAAACCTATGAAAAACAAATGTGCAGTACTGTACGTGAAATTATACATAAATAAAAACTTAACTGCACTTGACTGGTACTGAGGTGAGCTGGTGGCATAAGTGGAATGTTGATCTGAGGAAGAGAAATGTTAAATGTACTGTTTGGAAGAGGACCAACGTCCATGGAAAACATCAGGTAGCATCCCTTTCTGCTGCTCTTTCTTTTTCTGTCTTTTTGCAGTAGTAGAATCTTGGGTTTCTTTCTCTAAAAACCTGTCCAATGGTGTCTGCCTTTGAGGATTGTTCAGAATTTTTCTAAAATGGTCAATAACATTGTCGTTGAAAAAGTGAATGCTCCTGTGAATGAATCCTCCTCACAGCAGTGTTAGGATGTCTTTTTTCCACCACTCTCCATGTTTTCTCCCAGCGGTAATACAAATCTGTAATTTCTGCAAAGGAAATGCTTTCCTTTCTACTTTCCTCCTCTGAAGAAGAAACTTCTTCATCCACTTCCTCTTCCTACCTCCCTTAGAAAGTTAAAACTGTCAGTAAAATCTCAAAAAGTATTAAAATTAAAAAAAAAAAAAATCTAAACGCCAAACAAATGATTTCCAGACGAGTTAAAAAAATGCATAATTTCTCGATTTTTTTTCTTAAAAAAAAAGCCAAACTGGGAACCCTGGCACCTGGTGCCGTCCGAAATGCGGGGCAAGTGTACGAATGGCGAATTGAATTTTACTTGAACAAAGTGGACGAGTATCGAGTTGTACGAAAAGAGAGGCGGACGAATGGCGGGGTTCCACAGTATTTTTTAAAGTGAGGTGTGACGCGATACTTTGCTTCGAACCAATGAAAGCGGGAGTTTGTATTTCTAATTCATTCAATAACACTAAGTTGGCATGAATATTTTAATTTATATTTTCTTTACTGGAGAAGTGCAGAAAGATAAAATTTATGCGTCACATGTGTTTCAAATGCGTTGAATTAAATAACTCAGTGGTCAACCAATCACACTGATGAGAGATTATCGCTAATTGAAATATTTCAACGAAACGAGCAGTTGTCAAACAGAAAAAAAAATTAATGTCTAAAAGTTGTTTAAACGTTCGAGGCTGAACTTCAAAATTTAATGAATTACAGTCGAATTTTAACCACTGGGCGAACTGTAGTTATTATTGATATGTGTTCGTCTTTAGGAATAAATATTTTTTTTTACATTAACCAAACAATACGTTTTTAATTTTTAATCATTGTTTTAGTGAAGAAAATGTCAACTCCACGGGAGTATTTATATCGACCAACATAATTGAACTTTTTTTTAATGACAATGATAGTTGAAAAAGAAGTTTAAATTGCAATCGATAAACGCAATAGAAGAAATATGCCCTTCACAATTTATCACATACTGAATTAAATATTTATGTATTTACTGAAAGTGATTTTGTAATTATTTAGCCCATTCTGACATTTTATGAACATCGTTATTCATTATGTATACGACACTAGTGTAATCGGAAGAAAATTAAAATTTATGTTACGACACCACTGCGACTTGAGCTTCAAAGATCAAATACAAAAGGTCCTCCATGCCCCAAAGCTTCAGATGACTTAAAAGCCTTCATTAATTCAACGATATGCCCCGTTTTATTGAATTTCTACCCCTCTCCAATTAAGCTAAGACTACCGATTTAGCAATAGGACTGTAATGTTGATTTATAGCGCAGAAATCGACGACGTTTCATCGTCCGTTATTTATCGGTGGCATATTTCACGGAATAACGGCTATTATAAAAGGAAGCTATAAAGGGAAGCCATTCTCGATAAGGAAAAGGAAAATTACGACCGGCTTTACAGTCGTTGAAAGGATAAATGTGTATGCTCAGGAAATCGCCGTAAATGAATCCTAGGTTGAGGAGCTTATTGTTTGTGTTTAATTTAGCTAGTGTTGTGTTTTCTCATGTACCGAGGGATTCACGGAATCAGCGACGGATTTATGGGCATGGGGGAAGTGGAAGCTAACCCCAGGCCTACACATTAGTTCTTTGGTAAAAATAGCAGTAGATGTTCATTTGGACGAATTTCGAGCGTACGAACACTATATACATTACGAACTGTACACTATCTCCATCTCAAAATAAAGTGAGTATTATGTTACTTTCAAGTTATTAATTTGAAACAGTTTCAGCCCGAAATCATGTGACCATTTGGCGTGTTCAAGCAGCACCTCCGATCAAGAAGGCCAGTTCACTAGTTTCTTGACGTCGTGACCTGCCTGACGTCAATTGTAACTAAACGTCATTGACGTCAACTGTACACTATCTCCATTTCAAAATAAAGTGAGTATTATGTTACTTTCAAGCTATTAGTTTGAAACAGTTTCAGCCCGAGATCACGTGACCGTTTGGCGTGTTCAAGTAGCGCCTCCGATCAAGAAGGCCTGTTCACTGGTTTCTTGACGTCATGACTTGCGGCTCGCATAAAAGAACATCCGATCGGAAAATCACTTCAATTTATGTTTCAAAAAAGACAAATACTATTTTTGCAACAACTCTAGTTCACAGTACATACCAATACAGCTCGAGGGAGAAATTAAAAGAATATTTTGAGTTGGCGATCTGTTTTTCTTTTTGTAAGAAGATTCATAGGCTAATTCATTTATAGGCAAATGTATGACTTTGAATAAATTATTATGCTGTTAAATAATGAAATATAACCCATTTTAATGTAAACATACTTCAAGAAAGCCAAAATTAGGTGATTAAATATTAATCAACAAGAATTAAAATAGTTTCATACTTTGCTAAAAAAACTTTCCCAAACATTCATATATGAGTAAGAACCACTTATTTCTTGAATATATTACATTCCATAACACTTATTTTATGATTTGAGTATTATTTTTAGATAAAAAACTTAGATTCCCAAATTAACATTTTACAATGCAGACATTTTTAAGAAAAGATCTTTTATTTATATTCAACGATATAAAAGTTTGCGTAAAGTTGGAGAAAATGGGTCACTATACTCGAATTACCAAAACTAGAAGAAAGTGCAAATACATAATAAGGTTCAATTTTAAATACATGAATTTCTACTAAAATATGAAAACCATGTGATAAATATTTTCCTTTTTTGTACTAATAAATTTCTGCATCTGCTATTGTAGAACCGTTAATGCATTTCTTCACCTGACTTTTATAAAAAAAGATGCTAAAAGTTTCAGCGATGAAAATAAAAGGTCTTTCTGTCTAAAAACGAAAATGTACATGGCATTTAAATAAATCAGGTACCACTATCTACATTAAAAAGAAATGAAACGTACTTTTATGCAAAAATAAATAAACAAATGAAGGGGTAGCTGAAATTTGTAAAGTGAAAAATAGATTTATATTGGTACTTTTCGGGTTTGTGTGAACAGACTGCCGGGGATACCCATGGTCTTCAAGGCATCATTCGGATTAATTAATTTTTAGAAGTATATTTTACTCAATACAGCTTCAAAGACTTTCTTTCATTAAATTTCAGTAAAACGTTTTTGAATTTAAAAGTTCTGTTGTAAAAGATTTAATTAAACGACAGACTGGTATTGAGTGATCGAAATTTAAAATACCTTTTACGTTAAATTTTCTTGCTAAATATCTTCGTTTTTTCCCCATGCAAAACTGCAATAACGAGATGGCCATGTTAGCCTAGTGGTTAGGGCGACGTTCTTCGAGCCGAAGGGTTTGGGGTTAGAAACCAACCAGCTGAAGACCCAAGGTATACACTGGGGCACACAGGCATGTTAAATCATCGGACCCTGAAATGCTGAGGCAGTTCCAAGGGTAACAGGGGCTGGAGAAAATTTCCCTCCCCTTCAGTCTCAGGTTCAGAAAGGGAGGTGGTTTAGTTGTGGTGGCGCCATCTGGTGTTATCCACTTTTCGAGTGTTAGGGTAATGCTTGCAAGTGCCTCCACGTTGTCCATTATATATATATATATATATATATATATATAGGAAAAAAATGTGCACAAAAATACTCAGATGCATTTTAAAGTTTACTTTACAATATATCAAACCTACGATAAATTTTAATGTATCGAATTTAATTATTTATTAATTTTTTGTAATGCTTCGTAAACAACTCATTGTAATAAAAAATAGTTTTAAAAAGTAGAAACAATTTCTCTAGCATTTTGAGTGAGGCATCACTAGATTTGTAATCTCCATTAAAAATTAATGTAACCTCGAATTTAATTTAATCCTTCTTTCTTTGTTTTAATTTATTTATCGTCTGCGCTTTTTATATATATTAAAGTAGCAGCGCTCTTTTTTCCAGTTTCGTTAAAACTATTGTTTTGACGATGTTGGATATAAATAAATATTTTTCACAAACAATTTGATTATATAGTAAATAATATTTTTATTTTACAGATTATTATGACTTAGATGTTTTTTTCGGTAAGAATATTTTTTTCAATAAATTATTATATGTTTATTATTTATTCATTAAATTTTACTGTTCTACCTGATACCTCTTTGATGTGATGTGCATTTCCGGTTACTGGGAGAGTTGTATATTTATAATATCTAGAACAGCGGTCATTTCGTATGACCGCCGGGCATACTAGTTTGTTATAATAAAATAAAATTGTTGATTGGCACATAGTCTCAACCATTTGAAGTAGTGGCGCACAGAGTTCTCTGAATATACTGGATACTCAGCCAATTTTTAGAAGTAAAGATTAGACTTTCGATACAATCAGAACTAAATTCTTTAAAACTATGTACTTTAAATCGTCATTTATAATGAAATTTGGTTCAATTCAACGGTGTTTGAAATTCAGTTTCAGTTAAAACTTTGAAAAGAAGGCTGCAGTTTTAAAAATATTTCGCAAATGATGGTTTATTGCATGGTAAAGGAAATTATGCTAAAAGAGGTTAATGAAAAATGCCTTTTGATTAACTGCAAAAAAAAAAAAAAAGTTAAAATATGTAAAAAGAAGTTTCAGACTTTGCTTCCACTCGATTTTGAATATTGGCACTTGGAAGTTATATTTCACGCATCGACGGAACTAAGTTATAAGTGGAAGACAAAAAAAACTTAAACTCAAACGGTTCTTAATTAATTCCTCTAGGTAGCTCGTAACCGTCCATCGCCTTCTACGTATTGATCTGATGAAGCCTTGGAAACTTAGTAATCTTCAAGATTTTCAGAACTTAAGATTAGATTGTATACCAAGGGATATTAATAAGCATTTTCCTCAGCTGGAAGTTTTAATTATTTGCGGTCAGTACTATTAATTTTGTATATGTTTATTAATATGTGTTCCTGTGCTAAGCAGGCAAATTTGTTTAATCTAAGCCTAAAAGTTTGGGGATCGTATTTTGCACCGTCTTATGTAATATATATATTTTGGGGCATTATAGGAAATCTACACAAGCTTTTATTGTATTTACTTCTCAAATACTCATGTAATAATTTTATATAATAACAATTTGTAAGAAATGTGCTGCTTCGATAAAGCTTGGTTTCATAAATATTTGTGAAATGTTGCACTGCATTAAATAGTCAAATATGTAGAGCTCGTATGTTGCTTAGTTGTTTTACAAAAATTAATTATAATAATCTAAATAGAAACCTATAAACATAACCATTAGCATTTTTCTTAATTAAAATTATTTAATAGGACAAATAATTTTTAATATACGGTTTTAAAACCACCAAGACATTGCAAAAGTCTGTAAGATTTTTCAGTATCTTTAACCAAGAAGTAATCAGAATATTTGAATTTTCATGCCGCAGAACACTGAATAACTACTTTCTACATACAGTTAAATACAATTGAACAATTTCCTTAACTAGACTTAGTTTTTCAACCTTTTCGTACGAACAGTATGTGTGATATGTGTGTTTGTGTGCATGAAAATAAAAGTATTGCCCTATTAAAATATTCCACTTAAAGAGAAATACATAAAAGTGAATTCATTCAACAACGGTAAATTTCGGCATCGGAAAACGCAGTTTCAATGCATCTTTTTTTTCTGTCAAACATTTAATTTTTTGCATAAGAATCATCAGAAACTCCGGAAAGAAATAAATTGAAAACAGATTCCGGGAAAAAATTCGACATAGAGGAATTATTTCACGGTCATTGAATTGAATGTCTCCATATGGCGCTGTCATCTTTTCCCGTGACAAGCGCTGCTTCCGCATTTGCCCTAAATATCCGGGCACCTGCGTTTGATCGCTTGATAGCTATTTTAATGCCGTTTAACGAAAAGAAAGGCGGCCGAAATTAAATCGTCCATATCCCATCGGATTTTATGTTCTTTTTTTCTTTTGGGTTTGGCTTGTCACACTGATATCAGACACTAAAGCCCGCGTCGTCTCGCTCATCGTTATTTATTGCGGCTTTGTGTCAGCGAAATATGTTTTTTAACTTTTTTGACATGCTGACAGAATACTAGATAAATGTAGATGTATTTGCTTGTTTGATGTTTTTATTTTAATTTAATGTGCTTTTTTTACACGTTGAAGGAGTTTTCGTCAATTGTTTCTTTGTCCTCCTGAGGATGTAATATATTTTTTGAAATTGTTTATCGAATTTTTCTACTTATGCTTATTTTTATACATAATTGCATTTTTGTTACTGAATTAAGCCTCGTGAGTACGCCAAACCTCTTAGTAGGTTCCAAGCTTCTGTAAGAAAAAAAAACACTGTTGATTCTTATGTGAAATTATTTCGCATAAGAATCAACGGTGCCGCTAACCTAACAAATCAAACTTTGGTACAGCAAAAATGAATCTATCACTGTTTTACACTTCCTTGTTGCAGTACTAGACAACAATATTAGACAATACACTTATTCCTTTGCTTTTATAGTTTTTAACTTTTGCTTATCTGTTTTACTAGCAGTACCTGCACGGCGTTGCTTGTGCTATATTTTAAAAACGTCACCTGCGGCACAGTCCTTGCTCAAAATGTAAAATACGTCGCCAACTACGCTGTTTAAATTATAAGAATATGAAAATTGTCGCCTGCGGATCTGATCTTGCTAAGAGTATAGAAACGCCGTCTGCGGCATTGCCTGGAGTGTTTGACAAACATCGTCTGCCTATTTCTCAAGAAAAATAACACATAAGATATTGTCAACACTTGAAACAGTAATATAATATATAAAATGATCATATAAAGGATTCACACGATGTTGGGGGAACTGATTATTAATAATTTTGTTTGGGAAGGCTTAAGAAATCTAGCTAAAAATCTTATAACTCATGTTCTTTTTGACTTAGAAACTTCGCCCAAATTCCATGTTGTGTAAAAAACAAAAAAAACTAGCAATTTCGATTTATACATTATATTTAACTGTGCAAGATTGTTTTTAACCTTTTATTGGGGAATTTATGTGGTGATTTTGCAAAAAATTGGAATAAAAAAAACTGCCCGTCAAATTTTTTTCTTACGGGTCTTTAAACCTGCTTCGTGACAATAGAGACAATAGAGTTGTTAGCGGGGATTACTGGCAAGATTGGTGGCGACATACATTCATACATACATACATACGAACATCCTCTTTTATATATACAGATTACGCGATAATAAGGTTGCACTAGAAAATGCACTAGTGTTTATTTATTCTCTTAAGTGTATAAACCCTCTGTAAATCAACATGAATGTATTCATTTTCTTGTTATAAGGACATTATACCTGCAGCTGTAACTAAATACAGACATAAGTGCGGGGGTAAAGAAAATATAAATTATGGACTGAAAGCATCAAATTTGACGATCATTAGGTATTTGTAATTTAACACTTTGTGCCAAATTGCCAGGAAAAAATTTATGAAAGCTTGAGGTTAGAGGTCCTGTAAAAAAAGGAACCTGACAAAAAATAGTTAATTTTCCCGTAATATTCTAAGGAACATTTTATAAATTAAACAGAATTAAAATTCTTGCAAGAAACAATGCATCCATTATTCCTATGTCGGCATTAAAGACATACGAATATATGTGTAGGGATTGACATTTTAGTCAGCCATCCGTAAGACGATAAAAAGAACTTGTTAAGTTTACGGATCTGTGGACGTCTTGCCGGAAAGGTAAATTAATATCACCTAGAATTATTAAGTGCAACACGCAAACACAAAATGCGCGAATTCCGTGAAGGAAGAGCGATACGCTATTATATTGACATCATATTCTGCAATTATGCAACAAGAAAAGTGAAATCCATAATTAGACATTTTGAAGATCATTTCTTTTCTGGTTTTAGAACAGTATTCTACAGAAGGAAGTATTTTCCGTCAAATGACCCATAATAATTCAGTTTTGTTTTTATTATTTATTTTCCTATTTAAGTAACTGATAATATTACTAAACAAATAACATCATAAAACTAATAAGCCATCAAACAAAGCATTTTTAGATAAAAGTCTTAATTAATTAGCTAAACCACTAATTGTATCACGAAAATACACATCCGGGTTTTTATCCAGAAACTCGAGCAAAGTCATTTCTCATAACCGCAGGCTTTTGGAAAGAAATTTAGCTTTCCACGCCTAAAACCTCATATTTCAAATGAACTGTCAGCACGCTATGCGATTTGCACTCCCCTTGAAAAACTATGCACGCAACGCTCCTCGGCGCAGGGGTGAAAAACACTTTGTTCCCTTTCATTCGCTCGAAACCGTATTATAGAAGGCCGTATAAACCGGGGGAAATTGCACATTAGAAGGATTTGAATCCGATCAAATCACAATCATGGGAAATGACGTGGCAGGCTCACTCCACCCAGAGGAAACTTCATATTTTTCTGTGCATAGTATGGGTGAGATTGATTCTGGGGAGACTGACTCTGAACTCGCTGCTACACCCCAAAAGGCAGGTTTATCGGTTTAGTTTTATGGCTATACTTTGAAAATGGACAAAAATATTTAATATAAGGTAATCTACAAAAGTAGTTCCTTCTTCTTGCTTCTTTAATTGTTTAATCCGGTTTAATTGACTTTGTGTACACTTGTAATAAACCAATGCTTGAAATTATTTTTTCACACTAGCAATTGATTTTTTCAAATAAATGTGTGCATTCATTACTGACTGCACACATTGTTTGAGCTAGCTCACGCTAGCAACAACTTTTATGACGACAAACATTTTTCAAGAACATGTTTAGTATTTTTACAGCGATAGATAAATAATCTTTCTTACTATTAGCATATAGCATTTTTTCATTAAGTAAAAAAGTCGATTTGTTCTTCATAACTGACATTCAAATTATTCATCAAAAGAAACTCCTTAATTTCTGTAAAAGAATTAACTGTAGAACATGGTCCCAGGTAATGATGCTTAAGTTAACTATTTTCATACTTCGGCTAAAAGATAGGCTTTACTTTAGATCTTAAAATTGATATGTTCAAAATAAATAAATAAATAAATAAATTAAATTAAAATATATAAATGAATAGGTGAAGGAAAGTAAATATCAAGGATATAAATAAAAATTAATTATTTTCTTATGATTATGCAATGTACCATGTTTATATTATTCAAAAAATGTAAATCGTATGATCAGAAAAAAAAAGTTGGTTAGTTTTATTATGCTTAAAATATTTCCGAGATAAGAGACAAATATGAAGATAAAAGGTCTATAACACGTTATAACCAATTTATTTACAATGCATTTCTAGAAAGTGCTAAAAGTAAGTCATATATATTATTAAAACGTTTAACTTCTCAAGAAAAAAAAGAAGATTTTTAGATTTCAAAACATTAGTCGAGAAATGACAACAAACACATACACATTGAAAAACTATCTGTATTATTGACATTCATAAAATACCTCATCAGTAATACATGTCTTAAACATGACGACTCCTGGGGAGCTCAATATCTACCCACCACTAAATTTCATTACTTTGCCGTACTCAGACCTTTCAGAGAAGAAGTTCAATATGCCACATATCGATATTGGCTCTTTTTGATGAAGTCATCGATTTATCATGAAGGCAGCTGCTGCAAGATATGAAGAGAGTGGTAGCTTGATCCGTACTCTATGTCCTATTGAGCGACATTCCTCAGTGAAGGCCTAACGAGAATTGAATCGATGGCCACCGGTGACATAATCGGAATCTTTTAGGAATGAAATAAAACCAACGTGAAGTTTGATGCGAACTCATACTATTCTGTAAAATTCCCGTCAAGTCTTATCGATTGGAAATAGTAAATGATACTGAACCTCACAAAATATTTCCTGTTCCAAGAATTTCTTTCCAAAGATTGAAGTTATTTAAGTGAGCAAATATATAAGGAATACTCTCGGGAGAAATAAAAGTATACACATTTTTATCAACAATTAATAACACCTATTTAATGATTATACATATCTCAGTACCTTTTCTTAACACAAATACATTACTTTTACATAGCAGGACAACTTGTTAACTTAAACCGTCACAATTTATCCAATTTAGCTAGATCAACTGGGATTAAGTATCAGCTGAATTGACCATGACGGCAACGAGAGCTCTATTAATTGAAGTTTTTTGTGTTCATAAAAAAATCATGTTTCTTTTTTTACATACCATCTATCATATGAAAACATATATGCAATAAATACGATAAGTTATATTATTGTTTGCCAATATTCCTAAGTACTATTACTTGAAAATATTTCTAGTTAACCATTTTTTTTGATATCGGAAATGTAAGTAAAACGTCAATAATGATTTAGTCAAAGACAATTTATCCACTGTTGAAAATTTTAAGGGCCCACCTTGTCACAGTAAATGTTTGGGAATATCATAAAATATTACGATTTTGTAAAGAAAAAATTAGCTTATCAATCTAATTTAATGAATATTTACGGAGTAAAAGTAAAAATATTTTAAAATTAAATATTGGAAGTCATTTTTTTTAATATTCCGAAAAACATGATTTTCTGAAACATGCAAATGTACATTATCGACTGCATATTAATTTTTCTGTGAATAATGAACGGATATGTAAGGAGGTTTTTTAAGGTTATGCGCTTTTTAAAGAAAAGAATATGCTACTATTACACAAATGCAAGTATTGTGTCGTTTCAGTTAAAAAATTCCTACAGTTCCACTACAAAAATCTTACTCAAAACATCTATTTTAAAATTTACTGAAGTTTCATTAGTTTATAGTTCTTGATGTATCTTAAGTGTTGTTTAGCTGAATATTTTCTGTTGGGAATAGTTCGATCAATCTATGTACTGCGTATTAATCACACATTTTGTTACTACATGCAAAACTAAATGAATGATTAAACATTTATTAACGAAAGTTGACATTTTGTTAAAAACTTGTAATGAATATATTAAAGAGCGGCTTCTGCATAGCAACGATAACTCGCATACTGTTTGCGAAAAGACTTTATAACTTTAGATCTAAATGTAAATACTGAAAAATAGTTTTGTCATGTCTGCGTAACTCGAATGTTTAGCCCGCTTTTCAACAATTCAGTGATTAGAAAGAAACAGTAACCAGTCTGTGAATGAAATATTAATCTGAGACTTTTACAACAATTTATAGAGTTTTACCAACTATATAAGCAGGGTCAGTTGGAGTAATTGTAAACATGGGGTAAATGTAAAACAAACTATTTAAACACACTTGTGGTGGTTTTGAAGTTTAACTGCTGGTGAGTGATAAATTGGCAACATAGGAAATACATTGAAAGAGCTTCGTAAGTTTCGAAACAACTGTGGAGGCGTCACTATTGTTTGAAAATGGCACACTGAAAAAAGTGGATTAACAAAATATAGTGATCTTACATTTTCCTCTCCATCTCATTTGCAAACGCTAAGTGAGCGGATTGACCCAATTTTATTTGTCATTTGGAATGTTGCTAAAAGTATTTAGTTGTGAATTTCTCCTGCCTGTAATTTTTCATGTACAAGTTAGGTGTTTACAATTACTCCATATATTTTGTACTCTTGGGTAATTCTGTGTTTATCGTATATCCAATCTTTTGGGAAGACAATAAATATTATATTTTGATGTAAATTATACTTTTGTGTCTATTTGACATAAATGTTGTTCTTGTTGCTCATGCCACATAGAAATCCGAGCTTCCCTCGCAGGGCTACCAGGAATTAATGCAAACAAAGAGAGCTCCCTTTCGTATAATAATGACCTCCACCTACAGCTTTATTTAGAGGGGACTCCTAATTTTAACCAGCTCCAGATGTCTGGAAAATCTCGTGGGAAAATGAATTCCTGTTTACATTTGCCCCAGATACTCTGGGGTTAGTGTAAACAAAGAGTTCCTTCGCTAACAAACAGTCCTAAAGTCAAACCGTTTATACACATTTACTCACAAGGTGTATAGTATTTGTATAGATCGTCACCTAGTAGATGTATTATTTCAAAACTTTTGGACATTTGGAGCAACTGCGCAATTTTCGTGCATTGGCTCTCATTTACGTACATGGTCCCAGATCAATCAGTAACGAGAAGTGGTCTCCCTCCGTAGCATTGACCACAGTCAGTGCTGCTTCACTTTCGGTGTTCTGCGGAAATAGAGCTTAACCGACATGTCCACTGCGACACGCATTTTACAAAAATTTGCAACTTTACATGATTTTTTGTAAGATATTTCTCACTAACTGATCTCAGCGGACTGAAAACAAACTCAATGGACCACACGCGGCCTGTGGTTCGTAGAATGAGGACCAATTCTCCAGAACTTATGAAGCTTCCAAGCAGACTATGTATGCCGCGGTTTTCTATTTGCATCAACCTCATGGGAAAATAAATCCAAGTTTACATTTGCCCCAAATACTCTGGGGTAAATAAAAACAAAGAGTTCATTCGCTGACAAACAGTCCTAAAAATTTTATACACATTTACTCACAAGGTGCATAGTATTTGCTACAATGCTCACAATTTTATCTCTCCATCCATTCAAAAGGTAGGGAAGGATCAGAAGTTAAAACATTGAAAAAGCGTTTACAATTACACAACTGAGCCTACTTTCCGCTCGTTTCATGAGCTATAAACATGCAAAGCATTATGTTCTATAAGGAAAGAATTTTTCATTAGATTTGCAATTATGCAAATTATCGCAATGGCCCTTTCTATTTCATCAAAAGGCACCAATTTTCACCGAAAAGAAAACCTATTAATTACTCTAAAATCTAAAATACTTAACAAATACAGTGAATGGCACGCCCGTTTTGCTGCGTCATGAAATTATCCAAAATTGTAAATTCTAAGTCTTTGTTCAAATTTGGTCATTCTGTTTGAAAATTCCTTTAGCTAATTACAGCTGAATTCGAAAACGGTTCTTGGTTTTGAAGCTTTCTGCAATTCTCTCTCATTAGAAAGCCACAGCGAGGGTACGAAAATTAGTCACCCTTTAAACAAAGCTCGAGGAAACTGTTTTAATGATCGCCATTTTGCCGTACATTGCAAGTGAACAATGAAGAGCGAATTTTTCCCGAAATGGACGGACTATGCGACAATGTGTAAGGCGTTTTAGTAAAACTCTTTAAAGTGTTCCTTACTGAAAATATATTGTGAGAAGTAATTATTACGAGGAACACTTTTATAAGAATATAGCTGTTGATCTGAAAGTGTACGAAAAGTTGTAAGTAGTATTTAATAATGTGTATGTAATACTCAATACATTGTACCACATTGCATGTTAATTCTTAAAATTTCAGTATGTTTAAAAGTAAAGCAGGGGTATTATTTAAGCCAGTTCAATGCTTCATCACAAAGTGTTGAAAGATTTTTAATTTCTTTTCAAACAATGCTCTTTGCTTTAGGTTTTGCAATGTCTATGGGTCTAACGACATAAATAATTATTTCAAATAAATAAAAGTATGATTTTAGAAATTTTTTAATGAAAATCTTAAAATCAGCATGAGAGTTAGTGCGAACTTAATGTGATTACACTACCCTATTTAGCAAAAAAGACGAATTGCAAAAAAATAATTCTGGGCAATGGCATCTTTCGTAGCATTTATTTATGCATTATTCGCAACCCTTGCACTTTTTTGTCATTGGAAAATGACAATTATTTTCATTTTTTTATCTCTGATATTTTCATTATTTTGCTACATTGAATATGCTTATGGCTGCAACAAAAATCTAGTTAGATGATCCGCAAATGAAGCAGAAATGCTTCAAAAAAAAAAAAAAAGAAGAGATACTCTTTTCTAGCTTAAAGTGGCCTTACACATGATAAGTAAAGTTGTTTTTGATCTGACTTTCCGAATGTTCTGATTTTGTCACACGTTACCGCTAAGAATTATGTCAGCAGCAGCTATTAATTATAGCGAGGAGAAGCAAATGGTCGTTGAAAGCGACTAGTGCATTTCAGATTTTTAGCTGTGTCAAATTATTTTTTTCTCTCTCACTCGTTTCCTTTGTGCATAAATCACATGCAAAAAACAAATTATAAATGGAACAAAACCTCGTTTTCCAAATATTGACATTTCAAGGTTTATGAAACCAATCGAAGTATAATTTCTGTAACTAAATCATCGCGCTTACTAGACATCATTTAAACAAACTTCCGCAACACAACAATGTTAGCATCCTTTTCCCTTAGCGCTCCCGGAAACCTCATTTTGGAATTGATTTTTCAAAGAGTGCATCAGCTGCAGATCTGAAGAGAATATTCTTCAGAATGGAGGAGGGGTTGCAACCATCAGATCCGCTCGAAAGTTGCTCAGGATTAATGGTTCAGCGTTTGCTCGTAATTTTGTCGCACAAAATCTGTGACCGTGCCTCATAACTCCATTTCCGTAGTGTCAGTCATTGTCATACATCTTCTCCACGGGGCAGCGTATTCAAGTAGATGCAGAAAATGCCCACCGAAAATCCAGCAGTAGTTGGTTCTACTTTATATTTAAAGACAAAAAAGTTATTAATATTCCAATATATTCGGTTATAATAAGCTGTTTCATCAGCAATATGATATATTAAGAGTTGTAAGGGAGACTTTGTTCTAAGATGCGCATCAAATTCACGGCATTCTGATAAAATAATTACGTTCTTTTGATAGTAATGAGTAAGTTATAAAATAGACCTGGTTGTTGCAAAAGTATCCATTATGAAAATAATTGTAAGCCTCAGAATTTTGTGAGGCTTACATATTGCCATACTTCTTGTTAAAAAAGAAAAAAAAATCGTGTAAAAAAATCCTGAGTAATGGCGTATTAAAATGTATTCAAGAAATCCTCATATATAGTTAAAATGTTATTTTTGTTGGAATTGAAAAAAAAATTGTATATTTTCTGAGCGTGAAATGTTACAACATGAATATTACATTGATTTTTTTCCTAGAGAAATATGGCGGGGGGGGGGGGGGGGGGGTGGCAGGTATTATAAAAATAATTAATATTTAACAGATTTTTCGCTTAAAATGAATTTTGTAGATAAAGTTATTTATAATGTATTTTAGACATTTATTCATTTTTATTTAATACTTAACCTATTAGATTATTTGATATAAGTCATTATTTTCAGGCAAGTTAATTCATTAAAATTTCATACTTCCAATATTTTGCACGCATTTGTAATATTTATATTTTGGGACGTCTTGAAGAATTTTCAGAAAACCGGGAAACCCTTCTCCTCAATCCACCCTTCCGTGCATCCATATGTTCTATCTATTTTGAATAATGCGTATCAAAATTGTGTATTAGTAACCGAAACAACAAGCAACAGTAGAAGATATTTCAAAAGGAAGTAGGTAGTCTTGACCTCAGCACCAGATATCGTATTAAAAATAAATTAAATTTTTTCGAAATACTTTACTTCAGGAATAAAAAAACTAAAACTATTAAATGATTGTTTGAATAGTTTATTAAAAAAAAGTGTTTATAATTATTTTCACTAGCGTTAGTGGTGTCATGTTGAAAATCGTACCCTACCATAAACTTAATCTCTTCAATTTATATTCGGGTTTTGGCAACGCATGCTATGAATAAACGATAGAAGAGAGAATCGTGTATTCTAACATAGTTGATAAGCTCTGTACTTTATAGGAAATTAATTTCACTCCAAATGTTGCGACAGTCAACATATTTCACCGAAGTAACTGTCCTCCAAAATTGCACATGAAGTATGGCAGCAGGCATTATCTATTGTTAAGCAGACATTCTATGACAAGCAATAGATTTTACGATTGTTTTGAATGGTGGGGTTAAGGAAATAAATCGTTAATCGTATGGACGAACCCGTCGAGCGCATTAATTGTCGTTTATTGTGATTACCGATTACACTGCCTGAAAGATGTGGGTCATTGCGTGGGGTGGGAGGGGGGGGGGATATTGATACCTTCAAACCTCCAGGCTTTTCGGCTGAGTCTCTTCAATCGAATAGATAGTCCATTCGTGCCCCATGCGACACTTGTCTTTGTAATGAGCACTAATTTATGCAATGATGAAGCTTTCTGAACTAGCTCAAAGGATGTGTTATTATTTATCACAAGCGGATGAATTATGTCTTTTTAGTTTCAAGTTGCAATTCAAAAAGTTAGTTTGAAACGGTTAATATAATGTCAGCCTGATTACGCTTCGTTTTAAATATGATTTCTATTAGTTCTGAAATATAAGCAGCCATAATATTGTTAATTACATTGCCACAAATTTAAAATAATTCACTTTAATCTGAAAAATTCTACTACAACAGAACATCAAACTACAAAAAAAAAAAAAAAAAAAAAAGAAACCGATCGTCACATCTGCATTTTACACAGAACTGCGTTTTGGACGAAAAAACTGCAGGAAAGAAAAATATTTTTCTTTTCTGTGGCACCAAATACTTCAAGCACCAATTAAGCGCTGTGTTTTTACTTATCGAGAATCTTACAAACCGATATCCGGTATTTTGTCAAAATACTTTTTCCTATCTCTTTCGCTATCTTCATTTGAATAAACATTTAAGAACAATCTTTTTGAGGAAAATCAATACCTCATTGCGTGCGCTGAGAACCCAGTTCGAAGAAAGGAAAACTATTCGAGTTTAAACAGCAGCGAAAAAACGAACTTATTTTTTCTATCGTACATTCACGGTAGGCTATTCATTTGCATATTTCCTTAGGCGTTAAACGATAGGAAGTTCTTGTTACATAGATAGTACAATATATTTTTTTTTTTTTTTGCCAGCAGAGAGTAGAAGGTAGCACTTTCTCCAATTCCAGCGGAAGGCGCAACTTCAACAAATTTCACCAGAGCACGCGAAGAGAGATTTGTACCCAGTCTATTACAACAGTGTAAAAGAGAAAGAATTGAGAACTTTTTTTCCTTTTTTCTTTCCCCCGTTCCGGACTTTTTTAAGACCTTCGAATCTTTAACAGGGTGGAAAAGAGGAACCATCTTTTTTTTTTCAGATGTGATAGAAGTAAATATCTGGCAACGATCGATGTCGTAACAGAGGTTTCCGCGAATAGCTTTCAGAGGAAATGATAGAATACAGACAAGTTTTATCCCATTTTATGCTGGTGTTTTGGTTCATTTAAATATTATACGGCATTAAAAAGCTGTATTAGCTACTATGCATACTGGTAAATATTTTTTTTTCCCACAAAATGTTGCATTTCCCTTAACACTTCAGATATTTCGTTAATGTCTCTAAAATGATTTATATGCAAAGTTCTTTACACATAATTTGCTTGTTGTCGAGTACCTTATCCTATATCTGAATGTTTTTCTTCTTTGTTACGGAACAAACATAAAAACATTAATAAAAATTAGTAGACATAAATTTAACATAAGAGAGATAATAAACATATAAGTTATATTATTTATAATATCTTAATGAGAAAAATTACGGAAAAAGATGGTTCGTCATAAACAAGATAAAGAATAATTAATTCTGCCTTTCTATTTAAAAAAAAACAAATGTTAACCCTATTCCTTCTATTTCTGAAGATGAACTTTTAATGAAGAGTTATTTGAACCGATAAACCGTTGTGAAAAAGTTTTCATGTAGGAATGCTTTTCGCATTCCTTATGCACTCATTTAAAAATTTTACTTGCAAAAACATTAAAATTTTAAATATTTAAGTGAAAAAGACGATAAAAGGTTCTCTCCACAACAAAATATTTTATTGTGGTTTGACCCATATATATACTACATATAACACAAATATCTACTATCTTAAGCGTGAGTTGCTCTTCATTTTGTTACGTACAAAAACTTAATCATATGTTTTATAAGGATACGGAACCATCAGTTTCGGTAAACTATAGGCTACAGTTATGAATAAAAGATGACAAGAACAAAATGTGCTGAGTTTCTTGCAGTTGAGCTTCCACGATGAACAAAATTTCATGGGGAAATAGATTTGGTTACTTTTTCGGAGTTCTCACATTTCATGTCTTACTCTGTTACAGTGAATACGTTACACGACAAATTCTAGCTAGACACGTGAGTTGCATTATAATGAGAGACAACAGACTGTAAAAGAAATGTCATTTGCATAACAATTCATCCTCTTTTTTTTCAGTGTAGAACTCTCTCTTGTTTGAAGAAGAAAAATGCGAAAAGGTCTTAAAATAAGACAATAACAAAAACTATTAGCAATTGGTTTTCTTTATGAATGCATTTTTTTAATAAATGTTTAAGTTCGGATTTTTTTATTTATGTCATTTATTTATTTATTATTATTATTAGTTTTAGTAAAAATTGCAGAAAAATTAATCATAACGAAAATCGGCTTCTAATAATGGGGTTTTGCAGATGTTCCGCAAAATATATTCATGCAGAATCAGTTGCTACGAATATAGAACGTATCTAATCCTGTATTATTTGTGAACGTAATAAAAGATGATGAAGTTATCTGAAAGTATGAGATTTAGATTTCCTTTTTTTACATTTTTGTTCCCGCTATTTTTCTACTAAATCCTTCAAAAGTTATTTTTGTTATTATTATTTTATCATTATTAATATTTTTATGTCTCTAAAAGGCTTTTTATTGTACTTTAAAATGGGACAAAGCCTGAAAGGTAAGAAATACTAAAATGGTTGTCTAAATTGTATATTTATAAGATGGGGAAGACAGAAGAGGGGAAAACGAGATAAACAGATAAAATATAAAACTCTTTTAATACGACTTTCATTATTGCAGTTCTATTAAATAAAACTTACTGATAAGTTCTCGAGACTACCAATATCTCACCTACGGAGCCTGTATTACAAAAGCCTCTAATCTGTTACCGTATTTTCGTTACTTCTCTCCTTCAATTTCTTTAGAAGCTGTTCTGTGACAAAGCAATACGTTATTAATATGCAATAGATATTGTTCGACATTAAATTTCATTTAAATCTCTTTATGTTACGTAAGGAATCCATTATTGAAATATTTTTTTATGATGACCAAATATTTTCTTTAAGAGTCCGATTGTTTTCGAATCACTTAAAATTTTACGATATAAATAGAATATGCTTAAAACTAGTCTCCAAGTTACTACTTACTACAATAGAATTGTTTAGTTAAGTTGTTTTAACGATTTTGTTCAAGCAATCAAATAATAAATGCGTTGACGAATTAATTCTTCATTCAAGAGTATTATTCTGTCTTGCTTGAATGACTCCGCAATAGCAAGCTCCATGTAAATCGAATCCAGACTCAGGAACAAACCAATCGATAGCCGGTCATTATTAGTAGAAGCGTAAATGTCACGTGATTTTCGTTTGCGATCGCAATCAAAGGTTCCATGCGTGATTTTTCCTCGTTTTCTTTCGAGTCTCATTTTGTTCCACTGTGTCATTAATGGCGCCACAACTTTCTCCGTTAACCGATCGGTGCAGATGATACGGGAAATCATCGATATTAGATGACTTTATTATCGGTTTCTGCAACGTCATCGCTACGCGAATCGAAAACTGTTGCAGATGACGCGAGTTCCTAACATTAGCTCTTTAAATACATTAGCCGATGCCCACCCCCTACTTTTTTTTTTGCTTTGAACAGCTGGTTTGAATTTCAAAGTTTGAAGATTTTTTTGCCCCTTCCTCTTTTTTTTTCGTTTGATAAATTAATATGGCGACAGTTTTGGAATACTCTGATGCAAAAAAGTGCTGAGAAAAAATTCGAAAAATTCAATAAAATATCAAGGAAACTTCTCATGAATTCAAAGTAACTTGAAATTTTGACATTATTACACATACAAATATATATAAAAAATACTTTTTTGTAATGTAATTTTTTTTCGTTTGAAAATGAATTAAAAATTGTTCCTAATAAATGCTTATACATTTACACATTTTTGAAACATGTGCAAGAACTGTATGCAGTAACGGTTAGGTTTTCGAAAAATAGTTTGACTTTTATAGGTATTTTCCCTTAAGATAAAATTTAAATTTCTTATTGAAACTCTTAAGGACTTTTACAACTTATGAATAATATCTGCAGGGAAATTTTTGGAAATATACTATTCAAAACTGTTTTAAAGATATATGGCAGCTTAAAGAACTTTTTTAAAATTTAAATTGTATTTGGTTTAATAATTGTTTTAACTTTTTGTCTTTTCAAAATGCAAACCAGTCTAATCTCCAGTGGCTTTATTAACAATTTATTAATATGTTTAACTGTGCAACCTATCCTACATCCGTACTACTTACCAAACAGAAAATCAAGAATATTGTGTTCTATAGTTTCGTATCATACAAAATATAATGGAAAAAAAAACGAGGGACACATCGTCTGAAAGGGAAAATCGCTTACTATAACTTTTCCAATAAAAAAGAAGGAGAATTGGTTTTAAAATGCAATAATATTTGAATAATTTATTCTCTTCAGAAAATTGTCGAGGTTTGAGCTGGTGACATATGAGATATGCGAAAGTTATAAAATCCCCAAGTGAGCTATATTGGGGGAGATTCGGTGACCAAGAGAATTAAGCCTCGAGTCGATGCGGGGTTACTAAGCAACCGGGGAGGGGGCACTTAAATTTTTAATAACTATTTGTGTAATTATTTCTTGCTCTCTTTGTTATTATGCTTCTAATATTACACATATATAAGACACACTATAAATATAATCAAAACTTGATGCGAAATGAAAGAAAATATTAGAGTAACAAGATTTTTAATATAATGATACATTGTTTCTACTTTCTTATAACTACACGTCCATCATATATTATTATGTATAATAATATATATATATATAATGTATAATAATACATGGTTTTACAAAAGAGAAAGTAACCACAACATGTTAACAAAAATATAAAAAATGTTATCTTATATTATGTCAAAGTTGAAAATGATACACAATAGTGGTCAACAATTTAAAACCGAATTTTCAGGCAGCAAACACTAAACAACCGGCACTGTTTCAATCTTGAAGCTGCGAAAAAATAAACTTAAGCACTCCCACTGCGGTGAATCATATTAGGAAAAGTCAATTGCTCGAGAATATATATCAATAATTCCAAACTTCTGTTAAGTTCACAGGAAAGCAATCATATCTGAATACCGTAAATATGGAAATGGACTCGCTTAATATACCTCCGCTGATGGGACGGAGCACCTCAGAGCTATATCGCATTCTAGCGTGCTTGTAAGGAATTTGTCCTGCTCGAAGAGGGAAGCCTGTCAGAATGCGAAGGTGGTTGGCTATTCTACATATACGCGTGCTCGGGAGTGTAAATATCTCGAATTGCACAGGATTTTCGCAGTTGGAACTTTAAGAACTGAGATTTAGACATTTAAAAATAGTTTTACCCTCAAGACGTATTCTTGAGGGTAATTTAAAACTCGGCTGTTCTAGGAGCAACACGATTGCTTATATTGAAGTGAAGAATGAATTCATGAAGTGTTTCTAAGCGATCTATAAATTAGTCATAAAACGGAATAGTTTTCATGCAGAAAGTTTACTGCTTCCTGCTCATTCCAGTTTAAAATGAATTATATTTTATGTGAAATATTAAATTAATAATAAAGAATAAAATTGGGACATATAAAATCTTCATTTTTTTCCTTTTTCTTTTTAAAGTTAAATAAAAGTTAATGTAGGATTCTTTTTTATTTTTAGGACTCTTCGAAATTTGCCAATGTAGTTTCTTGATTTTTAATCATCCATATAATTTCGGTTATTTTTGGTATTTCTTCATTTTCGAGTGACTTGTTCGAAATAACAACATAACTGTTAAGGTGTTGCAAATGTTTACAAACATCCATTTCATATTTTCTAAGAAACCTGATCCTTTTTTTTGGGTCCCATTAGCCCCAGCTAATTCTAGAAGGGGGGTATGACAAAAAAAGCTAACTGATAAGTTTTTACAGAATCCGTCTCTTTTGTGGTTATTTCTAATTCTCACTTGGCGTATCATAATCATATCATTTCTACAAAGACTACGATGGCAATGAATACCAGTCCATTTTAGAATGAACACCAATAATGTTAAATCTTACAAAATAGCATCAACCACTCGCATTTCCTTTGCAAGGTTTATTCTTTAACTTGTTGATTAACCAAGGCACTGCGGTTTTAAGATCTGCACCAAATATTGCTTTACAAGTGAGTTTCTGATGCACTGAAGTGTTAATCTGAAATGATTATTCATCCAACCAACTACCTCTCAATATGCTGCTTTAAGCAATAGCACGTGCACTTTTACTCGCTGATCATAATGTGTTTAGTCAACATCTCAATTTCTTCCGACCTAAGACGCGTTAGTTACACATATTTATGACCAAATTACGCCTCATCCCCACACTATTTTGGGGAATTTCAACAACCATAATTATCTCTGTAGAAATCGTGTCAACAACAGACGCTACGCGATATGATGTAAAGCAAATATTTGCTGAAACTCCCCTCTATGAATTGAGCACTGTTGAAATTAAAAACAAAAACCTATGAAATACTTTTACATTTGATTCTAAGCATACAGTAACCGTAAGGCTTCATTACCTAATTGATGTTATGTTAGAGTCTTATCTTAAGCGGTTCAAAATAGTTAACACTCTTACAAGAATATTGATACCCTTCGTACACACGCATTTTCATAATACAATTACGATTATGACTATTTTCCGCTTTGAATATAGATCTCTTAACCGTAAACCTATACCCATCTCAACTTAACAGCTTTGACCGTTTCTCTTCATTAATGCTTGAAAAGCAGAAGTTTTAGGACATTAAAAGGACATTTAATGCCAAATGCGTTATGAAAATAAATGGGTGCCATTACTACTGATGATATGTAATGGGGTTTAATTTCAAGGAATATTATTTGCATATTTTCTCAAATAACTTAAAAGGAAGTCTTTTCTACGAGCATTAAAGTAATAGCAAAAATGATATTCAAATATTACATCCTCTCAACTTTCTTAAGATCAGTGAATCGTTTCATCTACTTTATCTTTATCTAGCAAGTATGTGTGTGTATCTGTGTGTTTGTGTTTTGCGTAGTGCCGAGACCGTTCTGCCGATTATCATAAAGTTTGGCGGGATATTAGTTTGGAACAAGGGGGTGTACACCTCGAAGAGTATTTTTTTTTCTGAAATCCAAAATTAGTTCTTTTCTTTTATGTCCCATTTAGAACCGAAAACTGTACAAAGTTGTTGTTTTTACAAAATAAAAAATTACCGCATTGTATCGAAATTGGCACCATCTGAAAGTCCGTAAAATACTGTCTAAGAAGAATTTCTTCGTGATAAAATTAGAAACCTCTAATTTAACTAGAAAAGAAGTTATAATAGGTTTTTTGCTGTAGTTCTAGATTATTTGTTTTCACGGTAATTGACTTAATTTTATTTTCCCCAGACGGTTGATAAAGCGCTTTCTTTTTCTTTTATTTGAGTCATGGGCATTTTGTTTACATGTATATTTGAAAAATAAAAATTCTATTCACAAAGGTTTTAGGATTTTGTGGTGCAAACGATTTTTGATTTATATAGGGTCAGTTGGGGTAATTGTAAACGCTTTTTCAATGTTTTAACTTTTGATCCTTCCCTACCGCTTGAATCAACTCAGAGATAAAATTGTGAGCATTGTAGCCACTACTGTACGTCTTGTGAGTAAATGTGTACAAAAATTTTGACTTTATGACTATTTGTTAGCGAATGAACTCGTGTTTACAATTACCCCAGAGATCTGGGGTAATTGTAAACAGCTATTTATTTTCGAATAAGGTTGATGCAAATGGAAAATTGTTTTATACACAGTCTGCTTGAAGGCTTAAGAAGTTCGAGAACAATGATTCTCAATCTGCGGCCAACAGGCCGTATGTGGTCCGCTGAGTTATGTTATGAGTGGGCTGAGATCATTTAACGAGAAATATCTTGCAAAAAATCAAGTAATGCGACAAACTTATGTAAAATTTGCCCCGCAGTGGATCAGTGGGTTTAGCTTGGATCCCACAGAACACTGAAAGTGAAGCACAACTGGCCGTGGTCAACGCTTGGAGGGTGACAACTTCCCGCGACTGATTACTCTGAGACCGAGGGCGCTAAAGGGAACTGTACCTGTAAAATACATCGTCGCTTCAAATAGTCCACCAATTTAGAAATAACTTCCTATGAGGGACCAACCTAGGCGACGATCTCTCGTCTGGGAGCTGGTTCAAAATCATTAAGCCCCTCTGACCCAAGTGTACTTCATTCTAGCGGAGCTAAATAATAATCAGTAGGAGCTTTCTTAATTCATGGTCGCCCTGCAAGGGGGGCTTGGATTTCCAAGTGGCATTAGCAACAACAACAACAGTTATATGAAATAGACACACAAGTATAGTTTACATCAAAATATAGAGCTTATTGTCCCCCCAAAATATTGGAAATAGGATAAATTTAAATGTTTACAATTACCCCAGAGTCCGAAATTTCTGGGGTAATTGTAAACACCTAACTTGTACATGAAAAATAACAGGGATTATTAAATTCATAACTAAATGTTTTTAGCACCATTCCGTTTGACAAATAAAAATGGTTGAAACCGCTTACATCGCTTTTGTAGATGAGCTGGAGAGGAAAATGTAAGATCACTAAATTTTGTTAAACAACTTTTTTCACCATGTCATTTTCAAACAATGGTAACGCTTCTACAGCTGTTTCAAAACATACGAAACTTTTTCAACGTCTTCCCCATGTTGGCAGTTCACCACTCACCCGCAATTAAGTTTACAAAATCACCACAATTTTAGTTATGAAGCTTGTTTACAATTACCCCATGTTTACAATTACCCCAACTGACCGTATTTCTTTTTTTTTTGGCTCTTAATTCTTTTTTCTTTTTAAATGATTTAAAATTTATTTCCCGCAACATACGGGCAATCGATAAATTTATTTTTATTCATACTCTACTGGGAGGTTTTAATAAATGTTACCTTTTTAGCGATTTGTTATTTAAAATTATTATTACTTTTACATTTTTCTTTATTTAATTATTTGTTCCTCGGTGAACTAGCATACATGTCATTTGATTATTTAAGCTCGGATTAACGTTTTTATCCCTCAATGCTGCTGTTAGTTTTTGCAAGCAACAAAACTTTGTCTTTATGTCCTATTGTCAATGAATAACCAGATATAAATATAAAAATATATCAATAACACCCTAAATGCATGAATTGCATTCAACTAAACTATTCTAGTTTTAGGACATCAAAAGAATAAAAACCTTATAATCGTGCTTTTTATGTGGGTACTTGAACTAAACAAATAGAACGCATTTTAAAAGGTTTATTTTTACTTGAGTTTTTTAAAATTTATTTATTTTTAAATTTTTTATGTGTGTGTTTGTGTCACAAAAAATAAAGTTGCTTAAACATGTAGAATCGCAATAAAACAACACAATATATATGTTAAAAAAAGTTACTAGTGCTATTAAGTAATTATAGCACCAGTATAATTATATATATATATATATATATATATATATAATGACAAATTAACTGATTTTTTCACTTTTTAACATGGCATGGCCGTGCGGGTACCGATAGTACATAATAATCTATCAGAGAAAACCTTATTAATTGAAATTGGAAGAGGAAAATTGACAAGCTAATAACTTAAAATAATTAATAAAGTTTTTTTTGGTTCATACTAACGTAGAATCCGTGTCACGCATTAGATGTATTTCATAGATAGGTTTGTGTTGGTTGTGAATACAAATTTTGTGCATTGTCGCTTCGTTGTGCGTATTCATATTTCGGAATAAATTTAAAATACTTCATTCCTATTTCCTTTTCTTATTTATTTACTTATTTTTCATTCAAGAAAACCATACAATATTATACATCTAAAGCGCTTTTTGTCAAAGGGACTTTTTTCTGTAATAAAGAAGCAAAACATGTTTCTGCTGGTGTTTACAGTTATCTTCCAAACTGCCGTAAATGCTTTCGAGAGATAAAAAGCTTGTTTCAACCGTGAATAAATCTTTTCCTGACTTTTATTTATCTCAGCTCAATAAGAAATAAAGATAAGGTTCCACATAAAGCAATAAAAGTCGATCAAAAGCAGAAATAGACATAGATATAAAAGTCTACCAAAATGTACTTAACGAATTAGCTGAGCAAAAAATGTGTGCATTTATTTTCAAGATGGTATGTGTTACCTAGGATTAAATATTTCCCATTTGTGTTTTAAAATTTATAAACAATATTATTATTTCACTTAATCATGGATACAGGACGTGAGATATTACGTTGCTACAAAATCAGCGGACAAAAGCATTCTTCTAAACACTCAGATGAAATGAGAGACAGATAAAGGGGGAGGGGGGAGGAGACTTGATTGAAGTTATTTTGTAGATAAACTATGCGACATTAAAAAATAATAAAGGAACATATTTTAATCTCACTCAAGAACAAATAAGAAATATTTGAAAATTTGTTAAATATAAAAATAAGATTTTTAGGAACACAAATTGCCATTGATGTTTACATTTAAATTTGCAGTGAAAAACTACTGTTCTCTTACCTATACTTAACAAATATATTCATATTCATACAAATTTCAAGGAAACGAGGAATAAAAATTCAGGAAAAGTAAAATGTTCATCTTGGACTGAGAAAAACGGTTAACAATTGTAATAAAATGTATCCAAGCATATGGGATAACGGTTATGAATCCCTCTAGTGTTGGCAAATGTTTGCAAATGTGAGAAGATTACTATATGGTAAGTGAGTAGATATCCTTACACGAGCTATTAAGATACGAGTTCCTGCCATTACCTGCTGGTTTGATGTGTCTCCACGCAGCGATGCAATTCTAGACAATTATGGCACCGAGCAGTTTTGATTTATTAAACTGCTCTAGCTGATAACTGATGTTATATCGGATGTAAAGGGTATGCGGCCATTATCAGAGTTTTGGTGCAGAACTAAGATAATGTAATCAGGATTTTTGGGTTTAGGAAGTTGCTCAAAATGCAGGAGCTAATGCTGGCTAACACTAAGAGAAACATGTTAATTTAACCAACTGTTCTACTTTCCTATCTTGACCTTTATTGTTTTATGTAAAAAAATAACATTTGGGCGCAATTGATATTTTTTCTTATGTATTTTGTTTTTTGTGACAGATATAATTTCTGGCAAAAAGTCAGAAATTGTTAAGGTTTCAAAGTAAGAAGAATTGAACTTTATATATGTTTATCGTTACTTTCATTTTAACGCATCAAAATCAAGTGGTATCAATGTGAGAATAACCGGATAGAAATAACCCAGCGTAAAGGAAAAAAAAAATCCGTGAGTTATTTTGCCTTTCATATTTTAGTCGAGTGATTTACGTGAAAAGTTTTCTGGTGTGATTACAGTCGCAGGACAGAAATAACTACTTTGAACACGGAATTCTTGTTGTGTGAAGTTAGACACATGGGGCATTCCAGCTTGGAAATTGTTGAGGATGTCAACATTCCCCTCGATCCAGAGTCACAAGAGCGTCGAGAACATGCGAGTTGAGAAGTACGATTCCTTTTTCGTTCTTCTGCTAGATCGGACTTGTATATTTTAGACTTTGTGTTTTTACTAGATTTTCTCCAAAAAAAAAAATATTGCAAAATTTATATCTGCTGCTTTGTACCTCTATTGTTGTGCCGTTTGAGCGCCTTGAAATTTTTACGTTCTTAATATATGAGCTTATGAGCCTTAAAAATCCTACATAGTTTTTACGAATATAGTTTTATTCATCATACAATACTTCATACATCCTATCAAGTGTTCTTTTAAGAGGCAGAGTTCATTTTTTACGCAAAAAATACTATACATATTAAATTTTTTTTACAATTATTCAGTGGACTGTATATGCACTAGTACAGCAATTTTCGTAGATTAATCTCTCTCATATCCTTTTCTCTTACTTTATGCTACAGGACGCTACCGAATAACACAATGTAAGTACGAGTTTCTCTGTATGTGTTAATCTGTGTACAAAATTGAAGCAGAAGAAACTTAATGAACTAGTAAAATATTTAGTTGTTTATTTTTTATAAGTAATTAGGGTTTAAAAATATATACAACATCTAGTTCTTAAAAATGTGAATTAAAATGTAATAAGAACGTACTTGGAGCGTATATTTTTTTTTAAAGTAATACTTGATTGCAGAAAAAATAATAACTCTGGACTTTTCAATATTTCTCATTTGTGTCTATAGTTTAATATAATGTTGTGATATATAATCGTATATAAATACTAATTTTAAACTCTTCCTAAAGTAAAAATTGTAAAGGGTCTTAACAACGCTTCTTAAAAGTACGTAATGCCTGAAATTATTTTGAGATTTTTAATCCAGTGTTTTCAACTGGAGCAGATAGAATTTTAGACCATTTAGCATTGCTTGCAACAAGTTACCAAGCAAGAAATGTCTAATGCTGAATGTTATGTAAAAGTCTGTTTACCTTAGTAAATTTAAATAGTGCCTCAAGTCGATATTTTTTCATTTTGAATAATGTTGGCAATGTTGTCAAACAAAATTACTCTTCAACTACGCGAATACAACTTTTTAAACTTTACTCAATAATAACAAAAGTTCACATTTTCAGAGCAATATGCTCAAGCGAATGTCAGTAATAAATTACAGTGTATAATAAGCACATCGTATAATTTACTTGCGTGCTATGATGATATTTATCTTTGCGACGGAACGGAAACAACAATTAGCTGTTGGTGTGTTTCTACCAAATTTATCTGGATTGGACAAGCCAACCCATTTCTGCGCAGTCCGGGTACTATTTGAGTAAGAACTTGACTGTTTCTAGGACGGGCTTTATGACTTGAAAATGGTGTTATTAATGAAGACAGTTGTAGAAATTGCACATCGCTCTTCTGAAAATTAGGGAAGAGAGCGTTAACTGGCTCGTATAATATTTCAAGCACTGTGTGCGAGAACTCAAACGATAATTATGCCCACTAAGTAATAAAATATTCAGGTTTCATTTAAAATATCGCATACCTTGTTTAAGTCATTGCATTTCTTTAAAAAATATTTTACGAAAAAAAAATAATAGTTTTAAATTCGAAATCTTGTTACAATTTCAAGTTCATATATATAAATTCCTTAGGAAATATTTAAATCAAAATAAGTGGAAGCAATTTAAGATGTTTGAGATGGAATCTGAAATATTTACGATCATTCTTCTTTAAATTTATAAATACTTCAGTTTGTAGTATTTATTGTTTTCGATAAAATATTTCTTTCAGAAAATTCTATACAGCGTTTTCTGCGCCACTTACAAAATTTATTACATCTTTTATCCTTAATTTCTGACATACCATATTAAATTTGTAAACACTACGTCAATAGATCTTAACTATTATAGTACTTGAGGGTCAATGAAAAGTGTTTCACGGAAGACAAAAAATAATCAAAATACATTTTTTTGCTGTGAGATCTACTACGTTTTCTTTTTCGAATATCTAAGATCATTTCTCGGTAATTCTCTATACTTTTGTTTATTGTAACTGCTTGAGAGAAAGTTATTGTGAGTGTCTTTCCGAAGAAAATTGTGACTTTTACTTCGTTAAAGAGTTTGGCATGGTTGTTTTTCTTGCTATTTGGAATATGTTCTGAGGAAAGTTTCATGTCTTGTTCGAAAGAGCATACTGTACATAAATTTGTGTATTTTTTCTAATGATACAATTTTGTAATTTATTTGTGTATTTTTTACAATGATTCCAATGTCGCAAGTACAGGATTATTATGACTGCATAACACGGTTAACATAAAAATCTTATTTAGAGTCGGGTGCAAAGTAATTTTGTGGATTACTACCGAATCAGTCGTATACAATAAATTTCTTAGAGAATGGAAATATGTGTTTTTGAATTCTGATGGTACTTACCTGGCTTAAAAGTAACTTAACAATATGGGATCAATAACGTAATTGAACCCTCCATTAATATGACAATTGATACTTTTAGCTCTTTTGATAACTTGATTTTTATTTCTGACTATATTAATATCTTATTAATAATTATTGACGGTTTAAACTTATCCGAAAGTGCAAGTTGATACAGAATAATGTATCACACTAAATTGTTTTTAATGAATTGTTACTATGCAACAATTTTCATTATAATCAGAAATCCGTATTAGGTCACGTTCTGTCACATAATGATGGCTAACGTACCATCTATGTCGTCTCGAAGGGAGAAAAAAATAAGTAGTTGATGGTGTTATTAAATTAATTTCTTGAAATTACAATGCCAAAATAAACCTTTGGTGCTAAAAGTAAAATGAGTAATAACAATTATGTGCCTGAGATCTTACTAAAATAAGCATTAGACGCACGTGATATTGTGGAAACAAAAACCTTCTTGCTGAAGAAAGCAACACATGAGACAAAAAGGCTTAAGCAGGATGTGTCGAAACACTAGTTTATAAAAAAAAACCTCAAATACAATAATTTGAATAGAGGTAACTGAGGTAACAACGGACTTGGAGAAAATAAATAAAATTAAAGCTTTTTGTGACAAAAATTCATTTTTAAAGATATAATTGAAAATTGAAAATTTCGCTGGGAGACTTACATAAGATGCATTCATAAGGTCAGCAATATTTTCTTGTAACGATGTTTTAATTAAAAAAATATCTCTCTGAAAACTTTTAATTTATTCTTAATAATTTTATATTGTATGTATATTTTTTCTTCAAAAATGTATTCACAATTGAATGTTTTAACATGATTGAGCATTAAAAAAATAAAAACCCAAACAATACCGTGATACCTGTTTGTAAATAGGGGCATGATTGACGTATTAATCCAATTAACATTACATACTTCAAAAGTTTTTGTTAAAATTACAACAGACTGTTGGGAACCAATGCTTCTTTAGAAGTAATATTTTCTTTCGTGTACGGCCGCAAATTCCAAGAAAACGCACAGATGCTTCCGATTGCTTCCTTGCGTGACAATCTCACGCTGTAATGAAATGCAAACTTTGTCTGAAGCACGAGTTCAGGTTTTAAATCGGGTGATATTGGTATAGGAGGCTATGATATGCAAAATTGTGAATCTTTAAAGTGGTAATTCATTTAATGCCGGCCAATTTTTAATTTTGAGCCATAAAAGGCAAAATAATTGTTTTAAATTATTTGGAACGTAATAAATATCCTTAGGTTTGATTCTTAATTTTCTACTTGGAAAATATTAGCTTAATTTAGCTATAATAAATTGCTTTAAGAAATGCATCTGTTTGACTGTGCTTTATACAGACTTTTATAATGCACATCCATTGAACAGTTGCATTGACTCAATGTTCACAAGGATATTAAACCATAATGCATATATTAAAAATATGTATCATACTAAATACTTTTGAATTTCTCTTTTTTGCAATTTATTTAAACAAGCTTAAAAATAAACATCTAAACAAAAAGTTGATCCGAACATTTTTTTAAATAGTTAAAACTACTCTAAGATTACAGAAAATGCTTTGTTTTCAATTTTTCAAGGTCTATAAATTTTGAGGATATCTTTACTGTTAATTTACTTCACAATACTTGTTTTGTTATTGTAAATCAGAAGAGAAGTATTCCTTTACTTTTTTCCAGGGACATTTCTTAACGTTTCTTTTGTAAACTCAGAGATTGCCAACTAAAAAAAAAAAACGTGATAAAAACGATAAGTACTAATAACTCCGTAGCAGAAAAATTATTGACATCAACATTTCAACATTTTGCTAAAACTGCAAAATTATCTAAACGTCAGTCTTTAGCTAAGCATCACATTCTAGAACAAAATATGAGTTTGATGTAGCAAATTGATTAATTTACTTTACTTCGTGAACCGGTTATTTCGTTAAAAGAAAAAAAAAACATTTAGAAAGATTTTAAAATTAAAAACTGCCTCTGTCATTACAAATTTTCTTACCAAGCAATATTTAAAGGGTTGGCAGTCTTCAGACCCAAAACATTGAATTATGCCATATTTACATTGGAATAACGTTTAAATTATATTTTCCATAATATTTATATCAAGTAAAAATCATGAACAACAATTTAATTGATATTTATTTAACAGAAAATAAAGCAACACTAGGATATGAAATCTCTCTATATCTCCTTCACTCTATTTCTGTATATTTCCCCGAAAAAGCGGGGAAAAAGAAATATGTTTTCAGTTTATACGTAACTTGCTTCTTTATTCTTAAATATTTCTGTCGTGAAATCTTTATAACTTGAGCTTAAATTATACTTAATTTTATTTAAAAAGAGGATAAACGAAAATCAGTCTTGCTATTAAAAAAGCGATTCTTTTGAAGTTGTTGACAAAACAGCCGTATGAAATGAGATCATCAATGGAATGAAAGTTGAAGAAAACTTTTTCAAATGCTCGAATCTTATTAAAAATTGAACTCGCTGGAAATAAATTTGTTTATTTTGAAGTAGATTTAAGAACTGAATGTAGAAACATGTTTTACATGATTCTTAAATTTCCTAAAATCACATTTGTTCGAAAAGATATATTTGTAAAAATATATCTTGCATTGATTAAACAAACAGTTACCTTTTTTTTCACCCATTTAAAGTAAACTTATGTGTTTCTCTTTCCTTCGTTAACTTTTTTTCTTAATGCCGAACTAGAAACGAAGTAGTTTCATTTCTAACATTTACTGAGTAGGTGTTTTTAAAACTGAATTTTAAGTTTGTGTACAACTTTATGTTTTTAAAAAGAATGTCTTTCTTTTTCTTTCTTACTACGACAATGTTATACATCCTACTTCATGCCTATATTATATTTTACCGCACTTCGGAAGACTTTAATCATCAGACTAGGTACAGAGTGAAATAGAGATTAACAAATGGACATAATGTGTTAAACATTTTTAACTTTTCGAAATAGACAGATCACCTTTTGGGCAGAAACTAGAAAAAAAAAAAAACCACAAATAGCAATAAAAATTTCAGCCGACTCTTGTTTTGGGGTTAAGAGGAGTTTCTTTTGCAAAGGTACATACTTTTTCTTATGTATAAGAGCTTGACAATCGCTACAAGCAATTTTTGCGAATTAACTATGTGTATTATTATTTTAGAATATGCACTATAAAATGTCAAAGAGAACAAAATCCTACTAAGCATGATACCTGCAGGTGATATTAAGAATTTTGAAAACTCAAAATCATGATACTGTTAAGTGAATGGTGCTGCAAAACGTAAGTGCATGTAGATCAGTAGAGCACAAAACACCGAGCAATTGACGATAGTTGACAAGCGATTGGCGGCTATGGCGTAATTGAGAAGGCTCATATCGGCGCTGAACATCCGAAGGAAACCTGCCTTTCTAGACAATGTCTAAATATCATTGGCGCAGCAACTTGCATCTGAACAGGAGACACGCAGGAAAAATATTATCCGACAAATTGATGACGGATAGAAAGCAACAACCAGTTTACATTCAAATTTCTCAAAGCTGCGAGGGTGAAGCTGTGAACAAGAGACCTTGTACCAAGGCACATTGCTACCCGGGCTCAAATAGAAACAATTAAGACCAGAAAAAATCAAAGAAGCAAATCAGTTTTTTGTGCTATGGAAATTTCTCATGCCCACACTGTTAAAAATTTCCGTAAGAAAATAGTAATATAACCATTTATTTGATTGTTATTTTACCATATTTAACTACAACAGTCGAATAACCATTAAAAAGATGATACTCAAACCGCTGATTGTGAAAAAAATCTTTTATTCTGTGTTTCTCCTAAAGAACGTTTGTTAACCGTAATTTACAAGTGCCACCTAGGTCTCGTAGTCAATAAGAATCGGGCGCCCATCTTGGTTGTGGAACCTTACCGTCGTACGTTGTTGTGAAAATATGAATAAAGACTTATCAGTTCAAATCTGCAGGTGTATATAAAAAAAATAGTGGCTTAAACAGTGGTTACTAAATAGAAACACACATACACACGAACATAAAAAAAATGGAGACATCAGATTCCCGAACTGTTTGCGAATGAGCAACCCATAATTTGAGCTCCTGAAGCTTGCTTGTATTTCAATTTTTGCAGCAAATAAAATTATTTTGGTCAATATACAGTAAATTTAGACCAAACATGACTTTGGTTCAAATCAAAAACTGAAAACTCAATTTTAATGAAGTTTGCCTGTTGGAAAAGAAGATTTATGGATATTTAACGTCCGGGTCTACCACTTTAGTGGTATGCTAATTTCAATCTGCACAACACTAATTCTTTTACTAGACGTTTCCGACTTAACTTTATTCGTATTGTGATCAAATTTGGATCTTCATAGTTCACATTTTATCGCTAGTGTGTTAAAGACAATCTTGAAAGTTTCACCTTGCAATAATGCATAGTAACTCAACTGTGTAGAGATTTTGAAAATGTCTACGTAAATGCAAGGCGTAAATTCATTACTCAAAATTTAACTTTAGGATATGGTAAAATTAAACGTTAACTGCTGAGGTACTTAAGCTGATAAAAGACATTACGCAATTTAAAACTCAACAAATTTAATAAACAACAAAGACATAACTAAACAATGTAAATCAAAACAAACTTTCAAACATGCGCCGCGGGCAACAACCCATGCGGGCACATGACTGCTGCACAGCAAAAAGAAAGAGAGCGCGAGTGAAAAAACATTTCACTAGGCATTTATACTGTTCTTCTCGCCACAAGCACTGATGCCACAAAACTTTAAAAAGTTCGCTAACGATGCATAATAATGAACAGGTTGAGCAGGTTGCATAATAACGATGCATAACAGGTTGCCACAGTAGCCCCCCCCCCCCCTTAGTCACGAAGTCAGTCTCCGGACTGATAAGGGACGACAAAACGTACTTGACGACCTGATCTTGGGACTACACGCTTACGAAGGGAAGATTGTTGTGTAGCATCATGTACCTGCTCCGTTGTGCACTCGGGAGGCTTCGATGTAGCTGCATCAGAGGGCTCTTGTTGCGGAACGTCAGGGGCGACGAAGAAAAAAGCAGGCTTCAGACGATCAACTGATACGCTGAGTTTCTTACCCTTGATAAGCAAAACATAGAACTTAGGTTTACGCTCAACTACTGAGTAAGGACCATTATATGGCTGCTGAAGTGGTCGTCTTATGGTGTCTACCCGCACAAACACATGTGATGCTCGAGCTAAATCTTCACTCATAAATACAGCTGAATTGGTGGAGTGATGTTTTGCAGGAACAGGTCTCAGCTTACTCATCTTTCGCCATAGATCCCCCAAGAGATCTGCACGAGACGATACAGCAGAAGGCGATGTGGCTTGCAGGAATTCACCAGGAAGACGGAGAAAGCAGCCGTAGACGAGATCCGCAGTCGTAGCGCCGATCTCCTCTTTCAAAATCGTCCGGATACCAAGCAGTACTGTAGGCAGGACTTGAACCCATCGCTCCGTCGCATGGCTCATGATGGAACTCTTCAAGTGCCGGTGGAAGCGCTCCACCGTGCCATTGCACTTCGGATTGTAGGCTGTGGTTCTTGTCTTGACAATACCAAGGAATTTGGCTAAGGAGGTGAAGAGGTCACTCTCGAACTGTTGTCCCTGGTCAATAGTGATGATCTCAGGAACGCCAAACCTTGAAACCCAACCGGAGTAGAAGGCGTCAGCCACTGTAGCTGCGGTCTGATCTTGCATTGGAAAGACTTCCGGCCATCTTGTGAAACGATCAACGGCAGTCAAAGCGTAGATGAAACCCCTCGACGGCGGCAGAGGTCCGACGATGTCCAGATGCACATGAGCGAACCGAGCTAAAGGAGGGTCGAAAGAACCAATGGGAGAAATAGTGTGTCGTTGGACCTTAGATTTTTGGCAGTTTATACACTGTCTGCACCAGGTCTTCATATCTTTTGACATCGATGGCCAGACGAACCGTTTACTCACCATGTCCAACGTTGCACGTGCTCCGGGATGCGAAAGTCCATGCAAAGTCTGAAAAATACTCTTACGAAAAGAATTAGGCACATATGGGCGAATGTGACCAGTGGACACATCGCACAGCACTTTTGATGAGGCGAGTGTTAATGACCTCCACTCAAGACCAGAATCTGACTCTCGCAGAGATCGCAACTCCTCATCATTACAATGAGCCTTTGCTAAAATTTCGTAATCAATTTCGCCAGAACTTGACAAGTTAATCTCAGAAATGCGCGAGAAACTGTCAGCTACCGAATTTTGGGCTCCAGGTACAAACCTGATGTCAGTAGAAATTTGACTAATAAACTCTAAATGTCGAATTTGCCTAGTTTTTTTTTTTTTTTTTTTTTTTTTTTTTTTTTTTTTTTTTTTTTTTTTTTTTTTTTTTTTTTTTTTTTTTTTTTTTTTTTTTTTTTTTTTTTTTTTTTTTTTTTTTTTTTTTTTTTTTTTTTTTTTTTTTTTTTTTTTTTTTTTTTTTTTTTTTTTTTTTTTTTTTTTTTTTTTTTTTTTTTTTTTTTTTTTTTTTTTTTTTTTTTTTTTTTTTTTTTTTTTTTTTTTTTTTTTTTTTTTTTTTTTTTTTTTTTTTTTTTTTTTTTTTTTTTTTTTTTTTTTTTTTTTTTTTTTTTTTTTTTTTTTTTTTTTTTTTTTTTTTTTTTTTTTTTTTTTTTTTTTTTTTTTTTTTTTTTTTTTTTTTTTTTTTTTTTTTTTTTTTTTTTTTTTTTTTTTTTTTTTTTTTTTTTTTTTTTTTTTTTTTTTTTTTTTTTTTTTTTTTTTTTTATTCTTCATTTCATGCAGTAAAATAGAAGGTCGTTTATCGCTTAAGTGCAAGTCCTGAAGCAACAGCTTTAAACGAGATGTCTCGGACTGAGAAAAATGCTTAACAATAGCTTCCTTTATCGTAATAATACGATAAAGGAAGTTTCTCTGGGGATTTACGCACAAGATCCCGAATTATTGAAAGCACATTTTTATCAACTGCCAAAACAACACAATGAAACTTAGTGATTGGATCGGTAATACCAGCGAGAAAAAACTGGCTTTTTAACTGCAAAAACCATGTTTCAGGATCAGAATCCCAGAACGGAGGTGCTCTAAAGGCAACACGAGACACTTCAGGAATGGCAGAAGCATTTTTATCACTAGAAAGTGTACTGGGAATAGGTTCCATGACATCAGTATCGGGCATTTTAAAATCAAATTCACAATTAAAGGCAACCGAAATATGTACCACACAACTGTTATCACCAAAAATTTCTGCACAAAACCACCTTAAAAAGAATGCACTACTGTAAAATGTTTAATGTTTAAAAAAGAGCCAAAAATATTTGTGGGCTTAAAATTACGCTATGAGTTTTTAAAATGCAATATAATTGCACAATAACCCAAAATGCCAAAATGTACCCAAGTTAAGAACTCAATTCATGAATATCAGAAAAAACCATTCAGAACATGATTTGGAACCACAAAAACGCGCGAGCGAAACTGGTCAAGAATGAAAATCAGAAAACACTCACCCAAGTTTTCTGTGTAAACACCTTTCCGCTGGCCGTTGAAATAACACGCAGCAAACTCATTCAGCACAGTTGAGTTTTCAGAAGGCTTGAAAGTTCGAAGACTGAATCACCACTTTAACTTACGAAGTCTACCGCTTTAACGTCCGGGTCTACCACTTTAGTGGTATGCTAATTTCAATCTGCACAACACTAATTCTTTTACTAGACGTTTCCGACTTAACTTTATTCGTATTGTGATCAAATTTGGATCTTCATAGTTCACATTTTATCGCTAGTGCGTTAAAGACAATCTTGAAAGGTTCACCTTGCAATAATGCATAGTAACTCAACTGTGTAGAGACTTTGAAAATGTCTACGTAAATGCAAGGCGTAAATTCATTACTCAAAATTTAACTTTAGGATATGGTAAAATTAAACGTTAACTGCTGAGGTACTTAAGCTGATAAAAGACATTACGCAATTTAAAACTCAACAAATTTAATAAACAACAAAGACATAACTAAACAATGTAAAACAAAACAAACTTTTAAACAGGCGCCGCGGGCAACAACCCATGCGGGCACACGACTGCTGCACAGCAAAACGAAAGAGAGCGCGAGTGAAAAAACATTTCACTAGACATTTATACTGTTCTTCTCGCCACAAGCACTGATGCCACAAAACTTTAAAAAGTTCGGTAACGATGCATAATAATGAACAGGTTGAGCAGGTTGCATAATAACGATGCACAACAGGTTGCCACAGATAAAAAAAACAGCCGCTTTGAGTGGTGTAGATGGCCAAATGGTTAGAGCACAAGATTGGTACACCATATTCCCAGGGTTCGATTCCCGCACGCTTCGTTTACGGTTTCTGCTCCTCGAAATTGTTCAAAAAACGTAAAAACTTACATTTACAGTTTTGAAACCATACTACTTATAAATGGTTATGAAACCGTAAACTTTTTAACCAAGCTGATTGGAAATGGTTTAGGTCCCGTAAAGATACAAAAATGTTCCAAACCGTAAATTTAACGGTGAATGAGATCAACAGACTGCTGCCGGCTATTTAACCGTAGTTAAATGATGAAATTTCTAACAAGTGCACATTTATTAACTACGAGATTGTGAAAATTAACGGCAATTTCATTAGAAAAATATTGAATAAATAAATAGTTTTTTTATTTTAAAAGAGGTAATAAGGAAGATATCTCAATGATTAGGTAATTAAAAACAAAATGTTTATCGTGTAATCTTGTCAGTACATGTAAAATTTTATGGAACAGTCAATTTTGTAGTAAAACTCTAACTGTCACTACTTCCAAACTTTAACCCTATATACAGAAACTAATTTTCAAGAATTCTAGGACTCCCGAAATCAAATTTTCAGTTATTTTACTTGAACCACAATGTTATTGGATGTTTTTGTAAATGGAATTGACCTGCTTTCAAAAGAGTTTATTTTTTGATTGAGAGATATTTTTACATGAAAAAAACTTTCTTTCCATTACCGACTGACCGAACTTTCCAAAGCTTTGTAAATAGGTCAATAGCCAAATAAATAAAAATAAATAAAAATAATAATAATATAATAATAATAATAATAATAATAATAATAATAATAATAATAATAATAATAATAATAATAATAATAATTTATGGGTTTTTTAACGTTTGAACGAAAATGTTTTGTTCACCCAAGCATGTCCATGAGTTCAGCGAATAGTTTCTGATTTAAAAATGACGTAAAATATTATATTTAAGCTAACGAGCGTAGTTTTGATGGCTACCGTGAATGATGATCTCCTGTGAAGTCATTTTTCACGTTTGCAGTTTCTAACACGAGTGTCAAAAAGTTTAGGCTGTCATTTAGCAAATACTTTAACGTCAATCAGTTCTCTCTGCTCTACATCAAATTATATTAATGTAAAAAGCTTATCAATTTAATGACCCATATGTGCAGCTAAGCATTACTCATTCTCTTGTAATTTTATAAATGACTAATAACGTGCTTCATGTTTTAAACTACAAACTATATCAACTATACTTAAATTTGACGCAAACATTTGGAAGAAAATTTGAAAGACAAGAGTAGATTTTGTGAAGAAGAGCGAAGTTAAGGTAAAATATTTTAACAAAATTTCAAAGACGTGTTTCTCCTTCAGAGCCATTTATTTAAAAGAGCAGGATGTGTGAAAAAATAAAGCATGAAAATGCAAAAAAATACTGCTTTAAAATTTCAGTTAGTTTAAAATTCCAGTTAATTCAGTGTTATTCTAAACGTATAAGGGAATTTTTATAACCATGTTTCTTCGGATGAAAAATGAGTTTTAGAAGGGTAGGAAGTATGTTTATGAAAATTTCAATCCTAAATTTACAACCACATTAAATTATTCACATTTAACTATTCTTCTTGAAATAAGACTCTGTTTTCATAAACTTCGCAGGAAAATGCAAAAAAAAAAGTATTACATAAGAATGTTCAAAAAGTACTTGTTATTTTTTTATTCTAAAGTTTTTTCACTTATTTTGCCTCAAAAATATATTACACTATGCAACTTTTCTTTAATAACTCCAGGAAAGGAATTTAAACTTCTACAATGACTACAAACACGTACATCTAGAATAATAAAAATTTAATTTTGTTTCTTATTTCAGTGAAAATGATAGATTGAAATCCAAATATTCTATATGTATCTAAACTTAAATTGTGCTTTGAGTTCCTTACTGTCTTAAAATATAGATTTTGCATTTCTAAATGCAATTGGAAATTTTACTTGCAATATTTACTTTCATAAATATTTGCATTATTCATGAATTCATATTTTTTTTCAAAATAAATTAATTATGGACAAGCAGTCATAACTAGAAGACAATCTCACAGCAATCATGCAAATTTTCATCAAAGTGAAATTTCAAGTAAGAAATTTTCTCAATTTTACAAGGTGCTTTTAAAATCTTTTTTCGAAGGTTATCTTCCTATTTTTTGCTCTTTTCTTGTTTCGTGTAAACAAACAAGCCGAATTTTTTTATGGTTAATGCAGGCAAAAACTACAGCTGCGAAAAAATGCAGTAAGAATGATGTTTTTCCCCTTTTTCTTTTCAAATTTTATTTATATTTACAAGCACATCTGAAACTTGAATTTCAATAGAAAGAATATTTTTGTCTAACTATTTTTGTGTTCCTATTAAATTCACGGAGTCAAGAAGAAAAAAAAAAGATTTTTTAATCAAATAAATTCAACTCCCAAATATGCATAATATATTCTAAGTTGCAAGTTTTAATTAATATTTTTGTGGTCTTGCACAAATTCTCTTTTTAAATAATACTAGCAAAAATATATTGTTAAAAAAACAAAAATCTGCAGAATTTACAAACATTATGAATCAGAAAATGTATTAATATTAATATTAGATTTTTGCACACTAAAAAAAAATGTTGTGCAACAAAGCATTGAAATTAGTGGCAACTAATTTTTAACAAAAGCTGCAGCTAAACAGCAAGACTTTTTTTTTTGGTCTGGGAAAAGAAGAAATATAAATTCAAGGATAATTTTTGGTGCAATCTGACACCATGCAGTGAAAGATTTCTGTAAAACTACAGAAAGGAAATTGAGTGGTTTTGTAAATTTACGAAGATCGTGTTTAAATTCAAAAAACCAAATTTCCTAATAACAGTTTCTCAGTAAAATTCTTGTTTTCTTGCACTTCGTACAACTATCGATAAAGCTTTGTTAAGTTACGCAAGTCCTTGTTAAAAAGCCATGGACCATGATTTTCGGTATCAGTGGTTACTAGTTTAAAAATTGTCAAAAAAAGCATTTTATATTGTTGGCATACGGTTTACCTCATATGAGGACTGGCGGCCTCATACGGGATGCACCTTTGGCATTTAGGTTTAGAAACAAAATACATCACACAAATAAGCAGAATACGTGCTTTAAAAAATTAATAAAAAATGTAACCAGTAATCTTAACATCAGTTAAAATTTTAGCATTTTTTGCTTTCTCAGTCCAAGTCTACTACATAACGTCATTAACAGAACTTTTATGAGAGGTTTGGTTTAATATCGGCAGATTGTTCTGATGTTGGAACATACTCCAGTTTTAAAATGTGTCATCAGATTTTCTTTCGAATGGAGTAAAAGCGCACATCAAGGTCTTTAAATTTTCAACTTCTTGAATTTGTTTGTATTAACGAGTAGAAATATTGAATATCCACAGCGTGACTCATATCAATAACCTTGATAAAAATGTAAAGCAGAAACAGTTTTATTTTCTTTCTCATCAGGAATACTATACAGAAGGTTTACTATGGTACTGTGCCTTTTACTAATATTATATTCTCTTCAATTTTTTTCTCAGATTTACAGCCTTTAATGAAATTAATGCCATCTCCAGAAAACTTTTACAAAAGTTATAATAATAAAAAAAGAATCTATAAATAGATAGCACTTTCTTCCTAACTTTTCACCTTCAAAACTCGCTTTAAATTTCTTCTTTGAGAAAGCAGAGTTCATAAATTATACATGACCCGTACTTAAGTGGAATTTCAACTCATTTTATATTTTCCAAGAAATTCCGAACACTTTTTGGGGATTTCATTGATTCCACAGCAAGAAGTCAAATTCTCCCTTTACTAAATAATTATCGATAAAATTTTGAATTTCAGATTTACAGAATAAAGAAGCGCAGCTGAACTTTCTTAAAATGCGTTTTTTCAAACCCCCAATCTTTTGTTGCTCAAAATATTAAGAGCTTATTGCTAGTTCAGATTAAGATATATTTTGGCTTTATTCTTGTTAATATAACAAAATTTTATTACCTAGATGCTATTTTAAAGTTAAAATAAAAGCGTTTTATGAATTAAATTTTAGTGTGCGGAATTTTAAGTCTTCAACTTATGGAATTTTTTACACTATTTTTTTAACCATATAGTTCATATTCTTTCATAACTGTCCCAGTACCAAATATGTTGCAGTAAATTTAAAAATCAATTCTTTGTCGTTGACGACGGTACAATAAAAGCGTTAAATGCATCTTACATCACAGCTTAAATATACATCAAAGATACATCAAGAAACTGATAAAGATTTAAAACAATTATTGACTGAAATAGTGTGGAATATAACTTAATTCTGCTTCGATACAAATAATTATGCATGCATCATAAAATCAATTGCAACAAATTATACTTTTAAAAACGAGTACGCAAAGAATAATTTATATTTAGCACAGTATATGGTTCGTTAAGAAACTACATTGCATCCCATTTTTATGTGCAAAAGAAGGGTATAAGAACAGAATACTATTTTTGCATACGGAATAAACGCCACATTTTTTTTTCATTCTAGAATAGAACTAAGTTCAAAAGACGGGTGGTTCACAAGCGCTTTGCCCAGTTCCCTAGACATTATGACTACGGAAAAGAAGGAAAATCGTTTTGAAATAAAATTTTCTCTCTTCAAATTCTTTCTTTTTTGTTGCATAAGAAGAACTTCATGTCAAGAGAGAAAAGACTGGAAGTCGATTTAGAAGTTCGTTACATCGTTTTAAAGGGTAGGCGATGGGGAAAGTTGGAATGTTACAGTAATGTGAATAGAACGTTTTAGGATTGAAATAGAACTTAGAGCTGCTCGTTCGTTCTATCTAAGCCATTTATGGCAGGCGATCTAAGGTTTTTCAGTGTATAGTGTTTATCAAAAATTTAGGATGTTCAACATAAGACAGAGAAGAAGATTACCACTCAAAAAATGTCAATTTCATGTTTTTGGCATATTTATTATCCGATGTTGTCAGGAATTGATTTAATTTCAAGGTCAAATTTGAGTGACGATTTCGCATTTTTGAAAGAACCGTAAACAGAATTAATAACGGTTTGAAATGTATAACCTTTAGAATGTCAAAACTTTCGACACATTTGAAGTGATTTTTTCAAACAAACTTTTATTGAAATTTTTACATAAATGAATATTTTTACTGAGTTGCAAAACGCGTAATAAAACTTCCATCAAATATTTATTTGTACAACGATCAATATTAGTTAATTAAGTATTCGAATCGCCAATACGTTAGCTTTTCCTTGGCCATATACTGGAGTAATTCATATTTTTGCGGATGAGAACTCAGCACTCGGACAAGTTATAATTATTTAAGCAGTACAACAAATGCTTAATATTAAAATCAATTTCATCAAAGTGTAATGCTTCGTAGATTATTTTAACGACACCTTGTTTCAGAAATCAGTTCAAATATTAGTATTGCCTCTGTTTTGTTCACTGCAATCTACGAATTTTCTCACCTCAACATTCTCAAAGCATTGGTAGCCAGAGGGAAACATCTCCATTCAGAAAGCTCCTTTGCCGAAGGCCATCTTTTATAACAGTCTTCGTAAAACCATCCTCTGAGTTTCTGAGAGGAAAATTCTCAAGAGTAGCTTGTGGTAACAATTCTCTTTACAAATGGGTTGTTACGAGAAAGCCTTGATCGAGAAAATCAAGGGGTTTCAGCTACGGGGATAATTGCAGAAAAGGACGTACCTAATCATGCTTAAACATCCAGAGAATTTTAATAATTTCCTTTTCATTTCCTCCAGAAAGTTACTGTATAAAACTACACAGTTAAGTCGTACAACTTTTTACCATAAATGTACAAAATAGCTTAACTTTTTCAGCGTATTTGCCAATAAGTTACGTAATGTATATATAGATATATATATATTCAAATATATATACATATATACATATTAACAAGAGTACTTTTCTTCAAGATTCATTTCCTTCTTTTCTCATTCCATTTTACCATCTATATAATACAAGTGTGAATAAACATTTTATTTTGAGAATGTTCCTTTACAATGCTCCATACAATTTCCTATCTTCCACAATTTCGTTGAACGCGAACATATAGGACAGGTTTTATTTTACTAGTCAACACGGCCAATAAAAAGAAATTACAGGTGTAATTTTTGCCGGACTTGTGCATCTCAAAGCCTAATTTTTGAAGAATTTATTTAAAAAAAAGTTCTTTATGCAATCTTTAGATAAGAAATGCTGCCATCTTTCGGAAGTGTTTGTAATTAATCAGCATTGCTGTACGTTTCAACAATGCTTTAAACATGCAGCAATGGTTTTAGGAACTTTTCTCCATCGGACACCCTTGCCCCATTTAGCCGAAGCCTTAGGTAGAGAGCCGATGGCTGTCGGTCGACTACGGTGGCCCCAATTGCGCCGAGGTAGTTCTTCTGGACTGATATGCGTACATCAACCCCGCCAGCCGTGTCAGCTACCGTCGAAATTAGTTTTGTGTGCGCTGAAGGAGTCACTATTTGAAAGCTAATAATACATAAAATAGAAATAGCACGACTAGAAATATTTATGGATACAAGCGCATTTCTTTCTTTGTATTCTAAGCAATTTTTTATTGTTTTCTTTAAAACGATTACGTTTTGAGAGAATTGCCACATTGTACATTACAGAACGTTCGAAATTTAGTTATCAAGTGACGAGCTATGCCGGCTACACAGCCGCCTTCGGTGGCTGCTTGGTATTTTGATAATCCTTTGGAGCCGTCTTGAAAAATTTAGCACCAATTTTTGTCAGCTTGACTACATTCCAGACATATATAGGGCCAGATATAGGGCCGTGGTAGCCAGTGGTTAGAATGTCGGACTTCCACCTAGAAGGTCGGGTATTCAATACCCGACCGGCTGAAGACCCATCATGTACACATGGGCATACGTGTCTGTACAATCTCTGGACCCCCACTATCCCATACCCCAAACTCTCGCCCCTGGGGGAGGGCATCCCTAACAGAAAAGGAGGTTGGAGCAGAAAAGACTACTCATTAGAGTCCTGAATATCCGTTCAAAAGTAGAAACAAGCGCAGATGTTGACAAGATAGACTGATAAACAAACAAACAAACATATATATATATATATATATATATATATACACATATTAATAAAATATATAAACCACTAGATGCTTTTATTATTTGAACATGCGTTTGATATTCCAGGAAAGAAAAAACTTACTATGAATACTTTACTGGGAATATTAACTTAGTCCAGTACAATCTTCACTCTTAAGGCATGGCTAAAATAAATAAATAAGCAAACAATGAAAAGATGTAAAGAACACATTTTGTAAATTTAAAAATTATAAGAAAACAAAAAATGCAAGCAGTTTATTAAGATAAAAATAGTCTGCTCGACACTAAGAGATAAAATGAGACAGGCATTGGTAAGCGATCGAACTTTTTCTTAAATTTAAATTAAATAACCATTAACTGGTGTAATAAGGTTTCTCCTTTTACCACAAGACTAGCTAGCTTTTATCAATATAAAGTTACCCTGCGTTTTCTGGTATTATTATTATTCAACTTTTAGATGTAATCTTTATTTAACTTTAGCTATAAAAACTTGCAGAATACAATATAAGTTGATACTTAAATGGGGTTTCCAAAGACTGATGTCGTTATTCTAATGGAAATGTTATAATAACTTTTTCCTTATCTAAATAGAACAGAGCGTTGCACATGTATCACGTGACATCAGTGTTCCTTCGCTAGGGAAGGACGCAATATTCAAGGTAGCCCCTGCAACGCCGGACGACACAGCTAGTTCAAAATAAATAAATAACGTTTCTGGATGATTTTATTACTGCTTAATCCAAAACAAATTCATAAAAAACTGTTGCAACATAAATATTTTTCTTTTATAAGTAAAACTATTTCCATGATCTTTAAAATTCAGTTTCTGAAATTTTGCGGTGTGTTTCTTTTTTGTATGTATATAGTATTTCGCATTTTGTTTTGGTGTGGTCAGTTGAGCTGTAAGGCTGTTAGCATTCAAAAAAAAAAAAAAAAGAAAACATTAATTTCCTCAGAATAAGTGTTCCCCAACAAGAAAAATATTTTACCAAAGAACACAACTTCTGATTCATGTAATATTGGATTAAATAGAGCGAATCTGTTCACATGCATTTAAATAAAAGTTTAATAATTGCTTTGGAATATTCGAAAATTTCGAAAACTGGCTTGCGGGCATGTTAAAAACTTTAATCTCATAAATAGTTAACTTCGACGAATCGTTGGACTAGTACAGTTTTAAATTCATTTAAGTGTTTTTGGCTTACAGCTTATAAAGATATTTACGCGTACCAGCTTATAAAGATATTACGCGTTTCCAGAAAGACACCTTACTATTTTAGATTTGTTTTAAGACATTGCCAATGCGTATATTAATTAAATTTCAAGTTCTTTAATGTTATGAATTAAAAATGCAATTCGCGACAACAAATATCTTCCGATTATGCGAACGTATCTCAGTTACTGGAATTCGATTAATTCAATTTCATTGCTATAACTGATGATGTAACATTTGCGCTGAGGAACCCATTTTAATATCTTGCCGTTTATTTTGAAAATAGTAATGCATCCTTGTAAAATTTAAAATCTTTCCAATGTTTGCCACTCAAAAAAAAATGAATAAACAAATAATAATAATAATAACTACAATTCCACTTTGGCGTATAAACATTTTAAAACACTTTTGAACCAATACAACTAATTATTTCTGTTCTATAAGAGATCCACTTTTGATGTCCCTTATTTATTCAAATTTATGATACAACGTACTTCGTGTTATTTCAAAGCTACAGATAGTTTTTTCTTTTTTTTAATAAATTACTTCTGCTGAGATATTAATCTGTTAGCCTAACATAAGAAACGATAGAGAAATATTCAGCGACTACAAAATGAATTTCTGGAATAAAACCCTCTCCATTGTTATGGGTGCATAAAATTACATAAACATAGTTTCTCAAACTGTTTGAAACTAAGCAATTATCGCATTTCTCTCAGCTTCGATAATTATATGTAGATAAGCAAGGAATAAATGAATTCTGGTTAATTTAGGAGTCCTTAGTGGAATGCTCAAAAAGAATTAATTTCGTTCTAAGATATATAAGAATGCTTAGAATGCTTGTCATCTTAAAATATTGAGCATTGTTAGCCACAGGCAACGTATTTTAAGGTGCTATCTTTCGCATTTTCCAAACACACTCCACCGTATCATCGACTGCACAACTATGCGTGTAATGCTCTAGAGTGCTTCCAATGATCTCCTTCATTAATGAGAAAAGCTTCTTCAAAGAATAATCTTTTGAATTTCCAAGGAAATGGTCAGATTAGGCATTTGCATGAGAGAAAATCTGGTCATAGGTATGAGTGTTTAAATACCGCTTTCCCGCACTTTAAAGTACTTATGGTATATATTTATCAATAATAAAATTAAATACATGTATGTGTGTATGTATGTCAGTTTAAATGCATTTCGAGCAGGGCCTTTGTCATTATAATGATTTCTCTGAAATGTTGTACATGATTAGTTTGGAACTTGAAAAGGATTTTTTTTCCTTTTTCCTAATCGAAAAATTTTTGACATAAGTTCTTTTAGCAATTTATTGAATATTTTACTTTTTGTTCCAATTTAAAGAACGGGAAAATACATTGCATTATCTATGCTCGAAGTTCTTAGGAACATTGGAACTCTTGAAGTAATTCTTTCGACTATTAAAATTCAATACTTACGTGGCTTTAAAAAAAAACAACAACGGATACTTCAAATTGCAAGTGTTTCGGCAGATTAAAAAGTGTTTAGTTTCTCTATCTTGTTAAAGACTTGAACTTTTTTATGTACTTGCAGTAGCAGCACAAAGTTAGAAATTAAAGCATCAATTCATACTGCTTTACATCATATACACTTTACGGTTTTTCATTGCATTAAAAAAACTTTAATAAAATAATAATAAAGACACGTTATATAGTAGAGTTGCCTGAACAAATTATTCGTACCTCAAACTGCAATAATTTCCAAAGAAGCCACGAATTCAGAAAGCATTATCGGGTAGATAAGGAAGTTTGTTTCTTGTTGACATTCCTGCAGCATGAAACAAGCTTTCTTACGCAATAAATCTAATACAAGCTTCCTTATTCATGAAACAAGCTACTGTACTCAGTACTTTCTATGATGTTACGACTTACTAAGCAAGTGGTACAAATTAGCCAGCCTAATACCTTAAATCGTACACTTGCAGACATGCATAACACCTGTAACTTGTGAAACGTAAGGAAGAAATCTGCGTTATCTAAAACAATTCAGGTTTCTAAATAACTCTACTTCGGTATTAGATCTTTAGCAAAAACGTAATAGGCTTTGTTCAAAATTTGCTAATATAGTAGCCCACATCATGAAAAATGTTAGCTCTCAGGAAAATTCTTCGCAAATTCAACTTTAAGTTACCTAAGGATATAATTTACTAAAAGCGAAAAACTTACGTGCTGTGTAGCAAGGCTAAGAATTTCATCTTAATTTAATTTAAGAATTGATTAATTGCTAAGCCTTCAGGACTAATGGGAAATCTGATAGGCCTTGTTAAGTTTTTACTATCATTAGAAGGAAAAAAAAAACACGTAGGTGTATATTTTTTCCATCGCAGGGTCCCAGTCGGGCGGTAAATCAAGAAGCCAATTCATCTATAAAACGAATGGCAGAGATCTGCAAATCATTAATCAAGGAAGATCATTTTTCTGAAAGGAACGCCTTTTTATGGTTAAAAAACTTTAGATCTATATTATTTTGCTATCTTAATGAATTAGGAGATGAGATATTTTTACAAATAGCTTCTAGGATACCACTTAATGATTTTTTTAACTCTTATTTGAGCAGTGATTTTTGTAAAGTATTCATCTAAATTTTAAGTTAAATTTTAGTAATTCGGAAACTATTTCCTAAAGTAAATAGAGTGCCATAACTACGTTTACATAGGTATTTTATTACAGATGTATGAAATAAGCAAATAGAAAATACATTAATTTTAATCTAGAGCTTCTGTTTCTTTAGTAAAATCTTCTTTGAAACGCATAATTTTCCTCACAACATTGCTTCTGATAAAACCATTAATTCCATTGGAAATGAAAAATATATAGCTTTTGACAGGATTTATTTAACATTTTACTTCGTTCTTTTCAAAAATAAGATTATAGTGAAAAAAAGAAATAAATAAAGATATTTAATGTATTTTATGATATACAATATATTGCTAAACTTGTGCAGTTTATTATATCAGCTAAATTTTAAAGTGGCAATTTGCTACTGATTGTTGGTTTGTGTTTACAGAAATTCGTAAAATAGACATTTTTTTATATACATTTTTTCAAATATCCAAAAAACTGAAGCATAAAGTAACTTAAGAAAACTTAATTAATTAAATAATTATGCTTTTTCAAAAAAATGTTTTTTTTTTTTTGCAACATATTAAGAAAAGAGAGGGAAAAAAAGAAAGATTTCAGGCAAAAATTAATGGGCTTTAATGAATTTCTTTTCTTTTCTGACGTATTTATTGTAATGAAATACCTCTCCTCTTCAAAAAAAAAAGAAGTAGAATTAAATTCTCGATCGATTTCCGGTGAAGTGCTTAGCTTAGTGTATGATAGTGGCTCGACAAGTTCTCGTAACCACCACTAGAGGGTAGCGTCGCTAGGTTCCTGTATAATATTGCAGCAATCTTAATGAATAAACACGTGTATCGTCAGTAGTTAGGCTATCACCATTCGTTGTTCTGGTGCCGTAATTTTTCGGAATGGAATAAACCGAAATTCGAGTTGGGATAAAGTCTTTTGTATATGAGAGAGATTTATGGCAATAGCTCCTTCCCATTCCCAATTGTTACCAAATAAACACATTCATTTAAAATTTCTCGAAAGAGCTGGCATTACAATACTCGCAGTGGTCGGCAAAAGTGTGCGCTGCTCCAGAAAGGATTTTGTTAAAGTGCATGAAATGGTTTTACAGAAATGTCGACTTTAAGTGTCATTAAATTACTAAAGATATAGGGATGTCATTTGAAAATCCATATCACAAGTGAGAAATGGAACGTGAAAAAATTACCTGCCAGAAAACTTTTGGACTAACCTGTTGTCACATCCGCTTTATTCTCCTGATTTGGCACCATCCGACTGATCAAAATTTTCTTTGATGGACAGAAATTCTGTTCAAACGAAGTACTGAATAGCCGAAGTTAAAGAGCATTTTGAAGGCCGGGAGGAAACTAATTTTCGAGAAGGGACTAAGGCTTGGGAACATCGTGGAGCCAAATGCAGTATTCTACTAGGTGCTAATAAAATTGCAAAAAAAAAAAAAAAAAGAAAGAAAAAAAAAAAAAAGAAAAAATTTTGTTTTTTTTTTCTGTTGATTCCATTCCGGAAACGTATCAAACCATCTACGTAACATCAGTTTAGAGCAACACAGTTGAGTGTTTACATTAATCTTTAAATATACAACAACTCCAAAATAAACAGAAGAGCAACATTAAAAAAATAATAATAATAATTTTATTGAAAGGTGCAGTATAAAAATTTACAACAGATTTATAGAACTTGTGTACTGGTTTCTGGTTTCTAAACATATGATTCCCTTGAGTGGTAGTTTCTTGGGGCATAGCACACAGTTTTTAACCACACTATTTAAACTTAATCAGCGTTTGGAATAATTATGATGCAAATGTTTCTCTCCGACCGCGCAATTTTTCCAGGATTTACCTTATACATTTTTCAACTTTTATTATGTCACTTCTTATATTGCCTCACAAATTAAGAATTTTCGGCCTAATTTTTATGCGAAATTTTTTGAAGGTCACATATTTTCTCGCAAATAAGTTCATCAACAGGCTTCAAAAAGTATTTTAAAGGTACTACAGCTTTTGGGGTATCTTTTGAGATCTGAAACTATCAAGTCGTCTCCATTAATTTCTGAATGGGTGTTAACTAATTGTTTCACAGCCTTGGATTGCGATGAGGTTCTTGACGGGTCGTAATCAGTCCATAAAAAAAACTTAGACTCGTAACGAAACATACTGCCAGTAAATAGAATATTTTATTTTATTTATTTATAATTACAGCGAGATAAGTTGGACGATTTTTTTTCCAAAGTTCGTGCGATGAATGGAGCATCCCCATGATTGAAGTTCGACAAAAGTTGCCGGAAATCAGTCTACTTTTAACCATGACTAAATAACTTACTCGTTAAGTTTGTGAGGGTAAACAGCACCGCTTAAAGACGAATAGTAGCACCAAAGGGGGGAGGCATGGTATGAAAATAACAGCGGAAAAACGGAAAAAACAAGAACGGTTGGGAAAGGGGGTAATAACAACAAGTATCGAAGGTCGTTGTGGAATCATTAAATTAAAATTTTGTAGCAAGAGTGTCGCGAGGCTATTTTATAAAAAATTTTCACTTTTAAGGGAGTCGCTCCACAAAAAAGGTTGAGAAGCAATGCATTAACTTAACGGCACATAAGTTTGATTTTTGACTAAAAATAGTTTTTTGCTCTTATTTATTTAATTCAATAGCAACAAATTGACATTATTTACCAATTTCTACCACAACTTTGGACCAGACTTGAATTGATAATGGTAAAAAAATAAACAAATAAGTAAAATAAAATAAAGTAGTTTCCTTATGTGGTTGGGTTTTGAAATGCAATTCTAGTTATTAGTATTTTTATGGAGCTTTCATAAGAGATAAGGTTATGTGCAAAAAACAACAACTTTTTTTTAAAGAATAATATGAGATGCAAGCTGCATTTAATAAGAACGAAAGAGAATTGTTTTTAAGGTTGTTTTATTTATTCAAGAATAGCAAATTACTGGAACGTAAAAATTCTATTCATAATGTTGGTCTCTGTCATCCGAAGTTTATTATCAACTCACGTAAATTATCTCATATAAAAAAATCTGCCGGAAGTCAATTTAATTAATCGTTAACGGAAATTAATGGAGGGAAGAAAAATTCTAACCTTGCTTTGCAAAATTAAGCTGGGAAATTCGAAAAAAAAAGCAAGATTTTTTTTCCCTTGAAAATGCATTCAGTGAAGAAGATTTGTTTGAGTGATATTTAGTTAAAGTAAAGGTTTTCTTTGTTATAGAACTTATTTTTCTATCTGTTTGTCTTCATGTTGAACTTCTTCCTTAATTAATTGAAGAAGGTTTATAAAACAATAGATTTTCGTTGCATTTAAGTTTGAAGCATACATATGTACAAAGAGTAAAGATTAAAATAGTGCGGAAAGTGCAAAAATCTGAAAGCACTGAAGCGAGTAAGTTAACTATTTTTCAAGGTCTTTCAGTAATTCAAAGACCTGATCGAAGCAAAATTTTCTATTGGAATTATATTTCTATTTATAGGGTAATTACACACTACAATATATGAAAGTATGGATAGCCCATTCAGTTTTAACAACTGTGAAACTTTTTTATGGATGTAAAAAAAAGCTCGCATATTTGTCCAAAAAGTTAAAAAATAGTGATACACAATTTGCATTCATGCTAAGAAATAAGTAAAAAAGCGCGAACATCGTTGCATGAAACGCAACACTGATAATGCATATTGTTACATTGTGGACAATAAAATAGGTTATTGCTTCGCACTACAAAAAAAAAAAAAAATATATATGAAGGTGATTTTTTATAAAATAGTATAGAAGTAACCCAAAGGGTTCAATTTTTTATCTCAATAGATAAACTGCTTAATACGGTATTAATACTCTCTCGTCTCATAAATACGAAATAAAACTTATGTTTGGACTTATATATTAGATAAAGACACTTTTTTCGTTATTTGTTTTCACGGATACAAATTTTGACTACATTTTTTCAAACAAAACATAGGTGGAAGCAAGTGGAAGTGCTGTTTGTTTTCATTGTAAATGAAGAATTCAGCGAAACAAATGGAAATAAACAAAGTAGTACAAAATATTGAAAGTTACACAATCTGAAATATCTTAACAAATCAAAAGCACTCAATAAATTGTTAATAATATACTTAATTTCTTTAATTCTGCCGCAGTTTAAAGGTTTAGTACTGCTTAACTGCGTTTAGCTGGCGTTACATCACGTGAGCAACAAATAAAAAGCACGGAATTAGATAAAACTCAAGCCTTGAAAGTAATGCTCAAAAATAAATACGAGATTTACATTTTCATAAGTAATTTGAATAAGAAATGGAAATTCAAGAAGTCGTGGCATTTTTCTTGAAAGTTTTTTTTCCTTCAAAGATATTAGTATTCTGGACGTATGCCAATCGCAGTACTTCGCTTGAGAACGGTGACATTTTATAATGTCTGTGGTAAACAAATATATACCTTAGAAGAAACAATCTACCGGAAGCTGACGGTTTTTGTGTAAGCAGTTGCTAAAAAAGAAAAATGCCGGGAGGCAGAGCATTTTGATTCCGCATTGAATATCTTTAAGTTAATTTTTTTAACTATTCGATGTAATGTTATGTTTCAATGCGGAATTTTTTATGGTAGATGTAGATAGAAGTAGAATAAGTGAATCATCGAATTGGCATATTTAACCCTCTAACGCCCAAGTTTTCTTATCGTCGTCCGCCTTGAGGTGGAGTTGGGAATTAGAGGGTTAATTCCCTAAGCCCGCACTTTCCATTCATGGTGACAGGTATGGGCGGGACCACGGATTCGCGAAACCTGTGGATAACCTAATTGGCTCTTAATAAGTCAGTAACTCCGCCTTCGTATTGACGGATTGGCGGTTTATACTGCGTCAGTAAAAGTACCAATCAGTCAACACGAGGATGATGGGTTAACCCTGTAATGCCCATTTTTTTATTGTCGTCCGCCTTGAGGCGGAGTTGGGAATTAGAGGGTTAAAGGAAAAAATCTAGCGCTAATAAATTTTGAATTTTTTAAATTCTATTTGGGTAAGAAATTTTGAATAAGTGTTTTTTCTTTTTTTTTACATGACTCGATGAAATATTTGAATGCGATGAAAACGCAATTTCATCAGTGTTCGTCTTGTGAATTAAATCTATTTGTACTTGGCCTCTCGAAAAGTAGGACAATTTTGATATTCATGTGCTAAAATGTATTTTTAAAATTCTAAACTATTCCTAATGGATTTTCCTTTACTTTTTAAATGACAAGGGGATGGATATTAGTAACTGCAATCAACGAGCTCGGAAGTAGATGAGTTAGTTTTATAATATTTTGCGATGTTCAGGAAGAAAAGATAATTAATGATTACTATGCTAGGCTTATGTCTGACCAATTTCTCTTTTGTCTTCGTTTGGCCATTTTCTGAGATACGTATTTTCAGAAAGTTAGGTAATTTAAAAAGAAAACAGGTATTTAATCATGCATACCGCTCAATTTTCAGGACGTTTAGTTTTTTGAAATGCATTAAAATGTTTGTGAGTTAGATTTTTTTTAAAATAATCATTTTCTCTTTCATTTATTACTGCTTCAAACAGTATTTTGTTACAGATTTAAGCGAACGAACAGTTGCAAACATTTACGGTACCTACTTAATTTTCAACGCTGTATTTTAATGCTGAGCATTTAAAGCTTTATTTTACGTTGCATTTCTCTTAAAAAACAAGAAAAATAGAAAACTTCTAGAACAGTGAAATGCTGTAAAATTTGCTTTTCAAAATTATGAATGTGTAGAAATAAATGCAAAAGCCAAGACAATATAGATTGCATTTGATTTAAGATACCACTGGCAGCTGTACAAGCCGATGTTCGGTATTCTAAGGGCACTATTAACCCTTTGCGGTTGTATTAAGTTTATGCATGACTGTCATGTTGTTCGGAATTAATTTTCGTTGAACGAACAGTAACACACAATATGTAAGACTATGAAGGAAAAATTGAATTTATTAATTCTTTTTAAACTTTTTCTGTACGTAACGCAATAATACGTTTTAACTTTATGTAAAACTTATATTTTGTAGTTCTCTATCGCGATGTATCTTTCAAAGCACTGGTGGCTGAGAGTAGGCATGCGACCGGAAAGGCTTAAATTACTAATGTTCCTTTGTAGTAGCATATGACATAATCCCTTATATCTTTCTGGACATTGTTGCGTGGACGTGCAGTATGTAGCCGAGTTGCAAATCATTTATGGATGGTATGCCTCGATGCCATTTTATACACGGCAGCAGGCAAATGACGTCAACCACATGAGAGCAGCATTTTTTTTAGACGCGGTTGTTCTGGTCATTTCTCACTTTCCTTGCTTTTACTGCAAGGCAGTCTCTTGAGTCACTGAGACGGCTGATTGTCGTCGCAGTGACTTCCTGTTTCCACTGCTTTGAAGACCGTGCAACTGCTGTACCTTTTCGATGAACAAGCTGGTTGATACTAAAACGTTGAGAGTTTTAGTTGATAAATCTGTTCGAGCTTAAAATTAGGCTGAAGTGCTGTCTTTATTAGTTACTTGATGAGTGTTTTCAATATTTACTGATGTCCTCGTTTCTCAACCAGTCCATTGCACCGATCTTTAAAAGGACAAAAAAAAAGTAAGAAGTTTTTAATTCTCTTGTCTCTTTGTATTTAATAAATAAATAAATAAATAAAATAAATAAAAAGCAAACCAAACCGTCGCATTAATTATTCCAAATAAGTATATATTTTTTTATTTTATAAGATTGTTTCTAATGGGTTGGTAATGTTTGATTCGATAACTTTTAATTATACTTTTTTTAATAAAACGATGTTTCCCACATTCATCTTTTATTGGTCAGATTGTCAGCCCCCTCATACCTGAACGTAACCCCCTAGGGTTTGTGACTCGCAAGTTGAGAAACAATGGTGTGTATTAGGGTGGTGCGAAAAAATTCAAACTTCGGTTTTCGATTCGTAATACTGCGGAAAAGTTGTCTGTGGCCATTGTAAAAAAATTAAAAAAAAATAGTTTTGAACTCGCATATCTTCCGATCGCGCATGCGCATCGAATTGACAAAAATTGACGATTTTCAAAGTTTTTTCGTATTAAAACAAAAATTAACTCCTGCTATGTTTTGATTCGTAACAGCCCGAGAATGTTGCTTATGACCATTGTAAACAAAACAAAAAAAGAAAATTTGAAATCGCATAATATCTTCCAATCGCGCATGTGCCTCGAATTTACGAAAATTGACGATTTTTAAGGTTATTTCGAGTTAAAACAAAAATTAGCTCCTGCAATATTTTGATATATTATAATAAATAAACAATATAAATATATGCAAAATTAATAAATTATACTATAATTAATAAATTAAACGATATTCATTTTTGCAAAAAAATTATTATAATTGATGCTTATATTAATACTTCCTGTAGTAAATGATCTGTAAATCATAAAATTGCGACTATCCTGTCGACAACCATATCATTTCAAGCTATGTTTTTCACGGATAGAAACTTTGTAGAGTGATTTTTGTGACAACTCAGGCATGATAGATCGGGATTCAAGAGTTGTTTTAATGTAGCGATCCCTTGACTCATATTCAAACTTTCATTGATGCTTCTGAAACCAGTTTTACACATCTTTCCACAGACTGAGTGTGGCAGGGGAATTTCTTTACATTCCAGTTTGGTACTTCCCCAGATTGTATGAAATATTTTATTTTATAGTTGGATATGTTTCGAAGTAGAAGTGGAGGAGAAAATTTTTCTGAGTTCCAACCAATGAGTTCTGCGTATTCAGTTGCGCGGAAGTTCAATTTTGGAGGTTCAAAATTTCTGACTGTTTTCCCTTTCGAAACACGTTCTCTACCTTTTAGAACTCTTCTCAGGCCAAGCTCCTTATATTTGTCCTCTTGTCGAAAATCATAGAGAACAATAAATTTTCATTGTGTGCAAAGAACGTATTTCTTTCAATCACGGGGTCAACAACTTGCTTCAGGTTATCAGGCAAATAACGAGCAGTTTCAATGGATCTGTAAAGATGAATAGGATCATCTGTAAAAGTCTTGCCTACTTTAATTTCGAACCAGACGAGCATGTATGATTTCATAATGAATGTAACTAAGCCTTTTAGCTCATCTGTACTAACATAAAGTCTAAGGACCCTGCTGGCTGTTGTAAGCCACCTGGAATGTGAAATAGGGGCAGGATTACGATGAGACAAATCATTTGGACAGTTGCCTATTTTTATTGCAAGGCAAACATCCAGAAAATATTTCTGATCTTTGCTTAATATATCTCGATCTAATTCTGGAGTTGTACAATATATTTTTTGAAAACCTACCACTGGCAGTGTTTCGCATTTGATAAGTTGCTGTTCAATATGCCCACAAAACGAATTAGGTACCGTAGTTGCTCCATCTACATGCTAAACTATCTGACGGAACGGCAGCTCGATAAAATGCAGCAAACAGATGGACCTTTGCAATGGGCGTCCAATGTAAATTTATTTTTGGCGAATCACTCCATTTTTCCACCCAGTATTGACGTTTGTACCATCGCATCCAACAATGCTTAGATCTTCCAGTGAAAATTTCTTTTTCTCTAGAAAGGACAGCATGCTATTTGCGATGTCTTTAGCTGATCCGGAACATGGGGAGACATGACCAACATATGCAGAGGCAAACTCTTTAATTATGGAATGATCATCTTCCTTTACACTCCTTCTAAATTTCTTTGATTCCATCTCTTCTATGACTAAAGTGTCATCTTTTCTCCCATCGAAATAAAGACCATGAAGCTGCTCTATGGCCTTTTGACTTTTGTTTTGGAGTTCAGTTCTATTGAAACGTTTTTCCCTTCGAATTTTAAATCTATCAATAACTTGGGAGGAATCCCTTTCATTTACAATGCCAATGTCCTCAAGCACGCTTGATGCAATAGCAGCAGTTGCTCTTTCGGATACTCCGTAACGATTGCTATGTAACGCTGTTACATGTAACTTTATTCTCATTTGCCACGGAGTTGCTTTTTTTGCAGAGTTGTGTGGCTTATATTCAGATTCACTATCATTTATTTCATCCTCAGAAACATTTCGCTGCATGTTCATATCTTCTAAAGAGTAACAAAAACAAAACCTTGAAAACCGTCAATTTTCATTTAATTTGTTTAATTTATTTAGTTATTATATAATTTATTAATTTTACATCTATTTCTATTGTTTATTAATTATAATATATCAAATATTGCAGGAGCTAATTTTTGTTTTAATTCGAAAAAACCTTAAAAATTGTTAATTTTCGTAAATTCGACGCGCATGCGCGATCGCAAGATACTATGCGATTTGAAATTTTCTTTTTTTGTTTTTTTTATAATGGTCATAAGCAACATTTCCGCGCCATTACAAATCGAAACATTACAGGAGTTAATTTTTGTTTTAATACGAAAAAACCTTAAAAATCGTCAATTTTTAAAAATTCGACGCGCATGCGCGATCGGGAGATAATACGCGATTTCAAAACTTTTTTAACATTTTTTTTACAATGGCCATAGACAACTTTTCCGCAGTATTTTGAATCCAAAATCGAAAATTGGTTTTTTTCGCACCACCCTAGTGTGTATATATAGTATTCGAAGAGGGTTTCGAGGAAATAAAAGACATGATTGTGTCCTCTATAATTTCTATGGTTCCCAGAGACGCATTTCATTTTAAGCAGTGAAATAGTGAAATCATGAGTTACACAAATACATACATAAATATATCAAAGCAGATATTCAAAGTAAAAGATAAGAGTACCATGGAAGAATTTACATTGGTAACTGAAAGAATGCCGCTTAGGGTTGTACATGGAGTGCAACCCTTAGTTGCATAATAAATATTGTTTAGCTTGATGCGTAATATATCCCCAGTTTTGTTAAAACCCTTTTTTATTTACCTTTGGGGTAAATTATTAATTATCTATGTAATGCTATCAATGTAACATAACAAAGAAAAAGAAGAAGAAAAAAACATAAACTGAAAAAGAATTTATAAAAAATCATTTCTGGTCGCGCCTTGCTAATATCAATCTAATAAAACAAAAATATGTCAGAGAACCACCTTTTTATAGGCACTTCCTGTGTAAGAATTAGCTCAGGTTTTATTGTCAAAATGATCAAATCAGTATTAAGAGCAAATGTAAAAATACGATTTTAAATTTCAAAAGGAATAAAGCCTAAAGTTAAAGACAACTTAGCCTAAAAGGGGTAAACATATTATTGCCTAAAAACTTATTATCATTATTATTTTTCTTTTTACATTCATTTCAGCATTAAAATTCTAAGAATTACTATTTGCTTATATGAATAGCAACAAAATGCAACTTGCGCGACTTGAATCGTTAAGGTTTTGGACGAAAGAAAATAATTAAAATTTTTGTTCTAAAATCAATAAAGCATTTTCATATTTAATTTTTTTAAAATCCAAACGTTCTTTTTGTTTGCATTTTTGCTTTAAAGGTTGAAAGACAAGCTAAAAAGACATTCCATTGTATCATTGTATTTAAATAAAGTAAATTGTAACTCATACCGTACTATGATATTAACAATTGAAAATAAACAAATTTCCTTTATTCTTAAAATAGGAAGAAAAAAAGCCGTTTATTGTCAAAAAGTAAAGCCTTTTAATGTGGAAAAAAATCTACACTTTTGAAGTTAAAATAAAAGACATTTACGTTCGACATAAGTCACCGAACTATCTTCAGCATCAAGGGAATGCGTTCGCAGTGGAACACAAAAGACAGAAATAAAATTTTCTTCAAAGACTTTTCAGAGAGTTGAAAAACGTCAAAACGAAAAAGAATTTAAAACTACTTTTATTGTATTTCATATCATCCCCGAAGCGGCGCATGATAGCCATTGGTTCACAGAAAGAAGAACATAATGCGATTTTAGCATGCAAAGGGCGTAATAGAATTGCGAAGAAAATGACAAGCTTAACAGTATTAGAGTCTGGAGCGAGAAAAAGTTTATTATTCTTTTTGGGTAGTATGCTTGATGTTTTCCATTTCTGTTATGTGTATTGAACAACCAGTATGTAAACAACTCTTTCTGTTTCAAGGAAAGAGCACGAAAAATTACGTAATGTAATAAATAAATGTATGTTATGAATATTTTCAATATATTATGTTTTTATATTTATTTCAATGGTTATTAGTTCTTGATTTAAAAAATTGCGTCAAACGTGAGTTTTAACAGAACGAAATATAAAGTCACTCAGTAAGTAAGTCAAAAGATTATCAAATGATTTTTTCATTTAAAATTATTTATAATAAGAACATTATGAACATCTATTATAAATTGAGTAAATAAATAGTATTCTAGAAAAAATATACTGAATTTAATTCCGACGTGAATTTAATATGCATTCTGTACAACAATATTACTTCTAAAATTCAAATCAATTCATCATATTTTTCATTCATCTCGCGTGCTATCATGTGATTTATTACCAATGTGTTTCGTATCCAATTGAGCTGAATGTGCTTATTACAAGAAATGAGATACAAAGCATCTGCTATAACTGAATTCAACCAACACTACATCTAAAACTGCAGAAAATATTATAAAAATTTATCCCTAATAACAAAGTTTGAGATAAAACCCATAATGCCATAAAGTGAAAAAATCAGTGACTTGATGTGCTACGGATTTTCCTCACGTTCAATTAATTTTGTGATGAACCGAGGCAGGATAAATTGCTGCACTCTTAAATTCAAGCGCTCTCTGCTCCCCAAAAGAATAGTCTAGCATATTGATTCCCAACTGGTGGTCGGCGGATCCCTAGTGATCGTCGAATCTCAAGCCCAAATATTTAACATTAAAAAGTTCATAACTTTTACAGCACTTAGACTACATTAACTGAAAACCTATATATTTCATCATATTGTTGTTTGAAAGAAATGAATAATTTGGGTACTGCAAAAATGATTCATATAATTGTAATAAAAAACTATTACTTCTTAGGTTCGAAGAGCTCGTAATGTTTTTGACATCTGATTTGAACAGAACTCATTTGTACTCTATGTACCACATTTGCCCATCCTGAATACAAAATATGATTAGAGGTAATAATTTAACTTTGTGCAAGTAAACTGTAATAAAAAACAATTTCACTTTAAGAAAGCACAAATAAGAATTAAAATGCAAATATATGTTTCGGGATTGCTTGGAATCCCTTTTTTAATGCGACAGGGAGCTTCTAGGATTCATTTGGATGTTTTGCATCTAGAAGCTCCCTGTCGCATTGAAAAAGGGATTCCAAGCAATCCCGAAACGTATGTCTGCATTGTAATGCTTATTTGTGCTTTCTTAACGTGAAAGTATTTTTTATTACATGATTAGAGAGTATTTATTTGGTTTGCTATTCCAGACGGACTTAAATCTGGAATTTATGTATTTGTGTAGTTTTGACCTATCAAACTATTTATGCTTTGTCTCATATTGTATTAAAGTTCAGTTTGTGCAAAATTTACGGAAATTTGATTTTTGTTCCTTTTTAGAAAGGCTTTCGCTCGTTTATGCAGTATTTTGCTATTATCAGAAAATACGTGCAGAGCTTCACGTGCAAAATTATGAGATCGTACTGATTCATGAAGCTTTCTTGTATGCTTTTCCTATCATAAATACTTTGAAATAAAAGATAACCGCCTCTTTCAGTGATTGGCCCCAAAACTAATCATCATCAATTTTTATTAAGATTTATTTGTACATTAAACTTCGTTCTCTAACATGCATTACGTTTTGAGTATGATTGTCAACAAGATTTTGTTACCCCCATATACACGTGTTCACAAACACACACTTTCCGAAAAGCTGATCAAACTGTTATCCGCAGCCCTCAAAAACGTGTAAATTTGCTAAAATGTTAACACCAATTTTGGGAATCAGTTTTTTCTGTCGGACTGTTATGCACAAAACGTAAATTTGTTCCAAGCGTACGGCTTGACATGCTAGTTTAAATTAGTGTAAATAGAACGCGTATTTGCATATACAGATAAAACATTATTGCTTGTATATGTACTCAATTTTTACCAGCCGGTATCATATGGAGACGATTTTCTGACTAAGGATCTAAGATTCGTATTAGGATAAAGGAGGTCCCCGCCATATTGGCGTTAGGATGAGGAAGTCCTCCATTTTTTTTTTGTGTGTGGGGGGGGGGGGGGCAGTGGTCTAGCACCTCCAGAACGAAAATATCCAGGCGTTTTTTTTTTTTTTTTTTTTTAATTGTAAAGGGTAGCGAGTCGATATGCCGCGGGTCCATATAGATATACGACGTAAGCGATTGTACTGAAAGCTTTTCTTGATCTGATTAAAAGAAGCACAAGGAGCATGGAAGAGGAAAAACTAATAAACGACATTGATTTACGATCATCCTATTCAATTTTGTTATTTAATTTGTTTAACAGCTTTATTCTCTTTGTTAAATGTTTGTGTTGTTATTGTTCTGTCTGGCATCAATGGCGATATGTTCACAGTATCCCCATTCTGTTTAGTAAATTAACAAATTATAACGATATTTTATACTAAAACGTGGTTAAACAATTTCTTAGAAAGTGCAAAAGTTTGATACAGTACTTATAACTTTAGTTTAAACAATCTACAAGTAAAGTATATCAGTAATTGATCCAGTTCAGGTTAGTTTCTATTCAATTTTGTAGTTTTCTTTAAAGGAATATTATTGTTCTACAAAATAAAAGCTGGTCACATGGTGCCTTAGAACTTATCTTACAATGATCCGTTTCAAATGTAAACAGATTGTTTAGCAAAATTCTATACTTTGTTTTGAAAAATGACGTTTGTAATAACTCTTCTCGTTAATATTATTTTATTAACGCTATTATGAATTAACATTATATTATGAACTATTCATTGTGTATTATAAAACATTTAATGACGGTAAACGTTGTAATCAATTTACATTTTTCTCTAAATTTAATACAGACAATCTAGACATCATTATTTGCGCTTGGCACATTTAAAAGAGCAGTCAACGATAGCTCAAAATATTTAGAAAATAATGGTAAAAAGGAAATTAAATTTTCAATTCGGCATTTTTCTTGCTGTGATTTTTTTGGTATTATCTTTAAAGTAACAATTGGAAAACGAATTTTAGTTTGAAATATCACGAAAGCTATTCCAAATCCTCAAGTTTTGATGCGGATTGAGCTGTCGAAATGAAAAGATTTAAATGCAATAACAATAAATTTGTAAAATCAAATAACGATCCAATCAGCATTGTCAAATCCAATTTACGCAAAACAAAGCCAATTTTCTGTATATATATTCTAAACAAAAACGAAATAAGTATCATCTTAAGTTGAATAGCTTTAAATTAAATTATCAGAAGGACCTCGAAAAATTTTTTCACGTAAGAAGAGACACTTGTCCGGCTAAAAACTGCATGGGTCTGGGAAAATGAAGGTTCATGCAACAAAATTTATTTTTCAATTATCTTGTTTTCGTTATCTTGTTACTGAGGAAGTAAACTCAAAGAAATTGTATAAAGAAAGTTAAAGTGATTTTACTGTCCATCAGATTCATTCAAAGAGATCGTGAAGGGTATTTTACCTTAAATTGGCTCAAAGAAACGACTGAACTATCTCTGATCTGGAAAGAAAATTTCTGGTATTATCTTTCGCTAACTTTGGCTGGACTTTTAACCCCAAGGGACCGACATGAGAGCCTTTTATATGGGGCTGCTTTATAGCGTATTTTGTGTAATACAGCATCGAAAACCACTATTTTTTTCCGAGAAGGCTTGTAGACGCTTAACCGTATGAAGAAAGGAAAATACTTTTGTAAATAAATGCAACAAAATAAAATGTATGAGATTTATTTTTAGCTTGGAACTGCATAGTCAAAAGTCAAGAGATAAATTGAAAATATGTAGTAAATACACAAAGGTAAAAAAATGTTCAGATCAGAGCTCGTATACTTTTCAGCAGAAGTTTGGCTCTGAGATTTACGAGAATAAAGGATAAAAGTAAGTACCTATACTACTATAAAAGTAAACGGTGTTACTAATGTGTAGAACAATTTGAAGTATTTACTAAACAAATTAAAAAAAGAAACATTTACACAATTGTTTCTGGTATTGATTGGCATCAATTAACGTAACCCGGCAATGATAAAGAGCTAGTAAAAAGAGTACAGTAAGCCTATCAACTACATTACTTTACTTAAATATGACGAATGTTGATTTTAGCACTCGTTATAAATAGGGTACATAAATTTTCCTACGCACCTAATTTTGCCTTTCAAAGAACTTTAGAAACATATTCAGTTTTTAAGATTATTCAGTCAATTGACTTTAAAGTAGTATTTATAATTCATAACTCAAATGTAATCGTTGTGGATTTAATCTTGCAGATAAATGCATATTTATAACGAATTGCTAATTATCTTGCTGAGTGTCCTGCAATTCATTATGAATTTGCATTTATCTGCGAGATTGAATCCTCAACAATTACATACTTTTCAAAAATGTTGTCTTCATTCTATTTAATATACTTTCTTTTATAATCATGTTTAAAGTTTTCCAGTAAGTATCCTTTTTCATCAACGAAACTCAGAACACGTTTCCATCAAATGAACTTATTATGTGAAATACTTGCTGTTTAATTGCTTTTCATATTTAACGCAGGCATTTATTTTTATATGATTTGCCGTTTAAATGATCCATGAAGAAATTTCATTAAAAAATATTTTTTATGGTAAAGAAAATAATATGCTGATTAAACATACAATTTGGAGAAATGATTTTTGTCTTAACATATATGTAATATATGTAAAATAATCTGTATGAAAGACATAACCATCTCAATAAAATGACATGTTAAAAAAAGAAAAAATGAAGGATTTTCAGTGGAAACTGTCAATTAAGTCAAAACTCATATTTAATAAATCACCACTAAACATAATAAAAATATTTCTAATGTTTCACGCTCACTAAATCAATGGGGTATGTCTCTCAAAAGTCACGAGGGAAATACTTGAAAAAGTCTCCCCCCTTTGTTACGAGTGCATCATCAATTGTAATGATTCAATAGTAAAATCGTTGCAATTTGTAAACGTAATTGAATTATGAGATTCATTTTAAGATGTTTTTACGAAATAGCTCAAGCTTTTAAGCTTTTAAAGCTAATGTAGCATTTTTTAAAGGAATAATTCATTGAGCTAAATAGTAATTATATAAATAAAATGCAATACCTGATTTTCTGCAAATCAGAAGAATTAATATTTAAAAGTAATTTGTTAAATTGTTGAGTGATGTCATATTATAAAAGATGAAATGTATTATTAACAACTAAAAGAAGGAGAATTATAATAACATGCGTTTTGTTCTGCACTAACTGTTAGTTAAAACGTAGCGCTTCCTAAATGTTGTAGAACAATACCTCCATGGAAACAACAAAACATCGACCCCCTTTGAGTTGAGTTAGCGAAAATTAAAACTTATTTAATTTGCAATGCAAATCATTTAACTATCAATTAGAATTTTTTGATAGCAGTAATATTTAGATATACACGTTTGCTATGAATTTTTTAATAGTGAACGAAATAATATATATATATATATATATATATATATATATATATATATATACTAATTAATAGTTTATTCTTCTTAATTTTTTTTTCAAATGTACAGGAAACAGGAGTATGTATTGAAGAATTCAATATATTATGGATATAATTAATACCCATAACCATTGAATAAAAATGTATGCATCATATAAACTTTAAAACGTACTTTTGTATCAAAAAAGTGCATAAAAGTGTATTCGCTTTCTTTTCGTAGAAACGGATATTGAAATGGCCAGTGCCCGATTTTTAATTCCCACCAATCTTGAGACTGTACTAAAGAAGAAAAGGGGAGATTTCTGCACGATTTTCTGCAATTTTAACTGTTAATTAAGCTTTATGAATTGATGCGAGTTAGGGTAGATTGGAGGGAGACGCCGTAGTTTTTAACTTTATTTTAACTAATATATCAAATTGGTTTTTGTTTTTAACCAACCATTCTATCAACACGATATGTACTTTTGAGATAAATAAAAGAGAGTTTATGTTTTAAAAACTATTGTTACCTAAAAAAAAATAGTAATAATAATTCTTAAACATTTATATTTCGGCATCTTACCCCAATCTTGGGGTAAAATAACTGATACCTCTGGGGTGAGATGCCTTATGGGGAATCAATGCACAGTGTTATTAAATCAATTCTAAATTATGGTCGGCTTATCTATTAAGCTGTTCTCCAATAAAATAACTTTCAACAGATTGAAATATGTGCCTGCGTCCTCTCGACTAAGGCCCTGAGCTCGTTATAAGGAAATAACTTCATCATTTCTTTGCAAATATCGACACATCTTTGGACAAATATTTAAAACCAGTCATAGCCAGCGGTCCTTTCAACTTTGTTGGAACTGTGTTTTAATTATTAACGTTCAGCTACTTTATATGCAAGTCGCTGTAGGACAGAATGCAGCTGCATGTTTTAATGTTCACTTCAAGCTTTCATTTACGTTCTTTATCTAGAACACGTTTAGGTCATAGACTACGTTTTTTGTCATCATTATTTAAGAGTTACGCCTTAATGTTTTCTAATGGATTTTGAAAGTTTAACTTGTTTTTTATAGACGGTCATTTAACCATCTTTGACAACTTTGCAAGCTTTTCGGGTTATTTTTGTTCCATGATCTGCAATTAGATTTTATTTTGCATCTCCACCACATTTCTGTAAAAAACCGTCGGATTTATTTACAGAAATTAATTTTAAATATAAAGTAATACAAATCGGTATCTCACACCAACGCGAAAACTACGGCATCTTACCCCCCAAAAAATGTTCGTCGTCTTCCCCCCAAAGCATTGGACAAGACGTCGGAAACTCTCATTTATAACTCTCATTTTTGATGATTCTGCAATCGTCAAGAAAATTTCGTCATTTCCAAAGATTATTTCCTCGCGCGATCACGCGACTTAAAAAAGTTACTACACAAATTTCGCCAATTTGACGAAAGGATTACTCGGAGTATTTTTCACGAAACCATTTCGTCAAATACGACGAAAGTTTCGTGAGATTTGAGCATGCGTTTCTGAGATTTCACGACGCTAATAGAAAATCCATACTCCAAACTCCCTATAACTAACCGAGATATTTTTCTATTATCAAAACTACATCTAAAATGACTAAGTAAATGATTTTGAGCTATGATTTCGGGTGCTTACCAGTACAATCGAAATGACAAAAGTATTTAAAAACATCAGTTGAATCTGCTTAATCAAAAAAAAAAAAAACAGTTAGTATACTTTCGCTGTGCAAGTGTCTTCATTCATTCTGTCCTCCACCAGACGCCTACCTTTTAGCCAAGGTGCCTTATGAGACTGACAAGATGTTTTCGTGCATGCACGGGGATGAATCATATCATTTAGTACTATACGGCATCTCGTAGAATACGGCGTCTCACCCCAATCTACCCTATTATTTGTTTCATGTAACTTTGCAATCTACTGCTAAACGTTCAAATTTTTGTTTAAAAATTAAAATGCTTCTAACAGTCCGTAAATTACGGCATATCACAAGTCTATCGTTATTTGAAATATATAAAACTGTACAAAGCATAACTTCGTTTCATTTTGACATTAATAAAATAATTACCTTATAAATGAAGATTTGATACTTTTACTTGTGGATTAACAGTTACTCACTTGTATCGGAGTTAGTACGGAATGTAAGGATATAGGGAGGGGGGAATGTGGCTGCTGTTGTGGGTTTAAATTACGGTGTTGCACTCGTATCCGTGAGAAATGAGGAAGGGAACTCATTACTGTGATGTACCGTCAAACACTTTTTGTGAATTTCCTGATGAGAAGATTTATGGAGACTCTTATTCAAAATTCTCTGGGAAGACCGTTCCTTGAAGTTTCCCTGTAGAAAACAATCTCGAAGTAAACTATCTTGGTCGTAGAAGAGCCAATTCGGCCAACTGTCGTCTCAATTGAGCCCTCAAAGAAGGGGAAAACATACCAATTTTCCATTTTTTAATGCAATGATTGTTTTTTGTATTTTTTCTGTATTTATTTTGCATTACTTTCGTACATGGCACTATTAGATTCAGCTTTGTACTTAAATAGTATTCAAAATTATGACATTTATTTAATTGTTATTATTATCTCTAATAATTCATGTACATTTCTGTATTACATTTATTGGTTGGAAATGATTTAGATAATTGTTTTTATAATTCTAATTTTCAATGCATTTAACAACTTTAGAACCGTCAATGTTGGTGCGATAATGCTCCGTCTTGTTTTGAGTAATAAAATTTCATTTGCAGAAACTACGTTCTACTGCTGTATGACCATTATACAAATGAAAGGGGAGAAATGGCTAAAGCTTTCAAAGAGTAATGCAAATTCAGAAGCACCTTATACCCACAGAATCGGAGTGAAGCAAGCATTATACCAAAACGAAAGAAGAAAGGGCTACTGAATGCGTTACCTCTTATTCTTCGAAAACAAGAAGAAGAAATCGATTCAAGGACTCTAACAAAATAACATACTTTCAGATCGTACTCACTCGAACTCGAGAAAACAATTGGAAAAAAAGAAATTCTTCTAAAAAAGCTATTGATTGCAGACAGATTTAAATGAGCTTCATCAGCGTAATGGTCGTAAGATCCGCACGCTCAGCGCTTTTAAAAGAATATGCTTTCGCTCCTTTCATTCTGATGTTTTCTTTTATTTCTTTAAAGTACCCTCGTGAGAATAAGCTACCTTTTCCTCCAAAAATAGACTTTTTTTCTTACAAATACCGCTCCTGTATTTGTAAGGGCTATACATTCCTCCGATTTTATTTTCGTTATCTGCATATTTAAGTGGAATATTTAGGGAATGAGGGATTTTTTTTTCTTTTTTATCCTTCTGTATTATAGACGTGTGATAGTGAGATTTATTAAATGCCTCTGAGTTTTGCTTTACTTTAGAATGCAGGACAACACGGAGGTAATGCCTAATTGTATTTTGTTTCATTTTTTACAAATTTCTGAAATTCAGTCAAATTCATTTAAAAAGAAACCGTTTTTAGCGACACTACACCATTATCACTTGAAAATTTTGACGCCCTGTTTCCTCCTCGATGGCGGCACCTAAGCTCTAACTAATGCGAAACTGCATTAGGAATTTACGTTAGCTGAGAGTATGCCAGCCAAACAGATAAAGGGATCTTTAAGATGCCGAATAATCATGCGACATAGGCGCTGAAGATTTTTTGCATCTTAAAAATCCACCGACTTAGGCCAGGTTTGATCCTGCAAACTTGGGCGTACGATGTCAGTGCTTTCCCACAACTCCACTCTGCCGGCTTTTCGATTTATTGCCCTTAATATGTTCAGCCACATGTCCGTTTCATCGATCTCAACAAATTTAAACCTGTAACGTTCATGGTTCTGAGAGACATGGGGCCTATTTGTGAAACTGAATGACTTGTGGCGAAACAGAGAAGAAAAAACAGCTTCCGCGATCTATCACGATCTTGGAATGAAAAAATGTCACAAAATCAGCGATATAGAGGGATATCTTGACAACATACATACCTACTTTGAACAAAGCTTTTGCAAAAGCTTTGAACACTATGAAAACCGTATTATTCGTAATTTTAATGAGAAAAAGAAAATAATAAATAAGTAGTAAAATAAGTTTGATGCTAAATTGTTTTAGAGAAAATATAGTCCTGAACCTCTCTCTTGAGGTTGTCACAAGGCTTTTTATGAATGTTTTCGCCTTTTAAGAGGATCTCAACAAAGGGTTTAGAAACAGTGATCGACTTTATCACTAATACAACTTTATGTACTCAAAATATTTATTGAGTTCGTGTTAAATAAAATTCGTGTAAAAACATAATTAGGTGTATTTCTAAAAATTTAAAGCTAGTAATATGACAGAAAATGTTTCTGGAGGTTTACATTTTCTGTGAATTTGCATCGCATTTCCTTTCGCTTAAGAATTCCAATATTAATACAAATGAGGAAATTAAGATTGTTTATAATCTCGGCAGAAACAACCTGGTCTAATTTTATTCTTCGCAATAAATAGAGATTACTCTCCAAGGAAGCAGCAATGCGCCATTTTCTCCTTCTATTAACATTTTCTCCGCTTTTACTTCTCCGAATTGATGTTTTCTGTCCTATTTCTTCCTGATGTTGACTATTCCGTAGCATCGAAGAAAATAAAACGGATTAAATGTTAGCTAGATGGGTTTGCTCGCAATATTTTTCTTCTGTCACGAAAAAATTGCTTTTTTTTTTTTTGTCGAATATTATTTTCGAAAGGTTTAATATTTTTTATTCTACGAAATCAGTTCTATGTTTATAAATTTTTAAATCGAAAATGAAAGCCATATTTTGCTGATAAAAATATAACTAAAACTATTTGTTGGGAAACAGTTCGATATTTAACGCATTATAAGTGCAAGGCATTTTTTTTATTACTAATAATCCGTCTTTTTTACTCGTATTTTGGGATGTAAGCAGAGGTTGGTTATAAAAACATATGCAAGAAGTAAATAAATAAATACCGTACCCCAGAGCCATAGTATCTTAAGTCCCATTTTTCGAGCTTTTGCGATGAAGTTAAAAAATAAACATTTTGAGTTCTATAAGACTAGACTTTTGTGCGAACCTTAGAATAAAGATGTCCAATGAAAGCATTAAAAGTTCGGAACCCCTCATGTATCCAGCAGCTTTATTTTCGGTACTTTGTATGTCGATTAAATGTAAACTCGTAAAAACTCGAAGAGTGGCTCTTAGGAACAGAACAACAATTTGGTTAACAAAATGAAAAAAAATTAAAGAAATAAATTTTTAAACAATGGCAATAAACCTTCGAACTAAATTAAATAATTAAAACGCGAAATTTTGTTGATCATAACTACATACCAGTTTATATATCATTTTATAACACATTGTTTTACTGTGGTAAGTCTAAATATATTTAATGTAACTCATGCGACGAAATGTATGTATGGCATTATTTTAAACTGGAAGGAGACGAGAAAGAATGTTAAGAATCGATAGGGAATGCGTAGAACATTATTCCCATCAAGGAGATAACCCTACATCGGTTTACAGGGTGCGCCAAATTTATTGCGTATGGACCAAAAAGTAAAAACGAAAAACCATCATTTGTAACATTACACAAATGATGTTAAGCACACAAGTTAATCAAGGTTTCATTTTTCTGAAATTTATAAATATACTACAGGGCTTCAGGACTGTAGTAAGAACATGGGTGGAAGCAAAAAAGGATAATTTTGACACATTTTTTGTTTTCTAATCCTGTTTTGGAAAATATCGAATATGAATTACTTTTCCTTGTGTTTTAAAATATATAAATGTATATTCATTCATACCCGCGGCGGCGATTTGCAGACATTAAATTACTTGAATGGATGGTGTATTTTTTACAAACTTATATCTTGACATTAGTAATTTTACTAATTATATATTACTTTATTTTCAACAATGCTCTGGACCATATTTCTATTAAAAACATATTTTACAGAAGTTGTACGTTGTCGTAGTTAATTACTAATAAGAAACATTAAAAATATTAGTTGTAGTACGCATTATGAAACATCGTAGTAATTCTTATTTCTAAAAGAAATTATGTTCGTCAGTTTTTTGAGTAAATATGTTTTCCAAACTTGTGGAATAATGAATATTGCAATATGTTGTAATGCCAATAACATTTTCCATTTTTTATGAAATTTTAATTGCAAACGTATTTGCAGTGCAATGTATTGCTACTTTTCCGATTTTCTTCAGGTATCTGAGGCTCCGTACAAATGATTCCCCCCCCCCCCAGCGTATTCTCCTGGTAAACTTAGGCTCTCATTTATCTGCATTAAACTTGTAATGCACCAGAATGTGGGTACAGACAAAAGAGGGAAAAAAATGATGTGTACTTTTTATGACAATGAGCTCTAGTATTTTCCGCTTTGAATTTTTAAGTGAAAAAAATCGTTTATTATTACGTCTTACAAAGTTATAATGTTCGAAGCTTTATTGAAAGGTGACAATAAAAGAATAAATAAATAAATAGAATGCAATTGAGATGTTAAATAGTAGATGTTTTAAGTAAATTGAATCGTAATTATAAACATGAATAATCCATTATTTTCCTTTTTGCTGCAATTCTTTCTCGAAGCCGAATTTCGCTCATTGATTCGTTATTTCCACTGTATGGTCAGCAAATGCTATTTCCCTACGTTTCACAACTGATGGGTGATTATAAGTTTTATGTGTAAATATATATATTTTGTAGCTATGAGGTTTTTTTTAAAATTAGTTTTATTGTTAAGAGTCCTATTTGTCCTGTTTGCATTGCCCGGTAAGCAAATGCAATTTTCCTGTATAACACAGTTTAAGAGTGAGTACATTCTTAATACACTAGGGTATCTATTTAGTAATTGTGCGTTTCTTTCTTTCTTTCGTTTTTCATTTTTTTTTTTGATAATTTGCACAATCAATAAAACTGAAAATATGAGTAACAAATAATCGCACACACAATAAGGCAAGAAGCTGGTTGGGCGAAGACGGGCCGTTGATAAATGCACACAAAGCAGAAGCGTGAGTTGCAGAATTGTTATTTTTAGGCAAAATAGTGTATACCGACAATTACAATTTTGACGATTTACGGAATAAAACTTACAGTTTTTGTAACGGTATGTCGTAAGCAAAGAATTTTTTTTTTTTTGTTTTTCAATCAAAATGATCATGGTAAATAAATTCTTTCATTGAATGTGATGGATCAAAGTTTTAATAACTTGATAAAAATGAAAATAAGTAAATAAATACTGAAATAAAACGACTTTTGTTGAACTTTAAAATGCTAAAGTCTTTAGCCTACTAAACATTACAAAATTGTTATATGTATTTTTTTTTTTTTTTGAAGCTACTAAACTGAATTATATATTGGTTATATTGGAAACAGTTATGTAATCTTTATTCTATTTTATTTACAATGAAATTGGTATGCGAATGATTCGCAGTGAACTCTCTTTTTCAGATCAGAACAAGGTAATCTAAGAAGAGTTCAGTGAAAAGTTATTTAAGCGGTACTTTATCATCTTTCATGTGTAAGCCCTTTACGATTATATAAAGTTACTCTCTTATTTTTGATCTACTGTTATCATTGTATAATATCGAAATAGTAGTATGCTCTTCAAAAGAGCTCTCACTAAACGCACATAATGTAATTCTATTTCCACATTTAGTAAATAATAAAAGTAATATATTTCACTTTATTTTTTAAAACGTTAGTTTCATTATTTTAAAATTATTCATGGCTTTAGAAAAAAAGAAAAAAAAAAACCTTGAAAATGATTCAAAATAAAAATTAAGTTCTATAGTTCCCTTAAACCGATGCTTGTTAACATATTATCAAAGGAAAAAACCGTATTTGAATCTAAAAACACAAAAGAAATTCTTTCAAATAATATTAATTCCTCTAAATGAATTTAACCAATTTAATCAGTTTGCATTTATTTTAATGATAATATATTCTTTAATAAGGTTTTTTAATTGAAAAATAGCTATTGCATTTTTTATCATTCAAAATAGAATGCGGGTTAAAAAATAATGAATTCTTTTAATCGTTCTTTAAAGCCTAAGTCGGAAGAAAAACTTTCTTCTCATAAAAACTCATCATTATTTATCTCTAGAAGTCCATTCTTGAAATAAAACAACGAAAAAGGAAAAAAAAAGGTAAAAAATGGAACGAGAAAAAGGTCTTTTTTTGTGTTATTAGTATTACTTTTATGACACAGAAGGAAAAAAAAACAGCAATTCAGCAATAATTTTTCAGTATTTTTTTCGCTTCGGGAATGACTTCATTTCTCACAATGTGATACGTTTTTAAATCTGGGACCCGTATTCTCTAACACTGAATAAAAGCGCTGTATACATGTGATTTACCGTTTCGGAGCCAGTTGTAAGTCTGCCAACTTTTTCCCTTTTTCAGCAAATGGGAACACATTTGGTGCGGTGCAAACGGGTATTAGGCTTGTTTGTAAAACTTCGTCTTTCTATCGCGTCCCGAGAAACTGTGAAGGCACTAGAAATTGCGAAACATATGTTATGCAAAGTTTATATGCCAAAACGTTAAACTTATAGGGAACTCGTTTTCAGATTATTATCAGCGAATAAAACGATGAGAATGCGAGTTATAGAGGCTGTTTGACATTTATGGGCGAAAACATTGAATAATTTATTCATAAGAATGAAATATTATAGCACTTCTTGAAAACTACGTGGAGATGTCTCATGATTTAGTCGTAACATAAGGTACTACACTAAATTTTAACATATATTTTTATTATTTATAGATTAAAAAAGCGCCATTATGGTTTATCATTTAAAAATAAATAAAATGGTGTGTACGAGGGGGGGGGGGAGTAGAACTGAAATAGGATAGCTTTGATAACAGTTATTTTGTCCCTTCCTTTTTTTCCTTGAAACACGATTCATGCATTACGGTAATAGGGTGTGGGTGTGCATTTCAAGAAAAATATTTTTACTTAATGTAATAAATATACTGTATGAAGCCCATATTTATATTTAGTATTACCCAGGTGATTCTAAAAATCATGTTCACGACATGGTTAAATCTTTTTTTATGGACAACCGTACTGTGAGGAATTGAACCAGTTGATTTAAAACGACGTTTATTTGAATTCTGTGTTTCTGAATACTTTCTACCATCCATGTTTCTATAAAATTTTCCATTACCATTGCCACACAGTTCTGACCTGACTGTTGAGAGACTGCTTAAATTAGCATCTGTTTGTAAATTTGTAATTATAGAAATAGATAAATAATAAAATACATTTTTCTTAAATGTATGAACTAATGACATTTTTCTTTAAAAGAATAGAGATCAGCATTTGTACACTTTGTGAGAGTATTCTATGTTTCATCATTAACAGCAAAGACTGTCTTTAAAAACTTAAGAGACATTCGAAGCTCGAGAAAAAATCACCAAAACTTGGATACAGCCCTCAAAAATAAACCTCCTCTATAATAAATTTGCGTATATTGCTAACGAAAAACTGCTAAATGAAACGACAGTGTAAAACTGCAATCTGAATGTGTCATCTTTTAGGGCTATAAAAGGGATCATTCATAAATGATGTCACGCTTCGAGGGGGGAAGGGGGGGTTTGGGAAATTGTGACTAAGTGTGACAAGGGTAGGGAAGGAGGTAACAAGACGTGTGACATCACGCATTATGTAACATAGCGTAACGCGTGACAAAAGGGGGGGGGGAACCGCTGAAGTGTGACATATTGTGACAAAGGGGGGAGGGGGCTCAAATATACGGGAAAAAAGCGCGAAGTCATTTATGAACGGCCCCAAAAGTGTGACATCTGGGATAGATAGAAAAAATCAGAATTAGACCATTGATTTATAGTTTTCTTACGAGCGAAAGCTTTTGCAATACACACACACATACATACATATCCCCCTTCTCTCTCTCTCTATATATATATATATATCTCTCTCTTTATATATATATATATATATATATATATATATATGTATATATATATTGATATATATATTGATATATAACAATCTTTACCGATAAGTTTGCTAGATAAAGGGGGTTGACATCAAAGGTAGATTGTAATAAGATTTCTTCAAGATTGAAATAATTTTGAACACATCTTATGATTTGTAAAAATTGAGATGTAACGTACCCACAGATTTTAAGTGACACCGTCGATGATACATGAATAAATATGGGTACAGAAGTTGATATTAGAATGCATATGGATATAGTGAAAACAATCTGCATATACAAGCTAAAGTGACACAAGAGAAAATATAAATGTGAAGCCGGGAAATAAAAACGTTCAAATGGCATATATATGGGTGGTGTATGCATAATGTCACTAAAAAATATTACCAATTAAGTGTGTCATTTTTATACACTTCAGGAAATGTTGGCTAAGATGAAAACCACATGCAAGAACACAACGATTAAAAGATGTTTATAAGTGGAAAATTTACTTTTATTTAAACGTCAGCAACAATTGGTTGAATTCCCTTGCAAAAACGTTTTTAATACGCAAGTATTACATATTCGTTTAATACTAAACCAAATATAAAATATTATATAATATTATTCGTTATATAAACACGTTGACTGCCAGCCTACGAGATGACTCGTAGTAGGTGAACTTCCTGAAAGACCAAACTGCAAGTTGTCTCGTTGTTGCCGACTTATTTTCATTTTTCAATACATTTATAGAAAGTTTGTAAATTTTTTCTTAATAAGATGTTTTAAAAAATATGATGGGATTAAATGAAACTATCGTTAAGAGGTCCATAAACTGCTAGCCACGCTGGCAGTCAGCGTGTCAGCAGTCAACCTGTTAAATGACAGTGTATATATAAAGTATCATTTACATTTAAAATTTTTTGAAAGTTATATGTGCTTATGTTTAGTATGCTAATGAAATTAATCGGTCCTCACAAATTTTGCTAAAATTAAAGAAAAGAATGATCAAGAACAAACTTTTATATCGACAAAACATTTTCCGAAATTTTACTGACGAATACTAGAAGTATAATCGTTTCAAGAACGATATATATGTCACAGGAAAAATAAAAGAATTGAAAAAGTCTTTTGCTGTTTTCTTTATGAAAGAGAACCCATGAACGTTGTCACGTGACATAAAAAAAAATAATTATTAATTTGACCTATCAGTTGCAATAATCAGTATATTCTTGTTCCCCATGCACAACATGAAAGAAAGAAATTGAGTACCTCGTATTGTAAATCTAAAAGATAGAGCAACCTTAATACTGGCCCTAATTTGCAAATGCTTGCAGTTTTGTGCTGCATTTGCGTTTTTTTATTCTTTAGAGAGAAATAAAGATCTTAAAGAGTGCTCTTTTTAAAACGTAAAAATGTGTATCAGTTAAAAGCAAAATTTTGGAATTCGAGTTAAGCTGTTGTTCTCTGTTCAGTTTTGAACATGAGGCAATTTTATATTACGAAATAGTATTTATTTGCTGTTGAAAATATATAGGGCATTTATTTTTCCCCGCTATATACTTTGCAATACTTTGAATTTCTTAAAAATATTACTTTCGAATAATTTCACAATTTGAATCATATTTGCAAAAATATGGGGTCATATTATTACAAAATATAAAAGTTTCTAGGTAACAGATTTAAATGTTTATAAAATTTACCTCTTTTTTTCAGATAAAGATGACTCAGATGTTACATATTATAAAATTTCACTAATTTCTACTTGAAATAAAAGCTTATTTAAAATCACCAAAGTAAATTCTATAAATTAACTTCCTAAATGAAATAAATGAGGAAGCACTTCTAAATTAAATCGAGTAATTCAAACAGTTCTAACACGTTTACGAATAACGTAGTTAATTTGTACTTCATTTCTCGAAAAAAAAAAGCGTTACAAAACAAGTTTTCAATTAAATATGTGCAGTAAACTCTGTTTCTTTTAGTACATGCTAGTATTCTAAGGCGGTGTTCAAATGTATTATGGAAATTACATTACTATGAAGCAAATACGTGTTTGAGAAATACATTCTATAACATACATATGAAAATAAGAATTGTGCTAACAATTTTTTTTTATTTAGTTACTTATGATTCAATTTTAAACATTAAGAAAAAAAATAGCACTTTTAAACTTTCAGAAAACTTTTGGTACATACAAAAATCTAGAAACTTTCTCAAATATAACGCATGTACTTGAGAAAAATTAAATAAAGTTAGCATGAAATGTTGGACTTAAAAAAAGTAATAAATACATAAAAAAGTACTTACTCGAAAAAAGATCCACCCTATTGAATAGAGATTCAACAATCCTTTTAACACTTATTACTTGTAATGTGTTCAAAACCCTTACATTGATTAGTTAGATATTTCATATGATTTAAATGTTGTTAAACAGAAACATTGAACTACTCAACACAAAGTTACAGATCAAAAAGTTCTTTGTCTAAGAATAAAAATTTATTTTATGATTCTCATTTTCTTCCCATCGTACTTTCGTTTCTAATAATAAATGACTGCCCATGATCAGCCAATCAACGCTCGACCCACGTGTACATGATACCTTGGATCGGATCTTTACTGTGTAAAAAGAATGCGCCTCTTGAAACGAGATGAAGATCGAAGGAAGGCAATCTACAAAGTGAAACTGGCATCGACGCATCGCGACCTAAAGAGGCAAGGGTTGCTTTAATTTGAACCATTCATGCTATCGCCAAGAGAGCTGATACTTGGCGATTGAATTTTTAAAATCTACTCTTATAGTGTAATAATTTCTTCCCTTTGGATTTAAATCGAGAAATACTTTCTCCAGGTTGAAAATTAGCGATAAGATGTTTATTTAATGAAATTTTTTATACAAGTTATGTATTGCATGCCAAAGTTGTTGGTTTTCACTAAAAATTAACAATGTCTAATTTTAAAAAAGTTTAATAAAAATTGTATAAAATAATTAGTTGCAAAATAAGTTTATTTTTATCAATTTACTGCAAAATAAGTATCTGGCTCGTAATTCTTTTTTACCTGCGGTTGGACTCATGTTGAGGAAAACACTGATTTACAGATCTTCAAAGCGCTTTGCATTTATACATTCTCTGCATACTTCATCTCTATTAAATGTTACATAATTAATGAATAAATATAAATTTTTTAGTTTGTATTTTACTGTTCATGAAATTTCTCAGCTTTATGTTTAGTGATTCATGAACTTTTCAACAAAATGCCCTAAATTTTGCTTCAACTTTCTTTGATTATTTCTCACTTAACTTTATTTTCCAAAGAAACTTTTCAAACGATTTTTATTAGCGAAAAATGTTACAAACTTCAACCTAAAATAAATATCTCAATATTTAACAGAACTTTTTTTTAAAAGTCTCGTGTTTTCATGTTTGGTATTTTGTTAATCATGATCAATTTAATTTACAGCTAGACGAGACAGCTAGACACGAATTATTTAATCTGTTTTTTGTAAAAAAATATTACTTGTTAATAATTTTTATTAATTTCTTGAAACTCTTAATTTCAAAACCAAATTTATTTTATTAAACTTTTTATTTTCTAAATTTCAATGATATGTTTTCTTATACTAAAACAGCACAATTAAATAAATGAAATAAAGAATAGTATTAAGGAATGTTTGATATTTTCAACTTAAATCAAGTACGTGAAGCTACTCTTTAAATAGAAGAGTAGTAAATAAATATGACGCAATTGGTTTCCTCTAACTTCTTCAAAATCCTAAATCCTAATCAACCTAAGTCTCTAACATTATCGTAAGATAATGTTAGAAACTTAGGTTGAAGTTTGAAAAAGTTTTCTCAAATAAAAGAATAAAAATGTTTACAGCTTTTATTTTTAGTGAAAAATAAAAAAAAACACTTAGAGTTAAATATAAAAATGTATAAACTTCGTCTTTATTACAAAGAAAAGTATTGCAATTCTAATTTACATTATATATATGTATGTTTTGTATTGAAGGAAACTAAGTACAAATTTATTTTCTCTGAAAATTTGTCAGGTAACAATATGATATTTGAAAACGGAAGAAATTCTAACAATTTGTAAAATTGTTAGAATTTCTTCCGTTGGCGCCAGTATTAAATATTTCTGATCTGCTCTAAAAATACTTCTAATAATCCACACAAAATCCTCTTTTATAAACCTGTCCCTCATTAAGCCCTTTGCTATTAAGTCTGTTTGATGTAATTCCACCTGCTAGATAAGGAATTTGATAGAGCTCAAATTTTACCCCAGAACTCTCGTAGAAAGTTTATTGAGCTTTTCGAAACTGAACTAGAATATTTCAGTCCCGCAGTGAACCAATCGGTAGAAGCTCAGTTCCCGCAGAACCCCGAAAGTGAAGCAACGTCGACTTAGAGCAGTGTTTGGGAATTGGAAAATCTATCGCGGCTGGCTCCTGTGGGCCGTGTACGCTAAAGGGAGCTGGTGCACGTTAAATAAGTCGTAGCTCCAAAGTTCTCCAAGTGAAGCGATACCTCTGGGGGTGCCAATCCGAGGTGACGGTCTCTCATCTGGGATCTGGTTCAAAAATTAAGAGACCGCAAAAGTTTAAGTTAAGTCAGTCTTCAGCTCTCGTGGCTCCTCGCTCGAAAATGAAGATCAGTGGATTATTGATCTTCTGGACCTGGTAGTTGACTTTCCTATGCCAGGAGGATTAGTAACAACAACAGAATAGTTCCAACCAAAACTGGTTCGCTCTAACGGGACTGACTCCTCCATCAAAAGTTATTGGGGGGGGGGGAGTCGGGGGTAGACAGTATATCGCTTTTTCCCCGTAAATATAATATTAATGTAGAATAGCTAAAAAAAAAAAAAAAAAGAAAAATCTCGGGGGAAAACTATTTTAATCTGAACTAAAACACAAACGCAAAGTGCTCTGAAAGGCATTGTTTCCCGTCTGTGCTGAGCACGATAATGTTTCTTCCATCAAAATATAACAACATATACTTAGAGAAAGAAAGGATTGATTTCTTTCTGTTAAGAAAGAAAGGCAAAAATTACTAGTAATTTTTTAAGTAATTTTTTTTAGTTTCTAAAAAAAATGCAGTGATTTTGTGTGTTTAATGGAAACCCGTAGCACTTACGTCATAACGTGCATGTATTTTAATTTCTCAAGAGGGAAGGTAGATTATTTCCAACTGACAGTTTAATTTCTAATTTTCACCAATCTTTTTAAAAATGATATCGTTTCCTTTCTTTTTCTTCCACTCACTTTTTTTCTGCTTAAAAACGAAGAAAAGTTAACGTGAATTTATAAATTTCAACAAAATTCTGCAACCATCTAATGATAGTTCAAAACATAGCTATATTTCTGTTTAAAGCATTTTGACTCGAAAATTCGCATATTTCCGAAAAGATTTTGGTGAAAAAAGAAGTACAAACTTTTCTCGATAACATCGAAAACTTGTGGAAAATGTAGAGCTTCTTTTATTTGCTAACTATCAAGAGAACAGCTATTACGTCAAGTTCGATCGTTACATAAAACCAATCTCTTGCCGAAAGACAAATATCATAGTTTCGACTCCATTTGCTTCTTTTAGCTGGAGCGAAATAGGTTCCTGTTTCCATGGATATCTACAACAAGAACGTTATTTTATTTTTTGTAAACTGTTGACTTCATAACGCAGAAATATCTTCGACTTCTTTGCCTTTATCTTTTTTTCTTTTAGCAACCATAGGAAAAGGTAGTGCGACAAAGTATGAAATTTTCACTGCTAGGTTATTGGATTTTTCGAACAAGAACATATACATGCGAAGAGTTTTATTGTTTCTTTATCACCTTTAATAAAATTTTAGCTCTGAATTCCTTTGAAAATAACGAAAAAATGATAAAAAGAAAACTATTTCAAATTTCACCAAAGAATGAAGATTATTTTCAATAGATGTTTCGAAATGTAATTTTACTGTGAAAGAAAATACGTGTATTTCGAAAAATATAGATTTCTTTGAATAAAACAACTTGCATATAAGAAAGTACAATTGAATTTGCAATTTGTTTTCGTTTTCTATTGAAAAAAAAGTTACTCAATTGTCTTTGAAATGTTTAAGAAAAAAATTAAAAGATTTTAGTTATATTGCAGTTGATTTGATTCAGAATTTTAGAATTAGCATATTTCGGCTTATAACATTTGCATTCAGAAACATAATTTGTCAGAATTGCAAGCAAATAAAAAATGGAAGCAACATATAAGAAAAATATACTTGCCTTAAATGTTTGAATTTTTTTGCTAAAATGTAATTAAAAAATACATTTCTCACACTTTATATGATATTTTTAAATTTTTGTTCATTGAGGTTTATTTATTTAGACGTTACTCAAAACATTATGCAGTGCAAAAAAAAAAAAAAAAATCACCATCGGTATAGAAATAAAATTTCACGTTAAATTAAAGCACAAATGAGCATTAAAACGCACGTGACGTGAATTTAATTTAACGTGAAATTTTATTTCTATTACTTTGCACAAAGTTTAATCATTACTACCATCGGTATAGCTTACAAGCCATTCATCTATTGAAATGAAAATCTTTATAGTAAAAATACAAACGGCTATTTTATCGTTTAAGTTTATTACTATATAGAAACTGAAAATATGCATATTTTTAAACCTGAATATATTGTGATTTTTAGAGCATATTTGCTATCAATGTGCTAAGAGAACAATAACAAACAACTATTTTGTTGTTGAGGGGATACTTGCACAGAAAAGTATTTGTAAACTATTGATTAGAGGTTACCTGCTCATCTTTCACACGAATGATTAATCCTTCTGATGCTCTGATTTTAATAGAACCGAATATTTCCTGCAAGTGGTTGAAAAAGTGCATGAAAAGTATTAATGCGTTGCATTTTAAAATGTATCGAAACGTGCTAATGTTTGTTGCTTAGTATATATCGATATTGAATCCCGTGCACATAGGACTGTCGATCTTACAGGATTTTAAAATCGCCTACTTATTATAAAGCTTTAAAGTTTGTATTTTCTTAAAATGTTTCTACCATTGTATTTGAAATTCAGCAAAACCTTAAATGTAATTTGAAAATTCAAGATAAAAGTCAAAATTAGGATAAAAGCAAAAACAACACTTTTTAAATGTTTCCAGATTCTTCCCTTTTCCTCTATTTTCGGGCACGCTAAAAAAATCTCCTAAAATTTACCGTTTTAAAATGGCAGCTGGGTATGTTGTGGAAACCGTAAAAGTGACTAAGTAAATCCGTCGTCGCAATGGTTTCATACCGTTAAATTACTTCCTGATGGTAAAAAACCGTTGCGACTACGGATTTACTTCGTAACTTTTGCAGTTTTAAACAACCAACCCAGCTACCGTTTTAGAACCTTTTATTTTTACGGATTTTTTTACATTGTGTTAAATAAATGACATTAGTGCATGTTTTACTGAGAAAATATTAAAATAAAAAAACTGCAAAATAAAATAAAAAAGTAACTGTAATACAACAAAAAATCATATTAGTTTTAATTTAAATTATGATTATTATTATTATGGGGAAGATGTTTTCTAACTTTTACATGAAAACACAAAATTTTAAATTGAATTGCATTATTTAAGGGCCTGTGCACCAAAAAGACGATTTTTGAGAAAAAAAATCGATGTTTTTAAATTTTATATTTAAAACGAATAAGTATTCAAGCTTTCAAAAATGTTTGGTTTTTCTTTCTACGATATATAGAAACGAAGTTACACACAATTAAGTTAACCAGAAGTCGCATCGCAAGCACATAAAAGTGGAATTTAAAATGCGTTTTCTGAAGAACAACTTTTTTCGATATTTTTGTTCACGGCAAATCTCATAACTCGAAAAGTTTTATACCCATTACTGTGATTTGTTGAAGTATTGTTTTACACATTGCTATCTGTGTTGTGAACTAAAATCTAATCTCTATGTCAGTATTTAAAAATTCGGCATTTATTTGTGAAATATTGTGCTTTTTCGGGGAAAAACGTATGATTTTTCTAATATTTCTAAAAGTGCTATATTTTTCTCAATTTTGGACCTATTATAAAATTTTTAATTCAGAACACAGTTAAGTAACATAGAAACTTATATTATTAAGGATTTTAAAATATATCGAGTTAAAGTGAGTATAGAGTGTTTGGCGTAAAATATAAAATTCGCCTATTTTTCGTTAAAATTTCCCAATTTTTCAAAATTTTATAAAACTATAGCTATTATTTTGTTTGTTTTCTTAATTTTAATTATTTTTTAATTTAAAAAATATGCATTTAGCAATTATTTCATTGTTTTGAAAAAAAGCCTCCGAACGTAGGCAGACCCCTTACAGTAAAATAACAGCACCTATCTTGACCACTGATATGCGTGTTAAACACGAACAAAAATAATTAAAAAAAACTGTAGTCTCCCTGCAGCCTAATAGGTTGCGTCAATATATCTTGCGAGACAAAATCTAAGGACATACTTAAAAATTTATTTGTAAATCCTGAAACTATGAAATACTATTAGTTTACATCATCTAGAAAATGGTTAATCTTCTTTGAGTCGTAATAAATAAAAAATGCAATTCTTCCTTTGTCAAAAACAAGAAGGAAGTTATAAACATTTTCACTGTTAACATAGGTTAATATAGTGGTTAACATAGCTGTTCAAGGATGTTGCCTGTTTAAAAAAGAAAAAAAAAAAGCTGCTTTGAGTTTTCTGAACTTGCTCATAAACATTGCATTTGTGTTGATGTTTAAAGTATTTATACATGGTATTTAAATATACATCAATATGTTGAATTAAATAATAGGCTAATCGAAACGAAAATCAAAGTATGATATACGAAAGAGTAGCGCTGTACACCTAGTAATAAATCCATAGTAAATGAAAGGTAAACTTCAGTTTGTTTAATTATCTTGAAACTCGTTTCGTAATAGGATATTTTCCTATTTATGATATTTACTGTCGTTTTACTTATCATTTGAAAACTAATAAAACCACTATTTACATTTTAAATAACATTAATATTTCTATAATCAATCATTTACTAATACGTAAGACAAAATTTTGTTTTTCAACTGAAAAATCACGTTATTGACTACAGTTATTTTTTTGTTAACTTCGAAAGAAATTTTTAAGCAATTCATTTGGAAAAGCTTTAATAAATCTACTTACAAAAAATAAAATGTTCACAAAGAAGAATCACTGTGTATTAGTATTCTTTTACGTATGCAAAAATTATGAATAATATTATGATGAAAACTGGTTATTTGAAAATAGTTTAAAAAATGAAAAACTCATAAATATATGAAATAAAGATCAATAGTTGTAGAAATATTTTCTAAATGATCATTCAGCAAAACAAAATCGTGTTGTTCTTTTTCCTTTCTTGTGGCAAAGCTAAAATAATTTAAATCCTTAGGAATCGCCAACGCGAGCGAATAGAGGCGAAAGTTTGCTTCTAGTCCATGGCGAGATCTTCCTTAGCAAGAACTACTGAAAACACGCTTAGAAACTTGTATGGTTTGTTTTTAATAGTAAGAATAAGATCCATGATTAAATTTTAAAAGTCGGTAATAGCTTTAGTTTAGGTACCCTTTATATATAAATATTATATATGTATATATATATATATATATATATTTACTTTTTTGGCAAAAAGTCAAATTTACATACAATATTTTTAACTTCATTAAAATCTTAGAAACATAAAGACATTTCCTCTACATGAACGTTACAGTTCAATATTACCCACAGAGTAATTTCTTTAAAAAATCAGCACTACTGTGCTGAAATTTTAAAAAATGTCTTAGGCTGGTCGAATTCTATTGATAAAACTTTATTTTTGATCCAATTTTATTATTCAATTTATTGTTCCATGATGATATTTTTTTTATGGAAAATGTAGCTTGTTTACCGCTTCTACTTTTATTTATTTATTTATATGTTATGTTTCCGTCTTTTTTAATATATTTTCCTGTAAAAGTAAAAATGTACGGAAGAATGCTTACTGCAGCTCACAAATGTTACTAAAGACGAAAAAAAGAAAATTACATAAATAATTAAGCAAACATTGTAAACAAGAAGTTCCGTCTATAACTATACGAGCCTACTTTCTCGTATACACCAGCTTCAAATTTATATTTTAGCTATCTCTCTCTCTCTTTTTCTCGTTTAGCTTAAGTTCTTAATTGCTTCAGATATACCTTTTCAACGGTTAATGCATATTCATTCAATCACTCATTTATTCAGTCATTCATGTATTTATTCAATCAGTTATTAATTCATTCTTTTGCTTATTCATTTAATCATTCATTAATTCAAAAATATTCTTGAAAATCTCGATCAAAAAATTTCATAGTAAAATAGGCTCGTTAGTTCTGGATGAACTTTCTATCTGTACATGTTCTACGTCATAAGAGCTTTCCGATAAAATTTGTTCCAAGCAAATCGGTCCGTTAGATCAGGATTTATATAGGATTGAAATTTCCCAATAGGCAATATGTTTTTGTTTTTTTTTGAACTGTTCAAAAATGAACAAAAATTGTTCAAATCAATATTTCACGAAAAGAACTACTTCCAGTGAACTTGTTCATTGGAACTTGGATCTTGTACCCAGAGTTTACATAATTTGCTTCATTTTCGCCCGTAGGCGTTAATATTAAAAATTTTTGAACTGTTCAAAATTGAACAAAAAATTGTTCAAATCAAGAAGTAAAATATGGAATTGAGATGTCCTCGCCGAGATTTTCGAAAGAATTTTTAGAATTCGAAAGAATTTTTTGAATCATACAATTCGTTCAAAAGTTATTAGGGGGGGGGGGACAGACCGACAGACCGACAGACAGACAGACAGACCGACAGACCGACAGACACACTTTTTCCCCATCTCAATAACCTACTTTCAAATTTTTTATTTTTCAATCTTTATTTAATTACCTAACTTATTTTTGACTTTTCTTGATTTCTAACGATATTTTCAAGATACATTAAGCCTTCTTTCATGCTTTATTATTATTATTTTTTAATTTTACGGGAAAGTAGGCTAAAAAAATAAAATAATGGTTTCGGGAAAAATGTGTGTTTGTCGGTCTGTCTGTCTGTCCCCTTGCGAATAACTTTTCAGGGGATTGTCCAATTTGAATTTTTTTTGCGTTTGAAAGGTCTAGGCGTGGACACCTCATTGCCATATATATTTTTTAATTTTAACAATTTTTTGTTCGATTTTGAACAGTTCAAAAAAACATAATATTAACGCTTACGGGGAAGTAATTTCAATCCTAAATAAATCCTGTTTTAAGAGGTGGGTTTTATTGAAACAAACTTTGTCGGAAAGTGCTTATGACGTAGAATGTGTACAGACAAAAGGTTTTCCAGAACTAAACGAGCCTACCATGTAATGAAGTTTTTAAACTGGATTTTTTGAGGATAATTTTCAATGACTAAATAAATAAATAAATGAGTGAAAGAATGAATGAAAAACGAGTAAATCAATGAAGAAATAAATGCAAAAACGAGTTGTTTAAAGAAAATAAAAGAAAAAACTTCATCGGAAGGAGCATATGACGTAGAGAAACAACCTAGTTCATCCAGAACTAAGCGAGACTACTTTCTCATGAAGCTTTTTTATTTACATTTGAGGGGTATTTCTGAATAAACGAATGAGTGAATAAAATAATGAATAAATGATTTAGTTAATGTATGAACAAAGTAACGAATAACATAATAAATAAGTGAATGAATGAATAAATAAATGAATAAATGAATGAATGAGTGAGTAAAATAAATCGGAAAAAAATGAGGAAAAATCGAAATTGATTTTTCCGTATATATTTAACATTGGTGAAAGTTGTCAATTCAATGGGTTCATTAAATCATAGCCAAGATAAATCACAGCACTTTGGTTTTCACTTAAAATAATGATCAGTTGGCGATTTTTATGCACATTGATGTTTTGATGATTTTTTGATGTTTAATTTTTAATATTAACGTTTTATTCTTATTTCGTTTTACTTATTTATTTATTTTTTTTTAGGCACGGGAAAGAAAACTTTTTTTTTGGAATAAAACTATTGCAGTCTATAAGAAGAAATCTTTTCCCTTTTGTCAGGATGGGAAAAAGTCCGTAAAAAAATTGTATTGTCCGAAAAAGTAACCAAAAAATGTATTTCAAACAGCCGCAAGGCGAAGCACAGAGACAGAAAATGAAAAGCAGATTCTTGTATTTAAAATTATATCACTAAATATTGATAAGACTGAAACTTTAATTCATTTATTCTTATCACTTAACGTGTTTATAAAAGTTGAATTATTGGTTACCGTTGGCATGGGCTAAATAAAATAAAAATTTGTTTTACATAACAATAACTTTCTAATGATATGGCGTACCTTAAATTCTTGGCTAATAGAGCTCGAAAGGTTTGAAGCAAAAAAAAAAAAAAAGAATCATTTTATGTGTTTATATAATGTTAAACACTGCACAGGCTTACATAAACTAACAATATTTTTAAGGAATTGTTTTGGGATATTATTTATTTTCTTACATTTATTTCTTGACATTAGAATTTTGTCATTATTGTAAGAAACCTGCAAAATAACTTCATATTTCTCGCAGATTTTCGTTTGTTTAGCACTATTTTCAATTTGTGTTGACGTTTTCTTTAATCTTACAAAATTGAAATATCTTCGCACATGTCCTTCTTTCAAGGTTCTTCGAATATTAATTAATGTGTTTGCTTATTAAAAGTCGTCCCTTTTTCCATCACAAAGAGTTATGGAACGAAAAATTAATTAACATATTGTTTGCTAAAACCCAACAAATTTTCTTCAAAATAAAAATTCTAAATACTCTTGAAAAATAATTTATGACTTTATGACAGCGTTTTAAGAATTTATTTATCTTTCATGGAAAAGTTTGCGTTTAAAAATAATACATTCAACAATTTAAAAACCACTTGTTAAAAAAGAGGAGGGAATTTCGAAAATGTGCACTCCCAAAAGGGAGGTGTATCGAAAAAAAGAGTAATCGTTTATTTTAGACGACCGAATGGTTCCCCGCAATTTGGTCCTGGTTTTGATTTTCATATATAAATAAATAAATGAATTTTAAAAATAATATTAAATCGCCAAAAAGGTTTTAAGTTACATGGTTTTATTTAAATTCAAAACATCGTTGCATTATTCAAACAAAACTATCGTTGCCAAACGGCAAATGATAATGCTGATAATTTCCTCAGAGCCAAAATTAATAATTTTTTTTCCTAATTAACTTTATAATAAATAATAAAATGGATGGATTATTGTATTGTCATCGAAGATAAGTTTGTGTGCAAAATTTGAAGATAATTTATGCAGTAATATTTGTCGAAAACCGCCTTACAAAATTCCGCCACAAGTCAAGTTAAATAAAACCATGTAAAAATGCCTAAAAGGTTAGCAGTTTCAAAGTTCTCTTTCCCAGTAAACCTGCTGTAAGTGCTACAGTTTTGTTTTCTCAAAGTCTTGCTTTTGTATGATTTCTGTCTTATAGTTACTGGAAATATTAACTCAAAAGTATGCCAACCGTAAAGACCTTTAATGTGAATTGTTATATATGCAATTCAAGATACAATTTAGAACATCAATCTATATTTACTTAATGTATATATAGTATCAATGATGAAGATAGATTTCCAGCCGAAAGCCATACAGAAAGGTTTTGTAAGCATTTGATTTACGTATTCAGATTTCGAGATGTTAGAGATTTTTGGTAGTAGTATATATCGGTATTAAAAAAAGGGTATCTTTTGCACTTTACGTCTCATGCCTTTATAGAGAGATAGAAATTTCCGATGAGATAAAATAAATAAATTTAAAATAAGCTGATCAATTGAATTACAAGGAGAGGAATTTAAGACCAAATATTGAAGCACATTATGAAAGTATAAAAAAGATGTTTTCTTATAAGCGCAAATACGAGAAAAATGCTATGTTATTTATCAATTGTAACAACTACAAAAACTAAAATAAGTTAATCTTTGCAATTGATTGTAGGCGCTACCAAAAAATTATCTTTGTATCCTATAATGTAACACTTCTTAAGAAATTCCGGTGTTATCTTATTCTAGAATATCAAAATATAAGACGTCGCCAATATTGGCGAAGAGTTTTCAAAATTGCTTCACACAGAACACCATTTTAAATAAAAAAGGTTTTCCTACGACGGGTTTTTTTTTTTTTTTTTTGTCATCGCTATCAAGCGTAATGTCAGACACAACTGAGAGGATCTGAAAACTAAGGGGCTGTGGAGGGATCATGTTTGATCAATTTTAATGACCGTTTAATATTGTTTCATTTTGGAGCTAAATGTAATTTACTTTTTTAAAGAGTGATAATATTTCAGAACGCGGTCAGAGCAGAACGTGAAATTTCTCTTTTCGCATTTTTAAAATGGCGTAAAAAATGAGAGGGGGTGTTGCTAAAGTGCGGCTACTGCAATTCACCAGGAAAGGGAGATAGATGGTAACCATTCCAAAAAATAAAACAAAATGATGTTGAAAAAAGTGAAATTGCATAAAAATAAAACTGTCGGAGTAATGGCGTGTTACTCCGGTTGTTTTATCGCCAAAAAATACGGGGGAAATGTGCCGTAAAAGTCCGAAGGGCTTAGTTAACAGATCACTTCATTTTGAGAATGTGACTTTTTGCCCGTTTCCCACCTTAACTGCTTCGTAGGAAAAATTCAGGTCAGACAGAGAATTATTGCCCTTGTGAGTTGTGAATTGAGCAAAATAATAATAATAATAATAATAATAATAATTTTATTGATAAAGTAGGTTTTCATTCATTTAAATATGGCTTGTTGTAGTTTTATCGCTGTGGTCTTGGAACGAAGTTTTTAAAAAAAATGTCTAAATTTTATCAGGAAGTCTTGAAAGTTGTCAATAAAAAATATTTTTTTTCAGATTTGTTTAAAAGCACCATGTTTTACAAAATGGTAAGAATACATGCGAACTCTCATCGGAATAAGATTATGTGTTTTAGTAGAGCTAATAAGTATTTTTTATTCTAAATTGTCACATAGAACAACTTACTAAACTCTTGATCGCGAGCGACTAGTTGCTTGCGAAGAAATTTTTGGTAGCTCGCGGCCGCGTTTAGGTGGTTATTTTGCACATTATTACGCAACGGTTGTTAGTTTTTTTTTTAACTTCACCGATATTTGCATTGATAACCACATAGCTCAGAAAAGTTCCTTCAATTGCAAGGAAATTCATTATTTCAGTACAATTTTTTTAAATAAATTACAACCACTGTAAATTTTGAACATTTGTTTTCTTAATAATACGATAATCTTAGCAGTGAAAACTTGCTTGCTTCAGAAGGAGGCGGCAATGAAGGATTTTAAGGAATTGGCGTTAATGCATAATTTCCCACACTTTTTAAAAAATCTTATTAAATATAAAATCATTAAAATTATCTTTTCTATCATAGTTTATTTTTAATCCTTTATTTTTTTACATGTACACTTATTACTAATTCCAAAAACTTGCATTTCATAAAGCATGTCTTAAGTTCAAAAATATATATATTTTTTTTGCAACTCCAAACGAAAAGATCAATTAATTTCACTTTTCCTAGAGTATGTTAATGAATTTTATTGAAATTCATTACTTTAGTACAAAGGATTTTGAATGGACTTAACTCTTTTTTTTTGCTGCAATTGTATCATCACTATTTTTGTGGTTACAACCAACTAAACTCTGTACATATGTTTTTTTTACAACGCTACTACCTTAGCAGTGAGAAACGTGCTGGTGCCTCGTATATAACAACTGAGAGTTGATTAATTACTAAGATTTGCTTTTCTTACTATTTTCGTCCTGTGGGGTTTTTTTCCCCGTTATGAATGGAAACGAGGAGAAGAGGGGGGGGGGGGTGGCGAGTAGAGAGTATTTGAATTTAAAAACGGTACTGTTGCTTTATGTACTCAAAAGTTTGGCAAACACTGACATAGAAGGTTGACAAAAAATGGTTTCGTCGCATGTTTTTGCTCTAATTTAATTAAAAATATATTTTAATTCAACATAGAACGTAAAATATTTTTTAAATCACGTAGAGTAAGACTAAGTAAAATATTTCACTAATTATATAAAGGTTATGGAACCTAAAGTGTGGTCAATGTGTTTCAGAACAAATCTCGTTTTCTTAATAACATTAGTCCTTCATTTGAGAGGAAAATTTCGATTTCATACTTGTAGTTCTTATGCTTAGTGGTATATAACTTATACTTAGTGGTAGTTATGCTATTATAAGTATTTAAATAACAAATAAATGTATCGAGCGACATTCAGATCAAGAAATGAAAGCTATTTGGAAGTAAAATTCTACGAATGTTTATTTACTATTGTTTTTGTTGATATGTTTAAATATAAATAATAATTTAAAAAAAGAATAAAGGCATAACTAAATTATAATTTAATTTCTCATTATGGGCAGAAAAATCTGTACTTTACTCAGCATAACATGGTCGATTAATTTCATACGTAGTAAGAATTTTTGAGGTGAAGCGCTGGCAGAAATTTTACTGAAATCTTTTTTGATAGCATATTTTAATCACTATGTTATACAAAATGTTTGTTTGAATAAGGATTGTATTTAGAACGAGACAGACAACACATGTTTTCTCCAGGATTTTTCTTGTGTTTTCTCCTTTTATAAATTAAAAGCTTCGATATCGTTGTTAATAGTACATTCTGTAAGTAAATTATAACATTAAAAAGCTATTATTAACTCTTCTGATAACTAAGCAAAAAATTCTGAGAAAGCACCGAATCTGAAAGAAGAAACAAAAATAAATGGTGCTTTCGTAGTATTCATTGTTTCCTCGATATAGTTTTGACTATTGGTTCCTATGAAAATCTAGAGTTTAAAATGTCAACCAGCGTATAAATTCAACTTTAAATAGAAATCGTATTTTTAATGCAACTGTAACCTCTATCTCTCTCTCTCTTTTTATTGGGTTACTAAAATTTCTCAGAAAACGCAAAAAGTGTTGAGAAGAATTAAAATTTAATATTATCAAATGCAATAATATTCGTTTATATTCTATTTTCTTTTTAAAAATACTAGCAAGAGAAAAAAACTAATTATAACACGAAAGTAGGTAAATGTTCTCATAAATGTAAATACAAAATTTTACTGTTACTGGCACTTTATGAAACGTTGGTATTTAATAAAATGCATAGTATAAGACGCTAGTATTTTATAGAATACATTGTGTAGGATGCATTGTATAGGAGGTCGGATATCAAACATCGCCGGTAACATATCTAATAAAAAAAATGCAAGCAATTCAGATAAAGACAAATCTGTCGGTTTTTCTCTGCTGACCATTGTACATTATTTCTTCATTATAAAAGTCGATTTTTAACATGATTTTTTAGCGATTTTTACAGAACCCCCATACATAAATTTACTCTTTGGTAATGTAATATCAATTTACTTTTTACAAAAGTTAGAAGTTGTATAAGTAGACATTGGTGAATAAAACAAATGTTGTGATGAAAATCTTGTGAATGAAGTGAAAGTTCATTGCGCATCAACATTTTCCTCCAATCCCCGAGTTGATAAAAGTATTTTTTCTTCTGAAAACAGAGTGCAGTACCCTAATAAATGAACATGAAGTTTTTTCCCCTTTACAGGAATGAAAATCCACAGATTAGCATAAAATGCAGGCTAAATTTTACTGCTAAATGAAACGCGAAGAATTTCAAACAGAGCTTTCTTATCGTCTTTACGAGGCGGAAACTGCACGCCTCATTTATCGAGGCATGCTTCTTGTTTCGATAAATATTGTACGGAGAAGGACTGAAGCATGCAACCCGATTGCTGTAAGTGAATGAGGTTTTTATTTAATGGAGAGCAGTGACAGGAGAGGACAAAATATAAAAAGACAAAAATGAATTTGATGCGAGTTTTTATATGAATTTAAAGTAGAGAACAAGCGATAATTGTTGTTGGCAGCAAAACTAGAATTGCACCTCATGAGGGTGAGTTAAAAGAACCAAATAGTAACTAAATAAGTAACGTAATAATAACCCCATATGTGTGGATTATCATTCTTTTTTGCATTTCCAGCCCAGTCATGTGTGTCCGGGTGTAAGGGGGAATATTACACATGTTAATCAAAATATATTTATGCAAAAAATTAAAAATTTTGACCTCTTTGGAAAATTTTAAGAAATGTGTCATACATCTAAACAAGGTTACCCAAAATCTACTGGCGCATTTCTCGACAATGACCAAATATCGCCATCTGGTGTCATCCAAATACGTATTGAGCCAAGTCGTACTTCCACCGTTGTGGTGCTCATCTATAAACGGAAGGCGCTCCTTACTGCCTTAATTCTTAGTCGCTCTGCGAAGGGGTGTTGGATATCCAAGTGGCATTACAAACGTAAATAACCAAATATACACCTCTTTGAGCATTTGTATTTGTAAAAATGTGAAACATATGTTTTTTTCAACAGCACATTGGATAGAAGGTTCCCCAGCGGTGTGAGGATTGAACTTTCGAGGTACGTTTCCTAAAAGGCGGCTGACGCCAGTATCTGACGTTGAACGTCTGACGCGGTATACTGCTTACTATGAAATCTAATGCAAACATTTCCTTAGAAGTGTCACTGCGTGCGCAGCGGCGCCTGGCGACGGAAGGAGCCGCGCGGCTAGAGCGCTCTTTGAGCAGTACTGAAGCAGACGCGCTCGTGTAAAATGACTTCAAATTAGTGGCTTCAAGTGTTGACGATGAAAAACTAGTATTTGAGCATTTTAAAAAAAAGCAAAAGTAAAATATGGAAATGAGATGTCCTCGCCGAGATCTTTCGAATGCAAAAAGAATTTTTCCAATCGGACATTTCGTTCAAACGTTATTAGGGGGGGGGGACAGACCGACAGACAGACAGACAGACCGACAGACCGACCGACACACTTTTTCCCCATCTCAAAACCCTACTTTCAAATTTTTTATTTTTCAATCTTTATTTAATTACTTAACTTATTTGTGACTTTTCTTGATTTCTAACGATATTTTCACGATACATTAAACCTTCTTTCATGCTTTATTATTATTATTTTTTACTTTTACGGGAAAGTAGGCTCAAAAAGTAGTTATTACCTAAATTGTTATTATTTATTAAAACTTTATAGCTATTATGTTCTTTCGAAATAACTATAATTCAATTTTATATTTTTAAAATTTACTGTTTTTTTCATTTCTACCGTAGGGCCATTCCACCGTCACGTGCGGGACAAATGAACTCGATAGTTCCACCAAAATTTTGTCATAGAGCAGAAGATTTTAAACAAGTGGAAGCCATTGCATTTTTTAATCTTTACTTATGGTGCAAAGATGCTTTTGACACGCACTTATCTTTCAGAAATCTTTTTTATAGTTTAAAATAAAATTAATCTTCATGTGTCACGTGCGGGACACTAAAGTCAACCTCTCTTAATTTTCTTTATGAATCAGCTATAATTTCTGCTCTATTAATCATGCAGTAACAAAACAAAATATAAGAATGGAAAGCCAAGGCTCCAATGTAAATAAAACATATCTAAAGTTTTGAGAAATAGTAATTTTAATAGTTGAAAAAAATTACAATGTATCGTGTAACGTGCGGGACACAGTTGTCACGTGCGGGACATTTTGCAAATGCTCATGTAATACATGTTTTCAGAATGTTGAAAATTAAATGAAAATACCAAACAATGTATTGGTTATACACTTTAAAACACAAAGCATTAATATTAATAGAATATAGGCGCAAATTGATCATTCCGAGAAATATATAAAATTTTAATTAGAATTAGGCTAAATGAAAAAATAGTTTTAATATTTTTTCAAAATTTCAAACAATTTCTGTTGTTAGATAAAGCGGGAGCCTATATCTTTCTTAAAACATCTTTAAAGATATAGTGAATTCTATAAGGGTACTCTGGCCACTTGTAGTATTAGAGCTTTTGTTTCTCTTTTTCTGCTTTAGTCATAGTCTTTCCTCCTTTATTCAGTCCATTTGTCCTTTTATTTCCTTCCTTCTGGAAATGTGGACCTTTTTTTCTCTCATCTTTTTCAATCTTTTAGCACTTAATTTAGGTCCTTAAATTATCCATTTCTGTTCAATAAAAAACAAATTTTATTAATGTTAAAAAGTTAAAATATTATTTAAAGTTGTTGTGCAAAAAGTCATAAAAGGAAAATATAATTCAGCTCTAATTCTAAATAGACTTTCTAAAGTAAATATCATAATGTTTAAGCTATGTTAATACAATGTTGTATCAAATATTGAAAAAATCAAAAATAATGCTCTTCCAAACAACTCATCGATAAAAAATGTAGTTCCTTTATTATTAATATTCTAAACTAGCTTATTCTTATTTGTCTTTGTATATGATTTGAGTAATCTGTTCGGAAACATAAATGATCCTTGAAATGATAGGACATTCTGTAATGAAAATATGAAATTTTATAGATGTATGCGCTATTAAATACATAATTTAGCAAAAGGTATCATAAATATGAGGAAATGTACAATTTATTTCTTTAGAGTAACGCAATTTTAAAACAAAAAACCATTAAAGAATTCAAGCTATGTTGAAATAAAATTCTTATCAACATTTAGAAAGTGGAGTTGTGTTTCCACTGTGTGAAAGTGGAGTGTGTAATGCGTCACGTGCGGGACAGTTTCGTTTTTGGATTTTTTTACAAGTAAAAGTAACTTTAAAGCTAGAACTAGCATCGGATATGTGTACTACATTAATCTGCTTTAGAAATGCCATTTACACAAAATAAATGTGTTCCCTTTTTAACCTATCTAATCTTTTTCGTCACGTGCGGGACACGAAAAATAAGCTCTTTGTGGGTGCTAGTATAGCCATTGAGATATCTCCTAGTTCTTAAAGCTTAATAAAATAAAATAGTTAACTTTTAGACTTACCTATAAAGTTGACATCAGGAGTTTCAGCTGATTTCTTTTATCCAAAACAATCATGCAAAATTCGTTCGAAAACTCAATGAACTTGCTTGCACAAATCAACCATCTTTAGAGTACTGTGTTGCCAATCCAGAAATGATAAACTTTGGTTTCTTACTCAAAACATAAAATTTGACATTTTATCTTTTAATACATACCAAAATTATCCACATAAATATGATTTGAAAATTGACCACTCATGTACCTGTTTTCATGGAATGGCCCCGTAGCAGAACTATTCAGCCGAATAATCCATCAATATTCGGGCAGGCCGAATTTAATCTTACAGAGTATTCGGCCAGATCGAATATTTGGCTAGGTCGCGAAATAACTATTCGGCCAGGCCGAATAGGCCGAATACCGAGTAGTGGCCGAATACTCGTTACATCCCTAGTATTTATATATATGCAACATAACAGTTACATCACCACATTATTTTAATGGAATGCCCGTCTATGAAGCCATCGTGGAAAACAGTCATTACCAGAGTTCATTCAATCATTGGTTTAATACAGTTTCATCATAGGAAATACACATTCAAAACAACACAAAGACGAACTCCAAACATTCAACGTTTATACAACAAATTTTACATCGTAAATCCCCAGAATTTCTTGCGAACTCACATTAAATAATCTTCCGAGGCTTCGGTCCACGTGATCCTGCACGCCTTTTCTGATTGGATGAGCTCTGTGAAAACTCGTTACATAATCTTTCCCGCGTTAGTTTCCCGGGCTCAAGAGAGCGTATGTAGTTTTTATTATTGAAACCGAAAGTGAATTTAAAAAGGGGTTTGAAAAAGTTATTTATTTTTATTGATATATATATATTATATATATATATGTAGATGTATATATAATTACAACTTATATTAAACGATTGGCTATGAATTGTTAAATGCTATCGTTAAGTCAATGATATTCTAATGTTGGGGAAATATAACATTCATTAAAACGAAACCGCGACTTTTAAAATGTATCGCTACTTTGTAGAAACCGTTAAATTTCAGAATTCTGGGATCATCATGTATATCTGTAATATTGCTTCGCTCATTTTACTTTGATACTCGGGAGTAAAAATTGGCGCGTCATTTATTAAAAAAGGCAAAATGCACATGTATACTTTACATTTATGCAATTGCTTAGTATTGGTTAACTACAGGAAATGATCTTTTGATAGACATTTTTGCTTAATAATCTTATATAATTTTAGATTTACAATTAACAAAGGTGAATTCCCTTCGAAAATTCAGTTTCGATTAAATAGAAACTGTCAAATTATTGCTTTAGATTTTACAACAATTTAAACAACAATCAAATTCCTGTATAACATTTGTATATAAATGAGAGAAAATATAAAAGTAATAAAGGAACTTCGTGCACAAGTAAACTGTAAAAAAATGGATGTAATTAAAGCCCAAATCAGCATTAAATGCAGACATATGATTTCGGGATTGCTTTAAATTCCTTTTTCAACAAAATAGTGGAACTTCTAGATGCAAAATCATCCAAATTAATGGATGTTTTTGCATCTAGAAGCTCCACTATTGCATTGAAAAAAGGGACTCCAAGCAATCCCGAAACATTTGTCTGCATTTTAATGCTCATTTGAGAGAGAAGATATGTACATGTATATATGCATAACCATAACTCAGTTCAATCATGTAACATAACTTTATTCCCTGAGGTATTTTTTCTATTAAATGCAGTGAAAGCAACAATTATATGTGTCCAAATATCCTTTGCTATATTTTTTCTAGAAGAATCATAAACAGCGTTTATGTTGTAAAAATGCTGAATTCTTTATTAAACTTATTCTTTGAAGAACTTTATGAATTCTGAGTTTCACTCCTTAAAATACGTATAACACGAGTTTTTATCAAAAATATTTTTTTGAAGTCTTTTTTTTTTTCACGAAAGAGAAATAAAACAAAGCGCTGTATTAGATTTAAAAAAAGTTCCAAGGCCCAAAGGGGAATAGTGTTTTAATCGCGTTTGCAGTTTCTTTCTTTTGAATTCGGTAAAAACGAAGGAGGAGGGAAAAAACTTTAAATATCAATTTAAAAGCTACTCATAACGCTTCTAGCTACTGCAAAATGTAAAGAGATAGAAAAAAAAATTTAAAACAAAGAATCAATGCAAATATTTTTCACTGAATTGAAAGAAAACTAAACTGCAGGAAAAAGGAAAATTAAAATGAGTGTATTTTAGCAAAAATATTTCTTACGAGACGAAGAAATGGAATAATTGAGCCTGTTGATTCTTCTATTGTAAGCAGAATATTTTGCGTCACTCTAGGTATGAAGAAATATATACTAAAAAAATTTTACCCAAAAATATCTGGAAATTTCAGAGAATTGAAAACAATGAACTAGACAAGTCTTAGTAAAAGGAAATCACAGAGAACATAAAAAAATCTCTATAACGCTCTATGGATTGACAGCAATAAAGTACCCAAGTTTCGAACAATGAACAGAAATAACATTTTAAAAAATCTGCAAAATTCTCGAACATAAGCAAAACTAAAAACTAAAAAATAAATGAAATAATGTGATGCAGTAGTGGTTCCATCTGTGCTTTCGCTGAATGACTATTTATGGCATACGAAGTCGGAGAGCGTTGTATGCACTCTCCGATTGGTGCGTTAAAAACTTCAGCTCACACAATTGTTTATTCCTGTGCCTTAGACCACTCGGCCAAAGGTGCCTCCGGTGTTAAGTCAAAAATCGTATTTATGTACGTTGAACGGGAGCCACACCTGTAAAAATACAGCTGTGTACTTCAATACCTTTCTGGTAAAGGATTTTTAAATTCGAAAATTTAAGCATCATTTAAGAAATGTACACAGGTAAGCTTTTAAAAATCTCTTCAGAAACGTTCAATTTACAATTTGACTAAACGTAATTTCTATTCTTTTTTTGAATGCAATGTTCTTTTATTTAAGTACAAGGCTCTTTTTTTCGGTAAAAAGTCGAAGGAAAAACTAGAATTTTCCTCACAGCCCCTTCTGTGTTTATGTTTGGAAAAAATTCTGAATTTTACTAAACGCTAAATTGAGCAAAACAAGTTTTTTTAAATCTATTGCACTGATTTTTATTGGTAGTTTTATTAATTTTTCGGCTTGTAAAGTTTTTCTGATCTAAAAGACACTATACAAAATCCGAAAGCGTCGTTTGAAATAAGATTTACATTTTATGCAATGCTCAAAAATTGAATCTGGTAAGAGTATGCTTTTGGTTTCGGGTACCATTCAACAAAAGTTCATCATGAAAATCATTTCCTTGGAATAATTACGCTAGTACACTAGCTTTAGTTACAAACATAAAATGCAACTGTTTTTTTTCTTTGTATAAAAATATGTTTAACTTACTCTCCATTACATTTGCAAAAAATATTTCCCACACAATGAATACTGCAATACTGAAATGAAACGAGAAACAGATGTATCTGCACTAATGAAAAAGTTTTCTGCATTCGTTGAAACATACAGAAAAACGTTTTATATGAACTCTCCCTGAGTAATTAGAGCCGTTGAAAACTACTGCAACGATTAACTACATTCTATTTCTATTACTTTATCTTGGAAAAATGCCAGTAGTGTTATTTCCTAAATTTTAGAGGCTACCCTATCATTTACTGTTCGGAAAATCTTTTTTTTTTTTTGTTCCCTGTCTTTTAAAAATAAATCCCATCCCTAGTGACAAATGAAGAAGGTTCATTACGTAGCTATAGCGTTAATGAGATTTTAATCACCTCATTTTGGCAGTGATAGCATTATTGATCGTGATTTTCTGATATAGCGAATGAGATGGATTACGGGCGGAAATAGGGTGATTCACTTCAGAGATGTTTTGTGCAAAATACAAACAGAAGCACTTTTAAACGTACTTTTCGTGTACTTACGAAATTGTGCCGGTTAAAATACACTATTTAACTAAGAAAGTGTAAGGCAATGCTTAGGCCGTTAATAAAATTCGCTAGCTGTTCCAAAGAAATTTTAATTATACATCAATTTTAGGTGATGCTCATTATCAACACATTCTTGGAACCGCAGCATGCGTTTGGCATTCTCTCTGATTCCAAAAGCACGCAGTTCTCTAAAAAGATACGCAACTAAAAAGGTTCGAATTGCGTACAATTGGTCTATTATTCAGTAGCTATTTACAAATATTTTAATCTTAAACAGCATTTTAAAATATTAATATGTCGATACTATGCACTTTCAAAAATGATAAAAAAAGCATCAAATACGAAGAAATGTTTTAGTATCAAGAAAAAAAGTTGTAAACTCTGTTTTTCATTTTTTTCGTTTTCTTCACTTTTTTCAGAGTTAAAACAACACCACGTACTACTAAAAAAATGCATGCTTTGTTTTAAAGTCTCGTGTGGAATTAGCAATTGAAAGCGAACAAACTTTGAAAAACAAGAGAACGTCTGGAACTTTGCAAAATACTAAGAATAATAAATGGTAATAATAAAGAAAACAGCAAAATGTTACAAACGATTTTTTTAATACTTTGTCTTTGATCGAACTCATTAAAATTATTTATTTATGAAAACTTCAGGTATTATCTTTGATGCAATATGTCTGGATGAAACAAAGGCTATTTTTACCGTATTGAGGTTTTCCGATAATTTTAATGAGAAATATTTCTCTGTTTAATAAGTAAGAAGGTTGTTAATAGTAATCGAAGCTAAATATCAGGAGAATCTAAAAATAAATGTATGTTTCTTGTGAGTTGTGTAATCAGATGCTTGTTTTAACAGTTGTTTCACTGTCATCATTTATTATTATTATGCAAAACATACTGAAGCAGCTTAGCTAAACATTATGGTAAAAGAAATTATATTAGTAAAACAAATTTAAACTATTATTTTGTATGCATATTATTACACGTTATAGATAACGTAGAATTGTTTTTCTTTTGAAGGAAAAAAACTTCTTTCTTTTAATTAATTACTTAATTAATTAAAAGAAAGAAAGAAAAGCATTTCTTCGATACATGGTTTCAGAATTTTGTTTCTTCTAAAATTAAACGCAAACACCTAGTTCCCAGAAAATTGCTTGCACTTATTCGGCTTTTTGAAATGTTATGGTAAGTGCAGCCTTGACTAATGTATCAAACTTTAACATTGGAATAAATTGAATTATAGACACGGTGGTTTAAATTAAAGTTACACTGGTTAGACCTACATAGAGCTCGTTACAAGAATGGGAATAAATCTTCGATAAGAAATATTGGTTCATATTTTTACCATCAGGTGAGCAGATGGCGCTGAAGCAAAGTAGGAACAATAAATTGTATTTTATCACAGAATGTTTAAAGTTCATTTCATTTGCTTCAATCACATAATTATTCAATGTTACTAAGCGTTCGACAGTAGTGCAAAAGGTTTCGATATCACTTGTAGTCACAGCGGTTACATTTTTACAATTGCCCACTTTAACTTAAACTTGCACAAAATTTAAATACCCGCATATTAAGGACTTAAATACGTTGGTGTATCAATTGAAAACCTTAAAACTGCTATAAAGTTCCAATAAATTGTAGGATTGATCTGATAGATGGCAGGGATGTTCCTTGAAGTTCACACAATGACCACCAGGTGTGGTAGTGACCTTGCTGCACACACACTAGCAGTAACATCAGTTACAATATGGCTGCACCACTATCAACATGCACCGTGTTAGAACAGCGATCAGTGATTCGTTTCTTGAGTAGTGAAGGTATGAAACCAATAGAAATCCATTACAGGATGACTTTACAGTAGGGTGATTCGTTTTTGTGACTGCAGCAAGTGTATTAGTGGGCAAGCATGGACGCGACGTTCTTTCAGGTTGGAAGTCAATTGACGTGGAACCCATCTTGCAGAAACTTTACTGAACTTCAGCACATTATGGAAAATATTTTGCGCTGGACCGTGACTAATCATCAAAATTTTGACAATTTCATTGAGTGTTATACGCATGTTGTTCAGACCAAGTAATTCCGCCTACATAATGTCTGTGTCTGTCACTACGCGGTGAGCCTGTCCAGGTCGTTGGGCGTTCTCTATTGATACGCTACCACTTTTAATCTTTCTGCACCACTTATACACTTGCTGCAGGGACAAACATGAATTACAGTACTGTACTGTCCTCCTGTGATGGATTTCTATTGGTTTGACACCTTCACTACTCAAGAAACGAATCACTGAGCGCTGTTCTAACGTGGTACATGTTGATAATTCTACAACTATATTGTAACTGATGTTACTGATAGTGTGTGTGTAGCAAGGTCACTACCACACCTGGTGGTCATTGTGTGAAATTCAAGGAACATCCCTGCCATTTACCAGATCAATCTTACAGCTTTTCGGAACTTTACAGCACTTTTAAGGTTTTCATTTGATACACCCTCATATAAAGGATACACTTTCATGTAATTTCCAACTGCATTGAAGTCCAAATTTTAAAATCGCTTATATAACTGGAGATTCAAATCACTAAAAAAAATATATTTCTAGCGTGATAACACATCTAAAAAAAGTTTCGTCAACTAGCAATAAATTATTCAACCTGCAATTTAAACTGATTATAATTTTGAAGTTCTGCTGGTGGTTTGTATTTTCACAACCTATAAATAAAAGGTTCTATAATGTATTTTCAGAACACCGAACAAGAGATCATAACAATTTAAGCTATTCGGCAATCAATAAAGCCAATTCAATAACATCCAACGAAAAATATTTACTTTTTATTCTGTGACATGCACCTCGCTTTCTCAAAGAATATATTAAAGTAAAAACTGAAATCTATTTTTGGAAGTGATTAATGTACGTTTCGTGTAGCCTGGTGGCCTAAATAATATGTCATCCGGTTTGATTTATTATTCGGGTTTCAAAACAGAAGAAATAACAATCTATCTCAACGACTTTGCTCTTTATGCTTCGTAGCAGAAATATTATGACTGTTACAAAACAGTGGGCCTTTCATATCAAATAATTCTGAAAACTGCTTCTTCAAAAAAATCCTTATTATTTTAGCATAAAGGACGCTATAACAGTAATTTTACAAAAAAATATTTAAAAAAAAAATTTGATATTGCAAAGTCATTTTATTATTATTATTACTATTATTTTACTTTTGATGTAGGGTTTAGGATAAAAATTCTTGATACAGGAGTTGCAAATTACTGCGAGCAATGTCGGGGAGAGTTTCTTATAAATAGTACGACTTATCCTACTGCAATAATTTATTTTTGTCAGTCGCATTTTAAACATTATCACAAAGAAGTATAATTATGTAACGCCGCAAAATCATATTGAAGTTAATAATTGTTATGCAATTGTTTAAAAATAAGTTTCTTGCAAAACAGCAACTGAAACGATTCATACATGTTTGGTACGATTTATGCGCATATAAGCAAAAGTATATAAAGAACATTAAGTGAATCAAACCAATGATTAATAAAAAAAAAAGAACCGAAGAATTGCATATTTTTTTGTAATTTCAGTACATTAAGCGAAATTATGTTAGAAAATTACAATGCATACTCCAAAGTTCAATTGTGGCTTTTCGGGTAAAAACTTATGCATATATCTTTATAACAAGATGAAATTATCATCAGCTTAAATATTTCTCGGATTGTAATGGTTAATACTGTTTCAGTTAGCAAAAATTTAACATATATTTCTATTCTTGACTTTGAATCAGCACAACTTAACACGAAACTAAGTTACATTCATTCAAAATTACATCGTGTTTTCAATCAAATTTTAGCCTCCCACACAAAGGGGCCAATAGAAATAAAATCGCACTGTAGAGAAGTGATGTGCTAATAGAAAGCTTTTTCACTTGAGCAGTCATAGCTTCTAAACTATTAGTCAAAAATGCTTGGAATGTGTTCTGATAGATGGGTAATATATTCCTTTCTAAAAGTTTAATGAAACTTTTTTCTCTAGTAAATCTGATAAAAGAGCTACTGACTATTTAATGAAAAAAGTTACATTAAATAGTCAAAATGCGTAAACCTACTTTATAGATGAGGTAACTTCAGCATTCTTATGGGGCAAATTGATCAATTACAAAATTAAGCAATAAGATAGCGTGAATGATTACCTACATGTTATAAAACTGCTATTTAACAATAATTTTCATTTATATCCTCTAAGATGTCTAAGTGATATAATAGTGAATCATTAATTATTAATTTTCTTTTAATATTAAATAACAAAATGAATTCAGTATAGAAAAACATTTCTTACGATTAATTTTTTGAATAGCCACGGGTCTTTTACGAAGGTCATACTTTTCCAGTTATGTGATGATCATTTGGGTATTTAAACCCAAATAAAAATATCTTTAAATAGAAAAGACTTTTTATGTATTTAAATATAAAAAGGCCCTAATATGCTGTAAGAAACTAATCAATATTGTTGTTGTCGCAAATTTTTCATGTGCCCCTTTCTTGAAAATTCGTAATTGGATCCATTTTCCCATTGGTGAACTTTCACGTTTTTCTTTCACTGGTGTCAGAATGCTTTACAGCAAACCGGGCAGTCCTAGTCGTCTTCATTCCTTTCGTCACTTGATTACAGCTTTTTTTTTTTTTGGAAACTGCTCTTCTTTTATGACTTTTGGTTTTAACTTTATCAGTCTTTTCAATATTATTTCTCTTGTAATGCATTTTTAAAAAGTATTTGTCAGCTTTCTAGCTTTACCTTTTCTATTGGTAACTGTGTCTGTACTTCTTTCACCTATCCTTTGGGTATGGTTAAAACAATTTTAAAAAAAAGCACTATTGCCCAACTAGCCAGAACCCAAATATTTGAGAAAAAATTATGGTTATGAACAAAAAATTCGAATAAGAAAAAAAATCATTTTTAGATATCAAAAATATTACAAATGTATAATAATTTGAAACTTACGTGATCGAAAACGTATGATTCTTGAAGTGTACAGAAATTTGAGTTGATATTAATTTCTCATTTTTTTTTGTGGCAAAACAAACAACTCCTTCGTGTCCTTAATTCGTTCGACAAGTCGTCTCCAGTAATCGTGCGATCCCCCCTTTGTGACAGATTCATACCACAGTTTGATAAATTAGCGTGTGGCATACCGTTTTAGAGATATTTTGATTGCCCAACTTACCCTTATGCTCAACTAGCCCGGGTATACCCTACGCTATTTAGGAACACACACGACGTAGGACTTGGGCAGTAGAGTTTAAAACGTGATTGTTTTTAACCTAAAACGAAAGATAATAACTGATGAAACAGAATAATAGCAGATGCCATAACATAATAAGTTTATAGTTTATGCACATCTTTATTTTCCATATGTACTCTGACAAAATGTTAAAAAACTGCAAAGAAAACTCATAAAACGAAGAATTGAACTAACAATTTAATGCTGGTGAACATCAATTGATTTTGAAGCACAGGTCCCAACGTGAAAGAAGCTTCTTTATTCATCCACTAGAGTTTCAAAACCACTGCGTTTTTAGAAATCAGAGGTGGTGCAATGTGGAGGTACATACCCCTCCTTTGCGGGCCCGTTATGATGTGAGCCTCCTCGTGATGCGGACTGGGTCACGCTAAATCTCCACCAATCAGCTCCCGGCGCGTGTGATGCCTTTTTTGGCAGCGCCACCGGTAAAGAAGATTGGCGACGCTCGGCACTCCGGTCCCTATGGACGAAACTGGTTGTTAAGCTGTCCGAGAGTTTGTGGAAGGTTCGAAGGAAGAGCGCTGCGTTCCGTGCCTTTCGGGGTAATCTATGAAGGTCTTCGATGCTGTGTACAGTATGACGTAGTTGTCATTATGTACCCCCTTCTCTGAGTACCGTTTTTACCTTAAATAAATTGAATTTAGTTACTCTTTCCAACAGTAATCATGTTTGTAAAACTTCTTCTGCCTAATCCAGGCTTTCAAACTTTAGCTTCCCCATTAGGGAAATACATTCGTTCCTTTACTCTAAAAGAACTGAACTTCGTAGGAAAAAAAGTTCATTTTTTAACTAAAGCACTCAATCGTTTCTCTGTATTGAACATCATAACCAGTGACAAATTTACATTGTTACTCTGTTGAAAACAAAAATGGTTTTCGCGAACATAAAATGATCTTCTAAAGAGCTTGTCTTTTGTAATAAATGCGTGGAAGAAAAAAAGGCGATCAAAAGTTCTAAACTTTTCTAAAGTTTAAATCTCTCTACCGTTAAATAATGATGTGTAATTTCCTCGTAAAGTTCTCTCAACTCTTCTATGATTACCAGCCGAATTTAAATAAAGAACATTACCATTCATTTGCAATATGACTTCGACATCAAGCATTTCAGAGCACACAGTGATTTAAACAATGCAAACACGTTCAAGAATAAATGTGCACTCACATCCAGCTGCTTAATGACCGTAATATTCTCCGTAATCAGCTTTCGGTTCGATTTATTGGGCGAGAAGAATGAATTGAATAATGTAAATTTTTCTGCTTGTAAGGCAAAAGATTGCTTTTAAAGAAATAAGTTTAGAGAGTGTTTATTGTATACCCGTGTTTTTTCCTGTTTGCACTAGTTTACATTGATCATACTAGTTTAATGAAAACATTTTTTTTTCTTATTTAGGAATTTATTGTCGATAATTTGAAGCCTATTCATATAACATTCCTTAAAAAATAGCGTTATTTAATTTGACCGAACCCTTCAGGAATGCATTGGGTAGTAAATTGCAAAATATATCTGGTTCCAAGTAATAAAATTGAATTTTTTTGAAACCTGAAAACCGAATGCAGCAAAACAACTATTTTTATGTAGAGTATTTTTTTACAAATTTTTTATATTTAATTTTTAAACATAGGATATAGTATATAAACTAGAAGTACATTTTTTAACTTAGCAGAACTCGTGTGAATTTATCTGAATTCTTCCGCTTAAAGTATGCTATGTACAGTAATAGTAGCATACATAGTTAAAGTATGCTATGTACAGTATGAAATAGTAGATAAAATCTAGTTTATCTACTATTTTTGGGTGTCGCAAGCATTTAACGTGGTCAGTACAACTATCATAATATTCCGTTTTTCATATTTTAAGCTCATCAACGTACTTGTTATTTTAAATAGGATATTAGAAATATAAGTGAGTTACGCATCTTGTTACACATACGATGCATGTAGAAGTAGCCGTAGCACTGTAGCGTTAGGGAAATAAGCGTGTGTGGAATCTTCCCCCTATATTTGGGGTCAGGCACTACATGGTTCAGAAAATATTGAAATGAACTTTAAAAGTTGCTTTTTTAAAATTTCATAACACTGAAATGACGCAATTCTTTTCGGTCATACAAGCTACACCACCCAGTATTTACAGCCATTTAATGGCTCGTTTTCCAAACCATTGAAAACATTGTAACGACAAGCCCTGAACTCCTGGATACACAACAAGCCATATCGCAAATTGTCAAGACAGTTTGGATCTCTTCTGAATGCAGCTTGGAGCAAGGCAGTCACAATGGGAAACGGTACTTCTGTGTTTTCAGCTACTGGGATTTACCCCTATAACCCACACAAGCCGTCCCACAGCATGCGTTTGCTATTTATGATGGTTCCAGCAATGAAACAGCTGTTGCTTCCACAAGTGGAACATGTGACAGACCTGCACCAGCAGTTTCTTCCACCAGCAGAGCTAATGGCAGTGGACTATCACCATCGGTGGCCACCACCAGCACAGAACACGGGATTTGATGTCTAGAAGTGTGATTGGATTCAGTGCATCGAATGCAACATATGGTTGCAGGAAGATTGCAATGATGATCATTTGCACTGAGTGAATTGTTGTGAAGGATACCGTTAGAACCGTTGCTATTATTATTTTTAGCATACTAATTATAAAATTTGTTTTGCTTTTCTATAGTTATTGTTAATTCACGTTTAGCTTTGTAATGTTTGTCTTACTTTTTTATTTACTGTTGCATCTTGCACCATAAATGGCGGCATCTTCCCCATATAAATGGGGGAACATGCCACAATTAAATGACTTTCTTTAGCATTAAATTTCTTATTTATTTTTATAATGAGAAGAGAATTAACTTGTATACATAACCAATTAAATATTGAAAAATAAAGTGCATTTTTTATGATGTTGTTATTTCAATTTTTAATGTCCTAATCAAAAAATCCTTGAATGTAGCTGCTTTACCTCCGATTTACCTTATATATATATATATATATATACATATATTTATATATATTATTCAACAGAAACTGGGCATCGAATTAATGATTATTACAGGAACCAACAAATTCTCAATTCGATTAAAAATTAGAAATTAAAGCAATAAATCATATACTTAATCAAGCACATTTCTGGAGGGCAAGTGATTATAACCATCGAATATTTTCATATCCAGCAAATTTATTTCACCACTGAATGATTTATGAGTAGAACGTTAGTGTACTGCTTAGCTATTTTTAATTTTTGCTTCACGTAATTGAGAAATCAAAGCAATGAGTACAATACAAGCATTTTTGAAGGGTTTTAGGCGCAAAAAGATGAAAAGTTTTTATATGTGAGAAACGTTGCAGTACTTCAGCCTTCACTTTAAAACTGAAAATAAAGCTGGGAGTGTAATTAAGCTGTCTATGTTTCGAAGTTTCGATATTTATTCGAATATTTATTTCGATATTTATTTCGATATTTATTTCGATATTTTTTTCGATATTTATTTCGATGAAAAGTTTTTATATGTGAGAAACGTTGCAGTACTTCAGCCTTCACTTTAAAACTGAAAATAAAGCTGGGAGTGTAATTAAGCTGTCTATGTTTCGAAGTTTCGATATTTATTTCGATATTTATTTCGATATTTTTTTCGATATTTATTTCGATGAAAAGTTTTTATATGTGAGAAACGTTGCAGTACTTCAGCCTTCACTTTAAAACTGAAAATAAAGCTGGGAGTGTAATTAAGCTGTCTATGTTTCGAAGTTTCGATATTTATTCGAATATTTATTTCGATATTTATTTCGATATTTTTTTCGATATTTTTTCGATATTTATTTCGATGAAAAGTTTTTATATGTGAGAAACGTTGCAGTACTTCAGCCTTCACTTTAAAACTGAAAATAAAGCTGGGAGTGTAATTAAGCTGTCTATGTTTCCAAGTTTCGATATTTATTCGAATATTTATTTCGATATATTTTTTTCGATATTATGTGAGAAACGTTGCAGTACTTCAGCCTTCACTTTAAAACTGAAAATAAAGCTGGGAGTGTAATTAAGCTGTCTATGTTTGAAGTTTCGAAATTCGATATTATTTCGATATTTATTTCGATATTTATTTCGATGAAAAGTTTTTATATGTGAGAAACGTTGCAGTACTTCAGCCTTCACTTTAAAACTGAAAATAAAGCTGGGAGTGTAATTAAGCTGTCTATGTTTCGAAGTTTCGATATTTATTCGAATATTTATTTCGATATTTATTCGAATATTTATTTCGATATTTATTCGAATATTTATTTCGATATTTATTTCGATATTTTTTTCGATATTATGTGAGAAACGTTGCAGTACTTCAGCCTTCACTTTAAAACTGAAAATAAAGCAGGGAGTGTAATTAAGCTGTCTATGTTTCGAAGTTTCGATATTTATTCGAATATTTATTTCGATATTTATTTCGATATTTATTTCGATATTTTTTTCGATATTTATTTCGATATTTATTTTGATGAAAAGTTTTTATATGTGAGAAATGTTGCAGTACTTCAGCCTTCACTTTAAAACTGAAAATAAAGCTGGGAGTGTAATTAAGCTGTCTATGTTTCGAAGTTTTGATATTTATCTCGATATTTATTTCGATATTTTTTTCGATATTTATTTCGATGAAAAGTTTTTATATGTGAGAAACGTTGCAGTACTTCAGCCTTCACTTTAAAACTGAAAATAAAGCTGGGAGTGTAATTAAGCTGTCTATGTTTCGAAGTTTCGATATTTATTCGAATATTTATTTCGATATTTATTTCGATATTTATTTCGATGAAAAGTTTTTATATGTGAGAAACGTTGCAGTACTTCAGCCTTCACTTTAAAACTGAAAATAAAGCTGGGAGTGTAATTAAGCTGTCTATGTTTCGAAGTTTCGATATTTATTTTTTTCGATATTTTTTTCGATATTTATTTCGATAAAATTTTTTATTTTTGTGAGAAACGTTGCAGTACTTCAGCCTTCACTTTAAAACTGAAAATAAAGCTGGGAGTGTAATTAAGCTGTCTATGTTTCGAAGTTTCGATATTTATTTTAATTTTCTTGAACTGTAAAGAAAACTGAATTTGAAATGTAGTACTTTCAGATCTTATAAAACGAGTAAAATAAGGACTGTAAAATAGTTTTTGTCCATGATCATACTCTGTAAAAAATGTTTGTTTGAAAATACATGAGACTCTCCTGGAAATCATCTATCCGGAGTCTGACGTAATAATAGAGAAAATAAAAAACAGAGAACATTCTGTAAATTGATTGGAACAGATAATGCCCGCAGTAGTAGCGCCATCTGTGAGTACGCTGAATTTTTGTTCTGGTACACAAAGTCGAAGGTGAGTACAGGTATGCTCACGCTTCTCGTCTAAAGATGACACCGGAGATGGGAATAAGGCATCCTCAAGCGTTGTTTTGTCCAATTGTTTACAACTTTTAAACTGGTATTCACAGACTTTACGTAACTTATCAGATCTTCCTCTGGTTGTGAAGAAGACAGGGAAACCAGAACTTTATTGAGAAACTGTTATGAAGAAACATAATCATTTGGTTTAAAACAAGTTTTTTGTAAATTTAAAGAAACACTCAATTTTCCTTCTGTACTCAGACAGTGTTTGCTTTCGAGTACGATGCTTTTAACACTTCAACATATTGCGACTTGTACTTTTTTTTTGAATATATTGATATTTGTAAAACCTTAAGCGATCTCTAAAAATACGCACAAAAAAGAGAAAAGCTTTTTAGTCATTTTTTTTTAAATCAGAAGATTTTAATACCCGGATGCAAATGATAGCTTTACCCCGAAAATAATTTTAAAGATTTTGTTTTCATCTCTTGTTTCTAAATGTCATTATCTGCATTTGAAAGAATTTTGTACATTCTAACAGCGCAAGAATTTTATTTCGTTTATTGCACAACCATTTTTTTTCCAAATGTTATACTTATTTAAAATAATAAAGTTACTATGCAACATGATGGTGAGATATTCTAAACGCACTTAAAATACTAAGAAAAGAGAAAATATATTTATGATTTTTTATGCTATTTATTTTCTTTTCTCATATTCTTGCTTATGTACGGTGATGTACATACTATCTGTGCTCTGGGTCCTCAGATGCATATTCTTTCATACAGGGTGCAGCAACACGATTTCCTCTTTTGAAACATGTGCCATTCAGGCTAAAGATGTCAATATTTACTGAAGTATTCTCTTTATTTTTAACTATATATTTATTTTTTATTTTATTTATTATTTTTGTACTAGGCCAGAAAGTTGAAAAAGGATACGATTGTTTAAGGCACGCATAAAATTCCCATCCAGAGATGTCTTACTAACAGTGAACTGTCAGGTTCCTGTAATCAACTGTCGATTTGATGCAGGCATACCTATAACCACGCAGCAACAGTTCCATTTTTTAAGTCACCATCAGCAGCATCATAAAATACTTTGGCTCTTGCAAGGAAATTAATTGGCGTTAGGACACACTTAGTAAAGTGATATCAACCATGGAAGTGAATTTTGAATAAAAAATTCTATGAAGGTATTAACTTTAATTTTTTTGCAATGAGTCAAAAGCAATCATGCGGAAAACTGTATTAGAAATCTGTTAGAACTATAAAAATAATTTTTCCTTTAAAAAAATAGTTCTTTTTTAATGCAAAGTGACTTTGGCGGGTAACTTAGGAACATATATAAATAATAGGCAATTACTGTAGAAAATATTTTAAAAATAATAACTAAACAAATAAGTCCACAAAATGGTAAATCTCCGGAGAAAAGTTTCGAGCTACAAATCAACGATGACAAAAGGAAGATATTATAATCTGAAAAAAAAATCTATTTGTATTCCAAAATTTCTTATTTACACCATTCTCTTCATTTAGAACGTAAAAATTAAAAGAAAAGAAATATCGCTACGGCTGGTTTCTGAGGAAATTTCTTTCTTCATACATAATAATGAATATTTTATTTCCGACGGTGTAGGTTGTTCAATGCAAATAAGGGTCCGTAAAAGATTCAAACTTTAGAAACCTGGATTTACTTACATCTGAATGAGAAATTTCTTATTTCATCCTTACCAAAAATAATCTTTCGCAATTCTTTTTGAAAAGCTCGGATGGAGAAGCCGCTTTTATTTGTTTTTTTTCTTTTTATTCGAAGTTTTGATGCTAGAATCACCTAGGTTCCCCATTTGTAATTTATTTTTGGAAGTATCTTCTTCATGCGATTTCTCTCAGCTTCATTGATTTAATTTATGTTCATTAAAACTGACAAAAACATACATTGTATCAATAAGGTTTGAAAATTAGTAATATGCATGTAACAAAATTTTATTTTTATTTATTCATCAGATAACACTGGTTATATTAGGAGGAAATGAAAAAATAATTAATTGTATAATGTTAGTACGTTAAAGACACTTGTGCATGATGGAATTCGATGTGTTTCGTTTTCTTTTACAGGAATGTGCATAATGTTGGTATTTTGGGTGTCATTAAGTAAACTTTTGAAGAAAATAAATAAATATTAATGGATACAGTACAGCTTATTAATCCTAACCATAATCCGAACGTCCACCAATCCGAACGCCGCTCGCGGGAGCTAAATCAACGACCTCCCTTATTCTCTACACGCAGTAAACACATGCTGATGCGTTTATTCGGTTTCCGGAGTTAGAGTCTGTGAACGGGGGGGGGGGGGCATGGTAGCCTAGTGGTTAAGATGTCGGACTTCCACCTAGAAGGTTGCGCGTTCGATACCGGACCCGCTGAAGACCCACCATGTACACTTGGGGATACGTGCATGTAAAATCCGTGGACCCCACTACCTCCACCACCTCGCGCCCAAAAGAGGTTTATCCCTAAGGTTTAGTGCTAACAAGGAAGGAGGTTGGATGAGAAAAGGCTACAAACTGGTATGGAAAACAAGCCGCATTTTGCTCAGGGGAGATGAGGGCCAGTGTGGATCACGTGAATATTTCAGTTGTTTTTCAGGGTAAGTTTCTGAGTAAATTTTTACAATTTTGCAAAACTGAAATACACTTCCAATTACATCTGAAATTTCATTTAAAATTTCATTCAGAATTAATAAAACAAGGGTTTTATAATGTAAAAACACTTTCATGAGTAGTTTTAAAACTGATGATTTTGACTATTTTGATTACAAATTTCAAACAAAAGGGGATAGTATGTTACAAATGAATGTAATTAATACATGTTTTGATATTCACTTTCTTTTTGCAAGACTTAAATTTAACGGTGTTACGCGATAACTTATAATTGAAATCATTGGTATTGACACGTGGTGGTGGGACTGGTGTGGACATTTTAAAGTCAACTTTATTCAGCTTTTAATGGAAAAGTATTGATTTAATATGAAGATCATATGATAACACAGTGTAAGAAACCTTTTACGACATGGAAACGGATGAATTAAGAGTTGAAGAACTGGAAAAGAGTGAGAAAACAGAAATAAAAAGCAGGATTTGTTTTTTTGTTCAATTTTCTTGTTGCAAGACGTTTTGGTCTAGCTCAATTCAAATATTGCTCAAAAAAGCAAAATGCTTATCATGTAGTTTGAGCAAACAGTAATGCTAACACACATTGAATTTATGTTTGTGTATTTATTCGCAAAAAATTTATTCTCACAATACATTCAAGATTTAAAATCGATTGAAAAGTTAAACGATTCATCAATTGACAAATAAAAATTAGTAAATAAATTCCAACATTTAACTTTAACTTTTAAATCTACTGGTTTTTCCCCATTTTTTTCTTATCTTTCGTTTTTTTTCTTTTGTAATTTTGTAATGATGATAAGCTTGTCTTGGAAACAGACTTCTGACGGACCCAACTGTAGTCTTTCATAACGAAGACATAATAGGCTAATCACTATTTAAAAATATGCTTTATTCAGATTAACAGTGCTAAGAAATGTACTGTTTATGTTGAAATTTATTTTATTAAGATTTTACATACATTTTCAAGAGTTGTATTACATTGTCTGAATCGGTATTATACTCACGTCTTAGTAAATTTAAATTAAAAGATCGCATAAAACAGACTTGTGTTCAAAATTGCTATTTCCAGAAATATTTGACGTTGCTTTTACTCTTAATTTGAAACTGTCGTTTCAAAACACTGCATCTTAAATTGAAACTTTTTTAGTAAAAGCCTATGTTGAAAAGCATTTGTTTTAATTTGAAAAGAAATAATTCGGAAATACTTTGAATATTTTACCTTTTTCAGAAGAACAGATGCTTTTGTAGCATCACATAATTCGAGAATCGAGAATAGCATCTCGAAAACTGTTAAACATTAAAAAGGCATCAGAATCAAAAGCAAAATAATTAAAATTAACTCTTGTCTTTGATTCCTTTGAACTACTTTGTTTCTAGAGACTACATTAACAGCAAAAGGAAAAAACAAACTTTTCTCACGTGAAAAGCAGCAATTTGCTTGCCAAAGATTCAGCCTTAACGCCTAATAGCATACAGAGCAAATAGCGAGTCTATAATCACGTCGTTCTCTCGTTCCCAGAGCATCATTTACAGAGCCACGTGAAAGGCGAGAGCAGGAAGAGTCTTTCGTTTAGTTCTTAAATTAAAACTTTTCTTCCCTTTTCTCAGCTAATTTCTCGCAACTCCCGCATTAAAGTCCAAAGTGATTCATGGGTATGTACATGGGCAAGACAAAATATAAATTGCTCTATTTCTCTCATCTTCTCTGATTTTATGGATATAGGTAACAAACTAATGTGTGTGATGCATAGGAAGACCTCCTGAAGGAATTTGTGAGTATGCTTTTGATAAAAGAGAGGGAGGTGGTTTCGCCTGCAGCATCTCCCATCCCTTTTCATCAACAAACTGAACTATGTGCATGACGGCCAGGAAGATGTTTAACATTATCCAGGGGTAAGTGTAAGGCGTGTGTTAATTTTTTCGTTGTATCCATCGTCGTGTTTACTTGAAGCTTAGTAAAAATTTTGTAAAACGATTTTGCAATATGTCATTGGATAAGATACAGTAAAGAATTGTTTTCCCAGTAACCCCGAAGAAAAAGAAATAACAATAATAAAAAAACCCTGTGACTTTTTTTGTCTGAATACTTTTCTCAAAAGGAAAGAAAAAAAAAAGAGTTCTATTAAATGTTCAATGTACTTTGAGTTTATATTGTAAATTATATTAATTAATTTTGAGATAAGGGGGAAAAACACCATTTTTACAAAAACATTTGAATAATGGGAAAATTTTTATACAGAAATTGTCTATGAAAAGGAATTCCACGAGTCTTGGTGTTTGTTTTGAGGAAAATGAGTATATTACACCTCTTTTGAGGCCTGAAGATTTGATAAAAAGTCATCTCATACTGAGAAGTCAAATCGCGCAATCAGTTCTTTTTTCTTCTCCGCAGTGCCAAATTTATCTTTAAAGTAGCTTACAATTTAAATTAAAAAAAAAGAAAAATCTGCAAGGGGAAAAAATAAGCAGGTACGTATGTTCTGAACTAATGTCGTATCAAACTACATGAAAATTGGTAGAACGGTCTTGTTGGTCCTGTATGAAACACGAGAACGACATCTTCCCTCCACATCCATTTTGTTCTACTGTCAGTTACGGCTAAAACTTAAGGTCTTATACTCAGAAAGAAGATTTTTTTAAAATAAAAATAACGCTACCAAAAGGGTTTAGCTTTAATCCAGGGTTGTCTTTAAATAACGTTATTAAATTATAATGCTCTAACAAAGGTGTCTGTAATGTGTGCACATACAAACTTAAAATCCGTCAAATACTTGGCTATATATTTTATTTCTGACAGATGAAATAATGGTTCTTCTTCATCTCGCATGCGTAAAACTTTCAACTTGTGTACGAAGTAAAGTTTTGTGATGACTCACGATAACATTGCCTTTTTTAGACTATTTTATGTGTGAATTTTTATTTATATCTGAAATATTAAACTCATGAATTTGAAAATATATGCGAAGCTTTAACTGACGAATGTAAGAATATTAAACTTCAAAATTTATTTTACATTTAATCGAAGCATTTGCGAATGAATGGAACACAGAACTCGAAGGGAATTTAATGAAACGAAAGGAAAATCCATATAAAAGCACTTATTGGAACTGAGTCGAATTGTATTTATTTATATTTCATTTCCACTATCTGTAATTTAGAGGAAGTGTGCTTCGAGTGCTCTGGAATTTTTCTCAGAAAATGTAATTTAGAAACTTCTTGCCAAGAGTGTATTGATTTTACAATCAAGTTCTGTTAGCTCTACTAAAATCCCATTTGCTTTTCTTGCGCTCTTTCCTTAATAGATATATTGGTATTTTGACATTGTTTCCGACTCCGTGAACCAAGTGAAGGAGATTGTTTTAGTTTTGATTTTAGCAGAAGAGGAGCAACAACTTATAAATCAATTCAATCGTACGCTTTCTCTTAATTAACGAATTCATCATCTCTCAGCAATCTTCGTTTGTAGCACACAGAAAATAATATCACATTTTCTTCTAGTAATTACAAATAGAGTTTTATGATCAAACTGGTATTCAAAATATTGTACTTTAATTAGAAAATTGGTGTAAATAGGTAATATTGAAAAGAGAAGGCAAAGAAAAATTGAAGCAGCTAACTATACAGTGTCTCGTTTATGAAATTTTATAGGCGCATAAGCTAAAAGGAAAACAAAATGGCTCAACAAAAGCTTTATGTGTCTTTTCGATTGCGATGTCTCTCTATGCATATAATGTTAGTTTATACAACTTTTTTTTCTTTGGAAGTATATAAAACATCAATGCCACGCATGTGATATTGCTGTTTTTTTCCTTCTGATTTATAAAAGCTTTTATTATGAGTTGTTTTTAACGATTTTTTTCTACAACTGAAAAATGATACAATTAATTTTTTAGTAGTTTTAGTTCGAGTCAGAAGTTTTGAGATTGCTATAGATCACGGATTAAATATAGGCTCGAAGGCGGTTCGAACATGTTTTAGAAAAAAATATTAATATCAATTTCACATTTAACGTGTAGGAGGGGTTTCATCTTGCATTTTTAAGTGTGTTTAAGAGTTACTTAGTTACAATTTAGCATTATAGACTGCTACTTATCCTTTTCTACACCACCCTGGGTTTAAACCACAACCACTTCAATTTAAGATCATGAGCTTATCTCAAATCACTGTTAGTAGTGATCACAATAATAAATTTGGCGGCGTTTAGCATTGCGTCTGATATGATAAAAATCAGTTTTTAAGAAAATAATGATTATTTTAGTTTTTTTTCATAAAATGGTGGCTGTCACAATGAACATGTTACGGAACTCGTTTTATGAGTAAAATTAAATAATACATTTAAAACAGGTTCAAGTCGCAATTTCGGTTTTACCTTTTATTTAAAACGTGTTCTCAGCTACATAATTTTTGATTGGCTATAACACAAGATTTATAACTCCGAAAATTAGCATGGCTGTATTGCTTCAAATAAAAGAAATAAAATTTCAATTTTTAATTCTTTTATGTTTCAATTTGAATTATTTTATAAATAATTACAAGTTAATTCTCCTAACAGCACGCGTACACATCAATATACATATCATTACAAATACGTGCACACGAAAAGTTGTTTCTTCAATACTACTTTCCACTATGTGTCAGTAAAGGGTGAACGAAATCGCCTACAGCGCAAGCTCCCGCTGGTGGTGATTTTTTACTCCACGTTTTTCTTTAACTGAAAATAAAATTTCATGAATTTCTGTAAAGTATTGTCATGTAGACGCTGAATGGTGGACACAATAAAGGACAGAAGATAGAGCTAGTGCAATTTATTAACTCAAAGTACGAAGTACAAGCTGCTCGTTGTACACTACTTTACTCAGTTGCGGCTTCTAACTTCCGCAACTGAGAGAACTTCGGCTTTTATAGCAGCAGGGAAAGTTCCAGAACACTCCTCCGGAGACGGTGAAAAAAAGTACACAGCAGATGCCTGGTAACCTCAAGAAATGTCCAGAATCTTGTGGAACACGATTTAAAATTAAATAAATTTACATGAGTTTTGAATCGTATCGTCGCCGGCGGGATCCGAACTAGCGACCGCTTGCGTACGAGGACAGTGCGATAACCATTCAGCTATCGGTACACGATTGCTACCGTTCAAATGCGGCAGTATCACCAAACTTAATGTCTCGTAATCCAGTTGTTTTGTTCTTGTGGTCACTTTAAAGTAATACTATAATACTTTAACTATAAAGAGATTACAATAATAATAAAATTACACGTTAATTTAAAGCACAAATGAGCAAAAAAATGCAGACATATGTTTCGGGATTGCTTGGAATCCCTTTTTCAATGCGACAGGGAGCTTCTAGATGCAAAACATCCAAATGAAGCAGACAGAACAAGAAAAACAAAGCTTATATAGCCTAAGAATTATCTGTAAACCAATGAGAATAAAGGCAGCGTGAAGTGGAAGTAGAAGTAGCAGGAAAACACCAATAAGAGAGCAACAAACGAATCAGTTGAAAGTACAGGAAGTAAAAAGGAATAACAATAAAAATAAAGCAAAAAAGACGACAGCATGCATAAAAATTGCAAAAATAATAAAATAAAATACAAAGAATAAAATTGAAATAAAAATAAGTACAGAAACTACCAAAACAAAATGCAAAACAAAGTACACATGTAAAGGAGGGGGAGGGGAGGGAGGGGGGAAGGAGAAAAATAGACACAAAAAAGGAAAACAACAAGAAAACCTAGAAAGAACAACAAATTAAAGAAATTTATGCCAGACTTGTGAAAAATAAGGAGTTGAAGAAGAATCATTAACCAAATTAGAACTATTCCTGTTAATATGATAAGCTTCCCAAAAGTCAAGCTCTAAAGGGGAAGAACATTTTTGAATAATTTTACCAGAATTGAAGTCAAAAGAGTGGTTGGAATTCCAACAATGTTGAGCAATGCTAGACTTATTTAACTCTTGCTTTCGTACATAACCTTTATGCTCATTTAAGCGAATTTTCAGAGCACGTTTTGTCTGCCCAATGTAAGAAAGGCCGCAACGGCAACTAATTTGGTAAATACCCCAAGTGTTAAGTTGATCGACAGGATCCTTAAGAGAAGAGAAGGAAAGTTTGTTACTAGGAGCAAAAACGACTTGAAATTGAAACCTTTTTAGGATTTTAGCAATACGGAAACTGACAGAATGAAAGAATGGTAACACAACCAAATTCTTTCTAGAAACTACATTATTGGGACCAGAAGTTTTCTTAGAAAGTTTGTTATGAATAGAATCAATCTCTGAAAATTCGCTTAAATGAGCATAAAGGTTATGTACGAAAGCAAGAGTTAAATAAGTCTAGCATTGCTCAACATTGTTGGAATTCCAACCACTCTTTTGACTTCAATTCTGGTAAAATTATTCAAAAATGTTCTTCCCCTTTAGAGCTTGACTTTTGGGAAGCTTATCATATTAACAGGAATAGTTCTAATTTGGTTAATGATTCTTCTTCAACTCCTTATTTTTCACAGGTCTGGCATAAATTTCTTTAATTTGTTGTTCTTTCTAGGTTTTCTTGTTGTTTTCCTTTTTTGTGTCTATTTTTCTCCTTCCCCCCTCCCTCCCCTCCCCCTCCTTTACATGTGTACTTTGTTTTGCATTTTGTTTTGGTAGTTTCTGTACTTATTTTTATTTCAATTTTATTCTTTGTATTTTATTTTATTATTTTTGCAATTTTTATGCATGCTGTCGTCTTTTTTGCTTTATTTTTATTGTTATTCCTTTTTACTTCCTGTACTTTCAACTGATTCGTTTGTTGCTCTCTTATTGGTGTTTTCCTGCTACTTCTACTTCCACTTCACGCTGCCTTTATTCTCATTGGTTTACAGATAATTCTTAGGCTATATAAGCTTTGTTTTTCTTGTTCTGTCTGCTTCATTTGGATGTTTTGCATCTAGAAGCTCCCTGTCGCATTGAAAAAGGGATTCCAAGCAATCCCGAAACATATGTCTGCATTTTTTTGCTCATTTGTGCTTTAAATTAACGTGTAATTTTATTATTATTGTTTACTTGCACAAAGTTAAATTATTTTTATAAAGAGATTATCTATAAAGAAAGATACACACACACACACACACACACACACATATATATATAATTATATATGTTTATATATGTATATATGCTAAAAATTACTGGTTCTTTTTTTGCATAATTTTTCTTCAAGTAAAATTATAAGCGTTAAGCTTCACTATGTATTTTTTTCTTCAAGAAGCTAAAAAAAAGGTTGAACATTTAGGCGTGAACATTATCGGACTGATTACAAAATCAATTTTTTATCAATTTACATAATGCAGGCACTTTTAAAAAGCAATTTAGGAAGCAATTATTCGCATATTCATTATTACAAGATAAGAAGATAAAAGTTTTTATTGCATTTTAAAAGAGAGAAACATGTTTAATTTAAAAAATAAATATATAAATTATGAAGCAAAATGAACTCCAGAATAGTAAGTTCTTCTTAAAAGAAATGGTTTAAAGATGAAAATTAGTTTTCTTTGGATTGCATTAATTAGAATGGAAGATCTTAATTATAGTTGACTCATTTATAACTAGTTAGATGAATCTTTTATGAATAAAAGTTAATCTATGCTTTTCGAAATATTATTACGGCGTCTTAAGAATAAAACTATCTTTAAAAAAAAGTATGTAATGTTTTTCGATATGAGTAAAAAGTGAAATGCATTAACTTAATGAAAATGAATAAAAAAGGGGATATAAAAATGATAAAAGGATAATATAAAAATGATAAAAGGATTCAAACTATACTATATACTGGCACATTTATGTACTGACATTGTACTGGCATTTAACTGGTAAGAATGACCAATCTACAAAACCTTTTACAGCATATATTAAAACTTTCTCATTTTGTTTTCGTTTGCACGCACATGTGCTTACAAGTACTTTGTAAATCTATAGAGTTATAAGTTTTAGAAGTGTTATTAGACCCACTGTCTTTGCGATTTCCATTGCCAAATTTTTCAGGCAGAAAAAAGTAGTTTTAATCTTCAAAATCACTATCTGGAAATAAATGGTAACTCCAGATGAAGAATCTGTGCCTTAATAATATTAATTTACAGTATTATTGATTTTTCTGGAAATTGTGTTAAAAATGCACTTTATAAATTTTTAAGGAAAGCAGAAGCTATACTTATTCTAATTATTTTCTAAAATGTGTTAATTAAATCCTGCTGACAGCAGGGGGGGACATTTGTGTTTTTATGCTCTTAATTTTCAAGAGGACAGCGGAGGAATATATTTTTAGGAATTCCCCATATTTCGTAATGATTTCTCTCTTTTTCAAGATGCTTATTTTGCCGTTATAAAACATATACATGCAAGAAACATATTTTAAAATATTGCAACCTGAGCATCAAATTTTGAAAAAAGGCTTGAATTGTCATATGGCTTGATCTTTAGAGTTATCAATTTTTCGACTAGAATCAACTACTGCAACGTAATTAAAATGTTATTAAATAGCAGGCCCTGCAAAAGAGTAAATATTTTACCATATAGCTTTGCCCCACATTTTCCTACACTGGGAACATTTTTAAGAAGGAGTATTGGAATATGTAATCTGGCAACGTAATACATAACATAACCTTAAGTGGACATGTCTTTTAAAAATATAATTAAGACGTAGAAAAGATTCAGTAGTTGCTTAAATTAAAGAATAAAATTCTACACTTAATGAGAGTTAACAGGCCCAATCTTACCGATTTTTCTCTAGATTTATATCCTTTTATTACTTTGGTGTACTTGAAACATTTTGTATGTTTAGAATTTTATCGGTTCTGTACCAAAGGGAAGAAAAGGAAGAAAATTATATTTATATAATGAAGATGTTACACTTTGACCTAAGTCGTCCATCAAAAATTACGCCTAATAATACATACAATGATCAAATACTCTTTTTCAGACAAATATATTAAATTTGTCATGAATATTTCTACAATGAAATGTTAGTAAATTTTCCCTATAAATATACTGAAAAGTAATTTCTAAGTCTATTTTTCTAGGAAAAACATTCTTTTAAGAACACAACACATTATAAACTGCAAAAGTACCGGTTATATACAATATTTTCTTTTCATGAAAATTATTCTTAACTTATTCCCCACATCAAATACTAAACTGAAACTCCATCCTAATATATTATCACGAGCAAACATTTACAAAGTAGCTATCAAGTCTTTAAATTTTCAATGTGTGTGCGTGTGTTCAATATGGAATTTAGAAATAAATATATGTTTGAAGTTAGCGGAATATTTATGTATCTTGTTAACAGCTCCCTTAGCGTTAAATTTACAGTCATAAATACCTCGTATATCATGCTAGGTTCAGCGCTTTCATTGCGCTACTGGATATACAGATTAAATTTAATTTCGTTATCTTAAGCTATAATCTTATAGCAAATTTCAGTGTCACTTTCATTTTGTATGCATAATTAAGTAATGTTTTATTATTACATACCTTCAAACTCTTTGTTTTAAGAGATTGTGACATTTAAGAAACTCATGCTGCAATAAAATATAGTAGTTCATGAAATGATTCTCTAAAGATATTGAAATAAGTTTAATAAATTATTCGTTAGTTATTACGTTTTTTTGTTTTTGGTTTGCATCGACTTCCATACGACACAGAACAAAACACATTTAAATAACATAATTTAATGTAATAATTCATATTTTTAAAATTGCAAACTAAATCATATTATTATTATTATGTATCTTCAAAGTTGTATGTCTAGAATACATTCGGTGGCTAGAAAAAAATGCATCCAATAGGAACTACACCACAGTTATGTTATTAAAAATGCATATATGGTGTTTTAAAAGAGAACAAAAAAAGAATAAAACTTAGCAACGAAAATAGTTTCAGACTGAACTAAAAATGTTATAACTTATTTGCCACCGTTTTGGTATTCGTTTGGTGTTCAGTAACCCCAAAAATAAACATTATTCATTTTTGATACATTTTAAAAAAATGTATGTCGAAAAAAAGTACAGACAATATAAAATGTTTTGCAAATGAAGTGTGTTCACTTAGTTACGTATCGAACTTTCATTACGGTTTCTCCTTTAATTGAGAATAAGACAAATGAGCAATCGTAAGGAACTTTTGATACGTAAATGAACTAACAAACTTCATTCGCTAAAAACATCGTGTACATTTAATTTTTGGACAGACGCATAAAAAATCTTAAAATGTATCAAAAAGGAATAATTTTTAACTTCGGTGTTACTGAACATCAAAAATGCTGGTAACTAACCACCAAACTTTTTATAGTAGAGTAACACAAATGATTACATGTTTAGCTTGTTGTAATCCCGTTGCCCCATTTCGCAGCAATAAAACCTTGAACTCGACAGGTATATTGACATGTTTGCGATATGTCGGCGGCAAACGCAACAACTGATCAATTAAGTTTTTAGAATTTCCAAATTTTAGTGTAAAATTGATGTGCTCTGTTTTCATAACAAAATTTGTCTTACTGTCTTATCCTCTCATCTCAATCCCGCAAAACGAAGTACATGTCTAGTACGTTTTTATTTGCATTATCAAAAAAGTGCAAGTAAGAAAAATATTTCTGTTAAATGGCATTATAAGCGTACATAATTTTTTGAACATCTCCACCCATAATTGAATAAGAGGATTTAGTAATCAGAGACTTTCCAAGAGTTATTTAACCCAAAATATAATTGAGCAAGAATAAACAAATGTTAGTTTTATTCCAAGTATGAGAAATATTCTATAAGATTTTTCTGCTAGTTATAAAATGCTTCATTGGTCTCCATTTTAAATATGCAAATGTATGGCTGCACCAAAATGTGTTTAGTGTTTAGGGCTTCTAGGGGTCTCCACCCGCCTTGATTTTTATTATAATGATTATTATTACTGATACTGTTATTTAGAGACGTAAAAACTGCTGTATGGAGTAATATTGATCCGAAGCTTGGCAAGTGGGTAATTGCATGAGAGAAATAGGGCTGGTTTAGTTTCGAACGAGATGTTTCTTAAACTTATTTTGTACGGTCTCCTTCCTGTTCCTTCCACGTACAATAAATTCAAGTCGAATTCCTTTCTACTCAGTTTAATCAATAAGAAAGGTCGAATAATATAGGGATTCAAAGTAGGTAAATCACATGCATCAACAGTTGCAGCAAATCCTACGCATTTTCCATCACAAAATCAGTTGTAAGCGTATGTGTGGTTCCCAGTGGATACAGAATAAAGTGCAATGTACTTCAACTTAATGCTCGGGTGGAACCCTCTGCTCTTAAACGATAAGGGGATCAAGCCATTCTTCATGTTTAAGGTCTTGATAACGTCAGCGGGAACTTAATTGACAGCTGACTGAACAGAGACTTTTGACACAGAGGATAGAAAGATATGATCTTTAAGTACCAAAAGCAAAAGGCCCTAATAGCGCACATCAGGATAGATATGTTTAGCATTTTTTCTGGCTTGAATTAAGTGAGAAGAGGTGCTTTAATTAATGAAAATATTTACGTCCTTATCAGGCTTGGAGTAATCGCGATTACGTAATCGTAATCGGCTGTAATCGATTACATTTTGACAAAATCGTAATCGTAATCGTAATCTGATGATGGCATATTCTCATAATCATAATCGAAATTGTGTAATCTCGTAATCTTTTTTCTCCTGTAATTTTAATCGTAATCTTAAGGAAAAAATCCGTAATCTGCTGGTCCTGTAATCGTGTAATCTTGACCTGCTGAAAGCTGAAATTTTTAGCACTACCATTGAATAGAAGAGATCAGTTTACAAGAAAAAGGATTCAAGCTGTGTACTGATTACTGAAGTCCTATCCTAAGCGGTTTGTAACCTACGGGCGATCATAATATAAAAGGTTCTGTGTGGCGGTCGCAGACCCTTGATGGCAGGACCATATAGTCTGCTTGAGAGACGCTTGTTGTCCTGCTTGTAGCGGTCTCTCAGAATTCTTAATTGCGGCTCCACTCTCCACGGAGAATGGCTGGAGAGCCCGAGAAGAAAGAGAGTCGTCACTCGCATCGCCTTGGGGCTCTCAGGGGGGTCTCCGGTCTCCTCGCGTCCTCCAGTTTCGGTAAAAGAGCGGTAATCTGTCCGCAAGTCCAAAAGATTTCGGGGTAGATAAGAAAGCGGAAGGCGTCTGTCTATAGAAGGACCAAATGCATCGGTCATTTTGCTTCCTTAATTACCCCTTCAAAACATATTCAAACGGTTGGGCAATAGGCGAGAGTCTGGAGTTAAGAATGGACGCCCCATTTTCCCTTTCAATAATCGAAGCAGACTGCCCCCCGAAAATCTAGTGGAAAGAGTACTATCACCTACACACATAAAGAGACACGAAATGCCTTTTGCGTTTTCTCCTTTATTTAACGGCAGAAGTGAAAAAATTTTCTAAAGAATAGCACATTTACACTTCAGCAATTTAGGAGCAGGCATTACATGATGCTCTATGCTTAGATGCATGAAATCTTAACCCTGGTACGTGTGATTATTATTATTTTTTAAAATATGTTCTTCGAATATTTAAAAAAGTACGTACATTTAAATCTTAAATTTATTTATATTTTAATGCTAATATTCTTTTTAATTAATAGGTATGTAAAAGAAAAAGTGATTTATGTTCAGACATTCTCCCAATTGTCTTACATGCATGAATTAATATTTAGGAATTATTTTAAACAGTTAATTATCTTTTTCTTCTTAGAATTACCTCAACAGAATTTTGTATTTCAGTTTAATCTTGTACGTTAAATTTGTGTTGTAAAATTACTTGCACTTTTTTTTATTATTAAAACAGTTACATGGAAAAAAATTATATGCTCGTGCATGTTAAAAAAAAAAAAAAAACCCAAAAATCATATTAAAATATTATAGTCATTCGTATTATAATTATTCTTCATATTACTTTTTAACGATTACTAATTTTGCTAAGGGTTATTTGAATGTCCATGTTCAAATTTTTTGAACTTATTCTAAAATGCCGCATTTATTTTCGAAAGATTATTTATCTCTTACACTATCTGAATATTTTGTTATCCCGAACAATTCATTATATATAATTTAACTCTTTTACAACACATTCTTATATAATTTAACTCTTGCTTCATTTTTCTTCTTATTTTTTTCTTTTACTGTTAAACATTTGCGTGAAAAAATAGTAATATAACCAGTCATTTGATTGCTATTTTACCATATTTAACTACAACAGTCGAATAACAAGATGGTACTCAAACCGCTGATTGTGAAAAAAAATCGTTTATTCTCTGTTTCTACTAAAGAACGTTTAACTAACCACAATTTACGAGCGCCACCTAGGTCTAGTAGTCAATGAGAATCGGGCGTCCATCCGTGAAGATTAGAATTCTATCGCATAATATTGTATAGTTTCTTTTTTATCTGAAGGGGGGAAATGAACAGAAGATGAAGTTAGGTAATATTCATAAAAACTGGTTGTGGAAACATAAACCATTTAATTACTTTTTGATATTGCATTTTTATCTTTCTCAGAATAACATAAACCTCTTAAAATCTTGGACATCAACTATAAACCCGGCTCAATGTTTCAATCGAATAAATTCAAAAGTATTTTTTTTTACATATTGTAGCGGTACGATTCGACGCCTTTATAAGCCGACTTCTGTCTTGCTCATTAGGTACTTCTTGGCAAAGTAGGGAAGTACTGGCTTTACATGGTGGAGGTCCCAGGTTTTGTCCCCATCTCCGGCAGACCTCCTGCTCAACTGGTACCACCTTTACAGTTTTGAAACCATACTAGTTATAAATGGTAATTAAATCGTAAACTTTTGCATTTACGGCTTTTCAACCAAGCTGATTGGAAATGGTTTAGAAGTCGTAAAGATACAAAAATATTCCAAACCGTAAATTTAACGGTTAATTAGATGGACACACTGCTGCCGGATATTTACCGTAATTTCATGATGAAATTTGTAACAATGTTACTTTTTTCTTTTTCTTTTCCTTTCTGTTTGTTAGTCACCTATTTATTTGTACATCGTTAAAAAGGAAAAAATTAACGTCAAAATTACATCTTCTTTTTAAATTATTTTTTAAAAATTACCGTACAGATGAATTATCATCGGTAAAACGTTTTTTGATTATTATTATTTCTTTAATTATTAAAAATTAAAAATAAGAAATTCTTTTATTTAATCTCAAAATAATTAATTTAAGTGTTGAGAATGATTATTTGTAAAGTTTTGACGCTGTAGAAGTAAGAGTTTATGCTGTAAAATCGATGGTGGTCTTATGCAACAAAATTGACTGGTTAGAACTGGATTAACATGCCATTTAAAACTATCGCAGTTCTTTGCAAATACTGTTACTTTAGAAAATTGAAGTTCTCTTATTAAATTTAGTATTCTACGAAATTCGAACTCCGGCTTAAATTCAGAAACGATGAACGAAGCACTTGCCTAATTGTAACAAAACTGCATCGATGATTAAAAAAATATGGTATCCTTTAAATTTTACTTTCTTTCCTTTTTGAATTAAAACAAAGGGTTATATCCGCAGGCGATGAAAAAAAAAAGATCCCTAGTTCCCGGAAAATGTAACATATGAAAGATAAACGCACGAAGGAAAAAAAACAACAATTAGACTAAGGAAACGGAACCAAACTTTAAAACGGAACAAAGCTGCTTCATCAAGAATTTTTGATGAAGACATCAAAGAGAATTCGGAATTTCATTGGAAGTTTAAAAAAAGTTAAATTTATCTACGTTTTGTTGACAATGAATCTCTTGTTCTTTTCTTTGAATATTCTTCCTTGTTTCCGATTGTCTCTTATAAAAATACTGGAAAAACGGGCTTAGGTCTTGAAAAAGAGTAATAAAATGTTATTTTTTGTTGCGAAAAAAAAATTCTAAATTTTGATAAAAGTACTGCTAGTTTTGTCTATCCAAAAAAAAAAAAAAAGAAAAGAAAAAATATTGTTTTAGTTGAAAATGTCTTTTCAAGTTTAACTCTTGTTTCCCGGATATATGTGAGAAAGTTTCAGAACGTGAAAGATATAGCGCACATTTGTATTTAGTTTAATGTTTTAATATTTATGGAATCTGTCTTTCGTTGATTTATTAACTGCTCTCAACTAACCCAAGAACTTCATGAGTCATGAATTATATTTAGGAATTGCAGTAGTTAAAACATTAACATGTAGCAACGTACAGCCATTTTGGTTAATGACTAAGGTGAATGAACATTTCACGTGGTATGGAGAGCGTACGCGTCAGTAATATAAGCAAAATTCCTCAAAATTATATAAAACTACTTTTTTTAAAGACGCGACATTTTGATCCACATAAATTGTTTGTAGAGTTATTGGACAAAAAAAAACTCTATTGTCAATCTGATGTAATAATATCGTAGTTATACTTTCGTTCTCCAAATGCAACACCTTGACATTTTTGAAAAGTTATTAAACTAACATCATCAAAAACTTGGGATTCTAGAACTTAAACAATTGATGAATTAAACTTGGTTTCTACGAAGATAAGTCATTCCCCACCTTCTTCTCTCGAACAATATTTATTCACAAAGGCTGTGCTAGATTAGTGAGTAGGGCGTTGGAATTCGAAGCGGAAGGTTTGGGGTTCGGAACCTGACCCCCTGAAGATTCTGCATATACACTTGGGGATACGTACCTGTAAAGTTCGTGGACTCCGAAGCAACAAGGTAGTTCCGGGGGTACTGAAGGCTAGAGAAAATTTCCCTTCCCTTTAGTTTTAGGTCTAAAAAGGAAGGTGGTGTAGCTGAGGTGGCGTCATCTGGTGTCAACCAATTATCAATGTTAGGGAAAATGCTAGCCACCTGTCAGACGACCCTTCATAAATGGCCTGTAATTTGCAGACTCTAATTAGGGCGATTGCCTTAATCTGATCACTGAACTAATTTTCAAGTGCTACTGCTAAAAATACCAAAGAATATATTTAGGTAAATTTTTTTTCTTACTAGCCTTTGTTACAAACATCCTACAACGAAGTCAATAAAAGCAATAGTTATTTTCTGATTTATATATTTAAAAGTCAGTTTGTCTGCGGAACAGCGGAATAAGTACGAGCCTTATCTAGACATAATTTGTTATCGTTTAGTAAGTTAGAGGTTCACAGAAATATGGGAAAGGAGAATGACATAATCGGAGCGAAATGGTGGCATGGGACCTTGTGGCAAAAGCCTTTTGTCTCCCCAGAGATTAATTTCTATTAGAAGGCGTAACGGAAGTGACGTTGTAGAAACAAATCGTTACTTCTGTTGTTTCAGCTTCCGAACTATAAATCAAGCGAATGGAGACGTATTATTTAGGCCACCAGGGTATTCGCAACGTACATTAATCATATCCGAAATCATTTTTTGGCCTTTTATTCAAAGATATGCACCCAACGAGAAATGCTTGTCAGAACAAAAGATAAGTATTTTGCCATAAGAGATTAATGGATCGTTGCAATTGTCTTCTTCCATACAAATCAACATTCGAAGGTTGGAGGGTCTTCAGTTTGCGCATATATTAAAAGGATGCACTTAAACTATGCTTTTTTCCTCCTTAGATAGCCATCATTCTTAAATAACTGAGAAACAAATTTCGGGATGCTATGAAATATTAAAATCAAAATATTTCAGACTAATTTAACTATTATATTATTCTAATAATGAAGTATATAACACGGAAATATATTGTATGCCTTACTAAAAAAATGTGTGTTTGTTTTACAAAGACGTAATGCGTATATTCCACCACCAGTGAAAGGTTTTATAGAGGGTTGGAACTGATGACATTCTACGCTAAAGTATTTAAAAAAGCTTTTATTCGCAAAATTTTCTTCAACAGTCAAAAGATAAGTAAGTACATAAATAAACATAAACAGTAGTTTTATAAAGCGATCTTTTTCTTACGCATACTTATTTTTACCAATTATAACAAGATTTGCTTCTCTTAGTTAATATCATTTGCTAAAAGCAAAAATGCTAAAATAAGCCCTTATAAACGAAAGAAGAAGTCTAGTAATTTAATTTCACGATGATAAGCGTTTGAAAACAGCTTTGCTAATTGCTTTATCTCTATTTTAAGGGAAGTAGCGAACTCGGATTTTCGACTAGTTTTTGCGCGCGACTTTGAAGGTAGAAAATTAATTATCATGGTTCTTTTATCTAGACGTAAATGATTTTGTTCTTTTATTGATACTCCTGTCCTACTCGACGCAAATCCTCTCTAGGAGATAGATGTTGTAAAAAAATAAATAAATACTACTTCTTGAATAGCTATTAGGTTGACAGCAAGGATTATGGACTCAAAGTTTTTAGTATATTTTATCTATGTAGCCTTAAAATGTTATCTCTTTAAGACCAGCTGAATTATTTGCTTGAAATACAATTATAAAAAGAAAATTTGATGAAAACATTAGTTTAAATGTTCACTTCGTTAGAATTTAATCCATATTGGCGTTACATTATACATTTCGAGTCTCATTTATGATTTTCGTATTCAAAAGATTAAATTTATCTTAGTTTGCTCTTATGCAAAGTTAGTTGCACTCTGAATGCCTATTACCATTAAAATACAAGCAAGAATATCCAAGAGTTTAAATTATGTATTTTTCAATAAGAACACATTTCTATTTTTAAAGTGTTCCCACAGAGAAAAATTGTAGAATCACAACAAAACTTTTGACGAAGAACGTGGCTGTCACCCATTCGGATGTTTATTTGTGTAGTTTATTTTCGCATTGTAAAATTTTATCCCATATTTTTGACATTCATTTTATCTGGTGTTCCACAAAGAAACGCAGATGAGTTTTGCCTATACGATATCTGGGTACTTCTAGTAGTCACTCACAGCACTGAAGCAGAAATCTGGTGCGTCCTTGACCTCTAAAAGCCATGCAAGTGTTAGCCTCTTTAAAGCTCCATGAAAGTCCAAACGATCTCAAACACCCTTCTTGAGAAACGAGAAACAATATTATGACATATGCATCTCAAGACCGTGGTTTATGAGGGTGGACTTGATCCCTGAACTTTGCAATCCCTAAATTTGTAATCAATAAAGACACCCTAGTTCCTCTCAAGTTTTCTACCGTTTAGCATAAAGCATTAGAACTTCCATGCGCTGTCGCGCAGTGAGCGGAAAACGGCAAATTCGGCGTTAGGATGTCATATGGGATTCATATGCCTGTATACCAATCTGTATGAATCACTTTTTAAAACTAGAGGTTTTTCGACATGGCACTAGATCACTTATTAATTGATTTCTCCATGATAATAATCCTAATGCTTTACTCATATCAACGTATATCAACATTGTATTTATGTATAATAATGTCATTCATGCGAGCAACTATTATTTGGTGTTCAAAATTTTCCTTTTTCGCTGGTATACCAGCAACTTAATATTCATTAAAAAAATTAAAAGAAAAAGCTCATTTTATTTAAAATATTGAAAATTGTAGTTCCTTAGAGTTTTGCATACTGAATAACATCACCTCCATTTTTATGAAAATTTAAAATAATGCACGTAGAGAAAATAAAATGTGGGCTTCCCAACTGTAGCTGTAAATCATATATTAAAACATTTAAATACATTTCGCGAAGAGTCTATAGCAGTTAATCTTCACAGAACTGGGAAAATGTTACCTCCTGCTTTTGCTCTACATACATAATGATATGTATAGAAGAAAAAGGTTTCTTTGCGACGCACCTAGTATAAAAACGGTAAAGTCTAGATATTGAAATTTGGTATACAGATGTAGTGCTTCTCGAAGCTGCGCAACTCAATGCTTGATAAATTTTCGTGACAACTTGGATTACGTCTGGTATTGTGGTAAAAGTGAGCATTGAAATGGAGTGGTACGCTTTATTTCCATAAACACTGCTTTCATTTCTATTTTTCCTTAAAAAAATGTAGTGTTTATTGTTTAGTACATTATGTTAAAAGAATTGGTTCCTCTTCTTATTTTACTCATGTTTTGAAATAAATATCAAGTTCATATTTTTTGGTACTTATTTTAAATTTAAAAGCTTGTAATTACATGTTAAAAGCAATACCATTAAAAATTTTAAAGAAAAAACTATTAAAGTGGTATGTACCAGTATTTTGCTGTTTTGTTTCAACCTTATAATAAATGAAAATTTTTCATGTTACGTGTTTTAATGCAGTGATTAGCTTGTTTCTAAAGAAGACACTTACTTATTACAGTTATAGAACTAGATATATTAAATAATATGACAACAGTTGATTCACGTTTTAGATTTAGGCAACAACAGGCCAAAAACCTTCTTCCTTTTCAGAAAATAACTTCGAGTAATGTCATTCTTTCCATAGTTTTTTTTAACGGATAAAGGAGAAGTAAAAATAAATTTCTGAGACAAAGGGAACTATTGTTGAGAAAAGGTATATGAGTTTATAAAAGTTTTTTTGATATAGATCAAATTTCGAATTCTCTTTGATGTCTGTTTCCAAATAACATCTGATGGAAAACTTTCATTTCATTCTTGAATACGAGTTTTTTCTTTTCTTCCATCTTATCTCTCCCCTTTTTCCCCGACGTTTGTCTTTCACGCGTTTGATACTCTTCATAAGGAACGTAGCTTTTCAGCAACTAAGAACGAAGCAGATTATTGTGGGAAGAGAGAATTGGAGCTCAGACGACAGCTGATATTTTATTCGCAATAAATTCTTTATAATTACATCATAGCTTTAATGCCTTTTCAATCGCCGATTGCCCATGCAGAAATACAATAAAAACAGACACACACCCAAAATAAGCATAATACTGCGTTTTTACCTGCATTTTTAAGTCAATCTCTAATATTGTAGTGCCTTTTTTTGCGTCATATAGATAATATGTTTAAAAATTGCTTTCGTTCGTAAATGTTATAGACCCTCGCACATTGCAAAAATTAATTCTTCATTCTTTCTAAAATATTTTTTTGATTAAGAATGATTATTCTAAGAAATTAAATAGTTATGAGTATAATGAGTTTTAAAGATAATACTAAATGTGAACAAAACATACTCTAAATAGAAGTTTTCTGTGTAGGACCTTTCTATTTATTTTCACATCATGATGCCAATGCAGATCGAAAGACATACTGGTAACGCAGAGTATGGGTGAGTAAGTACACAGTTTTAGTAAAGAATATTTAATTGCTAAAATATAAAACAAATATAAAATTCGATCTCTGAGCTTACGATAACAACCTAAATAACACATGAATAATCACATTTCGTCTAGTCGCTTAATCAGTCAAATTGCTACAGGTTCCCAGTCCATATATTATAAACGAAAAGAATAAAAATGCTACCTGGATATATGGTGGTTTTTTTTTTTTTTTTTTTTTTTTTTTTTTGCATATTCTGCTTCTAACACTTGAAAGCGGCACAGATCAGTTTGGGCGTTATCATAAATTAGTAATTATCATTTATATTTCAAAGAAACAAAGTTCTATGTAGGCACACACACACATATATATATGAGTATTACTTAATGATAAGTGCCTTGCAAGAAACACATTTATTCATTCTTTAAATCATTGCTTGGCTTCTTCCCTTTTTCTTTGCAATATTTTCACTTATTTGAACTGAAAAAGAGCAGAGGAGTTATCAATAGAAGTTAAATTTTAAGGACATGAACCTCTTTGAGATAACAAATTATTAGTTTCATTGTCTTTAAATCTCTTTTGCTTTAGTAAATTATCTCAAATGACTGTGAGCAGATTTAAAGGATATTTTATTCTTTATTGAAAGGGGCAGGAAAGAAGTTAAACCTTTTAATCCAATAAGCTATTGTTGTTGTCATAATTAAGATTAAGCAGCAGCAGCTACTCTTTAGTTACATCTCTGAAGGAAAGCGAGAGCGTAAATACGGAGGAACATAAATACATTTGAGAGTATCACATTTCTTTTTTTTTCTCCTTAAGTTTCGTTAATTAATTCTTTAACACTGAGTAGCAGGATTACGATTAAAAAATGGAATATCCTGGCTTAATTAAGAACCTTCTAGTTTGAAATACTTTTCTATTGTATTATCTAGAATTGTTAGACATTTTCCTTAATTCCCATTTTATCCTAATTTGAATCTTATTTCATTTCAACCCATAAAATTATTTAATATACTTGTTTTCATAGTGTAAGTTTTTAGAATCAAAAATCTAGGAATAAATTTAATAAGATAAAATTTTCAAAATATATGTAATCTTATCTTGTATTTACGTACCGTATTTTTCACAAAAGAAAGTCAGAGCAGAAATCTGAAGCAAACAAAAAAGCTTTCTTGGCATTCAATAATTCTTTCTTATCTCTTGTTCAAGCACTGCTTACATTTAATAGAAATTGTGATAATCACTTAAAGCATTAATATTTATGTTTAAATAAGTACCTGATACCTGGTATTTAAAAATCCTTCTATTATAAACTGATGGTCATCTGGACCAGCTATGCTCATGAAATCCTTGTTTGAAGGTGACCTTCAATGGTGAACAAGCAGGAGCAAGACTGGCATTATACCGGAAATAATTGCCGTACATTAAGTAAGGCCATGTAGATGAGGAAGACTGCGGTAAATTAGGACTACAGTCTTGAGCTATGTTACCCCTTTGACGTAGCGGCTTTGTTACAAATATTACGCAACAGTGAATATCGTCAATTAAAAGACCAAAGTGTCTCAATACCACACGATTGATGTTCATTCAGTATGATACTTAGAAACGGCACAAATGTGTTCTCTTAATATATTAGGGTGACTATACACACCCCAATATGTTTTACGAGCATGCTTGTGAGAACATGTTTGTTCAAGCAAACTTGAATGTGTGCAGGAGGATTTTACATTAAACCCATGTTTGCGCAAGCATCAACGATGACTGAGCTAACATCGCGCTTATGCAAAACTGATTCCGCAAACATGTTTGCTTAAGCATGCTTGTCAAACATGTCAAAGCTTGTGCACCCTTAGGAAAATGCAGAATTCATTTTACCATACATTAGAGAGAGAGAGTTTAATTAAGAAAAAAAAAATGTTTGCTTGTCAATATCAGTACCACCATTTTAAGTTCCTTTTCAACTAATGTCTGTGTAATGTTTTTATAGATTCTTTCTTTTTATCGTACCTTTATGCACATATTCACTATGCATGATTCAACTTTTACTTTATGGTGGCGTTAATTTCCTCTTAAATCGGACCACCTTTAACTAAATTCTATGGTATTTTAAGCGAGTTACGATTTCTGTGGAAAAGAAGACTCGAGTTCTCTTTTATGTTAGGTGTTCAGGATACTCAGCTGGTGTAGCAGTCACACCGATATTTTTTTTTATCTGAACTGAGCCCAAAAACTTTTAATTTCTAAGTTAAAAAAGTTCTAAGACTTAGTATATGTGCAAAATTTTTTTTTTTCGTTTTTTGAACTCGTTTGTTGACTATTTTAAAAATTATGAAGACAGACCTTATAGAAAGAAACACTGTTGAAGTAATGCATCCGTTCGCAAAAGTGTTCTAATGAACCATCAAAGATCCATGTCTCTAAAATTATTTCCTGAATATGTCTTAAAACTTACTCTTGGTGAGAGATCCATCTCGTTTTTTTGATATATTATGTGACCTACCATATTTTACTTATTTATTTATTTTTTAAATTAATAATTCTCATTTTGCTCGTACATTACTTGAATCATATTTTTTCCAAAAATATAGGTGACAATATAACAAGAGAACTGGGAGGAATTTAAAAAGCTAAAATGAACAAACTTCTTATGTAAAACGCTCTGCTAATGTTCTTCGTGTTTAAATATTAATTATCAAAATCCCCCAGGTAAAAAGCAACAAAGTGATTATTAAAATGATTAATTTTTTAAGAGGTAGTGTCAAAGAATCATGCCTTCAAAAGATTAATTTTCGCGCTGTGAAAAAACAAATTCTATATTTTTTACCAAGTAACTCTCTTGTTTTTTTTACATAATTTCTATTAATCTCTGAATGATGGAAATTGCTGACACATGCATAAAAGTCGGATTTTATTTTTTGCTTAAGGTAACATTTATAAGCTTTTTTCAATTATGTAATACCTAAATAGTTTTGAAATACACAAAAGTCCGTAAGAGAAGAAGAAATGGCTGAATGTTTCATGATTGGCATGATGTGTTTTTTTTTAATTATCATATTTTTTAAAATTTTATTTTTTAAATATTTGCTAAAATGTTATATTTTAAAGAAGCAAAAACAAACCTGCTATAAGATATAATTTTGTATTACGAAATGAGAATATTAGTAATAGTGTATCAAAGCAAAACACAAATAAAAGATGATATATTTTATTAGAGCTATCCATAATAAGTCGAAAAAAGTGTTTTATTATCAGAGCATGAAAGGATAGCAGAAGATATGCCAAAACTTTCCTTGTAGTAACTTTTCCATTTTTTTTTTAGTTCACACTTGCAATTTAGAGCTGAAATCTCATTCAACATTTGAGGATGCATGCCTACTCCTGTAAAAAACAATTATCGACTACTTTCGTATTAAAAATACAGTTGAGGATACACACAATGGTTGCAGCTGGTTGTAGCGACATACCAGCTGTAATCAATATACGCAATGCCTAGAGCTGGAATTTTTATTTTACAAATGTAAAAATGATGAAAAAAGTAACTACAAAAAACTATAATTAGAATTTTCAAAATATTTCCTTAGCAGATGCTTACTCCCTACAAAGAATGTATCTGCCAAATTTAAAGTTTGTAGCATATATACTTCGTCAGATTTCGTGATTAGTCAGTGAGTGGGATTTCACTTATATATATTTATTATTATATATGTGTTTTCATGTGTGTGTGTTATATTATATATATATATATATATATTTTGTATGAAATAGAGAATATATATATAAAAAATTAGTGGGTATGTGAAAAAACAACAATATAAAAGGCTGAACGTGGGAAACCACAAATATAAACATTCAAAATGAAAAAGAGCCGGGGGGGGGGGGAATTTCGAATTTGGGAGGGGAAATTTCGGCTATAGCATGTTGTTTTTTTCTGTTTTTTTCTATTTTTACATTTTGCATCAGTCAGTATCACGTAAACTCGAGACATCTTTTAATAATAAAAAAAATTTTTGTTCTTTTTATAACTGGATAAATTATTTTGATTATTCAAATTATTTTGATTAATCACTTGACTTGCAACTCCCAGTCTTATATTTTTTGCTATAAAAAATTTTTTTTCTCACATGCTATGCTGGGATTTCTCAGAAACCTGCAATGACAATATTTCGTTATATATGCTTCCTGCTCCCTCCCACTGATGAAGAGGCAGGCTCTTTTTTATTTTGAATGCTTATATTTGTGATTTCCCACGTTCAGCCTTTTATATTGTTGTTTTTTCACATACCCACTAATTTTTTATATGTATATTCTCTATTTCATACATATATTTGCAACTGTTTAAGTGTGCTGCCTCGTGCGCCTTTTCACAGTTTGATTCACTTTATTTACTTTTGATTATATATATATATATATATATATATATATATGTCTGCTTGTTATTATATATATATGTGTGTGTTGTGCACTCTGTTGATGTTTTGTATGCAGTTTTAAATTAAAGATTTAAGTGATAAAGCGTAAGAAAACAAAAGTACGCTAATGTTTATGAAACATGTAATGTTATAATAATCTGCACATTTTTGAACCTTAGTGGGATGGTATCTTTTAGTTTGATCTTTTCTTACTTATCTGAGTGTCTCAGAGGATTATGTTATCAATAATGAAAGGTAAGTTAATATTACGTGAAGCGTATTAGTGGAGTGTTATTAATTGTAGTGTTGATCCTCTCATAGAAGATAAGAGGAATCTTCGATTCCAAAGCTACTGGCTCTGTCTATTAATATGATACGCTAGACCTATATCACAATGCAGCATAGAAGAAGAAAGCTGAAAAGCAATGATTCGTTACATAACATAACAGACATTTTGCTACTTCATTTTCGGATACATTTCATGTCAGTATCAGAAGAGATTTTTCATTTAAATAAATATTTTACATTATTTTAATAAGTTTAATTGTATATTTAACTTTTATTTAGTACCATTAGTAAAAGCGTGACGGGCACAATATTTACAACACATTATTACATTTATTTGTTTTCAAATTTAATATTCTTATTATTTTTGATGTATTGCATTTTTAATGATATGTTACTAGTTTCTACTTTGAGTTTAAAATATAGACAAATAAAATAAAATAAAAATGAATGAATAGTTAACTATATGTTCTAATGGAGAACATAGTAACAACTACGTTTTTAAATACTCAAAATACTTATTTGCAACTATTCACTTTTAATTTTTCTTGCGAAATTGTTTAAAACTAAATCGAACACCTAAATGGTGTTTCACAAAAAAAGTGTGATTTAAATATGTCGCTGTAAAAGTAACACTTTTCTGATATTTTTTTCTTTGTCCAACACCAGAGTATTTAGCCAAAGAATGATTTAGAATTTCCGAAAATTTAACGCACATTTTTAAAGGGCTTTGCTTCTGTTTAGTTCACATAAATGTATCCGTCTCTCACACATTTAGATAGTAAATTCACTGTACTACATGATCTCTGCTAACTAATTAGGTAATGAAAAATAAATTTTTCTCCTGAACATCAGTTAAAGCTTTAAAACGTTGTTTTTCTTACGAAATTTGCATATATATATATGCCGTACAAGGGAATAGACAGGTTGCTTAAATGCGCACAAAATTAATGCTCCCCGTTTAATGATTTTTCAAGAAATAAACTTAGCGTCATTACTGTTTCGCATAGTACTTAAGATTCATCCCTCTAAATTAGGTATAACATTAACGCTAGAAAATTACGTTTGCTTTCTAAGAGCTGTAAACTTATCCTTAATATGCGATTATGCCAGCTTCGTTCTTCACACATTTAATTTAACTCATCTATTGCGCAAACAACGGAAAACGTAACTTTTAACACACTACTGAATCTTCCTTTTCCAGGGCAATATCTTGAAGTACACATTCATTAGATCTTGAACATTACATCATGGATTCATTTACTGTTATCTAGAAATATATTGATTTACAACACATATTTTATACACATAAACTTAGTAAAGCAAATTTCTAATTAAAATTAAATACAGTGAAAGACAAAACTTCTTCTTTCTTATCCCCCCTGATCTGAATCAGATCAGGTCCATGAGTCCTTCCTCCTTCAACCTATCCAGAACAATACTAGGGCTATGCAATAGGTCCTCTCGAGATAAGGCAATAAGGCAATAAGTGCAGCGAAGCAAATACCCGCCAGCGGCCCCGGTTGCGTTGCACTTTGTACAAGTGGGGAAGATTTTGTTTCCCTGGGAGAACCTTAAAGTCCTAAGATGACCGGACTTGAGCCTAGACAAAGCTGTCTGGTCCTTTCTAACATTGCCAAAGCACAAAGCACCACCAGGCCAAGGCTACAGACCAAGGATGAGGAGATGGGAGTTTCCAAGACGAATTGGCAAGAGTCTTACTTCTGGAGTATATTTAATGGAAAGTTAAGGGCTCAGCAGAACACAGAGGCAGAGAAGATCCCTTCTTAGACAGACTATCGGCAATGTCGTTATATTTAAGGTTTACATGAGATGGTATCCATTGAAAATGTATAATTGATGACTTGGACAGCAATTTAAGTTTTTCAAAAACACGAATGCCGCTCTGGTCTACAATATTCTACTGATCTGGTTTATCTGTCTCTATCTGGTCTGCTATACATTTTTCTTTCATGTACACATACATGAAAGAAAAAACAAACGCTTTTACTGGGATGTTATCTTAAAAATCACAATTTTAAGATAAAGGGCATTGGTAAAGGGGCTCCCTGCAAATAACAAACAATCTTCTGTAATTTTAAAGCTTACAGCTTAATTTCAGCGATTTACCATTGTATTACATCTACTTATCTTTTTTTTTTTTTTAAATATTTTCATTGATAGTTTTTTAAGCTAATTTCATATAAATAGAGAAAGAACTTCTCCGTTTACAGTTGGTTTATTGTAAAAATTTGGGACACCGGTGAGGATCAAAATTGAACTACAGTTAAAATGGATTTCCAAATAAACTAGACGTATAATCACGTATTATAAGAAAACAAACATCAAAGAGATTTGGATGTAAAATCCTCATACAATTTCTTATTTTTTAGTTGACACCATATTTTTATACTAGGAAATTTCGTTCCTTGTTTACAGATATTCTTCCTTTATTTTTTTTCTTCTTTTTGCTTTTGCGCAATCTCCTGAAAGACTGATATTGGAAAAACGATATTCCAGCAGATGGAAAATCCACTCTATTGCAAAAAGTCTTTTTGAGATCGTGAGAAGAATGCGAAATTTCTGGAAAGTATGAAAACTTTGTTTTGCAGCCCATTCACATCGAAACAAAGTGTTCAAGAAAATATAGAACCTCTAAATTGCAAAAATGTAGTAAATACTACAGAGCATTTTAATTCATTTTTAGTCACTTTCATTTTTTTTTAAAACACAACATTTGTTTTGAGAGAATGAATATAACCAGTACTTTGAAGATAAAACTATTTTCGCTGGATTACAAGCTTATTACATACAATCAAAGTTTTCCAGCTTTTACAATTTGAGTTTTCATTCAACGTGCTGTTATTGTAAAGGGCTAAACGAACAAGCTTTGCTACAGAGGATGGTCGGTAAGTACCACATGTTTACTGGTACTCATGTGGTAACATGTATTTACTTTTACCAAATTTAATATCGCATCAAAGTAATATTCTCAAGCCCATTTTGAACGAATTTTCGTAAAAGTTTTCTGAGCTTCGCTGAAATCACGAAGTCATTGTAATGGGTATACTTTACAAACAAGCTAATTTTTCGTTGTTTTCATTTTTAATCAAACTTGTGATGTAGTAAGTTACGCTGCTCTTTTCTGCGAAAGTACATAAATAGTACTTATCTGTTGTGATATATCCTATTGACACTCGCTACAGGAATACCAATTCCAAGTTGTTCAATTCTCTTTATGAGCTTAACATACATACATGAATTCAGGCCACACGCGGAAAAATACAAATATACAAATAAACTATATTTGGATGTAAGTTACTAGTTTATGTAAGTAACAAACTAGATGTGTACATAGCATGCTACAACGAAATTATTTTTTATTGTATAGGAAATAAAAGTTAGACATGTAATTTTATCCAATTCAAGTCCTTATAACTGGTTGTCGTTCTTAAGCAAAATATTGCAATTAGGAATGAATTATTTTGGGTTTTTTATGCTAGAACGTTTTTGAACGACTCGATTTTGTTATCATAAGCAGTGTTTTAATCATAAAAGTTGTTCAAATATTGAAATTATGGAGTGACTCAGGACGTAAAAGATTTTACTTAGCCGAAAAGGAATAGTTCTGTGAAATAAAATAGAAGACAAACAATGAATGTTGACAAACCTTTTCTCTACTTGCAATTATAAATAGCGTCGTTAGCTTGTTTATGCAAAGCAAATAAACAAACGAATTTACCCGATCATTTTTAAATTTAGTGGAGTAAAATTTGCTTGCATCAAGATTAGGCTTTTTCTTTCTCTACCGAAACGTGATATACATTCTATATTTAAAGGAAAGTTGGTGTGAAGGACAACCTTGGAATAGAAATGTAGAAAGGGTATTTGAAACGAAGAGCATTTAGATACAGTTAAGATACAGCTTTTATGATACAATTAATGTAACCTGCATGAAACGAAACATTTTAATTATTTTAGCGCGATGAACCCCAAGTAAATGCATTTCTTCATTATGACTCACTAAATACTTTTGCCTCAAGTCTTAAACCCAAGTGTGTTGATGAATTTTCTCTAAATGCCATTAATATAAAGCAGTTTTGCCAAGTATTTTATTGATTCCAACACAACCCAACGCCAACAACCTCATCGTTCTAATTATTTTCAGCATGTCTTAGCGGGATGTTTTGATTTATATGATTAACGCAATCAAGGAGAATTACCTTTGTATTCAAAAGTATTTTAACCTCTAATCAACTTTTTTAAATACATTTTCTTTTTAAACATGATTCATTTTGATTCAAATATAGAAATGCGGTAGAATAACAATTTTTCGTTTAACATTTTAAACAATATCCATTATTTGACCTTGGTCTTTGACTTATGTCAGAATATTATTTGCTCAAAAAGTCATTATCACTTCGGAAGATTTCTCCAGATCACTTTTTATTTTATTTTTAATTTTTCCCCATCATAATAGGTACAAAAAAGAACACAAAAAATCAAATCGAAAATAGTAAAAATGTATCAAAAGTTAAACTGCACTTCAAAGAATTCTGAAAAATGAAGTAATGGAATGATCTCTCCATTCCATTCCTAAGAAGATCATTTCGAACAATGACATGTTAATAATTTTCAATGTCCAAAAGTTATCAAATGAGGTGTGATGGTATTTATTTATGTTTGTAGCTCACTCAAAAGAGCTTCAGAGAAAATATTATGTGCAGAAAATCAGTTATGAATACGCTAAACAAGCTTGAACAAATTTCGCTAATTATTATTACTATATTTTATACTTTGCAGCTAGATAGTTGATTTTGCTTATAAAAACCTTACAGAATCAATGTAAAGCTATTTAAAAATAAAATGCAACTAATAATAACAATATTTTTTTACTTCTATTATTAATAATCTGTTATATAAATATCCTCTAACTACTCCTTCTAGTGCTTTTCTCAAAATGTTTCGTGTTAGACTTTGAATACCTGAAATATACATTTTTGCGTAATAAATGGTGTGAACTGTTAAAATACATTTAATAAAAGGTTCACATGTGCGACATACATGAAAGAGTAATTTTTTATCAAATTTTTAGATAGGGGAAAAATGCACGTTCCATTTTACAAGAATTTTGTTTTTGCTATATTTGAAGAAAGGTGAATCGTGAAACTCATTCAAAAGTTCATAACGTGACTTTAATAAAATAAATATAATAAGTTTTGTCAAATTACAACAGTTACTGAATCACTGAATGGACGGAAATAAAAAAAAAATAAGGAAGAAGTGAAGAAAATAGAAATAAATAAATAAAACAAAAGCTCAAGTCAAACTCAAGTGTAATTTATAAATTTCCACTGCTTTTGTGTTTATTGACTCCCGATTTATCAAATTATTTAAATAAGTAACATGACCTACAAGCCATTTAGGCTATCTAAACGTCTCCAGAAGATATAAAGAGACAATATTTTAAAAACTATAAAATATCAATTTCAATCCATTCCATTTTTAATCACAAATTACGATTGAGACTGATTAAAAATTAACTTATATTGCTATTGTTTTAGGACAACATAATTATAATGCTTAAGGTTTAAACAAAAGTTGCTTATCACTTATTTGGCATTTAAAAATTACTTACTATAGATGATTTAGAAATTTGTTTTATCTCACATTTCACTAAATGCATTTCATGTACGTGCGCCTGTATTGATGTAGACATATGGTGCTGTGAGAATTTATCCTAATTAAGTTATCATCCGTATTTTCACGTATTACTAATATGTACATTGTCCGGTGTTTAAACATATTTTAGGAACTTCATCAACAAGTTTCAAATAATTGCATGTGGATTGTTTCAAATCTCTGGATCCTTAAAAGCTTTATGATATGGCTCATTCATTCCTCCAGATTACTGACTCAGCATGCATATTATTTACAACATACCACGTTGTCAAGGGTTAGATTACATGTAAAATACTTTGGCATTCACAACACTAATTTTCAGGAAAAAAAAAGTTTTTTACTTCAGTAAATTTATCATTATATTAACAAACGTTTTGCCATAAGTTAGGGCTGTAATGTTATCAAGCCTGCCATGCACAACAGTGTGGATCACGCGCATTTCTGAGAAAAAAAAATCCCATACTAGTTAATCCCGGTGATATTGGAGGTCCAACAATAAAGTTCACAATTATTAGCTCTCAATGACTAAAATTTGTTGATTTTGGTCACATGGTGACATTTAGTAGGTATACAATAATTTAAAGAAAAAAGAGCTAAAAAATTTCCTTTTTTTTCAATCAGTGCATACAGTTCATACAAAAAGATCAAATATATAATTCAAAATTAATATTCCTGACGTGTCGATCAAAACAAGAAACAGAATTACTTCACCACATGCAGCTTTTGTTTAATCTAATGCAGCCATATATACGAGCCAACGCATCACGCATTCCATCAGCAATAGTTTTATAGCATTGTGATTCGCAGAGACCAAAGTACAAGGTATAGCAGAAGATATCAAGTATGTTATTAAGTACAGCGCATTGTAAGATTTTCTAATAAAGGTGTGACAAGTTATTGAATTTTCCTCTCATTATTCTTCCTAACCCCCATTATTCGATAATTAGCTAATTTTGATAAAAATGTGTCTGAATGAAAAGCCAAAAAATGTAAAACTCACAGTAACTAGATCGTATAATAAATTCGTTGGAACTGTTTGAACTCGATTCTTTCTGCAAAACTACCATTCGGGAACGCATACTTAAACCGGATTCAAAAATCATTATTTTTATTACGTTAGAGAAGTAAGGGTAATCTTTTTATAAATGATCCTAGTTTTTAAAAAGAAAAAAAACTTGTATTAAAGTTGTATCTTAGTTTTATCCTACCATAAAAAAAAAAAAAAAAAAAAAAAAAAAAACCCTCGTTAACTTTTCAATGGCGGATTTGAATAATTTGTAAATTATACTAACGCTCATGAAAGGCAAGTAATTTATTCCGAGAGAATTATGCTCGGTGAATTTAAAGTATTTTTTTAACCTAATTTACCGCACACTTGTAACTTGTAATTTGTTTAAAGTATAGATCCAATATGGGTAGATAAAGGTTTAGGAAGAGAGAAAATATACTTATGCAGCGAACAACTTCTGATTAACATTAAAACATAGTAATTTTAATTTAGTGTACTTAAACATTCCTGATATAGAGTAGCGACATTCATTAGTACATTATTATTGTTACTCAAAACAAAAAATAAAATAAATAACAATTGCATGGAAAAGTAAATTTGCATTCCATTACCCTCTCTCCCATTAAAATAAATAAATAAATAAAATAAAATGAGGCATGAAGTGTTAACTATTGAATTACATCTTATGAATACGTGATCGTAATCACAGCTTGTCTACTATACAATTTTTTTTCAAGTAACACTTTTTCATGGTTATAATCTTCAGAAATTGTTTGTAAAATACATTTTAATTTTTACATTTTAGAATTATGGAAAACGAAATAAAAAACTTAGCTACCATTTAGAAGTTTACTGCAAAAATATCATAAAATTACGAAGAAGCTCTAATTCCCCCAAGTAAATAATGGCATTTGGACTAGTGGGTTTTAGGTGTGGTACGCTTGCCATTCGTAGCTTGCAGATCTTCTCAAGATAGCAAATACAGAAATAAAATATCATAAATGCTTGTTTTTAGTTTTTCCATTGTAATTATTATTGCAAAGATTATTAGTTATAATAAATGTTAAAAATATACTTTCCGAAACAATTTTGTTTTAGATTTTTTTTCCTTGTTCAATTTGCAATGCTTTATTATTATACCATGCTAATAGTTTACGGATACAAAACTGATCAGCAATCTAATTCAGTATTAAAATAGTATCAGTTTTAAATAGGAGACCATTGTTTTATGCATTAATTTCACATGAATAATTTTGTCTTCTTCTAAAAAAAGCGGGGGGGGGGGGGGGCTGTTAACAACTCCTCCCATTTCTCCGTATAAGAAATGTATATTTCCAAAATTAACGGATTCTGATCAAGTAATATTTTTGAAAGAAGTTTTATTTGCAATTAAAATTTTTGCGCAAAGGTTTTTGTATATATTGCATATGTATATATTAACCATTAACTTTTTGCATGCAAAAATATGAGAATATTTAAAACTACGTATTCTTCCGTTCAACTTTTTAATATTTACATACTTTTGAGAGCAGTTAACTTGATCACGTTTTTTTCTATTTCATTTTACGTTTCAAATTTGTATGCTGTGACTATAAATTATTAAATTATTCTCGAAGCAGAGAATAATTTAATAATTATTAATATTTACGCATTTTATTACTTATTAATTTCTTCATTCATTTGCAGCTACATTTTAAAAAAAAACAAGTTTCACAGTTATTAAAACTTCCTTTCATTTGGAAGCTTATTTCACACCTTCTTAAACAAAAGTAGTCTTCGAAAAACGTATGTGTCTGAAATTAGAATCAAAACCAATTACAAAAAGTTTTGAATCACATCTGCTAAGTTCTTGCGTAGATTTTGTGTTCGTCAAATTCCTTTTATCATTCATTACCATGCGATATACTAATATAATAATCATCACATGCGATAAGACTAAAGAAGATGTTAAAATATCCTTCCGAAAATATTTCTAGTACTGGCAATTGATACGACGATTCGCTAGCTACCAATCACACAGCTGATAAAACTCAAAATATTTACAAACTTTTCTCTTTTTTTCATGATGGAAAAAATTAAGCAAGTAATACTTAAGACAAACGTACATAAGTATACATAAATAAAAATATATGTACACATTTTAGTATAACTACTTAAGGTAAGACCATGACAGATTTAAAAACTAAAACAACACGTATTAAAATACGATCCAATAAAAATTAATTATTTATTGAAAAATGTTTTTAAACGCACCCCCTGAATGAAACACAGAGAATACCAAACCCATATTGTATTCCTTCCCGGTATTTATTTAACTGCGGTATTTTCGGAAAGTTTGTTAAGTATGGCAGCCCTATTTCTCTTTACCACATTCATGTGCATGTACTCATTAAGTTCCAACCTTATTTGAATATTTCTAATAATATAATATAACGATAGAATATGAATAATTTCGTTCATAATGACATCGAAAAAGCTGTATTCGCAATCACTATTATACGTAAATAGCATTTATGCTGAACTACTTTCATTGAAAATGCCATTTACATAATATCTAATTAACAAGTTATTATGCTGATAGCGCTTAATAGTCAACATTTCCCCATGAAATGCAATAAAAATAAATACAGTTTCATGAATATATGCAACAGGTAATTTAGTCGCCCTGCGTTAACAGAAGACTTCCTATAAAAGAAAAGTGGTATTTCTAGATTTAATAAACACTACATTATAATGTGGCGAACCAATTATTTATTAGTAAAGTCAAGTTAATACAGAACTATCACAACTAATTTGCCATCAGGATTTAACTCCACAAGACTTTCTAAATGTTATTATATATAATTTTTCCTATTTTATTTTAGTACCATAATTCTGAAAAATATTTCAAAGCAACGCTAAATATAATAAAAATGTTTAAAATAATTACACTTTTTAACAATATAAATACCTTGCACTTAGTTTTATTTGTTTATAATTTCTAGAAACATAATTTATATCACTGGTTTTCGTTTTAGCTTATTTTACTTAAATGTCCAATTGTACTCTATTCGGTTGGACTGCCAAATGTTATTTCTTTGTCTATACGCAAAGAATTTTTAGATTAATGTTAATAATCTTTCATAAAATACGGAAACACGAAATTAAATATAACGAAAAAGAGAGACAAAATAGAGAGAGAAAAAAAAACCTATGGTTAAGGTACCTACATTATTGACATACCACCCATTATTGATACTTGGAACACGGTAAAATAATTGTTCGAGCTCAAATTGGATTATAAATTTAGTGCCATTTCAAATCAGCTAACAAGTTCCACCCAAATAAAATGCCTTTTGCGGGATAAAATAATAGGCAACACTGATTTCTTTCATGAGGTATTCATTCAGATAGTTATGAATAATTAAAGGGTTTTTAAGCTTATAATTTATACACCAGTGTTTTCTAGGCAATTGTTCAGAATGACAGTTTCATGCTTGTCTATAGCTCCTAAGAAAGCCAGGATCGGGAATAGCACGTTATTTTTTAAAGAAAAAGGATAGAAACCCTGATCAGGTCGGCCCATTTCACTCATTCACTCATTAGCACTGATTATTGTTTAACCTCGTATCACTACGAGCAACACATTCGAAATGGTATCTGAAAATTGCAAAAAGTGCCTACTCATTGACCTTACTGATAGTTGTGAGTGTTTGTATTCCTTCGTTAATTCTTCCTTCACTTAAATAGCTGAACAGTGAACAGAGCAGATTTCTTCGCAATAACAAAAGTGTCTGAACATGATTTCGCTAACCATAACATCACCTATTAACTTCTTACACCCATTGTGTGGAACAATCTAGTTGTTTTGAATTTCCTCCATATGACCTGACAAATAGTCTCACACACATAATCTCCAGACACTGGTAGCCTAGTGGTTAACATGTCGAGCGTCCCACCGGAAGATTGGGCTTTCGATACCCGACCCGCTGAAAACCAGCTATGTACACTTGGAGATACGTGCATGTAAAATCCGTGGACCCCGAAGTCCCGAGGTAGTTCCGAGGGTACCAGAGTGCGGAGAATTTCCCTTCCCTACAATCTTAGATTAAAAAAGAAGGTGGTAGCGACAACTGGTGTCATCCAAATACATAATGACTAATGAGCGAAGTCGCTTCCTGTAGTGCTCATCTATAAACGGAAGATGCTCCATACTGCATTAATTCCTAGTCACTCTGCGAAGGGAAGCTTGGATTCCCAAGTGGCATTAGAAACAACATCATCTTCATTTCACGAATACAAACATTAACTTAATTCCTATTTTACACGAAACAATGATTGACAACTACGAAGAGGCATCTGCATAAGCTAGAAAAAATGCGTTATTTTCGCCCCCTATCGTTGCGATTTCACTTCCTTCAGTTTTCACATTCTTGTACATATTTCCATGAATGCAAATTTATATAAATACGTTTATAACAACTATGTTCGCCATTATCACGTGTTGCTAATTTATTTTATATGGCATTACTAGTGTTTATGGAGAAAATAAGCCTAATAATAAATAACTTTTCAACTCTTTCTGTACAATTTTAAGATTATTTTCTCAAAATGCATTTCGTTTTTACTCCGAAGCATTAAGCACCATATTTTAAGTGAGAAACGTTCCACTTTCCATCACTATCATAAAATAATGAAGTTAATACGGAAACAAAGTTAATAGCCATATTAACGGAACAATGAAAATTGATGACCAGCATTTTATTAGCGAATTTTACATGCCATAAAATTATTTTTTCTTTTTATATTTACCTAACTTAAAACAGAGCACGAAAACATTTCGCCTTGTTTCAAAACCATTACCTCGCGGAGAAATCTTCGAATAAAACTACAGGCTGGATAAGTTGTTTTTTTACTAAACTTGAGACGTGACAATTGTAAGTAATAAAAATTTTATAGCATCCTTTCGGTAGCACAATAAAAAATAACACTTAAGGAAAAATCATCATAAACTGGAAATACTTAACAACGTAATTTATTAGTTGTTTTTAGTGTTTTTTTAAATACCCTCCGAGTTTTTTTTATTTAGGTTATCATTCAAGTTTTGTATAATGTATTACTTATTTCTTGATAAGGTTTTCTTTTTAATTGTGCACCAGGCAAGACAAGTTTGCTTATTTAAAAAAATTCTCGTTTAATTAAGTTTTTTGGTGCTTCTAAATACGTTAGGAATACACACATTTTTTCTTTACACAATAATTCGATAATATATTTCATAGACGATTGTTTTAATTAATTTCTTTTTTCTTCTTCTTCTAAAAACCGTGTTCTGGAAGTGACCGTTTTCCCAGTTATCTGCAGTAATCAAAAATAAAGTAATGTAATTAATGCAACACTATATATCACTCACGTGTTTCAGCGTTACAAAATACAGCTTTTTCGATGTCATTATGCACAAAATTCTTCAGATTCTATTATTATATTCTATTAAAGACTGAAATAATGCTGGAGCTTAACGAGTACATTTACATGAATGATGTATACAATGAATTTTGATAAATAGGGATGCCATACGTTACAAACTTCCAAAAAATACCGCAGTTCAATAGACACCGGAAAGGAATACAATAAGGATTTTGTATTTACAAGGATTCTCTTTATCAATGTACAGAACTGGGGTTTTCCTGATGTAGGAAATAATCGTTTCTGAATGTCACTTTGCGGTCAAAATAATTGCCTCGGTTATGCTAATGTTAAAGAGTCCACAAAATAATGTCCCAGTTTCAATTGTATATTATAGCAGGTTAATTTAGACTATTTGCAACAAATTATAGATCAAATTGAAGGTAAACTAACTAACTTAGTTTTTCCTACAAATATTCAATATGTGCACCTTTAGTTACACGGCACGCATCCAAGCTATAGTCCAGTTCTTCCCATACTGTGGTTAGCAAGTCCGATGTAATGGAAACAATATTACAATTCTGTGCCTGAACTCTATCAACTATTTAAGTAACTACGTAACATTTAAAAGCACATTTAAACTTTAAATAAACCGTGTGTTGAACTGAAATTACTCATTGACTATTAGCAAATTGCAGAATACAAAACACTTAATGCTCAGGAGTTGTCATTTTGCGTATGTGGCGCTGAAGCGTGAAAAGAACAAATCGGTACTCGCGCATGCGCTTATCTAAAACTGTTTGAGTTACTCTTTAATTGTGTCCTTAAATCAGCACTCTACAACGCTTATAGTTAGTGATATTAAAATTTATAACTGGGGCGTTCTTTTATGGACACCATGTATTTTTATCTAATGTCTTTCTCGGGGTGGGATAAGATTCCTCAAAAACGTTAAAGTTACAAGATTTCAGTGAGTCGTCGAAGTATATAAACTACTGGTTTAAGCGAAGTATTTATTTTCCAATCCAATTAACAATTTCCGAAATGGAAGCCTACACTATCGTGCCTTTCTTTTGCTGCGCGGAGAAATATTAAATAGAACTGACTCGCAGAGTGAATTTATGGCAGTTAGGATCACAATTGCGTTAATGGTGATAAGGGAAACAACCATTCTGAATGTAGAAGATAAGAGGATCAATTCACTGTGTCTAATGCTATATTAATAAGCCTTCTTAGTATAATACTTGCATTTCACGACAGTCGGGGAAACAGAGTGACCTGTGCTCAAGACTGATAAAATTACTAACAGGATGAGCTTATTGCTGGATGTTTTCAGGATATTGTATGGATGCTGTCTGAATAGCGAGAGAGATTGATCCTTTCATACAATAACGTCAAAAGAACGTACTATTGTCTTTCATAATGTTATTGCAAAGTTTATATTTGCAAACAAGCCTTTTGAAGCAGATTTATTCTACTAAGTTTTATTGGATTATGAATTTAGCAAACCTAAATAAATATAGAAAATGTACAACTTAATTCTTTTTAAACAAAGCTGTTTAAAAGACCCAAGAAGATTTTATGTCAAGATCTTTAAAAACACTACAGGGATGGAATCAAATCAAAATCAGTTACTTCTCTTTACAAATGAAAGTTTTTTTTTCTTCCTAATGGGGGGCTGCATATGGTCGTTAACCTTTGCAGACCTATTGTGTACCCCGGTAATCGGCATCCATTTTTTCAAGCAGTACCACTGTCGGTGGATGCCATTGCGACTGAGAATTTGGACGCTCAGTTTCCCCTAGATAGCGGCACCTGAGCTCTCATTTGATGCGAATTGCACTAGGTATTTAATTTAGCCTAGAGTATCCAATCATGAGCCTAGAGTATCCTAGAGTTCACAATCATGCGACATGGACGCAGACGATTTCCTGCATCTTGAATATCCACCGACTTGGGCCAGGTTCGAACCTGCGATCTTGGGCGTACGAGACCTGCGTCTTATCACTACGCCACCCTGTCGACTTGCAAATGAAATTACAAGTTATGACATAAGACATTTTTTTAAGTAGCCTCTGCTATTGTACAAATTTATAAAAAAGGGACATCATTTGATGGCAAGATTTTTCCATAAGAAAAATGTTTCTTTTATTTTCGGGTTATGTTATCTAGTTTCCGATAGTGCATTTACCTTGTTTATATCAATTGGAAATACAATTTATGCAAACAAAGATATGAAGTTTTATTAAGCTAAGTTTTGTGAGAGTGTTCATGTTTGTATGCTTTGTTTTAAATGCTAAATGTGAGTGGTCTTTTGAGCAGAGCTGCGGAGTCGGTAGGAAAAATGACCGACTCAGACTCTAAAGCCCTTATATATATATATATATATATACATACATACACATAAACACTTGTATGTATTATGTGGGTGATTCCCACCAAGTTCCAAAAAAGTACTGCCACTCAAAAACTATTCCATTCAATTAAAAAAAAATGTTTCTATTAATTGCATTATTTGCATTTTTATTAACAGTTAAAAATGATTTTACATTGATGTTGAAAAATTACATTTTTAAAAGGTTAGGTTAAATATCAAAATCATTTTCCTTCCTGGCATTCACCAACAATGTTTAGAATAATTATGTTTGTTTCAAAATCCACTATACTTTTTCTCCCTGATTAATTTCTTGTATCTTAAACGATGAAAGCACTTCTAAAACATACGCACAAAAAATAATTTCTAAAATATTTTTAAGAGATACGTCGTTGTTATGTCAATATGCAGTGTACTACATGACTCGAAAATTTAAATTTTCTGGGCACCTATGTTTTTCTCTATCGTATGCGTGAGATGCAAATATAGGGGCTTCCATCCTGTGGGTCCCGGCCCTAAATGAGGTCACGAGGCACTTATCATGGGGTGGCCACATAATTTCTAATTTAATCAAAAAAACTTGCCACACTTACAAAATTACTTTTTCTTATATTAAATATGATTTTGAATTTTATGCTTAACTTAAGGGTATAAATTACAAAGAAAGTGTCTAGTGACATGAAAAGTTTCGTCATATCCGATCAGAAAATAATCCTTCAAAAATATTTAAAAGAAATAAACGTACGAAAAATATTCAAACAATAAAGAGAAATATTCAAATAATATATACCAAAAGTATTAAAATGATACAAATAAATTAAATAGGGTCCAATAATTAACAAAAATATTCAAATAAAAACAGTTTCATTATATGGCTGCAACCAATTTTGGTTTGAATGCTTCCATTATTTTATGAGAGCAGTAACGCGTAACGAGAGAAACGTTCAGTGGAGCCATCCCTTTTGATGGGATAACCACCACCAAAATCGGTATGTGTATACGAAATTTATTTTCATTCCAAGCATTATATTTTCAGTTAGAGTAAGCACAAAAAAAGTGTTGAGGTAAAAATGCAATCTTTCAGTTCAACTCCACTGTAATTTGTTTATTTTAGGGTGCTTTCACACCAAAGGCGTCAAGGACAAAAAACTTGTTTTTTCTTCTGCGCAACAACAGAGCATATTTTTGCTTTCAAAACTATGCTCTGCGCTTGAGCAAATGAGAAAAGAAGTTTTTTGTTTTTGTCGCCTTTGGTGTGAAAGTACCCTTAGTGTCCTTGGACATTGTTAATTATACCTTAAAAGTATGACTGGAATGCAATCTTGTTATTGCATGTTCTCAGCAGGAAACATTTATCTAAAAAGGAAAAAAAATAGAGTCCTTTCCTGATAAGTGAATGAAGCCTACAAAATAACAGCACATGTCAGCAGCTGAAGTAAATGCCAATATATTACATCGTTCTCTGTAAATATTAACAAGGGTAAGATAATGAATACTAAAGCAAAAAATTAAATTATTTTGAAGATTTTTTTTTTCTTAATTAAAAATTTTGAATGTGTTCTGAGAATCATCTGCACACATTAAATGTGTCTTTTAAGTAATATAAAAGACATAATAGATGCGGCAGAAAAAAAAACGAGAGCATGAACATAAATACAAAAGTTATATTTTCTATATAAAAAATAAGTAAGTGCAACAATGTAAAATTCTTTATTTCAATAATAATTCAATCAGAGAAAAAAAAAGAAAAACCACCGAATTACGTAGAAAAGAAATGTGAATAACAATAATAAAAATAATATTTTTTTTCGTTGTTATAATATTAAAAACGTTTGAGTCTTTAAAGTGATACAAAAGCGACATAAGTATCATGCAGAACGCAAACAGAAATTTCGTAAGGAGTATCAGTAAAAAATAGGCTCCTTCAGTTATGAATGAATGACGTATCTGTGCATGTTCCACGTCATAAGATCTGTTGATAAAGATTGTTCCGAGCAAATCCATGTGGTAGAACAGGATTTATATCGGATTGAATTTTACTCGTAGGCGATAATGTTAAAGTTTTTTGAACTGTTCAAAATTGAACGAGAAGTTGATCTAATGTATATATATATATATATATATATATATATATATATATATATGATTTTGTGTTAGTGGCCAAGATCTACCGAATAAAAAAAAATTACATCGCGGACACTTCCCTCAAATGTTATTGAGGGGGGGGGGGCAGATTGATCGACACGACAGTCAGATAGCCCGAGCGACAGGCATAGAGACATACCAAGAGACAGACGCACAGTCTCCCCATCTCAAAACCCTACTTTCAAGTTTTTACTTTTCAATCTTTTATTAATTAATTCAGTTATTTTTGAATTTTCTTCGTTTTTACGAATATTTGTACAATACATTAGGCCTTCTTTCATACTTTTTTTATTACTTTTATAAGAAAATTGATTAAAAATGACTAATAAGGAAAAGAGCTTGCAAAAACACGTCAACATAACAATGCGTTAAAAAATAAAATAAAGAAAGTTGATAAAGAAACACAATTGTTATTCAGAAGGTTGGTTAGTTCATATTACCAATTATTTATTTTGAACTGTATTTCACATCAATATTTATCGATTTAATCTTTCATTCCACAACCCTTATTCATTCTTTTAAGTTTTTCTTTATGTAATTATCGTTTTTTTTTTTTTGCAAGAAATTATACAGAGGCGCTGGCACCGCCCAATAACTTTGATCAACTGCAGTGCAGCTAACATTTCAGGGACTTAAACAAAATATTTGGAAACATCTCACGTTTCATTGTTTTCCATTTAAAGCACAAGGGGCATTTTTATCAACATGGATTTTTTTTTCTCAAAAAGATGAACAAAACATTCAAACAAATAATATACTTAAAACCAAAATGAAAAATCTTTATTGTTCAATTGCATCAAACAAGATCATACTTGTAATTTGTCTTTTAGCCTCGAAATGGGGTAGTATGTTTTTTTCTTTTTCTCCAAGACTAATTTAAGGAACTAGAACGGACTAAGTGAAACTGATTTGTTTTTAAATTTCTTCTTTTAATTTTTTTGGTGGAAAGGATGCTTCCCAAACTTACAATATAGAAGTCTGATGAGAAATACACTTTCAAGATGAAACAAAACGTTCTGTCTAGATTTATACGAGACTACTTTCCCGTATGCACCAATAGCAAATTTATACTCTAGCTAACTGTATCTTTCTTTCTCATTTACCTAAGTTCTTAATTGCTTCAAATATACTTTTTCTAGTGTTTTATACATATTCATTCACTCATTCATTTATTCATTCAATCACTAACTAACTTATTCATTCAAATATAGCTTTTCAAATCCATATTAAAAAATTTCGTAGGAAAATAGGCTCGTTTAGTTCTTGTTGAACTTCGTATATGTACATGTTCTAGGTCATAACTTTCTCGAACCCCCTGCCTCCCTCGAAGCGTGACATCATTTGTGAATGACCCCTTTTAGGTAGTGTTTAAAAAGTGCAAACATGCCAGGGAATGTTTCTACGTTTTAAATAACAATATAGAAACGTAACCTCTTGAGCGGCAATAACGAGCAGACTTCAGGTCTGTTTCTCTACGCATCTGGGGTTTACGCTGACATGTGATGGCGGGAGAAGATTTACGAAGACGTTCCATAGATGTAACGACCCACGGGCATCAAAAATAAATAAAGCACAGCGAGGTTGAATTTTTAACACTCATTTTGGATGGTGCTTTTGGAAAGATTCATCACGATGGGTTCATGGCGCACGATTCATAACTAGGTCCCATCTTTTCGGTATTGTTCCTAAAAAATCCGTCTGTTAAATCAGGATTTATATAGGATTGAAATTTCCCCGTCGGAGCTAATGTTTTTTTTTTTTTTTTTTTAGCTATTAAAAAAATGAACAAAAATTGATCATATCAAAACGTATTTCACGCCGAGAGATCCTTCAAATACACTTATTCATAGTAACTTGGATCGCATGCCCAGAGTTTACATAATTTTCTTCATTTTGCCCATAGGCGCCCCCCCCCCGAGGTATTGTTTCATTTGGAGGACATTGAAGCCCAGGTGGATTTCACGTGCACCCGCTTTCGTATATGTACACGGTCCCGGAGCGAATCAGTTGCCAGAGGGGGCCACCCTTATAAGCCCCTGAGCTCGGTCATTGTCGATTCACTTTCGGTGTTCTTTGGGAACCGAACGTCTACCAGCTGGTCTACTGCAGGACAATGAATGAATAAATGAGTGAGTGAATGGATGAATGAATAAATGAATGGATGAATGGATGAATACGGGAATGCATGAGTGAGTGAATGAATGAATGAATGAGTGAATGAATGCGTATAAAACGTAGAAAAAGGTATTTTTGAAGTAATTAAGGATTAAAGCTACATCAGAAACAGAGATAGATAGCTAGGTTATCAATTTGATATTGGTGTATACGGGAAAGTAGGCTCGCATAGTTCTAAACGGAACTGCTTGTTAATATGGATTTTAAAAAATCGTTCTGTAATAATGCACTTAGCGCACAGTCTTTGAATTTTTAAAGGTTCATATAACAATGCACGTAAAAACATAATAAGAACCTGTTTTATGGAAAAAAACAATGATTTATGAATACATTACATTGATTAATGCTTTGAAAGATATATTATATTTTAACAATTATTTATTTTTAATAAAATAACGTATTTTATTATAAATAAACGAAAACTACAGTATAAACGCCTCAGTTGAAATAATTTCTCGCACATTTATTTAACTTATAAAATAAAGTAGTTGCTTACCTATCGTATTATTGAAAAGTATAAATAGTTTCTTATGCTTTAAAGTTATAGTACTCCGCTGATTTAAAATTAGCTACAGCATCAGTAAACGAAATGCACATATACTATTGTTTTTGCAATAAAATCTCAGGCAGAGGTTGGTGAGATATTTCTTTAAATGTAGCAGGTGGTTAATATTTCATGCTGCTTGGACTTTGATATCAGCAAGAGTTGAAATATTGTGTTGGCACTACTTTGAAAGTTCATAGTTGCAAAACTTTTCGTATAACGCCAATTGTTTCCAAGAAGCTTCAGATTTCAGTAGAAAGTAAAGTAAATAAAAGGCGATAGTTGAATTAATTCGTTTTGAAAATAGTTGTTGTTTTTATCTTTAAATACATGCTGTGCTTCTGTAATAAAAAAAAATGTTTATTAGACCAAGGAAAACGTCTGGTACAAAAAAATGCAATTACCTAATATGTAATTCAGGCGGGTCGAACAGAAAATGCTTTTGCAGTTAACTCTATGACTTATGTTATTTTATGTAAAAAGCAGAAGTTATTCGTAAATTTGACAAACCTTCGTTTTGTAGAAAAATGGTGGATTTAGTAATGCTCTTGTACTTCGAGTGTACATTTAAATTTCAAACAGTGTGCGCAAATAAATGTAAACTGATCATGTGACCGATCGACAATTTGTTGCCCACATTAATTGTTAGCTCAGTCTCGAAATGCTTACTACCAAATACGGAAGAGTGTAGACATGGCTGTTCGAGATATTTGATGTGTAGCGTGAACTATTTTTTTCAATTAATGTGTTCTGAACCAAATTGACTACAAAATGACTCTTCGATTAAACGCGACTTAAAAGTGAAAAATCGGACACGATCTTGTAATGTACATTAACTATAATTGTATGAAGAAATTTTCCAGAATGTATCTGAAAAAAAAAAACAAAAAACGAATCTTTACTTTTAAATTAAATGAAGAAAATAAATTTTAGTTGAAAATGTTGGTGCAGTCTTAACTAAACGTATTTTAATAATTATTAGTTAAAGAGTAAAGAAGAAAAAAAGAAAAAAAGAGAAGAAAAGAAGACACTTCTCTTTTTTTTAAAGAAAAAAAGATAAATATATATATGGTACCGTATATGTATAAATGTCTCAATTACTAGAACTGCATACTTTGTGCAATTAGAAATAAATTCTTGCATAAACGATAGGACAGAAATAACTATTTTAGTTGGATCTATGTTTTCGTACGAAAATAATTTATAAGTAATGTTTATTTCGATTACAGAAAAAAAAGTTAGAAGAAGCAATTTAAAACGAGTAATTTCGTTTACATAATCCTACCAGAAAGTTCAAGAAAAAACTCCCATTCGAAAAAGACTCTTCAGCTTTTCAGCTAAAATTTTGAATAATTTACAAATTAAAGTAATCTAGTTTAAGTAGTCATTCACTTTAAGGCTTAAGCTTTTGAATTGCAAATACTACCAATTCTTACAAGACATTCTCTTTTATTCGTAGCGTAAAACTGCAGATACCATCCTTTGGTTTAAAAGACATAAATTACAATTGATCAAAAAATGGGTTACCATGACACTTAAAGGTTCTTTTGATTTTATCTTCTATGTTTTTATGTTTTCGAGCAAAAATACAATTTTGAAGTTCTTTATAAAGATCTTCAATGATATATATATATCGTAACACGAAGGTTACGCGCAGGAACAACTACTTCGACCATGACGTCTAAGTAGTTTGAAAAGCCAATGCAGCTACAATCTTTTTGGGTTGAAGCGCCATATTTAAAGGTAGGCGGGAGGTAGTCTTGTGCCGTGTGCCGGGAAAAAAGTCTGCAACCCGACCTGAATCAAGATGGTGTTTAGAATTTTAAGTAGCAAAGTTTGAAATATATGATATTGTGGTATTAGTGTGTGGATCTTCGACGTTCATTTTCTAAGCGCAAGGAACAGAAAGAAATTCGTCTATAGTTGAAGAAGACAGTAAGAACAGATGATCCAAACTACTAACTTGATAAAGTATGGACTGCTGAGTGAATATTTTATGGCCAGAAAGATATAGCTTTGAACTCACCATCAACAAGCAGTGTGATGTGAATATTACCTTTGTTTTTAAATCTCCTTGCCTGTTTTTAATCTGTGAATATTTTGAGAAGAGACTTATCTTGTATTTTGCAATTTTTAAGGATTTTTTTAACTAATAAATGCTTATTTTAATGAGAAGATTGGTTCATTGAACTCCGGCGAAACTGGTAAGCGTATGTACATATTCTTTCATAATTTTAAATTATAAAAATAGATATGTTTTTGGCTTTGCTTTTCATATATACATATTAGGGAAGAAGGGAAACCTAAACAACGTTTCACAAATAATGGTGATTTTCTTTTTAAGCAATGTATAAGAAAGAAATTAGGAGAGAAACCGAGAAATATGCACAATCCCTAAACGAATATTCCCTACACCCCCCTAAATTAAACATATAAGTGATAACGGAAACTACACGAAACAAATTGTTATCGATTCAAATTTTGGTTTAAAATTTTTAAATATTTATTTTTTGAAAACCGTGAAATATGCACAACTCCCCTCCCCACCCTACTAAATTAAACATATATTTAGGAAACTTTACAAATCGATTTGTTATCCCCAATATTTATTCCTAAAATTTGATCCAATCTTGCAGAATATTTAATTCTCAAACTTTTAGTCGCAGTACTGAAACATTTTTGACCGAAATTTGTAAGAACTACTAATTATTAATTTGAAAAATAGAAATGCCATGCAACCTAGTAATTCCTAACAGCTTAGACTTCGTAACTTCGCTCCTTTAATTACAGAGTTAAATTGAACAGCGATTTGTTTTGAGAAATATATACAAGAATTTCTATAGTAAAATAGTATTAACGAATACTGGGAACAAATCAAAATTGTCACTCAAAACGAGTAGTATTTCACATAACTTATTTACCCCCCACTTCATCTATACAAATAAATTATTTTTCATTGCTTGTAGCTGAATAATTAACAAACTTTGAAATAATTTCCTTTACACAGGTTCTTTTTTAAAAAACATTCTTACTTTTTTAACAATAATTCAACGAAATTTTCTGTAACATAAACTCTTCATCTCACCCTTTAAAACTACGTTTGAATTTAAAGCGAAATTCAAGATCTTTCCACAATATATATTGTTTTTTAACCAAAATATATTTCCGAAAGATTAAACATTTTCAAAATACATCAATACTTATTTTCAGCTTGAATGAACTGCAATTAATTAAGTAAAAAGTCTGCTAAATTGAAAACAGCCATAAGTAATGAGTGTTGCAAGGAAAAGATTCATGTTAGGAAATAAACATCTTTGTTTCGCTTGTTCCTCGAAAAATAATGCTGCAAATAATTTATGAAAGAAGTGAAAATAATCTTCTTAAAAGATTATGGTTTTACTTTGGAAAACCAAGTTTTCTCGCTAGGATTTAATTTTACTGAAGGGAAATAGATAACTTTTGCTTTCTTGTGATTCAAATAATATCGCTTTAACTTACAAAATACATGAAACATTTAATGTATTAATTATCACTTTTCGTTGAAAAGGAAAAGGATATCATTGAACTAAAAATACGATTATCATGTCCATAAGGTCAATGTTACGAGAGAGTTGATAGTCCTTGAAAAATTTAGTAAAAAATTGCTTTTTTGAAACTTCAGTGAGCAAAGTTTCAGATTAAAATGACGTCATCAATCAAAATTTTCCCATTCCACATTGCTCACAATGAGCATTTTCACTGTGAACGATTGTTAAAAAAATACCGATTAAATTTCCTGCTATTCAAAATATTACTAATTGTGCTGAAAACTGCAGAATTGTTTGTATGGTACTCGATGATACGATTGGGTAAGTCACAAAAAAGTGAACTATATGGAAAATCGCATTGTTCAACATTTTTACTCTATCTTGAAAGATGAATGAGTAAATTCATGGTAATAATAAATTCGGAGAATATTCTCATGAAAAAGAACATTCTCGTAAACTTTAGTTGCACAAATGTAACAAGAATGCACATTTTAGATGTGAACAAGTTACTTCAAAAACATTACCTTTACAGAACAAATACGATCTCGAATGTATTGTTATTTTGAAAAAATGTTTTTGAAATAACTATTAAATTCCAACCATTCCATTTTTTGTTCACGAATATTTAGAATTGTTTTTGAACAAGATTGAAAGTTAAAAAACAAATATAAGATAAATTATTCTTAGGAACTTTTTTTTTTTTTTTTTTTTTTTTTTTTTTTTTTTTTTTTTTTTTTTTTTTTTTTTTTTTTTTTTTTTTTTTTTTTTTTTTTTTTTTTTTTTTTTTTTTTTTTTTTTTTTTTTTTTTTTTTTTTTTTTTTTTTTTTTTTTTTTTTTTTTTTTTTTTTTTTTTTTTTTTTTTTTTTTTTTTTTTTTTTTTTTTTTTTTTTTTTTTTTTTTTTTTTTTTTTTTTTTTTTTTTTTTTTTTTTTTTTTTTTTTTTTTTTTTTTTTTTTTTTTTTTTTTTTTTTTTTTTTTTTTTTTTTTTTTTTTTTTTTTTTTTTTTTTTTTTTTTTTTTTTTTTTTTTTTTTTTTTTTTTTTTTTTTTTTTTTTTTTTTTTTTTTTTTTTTTTTTTTTTTTTTTTTTTTTTTTTTTTTTTTTTTTTTTTTTTTTTTTTTTTTTTTTTTTTTTTTTTATGTATTTAAGATGTTTATAAAAGGTCACATTTACTTTCAAGAAAAAAGTAATATTCTTGATGATTCTCCAAATTTCAACTTCAAAAGCGTAATATTCTCTGAGAATATTTCGACTATTTCGACTCTCATTTTTACTTGAAACGAATTTAACTCATTATCGTTTTAAAGAACTCCAGTTCTCACAGCTTTTCAATGGACCGGGTGATTATTTAGACGCTTTAATGTGGCAATGGCAACGGTGAGTTCAAAGGCTTTCATATGATAAATTTCTAAAAGAAAGGCATAATATTCTTTCTACAATTTAAATCAATAATTAACGCAGGTGCATCTTCAATTCCTAATATACTGAGTTATTTTTTCAACAAATTTGTATACATTAGAATGAAAACTTAATACATGATATCATTTTTAAAGAGACCGCCACAAAACTAAAAAATATCTTTTCACGATTTTTACAAAAAATACGCAACTGAAAATAATAATAATAAGTTAAAAAGTAAACAAATAAATAAAAAAACAAAATTTTAAAGAGACTGCCTCAAAACTAAAAAATATCTTTTCACGATTTTTACGAAAAATACTTAACTAAAAATAATAATAATAAATTAAAAAGTAAACAAATAAATAAAAAAACAAAAGCATTGGTGAAACCTTGTCGTGCAAAACTATCATCATTCACGCTGGGAATGGTATTCTGCAACAAAAGGAAAGACGGAAAATGTCCTTGAAATTAATTTTTGCAAGTTGAAATGATTAAATGCATTTACTATGGATGGAAGAATTAATTTTGACGATTTTTGACGCTTAATTTTGACGTTGAGTGACGTGTAGTGTGACTAGTTTAGACGCAATGTTGAGCACTGACAAAATTGTAATTTCACAAACATAAAAACCCTTGCGGGACTACGGTATTGGTACTTGGACAAGAAAAACAACGGTAATAGATGATTAATATGTCGATAAGTAAGCAAAAATTCAATCAGGCGAGATTGTTTAGTTTTTTACTTGTGTATGACTTTTAACAGCAATTACTGTTGTGAAGTAACGCCAAATACGGGGATAATGTCAGCCTAATTACACGCCGTTGGGAACTATATCTAGACTATTGGGAATGAGCATAAAGACGGGACACCTTATTAAGGGAGTCACGTCCACTTTTAAGATGAAAGCGTGACGTTATCGCCAGAAATTCTAAAACTCGTTATTGTAAAGAAAAAGACCCGTCCGAATCCCTCTAGTATCGATAAACGCATGCTTATGTTGGCATTCTTGATCTGAAAGAACTATAAGAAATTGTTCCACATTTTCAGTTTCGATGGGGGTACTACCCCCTTAGTGATAGAGATTATAATTAGATACTTTTCTTATTTGTTCTAGTGCAAAATAAATAAATAAAATAATATTATTCAATAAATTAAAATTACGAAGATCACTTCTTCAGTGGGAAAATTCTAAGAAAGTATTGATAAAATACACACGAAAAGATGCCACAAAATTTTAATTAAAAATCACTTTAAGCAGTCCTAATCTATCATGATTCTAAAATACTTTTTTTCTTTTTCATTATATACGTAAAAGCTATTTTATCAAAATTGAATGGGATTTCTCTTCTATTGTATAATCGGATAAAGCTTGATTACACATTTTGTGAAAGATGAAATTTTGAGTCTATGAAAAGAATTTTTAATTACGTTTCTTCGCTTTTTCTGCTTATAAGGTTTAAGTATAAATCGTTAGGTTTTAAAATAAAATAAACAGTTTTTGAGTCTTAATATTTTTTCTTTATAACAGGTAGTATAAAACCAAATTCTATTACATCTGGGTACATAAGGAATATTTAGATGGGTGTATCCATATGTTCAAAAATCCAAATTAAAGATATTATTTTCTTCCCTCTCATCATTAATTTTGAAACTTTTTTATCAGACTTGTTTTCTTTTGCGGTTTTATTAAGTATTTATGCTATTTATGCCTAATATTGATACGGTGATACACTGAAAGTAAACTTAGTATGAGTGTTAGTAACTAAAAAATGAAACTTTATTTTTCAACGTCGTTTGTTTAAAGAAAAGCTGTTTGAAATCGTTTTATTATCAATATAGTTAGAAAGATGAGCAAAACTGCTTCGGAACAGAGGGTAAACACACACAGACACAAAGCAGAAACAAGTTATTTTCCGTATATATAGCGTAAAATTACATACAGATATTGTTGTATCTCTGCTACTAATTATAAAAATGTAACGCCATTTTGATTTGTAAAGAAGTTTTTAATTTTAACGTCACATTAATAATTATTACTTGTCTAATCAAATTTGCTAATATTTTTTTTCAACGAATTTTATCGCAACATAACGACCTTGAAGAAGAAATCAACACTGAGCTATGGGATCATTCATAAATGACGTCACGCCTCGAGGGGAGAGTGACTAGAGATAGGGGAGAGTAGACTCGAGGTTCGTGAATTTGTGACAAATTGTGCCATGGAATGGCATCATGCTTATGCAACATGGCATTTCATGTGACAAAAGGAGGAATCGGTACGTTGAAGAATGACATTTTGTGACAAAGGGGGGTAGGGTATCAAATATATGGGAAAAAAGCGTGACATTATTTATAGACGGTCCTTATAAAGGAGAACTCAAGCGATTCCGCACCAAGCAGTTTTTTTTTCTCCTAAAACAGAAAATAAGTTTAAAAGGCCTAATGTCTTATTAAAAATTAATAATATAAAAAACTTCATTGAATTTGATCCACATTTAGTTGATCTTTTTAACATATAAATTAAAAAATCCTCCATCTTGAGAACTGGACATAGAGTACAATATAAATAAATTAAACTATCTTTTGCTTAAAATTTTACGAATATTAAAAAGTATTGGATATGCGTCTTCTAACATTTCTCTTCCGTCTAAAATTAAAAAAAAAAAACAACATCTTATTAATAACACTATAGTGTGTCATTAAAACATAAAAAGAAATAAAAATTTTAAAAAATGAAATCTTTACCTAATATAGATTTTGGTGAAATGTTTTGTACCGAGTCCGCATTTACAGCAGAACGACCGAGAGAAAAAAGTCTTTTCTCCATTGTGATTTTTCCAAGATTAACTAGACATTTTCTGTTCGTGTGGGTAATTTAAAAACTCACAGAAAGAAAAATCTGATTTTCTCACGAAGCAGCGAGAGCGATTATCAAATTGGGAATCTTAGAGCCTTTGGAAAAGATACCTCATTCCTTCATAAATTTGTTCGGTTCTTCCAGACATATCTAAGGGCTAGAACAAGATATTAATAAAGATATAAATTAATTTGACCTTTGAAGTATATACTTGAGCAAGATCTAAAAGAGAAATCTAAGTAAAGATGTCTTGAGATAGAAAGTAATATTTCTTGCTGCATATTACTTTCCGCTGTAATAGAACAGAACAAAATCAAAAATAATACTTCTGACTGAAAAAACTATATCTATGGTTAACACGTTGGCTGCCGACCACGGGCCGGCGCGTGATGTCAATATCTGCCACAGTGCCAACCACGTGCGAGAGTTTACAGCGTTGTGTTAAGTGATGTCTCAATTAGCCAGCCACAAGCTCGCGCGAAAAAAGCTGCGCTATTTTATTTGCTTTTCGCTGCAGTGAGCATTTCCGGTGAGTTTACTGTGTAAAGATTCATCCCTAAGTGGCCGTCAGCGAGCGTTAGAGGCTTAAGCGTGGTGTGAGTGATGTCTCAGTAACCAGCCACCCGTTCGCGGGTGGGAAGGCTTCGCCTTTGTTGCAATATGCTTCAATCCACATTGTATGTTGGGTGTGTCTCCAGATACTACGTAATGTAAAGGTTCATCCTTAAAGAAACCGGCAGCGAACGTGTTAATTATAAACAGCTGTGTAAAATGTTTGTGTAGGTAAGTGTCGTAACAGAAATATGGGGGGTCCCAATTTGATGGGCATTTTTACGACCAACGGCGACAGTCCGTCTGGACCAACAATAGCGGAAAACACTATTTCAACAAAGCCCCATCGGAGGGATAAAATAAATATGAATGTTATGGCACGAGATGGTTGCGGAGGCAACAACACCCCCCATTTGCTCCCGAGGGCTTGCACTCGGGGGCATCTAAAAATACGATAGGCCAGAAAATGGCAGGTGCGAGTGGGAAGATGAGCAAAAGAGGCATGACGTTCTGATTGCGTGGATCTTCGTACCGCCCCACTGATAAACTCGCCAGCCAACGCCCGACGGGAAGCGCCCTGGTGGGGAGAAATCTAAGAAAAGATGGGAGGTCAATTGAGAATGAATTGGTCTAGACCTCCCATCAAATCAGCAAGAAGCTTTGGTTAATTAAAACTAAAATCTCGGCAAAAACATCATCAGAACATGATCAGATTTTGACAGATGAGAGTTTTCATCAGATCTTGACAGAGGAGACCAGTTTTTTTCCTGAGACCAGTTCTTCTTCCCAGTAGAGTCGCGAGAGACTCTTCCAAGGCAGAGATGGGCCCCCCATGCAGCACAAGAAGTTTCATATACGTATCATCAATGTTACAATCTTGCATTTACATAACATATCCCGCAGGTGCTTTCAAATACGTTCCAGGAACAAACCGGTTGTAACATATATTTTTGCACGTTGCAGTAACATTGCAGTTTGGTTTCAATGAAACTATGGGTCGATGCTTACTTTGTAACGTAACTGCAATGTATATTACACTATTCAATGATATGTGTTTTCTGTGGTTTGGCAACGACGTTCAGCGCATGCGCCGTCCAACGACTCGAAGCGAGAATGATTCGAAAGGTTCCAGAAGAACAAGTTTTGAAAGCCAATAAAAATTCTAGAGTAATTAAATAAATTATAGATTATATTGTATGTGAACTATTCTTTTGTTAAATAATTGCTTTCTGTTTTGTAATTACTTATTTGCATTACTGTTTTGCTTGTTCTTGTAGGTACACCGAAATTTTGCGTATTTTAAGTAATGTCAACAAGGATTAGCCGTAGTGTTTATTTCTATCGTTGCAAAAATTTGCAATTTGATTTGTTAATTAAACATAATTATCACTTTTTAAAACATTAATGGCATAGCTATATTATCATTATCAGTATTATTATTAGATAGATGGGGAGGGTTTTCTTTCAAACATAACTATTCTGCATACACTTAACATTTTATCAGAAAAATAAAATTACTGCTAATTCTTCGCATTATTTGTAAATTGATTCTTCATTAAATAATAGAAAGTTTGACAATTAAATGACATTAATTGTTTTTTTAACAAGGAATAGATTTGTTTTGTCTTTGTATGCCTGTTTGATAAACCTATACATAAACTTGTTTATTTACTACTACTATTGATACTATTATCAAGCGTGATATATGAATTTTAACTGATATTCATTGCTAACACACTGCACTTTTGTGAACAGAAAACTTAATTGTTTGTTGGTTAATATCACCATAGTTGAAGTACCTAATCAATGTAAACTTTTTTTGTATGACTGCTTTTGTCCCGTTTAGTGTGGGTCATTCCTGGTCCAAAAATAAAGAGATCTGAATATCTCCAGAAGTTTAGTAGAAAATATTACTAAATTTAGGACATGAAACAAGCTCACATAATATGTGATCCATTGTTATATTCACTTAACCAATAACTGGTGAAGACTTTGTTTAATTTAATTCATTAAGTGACCATCCCCAGTCTTCGTGATAAATATTGATCACACTCTGTTTTTATAGTAATGAAGTCAAGTAAATTATTATATTTTTTCCTTATTTTGTGCATTTTCACTGTAAATATTGCAATGATTGTTTTGTCCCCTTCATAATTCTTATTTAAAAAATAATAATAAAGAAAAGATCACTATATTTATCCGTAATTTCTAACGTGCCTCGCTTCGGCCATCGAAGATTTCCTGCACCTTTTCGAGAAATTTCATTTCAACACTCTTCTCAACTACAACTTTTTAAAGTTTCCCAATAGGTTTTCCTAGTAGACAACAAAATATTCTTGTTCTTGAAGTGCATGATAAATATCCAAGTACTTTCTTTGCACGTTCTAATATTGAACTGTTTTGTAATTGTTCAATTCCAAATATATTTTTAATGTTGCTATTCTCAATCTCGGGTATTTCTAGCTTTGCTTTAAATGTTTCAAAACATAGGATTTTGCTAGTGATAAAGCATCTGTATTAATATCAGACATGGCATTTTAGTTTTTTTGCCAGTAGGGTTATTCTTGGTATTCAGTTTTTATTTTAATACCTAGTAGGGAGATTTTAAAATTTATAGACATTGGGTAGGGCACAATCTGAAAAATTTTGTTGCAACATAAAAACTTTCCTAAATATGAATTCCTCATAATTTACTACATTGTGAGCAGGTAAATATTTTCGAGTTAATCTATTAATATTTTAGATGTTTCAAAAAGTGTTGTGACAAGTGATAGTATTCCTCACGAGTGCTGCCGCTATTAAACATTCTGTAAATTAATCCCTATCAAAAATAAATCTAATAAATCTTGATTTAGTTATCTCAAATACTTTGTATTTAGTTAAAGTAGTATTGATATTTATTTATTTAATTTTTTTATCAATTAAAAAGTTATTTTGAATGATGAAAAAAAAAAGACTCTGGTTATGGGAATTTTTTGTTCCGGACACAGCAAATTTCCATTACTTACTAATTAAAGTAATAAAACAAGACTAGTGTTTCACAACTTGGAAAAAATGTAATGAATGCATTGAACCAAATATGAAATGATGTTCCCCCACAGACTTTTACCATATCAGGATAATAATTTCATTAGCATGAAATGCAATTTTTATAATGCAAACATCAAACTGTCAGTCGTTTTGAAAATCACCCAGTAAAACAATGCTAAGACTCACTTATAATGTGTCACTTCTTTTCGTGTCTCTCTCTCTCTCGCGCTCTCGCTCTCTCATGGTTGATATTATCAATTTATTGTATTCAAAACAATGCAGAAAATGCAGTAATTTTCGATCTAGCATTGATTAATGCTTGAAACTGGTGTTTGTGTGAATATAGAGGAACCCCTCCATTTGTCCGCCTTGCTATTTGTACAACTTGCTATTCATCCAACTTGTTCAGGTAAAATTCAACTCGCCATTCGTACTTGTCCCGCAATTTGTATTGCGCCAGGGGCCAGCTGGGTTTCCAGTTTGGCTCTTTTTAAGCGAAAAACATCGAGAAATTATACTCGGTTTGAACTCGTCTGGAAATAATTTGTTTGACGTTTTGGATTTTATTCTATTTAAGTTTTAATATTTTTTGTTGTTATCCCTGCGAGAAAACACAGATAGTGGTGGGAACAGCACCGCGATAGAAAATAGAAAGAACAGCAGAAAGGGAGAGAACACCTGAAGGGATGTTACCTGATGTTTTTATGGAAGGGGACTCCTCTTCCTCCTCTCCAACATTCCGCTTATGCCATCAGGTCACCTCAGTACAAGCAAAGCGCAGTTAAATTTTTATTTATCTATAATTTCATGTAAAGTACGGTACATTTGTTTTTCATAGGTTTAAATAAGCAACCATCTGTGGGTCTGGAACTGATTAATCCAATTTACATTGTATGTTATGTGAAAAAATAATTCGCCATTCGTACAGCTCGCCATTCGAATTGCCTCCTGGAACGAAGTGTGTACGAATAGCGGGGTTCCACTATACTCTTTAATTTGACAAATCTCGATAACAATGATTTTCTAGATGTTTTAATATTTGGCTTCGGCTTAGAAAAAATGACCAAATATTCCTCCTCAGCCTGGAAGAAATGTCCGAATATTCAGTATTCTGCCCCATAGCAATTGGTTACCGTCCCTAGAATTTAATCATTTTTGTTTTATCCTCATATAAGCGTAAATATTGAACCTTTTGCCTAAAATGACACGAGGGGCAACGGTGACCCCTAAGGTATTTTATGATAGACAATGAGGATTGCTCTTAGAAAGATAAATAAGTTTTATATTTGGACATAAGTTTTTAGGCAGTGGTGCTAGTGAAGCTTTCTGAGCTACATTTGAATTTTTCAGAAATTATTGCAAAGAGTTTTAAGAAAACGACCAAAATGAAGAAGAAACACGCAATCTCGCATAAATAGAGAAAAAGAGCAGATATTTCATTGTTGAAAGTTCCTTTTTGTGATGATGGCATTTTTTCAAAAGTTTTTCGTAGGGTTGAACCGGATAGGGATTTTGCCGGATACCGGATATGGGGTATCCTGTACTTTTCCTTTCAGATACGAATGCCTAAACTTTCTAATCTACATTTGCATTTTTCAGAAATTAATGGTCCGGATATCAGAGTTCAACAGGATATTTAGTTCGACCGGATATCTGTTGGTTATTCAGGATATCCAACTGCTATTTGCTTTCAGTTATGTTATGTATTTACTTATTTTTTTTATATACTACAACCTCAAAACAGTAAATTACAAGCATGTTTCACTCGTCATTTTTAATGTATAAATAATTTGTAATATATAAAAAAACATTTTTCCAAAACATCTGAATGCTCAAAGCTATGTGTATTTTAATAGTGTAACATGTAAAATGATACATTAAAACATTGTTTTTTAGTTTGTTACAGAATTTGAAAGGAAGGAACTGTAAACATAAAATGTTTCGTGATTTTTGTAGCTTTTTGCATAGAATATTTTATGGTGTATTTCACAAAACACAAAAAAAGTAATTCAGTATTTTTTAATTATTATTATTTAATTATTATTATTGCATGCTCCTTTTAGGCAAGATAGAAAGCATCAATCGCCACTTTTGAAGTCAAAAAAGTTGTGGGGCTGAGAAGGCCTTAATTTGGTGCTAGTCACCATCACTGAAGCGAAATTAACTGGATTTAACCGACTGGATCGGATATCCGGTTGGATCGGATAGTTAAAAATTTGCCCGATAGGCCAAATACCAGATAGTTGCCGGATATCCGTTTCATCCCTAGTTTTTTGCTCTTTTTTTACTTATTCATTTAGTTTTTGAATATTGTTGGCGAATAAATGAACACATTTTCCAAACAGACACATTAATATTTTCAAATGTTTAGAAGAACAGAACCCCTGTTTTTAGATCTGTACTTTATTTTTTATTAAAAAGTTGTATCTTCCTTAGATATCTGAATTGCATTTCCGGAAGGAAGATAATATTCATGAAGCTGAGTTCTTCGATGAAAAGTCTGGCAGATGAAGTTTTCATTGACCTTCCTCATGAAAATATGCGATAAGAATTTAAAGAATAAGTTAGGATTTCATTACACAAATTTTATTCTTGTTCCATGTGTTTGTTTAAAATAACAAGCCTTCCATTTCTCTCTAGGGGTTAATTAAATCTCTTTTCTTAATATTAAGATTATTTCTTTATAAAAAGGGAAGTTCGTGTATATGTCACCTGAATGTGAAGTGTTGGTGCTAAAGTTTAATTTTCTACATAAATTTATGTTCGACTTTTCAAAGAATTCTTTGAGAAATAGTTCTCGTTTGTACTCATCATAGTGATGTGTATTTTTTATGTCATGTAAATAAAAGTTATGGTTCTTAGAATTGTGTCTTTGTGTGAGTATCATTCCCTTAAAGCAATTTACAGCATGAAATGCGTTACGTATGCCGAAAGATTTTCTTTTTTTGAACTAAAGCAATTGATAGAAAATGTACTAAAATAAAAACAAGCTTGATATGAGCAAAAAATATGAAGTGCATAAAAGTTAATTTTTAAAAGAAAAATAAATTAAACATGTTTTTTGAAATATAATTATGAACTCTGTTTTTTTGTGGCATGTAAATTGATTCTTTGTCCTGAAACTTTGTTTGAAACATAGTTCCTTTTATTTTCCACAATTTCTTACACGGAGAACAATTAAAAAAAATTATGTTCATGTTCAAAATCCATCCCTAATTCTGTAAATTCATAAAAATGCATAAAAATATTTTCAAGATTTTTTTTTCTTTCTATATGCACATGTTTGTTTGTTTGTTTTTCAGTTTGAATACATCAATTGAAAACTACGCAACAGTAATGAGAAATCAAAGTAAATTCCAAGTATTTCTTTGAGAAATTTCTTCCAATTTTGTTAGCATTCATCAAAACATAATATCCTTCAAAAGCTTTGAAAGAAAAAAAGCTATATGCAAGAATCTTCCTCCAAGATGCTAATACCGAATGAGGTAAGGGTCTTGTGTGAAAATATGAAGATAAAGGGAACTGAAACTTTAAAGAATAATTAACAAAACAAAATACGACTTATAAGTTTTTCATGGTGATAAAATTCATTTTGTGACAAAACATAGTGTCCTACAAATTTCAAACTGAGAAAATTATAGAAGTTTCTTAATAAAATAGCTTATTTTGTGTGTAAACACAATATTTATCTTACAGAGATATATATATAAATGATGTACATTTGAAAGGAATATTTTTGAAGTAAGAGCTTAGGGGGGGAGGGGGATTCAAGAATTGGATATTTTGGCAATAGTTTTCTACTGCTGTTTATATTTATATAGAATTGAATTAATTTAGAAATAATTACATTTCTTTTGCATGTAAAATATAAGTTATTAACTGTAACAATTTTTAGATGGAGCAATCAATTTGAAAAAAATCTGTATTTCGTAAATTTACATTCAAGCACAATTTTTTTGTGTTAAATATAATTTTTATGTCCTCCAACGTTACTCTTTTTGTGTGTTGGGTATTAGGAATATATTTATAAGTTAATAAATTTATAAATATAGGTTACTGAAATTTTCCTAAAAGTATAAGTTTAATTAATTTGCTTTTTAATTGATTAATTAAAATTATACTTTCAAAGTATAATTTTAATTAATCAATTCAAAAGGAAATTTTTAATTATTTTTTTAATTAAACGATAATTTTCTTTTCAATTAATCATTATTTAAATTATACTTTTAAGCACATTTTAGTAACCTATATTTATAAGTTTATTAGCTTATAAACAAATTCCTAACACCACAAACATATCATGCACAATTAATTAAAAACCAAAAAAAAAAAAAAAGACTGGTGGTGAGGGAATGAAATATGGGGGGGGGGGGGTTTTAAAGGAATGTTACTGTATGGTTTCAGCAATATTTCAGAATAATGATTAACATAATGGTTATATATCATGGACGTAACTCTGCAATGTTCATGTAATAAATAGGTAACATTTACGTTACAAATAAACATTACGTTACAATAAGCTTTCGCTGATATGTTGCATCTACGTTTCAAATGTTATGTTATGATAGCATAATGAAATGTTATGTTATGACATTTTGCCGTAACCGAAAGGTAACTGATACGTTACATTGACATTCTGAAACGTATCTGAACATTTCAAGATTTTTAGTGATACGTATCTGCAACGTATATGATACTATGTGGTGCTGTATGGGCCCTTTTCCTAAAATCCTTGATTGCTAAACATCTGTCGTCTATAAAATAGGCGCGGCAGGCTTCTTCTACAAGCAAGACTATGATTGCCGTTTGTTTCCGGACGAGGAAAGATCGCCCACCCACATATATAGATTAAGTATGAAACAAGTGCTGCCATTTGGATCCGGATATGGTTCGTTCCCTGCACATTTCCTTTTTTCTTTTTAATAGTAATATAGTCTCATGGTCATAAGTTAATGTCTATATACATATGAATAAATTAGTCTAGTTTTCCAGAAAAAGTTGTGTTTTCTTGTCTATACCACTTTGCGAATCACGCGCTCTTATGTCGTGAACCTGGCCGCGACAGTAAGCATTTTAAGTGTATTTGTTTAAAGTTTATTGGCATTGACTAGGGCACGCAAGTATCTGCATTGGGGCACCCATAGACTTTTAAAATCCGAACTCTTCGCTTGATGAGTGACCGATAAATAAGAGGTCACGTGAAGCCGACGTTCCGGTTTCATCCAATGCCTTATCTGTTAAGTTACTTTCTACGACGGGAAATGCTCGTACTTCTGTGCCTTGTTTCTTGCTTTTAGCAAAGATTAGTTTTTCATGAGGATGAGGTTTGACTGCCCGACCAGATCCTAACCTGTGTGCCCTCGACTCCGCCCTCTTGCTGTGACTAGTTCGTTAATGTCTATGGGTGCGCCCATGCTAGTTGCATATGCAGATGGGTTGCATCTTGGTATTCTACTGTGTAAGTTTTGGAGTGAAGAAAAAACATATGAACACCAGCAGCAGATAATGGTATTGTAGTAGATGGGTTTTGCCAAGTTCCGTTCCGTAACTACTATGCTTATGAGGTGCCTACTTTCATATTCGCATCACTAGGCGGCTGAACGACCTGATGTTTCACAACATGGTAAACACCAACCTGGAATGTGATAATTTTTCAAATTTAACATTTTCTGAGTTGATCGTATTTTTCCTTCTATCGTTACGAAGACACAGTGACGCGCATAAATTTTTATCATTAATAAGACATCAAAAACCGCCATGCTCATGTTTTCTAATTATAGAGCCTCTTCATCCCATGCATTAGCAGTGATTTTTTCAATATTCGCATAGTGGAGACTAATTTGTATCTTTTGCAAACTGCAGATTAAAAGCATGATTCCTTCATGGTTTTGACACTTTAAAACAGGATTATAGAAAAGTATAATACTCCTTTTGTCTCTTGCTTTTAAGCAGCCATGACTAAATCTGCGTAAGGTAAAGTCGTCGGAAGTTGCACACATTTAGCAAACTAATAAAAACTCTGAGAACGCTAAATACTTAGTTATCGTGTTACCTTTCTCAGCACTAGTGACGGCGTGAGCATATTTACTGCTTTTAGTAGCAACCACTTTACCACATGCTATATGTTTACTTGAAATCTTTCCCATTAGTTTTCCAACTGCAGCCAGAGTTTACCCAAACATCATTCTCGCTGAATATTGATAGGCGTTGAGTAAAATAAGGTAATTTTACTTCGCCCTTTTTTAAAATAGAATTCATATATTTCGTACTGGCTCTACTAATGCCTTAATCTTGCTTGGCTCAAGGTACGCTCATATAAGCGAAGAATTTGAAACATCTTTAGATCTAGTTTTCGCTTCTTAGAGTCATTTTTTTAAGCCTGTGCTTTATGCTGAGTTGCAAAATACCAAATCTGAAGGAATATGGAGCGATCTATTTTGAATTATTTCTACTTCAGATTTTAGCTTTCCTTCGGTCAAAGATCTCTGTTTGCTTTTTTTAAAGCACCTCGTTCGTTACATTCTCATGATATTGTATCTTTCCTCTCTAGAAGTTCAATTAATTTACTCTTATGTGAACGAGTCTTTTTGCGTATGCACACCTGAACATGAATTTTTTCACATCGCTTTTAGTGTGCATTCTTTTTTTTCTTTCAGAAAAAAATACTATTGTAAATTTTCTCATACGCAAAGAGTTTTTGTTCATCACTAACGAATTGTAATTTTTATTGACTCATGACATTGATATATCCTTCTAAACATACTTCTACGTTAATATAGTGAAGAAAAATTAGCATTGTCACTTATCAAAATTATCCACAATCGCTAAAAATAAAATTTGCAGTTGCTTCTTCATGTTGGGAGGTATGGAGTCACTGTGGATATTACAGGTAGTACTGCAATTAGTGTAGTACGACAGCACAATGAGACCAATGTCTATTGTTTTAGGGGATGTATTTAGTAACTGCCTGAAAAAGACATTTTTGTTAGACGAAGTCATAGACATTATCAAGGAACAGCTTGTTTATAATGTATTTCAATTTTCGTTTAAAGTTTGATGTTTTAGCCCAAGAAAATATTTCAATTTAAAAAAATATATATACATGAATATATATATATATTAAAAATGAAAACAAAGTTTCACATTAAGTGCACTAAAGTAATAATACATTTCATATAAAAAGCAATTATTTTGTTTCTTCAAATGCTAAGTGTTAGGTAGTAAAAAAGCCTAAACACTAAAACGAAGAAATAAGAAAAAAGAATGAGAAACAAAGATATTCATCTGGCAATTGATTTTCTTAATATAAAAGATTTTTTCCCACAAATCCGAGATATCACTTTAGTTATCTCTTATTTACCTTTTACAAAAGCAGACAATGAAACGGAAAAAAAACCCCCAATAAGATTTAAAAAGGAAACTCATACAAAAGAATAAGGGAGATAAAAGATAAGAAAGAAAGTTCATTTAAAGGAGTGCATTGGGGGCGGCAGTCATCCATCATTTTTTAAAAGAATTTTTTGGTTCTCTGACTGGTTTTGTCTTTAATAAATTAGAATGCCCAAAGAAAATTTTTAGCTTTGAGTTTTTTTTTTCGCAGTAATTGTTCAGCATTAAATTGTATTCAAGAAAACTTTTTTATTGATGAAAATCAGTGCGAATTTTGCTTAGTAGATCATAATAAATATTGTAGTATCATTTCCTCTGTAATTAGGATATCTAGTTATGTGTGTTTATGAAAATAATACATATGCATTCAAAATTGCAAGGTATCTTTTGCATATAATCGCTTTGTGCATTTTTCAGTTCGTTAATTTAAAAAAAAGTACTAGGTATAGTATCACAAATAATAAAAATATAATTTTATGCTGTAACTTTGAACTGTAAATTAAATATTTGCATAAAATGTTACTATACATTATAAGCATTCACAGTATTATTAGAAAAATCTATAGCGCAACTTGCAAACATTTAACATATATAATGTCATAAAATGTGTCCAACTAGCAGATGTATCCATTATTTTCCTTAGCAAAGTCTTCTAACCACCTATTTCTATGAAACACTATAATAAATTAGTAGTTAAAAATAAGTAAGCAAAATCGATAAACATTAAAAAATATATAGTGTGATTTCAAGAAGTTTGACTTATGACTCATTGGAGAAGATTTTAATATTCTCTAGATACATTAAACAGGTATTTGGTGCTGTATGTAATCTATTTTCCTTTTCAGGATGAATTTGATTGTGTTTTTTGGGGATTACTGATGCTTTCGATGCTTGTGTTTCATGAGAATTTAATGCAAAGTTTAGTTTTACAATTTTTCTTAAAATGACTCGCATTAATTTCTAAATTTCTAATATTTAGTAGGTAGGACTAACTACTTAACAAATATTAGAAAATAGTTAACTGCAACAATTAGTAGAGAATTATTACACACGGAATTTATTAACCGAAGCAGTTAGAACTGCATCATTTTCAGTGTAATTAGCACTATTTTTTCACATAACAGCTCCTTATAAGAAACAAAGTAACAGCTTGTTATGTATTACACACCAAAGGTGTAAAATTCAGTTTGAGCCTGTATACTGCTTAATAGCAGTGCCGTACACAACTTGAGACGTCAATTTTTAAACTTTCTTATTCACTTAAAGTATATTTTATCTTTTCTTTCCCTTCTTAAACATTTACTTAAACAAAACTTAAATAAATAAGGCACAAACAAAAAATAAATAAATAAATAAATAAAAATACGTGGTTTATAATCACTAGAAAACGGGTCATATAAATGCTACGCGAGAAAAATAGCTCATAATCTCATTTTTCTCAAGATTGCTCAAGTATGCAGTCATCATTAAAATAATGTTCATCATTTGTGTCAACCTCATATCTTTAATGTTCGAGAAAAAAATACATCTTCTTTTAATTTTTCTTTTCTTTCTTTCTTTCTTTCTTTTCACTTTTATTATTTATTATTATTATTTTTTTTTGCATTTATTAAAAATGTCAAAGGAGATTGATTCATTTTAACTTCGAACAAGTACCTATATATATGAGGTATGAAATCCCATTCTTATATCAGCTAACGTAGTTCAAAGATACTGCTCTAAAAATTAATACCTAATTATCTCAAATACTACAGAGATATTAATGCTAAATTGTTACTAAATTCGGCTCTTAAAATTGCTCAAAGGTAGTGCAGACATTTATGTTCTACCCTTACCATTAGCCCACTTATCATTTAAGCGTCCACGTTATTTTTTGTTTTCATCCATTCTACCTGAAAAAAAGTTGCTTTTGTTTTCTTTTGTAAATGCACGAGAACATATTTTTCTAGCAGTTTTGTTTTAAATACTTACTTTATATTACTAATATTGTTATTAATATTTATTTTAAATACGTCTAAATTAGCAAGAAGAAAAATATACAATATTTCCTAACCGCCAAAAATTTTAATCATATGGTTTTATTTAAGCGTAGCAGAAAAAAATAACTCTTGCTTGCACTAAAAATAGGCAATAAATTTCTAAAATGGTTATTAAGCTTTAAAGTGATTAATATTTATGAAAACAAAATTGAGTTTCCTATTCTTTATTTTTTTTATTGATAGTGAAAAATTTATATCAATGCAACGTTTTTTATTAAATTGCCAAGCTTTAAAGCTGTTTAAATTCCTTCTTTTCTCAAACAGTAGATTTTTCGTTGAATTTTCAATTAATTATTAAATAACAGAGTGTTCATCTTTTGAAGAGGACGTGAATATTTTCTCATAAAATTAGATTTACATATCAAACAACTGCATCGAAACCGATACAAAACTGCAGAAAATATGTAAATTTTCCTCAAAGATAAGTATGTAAGGATTAACGTATGCATCATAATTTAAATACATATTATTTCGTTCGATTTATTAGTATGGATATCTCCAAATATCAACTCATAATTTAAAACGAAATTAAACACTATTAGTCCGGCAGATATATGACATAATTGTGCCTTTAATGATAGAAGCATAAAACTTGGGGTACATGTACAACACATATTAAGATTTAATTTTAGATAGGAGGACATCGCAGATTTCGCATATTTTATTAATGGCAGGCATTCAAAATGGCGGCCTCTTGATTCGTTATGTGCGCTCGCTTGAAGTTTCTTTGATGATATTAAATGAGCAGTTATGAAAACAATGACAGGTAATAATTGTTTCATACATGTAGTGTGCAATTTATAATAATATACCATATTTTATTTATGATATACATACTTTTATTCTACTTAAGACCTGATTATTTAATGAAATTACTAATACTACCTTGAAATTACTAATACTATACATGAAAATCTCTTTGAAATCATGTATCTGGAATCTAACGTATAATTACAGAGAACTATAAACAGGAAACTGCAAACTCCTTCAAATAGGAATTTACAGAGAACATTATGTACAAAATAATGGTAATGAGCCGCAGTAATGACACCATCTAAGAGTAATTTGAGTTAGTATTTCTGGTACACAAAGTCAAAGGTGATTTCAGTTGACCCCACACTAACTTAGGCCCTTCGGCAAAGGCTGGCCGCCAAGGACGCTGCAGCTTACTAGAGCTGGGAATAAACCGCACAGTATATAATATACTTACAATATATAATGTATTTCTTGACAATTTATAAAATGGTAGTAGCACATCTCAAGTGTTCAGCTTTACATAACTTAATAGATCTTTCTCAGTAATTATACAGAGTGCGGAAAAACAAGAACTGTATTGAGAAACTGTTATCAAGAAATTAAGAAATTTAATTATTTCATTTGAAACAAATTCTTAAAGTGTAGGCAATAAGTTAGATTGCAAATATGTCACTAATTACAAAAAGCACCACAAGATCCCGTTCTCTGCATGCTTGTGAAGCCTCTGGTGAGGTTGTCCATAATATTTACCAGGGATCTTCAACTTTATTCTTCCAATTCCAGTCACCTGTTAAGGGAATCACTGGGGTTGAGACCATCCTTTGGTCCCTAGGAGTAACCTGCTAGTAGACTGATCTTTTTAAGCTTTGAATGAGCGCACCTTGTGAAGGAGGAAAACTGGCTGTCCATAGCTCTATTGACGAGTGAATAGGTGTTTTCTTGCATCATTCACACATCCATCACTACTAGTTTCGTCATAAAGCAGAACTACAAATCTTTGAAACGGTTTTATCATATCTTGTACTTTCTGTTGAGTTGGTCTATCAGCCAAGGTACAAAAAGTACCAATGATGCGTTAATATGTATTCGAGATGTTCCTAGTGTTCTTTTTTCGTCTTCCGCCAAAGAAGGATTCAGTGTCACACCCAGTTATTGCATTGCAGAATGGTAATGCAACGCCTCCACCACCACCCAATTATCTTTCTAAGTCATGCACAGCGAAAATTCGATATTTCTTTCTCCAGAAATTTTTCTTTTGTGAATTCTTCACAGGTTAGGTTGGTTACTGCTGCTTCGAAAGGATGGTCTAAAACCCGATGCTTCAATCACCAGGTGACTGGGGTTGGAAGAATAAAGTTGAAGGTCCCTGGGAAATATTCTGGACAACCTTACCAGAGGCTTCACAAGCATGCAGAGAACGGGTTCTATGTGGCACGCACAAGTGTCAATGCTGGAAGACTGCTCTGTATGCTTGTGGTGCTTTTTGTAATTAGTGATATATTTGCAATCTAACTTATTGCCTACACTTTAAGAATTTGTTTCAAATGAAATACAGTGGACTCTCTCTATCTGAACACTCCCTAATGTGCACAGCCCCGTATTATGAACTCTTTTCGATAGTCCCGGCGAAACTTCATACACTTAACATAGGATGACCTCTCTGTAATCTGAACACCCTATAATATGAACCCCCTCGTATTATGAACGCTATTTTATCCCCCATTCAGCAGTTACCTCTCTCTAAACTGAACAGGTGTGCGATTGGAATTCCGAAATTCCCGGAATTCAGATTGCCTCCCCCTTTCGAACAGGTGCTTCAGATCAGACAGGTGTTTTCAGGTGGAGTGGTCAAGAAAAGGCTTATCGCTCCCCCCCCCCCCTCCGCCCCTCTCATTGGACAGCCTTATCTCTTCCCTTTCTTTCTTGTTGCTGAGATTTTTCCCTGGTAAAGGTGACATTTTTTGCCAGTGTACCGATTGCAGCAGTGTTGAAGGACAAGTCAGATATGTCATCGGAAATAAGTAAAACGAAAAAACGGAAAGAACAAACCTCAATGAAAAGTACCATGTAATTCAAAAATTGAAGTCAAAAGTAAGCCAGAGAAAAATTGCAGTTGAATTCGGGATTTCCGTAGGCCAAGTTAATGCAATTAGTAAGAAAGAAAACGAAATTTTAGCTGCTTTTGAGCAGAATGCACCTGGCTCAAAGTGTAGAATTTTTGAGAAAAAAACGGGAAATGAAAAAATAAGCCAGCATGTTTGGAAGTTTTTTTGCCAAATGCGCACAAAGAATCTGCCTGTCACTGGACCTCTGATGAAACAGATTGCGCTTGATTTTGCCGAAAAGGAAAACATTAGTGAATTCAAGGCATCAGATGGGTGGCTTAGTCGATTCAAAGTTCGCCATAATATTGAATTTAAAACCGTAAGTGGAGAAGCAGCAGATGTAAATATGGACACAGTAGAGGAATGGAAAACTAAACTTCTAGAATTAACAAAAGATTTTGCTCCTGCTGACATCTTCAATGCCGATGAAACCGGCTTATTTTTTAGGGCCCTTCCAAATAAAACCCTAGCAGAAAAAAGTGATAAATGCATCGGCGGAAAAATGTCGAAAGAAAGACTCACTGTCATGCTTTGTGCAAGTTTTACGGGTGAAAAACTTAAACCTCTTGTGATCGGAAAAAGTGCTAAACCGAGATGTTTTAAAAATTTGAAGATTTCATCATTGCCTGTTAACTATAAATTTAATCGAAAAGCCTGGATGACATTTGCAATTTTCACGGAATGGTTGGAAGGTGTTAACGAGAGGATGAAGAGAGAAGGGAGAAAAATTCTTCTTTTCGTGGATATTGCTGCATTACACAAAAATGTAACTCTGAGCAACGTGAGCCTGAAGTTCCTGCCACCAAACTGCACATCTAGAATACAACCATTGGATCAGGCAGTTATAAAAACTTTTAAAGCCCACTACAGAATTTTTTTTCTAAAGAAAATGTCTCTTGCAATGGAAGATGCAAATTCAGCAAGCGAACTGACTAAGAAGGTCAATGTCATGGATGCTGTCCACTGGATATCAATGGCCTGGAATGACGTAACCCCCCACACTATACAGAAATGCTTTTACCGAGCTGGATTTCCACGTGTAGACAAACAAACACGAATTGATGACCAAGAAACAACAGCTTTAAGTGACTTGCAGTCATTTCTTCAGGAGCTACATACGGAAATGGAGCCAAGTGCTTATCTAGAAGCCGATGGACACCTTCCAGTTTGTTGCAATATCACCGTTGAAGAGGACGAGGATAGTGAAGAAGAAGCGGACGAAGCTGAAGAAACAAGAAGTGCAATAACGTTCAAACAATATGGCCAAGGGATTCAAGACCTTCTGAATTGTGCAGCTGAACATCATCAGGAAGCATTTCCACTTTTGAAACAACTTGATAATATGTACGCTGCACGTGCATACACAAAGCAAAAACAAACTAAAATTACACATTTTTTTAGGTAAAAACTGTGATGTATTTTTATTATTATTATTGCAATTCCCTTTTTTGTTTGTTTGTTTATCATTATGTAAAATTTTTTAAAATTTAAAAAAAAAAAAACAATGAGGTGTAAGAGTACAGGTCCGACTGAGTTTAGTTTGACATTGCAATAACCGCCAAATCTAAATTCAGCACCTCCATCTCGGTAACTGGCATGGCTAACCAGGCTAAGTACTCAGTACAGTCGATAAATTCAATAAACATGTGTTTTGCTGATTCTCCCTCTATAATGAACACCCCCGTAATCTGAACACTTTTGTTCGGCCCCATGAGTGTTCAGAATAGAGAGAGTTCACTGTAATTAAATTTCTTGATAACAGTTTCTCAATAAAGTTCTTGTTTTTCCGCACTCTGTACAATTACTGAGAAAGATCTGTTAAGTTACGTAAAGCTGAACACTTGAGATGTGCTACTACCATTTTATAAATTGTCAAGAAATACATTATATATTGTAAGTATATTATATACCGTGCGGTTTATTCCCAGCTCTAGTAAGCAGCAGCGCCCTCGGCTGCCAGTCTTGGCCGAAGGGCCTAAGTGTGGGGTCAACTGAACTCACCTTTGACTTTGTGTACCAGAAATACTAACTCAAATTACTCTTAGATGGTGCCACTACTGCGGCTCATTAATATCATTTTGTACATAATGTTCTCTGTAAATTCCTATTTGAAGGAGTTTGCAGTTTCCTGTTTATAGTTCTCTGTAATTATACGTTAGATTCCTGACACATGATTTCAAAGAGATTTTTATGTATTTTCGGGCAAATATCTTTAGTGTATTATATATATTATGCATTTATCTTTTTATAATATATTTCACAAATTATCGCTTAGTGTATTTATGCAATGCGATTCAGGCAAGGTAGTATTAGTAATTTCATTAAATAATCAGATCTTAAGTAGAATAAAAGTATGTATATCATAAATAAAATATGGCATATTATTATAAATTGCACACTACATGTATGAAACAATTATTACCTATCATTGTTTCCATAACTGCTCATTTAATATCATTAAAGAAACTTCAAGCGAGCGCACATAACAAATCAATAGGCCGCCATTTTTAACGCCTGCAATTAATGAAATAGGCGAAATCTGCGATGTCCTCCTATCTAAAATTAAATCTTAGTATGTGTAGTACATGTACCCCAAGTTTAATGCTTCTATCATTAAAGGCACAATTCGGCCAATTTTTGTCATATATCGGCCGCACTATATCAGAGTTTTTTGAAAGAATGATTTCAGCAAATAGCTGGTGTCTTCAACTCATTTCGTTTAGAAAACACATACCCATGCACTTAAGAAACTACGATCTGAGACAAAATCATTCATATATCTTACTCATTTGAGTCAATTGTTAATTAAAAAGAGAGTGATGAATAATCAATGAAATCTATTAATCTTACAGCTTTCTTATATACTGCTTGCAGCTGATCGTCTGCTGCAGATTTAAGAGTTTTTTCTACACTCATATGATTTTCCTGTTAACTCAAGGTGTCCTCAGACGTATAAAACTGCTCAATAGTGTCCAAATTTCTTTATTAAATACTTAATTTGTTCTTTGAATAGTAAATTTATGCTTAATTTTTAGCAAAAACAATATATAACTCTTCAGTATGTAATATCCTATTACGTAGCTTTCGAAATTTATTTATTAAACTGAGAATGATGCAAGGATGGTTTTCACTCTAATAACTATTTGCATTACGAAAGAAAGTGCACTGTATTTTTAGTTGTTTTGAAAACTTAAAGCGGTTGAAATATCATTTAAGTAATATTACAATGTTTTGCAAAAAAAAAAATCGTTTAAAACATTTTTCACTCAAAAAAAAAAAAAAAGGAACAAAAAATCGGAGAAAAATGAATCAATAGGTTCAACGAGTCCTTACTTAATTTGACGTCACATCTTTTGTCATTAAAACCTATTGAACATAAATGTATGTAAAAAGTATCAATGAATTCTAAAAAGTAAGTAAATAAACTTCTTGTTCAACTTTAAGGGGAAATTATAAAGTAACGTAGAGTTCAGAATATTTTCCCAACTCAATCAACTTTATAAGCTTCTTTAAAAGAAGTTGGTTTTTCTCAATCTTTGTTCTTTCTTTCATTTGCGCTTTTTCTCAGCAACTGTTTTTTAGAGAAAAAGAGTATCAAAAAAATCTTCCACAGGTTTGGAAAGCTTTCTCAACCACTTGGAGACACTTCCATTTCACGGAGGATACAAAGGCTTGCTTCAGTAAAGCCTTCGATTGAAAGGAAAAAAAAATATTTACAGTAACAACAAAAATATTTTTTTTTGCTATATAAGCCGTGGTCAAAGAACGAAACAAAAGGTTTCGATTTCCTATTTATTTTCCAGCCAGTTGTCACAGTAGACTGACTAACTTTGATTTTTAAATTTAAAAAGAAGTATTATTAAATATTCCTCTATACCTCTAAATATATTCCGTAAATACGTGCATCTTACTTTTGTTTAGATCTTTTGTTTGAAAGAAAGCAAAGAGAGGAATTATAAGACAATTAGTAAAACCAACAAATTTTACCTTTTGAGCAACAGAAGAAGTAAACAACAAAAAACATATTAAGTACAAAAAGTAGACATTTGTTTCCGAACTGCGTGGAATTCCTTTGTTCCTGCAAGAATGAAGGGAACAAGGGAAGCTCCCTTCTTTGTTGCACTGAAAAAAGAATTTCAGGTCATTGCGAAACACGTGTCTGATTTTTGCATTGTAATTTTGCTTAATATCGCTGCTTTTTGCTTACTTCTATAATTGATGAACTAATAATTAGAAAACCATTATGTCACAAGAAACCGGAAAAAGCATGGATTGCGCAACATAAGAATATTCGCGTACTACTTTAACCCTAAGTTTCTTTGGAAGGTTAACACAGATATCTCGCTAGTAGTTCCGTTATTATATTTGCATTCGTTAAAAGAATTATTGTAATACAGTTATTACAAGCATTATGCTTAATATATACAAGTAAAAAAATGCACCAAACATCTTGGCGATTCTTTCTTATAGAACCATTTTCATAAAACTGCATGTATTAAAATCATTTTAAACAACAAAAGTTTATTGAAAAATACTTGCAATACTCGCGCGGTCAATAAGATATCTGTACCTCAGAGCCATGGATCTTAAGTCAATTTTTCGAGTTTTTGTGAGTGTGCATTTAATAGAGTACCCACGACAAAGCCACTAGCTACATGACGGTTCTGAGCTTTTGAAGCTCCTATCGGACTTCTTTATTCTAAGGTTCGCACGGAAAACTTTTATAGTGCTAAAAATGTTTTTTTTTTTTTTAAACTTCATCACAAAAACTCGAAACATGTACTTAAGATACCTTAGCTATCAGATACAGATATAATAATAACAGTTCTGAGAGCTTACTCTAAAGGATGCAGTACGAATTAGCATTCTTGAAAAAAAAAGTAGGGTGTGGCTGTGTCATGGACACGGCCGTGTGTTGTACGTGAATACGTTCATGTAACAGGTGATATTTTTTAAATAAAATATTTTTATTTATGTATTTAGAATAAAAGCAAGCAAACAAATAATTAATGTGTTACAATATAACTTTATTAATTAATAACTTTATAGTTTCGGCTTTCCGATGCGTATAATCCGACATTATCTACATGTTCTTGATATTTTTCATTCTAACACCTTATTATGTTCACTGTCACTACTTTAAACTAATGTTTTATATACAATCGATAGATTTTGACCACAGCTGATTATTAAAACTTAAACGAACATACTAGCTTCTCCGAGCCAAAAGCTATACTAATTGCAAATCTCGATAAGCTGCAAAATAACCTAAAAATGGGGATGCTTCCCCCTCCACCGCGCGCGAGGCGTCACTATTCTCGCTTATCTTAATGAATTCTTTGATCCTTTAGTTATCCAGTGGTATAATTTAATTTTGGATGTGGAGGGTACATTCGAAACTACGACGCCAAACTGCACCCCCTGATTTTGTTATCATTAGATATTTTGGATTACCCCAGTATGGTAGCAAATTTAAAGACGTATTCACATCCAAAAGAAAAATTGAAAAGTGTTAATGCATTTGTGATTTTGGGTATAGACATAAAATCTTCATCGGATAAAAACGACGTATGTAGCAATATGGTTAAAATACTTTAATGTAATATTATAATATGTAATATTACATTAAAGTAATAATTAATTATTAATTTGTGTGATAAAGCTTGAATTCCGTAAGACTTACCAAATTTATCATTCTTGCATATATTGCTTTATTTTCTCGTGCGGAAAGAACCGAAAAAATTATCGTCCTAAATAAATTATAAACGAAGAGTAATAAGAAATGAGGTGATTAAAGAAACAAGAAAATTTATGTAAAAATAAATTTTAATCGGTTCTTTCCGTACGAGAAAACCGCAATATATGGAAGAATAATAAATTTGGTATATTTTATAAATTAATTTGACATAAAATAATACATAAATTAGTGTGCAATAAATAAATTATTTTATTAAAATACAAATAAGCCACACACACAGTCAGATAAAAGTTATTTTATGATACAAATTATGATACATTGTAACTTAAACAAAGTTAAAGAAAATAGAACCGAGAAAAACTTGCAGAGCAAAAGTACATAGGGAGGAAGTAAAGCAAGAAGAGCAACAAGCAAAAAGCGATTCACAGCTCTCATATTGAAAAAGAATAAATCCTAGTAATGGTGCCGAAATATTTGGTTCAAATATTCATTTAAAATTCTCGTAATTCATTCATTTCCTTAAATTTTTTTATCTTTCTTCAAATTGCATAAATAAATAAATAAATAAAGATAAAAATATTTTATTTATTTAATATGTGATTGTAACTACAATGTATATATCATAAGCTCTTTTTTTTCTATTATTATTTTTTGTCCTTAGCATATAGGCAGCCATTTTGTAGACGCTATACAAAAATTTGTTCGAACCCTCTGAAACTGGAAGTTTTAAAATAAGGTTTTCATTGTTTAGTTGAGCTCCACAGAACACAATTTCTGTAAAGCAAAAGATGAAGCATGCGTCTCCAAAAGGTCATAAGTGACTTGTCTCATATTTATTGCACCCTCTGTCAAAAGTAAGAAGGCTAGCTAAACAAAAAGGCATCTCGTTCAGATCAACCGCGTCGCATCAGATAAATTGACACGTACCCGCCCTACCGTGTAACGATAAGTTAAAATGGAACTCTAGACTTCTCCTTCCACTCGGATGGGTAACCATATGGCTTTTCCCTCTAACTCAATCCTGGCTTGGAATAAGGCTTCAAACTTCGGCCGTTTGGAAAACTGGAGAAAGCAAATTTTGAATCTCTCTCACCCGAACCTTCGCCGTGTGTCTATGTATAGAAGCGTGTGGGTAGTGTTGGAAACTGTTGTGTAAGAGTTTGGGGCGGTATGCATATTGTGTCGCAACACCCGCCAAATGCGGGGTGTTGTAACACACCCATAACAGAGTTGTTGTAGATTTTGCTAAAATTAGTTTAGGATGAGATGTCAAATATTTACATTGAGAATACTTTCAAATCTAAATACATTAATATTTAAAATAATTTTTGAATAGACTTATTGAAGGTACTTAAAGGGGCCATATTGTAAACTAATTCTTGTGTATACTGTACTCAAATGATTTTTAAAGGTAGGTACAATGTTTGTAATTTGTTGGTTGAATATGATTAAAATTACATCGAGTATGGAGAAGAAACTTTTACTAGACACGAGAGAGCAAAAAGCAGAAGTTCAGAAATTAAGAAGATACTGATTCCGATTCCTTATTCTACCCTCAAAATCCTAGGCTAATTCTTAAACGTTTTATTAAGAGTCAAGAAATGTTACAAAGGTTATATTACTTCAGATGGACAGAAGAAATCATATTTTTTTGGAAGACGGAAATCATAGATTGTCTGTCAGAGAACATGAAGTTTGAATCGCTTATCAACTAATTCGAGATTCATACGCGCAATTGTGATGCGATTTGATCTTAAACCATGCAGGTGCGTAGGCGTAAGTGATAAACTGTGCAAGAGCTTGTAGTTGATTTAAGGGTTGTTGTGTACCAACATAATCAGGAAATGTTAGTATAGCAAAAGTTTCAAACCGGCAAAGCAAATTATTTCATATTTTATAAACCACTTGTCAATACTCTGCAGAGATCTCCTCTCAAGTGTCTCCACCACTGTGGTATGTGTTGATACCGGTTTCATGTACAAGATAAACCAGTTCCAATTTCTCCTTATTATAAGATAGCTGTGAGACATTTCGGTACTTTAAAAGGAAATTATGAATACCTCGTTAACATTTGAGGATTTGATGTCTTTTTTCTTTTCTGAAATGATTTATTCATATATTGGTATCACATTATGAAACTTTGATGAATGGCGAACCAATCTACGCTGCAGTCTAAAATCTGTTTTAAATTAGTAACACTGCCCTCAGAGCGGGGTCTCCCCAGTATTGCTACAACTATCACTATAATATCGGCTTCTCGCTTGTTTATTCGCTTCGTATAATATACATCAAAAATGTGCTCCTACAAGCTTCCTTTTTTTTCCAATTAACTACATTATGTTCTATGTTCTTACTGATTAAGGAATTGAAAACCTTCTGGGATGGAAAAATAATGCGTGGTAGATCCTAAATTACAATATTCCAATATGTCAAAAAATTTAACCCAATCACAATTCCAATACAACCAGAAATTTGAATCGTAGCATTTGAAGAAAAAAAAAACTATTCCGAAAAATTCCAATGTCATCAAAATTCTGAAATTTGCTGCTTGACATAGTTAATTTCATTACACATTGCTGAACGAAAACTACAAGAATTAATTCTTAAATTTTAATATGGTAAGCAAGTATTAATTGTACTTATTAATTAAGTTTTAATTTAATGACAGCGTACTAATTCAATGTCACTTATCCTGCAGTTAAAGTAATCTATTTTCGTAATTACTCCACGATTCACATGTATGCTGCTTTGTATGTACCATCCGGCAGTCAATAACGTTAATTTTGCTTTTTCTTGATCTTTTATCAATATAAAACAATCGATTTTTACTTTAAAACTATTGAAACGGGCTTCATATTTTAATGTTTTTTTGCCATCGCCACTCCAAGAATTTGTCTGCTGTGTGTTGTTGCTATTATTGTTACTGATTTTTTTCTTCAGAAAGTAGGAAAAAATGAGAATTAAATTCTTGATCGTACAAAAGTAATACCTATATTTTGCCGGCATTAAATAGTCCTAACATCTAAACGATGAAAATAAAAGTTCTTAAGAATTTGTCATTATAAAGTGTCATTGTACTTTCCTTATATTTTTGAAAACAAAACCAAATTACTTATAAAATAATTTTCGGGGGGAAAAGAGGAAACCGGTTTCAAATTGAAAATTGTGCTAAAAGGTAAAAAACGTCATTCTTTAAACAGCATCGGTAATACTTTTAAACATAACTGAAGTTCACTCAGTGGTAGAAATTCGACCGTAATGCATTAAATATTTTAAGTTCAGCCTCGAACGTTTCAACAACTTTTATATATTTTAGATATTTTTGGTAGAAAACAATTTGTTTTGCTTAAATATTTCAATTAGCGATAATCTCTCCTTAGTGCGACTGATCGGCTACTAAGTTATTTATTTACTTAAATGCATTTGTAACACATATTAACATACATTATATCATTCTGCATTCTTCTGTAAAGAAATAGGAAATAGAAATTGTCATGCTACCCTATAATTGTTGAATAAATTATACAAACACTCATTTTTAATGTCATCAAGAATTCAAAACGCTAAAGCAAATCAACAAACTTACGAAACGTTGATTTGAAGCAAAGTAACGCCTCACTGCACTTATTACCTCACTTTAAATAATGTCAGAAATTGTTAGCTTTAAACTTTATTTTATTTTGTTTGATATTGTGCTAAACAAATCACCTGATTGACCTGTCATATACATATATTTTTGAAATGTGATATTAACCGACGCCTTACGATTAGTATTGTTTTGCTTTGACATTCATTTAATAAATTTAATCATCATATTTTCTCTTTTGATTTATTCTTGACATTTCTTCTTCTTTGACTTGAAAATGGTAAACAAAGTATTTCGTATTGGGCAAATATTGGTAGATTGTTGATGTATGAACGTTTGACTAACACAAACTTCCAAAAAAGGCTTCAAATCTACGTCAAAAGTAAGAGAAAAAAATACTATTTCCAATTTATACTATTAATAACACTAAAACTTATCAATAAAAAAAGTAAGAAAATCGGTTTACAAACAGAGGAGAGAATGGCACTTAAATATTTTGCCTTTGCCTGTTGATGCATATGTTTTTGAAGTCCGGGCAAAACTATGACAGTGCAATCACCATTACACTATTTGTTACTTTATATTGGAACTATTGCAAATTCTGGGCGATTTATATTTGTAAATTATTCATGATTACAAAAGATTTTAACCATCACAGTTTTGCACTTGCTTCAAAAATTATATTGAGAAGTCGTACCGACGTTGTTTAAAAAATGAATTTATTTTTAATTCGAAGTTGGTCCAATTTTTTTTCTTCCCAAAAAAATCTTATTTTATTCTTTTTAGTGTAAATAAATTTTTCATATTAATACTCTATTGAAAAACAATTACAACCATTTGTATGATAAATTCCGTCTTGAAATTGATTTAAAAAATTTGATATATATATATATATATACATATATATCAAACATCTAACGCTTGCAAAAGAGTAGTAAATTTCCAATTCACATATACTTTTTTCAAAACATGCATATTAATTAATCAAAATTAAATTTGACATGCAAAATAACCAAATCTTTCTTTCAGTGATCGGAAAGCGTTTCGGCTACTTAAAAAAAAATCGATCTGATACCGGATTTCCGATGCCTTGTAAGGGATATTCGGTACCATTTTCCGCCCTATCCCATAACTGCTCCCCCTGATTTATATGTATAAATACACATGAAGCAGAATATTGTTTTTCAAAAACTACTTTCTTTTGGTGTCAGTAGAAAATATTTCTAAGGAACGATGAAGATAACTTCGAAACAGGATTGTACTATATGGTTAAGGAAAAGTTTGTGATCCACCCCCCAAAACGCTATCTCAAGAAAGCTCCAGTATACTTTATTATAAATTTCTTTTAACGCCGACGTTTTCTTCAAACGGAAAATAGGAGTTGATATTCATGGTCGCGTTTCCACGCTCCGAAAGGGAGAACGATTCTTTCCGCCTGGGTAGTCCGAAACGTCCTCTCCCCAGTGATCGCACACGGCTCTCCTGCAGAGACATATATACGCATCCTCCTTTGTACCCTCTCGCCGTATTCCGCCAAGTCCTTTGAAGCTGATGTCCCGAGCCGAGAATTGGCTAAAAGAGTATTATTGCTTCATTGGATTATTGGATGCACGAGAAAGTGTTGCCATCGCTGAAGAAAGCGAAACAAATTTATGGTGACGGGCTCGGTTACTTGGAGTGGAAGAGAGCACTTTGGAAGAACTTTTCTTCCGACTCAGAACACAAGATTTAAGGATTAAAGAGCAAATGTAAGATTTAAAAGATATTTGAAGCGAAATTATTCTCTTTTGTTAGTTCCATAACTGAAATCTTGAAGTAGCACTCCTCCATAAAGATCAACTTTTTACACTGAATACGAGTAATTAGCAGAATACTTATTTTAATGCGAATTTTATTAGCTGCTTAATCATGTTCACAGAGCATGAATATGCGCCTAATTGAGAATCAAGCTTACGTAACGGCAACACATTAAGGCACACGTTTGAAAATAAAACTTCATGCTTTCAGAAGGAATTCTTTCTTATCGCTTCAAAAAAGAAATATCTGATAAATAAAGCTTTTTTTTTTCACTTTGTTGAAAAGAAATATATATTTCAGTTTTGAATTTACACTTGAAGCGATGAGAGTAAATTTCATCCATGACCTAAGTAATGAAATAGAAGTAATGTTATGAATTGGAGTTATTATTCAGCAGCATGGCATCTGTTATATTTGCTTATCTTTCCTTTACTCTTATTTCACGCTGATGTTACTCCCAAAAGTAACGTCCGTCCAAGTTTTCAACCTACGCCCATTGTTCTAAGAAAATATCTGCACTGTTTTCAATTAGGAATCACTGAATTTTGACCACTTCTCCTAATTTTGTTTTGAAACACTTCGAAGAAATCAACAGTACATTCATAACAAAAATCAAAGAAAAAATAACTTGGAATACAACTTAAAAGCGCAAAAATTTTGCAAAAGACTACATACACGTGTTTCGAGGTTGCAAGAATACCTTCTCAATACAAAAGAAAAGAACTTTTAGACAAAGACATGCAACTGAAGCGTCAATGGAAGTTTTTATCCAATCTCTGCAACCTCGATACACGTGTCTGTAGTCTTTTTCAAATTTTATGCGTAATTTAAGTTGCATTTCACTTTTTATTTGCAGCACAAGGGTTCACAACTTACATCTTTTAAACATTAGTTGCTTAGCATACAGACAACTTTTCAAAAGCGTCAAAAGAAAATATTTTTTGTGTACCAGATCATGTAAAATTTAAGCCGAAATAAATATTTTACAATTATTTTACCACATAAACTAAGATAAAATGTATGTCATTGTGCGTCGGATAATTCTTTAGCTATTAAATATCACTACTTGGTTTTTATAAATGAGGCAATTTTTTATTTTGCGGTAATTTTTATTTTACTTATTTTATTCTTAGTTATTTAAGTATGTTCAAAGAAAGTAATTACAATACTTGAAATTCTAGCTTTAGCATTGAAATAGGAAAAACAAAATTATTATCATAACTTGCGAATTTATTGTCAGCAGAATCACACGGAAGTTTTAGATATGTTTAAAGTTTAAACTTTCTGCAATTTTAATTTCCTTTTTTAGCCTACTTTCCCGCAAAAGTGAAAAAAAATAATAATAAAGCATGAAAGAAGGCTTAATATCGTTAGAAATCAAGAAAAATCAAAAATAAGTTAAGTAATTAAATAAAGATTTAAAAATAAAAAATTTGAAAGTAGGGTATTGAGATGGGGAAAAAGTGTGTCTGTCGGTCTGTCTGTCTGTCTGTCGGTTTGTCTGTCTGTCTGTCGGTCGTCTCTCTGTCTGTCGGTCTGTCGATCTGTCTGTCGGTCTGTCCCCTCCCCCCTAATAACTTTTGAACGAATTTCCCGCTCCGAAAAATTCTTTTTGCATTCGAAAGATCTCGGTGAGAACATCTCATTTCCATATTTTACTTTTTGATTTCAACAATTTTTTGCTCAATTTTGAACAGTTCAAAAAATTTTAACATTAGCCCCTATGGGCGAAAATGAAGCAAATTAGGTAAACTCTGGGTACAAGATCCAAGTTCCAATGAACAAGCTCACTGGAAGAAGTTCTTGACGTGAAATATTGATTTGAACGATTTTTGTTTATTTTTGAACAGTTCAAAAAAATTAACATAGCGCCTACGGGGAAATTTCAATCCTATATAAATCCAGATCTAACGGACCGATATGCTTGGAACAAACTTTATCGGAAAGCTCTTATGACGTAGAACGTGAACAGATAGAAAGTTCATCCAGAACTAACGAGCCTGTTTTCCTATGAAATTTTTAATTCGAGATTTTCAAGAATATTTTTGAATTAATGAATGATTAAATGAATAAGCAAAAGAATGAATTAATAACTGAGTGTATAAATACATGAATGACTGAATAAATGAATGATTGAATGAATATGTATTAACCGTTGATAATGGTATATCTGAAGCTATTAAGAACTTAAGCTAAACGAGAAAGAAAGAGAGAGATAGTTAGAATATAAATTTGAAGCTGGTGTATACGGGTTAGTAGGCTCGTATAGTTCTAGACGGAACTTCTTGTTCATCTTGTGATGCATGTAGATAATTCATGTGTCAAAAAGTCACATTGTTGCAGAAACAAAATAAAGCAAGTAACTTCACTTAGATTAAAACTATTGCTTGAAACAATTAAAAGTCGCGCTCTCATTAACTCAAACAGTTCAATTGCACTTTTTTTACGCAAAAAGTTAAAAAATAGAAAAAAAAATAGTATGCTTTAAAATGCACAAAATAGTTTTGGCCGCACGTATATCAGTAAAATTATGTAAAACGTGTTCTTAGGGGGGAAAAAGAACACTGCAAGTCTCCCAAGCTGACCTAGTTTTGGGCCAATTTCCAATTATTCGAATAATCTTATCCCTAAGCAGAATACAGATAGAAAAATATAACACTTTTATCTATAGTAGTATCAAATTCCAAGTTGGGTCAAATGATTATGCGTATTTGACGAGTAAGAAGATACGTAAAACTGCCTTCAACAATTAGGATCAAAATGAAAACTTTGGATTTTTGCCAAAACTTCAACTTAACCTTCATACTGTGGCAACTTCGGCCACAGATTTTTAATTTTCCCTACAAAGGGGACTGAAGCGACCATCTTCCCTATCCGAGGGGGAATTTTTTGGCAGTCGGAACGAATTCCACGAAGGGCGCGGTCGTTGGTAACTGTCTCGGAAGGCTATGATCCGAGTAGGGATAAATTTACCAGTTAAATTGTAGGTCGTGTTTTTATCATGTGGAAACTAAGAGGAACATGTATATATATGTATATACCCACTGTTTTATGTGAGTAATTTGTTAGTGTAGTAAATAAAAAGATAAAGTGAAAGGACTAGCGATTTATTTGGTCGGAACACAAACATTGTGTAAGGTGATTTACTACACTTACCATTGGGCAGTTTTACAAACAAAGAACTCACGACCCTTCAAAACATTGTAAAGTCATTTCATTTGTTGACTAGATTTGCATTGTTTCCAATATATATATTAAAAGAAGTAATTCAAAGACCTGTCATTACCACAGGAAGAACTCAGTGGAAAGTATTTGATTCTGAATTTATTGCCATTTTTAACTTTTTGTGGTATGGCTCATTTGCGCTGTAAATGTAATACATTGATTTAAAGTTTACTCTATTGTTTTACAGTGGAAATTTTCGAAAACTTCCCATCTCTTTTTAGCTGAGCTAGTGTCCTTATGAAGAAAGCTTCTTGACGATTTCTATTACTGGGGAGTCCAAGGTAGTACCAATGTTGATTTAAAATACTTTGGAAAAAATGAAGTCCTGCGCATAATGCACGGATATTGGAGCTTGGCCGTTTATCAATAGCTTTGAGTAGAGTTTTGGTACTGAAAACAGACGGTAGTTCAAACCTTTGCTTTTATCCTTCCACTTTCTGGAAGCATATAGACCAGAGCTCGGTGTTGTACTTTTATTCTCAGAATCGAAGATATCGTTAATTTTTTCGCCACACATTTTTTCCTTAAGCAAAGTTTCCCAGAGAAACGTAAAAAATTATAATAATTCCCAGAATTGTGTCTGCTGTCATAGATCGTAAACTACAGCTACTGCACAGTTTACATCACTGCAGAATGATTGCGGACATCAAATCAAAATCCCGTTGCACAAATTATGACAAGCAGAAACCGGATGATGCATAAGATTGATTTAAAAAAGGGAAAATACGTTCTTTTCCCCTCGATATAGTTAGATGAGTGGGATATCATTCTAAATATGAAGTTGATGTCACAAATACACTTTATTGAAAGAACGAAAAAAAAAAAAAAAGAAATGAATTTAGGTTACTTTTTGGAAATTCTGATTCTGTTTTTAATGCTTAGCTTCAAAACAAATGCTTTATATTAACAATGTTTACGCATGGCAAGCCTAAATGTTGAATATGTTTATCGATATGATTGTTTATTTAATATTTAAAAAAATATATGGATGTATAACATAATTTTAATTTTTATGGAGCAACTTTGAATTGCACATATCAAAATGAATTTATGTCTTAACAAAATCATCTAATTGCATAGAAAGTCAATTTCTAGAACAACTATTGCGAAAGAAAGTAACAGAACTTTTTTTATTCCAAAGCAAATATTTTGGATTAATTGTCTTATTTGCAAAAAGGGTAGAAAGTGCTATTGTTTCCAGTTTAACGCATCTCTGTGTTTTATTACCACTGTAACAATTTCGCTCGCATTTAAGAAAGATTTCCCCTTGAGTTTACTTAAAGCTTTTATTGATTTCCTTTGCAAACTTAGCATTGATTTTTCATAAATGCATTTCCGTTAATTACTACAAAAGGTCTTAATTAACTTATTTAAAAAAGTTGATTGCAATGTGATTGGATATTCATATTTGCTAAAGTTTTGTTTTGGATCATTTCTTTTCCTCAACTTACTAAATCAAATAAATTATACCGCGCTTATTAAAGGTTTTTCTGCATCTAAAATTTCCATTTCTAAATTAAATAAGATCGATTATCTTTAATGCATTTTCAATAAATGTCACACACTTGTTTATGTCTGACGAAATGTGGTTATTACTTGTATTTGCTTATTCTTATCGAATGAACAAAGTATTAAATATGAAGCAATGTGTTTTTTTTTTAATTTTTTACGTTTGTTATTTCTCAGTAAATAGTAAATATATACTCAGGAAAAGATTTTTTTTTTGCAAAAAACAAATTGAATATTGGCATTCATTTCGGTATGCAAGCATTGTTGTTCATTATGTTCCTGTGTGTTTCAAGACTTTATTGCTTTCTTGCCCATCTGTTTTTTTTTGTTGAATAGTAAACATTTTATTTTCACTAGCGTTCCTCCTCCACCCCTTTTTTTAAATTATAGTTTCATTTGCCAAGTGTTTTGTCTTAAGTCATTAAGCGTAGTATGCTACTTTAAAAAATATGCATATAAATTTACTGATTTCTTTAAGTTAAGAGAGCATTAAACCGTCATTCAAATACTGCTTAAACAAATATATTTGATATGGGATTTCTATATTTCCCAAAAACACTACCCCCAATGTGGGATTTAAAAGGTAGCCCATTTGGATTAGGAACAGAATAACTAAGATTGAAATCCTTAAACAGATAAATAGTGAATACTTATCCTAAATTTTAATGCATAAATCGTGCAATCATATTGTATATAGGTAATATGTAATCGTATCTAACACGTAAAACTTTCTTTCAAAAAAAATTCTTAAAAGGATTATCTACACTAAGATGTTTCATACCTAGCTTTAATGTAGTGATGGGCATAATCGAGAGATTTCAATAATCGAGTGATTAGTACTCGGGTGGTTTTGATAATCGAGTGATTAGTACTCGAGTGATTATCTCGAGTTCTCGATTGACGATTTCGAGTTCTCGATTGATGATTTCGAGTTCTCGATTAATCATTTCGATTTCTCGAGTTCTTAATTGATAATTTCGAGTTCTCGAGTTCTCGTTTGATCATTTCGAGTTCTCGAGTTCTCGTTTGATCATTTCGAGTTCTCGAGTTCTCGTTTGATCATTTCGTGTTCTCGAGTTCTCGTTTGAGCATTTCGAGTTCTCGACCGATTTCAGAATGGAATGAATCTCTAACAGGGAGGCCATTTAGTGAGTCAGAAGGGAAAATCCCCCCCCCCCTCCCAAGCCTTAATATAATGTATTTCTCCGTAGGTGCAAGTATTTTCGTGTCAGGGAACTGGAGCAACAAAATTTTTGATTTGCTCCGATCCGACTGTTAAATATTTGTTCCAACGTTGCTCCAGCTCTGCTCCGTGCAGCAAATAGCTTTAATAGAAATCATCTTTATTTATTTAATTAAATAATTAAAAGATAGTAAATTTATTTATTTATAGACAATTTATTTTGAAAAAAATCATTTTAAAAATCCCGTTTCGTTTTACGTTGTTGTTCACTTAAAACTAGTTTTAATGAAGAAAGATGTCATGTTTGATGAAATTCTAATATTAAATGATCAGAGCAGTTAAGCGCAACAAGTTTCCGTGTTTTGGCTCCGCTCCTACTCCAAGCAAAAACTAGTTGCTCCACTGCTTCGCTCTGCTGCTCGGCGCTCCGCTCCAGATCGCTGTTTATTGTTGTTGTTTTTTCATGTAACATGTGCCGAGTTTATGGCCCCCCCCCCCTTTGAAATGAAGGGGAATAATCTCGACAAGTTAGGGGTCATTCATAAATGATGTCACGCATCGAGGGGGGAGGGTGTTCATGAAATTGTGACAAAGTGTGACAACGGGAGGGGAGGGGGTAACAAGAAGCGTGACATCAGGCTTTTACAACATAGCATGACATGTCACAAAAGGGGGGGAGGGGGGTCCGTTGAAGTTTGACATTTTGTGACAAAGGGGGGGAGGGGGGTCAAATATATCGGAAAAAAGCGTGAAGTCATTTATGAACAGTCCCTTAGCGATGATTATTTCAAAAGATTTCTGGGCATGAAATTAAAGATGGCCCCCTCCCACTGCACTCGAAGCATACAGATTTATGGGCATTGAAGGGATTTCGGCAAAAGAGGAAGTAACGAAAACTTTTAAGCGGAAGGGTGAGAATGGGCTAGTAAAGTGACAGCAGTTTGCTTTTTTTCTTAAATTTTTTATTGACGAAAAAATATTTCAGCAGAAAACTTAGACTGAAATTGGTTAATGTCAACATTCACGATTTCCATGAAAGTCCGAATATTTGGTTATATCTTTATACATTTGGACATTCAATACTGTATGTCGACAATCACAGATGTGCTCTGGTGAAAGTCGAAACAAACAGCCTATGCCAACAAGAGCTGCGGCGATCTGACGAACTTTAGGCTGAAATAAGACTGTATAACGTTAAATCCTTAAAATTATTGTTTGTACTTTTCAGTGGATGAGCAACCGAACCCCCCCCTCCTCTTATGCTCTTACCCCTGATGACACACTAACGATAACCTAGAAATGTGTTTGTAAAACTTAAATTTCGATAAATTTTGGGAACCCCCCCCCCCTCCCCGTTTTTTTAACGTCATCAAAAACAGTTTACCATCCATTCCATTTCCTGCAATTTCCGGGAGATGTCCGGAAGTCCCCTAAACTCCTCAACCACTTCCCATCACCAAAAATATACTAAAATAACGCACATTTCCGCAGATAATTCCGAATATCAGTTTTCCCAAACAGCTCTATAAATACAGCATTAAGCTGCGAATTTATCACTTAAATTTCAAAAAAATTCTAAAATTGTGCTCCCCCCCCCCAAACGCCACCAAAGAGTTCAAAACGTTTGCCAATTTCAAAGTAATGCTCCATAAAAATCCCCCCTTAACCCTAATAGCACCACCCAAAATTGTGTTTTCAGGATTTCAATTTCGAAAAACTTCCGTCACTTTTCATTTCGTTAACATGATAAAAATAGTCTCAATTTCTATTTTTTATATACTGAACTCTAGAAATTTTAAATTTTTCTCCCCCTCTTTTTCCAGGAAAAATAGCCTAAAGTAACGTTCTCGGGGGGTCCCTTTTTTACTAACATCTGCAAAATGCAACACAAAAGTGCGATTTTAGCGTCTAAATTTCTAAAACTTTCGGATAAATTGCGCGAACCCGTTCCTCTAATATCACCAGCGATAGCTTTAAGATATATTTTGAGGATTTTAATTCAGAAAATTATCCTCAAAGACTCATTTGTGAAACCCCTTTTCTCTAGCACGTCAATTCCATAAACTATTCAATGTAAAGAGATATGTAACCACACCTAGATATGAAGCAATTCTGCGAAGATAAAAAAACGAGAGGTGCGAATCAAATAAACATGTCAACTTTTAAAAAAATGCATTGCTTTCGAAAGGACGGGCGTGCTTCCCGGCCTCTAAATTTGTTTATAGCAATGACTTCCTCTTAAATAAGCAACTATCCGCCTTTGTTACCTACTCACACACATAGCCCTTTTCGCAATCACGTGACTATGAATCATCCAAATGGCCCGAGAAGAAAATCATTCGAGACATCCATTCGATTCTACCTTCCGAGAAGTAAACCAACCGAGTTATCGAGAAGTTCAACCGAGTTCTCGATATGTTTAATCGAGTTCTCGAAATGTTTAATCGAGTTCTCGAGATGTTTAATCGAGTTCTCGAGATGTTCGATCGAGTTCTCGAGATGGTCGTCTGAATCGAGTTCTCGAGATGGTCGTCTGAATCGAGTTCTCGAGATGGTCGTCTGAATCGTGTTCTCGAGATGTTTAATCGAGTTCTCGAGATGTTCAATCGAGTTCTCGAGATGGTAGTCTGAATCGAGTTCTCGAGATGTTCAATCGAGTTCTCGAGATGGTCGTCTGAATCGAGTTCTCGAGTTGTCCTGAATAATCGAGTTCTCGATTTTGATCACTCGATTATGCCCATCACTACTTTAATGTACTTTAATCATTAAAGCCAATTTGGTATGTAAATTAAATTACTTAAAAAAAGAGACATATATTATATCAAAACATAACTTTTATAAGTCAAAATCAAAATCTTGCTATCTATGTCTCGTTCGTTCTATGTGTATTAATTGAACACATAGAACGAACGTTGAAGTTGAGTTGCATACATAACATAAGGAATAAAATCAAATATCTAAACAGTAAAAGCTTTTTATTAGTTAAAAAAGGTCTAAGAAATGTTTTAAATTAAACCTTCGCAATTTTTCATATTTTCATTTCCATCACGAAGGATACCAAAAAAAAAAAAAAAAAGAAAGAAAGAAAGGAAGAAGCAAAACATCTTTTGCTGAGTCACTTCGTCAACCAACAAAGCTAACGGGATGTCAAGCAGCCGGCATCCAGTTGGAATATTTTCCTTTCACTTTTTAGTCCTATTCCCTGGCCCTATGCCCACTTTTATCTGAACATTACCAAGTTTTGACAGATATGTATGAAATAAATTCTCAGAAGATATAGCTTTTAACCTCTCCTTTCATTTTTGCCTTACTGCTTTCTCTCCATGCCCTTCCTCTCCTGTTTTCGCTTGCTTCAACTCCTTGGACAGCTCTCAAACAGTGCTAAATTTTTCTATCACATAGAAGAGAATACAGAATAAAGAAAAAAATTATTTTCTTTCACCTGACATAAAGTTGACAGCAAAGAAGATTAGAAAATTGTATTATTTCAGACATTAAATTAGTCGATGATATTTTGTAAAGCTTTTTTGCTGGATTATTTGTTAAAATTGTGAGCATATATGCCGGACGCATATTTTCTCATTTTGTGTTGCAAAAGGTCGTTTTTCAGCAAACATACATTAACAAGAACAAACCACAAATAGATTGTCTTATATACTGAGACAGTCGAGGACTAAGTGTAGCCAAACAGAAAGGATAGATTATGTCGAAACAATGAGCCTGTTGCAGCAATTCTGTCTGATAGATAGAACCAAAACTCAAGCACAATGAAAAATCAAAGACGCCAGCAACTTACTAATTAGAATGTTTAAACCCATTTCTGAACTACTATATATCCACTAGTAGCATTTATACTAAAGAGTGAAGAATTAATAAGGGGCGGGGATTTGGACAACAAAATGTCAGCCACGTCCACTGTTTTGCCCAAAAAATATGCGCTTATCCCTACTTTGTTTTCCGCCTTAAACTGCAACTGTTCTCTGAGCAAAAAGACATAAAAAGAAAAAAAAAACAATATGGATTGAAGTTTTTCAAAACTTACAATGAGAATAAAAATTCAAACGAATATTAAAATAAGAAAAGAATAAAATGATTTCTTCTTCCACATGTTCTTCATCTTTCTTTGGCATGATCTGCTGAGTGCCTCAAGACGTTGTCTTAAAAATTCTTTCAAAGATTTTATTCCAGAACGCAGAAAAAGAGATAAGTATAGCATAAAAGGGTAAGACGAATGGTAATGCATTGACTTTAAAGGCATTATTTGCAATTCACGCAGCTCAGAGGAATTTATTTCATTTCAGAGAAAGATTTTGAGACTAAATATAGAGTAAAAGTGTCAATATTCCAGATAAATGGTGCCTTTGGACAAAAAGATTTTGGCATTCTCGTATTTTGCCTTTTTTCATTTCTGGTGATATACTCTTTAAATTCACTATTTTTCATCATTTGCTGGAATTTTCTTTTCTTTGGACTCAAGAGGTCAAAAAAATATGGTGCGAAATAATTTTCTTAAAATAAATAACTCAAAATATTATTCAAATCACGTATGGAGTTCAATTTGGGACTTGTGGAGTGCGCATTTCATGCTTTATGCTTTTCATACTATACATGACATTCCCCTACAATATGATTACTTAAATACGTATCTGGTTAGGCAAACGTAAAAAAAAACTTTTCTAGCACTATTTTTTTTTCTCGTATATCAGCTAATATTGAACTTCTAACAGTTCATTGAAAAACATACCTATTCCATATGATGGTACAAAAAAAGGTCTAATTTTTAATGAGAAATTCAATGCATCATATAAAAGTAAATTATAGGTCATAACTGTGGGGGGAGTGAGAAAGAAAGCAAAAGCGGGGAGTAGGGATTTGTTCATATTGAGGTTCATTAATTCTTGCAGTGCTCGCAAAAGTCTTTTTAATAATACACTGTAAAAAATTCTGGCTCAACCTTTCACTAAAAGTTGGTGAAATGCAGCTGCAACCAACAGTTGGTACTAATTTGAACCAGTATAATGGTTTACTAGTTTCACCATGAATGTGGTTCAGCACTGAACCATGATTACGGATTTTTTTCTAACCAGTATTACGGTTCAACTTTGAACCATTATTACGGAGTTTTTTCTAACCAATATTGCGGTTCAACTTTGAACCATGATTACGGATTTTTTTCTAACTAGTATTACGGTTGAACTGTGAACCATAATATCAAATTTTTTTCTAACCAGTATTATGGTTCAACCTTGAACCTTAACCATAGATTTTATTTTAACTGGTGTCTTGGTTCAACTCTGAACCATAACGATGGACTTTCTACTAACCACTGTCATAGCTCAGAGTTGTAGCATGAAAGTGAAGTTTGAACTGCACCATTTTATGTTGCAATGGTGACTTTTAACATAAATAATTTTATTATGTTCAAGCGTAAGACAGGAAACAAGCTTATTACCAATTTTAATTTTCAAAGCGAATTTTCTGTTTTTTAATGCGTAAGTTTAACTTAAGTTTTTGCTAATTATTTGATTTAATTCTAAGAACAGATTCATGCATTTCAATAATTGATTCAATGTTCCATATATATAAATGTATTTATTTATATATTTATATATATGAACATCCCAATGCACTGTATCAGAAACTAATTGTATTTTTTAAGTAACTATGTTACTTTGTTATATTCTTCAAAATTGGAATGTAAGTCACTGTTAAAATTTTTAAGCCCCCTCCCATAAGGAAGGCCTTGCAAATATATGTACACTTTTTTATGTTCGTCAACAGATAGTTTTAACAAAAATGGCGTTTGAAATTTTGCTTATAAGTGTAATTAATTGATAGCGAACATTTTAAATTTCTGAATTATGTAACTTTTTTTTAAAAAATATATTTCAACCCTCTTTAGCATCAAAAATATTAAATTTATTTATATGCATACACAGATGACCGAAAACATATGTCTAGAAGTGAAATTGAAAAACCATGAAATGCACAAATAACAATAATTAAAAATTATTAGGGGGTTCCGGCACAGGTGTTACTCCAAGGCTAAAACGTGCAGTAGTTCGTGGCACTTCAGGCTAAGACCGTCAGATGAGTCTAAGACTTTAACCTGTAAAGATATAAAAGAACCGACAGTACAGCGTATCTGATTTGTATGCCATCTAGAGTCAGGTGGGGTAAAGTGGTCATAAAAACCACGTTTTTCAACTTTCGTCGCCAAAAAATATAAGAATTTGTTCTAAACCTTCAGATGTTTTGCTTGATATTTTACATTACGTTATTACAGAACAGATTGCATTAAATTTTTAACAGAAAAAAAAGAAGTAAAATAATTTTACAACGCTTTCTTTCTGGGATGTATTTATGACCACTTTACCCTATGGGGTAGGGTAAAGGGAGTAGTGCATGGGGTAAAATGGTCATAATTGAAAAAAAGACCCTATAAAAGTATTAATAACCATAATATTGTAAAATATTCAATAAAGGTCCATATTAGAAAGGAAAAAATATATTTCAAACAACTGAATTTATTAATGCCCTCTATTATAGTCAAAAGTTGGCCTCATCTTTGTAACGTCTGGTAAGGTATTTTAGTCTCTTCAGCAGCTGCATAGATGGTCTTAAAACAAAGTTATGTACCAAATTATTTTAGTATACATAACATATATTATTAGGTTTTAATCCCTAAATATTAAACTGTGAGTATGTTCTTTAATTTAATACATATAATAAAACATAAATATGAAATTCAAAATTTTCCGTGAAAAAATTGCTTTTAATGAATGACTAAATTATTTAAAGTACATATTAAGGAAACCATGCTAGTAAGAGAGTTCTGAGATAATTACAGCTTATTAAAATTCAAAATGTGAGAAAAATACATATTTTAACCTAGCCATTTTTAATTCTCTTTCTTAACTGTATTGTTCCTGTTCGAAGTACAACTAGTTATAAACATTTGCAGCTTAATAATAGTATTTATAATAAGTCTGTTTAGAAATGAATTATTCTATTGGGATAGCTTGAAAATTGTTTTATTAAAGGTGCGTCTAAAAATTTGTCAATACTAGACACATCATTGTAAGAAGACTATCGTATATTAATTTCAATCTCTATGGGTCCGTTCATAAATGATGTCACGCTTTTTTCCCACAAATTTGACCCCCTCCCCCCTTTGTCACATGTCACGCTATGTTGCATAAGCAGGATTTCACGCTTCTTGTTACCCCCTCGCCTCTCCTTGTCACACTTTGTCACAATCTCACGAACCCCCCTCGAAGTGTGACATCATTTATGAATGATCCATATTGTATTTGAGCTCGGTTGTGTTTAATCCTTTTTACTAAAAGTAGATTTAAAAGTTATTTTTTAAGAAATAATACAGTATTAGTGCCATTAATGTTCAACTAACATCTGCCTCGCGGCTTAATTTCAAACAAAATAAGTGTGGAGCCTTGTAGTCTTCAAAACTTATCTTCGTGCGTAAATAGCCTGAATCCCCTCTAAGAGTTCAAAATTCGCATAAAATTGAAAATAAATATGGAAGTTCAGTTCCCGTGAGTTTTGTGCTAGTTAAGTCCTGGTCTACTTCACAAATTAACCTAAAGTAATTTTAGAGCATCGGTGCGTGTTAAGCCTAATACTATGACCACTTTACCCCATCTTACTTAAACTACTGTAAAATAATATATAACCTAACTCTAGCTTCATGGTTAGCGAGGAAGTATTTTCGAGATCTGTGCGAAGCTTCCTGCACCGTCAGTTAGATGCAAATTCTTTAAAACAAAATGTCAGAGAGAAATTAAAAGAGCTGTTTCAAATTCAAAGTGTTGTATAAACAAACAAATTAACTGTTTTCTTCACCTAAAAGGTTGCTATCAAAACAATTTTGAATGTAAAATTTAATTCCTAATTATTGAAATCTTAAATAAAAAGTTTACAAAAATTCCTTTATTTATTGCAAAGCTTTTTCTTTGCCGTGTGACCACTTTACCCCATTGACCACTTTAACCCACCTGACCCTATTCAATGTTCTGTTGACATCAACCGTGTAGTGCAATGCACCATTTTTGTTGATAAAACATCTATTTTGCATTTGGAGATCTGAAATATCCGATTGCAACTTTTTCCTCAATTTCTAAAACTCTATTACTGAAATAGGTTCATTTGTTTAATTTTGTTAGAATGATTGTGACGAAATTTTAGAAGGAGTTATGGGTGAAAATTCTGTAAAATGGCAGTCGTGGTCGAAAAATGAAAGATTTTAAAAATACAACAGTAGTCAGGAATAATTTCTTGAGAGAACACCAAGAAGTAAAAAGTAGTCTAAAATCCATCACTGTTAGTAGTTAATTAAAAAAATATATATATAAAGAGCAGAAAAGGGAAAGGTAACAGCTCGGAAAAGTGGTTTGGTAGTAACGAGAGAAAAAATAATGTTGCAATAAATGTAATAAGAAAACGTACAATTTTCAGTACGTAAACAAATCATTGTTACAACTGTAAGTGTAGAGCCGGAGCAAAATGTAAAATACATGAGGGAAGTATTAAATCACGTAAGAAGCAAGAATATATTGAAGCAAAATAAAGTAAACACGCACAGGTTGAAAATTTGGAAAAAAAGTTAATTTAAAGTTAAAGGCAACGAAACTGCTATTTCGAAAATCACGCAAAATTGACATAATTTCTCAAAAAATTCCTATAGTAGACATGTTTTGAGTACAAAACTGGTTTTACCTGCTCTTGGTGGAATAGTTAAAGCGAATGATTAGGAAGTATGAATCATTACAAGTCCAAGCCACAACCTGCATTGGTTTTCGAGGGGGGGGGGCGGAGGTCAAGTTGATAAAAGTGTTTTTTTTTATCAGAATATTTTTGATTTTCAAATTATCCTTCAGAGCATGTAAAAATTTCAGGGCGAGAGGCATCACCCTCCCCCCCCCCCCCACTTCCTGGCTGTGACGTTGGAAGCAAAATTCAACCAACTACATTTATATAAATGAGTGTTTTCTTATCAGACTATCTTTTACTCACTAATTTTCAAATTTTCATTTATAGCATGCAAAATTTTAGAAATTTTTACCCCTTTAGATACGGGATCGGAAATAAACATAAGAACTGAATTTTATACAAATGAGCTTTTTTTATCAGAATATTCAAACTGTCATTTATAGCATGTGAAACTTCAAAAAATTTCGGGAGTGGAGATGGGTTCGAACCCTCGCCCCCCCCCCCCTCTCCACCGGCTACGCCTTTGATAAAAAATACGGGTAAAAATTGTGCAAAATGGGTCAAACAACAAATAAGTTTAATAAATTAAAAAATACAGCAACAGGCAATTAAATAAAAATTAAGAGGTGGAGCTAGAAAGGTAACGCCGTAGAAAAGTATTCTTGGAAATAAAAATGAAGAAAATAAATGGTTTAGAGTAAAATTCCCCATAATAGATGCAATTTTTAAAATGTAAACAAGTCAATGTTACAACTTTAAATGTAGATCAGGGGAACCAAAAGTAAAATATATGGGGGTTAATAATAAATCAGATTAAAAAAATAGTTTAATATTGAAGCAAAATTAAATAAATATACACTGGTTTAAAATTTTGAATAAAGTTAATTAGTCAATTTAACGCTAAAGGTGTCAGGATCGGTATATGATAGTAACATTTTTGAAATACGCTTTACAACCTATTTTGTGCGTATTAAGAGATAAAAACACAGAAAACAAGAAATATCAAGCAAAAAATTAGATATATACATCGAAGTTTACTTACCCTTTACTGTTGTGAAAAATAAATGCTTCAGGTCACAGCTTGACAAGATGGATGGCTTTTTTTTTTTCCCGCAGGGTGCCGGGTTCGTCTTTTTGGTTCAAGGTTGAACCGAAATTATGGTTAAAGGCGTAACTTTAGATTTCGCACTTCTGCTTGAACCATGATTTTGGTTCAATCATCAGCAGCCTTTCAGCTTTCACCATATTTATGGTGCAACGTTGAACTGTTTTTTTTTTTTTTACAGTGTTATAATGTTAATGAAAAAAATAACATGTTGAAAACCGTTCCAATATAGTAATAGAAATACAATTTTATTACCGTTCCAATATACTTTCATACAATCAAAACAAGGTTGTATTGTTTGAAGCTTCACTTGTTTCGTTATGCATTTTTAAACTAAACTTTTTTTTCGAAAAAAAAAAATCGAACGTTTTTTTTTTATTTATTTATTTTTTTAATGTAAAATTCACTTAGATCAGACAATAACTTTTGGCCTTTTAAGCATATTTAGACCCTTAAGTGGAAACTGCAGATTTTCATTGATTAACTTTAAATTTTCTACTTATATATTTCCTATACGTTCTCCCAACTGCCACGCGTTACCGTAAAGATAAAATCGATAGTTTTATTTAAAAAATACTAAAATCTTAGAAACGTTATTTTCGTGTATTTTAATCTCAAAGTCATCAATTAAATTTGAGTATTTTCTTATCCATTTAAAATTTTTACTCATGCTTGTCGAGCCCTTCTGCCTTTTTTTCCTTCTATACATGATCCTTCAATGGATAGGGGAGGGGACGTTCCTTCCATATACATACTTGAGGTAAAAATAATATTACGTGAAGGGTAAAAGTAAACTATTTTAAATAAAATAAGAAATACGTTAAAAAATAGTATATTAAAAATTGCATGCACAAGTGGCATCTGAATGAACTTGCATATTTTCCTAAAACAAACCAGGTGTAATGAAATGGCATGTTTTATTTGCTTACCAGGGCATAACTTGTAAATCTTTTATTCAGAACGAAAGTCTTAAATAATTTTCACGAATTCTGAAAGGAACAAAAGTAATAATACATTTTCAGTGTATCAAATATTTCAATCTCTTATTAATTAAGTACGAATTTTAGCAGTACCACGTTCGGAATTGAAAGCTTAATAAATATGAATAATGAGCAATTTTATCAGATCATTCGACCGTTTAGAAATTTAACAAACTGTTGAAATAAAGTGCTTCAAAAGTTTTTTTTTTCAAACTGTTGACATCAGAAACGAAAGGAAGAGAAATACTTTTTAGAAAGTTTCGCTTTCAGCATTTGGTTGAAAAAAGTTATAAAACTAATAAAAAGAACCTTTTTTGGAAGTTCCTTTGGAGGAAAAAAAAGATACCATTAATCACGCTCGAAAGCTTACGTCACGGTACAACTGTCACGTGATGACTGGAACTACACTATGCCATTCCAACATTTTAACAGGTATATTTGCAATTTTTCTTTATTTATTTAGTGGAGTGGCTTGTTTTGCCGAGAACTTTACAGAGTTCAAAAATAAAAATTAACACTTTTTGCGGGAAAGAAAGTTTCCTAAACTTTTCATCGTTTTTCTCTCTTTTTTGTTTTCAACTCTTAAACAGCATTTTTTTTTTTCCAGATTTGCTTTTTTTTTCTTGAAACTGAAGAAATTTTGCAGTGGCTCTAGAAACTAGATCTAGTAATGGAAAGAAAAGTTCCATATGATTCTGATAAATAAATAAGTATATAAATAAAATGGAATTTCAGTCCAAGTATTTCTCTTTTTAACTTTCAAATTTGAATTACAAGTGACGTTTGAATAATAAAATAGAACGTAGATACGGACTCTTGAATTTTGTTTTTTCCTTCTTCTATATCTTATCAATATTTTTAAACATACGAGCTAGATACGCAATTATGCAAAACATTTTGGGCTTGTTTATTTAATTTTTTCTTTGTTTTTACATGCTGCTAGGTTTTTTTAGAAGCTTTTAATTTATTATGAAACTAATATAAGTAAAATATTCCAGTCTGGTCTGATTAGAGATTTATTTTTATCACAGAGCTACACAAATACTAGGTGTGATGGCACGCGCATTTTAAAAGCTGCCGCCTAAAAGCTCAATGGAAATAGTCAGCAAATCCGCCATACTTTATAGCAGAACACCACCTGAACTATAAGTATTAATCAAAGGTAGTTAAAAAAAAATAACTTAATTTTTTTCTGTAAGACATGCTTCAATGTGTTTGCTACTTTAAAAAACATTGTAACATACTTATTGCATGTCCAATTTAGAAAAACAACGTTAAAATCACGTTTCCTGTAAAAATTTGGATACAATGTCGAGGTTTTAAGAATAATTTTAAAAATATATATACGTATATAAGCTGGATCCTAATATGTTTTATCTGACTCCAATATTTTTACACAATTTTTAATAACGAAATATACTCTTTGGATTAGATTTCAAACTAATCATTGCTTTGAATCCCAAAATCTCTCCCATCTTTCGTGTAACAGTGAAACAAGGCATGCTTCAAAAATATTTTGGGTAACTATACTGATGTCAGTGGTGAAACTTATTAGTAAATCACTCTAGTGCGTTGTGTATAAACTTAATGGCGGACTATCGATTGTTTTGTTAAATCTCAAAATAAATTTAAAGAAAAAAGTCGGGAAGTTTAAAATAAATAAATACATTTTTGTTACTGTTTCAAATTTCGGTTTTAAAATAATTTCTCAAACCTCAATAGAATTCAGTAAGAAAATATTCATTCATGAATCAATGCCTTCTTTCTAACTGTCACCTTAACTAAGAAATTATAATCTTTTTACTTGTGGGGGGAAATAAGTGTAAAACGGCGTATTAAGAGCAATATTCAGGAATTTTTTAACGTATAAAGAATAAATATATTTTATTGAGATTTTGAGTTTATTTTATAGATATATTGAAGAACATTTACTAAAATTTTCAAATATTTTTCTTGAAAATTCCCGGACATATCGGCTGCTGCACACTCTTAGTCGCTACCTGGGTCGGCAGTTTGCGAATGGAGGTCCCAATTTTTATCTGAAATCAATTTTTTTTAAAATCTTTTTTTTTATAAGTGTCTCTTCTAGTTGTAGCAAAATCATCACAAAATATTGAAAATTTCTATTTTTTGTTTTTTTAGAATGAGAAAATTAAGTACGATTTTTAACCGTTTTTTTTTCCTTGTTTACAATAAAAAAAGTAAAAATAAAGATATGTTTATGATTCTAGTTCAACTAAAGCGTGTATATATAAAGAAAATGTGTGCTAAATTTGATAAGGATTGATCAAAACCTCTGCGAGCTAGAGTGTACGCAAATTCCAAAAAAGTTTCGAGAAAAACGCGTTTGACAAAAATAGTAGTATTGAAGGTAAATTTAAGGCAGTAATGAATCAATTTCTTTTATACTTATATAGATACTAATACTTACAGAAATTTCTATCCGAGGTCTCAATTGTTAAAAGAAATAAAAGGACATCTGCTGACGTTCTCTAATTCCCTTCAGGTCATTCATGAGGGACTATCTGCTGAACTGCTCCAAAAAGGGTGCTCGCTCAAATGCTTATAACTTTTAAACGACTTTTAATTCTGCTTTGAAATTTTCAGGGTATATTATTGAATAGTTGTAGAATCGATTTACGAAGAAAACATTTTAAAAATTTTTTGAGATCATTACACGTCAAAACTCCTTAATTCTCCTTGTTCAAATATCTAAATCTCATTAGTTATTATGCTTGGATTTCTTGCATGTAAACCTCTATTTTTTATTCCGTTATTTCAGTTTTCATTTTTAAAGTCAGAAAATGTTTTTATATGTATTCCTAAAGTTAAAAGAGATAAAACGTGGTTGGAATTCCAATTTCTGATTTCATTATCTCGGAAATGGGGGCTCTGTTTGATATCTCAGTTCCAAATTCATTTTCGAATCTCGTATTTTAAATTCATTTTTTTGACACAATTCGTATCTTGCAATTTAATGAGCAAAACCAAGATATTTTAGTAAGGAGAAAAACATTGCAGTTTTTAGGGAAGACATTATTAATCACAATTATATGTGTCCATTCAGTAGAATAAATATTCAAATTCATTTATTTTACACTAGCGGTACCCGCACGGATATGCCTGTGTTAAATACTGAAAAAACCAGTTGGTTCGCTATCATACATACAGTGGTAACTTTTCTTGTGTAAATTATATTATTTTATTAATATAAATAGCATTCCACATACTTGAAAGTTATTCGCTCACGGCAATCAACCAGCGATCCCACACATTTAAGCATTTTTTTTTTACAAAACACAGAGTAAAAAAAGAAAAAAAAAAGAAACGAACCAAAAAATATATATATATAAAAAACGCGTTTTGCTTGTTTAGTTCAAGTACCCACATAAAAAAGACGATTGTAATTCCTTAGAATAGTTTAAATTAATGAATTTTTGGCATAATTAATATTTTTCTATTTTCATTGACAGTAAAACAGAAAGACGAAATTTTGTAGCAGGTAGAAACAAACAGCAGTAAGCAAAACTTTGAAAGCGGATAAAATCTTCTATCCGAGCTCAAATAGGCAAATAACATTTTGGCTAATTCAGAGAGAAAAAAAATGAAAATTTAAATAGTAATAATAATTTGGAATAACAAAAATCGCTATAAAGGATAACGTTTCTTTAAAAACCCCTGTACAGTATGAAGAATGATCCCGTAAAATACTTGTCAAAATAAGGAAATCAAAATAAAGCTATCGATCGCCTGTGAGCCGCAGGAAATAAATTTGAATTCGTTAAAAAAAAAGAACAATCAAAATCCAAAAAAAATTATTAATAATAATTAATTAAAAATTGGCTGCTCCTCAAAATGGTAAAAACCGCAGGAAATAAATCTTAATTCGTTAAAAAGAAAAAAAAATCAAAAGCCAAAAAAGGAAGAGATAAATTAAAAATTGGCTGCGCATCAAAATGCAAACAAGAAGTTCCGTCTAGAACTATACGAGCCTACTTTCCCGTATACACCAAATTCAAATTTATAATCTAGCTATCTCTTTCTTATTTATCTTTAGTTCTAATTATTGAAAATATACCTTTTTCAACGGATAATACATATTCATTCACTCACTCATTCATTCTTTCATTTATTCAGCCATGCATTTATTCATTCATTCGTTACCTCATTCAAGTGTTTATTCATTCATTTACGCATTCATGTATTTATTCACTCATTTATTTATATTTTCATTTATTCAATAATTTATTCATTCATTCTTTTCCTCATTCATTTATTCATTGATTTATTCTTTCACTCTTTCATTTATTCATTCATTCATTATTTCACTCATTGAGTCACTGAGAAATATCCTTGAAAATCCCGATCAAAAAATTTCATAGCAAAATAGGCTCGTAAGTTCTGGATAAACTTTCTATTTCTACATGTTCTACGTTATAAGAGCTTTCCGATAAAGTTTGTTCCAAGCAAATCGGTCCGTTAGATCAGGATTTATATAGGGTTGAAATTTCCCCGTAAGCTCTGTGTTAATTTTTTGAACTGTTCAAAAATGAACAAAAACTGTTCAAATCAATATTTCACGCCGAGAACTCCTTTCAATAAGCTTGCAATAGGAACTTGGCTCTTGTGCCCAGAGTTTACAGAATTTGCTTCAATTTTGTCCTTAGGCGCTAATGTTAAAATTTTTTGAACTGTTTAAAATTGAACAAAAAATTGTTCAAATAAAAAGTAAAATATAGAAATGAGGGTGTCCTCGCCGAGATCTTTCGAATGCAAAAAGAATTTTTTGAATCGGACAATTCGTTCAAGAGTTATTAGGGGGGGGGGGGGGGACAGACCGACAGACAGACAGACACACTTTTTCCCCATCTCAACACCCTACTTTCAAATTTTTTATTTTTCAATCTTTATTTAATTACTTCACTTATTTTTGACTTTTCTTGAATTTTAACGATATTTTCACGATACCATTAAGCCTTCTTTCATGCTTTATTATTATTTTTTTTTACTTATACGGGAAAGTAGGCTAAAAACATTGTGAAGATATAAAAATAATTTAACTTTGTGCAAGTAAACTGTAATAAAAAATATAATTTCACGTTAATTTAAAGCACAAATGAGCATTAAAATGCAGACATATGTTTCGGGATTGCTTGGAATCCCGTTTTCAATGCGACAGGGAGCTTCTAGATGCAAAACATCCAAATGAAGCAGACAAAACAACAAAAACAAAGCTTATATAGCCTAAGAATTATCAGTAAACCAATGAGAATAAGGGTAGCGTGAAGTGGAAGTAGAAGTAGCAGGGAGGCAACAACAAGAGAGCAACAAACGAATCCAGATGAAAGTACAGGAACTAAAAAGAAAAACAATAAAAAAACAAAGCAAAAAAGGCGACAGCATGCATAAAAATATGAAAATACATGAAAATTGCAAAAATAATAAAATAAAATACAAAGAATAAATTGAAATTAAAAAAGTACAGAAAATACCAAAACAAAGTACACATGTACAGGAGGGGAAGGGGCGGGGGGAAGAGAAAATCAGACACAAAAGGAAAACTAACAAGAAAACCAAGAAAGAACAACAAATTAAAGAAACTTATGCCTGACGACAATTTTATTTAGCAAATATACGTGTACACAGAATGGCAACAATCAAAATAAAACAAAAAGCAAGCTCTTTATAAATCAATCGTCTGGGGAAAATAAAATTAAAGTTAATTACCGTGAAAAAATAATTTACAACTACAGAGAAAAACGCTTATAACTTCTTTTGTAGTTAATTTAAAGGCTTCGAATTTTTGCACAAAGGGCAAAACTCTTCTTGGGACAGTTTTTTTAATGGCTTTTCAGTAGTATCAATCTCGAAATGGCGAGATAATATCTTCCAATAGAAAGACCATTTTATGCAATTTTTGGCTGTCAATTGGAATAAAAACAGAACGAATTCGAATTTCAGAAAAAAAAAAAAAACTTTCCTAGTAGCACATCCCCCTGTTCCAGACTAATTTTGTGACAAATTTCATGAAAATCCGCCGAGCGGTTTCGGCCCTACGCCGGAGACACACACACACACTTGCTGCTTTATTATTAGTAGAGATCAGTTCTTTAAATTGCTTTATTTATTTACTTTTCCCTCAAATATAACCAAAAAAAAGATTGCTTTTTAGTCTACTTTTCCGTAAAAGTAAAAAATAAATAAATAAAGCATGAAAGAAGGCTTAATGTATCGTAAAAATATCGTTAAAAATAAAGAAAAGTCAAAAAAAAAGTAAAGTAATTAAATAAAGATTGAAAAATAAAAAATTTGAAAGTAGGTTTTGAGATGGGGAAAATGTGTGTCTGTCGGTCTGGCCCCCCCCCCTAATAACTTTTGAACTAATTGTCCGATTGGAAAAATTCTCTTTGCATTCGAAAGATCTCGGCGGGGACATCTCATTTTCATATTTTACTTTTTGATTTGAACAATTTTTTGTTCAATTTTGAACAGTTCAAAAAATTTTAACATTAGCGCCTATGGACAAAATTGAATCAAATTATGTAAACTCTGGGCACAAGACCCAAGTTCCTATTGCAAGATTATTGAAAGGAGTTCTCGGCATGAAATACTGATTTGAACAGTTTTTGTTCATTTTTGAACAGTTCAAAAAAAAAATTGCGGCATTTTTCCATTATTCTGGCGCAGGCGATAAAGTCGCCTGCGCCAAGTTGGCGTTAGTCGCCAATAATGATGCAACTAACGCCAAACGAATTTTACTTTTAAACGCCTTTTGTGTGTTCCGTCGCCAAAAATTTTGCTCGGCGAGATTTGCGCCTTGATAATGAAAAGGTACCAAATTAACATTAGCGCATATGGAAAATTTCAATCCCATATAAATATTGATCTAAACGACGGATTGGCTCGCAACAAATTTTATCAGAAATATATTACGCTGTAGAACATGTACTGATACGAAGCTCAACAAGAACTGAACAAGCCTGTTTTCCTATGAAATTTTTGATCGGGATTTTTAAGGGCATTTCTCAATAAATAAATAAATGAATGAATGAATGAGTGAAAGAATGAATGATTGAATCGATGAAAGAGTGAAAGAATTAATGAATGAATAAATGTGAGTGAAAGAACGAATGAATGAATAAATGAGTGAATACATGATAAAGTAATTAAAAGAGTGAATGAATGAAAAAAAAAATAAACGAGTGATAACTACATGAATGAGTAAATGAATGACTGAATAAATGAAAGAATGAATGACTGTGTGAATGAATATGTATTATCCGTTGAAAAAAGTATATTTGAAGTAATTAAGAACTAAAGCTAAATGTGAAAGAGAGAGAAAGTGATAGCTATATTATAAATTTGAAGTTGGGTGTGTACGGGAAAGTAGGCTCGTATAGTTCTAGACGGAACTTCTTGTTCCTTTAAGGTGTTTATGCCTTTTATATTTTGGATATGAGTATTTTTCACGCTAAAAATAAATAAAGGATTTATTTGGACGTCCAATTTTATCTTTCGCTCTTTTTATAACTATTCCAGTATGACATTTTCCATATCCGCCTCCCCCCCCCCTCGGCATTTTCATTATTTATATTAGATAAATATATCTTTCCAACAATAATGCTGCTAAGCTGTTATACCAATCTTGTTCTTGGGTAGCTGTGAGATAAATCTTGAACTCTAATTAAAGCAGAGGAACTTCTTTTAACCGGTCCGTTGTTGATGGAGCTGTCAGAACAAGCTCTAAATGCCTGCTTCTGCGATTACAACGTGTCCCTTATTCTTTATTTTTTCAATGTATTTGTTCATTCATTTTATTTATATTTCACAATTTTGTGAGTGTGATAGAAGCGAAAAGATTATATTTTACTATTTTTAAGGAAAACCTTGTTGTCGATCACTCTGATTTCAAGAAATTAAAGTGTAAGTATTGTGGGATAACAAGATTTCGATATGGGTCATTCCATGTCAAATGTACCAAATTTCGGAAAGTTCCCCACTCGACCCTTTCCGATTTTGATGAAATTTTTACAGGTGGTAGATATAAGTCTTACATGGATCCATGCGAAATTACAGCTCCATAAAGTTGTATTTTTTTAGTTGGACCACTAGCCATGGTTTTGTAAAGGCCCCTTTTTTCATGTCGCAACTGAAATGACTAAATTGTCAATTTTTTGTGTTCTTATTGCTCATGACCTAAGAGGACTACCGGGCTGAAACTTGGTGCTCCTGCTAAACATTTGGGATACAGCAGCCTACTAGTACAATGAAAACTGAATGTATTTTAGATTTTTCGCATTTTGCTGCCAAAGTAGCTCATTTGTGTCCATGTGGCGGATTTTGACCATACTTAGCCAGCTTGTATCTGTTGATAGAAATATTTTCTGAACTGGATTTTTTCATCAATTGCACCCTACTGGCATGTCATAAAGGTGTGCAAGTGGCATCTTGATTGCTCAAATAACTACCGAGTTATGTTGGTTCAAAATTCAGTTAAATATTTCACGCCTCAATTTTGGCTCATTTTCCAAGAGCCATGCCTCAAAAGTAATCACTTGGATTTGGTTTTTCTTTATATCAATGAACAGAGCTCACTTTCCTCTATTAGGAAATTCTTTTGAATCTTGGAGACAAAGCAGTTTTATACACATAATGTAAATAAAAAAATGTATAAAATTTTGCTAATTGCAGAAAATATTATTTCATTTATTTGTACATGACCTAAGAGGACTACCGGGCTGAAACTTGGTGATCCTGCTAAACATTTGGGATACAGCAGCCTACTAGTACAACGAAAACTGAATGTATTTTAGATTTTTCACATTTTGCTGCCAAAGTAGCTCATTTGTGTCAATGTAACGGATTTTGACCACACTTTGCCAGCTTGTATCTGTTGATAGAAATTTTTTCTGAACTGAATTCTTTTATCATTTGCACCCTGCTAACATGTTATAAAGGTGTGCAAGTGGCACCTTGATTGCTCAATTTACTGCCGAGTTATGCTGGTTCAAAATTCAGTTAAAAATTTCACGCCTCAATTTTGGCTGTTTTTTAAAGAGCCCATAACTCAAAAGGGTTAATTCAAATTTTGGGTTTTTTTTTATATCAATGAAGAGAGCTTACTTTCCTTTATTAGGAAATGTCTTTTGAATTTTGGAGACAAAGCAGTTTTATATAGATAATGGAGTTCGAAACGATTTATAAAATTTCGCTGATTACATAAAATAGAGATTATTGCATTAATTTATACATGACTTAAGAGGACTACTAGGCTGAAACTTGGTGATCTTGCTAAACAATTGAGATATAACAGCCTACTAGTACAACGAAACCTTAATTTATCATAGATTTTTCAAATTTTACCGCTAAAGTAGCTCATTTCATCGACGTATGAAATTTTTGAATTAATTTTGAGCCTCCATAACTTGGCTGATAACTGAGCAATCAAGGTCCCACTTGCACACCTTCATAACATGTCAGAAGGGGGCAAATGAGTAAAGAATCAACTTTAGAGAATTCTTCTATCATCATATGCACACAGGCAAAGTATGGTCAAAATCCCCCACATCAGCACGAATGAGTAACTTTAGCAGCAAAATTTGAAAAACCTATGATAAATTAAGTTTTTATTGTACTAGTAGGCTGTTATATCTGAATTGTTTAGCAAGATCAGCAAGTTTCGGCCTGGTAGTCCTCTTAAGTCATGTATGAATTAATGCAATAATCTCTATTTTATGTAATCAACGAAATTTTGTAAATCGTTTCGAACTCCATTATCTGTATAAAACTGCTTTGTCTCCAAAATTCAAAAGACATTTCCTAATAAAGGAAAATAAGCTCTCTTCATTGATATAAAGAAAAACCAAATTCGAAAATGAGCCAAAATTGAGGCGTGAAATTTTTAACTGAATTTTGAACCAACATAACTCGGCAGTTATTTGAGCAATCAAGATGCCACTTGCACACCTTTATGACATGCCAGTAGGGTGCAAATGATGAAAAAATCCAGTTCAGAAATATTTCTATCAACAGATACAAGCTGGCAAAGTGTGGTCAAAATCTGCCACATTGACACAAATGAGCTACTTCGGCAGCAAAATGTGAAAAATCTAAAATACATTCAGTTTTCGTTGTACTAGTAGGCTGCTATATCCCAAATGTTTAGCAGGATCACCAAGTTTCAGCCCGGTAGTCCTCTTAGGTAATGAGCAATAAGAACACAAAGTTGACAATTTAGTCATTTCAGTTGCGACATGGAAAAAGGTGCTTTTACAAAATCATAGCTAGTGGTCCAACTATACAACTTATAGAGCTGTAATTTGGCATAGATCCATGTAACACTTATATCTACCACCTATAAAAATTTCATCAAAATCGGAGAGGGTCGCGCGGGGACCCCTGTTACACTTGACGCGGAATGAGCCATATATATGTTTACCGAATCGCTAAATGATTTTAAATAGTTTTACCCCAGATGCATTTAAAATAGTTCTTGATTTTTAAAATTCAATATCTTCCTAAAATTTTCGAAATTGAGAAAGTTTTTTTCTTATACTTTTCTATGAAGAAAATATATTAAATACAGTTCACTTAGAACGCTTTCGCAAATTGAAAAAGCCATTTTAAAAAATTTCGTTAACCCAATCCAGTGTAGAAAGACTCATACGTATTATAAATAATGTTACACTGAAAATTATTCAGTCACATTAAAAATACTACTAATAATGGAGGCTTTTTAACTAATTAAAAGTTGTGACAGTCTGAATAAATATTAGACGTCACCGGCACACAATAATTCAAAGTTGTCATAACTAGTTAGGAAATGATATATTTCATCCATAAACTGTGAGAAAGATTTCCTTTTTAGCCTACTTTCCCGTAAAAGTAAAAAAAAATAATAATAAAGCATGAAAGAAGGCTTAATGTATCGTGAAAATATCGTTAAAAATCAAGAAAAGTCAAAAATAAGTGAAGTAATTAAATAAAGATTGAAAAATAAAAAATTTGAAAGTAGGGTATTGAGATGGGGAAAAAGTGTGTCTGTCGGTCTGTCTGTCTGTCCCCCCCTAATAACTTTTGAACGAATTGTCCGATTGGAAAAATTCTTTTTGCATTCGAAAGATCTCGGCGAGGACATCTCATTTCTATATTTCACTTTTTGATTTGAACAATTTTTTGTTCAATTTTGAACAGTTCAAAAAATTTTAACATTAGCGCCTATGGACAAAATTGAAGCAAATTCTGTAAACTCTGGGCACAAGAGCCAAGTTCCTATTGAAAGCTTATTGAAAGGAGTTCTCGGCGTGAAATATTGATTTGAACAGTTTTTGTTCATTTTTGAACAGTTCAAAAAATTAACACAGAGCTTACGGGGAAATTTCAACCCTATATAAATCCTGATCTAACGGACCGATTTGCTTGGAACAAACTTTATCGGAAAGCTCTTATAACGTAGAACATGTAGAAATAGAAAGTTTATCCAGAACTAACGAGCCTATTTTCCTATGAAATTTTTTGATCGGGATTTTCAAGAATATTTCTCAGTGACTCAATGAGTGAAATAATGAATGAATGAATAAATGAAAGAGTGAAAGAATAAATCAATGAATAAATGAATGAGGAAAAGAATGAATGAATAAATTATTGAATAAATGAAAATATAAATAAATGAGTGAATAAATACATGAATGCGTAAATGAATGAATAAACACTTGAATGAGGTAACGAATGAATGAATAAATGCATGGCTGAATAAATGAAAGAATGAATGAGTGAGTGAATGAATATGTATTATCCGTTGAAAAAGGTATATTTTCAATAATTAGAACTAAAGATAAATAATAAAGAGAGAGAAAGAGATAGCTAGATTATAAATTTGAATTTGGTGTATACGGGAAAGTAGGCTCGTATAGTTCTAGACGGAACTTCTTGTTCTTTCTTTATTGTTAAAAAAACTCTTTTTATTTTCTTATACTTTATTTTTTATTTGTTTTTAATCTTTTTGTGACAGGTTACGTTTTTCACTGTTTTGCTTTTCAGAGTTCTTTTGTCAGTTGGCAGAACTTCCTTTCTTCTTCTTTTTTTTTGAACATTTCTAACGTGTTTTAAACTTCATTTCAAGTGGCATTAATTTCAGCGTCTTTTTTAGCCTACTTTCCCGTAAAAGTAAAAAAAAATAATAATAAAGCATGAAAGAAGGCTTAATGGTATCGTGAAAATATCGTTAGAAATCAAGAAAAGTCAAAAATAAGTTAAGTAATTAAATAAAGATTGAAAAATAAAAAAATTGAAAGTAGGGTTTTGAGATGGGAAAAAAGTGTGTCGGTCTGTCTGTCTGTCTGTTTGTCGGTCTGTCCCCCCTAATAACTTTTGAACGAATTGTCCGATTGGAAAAATTCTTTTTGCATTCGAAAGATCTCGGCGAGGACATCTCATTTCTATATTTTACTTCTTGATTTGAACAATTTTTTGTTCAATTTTGAACAGTTCAAAAATTTTTAACATTAGCGCCTACGGGCGAAAATGATGCAAATTAGGTAAACTCTGGGTACAAGATCCAAGTTCCAATGAACAAGCTCACTGGAAGAAGTTCTTGACGTGAAATATTGATTTGAACGATTTTTGTTTATTTTTGAACAGTTCAAAAAAATTAACATAGCGCCTACGGGGAAATTTCAATCCTATATAAATCCAGATCTAACGGACCGATATGCTTGGAACAAACTTTATCGGAAAGCTCTTATGACGTAGAACATGTACAGGTAAAAAGTTCACCCAGAACTACCGAGCCTATTTTCTTATGAAATTTTTTGATCGGGATTTTCAAGAATATTTTTGAATTAATGAAAGACTAAATGAATATGCAAAATAATGAATGAATAAATGAGTGAATAAATACATGAATAAATGAATGATGGAACGAATCTGTATTAACCGTTGAAAAAGGCATATTTGAAGCAATTAAGAACTATAGCTAAACGAGAAAGAGAAAGAGATAGCTAGATTATAAATTTGAAGCTGGTGTATACGGGAAAGTAGGCTCGTATAGTTCTAGACGGAACTTCTTGTTTAAATAATATTATTGGTTTTATCTGCGATAACCTTATGTAGAAATTATTGTATGCGAAGTAAAACCAGCTATAAGTAACAAATATATTACCAGCGATAAGTTTCTCGTGTATACGTAATAGCATAATAAAACTAAAAAAAAAAAAAAAGTTTCGCAAATATTATACTGATACGTTTATTTGTATTAACCAGCAACAAGGCTTATCCGTGAGTGCTGGTAAAGAGAACATGAATATGTTTTCATGATAGTATCATAAAAGTCGCTGACCCATACTTTTGTTCTCGGAAAAATTTGTTCAGATTATATTATTGGATATAAAAAGTAATTATTCAACAAGTGAAAAGCTATATTGCAAAATAAAAATGTTCTTTTTCTTTCCTTTTATTTTTTTTCATTGTTTGTTTATTTTATTTTTTTTTTTTTAGAGAAAGACTTTATGTGCAATCAATACACATATTTAAGTGTAAATTTTTAATCTTTTCGCTGAAAGCCTTTGGAATATTTTTATGCACATTTTACGATAAAAAGCAAACTTCATTTAAACCATAAAAACTGTTATTTAAACCATAAAAACCTTTTTATTTTTTCTAACGCAAATCCTTATTTTAATTACACTAATCTATAAATTTATTTTCGTTGAATTCCATTTCTTAATTTTCGTAAAGCTCAGTAATGTTTATGAAACGAGCTTCAAAATATTAACTAGTTTTTTTTTTTTTTTTTTTAATTTTTCTTCTCTAAATTAAAATCATTCCCCATATATATATATAGCATAGATCTAGAAGAGCCTCTTTTTTGAGAGTTCGACTCCGACTTCTAAATACTTATATAAGGCTTCGCTGCAGCTCCGCTCCGTGCTCTGAATAATTCTGATATAATATTACGCTGTTTGTATATTTTTTTTTTCAATGTGGTAAAAAATTTGAAAAGAAGAAAAGTCGGAGTAGTGGAGCACAACACATTTTTTTGCACACGCTCGACTCCGGTTTTTAGCATGATCTTGTTGCTTCACACTCCTCCTACTCCACGATCCGCTCCATATGCTTGACTTTTTACAGTTAAAACTAAGTTTCAGAATATACAATTTCAGCAAAACTAATAATTAATTAGAGTACAGGTAAAAAACAACGTAAACGAAGCACAGAATGTGAAAACAATAAAGCAAATAGCTTTTTCGAGGCTACAATGGAGCCTCTTCATCAGTGCAAGAAAAGAAAAGCGCTCAACACGAAATTTGTGAGTAGCCCGTTCACTCAGAACTTTCTTGTTGTGTGTTGAGCACTTTTCTTTTTCTTTTCTTGCACTCATGAAGAGGCTCCATTGCAGCCTCGAAAAAGCTGTTGTTGTTGTTTCTAATGCTGCTTGAGTATCCAAGCTCCCTTTCGCAGATTGACCAGGAATTGAGGCAGTAAGGAGCGCCTTCCGTTTATAGATGAGCACCACAACGGCGGAAGTACGACTTAACTCATTATGTATTTGGGTGACACCAGATGGCTCCACCACAAATACGCCATGTTCCTTTTTTGACCGAAGAGTGAAGGGAAGGAAAATTCTACATCCTCCGGTACCCTCGGACCTGCCTCGGGACTTCAGGATCCACAGATTTTAACCCGACAGAACGCGCACTTCCTAAACCAACGTTAAGACGCGCGGAGGTCATAGAATGACCCCAAACTAAAATGTAGTTAAAAGCATTACTTCTTTACTTATTTATGTCAAAACCATACCGTCCATTTTTAAACATTAAAAATTACATTTAAACACAAGTGCGATGCATAAATTAATTTTAAAGAGCGATACGTAAAGAATAAATTAGCCTTATGTATTGAGCTAGTAATTAATGGTCATTTAATACGCGTCTATAAACTAAGTAACTAAGTTCATAAAAATAGTGCTAAATAATTATTTTTAATACTTGTAAGTATTTGTGAACTTTATAATAAATGTTCCAGCTTGTATTATTGCTATTTTTAACATGAATTTCTAAGAGAAACATATCATTTTGTTTTTGCTATGATAATTTTTAAAGTATGATTTTAACTAACCAAACGGGTATTGGGGGCGTGAAAATGCTTGAAATACTTTCAAAACACTAACAAAAGGTAGATTGGGGAGAGAAACCCAGCTACTGATAAGAAAGGAATGAGCAGGTGGCTAGTTTTCTAGGAATAGGAATTTTGATATAGCTTGGTATCATAAAATGACCCCCTCGCGTTCTCTCGGGTTAAATGCACATATTCCCAAGTGTACATGGTGGGTCTTCAGCGGTTGGGTATCGATCACCCAATATTCCGGTTCTAAATCCAACATTCTAACCACTAGGCTTCCACGCCCCCTCGAAAAAGCTATTTGCTTGATAGTTTTGACAGTTCGTGCTTTCTTTACATTTTTTTCCCTTCTGCTCATATTTTAGCACAACACATTTTTTAGCAGTTTTCTTACGGCGAAAGTTATATCACTGGAAAAATTTTAAAATAAAACACAAATATTTTCTCTGAGTTGAGAGCCTTGCCATCAAAGAAAGGATGTTATGTACTAACTATACAAAAAGTGTCCTAGAAAAAGTTTTGGAACGAGCGCTATGAAAATAAATCTTCATAAACAAGAAAATTATTGCTTCGTCATGTTTAAACCGACTGAATACCAACGAGTGACAATCGCCTTAATGAGTTAACCGCTGTTGATGACAGGTATTTTCAACAAAGTGCAGAAACTCAAATTATTTTCTCGTCATATCAGCTTGTTGTCTATCAAAACAAAAATTAATAAAACGCTCCTTAATTTTATTATCAAAATATATTTGCATTTTATGCAAAAAAGTTTTGTAAATCTTGAAAAATGTCTAAGTTTAATGATTTCAAAATAAAAAATATCAGATAAATTCTTGGGAAATAATCTTTTAAACTTGCAAATTTTGAAACGACTTTGATACTTGAACTTTCTTCTTCGATTTTAGTTTGAGTATTCTTTTACCCCATTAAGTGCCAGATTGATAATTGTACCTGGCCTATTTTATGTTGATTTGAAAATTTGAAAATACAGATCGGTATAATTATTTAATGTGTTTGTTGTAGAAAACAAAATGCAAACCACGCCTAAAATACTATATGTATATAATTTATATCGATAAAACATTTATTTAATTATTCGTATTTCTGTTCAATATCATTCAAGAGCCTGAAAGCGTATTGCAATGAAGTTATAACATATGTAAAATTAATTTAGATATACAAGTTTGAAACATTTATATGCTAATTAGTGCACTAAAGAACTAATAAATACAGTTATTGAAATCTGTAAGACTCAAAACGTGTCTTTATTAGTAAGCTATTTGTTTCGTTCTTTCTCTTTTTTATTTAATATGAAAATATCAACTCCTTAACTGATCAATTTTTTTACCACAAGTGTTTCTAAAAAAGCATATTTTTTTATTGCATATAATTAAAGTCCTAAGTTGGTATAAAAGGAAAATGAACGAATTTTTTTAAAAATTTTATAACTAATGAATTTATGCATTTTTCTAACTCACAAACTTTGAAACAGAAATGCCTCTAAATGACTCTCTTTCAATCTATTAATAATACGGCCAAATCAAAACAAGAAAGGCGGAAATATCATTGCCCGTACGCTGTACGGGCAAACCAGTTTAGGCCATTTTTGGGTAGCCTATACGCCGTACGGGCAAACCAGTTTAGGGGGTTATAGAGCGGTTTATTTATTCTTTAATGTAATTAGTATTCAAACCAGTTCATTTACAGTCAGATTTCCTCATTAAAGATTTTCTTGTAGCAAATCTAATAAAGGTCTATTAGTAATTCATTATAATAAAGCAAATGTGACTTTTAGACGAGTATTTCAATGCGGATTAGTCGCGTTACAGCTCCTAAAAATGTTGTATAATCCTTTTTTCCCCTAAAACATTTGGTATAGTAATGAGTACAATATAAATAGTCTAGAAGCGTCTCATTATGGGAATTATTTTGTTTTTCAAATGTTTAACATTATCTTTTATTTACACTGAAGCTATCCCTCAGGAACAAAAAGGTTATCCGTTGTTGAAAACATTGGTAGTTTTCTAAATACAGAATAAATGATGATGTATATTTCGTTCTACACATTCTATATACACCTATTAAACGTGACTTTGTGATTGGGAAAATTATCCTGTTTTTCGTTTTGTGCGTCCAACTAATATAACTGTTACTTCACCATAATATAATCAGTGTTTTTACAACCTTTTCACGGCTAACATTTTCATTTAAAATGTTATGCACATGGCTGCATTGCGTGAAATTTTAAGACCAAATTTTGCTCCAAACAAAAAAAGCCTCTTATTTTTTTGTTATCGCCATTTCTTCTTCTGCTATTTTATATTATTATCATTATTATTAGTTTTAGTTTCACGTTTCGACCGTACCTTCAAAGAGATAAATTTAACACTTTGCAAACACGTTTACTATATTTTAGATTAATGCCAAAGCTATACTATTTGTATCATCTACATTGTCTCTTTTCACCCTATTTCTTTCATAATTTCAAAAGAAGTAAAGCTCACATTCCAATTGTGGTCAGTATTTGATAATCACATGTTAGATTGAAAATATTTTATATTAGGTATGACGATAATAATGCTTTTAAAAACAGTATCACGATAATAACATCTAAAGTATATTGTATTGTATTATTTTCATTAACATATTAATACTCTGCATTTCTACATAAGGATTATTTAACAACCACATTTGGTTGTTGCCTTAAACACGTGTCACTTACATTACAGTAATTATATTGGTTTCATATTTTATAATTTTCCGGCAAAGCACATCTTTTTGCTAGCGTTAAGGGGAGAAAAAGAGGTGACACTGATTTTTTACGTTGTAAAAAACCACTCTGAAGTTCTATGATTCCTGTGAGAGTGTGCCCCCTCACATTTAAACTTTTTTTGTCTTGCGCTTTGCTTTATCGCAAACGCACCACATAACCCCCCCCCCCCTCTGCTTTAAGGAAGGAATGAGTCGCCGACTGTACGAAAATTTGCAGAACGTAGGAAAAATTTTCGTGATTCTTTCCTTCTCTTTTCAAGCGTGACGATTCACACCTGGTGTGCATCCAAGGTCATTCAAAGCCTTGATTAAGCTTTCTTGTTCCTTCTCCAATCTTTCTAGAATGTTCGTTTACCGTTGCACTGTGTGTGACGTAGTTCCTCGTTTAAATGTGATCACACTCTCATTGGTCAACAAGTTGACTCGCCCCAGCATGCAATTCAGCAACGCTGCTGAAAATATTCGAAAAAGTTAGTAACGTCTGATGGTAAAAAGGTGAAAGACGTGAAAAAAAGAGGGGCCTTTTTCCCGAAATAATGGACGGAGGATTCCCCGTATTGAGTTGTCTGCCCAAAATATAATGTGCTAAGTATTCGTTTTAATACCAAATTTTCTGCTTTTAAATTAAATTGTGTAATGCCCATGTCTTCTTTTAAATTTTACTGTGCTAAAATTTGGGTCGGTGCATGGTTGCCGTTATGCCACCTTTGCATCAGTAAGCTGATCTTATTGTTTTAAGAAAAAGAATCTTTGACTAAACATTTAAAAGTGCCTTCCACTCAGTATTTTACTTACTGACAAGTCCTTTATTTATGAAATAAAGTGTTTGGCTTTGATTGAAATATGTTTTCCATTGTTCTGACCCCAACGGCCAAATACAGTAAGAGCATTTTCATAGCCTTGTATTTCTCAATGAACTAAAATGTTGAAAGTGATGCATATTGCATACATGGTCATTCAGGAAGAGATTCATTAACTCCATCAGATTAATGAACATTTATATTCCGAAAGTGCCATATGTATTTCCTGTGCCATAATTAGTATGTCAATATGCTGTCTTAATTAGTGCGATAGCGCATTAAAAAAAAAAGAAAACTTGTTAATGTATGACTTGATTTACCGGTTATTTGAAGCGGTAAAATATTTGGCGTCCAGGGGACTTTTACTTTCTCCCCTCCAAATTTAAAAAAAAGTGAGTTTCTGTTTTGCCGTTAGTTATGCACTGCAAATCAAGTGTCATGCATTATGAAAATCTGTCGTGAGTGCTACTTCTTACTATTCTCGAGACCATAATTAATATGATGTTTTCTCTAATGCCTATCTCATCATGTATTTAAGTGCAACTAAACTGACATCAGTATGTTGGGTGTTTTTGCTAATTATATTGAACTTCTACATTTTATACTGTTTGTTCAAATGTGCCACAGAGTATTATTTTGATATGCTTGCACATAAAAATAATTTAACTTTGTGCAAGTAAACAATAATAATAAAATTACACGTTAATTTAAAGCACAAATGAGCAATAAAATGCAGACATATGTTTCGGGATTGCTTGGAATCCCTTTTTCAATGCGACAGGGAGCTTCTAGATGCAAAACATCCAAATGAAGCAGACAGAACAACAAAAACAAAGCTTATATAGCCTAAGAATTATCTGTAAACCAATGAGAATAAAGGCAGCGTGAAGTGGAAGTAGAAGTAGCAGGAAGACACCAATAAGAGAGCAACAAACGAATCCAGTTGAAAGTACAGGAAGTAAAAAGGAATATCAATAAAAATAAAGCAAAAAAGACGACAGCATGCATAAAAATTGCAAAAATAATAAAATAAAATACAAAGAATAAAATTGAAATAAAAATAAGTACAGAAACTACCAAAACAAAATGCAAAACAAAGTACACATGTAAAGGAGAGGGAGGGGGGAAGGAGAAAAATAGACACAAAAAAGGAAAACAACAAGAAAACCTAGAAATAACAACAAATTAAAGAAATTTATGCCAGACCTGTGAAAAATAAGGAGTTGAGGAAGAATCATTAACCAAATTAGAACTATTCCTGTTAATATGATAAGCTTCCCAAAAGTCAAGCTCTAAAGGGGAAGAACATTTTTGAATAATTTTACCAGATTTGAAATCAAAAGAGTGGTTGGAATTCCAACAATGTTGAGCAATGCTAGACTTATTTAACTCTTGCTTTCGTACATAACCTTTATGCTCATTTAAGCGAATTTTCAGAGCACGTTTTGTCTGCCCAATGTAAGAAAGGCCGCAACGGCAACTAATTTGGTAAATACCCCAAGTGTTAAGTTGATCGACAGGATCCTTAAGAGAAGAGAAGGAAAGTTTGTTACTAGGAGCAAAAACGACTTGAAATTGAAACCTTTTTAGGATTTTAGCAATACGGAAACTGACAGAATGAAAGAATGGTAACACAACCAAATTCTTTCTAGAAACCACATTATTGGGACCAGAAGTTTTCTTAGAAAGTTTGTTATGAATAGTTATATCATAGTATGATGAATAGTTATATAATAGTATTATAATCTTTAATTGATTCTATTCATAACAAACTTTCTAAGAAAACTTCTGGTCCCAATAATGTGGTTTCTAGAAAGAATTTGGTTGTGTTACCATTCTTTCATTCTGTCAGTTTCCGTATTGCTAAAATCCTAAAAAGGTTTCAATTTCAAGTCGTTTTTGCTCCTAGTAACAAAATTTCCTTCTCTTCTCTTAAGGATCCTGTCGATCAACTTAACACTTGGGGTATTTACCAAATTAGTTGCCGTTGCGGCCTTTCTTACATTGGGCAGACAAAACGTGCTCTGAAAATTCGCTTAAATGAGCCTAAAGGTTATGTACGAAAGCAAGAGTTAAATAAGTCTAGCATTGCTCAACATTGTTGGAATTCCAACCACTCTTTTGATTTCAATTCTGGTAAAATTATTCAAAAATGTTCTTCCCCTTTAGAGCTTGACTTTTGGGAAGCTTATCATATTAGCAGGAATAGTTCTAATTTGGTTAATGATTCTTCCTCAACTCCTTATTTTTCACAGGTCTGGCATAAATTTCTTTAATTTGTTGTTCTTTCTAGGTTTTCTTGTTGTTTTCCTTTTTTGTGTCTATTTTTCTCCTTCCCCCCTCCCTCTCCTTTACATGTGTACTTTGTTTTGCATTTTGTTTTGGTAGTTTCTGTACTTATTTTTATTTCAATTTTATTCTTTGTATTTTATTTTATTATTTTTGCAATTTTTATGCATGCTGTCGTCTTTTTTGCTTTATTTTTATTGATATTCCTTTTTACTTCCTGTACTTTCAACTGGATTCGTTTGTTGCTCTCTTATTGGTGTCTTCCTGCTACTTCTACTTCCACTTCACGCTGCCTTTATTCTCATTGGTTTACAGATAATTCTTAGGCTATATAAGCTTTGTTTTTGTTGTTCTGTCTGCTTCATTTGGATGTTTTGCATCTAGAAGCTCCCTGTCACATTGAAAAAGGGATTCCAAGCAATCCCGAAACATATGTCTGCATTTTATTGCTCATTTGTGCTTTAAATTAACGTGTAATTTTATTATTATGCTTGCACATGTTTAACAATTATGCACTTACAAAAAAGGCTCGTTATTGACTGGATAAAATGTTCTTTAGTGGTGACAAAATAAAAAGAATACATGATTTACAAAAACAAATGTCTGTCTTCAATTTTAAATTGTGGCAAACACATTTTCTTACAGATGAATTTATACATTAGAATGCATAAAAAAATATGACTCTAATACTTATCTTTATTCAATTCCTATGAGAATATAAATTCAAACAAGTCAACGCTGAATTTCAACAAACTTGTACACAAGCTTCACCTATACAATTTTTCAGTGAATGGTTCCCAGGTATGTGATTATAATTATTGTTATTTTTGATGAAAAACAATAGTGCCATTCATACCTACTCCAACATCTTCCTAAACTAATTTTTTTTATCGCGAAACGTGGTTGCAGTCTTATCTGGGTTATTGCGGCTCACAACTGCAATCTGCAATGTAAGAAAAATTTAGATCATTTATTCCATTTTTAAAACCTCTTTAAATTATTTTTTTATTATTTTTTTTTCATTATTCATCTGCACCATAATTCCCTTTTATTGTTGCTTGCGAAATTGATAGGGATAAATTTTTCTCCGCAAAAATAAATCTAAATCAACGATACACTCGGGGGTTCTTATTTTTGAAAAGTATTCCAGTTTTAAGAAATAAATCAAAAATTTAAATATATTTATTATTTTTTTCAGATAGTATCAATTTATTTTCTAGCTTCATACCTGCTATTTAGCTGTATAATCTGTAACTGATAACGGAAACAATATTACTCTTTAAGTTATCTCCATCATTATGTTTTAGTGTAAAAATAAACAAATATTGTATTGACTTTATTTCAGAGTATTTTTAACACTTTCCCCTTTCTTATGTAAAACTACTTAAAATACACATAAATTACTAGTATTCATGATATGTTATTTTAAAGCGTCCAGAATTGGTTGTTTTTGCGCTTGTATAAGTCATTCATCCATTTGTAATGCCCTGCACGACGAAGGTACAAGGCAACAAAATTGAATAGTAATTATTGTATTCGGCAGTACTAAGAAATTGTTGTCTCGTTATAATAATAATTTAACTTTGTGCGAAGTAAACTGTAATAAAAAATAATTTCAGGTTAAGAAAGCGCAAAATAAGCATTAAAATGTAGACGTATGTTTAGGAATTGCTTGGAATCCCTTTTTCAATGCGGCAGGGAACTTCTAGATGCAAAACATCCAAATGAACTCGTTATTTCAACAGGCTTGTATTGTTACTGATCCTTATTAATTGTGCAATCAAAAGGAATCTTATATATATTAGAGTTAGATTCTGTTCATAATTACTTGATTTCTTTTGTTAGAGAGTTCCAAATCTTCTTTACAGTCCATTGAAAACTTCAGAGAATGCAGCTCTACTATACTTGTTTTTTTTTTTTTTGTATCGATTTATTTATTTGTATTAATATATGTTCAAAGTTTCCCACTTTGGGCTGCATAACTGTCAAAGCGTGAGAGTCATAGAATATCAAACCTCACTTTATTGATCTTGTACAGTACAATTCCACAGTTTCGCAAACCTACCATAATGCATTTCGGTAATAGCGCATTTAGGATCCAGCGAGACACCTAATGGTGGTTCTTGATGTAATGTGCAAGCAGTGTATAACCACAGCTACTGGCTCTGGGTCTTATCGTGCCCAAGATCGCATTTAGGAACAGCTATTTCACTGATTGATGCTCAGAAGAGTGATATCTTAATCGAGAAAAGGGCGCTGATGGGAGGACTTAAACAATGAGGTCTAAGACCTGAAATCTGAGGCTTGATTTGGTGATGCTATTAACTCTAAGAATACGAGTACTGTTATCTCCAAGAAAATGCAGGAAGAGTAAAATAAACTATAAATGGAGCTGTCAGCATATATTTTTTTCCCTATGACCTATCCTTTACAGTGATGGTTCTTTAAGCCAATGCACAGAATAAAATTATTTATAAAACTTTGTAACACAACTTTGATTTCAGGAGATTCTTCGTATGAAAAAACAATAACGTTAAAGCACAAAGCAGCAATTCAAAACTGCATATACGTGTTTCTGGGTCACATGGAACAGCTGGTTTGAGGAACTGCAGTTCTTCAAAAGGTATATTAAATATTTAGTGGAGTACAAGGAAGTCATGTGATGCATACATCATATTAAAAAGTAATAAAAAATAGTAATACAACAGTTTTAAAAATCGCATCCTCACTTTTGAGATAATAATATAACTTCTACACCAAAATTAAATATGCACAATTTAGGAATTCGTTAATACAATGAAAATATTTTCTGAACAGCAGAGACTATTGGTTTTAAGTATTTGATAAAGTATTAGGACGAATTTAGCGCTTTTTTGTATCATCTATAGCTTTTTTTTAAATTCTTGCTATCATAAATAGTGTGCAGGAAAAATCTTTTTTCTGTTTCTAAAAGTTTAATTTTTTTGTCCCAAAGTCCTGAATAAAACATACCCTAGCAAAATAAACCATGTATTTTCCCCCAAGTTATGACAGTTGTTACAGAAGCAGAGGTAAAATGCTCAACACTACATTAGAAACGAGTCAGCAGCGTTGAATGACACTTGCTTAATAAGTTGCCTGCTGCTGCTGACAGCTAAAATTCTTTACGAAACTAAAACAGTCAGGAAAATGTCTTCCTCTTATTGCTCATAATTTATCATGGAATAGCTCGAACCTTCAAGCTAATGTTTTTGCTGAAATATTTGTCTTGTTTTTTTTTCAGACTGAGACACATGAATTACATCACAATAGATGAAGGTTTTTGCTAACGTGATATGTGTTTCTGTTATGTGAAAATTTATGGGCAGCAATTCAAGTGCAGTAGTTTTCTTCGTGCCGATTGACGTTGCCCAGGAGAGAACTCGTTATTTCCTAGAATAAAACAAAAAAATCATTCAGAATTAAACAAGTCTATTATGCAACTCTTACATGCAGAAAATTTTTGTAAATACTACAAAAGTCAAGCTATCTCACTGGATATCAGGATCAATGTTTAAAATTCTAGAGCAGAGAAAAATGCCAGGAATCCTAATCGAACTTTTTAATAGGGCAAATTGGAAAGTTAGGTTTTAGTATTATGTTTATTGTTTTTGAATTGTATCTTTAGAGTATTTTGCCTTTCTTGCAATTTCTGGGAAGAAAAACCGTTTATAATATAAATGAAAGTTAAAAGAGGTTTATGATAAATGAATGTCATATTTGAAAATATTATTTGAAAGTATTAAGTATTTTTAGTATAATATGGACTACATTTAATTTCTTCGACAAAAGGGATTCTAATTTAAGTAATAAGGTTATGCATATGAATATTAGGGTGGTCCTTATTCATATGGGGGGAAAATGGAATTCATTCAGCGATGCCTTTTAGTTTTGTGGCTCTATCGTTAAAAATAATCTATACAAAGAGTGAGCTCATTAGGTGAGTAATAACACGTGCCCTTGGACCGTTGAAGTTTAAACGTTCTGAGAAACTTTTCTTTGAAATGTGATAACACAAATGTTGAACTTATAAATTTTTATTACAAGTATATTATCTATAGATTTTGCCATTGAACTATAATATAATAATACCTTAGGAGCCGTACCTTACTTATATGCCCTGTTCAATGTCTTTCGATTGTATTTTAGATATTTAGTTCAGATAGTCTTGGATTTAGGAAGAATAAGTTATTTTTTCAAACTAATTCTTGGTAAATTGGTGGTTAAATTCTTCAATATATTTGACTTATCTTCCTTCCATCTGTATCATTTACAACTTTTACAGTTTTTGCAGTTTCTCTTTAATTTAAGTAACTTTCTTCATTTGGTCAAGAAACATAATCATATTAGAAAACATCTTTTGGTGCTTGTAATCTCACAAATAATTTTGTTGACTTCAAATTAATTCTATGAAGATTTATATTTTTACGAAGAAAGCATTCCAAAATAATCTGCTTTTGTTTTTTTTTATGTAAAATCTTCTGATTTGTCTTCATCATCAATATGCACTTTTTAATAGTTTCAATGATAAATGTAAAACTGTCAAAAATGTACTAAAGTGCTATTTTTTACATTGGGCACATTTTATGTGATGCATGGCGAGTTGTAAAACGTGAAACTGAAAATAAAGCAAGAAAAACTCAAAACGGCTGTTGTTAAAATAAAACACATTAAAATGGGCCCATAAATTATATTTATACATATTTCATTGAAAAGTTTTTTTCAATTACAGTGAAGAGCTCACTGATTGCAATTAAATTTGGAAAAATAATTCTTTTAAATTTATGCTGCTCTGAGATTTCTCCTTTATTATTATTTTTCTTTTTTTCAGTGCTGACATTATATTAAATCCGATTGGTGCTTAATAGAATATTTTTTGCGATCAAATCTTGGCAGATTATTATTAATAACTAATACATTCTTGTTATTTTAATGAATACCGTGTTTCAGGATTAATACATGCTATATTGAAGTAATTACGAAAAAAAGTACTTGTAACGTGTGTGACGGTGACATCTAAATTACATTGCTGATTTTACATTGATTTAAAATGAGGAAAAAAATCTATTATGCACCCATCCTTTAAACGTCTGTTGCAGCTGCTGTTTAATTAAGCACATGACACTTGCATAGGCTCGGAAGAAATGCGCTATGCAATTACTTTTTTATAACATTTTAATGTCGACAATTATTATTGCTTCTTTAAGATACGACACTTATTATTTGAAGTTCCTTTCTTGAAGAGCTCACATACGTACTAATATCAAAATGAATAAATACTTCTGAATTATGATGAAATGTGAATATTTACTACCTTTCAGCCGAATGCTCACAACGAACCGACCTTGCGCAATGACAGGGTGGCTCATCCTTAAAAATGTAAGATTTGTCACTCATTAGATTTACATTGACTGGTAGTGATGTAATACGTTTACCATACAGCAGTACAGTTCAACCGTGGAATCTTGACATTTGCACGCGTCTGCGCATGGCAGAAAAAACGAATCCATTCAAGTTTTAGGGAACTTCCTTTTGCAGGTGCTTTCAATTAGTAGGCGAATCGGAATGGTTGCTTCTCTGTTTGATGAAAGTAACTAAATTTAGAAACTATCATGTAGCCTCAGTTCGGAAGAAATCAAGTATTCTAAACGAAAAAGAACGAGAAAAAAATACGGCACATTCCTTACACCAGCAGTCCCTCCCTTGAACATGAATAGATTCTTCTTGGCACTCTGGCAGGCAGATCGCTTTGGTTGATGGTATAACAGTATTTTGTTTCAGTGATTTAATAGAAAACATTTCTTGGTAAAACATGTGTAAAAAAATTGTATTGGAAATATGTTTTAAACTATAACCAAACGTACTTCGAAGCACACAAATGATGTTCTACGACTTTATAAAATAATAATATGCAATCGCGTGGTGTAATCTTAATAGACTCACCTAAATTCTAAGTCACGGTTTGTCTACCGTAATTTTATCCCTTAGATTGATTATAATTAAGTCGAAAGTTGCTTTGTCTTCAATTTGTGAAAACGCATTATGGCAATACCAGCTTTAAAACTTGTTGTCAGTCTTTTCAATTTCAGTTTGGAAGTTTCCTGTAATTTTGAAATTTATGTGCCGAATTCGAATTCCTGCTGTGACCTCAATACATTTTTGGCATAATCTAGAGTGTTTGCAAAGATTATAATAAAAAGTAGATGTATTACTAATCATTTTTTAAGTGACAGTAACACTTAATCCGCATTGAAATAAATATTTAATCATTGCTTTTTACAAGAACATACTTTTGACAATATGTGAAATAGATATAACGCTACGTTCAAATGCAACCGTATTTACATTGTATGTTGATTTTTTGTGTTTACTTTTCACATCAAGGTTAAGCTGCTTACTTGAAATATACCATACATATGTTTTTGTGTTCTTAAAAACATGATTTGAGTATTAAAAAATTAGTAAGCAAATTAACTAAAGACCTAAAAAAAAAAAAAATGAAATATTAACAAATAAAAAGAAAGAAAGAAAGAAAGAAAAATAAAAAAATGCGATAGAATTGCGTGAAAACAATATCGCAAGACATTTCTAATTCATAATTGAGATATTAAGTGTTTTCAGTTGATTATATAGTTATTTCGGAAAACTACATATTAATAATAATAATCAAAACTTGAAACAAAGACTATCGGTTTGCCAAAGAAACGAAAAATAAAATGATGTGACAATGCAAAAACATATGCCAGTGAAATACTAACGATTGTCTTATTATTGAAATTAATATAAACTAAAATCCAGCAGTACTTTTTACTACAATGGCAGTTTGAAAAGCCCAATAAGGAATTGTGAAGGGCAAAATATTATTGTATGCACAAACTTTCAATTACTGCTTTCATGCGAGATGAAAATTTAATTATAATTTTACTTAAAATTTAACTTTTATTTTTCCCCTGGGGAAAAGCACATACTAAAAAATGTAAACACATTTTAATTATAATTTCAAAATTACTGGTAAAAGAAAATGCATTAGTTTTTGACAAAAATGTATTTGCTTGAAATTTCGATTCAATTTTATCATAAAGTTTTTAAAAAAAATGTTTTCACATTCATATAAAGTTTCTTCGCTTCTTCCGACTGTGTCTGAAAAAGAAAAGAAAATACAGGAAGGAAATTGATAAATAGAAACAGGAACAGTTACATAGGATATTCAAATTAAATGTGAAGGTAGGATACACTCTTGAAATAATTTTTGAAGAGAAATGTTACTGAAAATAAATGACGGAGATTAACGTATTGAAAAACAGTTTTCGAATAGAATCATTCAATAAATTAAATTTTCCAGTTTTCTTTAAAGTGCGTTATCAAATACGTTAAGTTTTTATTAAAATCTAAAACGAACGTTTTCAATTTTTGTTAACTATTAAAATGATGAATAAAAAGTTTTCAAGCACGATAGAAATGATGTTGACACGTATGAAATTTAAATTGACTGGTTCTGTAACAAATAGCTTTTATTTAATTTATTTTTTTAGTAACTTTTTTTAAGGTAAAAATTGTTGAAATGGTTATTTATCAAACAAATCCTTTTTAAGATATCACGAGAATCTAAGAACTATCTTTCGCGTTAGCAGTGTATTTTAAAAGCAATGAATACCTTGAAAAATTGCACACATTTTTGATACATGCACACAAATTGATTTTAGTTAAACCATTAATATTAGATATTTCGAAAAAAAAATCACGCACCAGAAAAATCAGCATAGAAGCAATCAGGAGAAAATAGAAATTACACAAAAAGAAAAACCAGTATTTTCCATTGTGTAATTATTATGCCTTTTTTTATTATTTGAAAATGCAAGGAACATTGAGTTTCGAGAGGAAAATCATTTCAAAGAATAAAATACCAAAATTTCTTCTTTTTGTTTTGTTCAATATTTCTCTATCTCTCTTTTTTTCTTGCTACTAGGAAAATGTCTTTGATAGTGAAAAATTAACTGAACTATTAAATCGTAATTACAGTTGAGAAAAAATATATAAGTATATAAATTGTTATTATTATTATTATTTAAATTGTACCAATCAAATAGTCAATAATACACAATTATTTTACATGCATCCCTAAACGTTGTGCATGCTGCGGAGCAAAGTATTCTCCAGATATAAAGTCTTTTTATCATATAATCATTACAAATAATTGTCTCAGGAACCATTTGTAGGATTAAAAACTTGTTCTTTTTATTTTTGTATTTTTTTTTTTCGAATAACAAAATGGTAATTTGATTTTTTTTTTTTAAATTTTGGTGGAAACATTTACTAAAATATGCTAATTATATAAATATTAGTGTTTATCAGATTAAATATTTAAAACTTATAGTTACCTACTACTCAATTTTTCCGGGCATAAATACGTAATAATTTTGAGGCGTCTCCGAACTTATTTACAGGATGTAGTGTCAAGAGCTGGAATAGAATTTTCTTAATTATTATACTTTTTGTTTTGCAAAAACCTATGATTTCATTTATCTTTTTACATGATAAGTTTAAGGAATTTCATTTTTACATTGTTTGCTATACGTTCTATCGTAACGCTTTGATACTTTATATGTTCTTCTCAGCCTAGATACTTGATTTACAATTGGATTGTTAGATTTTTATTGTTGGGATTTGTTGCCTAGCCCTATGACTTTGTTCCGAGAGGCAAGGTGCGTTGTAAAAGATCAGTTCATAGTTTTTTCCGTTAACATTAGAACTCGCATAAATTTCATTTAGTTCATAGTAAGTAGTGGCAACAGATTACAGAAAAGTTACACTCGCAGAAAACGCCGATTTTCTGAATAATTTGAATGGTGTTGGTAGGAGTTTTAGTAACGTGCTTCTACATATTTAGGGTAAATAAAACTAAGCGCAGTTATTGCTTTTAAATTAATTCTTTTGCTTTAAAGAATTAAGAAAATTTATTGGGAATGCAAAAGAGTAAAATCAAATGAAGTTTTCTTAGCATGTGGAGAATTGTTTAAAGGTATGTAACAGAAATGGCTAAAAGAACCATTTAGGAAGGAATTGCCCACCAATACTTTTATGGTACAACTTCTGCGGAATTTTTCTGCCTATCAGTACCGAATAGGGAGGGAAAAGATTGAACTGGTAAAAAGAGAAATAATGATAAAAAAATCCCCTCCTAAGATTTGCTGGCAAAAAGACGGAAATCGAAAGCTTGTTGCTGTAAATGTCACATTCGAAATATTCGGAAAAGGGGAGATTGAATCCTTAGGAACAATCTTCTGTCAAAAGACGTGAGTCTTTTAAGGGGTTCCAACTTTTAGTGCGGAGCTTGGAGTTGAGCGGAAAGTGGTAGAATAATGAAATGTACCCTTCACACTGAAGGTTAAAATTGAATTCTTGATATAAATCTAATGGAATATTCCATTTCATGTCAAATCCAGCCAGAGCTTTGAAGACTGGTGTGAAAGTCCTTGTTATCGGGCTACTGAAAAAGAAAATGCTTATAATGTACAAGAACTAAAAATTGAAGTTTTCAAAACAGTTTTACGCATTATTATTGGTACACTCTTGAGAAAGAGAAAAGATTCTAAAACTGACTGAACAAAAAAATTCAGGTTTAAAAAAAAAATTCAGTTTTTTTAAAAAACTTGTTTTTATACTTACCGTCGTTAATACTTACCGTTTTAATACTGCAGTCGTGCTGACCTTTGGGATCTAAAATTTTTCATAATCAATTTTCAGCTATTAATAAAGTCCCTTTCTAATATACAAAACATAAGTAATAGTATTTTTTGTGTTTTCGGTCTCCTCATTTATCTTTTATTTTATTTATATTTCTAACTGTTCCGCTTTTAAAATCAAGTTTAATATCAACAGATTACAACGGTTAATAATTTCCAGATGTTTGATATCAGTAACATGTTTATTGATTTGCAAAATTTTAACGCTGTTTACAGTTCTGAAATAAGAACTGTTCGGAATCATTTTAAGACTTTAGTTGGTGTTCATTTTCGTACGAAAAAAATACTTGTCACATATATTAAAAAAATGTCATTTTATAAAGTAGTTTATACCTGAGAGTTTACACATCCCATGTGCCGCTAGTGTGCATGATGCTGACGTAAGAAGCTGAACTGTATATCTAACTCTCAACACAGCTAAAAATTTGGAATGAAGTTAGTTTCCTATTCTTACCATTTAACTTGAAAGCACGAATTAGATAGATTGAACACAGAAATCAAAATTACCTGTAATAAAAAACGTTTTCCAAATTATACTACAGTACTGAAGGCATGTATTTATTTGCCTTACCTTTTAAGTTACTCGACATAATTCAAAAATAATAACTGAAACTGAATAAGGAGATAATGTCCTAATTATTTCTGCAAAATCGTGCATATGTTTATAACTGATAATATCACGAAATAAGAAATATGGAGATTTTTGTGATAAAAATAATAAAATAAATGATACGAGTTTTTGGACTAAAGGGAATTATATATGAACATTCTTTTGAAATATTTCGCGTTTAATGAATTGAGCTATTGAACCGACATTTTTATACTACACTGTTATGATCTGAAAAGGACTCAATCAGTAAGACATGAAAAATACAAAAATCAGAAAACATATTAAATAAAGCAAGCGAGTGGGGTAAAAAATTGGAGAAGCCACTAAAAATTTTAAATTACATTGTGATTTCACTCGAATTGGAAATAGGGCGTAAAGTGGAAATCATAAAATGAAAAAAGTGAAATAAAATAAAATAAATGTAAAGTTATACATGACATGCTTTACCACGAAAATAAAATAAGTATAAGAACAGCACGATATTTACTCGACATTTGGTAACATGCTCTTTTTTTTTTTTTTTGAGTGACAATGCTCAGTGCTCTTTGAAAAATAATGATATATAATTTATTGATGCTTACTTTGTTCTTTTAAAGGCGTATATATACATGTTTTCCCCTCAGGGATCACATTCCGTAGAAGAATTCAGAGGGACTGAAAATAATGCTTTCCTTTTTGAAGTTTTGCTTTGGGAGAAACTTTTACTAGTAGTTGAAAATAAGACTGGAGATTCGTGCTAATTCATAGTAAGCATTTATAGTTGGCAAAAAACGATTGTTTCTTTTTCAAAATCTCATGCTAATCTTGAAATTATGAACTTCAATAGAATTGTAAGCAGTTGAAACAATCGAAAGCGATTGTTACTTGCAGTGGGGTAAAAAGTTTTAAGAGGGATCTTGATGTTTATTGGGGATTAGTAAATTGACTTGGACTAGCCTAGCTGGGCCCTGAGCCTGTTGCTTGTTGTCACTTTTGTATTTGTATCTTTTATTTATAAATATGAATGTCGTGCTTCATTGCTGACACACTTGTTTGCACCAATATATAAAATGGTACTCTCACTTTATGGATTCGAAAAAGTTATGTGAAAAATTAAATCACTCCTTGAAAGGCATACAAACAAGGTTTTATTAGAAAATTCAAATTAGTCGTTTTTATTTATTATCTTTTCAGGAATTCTTTATAAAATACGTAAAAAAAACATAATTTCTAGTAACACTTTAATCAAATCTTAGATTTTTTAAATAACCAGAAACTACGTGTAGAACCAAATTTATTTTAAGTTCATACAGCTATTGAAATTTCTGTAAGCAAGCTGTCCAAGCATTCGCAAAACTGCAATAAAATTATTGCCTGTAACTATACTTTTGTAACGCAAGCATAAAACTGATATTTAAAAGATGTAAAACGTTTATCCATGTGCGGAAATGATAGATGTGTAACCAACGTTGTCAAAGCACCAGCTGCAAAAAAAAAAAAAAAAAATCATTCCCTAGTTTATGTATTGCAAAGAACTCTTTCAAACCTTTTATCAATGTATTACATTCCAAGCTCCAAAATGTGGGGATTAAATCCCAGCGAATGCAGGCTCTTTCAGAATATTTATATCATGTTCTACAGTATGTCCGATTGTCTTAGGATCAGGCCCTGACTTTCGTATGGGCACCCTGGGCCTGTGCCCTGGGCAGGAGCTTCTTAAGGAGCAGGAAATTTTTCCATAATGTCATTTTTTTAAATGTAATATAAAATAACCACTTAATTAATAATGACCACTGGTAATTTTTCAAAAAAAAAAAAGAGGTTATTGCTAATAATAACCAATTTCACGTTAACCGTAGTACACGTGCGCATGCATACATGTAAGTGAGTCATTCAGAGGGGGCAGGAAAAATTAACAGCCCCCTGGGCAGGAAAAGTCGGGCCCTGCTTAGGATTAACACGTTCCTACGTTTGCTTACCTCTTATCATTAGATTATTCTTAGCATTTATTAACGGAAAATAAATTTCTCTGAGAAGAAAAATAAAAAGAGTATTTCCTAATATTTTTTAAAGAACTCACCATATACTTTTAAAAAATAAATGTCATTCTGATTTTTAACTATATTTTCTCTTTTCATCGTAGAACTTATTGCTTGCCTCTACTTGCTTTATAACTTCTTATTTTATAAGAAACCTCCTCTCCTCATTGCATTCTTAACCTAAGCCAACAGAATTTCAAAAATGTTATCTGCGTACGAGTTGATCTAAATTTTTTGCCCCGAAGAACACAGAATATTTCCGTTGAATAATTTCAAATGTTCATTCGGTGAAAAAGATTATTCTTTTAATTTTTCAAACACGATTCATTCTATGTTTTTAAAATAAGATTGCATTCACAAAAATTTTAAGATCATTTTAAATGTAGCCAACTATTAAAAATATTCTTAACAGAAGAGTGAATCAAAGAATCGTGCTTTAATTCAGAATATAAAATAGATGCATTAAACATACATTGCTAACTTATCACAAAATCATATCCTTCTATTCCTTTATTAGATTATAGGATAAAAATACTACTTCTCATATAAATTATTCATGTCGCTATAAAATAAAAACGTTCCTGTTGTTCTAAACATATGTCGCCGCGTGCTAAGCGAAAATTAAACCACGGAAATAATCGGGTTTTCTTTCTTTTTTGCTTTCTATTCACAGTGGAAATTCTAATAACTTTATCGCATTTGGTGGAAACGTCCACTTATTTACTTCTACAGGCGCGATGATTGCATTCCAGAAACACGAACAAATTACTATTACCAAGCGTAGAGGTCGTTTGCATAATTTCGCAATTTGTTACTGAAAGCAGTGGCTGGCAAGATTTCAGCATTGATTAAAGACAATGTTATGCAGGGTGATTAGCGTCACCGATACAGTAATTTTTGCAATAATTAGAGGTTGCTTGTGAGTGCTTTATTAACCTTCGCCTAAGATATTTTCAAGACTAGAAAATAAGTTCGCTTCGGTAGAAGCATTCTGAGCAGTCATTCGAAATGCCTTCAAGTATAATTGTCCTAATGCAAACGTGTATGCTCATTTCCGTTTCTTAAGCAGTTATGATGCTAAATTTTTATTTCCGATACATTTTTCAGAAGAAAATAATTAGGCATTAAAAATGTCTTTCTTTACTAACATAAAATGTATGTTACGTCCCGTATTAGCAGTCGGGCGAAGTTCATGAATGTACGCAACAGCATTCATTTTTTTTTCTTTCTTTTTATTTTTGACTCATGGTGTATTTACAAGAATACTATGTACAATGATGAACTATAAGAATATTTTCAATTGAAGATAATATTTACAAAAGCGGTCCCCATAGGGAACATCTCGCAGGAGCACAATTTACTGCGTGTTATACTTTAAGCATAAGCTCTACAAGTGACGCTTAGTTTTCTTTCGAGTTTCTTCTTGGGACCTCTTGGCCAATCAGAACTCAGGGTATAAGTTTTAGTTCACGTTTTAGAGTAGACTCGTAAAAAGGACCCAATAGGTTTTAGTTCAGGTTTATAAAAAGTTACGTTAAAAGGTCCCAATGGAGTTTGATTTTACTAAGACAACGAAAAGAATAATAATAATGTATTTAATTTATTATAAACCTCACATGTATTTATCTGATTTAATCATGTGTCACAGCTTCAAGCAAACACACGGTTTTTTAATCGTGAAGAGAGCAGCATTAGTCATTTGGAACCGTTCGTAAGTGATGTCACAGTTTTTTTCAATATGTTTGACCCCCTCTCTCCCCCTTTTGTCACAAAATGTCATACTTCAACATTCTCTACTCCCCTATTAACCCTGCCACATGCCACGTTTTATACATAAGCTACGCACTTCAGTTCAGAAATAAAACACGTCATCACAGACCACATTTCCAATTTTATTTTTGAAGTTTTAATGGCATTTGTACGCTTAACAGTAATAACGATTATATGTGTTCTTAAGTTGCATAAGATGAGATTTAGTTTTACAACAAAACACATAATTATTATGAAAATAGAAAATATTAATTGTTTAAATTCTGTAAAATGTATAAATGCCCAAGAAGATTTCCTTTTAAATTTTACTGAATCAACATCGATGTTTTCAATAAAAAGTTTTAAATAATAGTAACTAATAAACAAGTGAATAAATAAATAAAATAAGCTAAAACTAAAAATGATAAAAATAAAATAAAATAAAATAATCAATATAATACTTTGATCTTCTGGTTTTAAATATTTTTATTTTACCAAACAGGTGTAATGTCACACATCTTTCTTCCCCCTCCTCTCCTCTTGTCACAATCTGTCACAATTCGTTGAACCACCCTCCCCCCTAGAAGCCAAACATCGTATGTGAATGACCCCTTTGCACCTGGTATGTATTCTTCCTGCTCTTAAACAGATTTTCTTAAAGTCTAAAGAATATTTAATAGTTTTCTTAGAATACTTCTGAGAATAAAAAATATAAAGACCGAAAGCAAGATCCCATTCGCTTTTAGTTTATATTATAAGTTCATTTGCTTTTGTCTTTTAAAGTTTCTTTTGTATTCAAAGTTTTAGCGAGAGGTAAAGAGTTAAAATTATCAACTTCCCTCAAACTCTTTTAAGACCCAAATTCATAAAGTAACAAACATTGCACTTTTAATTTGGAAACAATACGTAATTACACACCATCCAACATCTCAAGAAATGTATCTTAAATTTCTGCTTTGAACGTATTTCTTCATTTTCGTCCGTGGTTTCAACGACGATTTTCTAACGTATTTTCTGCCGAGGAAATGCGTCTTGCTCTCTTGTCTTTTTAAATAATTCTAAGAAGTGTACTTTGTACAAGAGTTATCCAGGAGGTTTATTGAGAGGAGATTTTCACAGGAGTTATTCATTCCTTATTCTATTATTTAAAAAATATCTTAAATATTTCTTCACGATAAAATGCATTTTCAGCTTAAACAAAGTGTATCAATACCATATTTTGCTTTAGTACTAGTCTATAGCATATATTTTTTAGAAACATAATTTGATTTTTTTCCAATATAATGTGTTGATACGTGATAAGTAGCTGCATATAAGCAGTTGTTGAGAACTCAATTTGTCCTTGTGAAAATGTCTTATTTTTTCTTTGCATTTTAAATCAAAGCAGAAAGCGAAAATATTCTTGTCAAAGAAACTCGAAGTGAATTGGACGACAGACGAAAATCTAAAACGTAGCACTCTTGTAGCTTTTCATTCTCATGTATCTTTTTCTTTACCTTCCATAGTGCTACACAGGAGTAGAATGTTGACTTATAATAACATAGAATTCAAATAATTTATTTATTCGTTTCCCTTTTTGCGTATAAGTTATTGCATAATTAACCAATGCAAATTAAAGCTTAGTACACATTTATTCAATGTAACATATTAGAACTAAAACTTTTAATTAAGCTCTCCGGGACATATTACATTTGCTCCCTTGGGGGGCCATGCTAACGTACTTTCTTTAGTGAGAAATAATTTAGAGCAGTGATTTACGCATTTAATTTTGTTCATTATTAAGCTGCTCATAAGATTCTTTTATCTTGAATTTTGATTTAATTTTTTATTATGAATCAAATGAAAACTCGTTGTCTTGCCCGGCGTTGCGAGGGATAATATTGAATCATTCGCAGGCCAAGTGACACATGTCCAAAATTCTGTTGTAAATATACAAGGAAAAATATCCTTGAAAAACCCAAGAAGAAGTTGGGCAAAAGTCCTTAAAAATTCCATTTAAACAGTAAAATTCATTAAAAATCACGATTTCATTAAAAACTACAGCGTCGAGAAATTCCTTTTAGACCGAAAATAAGTCCATAGTAATCCACATTAAAACGCCAGCAACAGTTCATAAAAAATGCCGTTAAAGTAAGGACAACAGTAAATGAAATGCACATTTGCATCAGGACAATAGTTCCAAAATGGCATCAAGAGTCCGTAAAAATCGCAATTTTAATATAGACAACATTTCATATAAAAATGCCGATTAGAATAAGAGCAGTATTCTTCAAAAATGTTCGCGACATGCGCCATTCTAATTAGAATGAATGGCACAAGAAATTAATCAGCACCTGTTACCAATAAGGCCTACTTGTATACTAATTTTTGTTGAACTTGTCCATTACTTCTTGAGATATAACAGTCACGCTAAATGACAAAATGCTCGACTGCACCATCCTCTTAAAGGGAGTCGCGTTGAAAACTAATCAGCACCGCTGCTCATCAGAGTCTATGGATGCACCAAGTTTCCTTAGGTTTTGTATGTTACGTTTTGAGTTAGAGTAGACCCAAAAACTCTATAAACACACAAAGAAACAGATAGCCAGACACAGACCTTTTACAAAAATGGCCAAATAGCGTTCAGCACTCTTTATGCGTAAATAGCCAAAATTCGAAAATCGAAAATTTTCCCGAATTCAAAACTTTTTCAATGTGTTTTGGAAAAAGATGAAAGTAAAAAAAATAGCTATAAGATAAACACTTGAAAACTATTTATTTATATATGGTTCTATATGTAATTTTTTAGTAAACAATAAGAAAAAAAAAAAACTTTATTTTTCTTAGTGCGTTAATATTGAAGATTTGAGAAATTCAGCAATGTTCCAGAGACCGAATTATTTTTTTTTCTAATATCAATACATATTTTTTAAATTATGAACAATATTAAAAATAATAAGCAAAAAACAATTTTTAAAAAATGTGAAAAACAGTTATAAGATATTTAAAAAAAAAAAAATAAGACATCTGAAAATGCAACAATTCAGCCCACATCGCTGCGAATTATCGTCGCAGAAATAAAGTCCAAAATGCGGGACACTTTATTAAAATAATCGAGTAAAATGCCATTATGAAAATATTGTTCCACTTGTAATTAAACGATGGGTCCCCTGACGACGCGTAACGAGCTTGAGGCTAATTAGTAGTGTATTGCAATTAGTATTGATTGATGATTTGTTCCTTGTTTGAAAGCATCATTAACCAAACAGCTTCTATGTCTGCTGCTCATTTGTCCTAGATCTATTCCGCACCTTTGCATGATGGATGGACACCAAACTTCCGTATTGACAGTTTTCTGCAACTAAGCTGGACAAGTTAATTTTTGCTCTTTTGCTGAAATAATCAGTTTATACTCAGTAATTCGAACTTGAATTGGTTTACATCTTATAGTTTCATTCTATGTGTTTAAAACATTTTTTCTCATAGGCTTATTCTTAAATGGCTAGTTTATTCTCAAATAAAAGTAATCCTTAAAAGCTTTGTGCTGAGTGAAATTCTTAAAAATGGCATCAAAATAAGCAGATAAGGAAATATTTCGTTAATCCAGTGTTAAAATACGTCGCACCGATCTTTTGGGAAATGAAAGGACTGGATCAAAATACACATAAGATTCGTATGCCAGTGCAAAGTCATTTTTGACAGTATTCGTAAAATAATATATCACTAAAAATTATAAGTTTTAAATTTTTAAATTCATAATCTACATATCAATCTATTTTTTGTAGTAATTAAATTAATTAGTCTTTTTTACAACTGTCAATAAAGACATATGTTATGCTTCATAAAATACAAAGTCGTGGAATGGGTAAGGCATAACGTTTTAGCACCTGGTTTCTAAAATTTTGAAGTAACGCAAAAATATTAATCAGTTTTACATTGTCCATGGAATGTTTGATGTTGTGCAAAATGCAATAGAAATACCAGAGCTTAGAAACAACGAATCAATTTGTATTGGAAAAAAAATTTCGGAGAATTTTGTTTATATATTCAAAGTAATAATAATAATGATCATGTGTTATACTATGTTCATGTTTTTCATTTATAAAGTTTAAAAAAATACGAAGAAAAAGAAAGAAAACTAAGGAAAGGAAAAAATAAAGATCACAAAAAAAATTATATTCTATACGCTTCAGCACTACAATGAAGCACCTAACAAGCTGTAGCTACACTTAACCACATTTTTCGACTGATTTGCTTCGTCTGGATTAAACAAAAAAAAAAGTTGAGCCACAAGTTAGAGAAAGAAAGTATTCCATGTAAGAAATATATTGTAGAGCAAGAAATATATTAATAAATCCATATAGACGTTGACTGAGGTTCAGGTTTAGCGTAGTTTTAATGAACAACTGAAAAGTACTAATCATTTCAGCAAATATATATATATATATTGTATTTTCAGTATTTTCAAAATATTCAATAACATGCATAATCGATCAGTACTTACTATAATCTTTTCACCAAACATCCATATTATTCGATTATGTAGGGTAAAGGAAAGCTATTGAATTGAATAATCTTGCTTCAGTAAATCTTATAGGTTTTAAGCTTGTACTCAGTATACTCTTTCTTTTGAAATTCAACTTAAAAAGTTAAAATATTTTGCTCAATGCGTATAGCTTAGTAAAAAAAATCGTTTTAGATTGCAAGTTGAGTAAATCATTAAATTTTACTACTCTCAAATTTTCCGATTTGCCCCAACCCTGTCCGTAGGAATTAAGAGGTCAAAAAATTAGCATTCTAATTCCCGGAACCGTACCTTTGGAGAACTTAACATAAACATGAATAACTACATTTTGACTTCAACATTTACAAACATTTAAGAACCTCTTTTTTTAACTGGACAAAGTGAATGGGGGTGGGTAGTTGATACCTACATTTTTTCTAAAACTTTAAATATGTATCAGTTGTATTGTAATAAGAAAAATGAAGATTACCCCCTCTAAATCTTAATAGTTTGTCATTGACTAGAAAGTAGTTTCATGGCATTGGGTTGACAAAGTTGCTCGGTTTTCGTTGTTTTTTTCCCCGTCTATATAAATGAATATCAGCTAAAGCCAGGAGTAACGCACATAACTAATTACTGGATAAATTAGACCCCATAATATAAATCGGCATGGGTAATCCATGATTTTGATGATTATAAGGTCTCAAAGGAGAACATTTTCAAAAAAAAAAAAAAAAGTCAAAGACCAAGGTTAATTTTCCTGCAAGTAAATTATTTGTCCATTTATTTATACCTCTGGCTACCCTGTACTGTACCTGACATGCAATGACTTTACCAGCTTAGGGTAGTCAAGGGTCGACAGAGGGAATTCGATTCCTAAGAATGATGATCTTAACGTGTTTGGCGAAGAGGTTCTATTATATTGAATGTGAGTGGGTCAGACGCGACTAAAAGTATAATCCATCCTTTTTTACATCCAGCTCATTTTAGTTTCAAATCCAGGTTACAAAACCATGCGGCATTGACCACAGTTTAATTATTTTTTTAACCCTCCAATTCAAACTTTTATGTGTTTTATAATGATTAAAAAAGAGTTTGCCACATTGATTTAAGTCCTTTCATTTAAGGTACTGCAGCTTGTTTAAAAACTTCTCATTTTATGCCATAGCTTGCAGCATCAAACAAGATGTAAAACAATACACTCAATGTGTATATAATGAAAAAAATAAAATATATATAGGTAAATGATTTTTAGAGAGCTAAGAAAAACGTGGCCCGTCTTCCCCGGACTTACCCTATTACACATATGGCGATCGTTTCTGAGTGAAACCTTTCTAGAACGATATTTAGTTCCGCCTCTGCAGTGGCATGTTTGTTAAACTCCTGTTATTGTTATATTTAAATGGGGAAACTGTTGATTGGTGGAATGGTCGTGTAGTGACCACAGGAATCACCCAAGTGGGGCAGGTGGAGCACGTAGTGACCACACGAACCACCCAGGTGGGCAATTAGTGACCACACGAATCACCCAGGTGGGCAATTAGTAACCCCACGAATCACCCAGGTGAGGCAAGTAGTGACCACAGGAATCACCCAGGTGGGGCACGTGGAGCACGTAGTGACCTCGCGAACCACCCAGGTGGGGCAAGTACTGATTACATAGTGCGGTCACTATGGAATGGTCATGCCATTCCATAAATCGGTGTTGCACAGGAGAGATTGACAGAAAAAGCAAATAAATAAATTAATTTTTAAAAGGATAGAAGCATTTACAAAATTTGCAGTGATATCTATTGTGTGAAAAAGAGTGCAAATTATATAGACGAAAGTTTTCTGCTACACGTAATACTATAATTTTATTTTTGAGAAACACATTTATCATATAGGAAAATCATCAAAATACATTTTTCGCCTTAGAACAATTGTGTTTAAACACGGGTCATAATAGCATTACCTTACTATGTAAATTTAAGGGAAATTAAAATTCTGAGAGCATTGAAAGAAGGAATTTTTAACATTAGATCCTAATGTTAAAAATTATATTTAAGTGCCGAAAAGACTCTAGTTACACATTCAAAAATTATCCAGAGAAGTGCTGAAATTATTTTAAAGTAATTGCCAAACAATAAAGCCGAACTTAAATGTCTTATCGATAAAGACATTCGTGTTATTGAAAACGAAAGAATAAATGAAATTCGTTCACGAAGGCCTCACTATTTATTTAATAATTGTTTCTATAAATCGATATTCAATTATTTTACTGCTTTGAGATGCTGTATTTGAAACCTCTTTCATCTTAATTTTCTCGACAAATAAATAAGCATATCACATAATTTAATTTTGCTGGCCTTCGTTACTTTTTTTTCAAGCGCAAAAACAATAGAGTTTATTGCTTTAAAAATCCAAAAGCATAATAGAGATAGGTTATTTATTTCCAGTTTTATTGTGGGAGTGCTTTGATGCATTTGTTCAATGAAAAAACTTTAAAAAATTTCTAATATTTATTACGGGACTGATGCTTGTATTCTTTCTGTAATTGCGCAATGCAGCACTAAGCACCACACGGAGCCATTGCATTGACTGTGACTTGAGAATTCATTGCTCTTTGCACAAAATATTGCCAATAAGTACCCAATCCATCAAACTAGTCATCACCGCATAAATTAGGCTCTTTTTTTTTGCCATTTTGCTGACGTTTTAGAGACGGTATACAATTGCTGAATGCATACAATTCTATCTTCCTGATAAAAGTAAGAAATCTTTACTAAAGAGCAGTAATTCGCAAGGAGTTTTTTGAAACTTACATCTTAAAAAGAATAATAATTTTCTTTTTTTCCTAAACATAAATTTTTGTGTTCATTGCTCTAATGAACTTTGACCTGTAAAGTAACATGCCGAACGTATTTACTCCTTTTGTAAATAACTTTTATTCTAATACCTCGAAGAGCATTTGGTCTTTCGGCTAATATAACCATTCTAAATTTACATTCTTTGTGAAAAAGAGGCAATTCAATCAGAATTGCCTCTTTAATTAAGTTAGCGTTCATTTTAATATGAATATGACCCCTCATAGATTTTTTTAAAAATAATTTATAAGAAAACTTTAACTGAAGTCGAATGGCAATTCGTTTGTTTTTCGTGTGGGTACAATAGCTGATTGTTAAAAGGGTTCCGTTTTTTTTTCCAAGACTGTACAATAGAGTCCCGCTACTCCGAAAATATACATTCTCTGAACAGAGTTCTGAAGAAATACCGATTTTCTAAACTTAAAAAAGATTAGAAATTCAAACGACGTTGGTGAAAAAACGTAGTTACTGTTATACAAAGAATTTAAATAGAGACATACACAGAGCCTGAAACCAACTTAGAATGAAAACATGTTACATACAATGCATAATGTCTCCATTCCGCAGTTCTGTAAAATGTATTTTAATCACTGCTAAATGCAGAAAAATGGCTAATTTACACACTTCAGAAGTAAAGTCAGTCGTCGAAGGTCACTAGCACATGTCTCCACACTTAGTGTATGCCTTAACAAGTAAATAAGTTGATATTATTTTGGAAATCCGCCTATTTCGAACTTCTCTAAACCGAACCAGTCTGTGTCCCAACTAGTTCGGGACTCTATTATCTGTTAAAACCGACTCAGGTTTACTAGCACCCGATTAAGAGGGAGGATATAGGAACCTGATATAAACCAGCTATATAAAAAATTAGGTAAATAATGACATATAACCTTTCGAACAAGTTCCTAAAATAACTCATACCACTTTACAGATAGCTTGAATACTTAATACTTCGTTTGTAACCCAAAGGACTGACCACTTGTGCAGTGCTATTTAGTAATACAACCCGCGTATGAAGTGCCTCTCATTGTTTTCCTGGGAGGGTCAACGGTTTAAAGTGGGCTTCGAAACACAAGGGCATAATAGGGAGAAGTGCTAACCGATAAATAACATCCATGCTCTTGCCGGGTTCTTACCAGGTCCCTGGACTCGGGAACCTACCTACTATAACACAAGGTGACTTTAAATATAAGGTAACGCTGATGCTGTTTTCGGAAAATTTTCATATACTGACGATGAATGGAGATTATCCTAATATTTGTATTAATTGATTGAGGGCCATTTTCGTTTGCTTGTGATTAGGCAGAACTTATTTTATTGTAGCAAACTTAAAATATACATACACGAAAGGCGGTACCCGTTTTGTGCTTTCGGAATCAGCATTTCTCTGAAAAAGAGCAGTTTTCGTTTTGTGCCTGAATTTTTGCAAAACAGTCCATTATAAAACTGCGAATAAAATATTTCAGTCTTAATGTCGTTGCCAGGTTTATTCACGTCTTTTAATTGTTACTTTTTCTGCAACACTTTTAAACAAAATGTCTACCTTGTAGGCAATAGAATATCTTATTGGAAGAAAACATGAATCGCATTAACTTCGTATTCACGTTTTCCTTATGTATCTTTCATGAAGTGCATTCAAAAAAACTTCGAACAGCAGAGGGAAAAGTAATAGCAAAATAATTGATACACGTTCATGTTTGCAGCAAAATTGATTTATTACTCTGTGGAACATCATTCATGTATTAGACTTTCTGACAGTAGCTGAATAAAATTTGTATATGTTAGTATCAATCTATTATTGATACGCTTAGGCAGCTAAAAAATAATTTCCATCACAGAAGAAAAATGTTACCACTGTGGAATAACTCAAAATAAAAGAAGAATCGGCTTCGGGGATTGTTGATAACTAAAATTTTTACAAAAGATTTGTAATTTAAACATTCAATATTTGTTATTTTAATTAATATTTTTAAGTTAAAGTTCTTATGAAAAAAAAGGTAGGACAACAAGTCTCAAGAGGGTTGAGGGGGAGGGAGGAGGACATTAAAACAAAATTAAAGGTATAGCCTAAAACATTTCACAATTAAGAATAATTTACATAAGTTCCCTACAATAGATGTTTAATTTTTGTGTATTTTCTATATTCAATCCATATTGAACTCCAGTTTAAAAAGTACACACGGTAACTTTGTTCAAAGTTCGTTAAATCATTAAAACGCGCGCATAACTATTCGTTTTAACACCAATGCTCAGCTAGTAGATCTGCTTTGAGGCCGTGGTAGCCTAGTGGTTTAGGTCGTCGACCTTCCACCTGGGAGGTCGCGCGTTCGATACCGCTGAAGACCCACCATATAAACTTGGGGATACCTGCATGTAAAATCAGAGGACCCCACTACCTCACCCCGTACGCAAGCAATCCTAAGGCCTCCGCTAACAGGTAGGGGTCGGGTGGAGAAAAGTAGATCTGCTTCAGCTACTCGATCGTCTCTTAAAATAAAAACCTGTTTCGCTTTAAACAATTGATCTTCCAAAATGATTTTTCCCAGCTTGTTGTTGAAGTCACAACTAAAGCAGGAAATATCGTGATTTTCCGAAGTGTACACATACATCATTTTGCTATAACCCCTTTTCAGTTCAGGAAAGGAAGCGACAGTAGTCAGAAAATTTAGATATAGAATACATTACATTTAAAATTATTATGTAAACTTCGCGAATGGTGCAACTTGCCATATTTTCGAGAAAAGTATATTACCGTATATTTCGGGTATATTACCGTAACGAGCAAATTTGACGACTTGCTCATGACGGTAAAATAGCTTTAATTAGCACAAGATAATAAAAATGTGTTTTAATAAAAAAATAAAGATATTTGTTAATTCTAAGTAAAGATACGTCAATGAGGCCACCCTAATAATAATCTCCTTATTTGTTTACTTTTGCTAAGCTAAATAACAATGTTATTTCATATAGCTATGCAATTGCTTTGCTGGGCACCTTATTGTCTGCAATCTTTTTTAGGCGTTTCACAGCGCCATGTATTGTTGAAAATGTAATTTTTGTTTTATCCAACTTTCCCCCCTCCCCATATTTTGTTTATTTTATTATTTTAACTAGTAAAACTCACATAACTGTGAAAACTTTCCAACAATTTGCTAAATTTTGAGTTTTGGCGACACGCATATTGCTTCAGAGAGGGCTTAAGAGGAGCGGGTACTTTGAAATCTTTTTTTTTTTTTTTCTCTATGGTGTTTTTATTTACAATTTTTGTTTCATGTCATGTTATATCACTTCATAAGAAATTTAATACTGAAAAGAACTGAATTTCTTAAATATAATTTCAAAATTTTAATTTTTAAAACGAAATTTAGCAATTTTTAAAAATGCCTATTCTTTTTCAAAAATTGGCGTAAAGTCTCAAAATTTTTTTATTGATTCATTACTCATAAAGCAAAACTTTGATGCTTTGAATTTTTGCAAGTCAAATACTTTTTGAAAAAAAAAAAAAAAAAAAACTGAAGTAATGCAGAAAAACAACGAAAAATTCAAGAAACCTACAAAAAGATTTTGAAAAAAAAAGTACTTAAGTTATCATAAAAGTAGAGCATAAATTTGTTATGTATAGTTTCAAGGGAAAATGTGGTAAAAAAATCCACATTATAGATCCAAATTAAAAGAAATCTTTTGCATTTTAATTGAGATGAAATGCGCAAAAAACTAAGTGAAAGAAAACAGCATTTTACGTTTTCGGCTTGCAGAAACTTAAATCCTTTCTTTATCAAAATTTCAAGTAAGGAACTTTTTTTGCAGTTGCAGTCACGATGAAAGTGCTTCTTCTTGCTTATTTTATTTTAAAAAATAAATATGTGGCTTATTCAGCACAGTTACTTTTTTCGGAATGAAAAGGTGGCACCTCACAGCGTAATAAAATCAATGATGAATCAACGAATATTGCTTCAATTTTTCTGAAACTTTCAGGGAACATTTTTAAAGATTCATATTACTACTTAAGCAAATAAAAAAATTTTGATGTTTTTCAACATTTTTGGGGTGGGGCCCCCTTTTGTTTTTTGTAATAAGGAAATCGCCAGCTTGCACAAAAGTACTAGATCTCATATGCAAATCTACTTAAGAAAAAACAATGTGTTTATGTTTTAATTTATGTTTCAAAGCTTATCCGCACGTTTTTCCGGAGGCAAGGAAAAAACATTAATGTGTTTTTAAAATTATATTTTTTGAGCATATATAGAAATCTAAACTAACCTTAAGTGATCTAAACTTAGCAACCATCATGTGAAAGCAAAAAAGAACAGGAGGCTGAGAATTCTAGTTTCATAAATAATAATAATAATAATAACAGTTAATGACAATAAGTTTGGAAATGAAAAAGTAAATTATTCCACGAATTCTAAACTTTTTTATGCATTTAAGCTCTATATTTCAATGGAATCTGATTTTCTCGACATATTTTAAATGTCTAAAGTAACATAGGGTCGAATCTTATCAGAAAAAAGCATAACGAGTTTATGCGTAATGTGAAATCGATATTTGGTTCTACTTAGACTCACATTGAAAATCACTAAGAGAGAAGTACCCGATCGCACAACTGGATTTGAAGTCTACAGTATTGATGAATTTTTCGTATATATTCTGTATTTTTTCCTTATCCAATAGTTATTGATATATCAGCTGAACAGACATTATCATAAAACTAGATGCCTTGTTCTTCAGTTATAAGTAATATTCATGTTTTATATTTTATTGTGTAATATCCTAGGATATCTTGCAAAATTTAAATATCATGAAGTCTCAGTTTTTCATTTCGAATTTTTCTTTGAAACCGAACTATGCTATTAACAGAGTTATATTAGACCAGGCCCGGAAATTAGCTGGCGCTACCGTTGCCATTGAAACGGGGCGTGCGTCTCCATTCAAAAAAGGAGTAAAAATGTAAGGTATTTTGAAATAATAATGTGTGCATCTTAAAAATAAAATACGTACTTCTTCAAAAAATATATAGTTTTAATGAAAGAGCCACATATTGAGTATTGCTGATATAGAAGTAAACGAAAAAAAAAATGTTTGAGATGAAAAGATGTAAACTACTCATTCCAGAATGTGTATTACTATGTAATTTTAATCACCATGATATTTAATAGAGTGATTTTAAAATTAAATATTCGTACACGGTTAAACAATAGTTACATTATGCAACTTAATACTTTATAAAATTGTTAAACGCATTTTGTTGCATATTCGCTAAATTTATTTTTTAACACAAGGAGCTGAATTAAAATGTAGTGCTTATGGCGAAGCAGCTGAAGAAATACTAATCTCCAGTAATAAAAATTACATTATAAATAGAAAACACACAGGAAGGATGACTTCTAATTATGCTAACTCAAAAAATGGACAGGAGTTATCGTTAAACATTTTTAAAAGCTTATCTTTTAATTAAAGAATAATATTAAATACAAAATCCAATTAAAGAATATACGAAGGAAAATAATAAAAACTCTAAGTGGTTTCTTATTTTTTAATCCTGTTTTCCTTAACAATAAAGTTCATAATTTATTTGAGCGTAACGATAAAACAAAAGTAAAAACCTTTTACCACAGCGAGCAGCTTTTACATCAGAAAAAAGAAAAAAAATGCAAGTCAATTTTCCCAATTATGCTTTTATGAAGAAATAAATGAAGTAAATAACAAAGATAATCCTAAAAACTAGCGTAAACAGTGTAACAAGGTTTGAAAAACATATTAAAGCTTCTTATTATTAACAGTAATTTTAAGGGGTCTGCCTACATTCGGAGGCATTTTTTTTCAAAACAATGAAATAATTACTGATTGAATATTTTTTAGCTAAAAAGTAATTAAAATTAAGAGAGAAAAAATAATAGCTATATTTTTATAAAATTTTGAAAAATTGGGAAATTTTAGCAAAAAATAGGCGAATTTTAAACTTTACGCCAAACACTCTATACTCACTTTTAACTAGATATATTTTAAAATCCTTAATAATATATGTTTCTATATTACTTAACTGTGTTATGAACTAAACGTTTTAGGTCCAAAATTGAGAAACATATAGCAATTTTGTAGAAATTCATACGTTTTTTCCCGAAAAAACACAATATTTTTAAAAAAATGCCTTTAAAATTTTTAAATACTGATATAGAGCTTAGATTTAAGTTCAAAACACAGAAAGCAATGTGTAGAACAATACTTAAAAAAAATCACAGTAATGGGTGAAAAACTTTTCGAGTTATGAGATCTGCCGTGAAAAGGCATTTTAAATTCCGCTTTTATTTGCTTGCGATGCGACTTCTGGTTACCTTAATTGCGTGTAACTTCGTTTATATGTATCGTAGAAACAGAAACCAAACATTTTTGATATTTTGAATATTTATTCTTTTTAAATATAAAATGAAAAAAACAACGATTTTTTTGGTGCAGACAGAAAGATACTTAAGAGAAAAACAAGCTAAGTTAAGTACACTGGTGTAAGAAATTAAGAGATTTTTCATATTTGATCTACGATCTCCAGAACTACTGGACAGATTTTAATAAAATTTGGTGTGAACATAGGTTGATATAATACAAACAAAATAAACATTCCACAGTTATAATAGGCACAAATGTTTGTGCGTAACACTCATGGGAGTCTGAAGATAAGAAACAGCGGTTGCAGAATACACAAAAGAAATGGGTTAATAGGGGGTATGGTCCCCTCTTACAGCTATACACGCCTTGCAGCGTGATGTCATATTGGAAATAAGGCAGTTTATCAGTGCCTGCGGCAATTGGTCCCACTCATTCACCAACACTGTTTTCAGTTCCTATATGGCTCTCGTAGGGGGGTCGCGAGTTGCAATTGCTCTCCCCAGAGCGGCCCTGACATGCTCTATAGGGTTGAGGTTTTTAGACCCGGCTGTCCAATACATCCAGCGAATATCCTCACTCTCGAGAAATTCGTCGACCAGAAGAGCTCTATATGGCCTCGCGCTATCGTCCATTAGATGAACTCGGGGCCCACTGCACCCCAGAAATGGTGAACATAAGGCTCCAAGACCTCCTCCCTGTACCTCACACCAGTCACAGAGCCTCTGTCAAAGACGCGGAGAGGTGTGCGGCCATCCAACATGATGCCTGCTCAGACCATTACACCGCGACCACCATAATTGTCGATTTCACGGACATTGGTGGTAGGTAGCAGGTCCCTAGCTCTCTTCATATAAAAGTACGGCGAGAATCTGTGTTTAGGCTAAATCGGGACTTGTCGGTGAACAGAACTCCATGCTCCATGCTCCAATCACTATGCTGCCTGCACCATGCTAATCGAACTCTCCTGTTCGTAGACGCGAGCGGGACGCAAACAGTCAGTCTTCTGGCAAACAAACCTCTCTCATTCAGTCTTTTGGAAGCAGTCACCCTTGTTACACGGGCTCCTGTGGCTGCATACAGGTCTCGAGAGAGCTGAGAAGCTGTAGCCCCTCTGCTACGCCTCGCTAAAATGGTTAAATGGCGACCTTCTGTAACCGTTGCGGCTCTTGGACGAGCTTGCCCAGGCTTTGTCTCGATGGGTCCAGTATCCTGGAACTGTTTCCATAGGTTACGCACGACGCTGGGCGTTAAACTAAACTCTCTGCAAACCTGGACTTGAGATTGGCCTGCCTCTAACCTCACCACAATTTGCCACCTCGTTCCATCATCTAAACGTTGGTGGTTACTAATTTTTACTGTTCCAATGTGAATTTAACCGATTGCTGCAAGGTAACACCAAGAAATTCACCGAGATGTGCTAGCGAACGAAATTCGTCTTACCCACCACGCGCTTATAAAGCCTGTTTTTCTACTGGCTGCACCTACACACACGTGTACGCTTACGTATTTGCCGTATAAAATTTGCATTTTTATCTAGAAGCAGTGGTTTTTCTTTCAGTTCAGTAATTTTCATGCAATTAGACAAAATATGCAAATTCTCTTAATTTATTTCACCAGTGTATATGTTCAAAAAGTATATATATATACTTTTATATTATTATATATATATATATATATATATATATATATATATATATATATATACCAGGTTGAGTCAAAAGTTTTTCGTATTTTCACCTACAAAAGAAATGCACAACAGTCACATAATACTAAGGATTTATTCCTCGAAGTAAATTCCATTATGAAGTACGGTTTTTTACCATCTCTCTGCCAAAAGTTCAATTCCATGTTTGTACCATTCGGCCGGCAAAGAACTCGCGACACCCCGTCTCAACATCAGTCACATTAGTGAACTTGCCGTCCGGACAGAAAGTGAGCCAAGGACCGAAAAAGATGATACTCCGACGGAGCAAGGTCTGGGCTGTATGAAGGATGGGACAACACTTCGATACCTTGCAGGTGTGCAAGTTTTTCCTTGGTCAATATGGCTGTGTGTGCTGAGCATTGTCATGTTGTAGGAGTGCACGTTGTCTGTTGACTAGTGCTGGATACCGAGCCTTCAGAGCGTCGTACACTCGTTCCAGTTGTTGACTATAGAGGTCAGCGTCCACAGCACGGCCATGTGGAACAAACTCAAAGTGAACCACTTCCTCGAAATTCCACCACAGGCACAGCATGACATTCTGTTCAAAGCAACTCCGTTTGACAACGGGTTTTGGGGGCTGACCGGGATGTTGCCACTGTTTTCCCATGTCTGGATTTTATAAAAAGATCCATTTCTCATCTCCAGTTACGATTCTGCCCTAAAATCGAAGAACTTGGGGGTTGGAAAGCAGTTCTTTGCAGACCTCCACTCGCCGTTTCTACTGGGATGGAGTCAATTCATGAGGAACTTCTTGGCAGCGCCTATTCACGAGCCCTAGTTGGTGGAGGTGTGGATTGATCGTACTTTGGGAAGGACCAAGTTCTGCTGATAATGCTCGGGTGCTGGAACTCGGCTGGTGTTAGACAGCTTCCAGCAGAACTTCGTTATCGACAACAGATGGCCGCCCAGATCTTGATTTCTCTTGAAGGGTTGTATCACCTTCCTTGAAACGCTTAAACCAATTTTGAGTAGTGCGCTCATTCTCTGAACCTGTACCCTCAACATCATTCATTTCTTTCGCCGCTGTTTATGCGTTAAGACCTTTTTTCCAGAGGAAACGCAAAATAACACGAATTGCGAGCTTATCATCCGCCATTTCAAGACACTGCAACGTCTACGTGCGAGAAATCACAGCAACTGATAACGATTATCAAGGTCGAACTCAGCTCTACCATTTTCGATCGTCGGCGCAGAAACTGTAATTTGCATATGTTACCCTTCAAAATACGAAAAAACTTTTGACTCAACCTGGTATAGATATTATCTTCTTTTGTATTGAAATTCTTTGAAGCTGTACAAAGATAAATGTATAATTTTTTTTGGAGTCATGTATGAAAAGCAATAGCTGAGAATAAATAATACAGTAAATAAATTTGAAATACTAGGAGGCTCCACCCCCCCCCCCTGCTCGCTGTCACTCACCAACCGCCAGTACTGATTACGCAGCTCTTTCGGACCGCTTCTTAAGTTCCAGCTTGCTTCGCTCCCCGGTACCAAACTAAACTATTTTAGAGTAGCTTTATGGAAAGAATCTGTTCTCTGTCAGAAATAACGTACTATATTGCACTTAACTCTTTGGAATCGAAAATTTAGATCTTGTGACATAATGTGCATATAGATTTTACCCAGTATCAGAAGCTTGGCGAGATTCCGAGTGTCGTTGTTAACACCCACGATTGAAATTGTATATGAAGTTACGAAGTTACTTACAAAATACTTTACTAAACACTTATTATTTTACGTACACGTTTTATTTATTACTAAGACTCTTGGCGACGATAGGAATAATTTTTGTACTAAACCCTTTATTGCATATTTTAAGATTTGTGTAAAGACGTTTTCATGTTTGGCAACAAGGAAATCGCTTTATAGCTTAACATGTTCGCTACCGGTCACTTTAAGGATGAACCTATACGTTACGTGACGGAGACACACCTAACATACAATGCGGATTGAAGCAGATTGAAACTAAGGCGAAGCCTTCCCTCCCGCGAACGGGTGGCCGGTTCCTGAGACATCACTCACACCACGCTTAGGCCTCTAACGCTCGCTGACACTCACTTAGGGATGAATTTTTACGAAGTAAACACACCTAAAATGACCACTGCAGCGGAGAGCAATTGAAACAGCGCAGCTTTTTTCCGCACGAGCTTGTGGCTAGCTAACTGAGACATCACTTAACACAACGCTGTAAACTCTCGCACGTGGTTGGTACTGTGGCTAGAGATTGACATCACGCGCTGGTCGGCAGCAAACGTGTTAAAAAACAATGTTATCCTTGGCGAAAAAAATTTAAAAATATGAATGCATAAGAAACAGTTGGTGAGAAAAGTCTGTAATTGAACTATCCCCAAAAGTGTTTCCGGTTTAGATATTTAACTGTAAAAGTAGTTTAAATAACTCAAATAAAAAACGCATGACAATCTTTTCAGGTTTCAAGGCATGTCATTGTTTGAATTTTAAACGCGTGTGCTGCTCATGAGATCTCGTTTCTGATTGGCTGATGTTACCATAGTTACTACGATTTGATTGGCTCCGCCGAAACCATCATTATATTTATATATATAAATAAATACTTTCGTTAATCAATTTTCTTTTCTGATTTAAAATTAAGGATAAGCAACGTCTTGAAGAAGAAATGTTGTTATGCTGCAATCATTTATCTCAGCGTCATAAATCTAATAACAAGTACTGAGAAACAGGTTTATTTAGTGTATTAAACGTTTTTACGCAATTCTTCTTGCAAATTTCATCTTAGCACGTTATTTTTATCCCACCTATTGAAATTAATCCTTTAAAATTATTGTAGTTTTTAAATGTTAATTATTCTTGTGAATTTGTTTTGCTTTTGCTTAAGACATACAGTCGTCCCTTTTAAAAGTTGTTTCCTTTATAAATAGTTTCGAAAGTATAGGTCGGGAGCGATTTACTTCATTCCGATTGAATAGCTAAAAGTGCATTTATGTTGAGGCATAATTGCTGCCAATTAAGTTCTATTTGGATTTTAAAGGAATTGGTTGCCGTTCTATAATCCCGTTGAAAATTGCAAAGCGATGTGTTCCAAATGATGATGTAAATGTAGGAATATGATGTGAATAACATTAAAATTTAACACCCTAACTATTTTCTTTCAGTAGGGAGTCAAGGAGAAATAAGCAAATAAAATAATTTGACACAAATGAGGGGGTGAGAAACGTACTGGGTATAAGTCAATTCTCTTTTAAGAGTGTAGTAATTCAATTTTCCATAACATTTAGGATGCCACTTTTCTGTAGTTGCAGTAAACTAAAATGAATACTTCAAAAAACCGTCACATATAGCACCATTATTTTTTTCCGTGTTCAGTGCCGTAACATAAACACCGCAATGCAAAATGACGCTTTTCTCAAACTACTAATCGCTTAACTTACACTAGCATGCTCTCAAATAATAAAACAAAATCTCTCTTACTTCGGTATTAACCCTTATACCGACCAACTTGTGCACTAATGTTTCGATAAATAAGTTCAGTACGACCTGTTCCTATGAACTGCTGGTGAACCTACAGCTAGCTTTAAGTGGAATCCAAACCACAAAGATATCATTGAAGAAAGTGTTTTATACCGAAAAATAACAACGGCGTCTTGGACGGAATTTGAGCCAGAGTCCTTCATGAAGAAACTGCTAGCTTTGTCGACTGAGCTACTAGGAGGCCAAAGTTTTCTTGTATATACATTTCAGAACATGAAAAAGAAAAATTATTCATTTTTAAAAATTGTTCTGATTGAGTTAATCCTTAGATTAACCTGCATTTATTGAACTCTTTTTGAGTTTATTTGTTCGACTATCTAAACATAAATTCACTTTTTCTTGATAATCCCAGTGCATAGTTTAGTGAAAGCCATATATTTTGTTCTGAAATTCATAAGACTCGACTTTGGTTTTTGTTAATTGTTTTTGACTATGCATATATCGTACTAAATAATTACTTTTAAAGAACCTTCTATTCACGTAGAAAAAATAGGATAACCCTGATAGCGAGTATAAAATTTTGCTCCTTCAGAAATACCAAAAAAAAAAAAAAAAAAAAAAAAAAAAAATCTATACCACAGCAAATTTAATAAGGTGAATAAAAGTAATTTTAACTCAATCTTTGCAACTCAATGCAACTTTGTTTCATAACTTCTTAGCGTCTTCGTCACGTGCTTAATTACCCTTTCACATCATGAGAAGAATAGAAATTCCTTTATTGTGACACTTTGTGTCATGGGTCATTTGAGTGCTGCGTCTCTTCTCTCCTCTGAGAGTGTTTCCTATTCCTGATCTCTCCTTGGGATTGGCTTTGATGGATGAGGAGAGCGCAGATGTTAATAATGCAGTAACTGTAACCGCGGAAGAAGTGGAGGCGATGACACGGAAATGGCGTGTTCGTGCGCCTTTCAAAGGAGGGGTGCAAGAAAATGGTGCAGTATAAGATTCAGTTATTAATGCTTATAATTTCCCAAAATATCTAAAGTTATAGCACAGCAATTATTTTTGTACAGCCTTTTACGAAGAAATATGTGCTTTAAAAATATATCCAGATATTCGAAATGTAGTACTATACTGTGTTTATGGAAATAATGATTAATTGATTTTTCCAAAGCTTTGCTCCAAATTTTCAGTTCATTTACGTTTTATAGTAGCATGTTAGTAGAATTTACATTTTGTAAGAAATAAAAACGTTAAGACTTGTGCTATAAATAAATAAAATAATAAATTCTGCTGAATTACAAAAAAAGTACAAAATAATTGTGTGCACATGCTTTGGAGTTACTTTTTTCACTAAAAAAAAAAGTTTTGATTTTCCGACGATAAATGCATTTGCTATAAAAAACCGTTAGTGACAGTTAAGTGTCGGAAGGTCAAAACTTTCAACAGATAATTTTCGGCAGATGATGCTTTGAACACATTGCGTTGATGAATAGATAATACGTAGGGCAATAGTAGTATTGTACCGTATTTCCGTAAATAAACCAACTCAACTAGAAACACAGGAGGCACTTCGGGAGGTTAATATTTTAATTGTGTTCCACCTCCACAGCACATTTTACACACCACTCTACACACATAAACATTACATTTACAAAACAGGTTTTATATAGATGAGCGGCTCCGTTCTACGGGGCCGCTCGTCTCCCTCCAGGGTTGCCAGCCTTTTAGACAGGACGACGGTACAGTATGATAGGTACTATAAGCAGAAATGAAAAGTTTGTGAGAAAACGGTTAAAACGATCTAAGTTTGGAGTTCGTACGTGAATATCAACAATGTTATTTTGCAAACCGGTAGTCATTGCAAAGAATTTAAGAAATGTTTTCGCGTTATATGTTTACATTATTAAATAGACGTTCGACTGCGTATAGTATTTATATTCTATTGCAAGTCGTATATGAAAAGTATTTTGAACCACTTCCTTGCAGAAAACATACAATTGGGTAGATTCCTCCTATAGATTATGCTTTGATATGAAACTGTTTCAATCAATTGGGCTTTTTTTAACTCTCCCTTTTCCCCTAAAATTTTTAAGTACCTCTACTTCACTGCATGAAATTAAGGAAGCAAGAACTATGTATCATTGTTTTTCCTACACTGTAAAAATTTTTGGTGTTACTGAACACCATTTTTGGTGTTCAGTCGGTGTAAAGTAGAAAATTATACATTTTTTGATGTATTTTAATATTTTTTAGTGTATGTCTAAAAAAATACAGGCAGGCATTTGATGTTAATTAACTCATCTACGCATCAAAAATTTAGTATCATCAGCTCATTTATCATATTTTCATAAGAATGAGCGATCGCGAGATTTCGATACGTAACAGAGTTAACAAATTTCAAGTACTAAGAAACGTTAAACAGTCTATATTTTTTGAGACAGACACTTAAAAGAATTTAAAACACCGTTACACCAACTCAACCCCAAAAAGGGTGGCAACTGAACGCAAAATTCTTAGTGTACAAAACGTGTAAAACAGTCGTGACTGTTTCGTGACCTGATTTAGTTTTGTGAGCTACTCATCACTAATCACTCACTCTTAAATTTCTATTTTGAAAATCTTCTAATGACTTGAAATTTCTATTACAAACAATTGAGCTTTTATATAACAACTGCTAATAATCAAACTTTGCTGTAATTGATCCACAAAGAAAATAATATGCCAGAATCTGAATCATCGTGAGAAAGAGTTCTCGTTTTTTTTCCTGGATCATTTTATGATTAAGGGGGAGGGGGAAAATAAATGTACGCAATAATTTAATAAAAGGAAAAAACATTTTTGCCTTCAAAACTTATATACAATCAGAAATAAAATTCTTTACTACACTGTAAAAAAAAAAAAAAAACAGTTCAACTTTGCACCATAAATATGGAGAAAGCTGAAGGGCTGCTGATGATTGAACCAAAATCATGGTTCAAGCAGAAATGCGAAATCTTAAGTTACACCTTTAACCATAATTTCGGTTCAACCTTGAACCAAGAAGACGAACCCAGCACCCGGCCGGAAACAAATAGCCGCCATCTTGCCAAGCTGTGAATGATTTATTTTTCATAACAGTAAAAGGTAAGTAAACTGCGATGTAAATATAATTTTTTGTTTATATTGTCTTGTTTTCTGTGTTTTTTAGTCCTAATACTCACAAAATAGGTTGTAAAGCCTATTTCAAAAATGTTGTTATCATATACTGATCATGTCACCTTTAACTTTAAATTGTCTAATTAACCTAATTCAGAACTTTGAACCTGTGCAGTTTTATTTAGTTACTAGCGGTACCCGCACGGCTATGCCCGTGTTAAAAAATGAAAAGACCAGTCGGTTTGCCATTGTGTATATAGTGATAACTTTTTTAGGTGTAAATTATGTTATTTTATTAAAATGAATAGCATTCCACATAATTAAAAATTAGCTGCCCACGGCAATCAGCCAGAGATCCTTCACATTTAAGCATTTTTTTTTGTACATAACACGCACAATAAAAAAGGAAAAAGGAAAGAAAGAAAGGAAACAAAACAAAAAAGAAAATATTTGAAAGAAAACGCATTTTGTTTGTTTAGTTCAAGTACCCACACAAAAAGGACGATTATAATACATTATAATAGTTTTAATTAATATATTTTTAGTATAATTAATTTTTATCTATTATTTATTGACATTAAAGCCGGGTCCAGAAGCTACGTTTTGTACAACCTTTTGTCTATGCAGTTGTAATACTGAATGAAAACGTTGCAGTTTTTTATGCGTCTACATGGTGCAGAGATATCTGTATATTTCACTCAGTTTAGTGCGATATCGTCATGAAGGAGGTACTACTCTGGTCAATTTTGGCATGGTGTCATGTTAAAAAAGAAAAGACTGAAACGTCTCAGAAGTACCCGGCGTTCAAAGTGGTCAAATGATTACATAAAATAAATAGTTTTTTGTTGCCTGTTCTGGTGGTTCGACAACTGCAGTCTCTTTATTTTCATCCATGGTATTCCTAGACTGCCTTGGTGTCTCCTGATCATTTAGGAAATGTAACAAATCAAAATACCAGAGAGATGGCTTGTAGATTTCGTCTCCAGCCCCCAGATCGAATTGCTTTATTAACTTTTGCCAATTCTTTACGGTAAACACTTCTCAAAGAATTAATTATTTACAAATGTTTCTCTGTTTGCGGTTGCATCAATTTCTTTGAATTTTTCCACTAAACTTTCATAAGCGTCCCCCTTTTTATCCCTGTCACTATACTCCTTGGATTTGACACGCCAAATGCATGGGAAACTTTCGCATAATGCAATAAATTTTGTGAGAAACTCCCGAGAACATTGCCGAAAGTCGGCCATTGTCGCCTGACGAATTGAAACTGAGAAACCAAATGAATCGGAAAAGGGTGCTACCGCCTACATGTGCCGCATTTGTCTGCACAGTTGAAAGACATCTATGCTTTCTAGCTCAGTTATCGCTGCAACTGTACAGTCTTCGCACCGGACTTAAAACTACGCACTTTTCCAATCTGTACGCAACGTTTTATCTGCAACATGTTGAACTGCGGAAACAAAAAGTTGTGCAAAACGTAGCGTCTGGACCCGACTTAAAACAGATAAACGAAATTTTGTAGCTTGCAGAAACAAACAGCAGCAAGCAAAGCTTTGAAAGCGGAATAAACCTTTCATCCGAGCTCAAATAGGAAAATAACATATGTGCTAATTCACAGGCGAAAAAAAATTAAAATAAATGAAAGTATAAATAGTTAAATTAAGCTGGAATAACAAAAATCGCTATAAAGAATAATATTTATTTTAAAAACCCCTGTGCAGTATGAAAAATGGTCTCGTAAATGTCAAAATAAGGAAATCAAAATAAAACTATCAACCGCCTGTGCGCCGCAGGAAATAAATCTCAATTCGCTTTAAAAAAATAATAACCAAAATCCAAAAAAAGAAATAAATTAAAAATCGGCTGCTCCTCAAAATACTAAAAACCGCAAGCAATAAATTTTAATTCGTTAAAGAAAAGGATTAATAGTCAGTCGGCATGGTAACAATGAAAAGTAAAGTTAATTACCGTGAAAAAATAATTTCGAACTGCAGAGAAAAATGCTTATAACTTCTTTTACGGGTAATTTAGAGGCTTCGAATTTTCGCACAGAGCGAAACTCCTTCCGGGGTAGTTTTTTACGCGCTTTTCAACGGTATCAAGCTCGAAGCGATGTGATGATTCCCTCCCATAGAAAATGACTATTTTATGAAACTTTCGGATATAAAATGGAATAAAAGAAGAACAAATTCGAATTTCAGAAAAAACTCTCCGAGGTGCACACCCCCATGTTCCAAACTAATTTCGCGCCAAATTTCATGAAAATCCGCTGGACGGTCTGGGCCCTACGCCGGACACAGACAGACACACACACACACATACTTGCTGCTTTATTATTAGTAGAGAAGATGCTTCAACATTTAATTGTTTTTTTACCTAAATTAATAATCATTCACCCACATACATTTTACTTTTGGCTCCCCTGATCTACCTTTAAAGTTGTCACGTTGACTTGTTTACATTTTAAAAATTGCATCTATTCTCGTGATTTTTACTCTAAATCTCTATTTTTTTCATTTTTATTACCAATACTACGTTTCTACGGTGTTACCTTTCTAGATTCACCTCTTAATTTTTATTTAATTGCATGTTGCTCTCTTTTTGAAATTTATTAAACTTATTCGTTGTTCGACCCCTTTTGCACAATTTTTACCGGTAGATTTAATTTAGGGCGTAGCCGGCGGAGGGGAGTTTCGAACCCACCTCCACTTTTTTTTTTTTTTTTGAAGTTTCACATGTTATAAATGACAATTTGAAAATTAAAAAAATTAAAATATTCTGAAAAACTCATTTGTTTAAAATTCAGTTCTTCTGCTTAATTCCGATCCCGTAGCCGAAAGGTCTAAAATTTCTAAAATTTTACTTTCAATAAATGAAAATTTGAAAATTAGAGAGTAAAAAATAGTCGGATTAGAAAACAATCATATGTATAAATGTAGCCAAGAAAGTGGGGGAGGGATAGAATCCCTCCTTCCCTGAGTTTTGTTACATGTTTTGAATGATAATTTGAAAATTAAAAATATTCTGATTAAAAAAACTTTCTTCAACTTGACCTCCACCCCCCCCCCCCTCGTAAAACAATCCTTGGCTTGGTAGGCTGTGGCTTTGATTTGTAATGATTCTTACTGCTCAATAATTTTAACTAGCTATTCCACAAAGATCAGGTAAACCCGGGTTTGTATTAAAAATATGTCCACTATAGGAATTCTATGAGGAATTGGATCAATTTTGCGTGATTTTGGAAACGGCAGTTTTGTTGCCTTTAACATTAAATTTTTCAAAGTTTGCAACCTGTGCATGTTTACTTTAGTTTGTTTCAATGAATGCTTGCTTTTCACCTGATTTAATACATTCCCCCATGTATTTTACATTTTGCTCCGTTTTCTCTACCCCTACAGTATCAACAATGGTTTATTTCGTACTGAAAATTGCTTGTTTGCTCAAGATTTTTGCTCTAAATCATTATTATAATTTTTCCCTTGTTACTACCAAGCCAATTTTCCAAGCTGTTACCTGTCTCTTTTCTGCTCTTTACATCTATGTTTTCTTTAAAATTAACTACTACCAGTGGCGGATTTTAGGAAGGACACAAGGAGCATGTGTCCCATCCAAAAAGAATTAAAAAATTGTAATTATTCTATTAAATATTTTTTACACATTTTCTGCGTTTTTAACTACATTAGTTAGTTTTAAGGCATCGTAAAAACCATTAAAATTACCTAAAATAATTTTATTATAAAAATATTGACAAGGAAGAACTACTTTTTACTTTCTGGTGCGGATAATGTCAACGAAACATTGAATAGACAGCGTACAAATCAAGTACGCTGTAATGTCAGTTCTTTTATATCTTTACAGGGTGAAGTCTTAGACTCATCTGGGTGGTCTTAGTCTGAAGTGCCACGAACTACTGCACGTTTTAGCCTTGGAGTAACATCTGTGCCGGAACCCCCCCAATAATTTTTAATTATTGTTATTATTATTTGTGCATTTCATATTTTTCAATTTCCTTTCAAGGCATATGTTTTCAGTCACCTTTGTATGCATATAAATAAATTTAATATTTTGATGATATAGAGTGTTGCAATATATTTTTTTTAAAAAAGTGACATAATTCAGAAATTTAAAATGTTCGCTATCAATTGCACTTATAAACGAAAATTCAAATGCCATTTTTGTTAAAACTATCTGTTGACGAGCATAAAATAGTGTACATTTATTGCTTAGTTATGTGGCTTAAAAAAATTAACAGTGACTTATATTACAATTTTGAAGAATATAACTAACATAGTTACTTAAATATACTGAAACTTTCTGATACAGTGCATTGGAATGTTGATATAAATAAATATATAACTAAATACATTAAAATATATGGAACAATGAATCAATTAGCGAAACGTACGAATCTGTTCTTATAACTAAATCTAATAATTAGCAAAAACTTAAGTTAAATTTACAGATTAGAAAATAGAAAATTTGTTTGGCAAATTAAAATTGGTAATAAGCTTTTTCCTGTTTTACGCTTGAACATAAAAAAAAATATGTTAAAGTATTTATGTTAAAAGTCATCATTGCAACAAAAAATGGTTCAGCTCAAACTTCACTTTCATGATATAACTCTGACTAGTAGAAAGGCCATCATTATGGTTCATAGTTTAACCAAGATAGTAGTTAAAATAAAATCTATGGCTATGGTTCAAAGTTAAACCATAATACAGTCTAGAAAAAAATTCTGGCATCATGGTTCAAAGTTGAACCGTAATACTGGTTATAAAAAAATCCGTAATCATGGTTCAGTGATGAACCACATTCATAGTGAAACTTGTAAACCATCATAATGGTTCAAATTAGTACCAATTGTTGGTTGCAGGTGCATTTCACCAATTTTTAGTGAAAGGTTGAGCCAGAATTTTTTACAGTGCAGTTATTGTTGTTAATAAAAACATGTATAATTAAGTTGATAGAAGAAGATTATATTTTCACAATTGTTTTTTTTTTTTTTTTGCTTTTAATAAATCTTATACAAATTTACATTACGGACAGTGCGCTTCCATAATCAACTGCCTAAAGTGCATTAAATCGACGATAAATCGAATTGAAAGTTAAAAATAATGCCATTTTAAAGCGTTTTACTCCATTCAAATGAATTTCATTAATCCATTTTGACACTCTTAACTTCTCTGAAGTTTAATTTCTTAAATGAGATTAGAAATCCTTCGAAAAGTATTCGTTCGACACAAAATTACTTTCAGATCCCAGGAATTCCTATTTATTTAATTACGGTTACGGTCTTCCTGCTTCAGCAAGCAACAATGACGAACTTAAAAAATCGGACCTTCATTACTGTGAATCGCTCGGCGACTGATAATTACTTTAACAAACCTCCCTTCCGTATATTTTCTTTCAGGAAAACTTGATATTTTAGCTATTAGTTTGAAGCTTCCAGAATTCTTTCACTTTAGTCTTTGCTTTTTCTTAAAAACAATTAAGAGAAATTTTACGCTTAAAATATTTGAGTGGAAGCAATGGAATTTTGTGTTTGTTAAAATTGTAAATAAATGCTACCTTTTCTTAAGATTGTTGCCAATAGTAATTTCAAAACTAAAACTCAGTTAATAAATGCTAGATTAAGTTCAGAAAGGGTTTTATTAAGGCGACAAGGGACAATCAGTTTTTTTCCCAGTAATTTTCAATCAATTTGTTTGAAAATTTCAGCATAGTTATATATTGCTAATATTTACTCAAAAATAAAATTTTTTGAAATTATTCAAAAATTTAAAATTTTATTAAAATTAAAAATTTGAATTTTTAACAATTTTTTCATTTTACTCCTCGCGTCTGAAATTTTATCAAAATAACAAAATACTAACAAATTATTACATAAAAAACTACTGCGAAAAAAATGTTAGAAGTACTTTTTGTATATATTATAGGAAAAATAAATAATATAAAAAAACTCCACAAACTTAAGAGTTTTCGGGAAAAAAATTCCATATTGCTATTAAATGTAGGAAATATATCTGACACAACTTACAAAATTGCAAATTCTTTCCCAACAAAATGTTAACAAACTTCTTAAGTACTTGGTGTAATATTTTCAACAAAATAAAATGAAATTTTATTACACTGGAACAATTTGAAATTAGTAAACATGCGAAAAATGACATATTGAGAAAATCAACATTTTTTGTTTTACTGCTCCAATTTTCATTTCTAAACCAAAATTTAAAATTTGAACGCAAATTCACCTTAAATGAGGTCCTATGAAGTATTTAAAATAGTATTATACTCAAAAATTTAAATAATTACATTCCAGTTTTCAAAATAGAAACGACAAATTTCATCGTATCAACGAGCATTTTTTATAAAATAATGAATTCCCCTATTTTGTAAATAAAATTCAATGACATTCATTAAATTCTACATAAAAATACATAACAAAAAGGCTGTTTTGAATAACTATTATAATAATTAGAAGCAAAAAAAAAAAAAAAAAGCAGCAAAAAATTTGCTTGAAGATTTATTTTGTAAAAAATAAATCTTCCACATACAATAATCAATACTTTCAAGTAAATTGTACATATACATGCATTAAAAAATTATTTGAACAAACTGCATAATAAATTGTAAAAAAAAAACCGAACAAATAGTTCAAAAATAATAAAACCAAAATTTTTCTTCTGAAATTTTGTGGGCGTGGCCACTATAAAAAGTGTCATAATTCCGTCAATTTTTCGCCTATTCAAAAAATTTTTTTTTTCAAGATGTTCAGCTAAATATCTAGTTTTTAGAAATATAATAACAGAAAAATCATTTTTTTGACCAATTTTCACTCATTTGAAAGTCCCTTGTCGCCGTAATCAAATTTTAAAGAAAAATTTCTCTTCAAAAAAAGGAAATAATATCTACATTATTCGACATTCTAACAATCGGTAGAAAAATGTAATATATCTTAACACTCAGGGAAAGACAGAACTTTAAAAAGAAAGATTATTGCTACTGCGCGATTTATGAAGAAATTTAACTGAGAAAAACGCAATAAAAGACATTTATTGCAATACGTGAGTTTTTAGCGAAACGTTATTAGATTTCAATTCGTGAGTTTTGTATGTAACGAAACAAACAGGGATTTTTAATGGTTCTGTATTTCAGTGTACTTATGGCCAATATGGAGCTTGATAATTGAATTTAATAGTGAAAGACTTGTATTTAAACAGACAATTGATATATAACTTTGGTAAATGGCTATGCCAGCCCATGAACCATACTTCAAGACGGAGACTTGAAAGACGAAGTATACCCTTAAATGTACAATAGGCCTAAGCACTATATAACGTTTGCTGTTTTTTTATTCTTCGCTTGCGTATAGGCAGTAGGCAACCGTATCCTTTTTTTTTAAAGTCATATAATTTTACATGTATCATAAGTAATGGAAATAAAAACATTGAACTTGTCAGATATTTTAGAACCAGTAGATTACTGGCCTTTGTTCTTGGAGAACCATTAACCAAAGTTCTGTCAACTGTCAGGTCTGATATCATTAACCCTCTAATGCCCAAGTTTTGTTATCGGTGTCCTCCTTGAGACGGAGTTGGGAATTAGAGGGTTAAATGCAATTGTCGTTCTATATTGACTCTCAGTTATATATAGTTATTTTAAACTATAAGTCGCATACACTTAAATGCAATTTTAAAGTTCCATATTGACTTTCAATGTGCTGGACTTTTTCGTTTTGTTAGATACAAAAGAGGCTTTTTTTGTCAGCACTAAAGGTTCACTATGCGACAAATGGCTTATTTCATTTCAGAATGGATAGTGTTAGACAGGTTAGACCCAAAACGTAGGGCTGATCCTCAGTGGTTTAGGAGGCCTCAATCATGTCGCTTTTTTTTATTCTCCCGACAAAGTTTGGACAACTATGCCATGAGGTTAACCATAAAATTTACAAATGATATCAATTAGCAATTCATATCTTTTGACACGTCATTTTAGTTACTTAAGGTCTTGTTGTAATCACAGAAATTAATTTGGCTAATGCTCAACGCACTAACAAAGTCTGGATCGTGTCCAGCTTTAGGATTTTTTGTGGCTCTCAATATTCAAATTTTTTATGTATTTATTATTTTCATTTATTTATTTTCTTTTTAGAGAAAAAATATTTGCCTTATAAAATTATTTGAAGAGCTACATGAGTATTTGAGCAACATCAAAAATAGTGTCTATAATGGCACCCCATTTCTGCCAAAATTCATAAAATCTGCCTCTTAAACCTTTTTCAGGCTTTTGAAATAATATAAAGCTTAACAAAATAAGTAATTTAGCAAAGAGAAGAAAATTCATAACTTAAAAATATATATATTTTAAAAAGCTTATTCCTATAGGTATAAATTTTTAACTCAACATTCCTTGCAAACATGATACTTCCTTAACAAAACCACTAGGAAACTTAAAATATGTTCATTAAATCATTAGCTCCTATTTCACTATAATTTCTTTGACTCAAGGCTCTTATAGTTTTAGTTCATTATTACGCTCTCCACAACATCAAGTTTTTGAAACTTTACGAAATAAGAAGGAAATGCAGAAAGAGTCTCAAAGTTCTTTTAAAAGAAGTAAGATAAGCAAGAATCAAATTTTCATTTACAGGTTCTTCCATGATAAATGCGTCTTGTCTTAACTACTTCCTTTAATCAAAGTGCGGAAGGATGGATTTAGTTTAGGATTAATGACTACCTAATTGCTTCGGTTCTTCATGAGAATTTTTTTAGTGATTCTACTTTCCCTGGCTTTCTGTCTTAAACCTCGAGATTTCTTCAATTTAGGTTCAAGCAATTTTGTCCTTCCTTTCTTCGTCGTTGCTCATTATAAAAGCTGACTTTTTTTCCTTACAGATTCTTTTTAACGCTTCCAAAGAAGCAATGGAAAGTGAGGTAATTGCTTCACAAGATCCATATTTTATTAAAAATGCTTTGAATTACTAAACACAGCATGCAGGTTCTCTTCACTAAATATGCAACGTAATTTTGATTTTCCCCTGTTAATATATGTAAGAACTGCGTAATAAATTAATTAAATAATAGAAACTGATTCTTACCTATAAATTACACTCAGGAAAACTTTGAATCTAGATAGACAAATTTAAACATAAAATTTATACATATAAAGAAAAAAACTAGTAAATGGAAAAAAGAAATGATAGTTTGGACTAATTTAAATTTTCACAATGGCAAACCCTCAAATATAGGATAAACACGAAAAGGGGAAAAATAGTTAAAAGCGTTTCATCCTTGCAACTTGGCAATGCAGCAATTGTGCAGACCCGTGCTACAATAGCCGGGACGCCCATCACCTACAAATTGAATACTCCGAATTAATTTAACTAATGAAACTAAAACTGGAATAAAGCATGCAAAAAGCGAAAGCGAATTATCAATAAGCGAAAAGAAAGACAACTTAATTGCTAAATTCTTTCCAGTTGCCGCCTCGATGCACACATTCTTTCAATTTTATTTGTCCAACTAAATTTAATTCCTCCAAAGGATTTAACCGACATTCTGGTTCATATCCTCGTATCTTTTGCCATCAAATTTCTTCTAATCAATAGAAATATAGAAAATTTTAACTATTTGTCTTCTAAAATACTACCCACCCCCTAGAATTAGAAGAAAAGGTGAAACTTAGTTTCGAACGTGATTTTAAAACTAACTGTTTAGTTCGGACGTTTTTTAACGATGTTAAACTCCCATTCCTTCTCTGGACTAGTAAAAGAGACTTCATGCATCGGTCGCTGCAATAGAAGGACTGCTGTAGGTTTAGATTTTAATCCCTTGAAGCACGAGGCTTTTTTCGGAAAAACTGGTAATAGAAAATGAATATATAGTATAAGTTATTTTTGGCAATTTCAATTGTATAGGGGTGACTAGAGAGCGGGGGGGGGGGGGGTTAAAGTTATATTTTAAAAAATATTATACAAATAAAGGTGCACGGATCTCAGGCGGGCATTAGAAATAAAATAACTCGAGAGACACGATATCGCCCGTGTGAGACACGGGCATGTGCATATTTGCCGGTACCTTTCGCCCGTGTCAGACACGGGCAAATGAGTTAAGGGGTTAACGAACGTAGGTTGTAATTATAAATTCTATACCATATACCATAGTATATATAACCCAAAATGAATAAATAAAAATGCATAAACTTTTGAGTACTAGAGTATTTTTACTAACACATTCTTTTTCAACAGCGTGAAATCTATAAGAAACTTCCAAACGTATTGAAGAACAGAAAACTTTGTTAAGATATGTTTGAGTATTTACATGAAATATACCGAAGAAAGTTTCGTGAACGCTTAAATATATTAGTTAAAATATAGCCTCAAAGCTTAAAGACCTTGAATTTTTAGCATATGAAATACTGAAACTGCTTCACGTTTAAATGAACAATCCTTCCCTTACTCGTTAAGAAAAGTAAACGTAAAAATCGGTTAAACGATTTTCAATAATGCACTTGGGAACAAAGCTGAAAGCAGAACTGTCGTTTTTTGAACTTTCTGTTCTTTCTTAATTGAAGGAACTTAGCATGACATTATTTCAAATGAAAACGGTCGCTAATTTTAAATTCATTTCAATAAAGTATATTTGCTAAACATTTCTCATGTCTGTCTTAAAAAAAAAAAAAAGTAAAATATAAAGAAAAATACGAAAAAAAAAACTTTTTTGAGTAATAGAAATTGAATCATACATTTATTTCTTAATCCTGGCTTTTTAAAGGGGACTTCCTTTTAAAATAACATACATGACCTCCTTTACTACTCTCCCACAAAAGATTTTGAAAAGAAAAAATGACAAGAAGGCTTAATGTATCTGAAAAATGTCGTTAAAATAAAAACAAAGTCAAAAATGGGTAAATAAGTTAAGTAATTAAATAAAGATTGAAAAATGAAATTAATGTTTTCAGATCGCGAAAATGTGTATCGGTCTGTCTGCCACCTCCCCTTCCCCCTAATAACTTTTCAGGGAATTTTCCGATTGGAAAAAATATTTTTTTCCATATAAAAGATCTGAAGGAGGACATCTCATTTGCATATTTTATTTTTCGATTTGAACAGTTTTTCGTTCATTTTTGAACAGTTCAAACAATTTTGACATTAGCGATTATGGGAAAACATGAAGCAAAGGACTATATAAACCCTATACAGAAGATCCAAGTTCCGTCCGACAAGCTTATTTATTGGAAGGAGCTCTCGGCGTAAATTTTTTTTTTTTTTTTGATTTGAACAATTTTTGTTCAATTTTGAACAGTTCTAAAAAAATTAACATTATCGCCTACGGAGAAATTTGAATTATATATAGACCCTGATCTAAGAGACGGATTCGAATGGAACAAACTTTATCGAAAGGACGTAGACGTAGACATGTACAGATACGAAGTTTATCCAGAACTAAGTGATCCTATTTTCTCACGAATTTTTTTGATCTGGATTCTTAAGAATATTTCGGAATAAAAGAATGATGAGTGAAAGATTGAATGTGTATTAATGTTGAAAGAGGCATATTGAAAGTAATAAGGAACTAAAGCTAAATGAGACAAAGAGAGGGATTGATGTTGGTGTATACTAGAAAGTAGGCTCGCATAATTCTAGACGAAACTTCTTGATACTTTAATTAATTAATTCTCCTTCCATGGAGATAATTATTTCTTGTTTTTAGCAATATATATATACATTAGAGATGTATTTTTGGAAATAAAAGTGCTCATATTCATTAAACCAACTTATTGTTACATTTTCCCTAGGAAAATCGAACCCAAAAAACTAATAGGGAATTTGTATTTCAATTTAAAACTATGCAATACGGATCTAAAGTACGTCATTTTCTTATTTTTCCATATTTCAATTCCCCACATAAGAAATAAGACGAAAATGAATGAAAACCAGCATTCAAGTTTGGGAGTAAAGCTGAAGTTCAATGGCAGAATTCAAATTCAATTGGGAGACGGCATATGATGATCGTCTTTCTATGAAGGATTTTCTTCCGGGAAAAAGGTATTTACAAAACTTTATTTTTGAGAAGTTTATTCAAATACAGCAAATGGGGAGGCTTTTTTGCTACTTCACAAGGCTTTTTACACTTATTATATTAAAGACTTCCGTAATATATTCTCAAACTTTTAATTGTTAACTCTAAAAATAAAAACCTGCACCACAAAACGTAAAGCCAGATTCAACCAATAAAAGTAAAACTTCAAATTTGACTTTCTATCGCCTCATTTGATTCAAACTGCAGAGAAATCCTGTAACTGAAATTTGATATTTCCAAATGTCAACAGCTACATGATAATGTCATTCGCGAAATTCTGGGTTACCATTACATGCACCATTGCATTTCCACTTTGATTGAAATGTTTTCTTAAAATTTACAAGAAATGTCGGTTAGTCATATGGAAATCATTACTAATATGCGATAATTTAATAAATAGCATACTTTCATTTATTTCTACAGTCGAGCCCGTTTTAGGAGACGCCAGAGCTCAGTTTTTAATGAATCAATACAAATTTAAAATGCAAAGAGATGAACCTGCATATTTACGCCTAACAGAGCCCTTTTTTTTTTTAGAAATTCGAATTTTTTAAGTAAAAAATATCCAATTTAAATTTCATAACCGCAACTTTTTAATACTAGATAGGCAGTTTTCTAAACCCGTAATTCTAATAAGGAATTCAATAAAATGTTGTAAATAATATATTATTTAAAGCAATCTTTTGCAATCATTTTAGTTTGATGAAGCCGCCCTTACGTAATAAACTTCAAGTGTGAAATGGTAATCTCACATCGCCAAATCAGTTGTCATTTTTTTTAAAAAGATGACGCTAATTTTAATGGATCGACAGTTTATTAACATTGCTTTATATCATTTTGTTTATTATTGATTGGTCCGAATTATGTGCTATTTTGTCGTTGTTACACTCTGATGAAGGTTATTTGCAACTTTGCTCCGATGATTAAAATTTTAGAACTAGTTAATGGAGGAAGTAATTACAATGTAGAGCTCACAATAGTTCTCCCGTTTCTCCTAATACATGAAGAAAAGAACAGTATCCAAATGGAACTTGGGTATAAATTATTTAAAGGAATCACTTAGAAATGAAACTGAAGCTTAAAAAAGACTAAATATCACTTAAAATAACAGCAAAAAACTCTGAAACAGCGAAATCGTATTAATTCAAGTTGTTTTGAACAGCATTGAGTGCTATTTTAAGACTCATGCATTCGAATTTTGTCAGGTGAGGCTTTTCGGAATGAAAGTTGTTGGCGACATTCGGAATCTCCTCATGACTTATGACGTTGTGTAAAATGTAAAAAAAAAAAAAATCACGTTAAGAAAGCACAAATGAGCATTCAAATGCAGATATATGTTTCGGAATTGCTTGGAATCCCTTTTGCAATGCAATAGTGGAGCTTCTAGATGGCAAAAACATCAAAATGAAGCTCTTCGCTTCATTTGGATGTTTTTGCAACTAGAAGCTCCACTACTGCATTGAAAAGTGGATTCCAAGCAATCCTGAAACTGCATTTTAATGCTCATTTGTGCTTCCTTCACGTGGACATTTTAAAGTTTGCTTGTGCACAAAGTTCCTTTATTATATTGTGTAAAATCTCTGTGCATTATGTAACAAGGCGAGTAGTGCACCCATGTATTTTCAGATGGGGGAATGGGACGAAAGTTAAGATTGGGGATGCATTGGATAGTGATTTTGTGAGATTCAGATATTCGGTGTCCCTTGTTTGACGAATACGTACCGAATGTCAGGATCTGATATTTGATACCTGTAAATTCTATACATCTTTTTTTTAAATATCCCACAGTTTTGGAATCTGTTGTACATTTTTATTTTACGTGTATTTTCAAAACATGATAATTAATTAAATTTTTAAAATCAATTTTCGTTTGAAAGGGAAGTCTGCTTCACCTTTCCCGATATCCTTCCCGATGTCCATCGTGATAAGCGATTTTTTTTGCAATGGTCATATGAGATATTTAAAAATACTAGAGTTCGTCCAGCGGTCGAAGTTCGACCGCATTTTATTAGCTTTTTTTAAGTTCAGCTTTGAAGAATTAAACAATTTTTAGAGATTTTAGTTTTTCTGTTTCACAACAGTTTGTTTTGTTTTGTTTGGAGCCCTAGTTTAAGAAATATTAGAGGAAGTCATATCGAATTTTAAAGGTGCTTCTAAGTTTTCAAAAGACGATTTTCAGTATTATGTCTCTGGTAAGTCTAAACTGATCATTGTTACATGCGTGTGTATTTTCATTGTTAAAAAAACAGCGTTTTTGCATTTAATTTTCTATTATTAACATTAATTTGAGTTTAATATCATATTAAGAAATTGCCCAATGGAATGGCACAGGCAAACACTAACCATTTTGAGTGGAACAGCTGCCCTAAATCAAAGTTTTGATCCCAACGTAATTATCTGGAAGTCATTTTAAACCAATTTAGGAAACTTTAATTTTAGAAGCAGCGCTTAAATTTTGATACACAGATTCTGCCAATTGGACAACTTCCGAAACTACGCTGATTGCCAGTGCTTAACAAACGAAAGAAATTTCTAACTCCATAAAGAAGGAACGGAAATGAAGTAATAAACATTTTCGAAAGTGGGCTCGTCTGTATACTGGAAATCACATCTTCAGCTCGGGCCTCTTTCCCCCTTCCAAACCATCACCATTAAAATCGACAACCAATAAAGATAAGGACTGTATTCTGCGTTTAGGAAACATGGATGAGTTTTATTGACGCGGAATGCAGCTATTTTCGCTGGTTCCCGAGGCAATCCCAAAGTACACGCTTTTCAGAGTTCTAATGGCCTGATGTTAACCATTCGAAGATGATTGCGATGTTCGGGAAACTGAGGGTCATTTCGAACGCTCTTTAGAATGGAACCACGTTCTATGGATTTTTTAAAGGCGTAAAAAGACGGTAAAAGTTTGATGGGGGAATGTAAACAAGCTCTGTTAGAGGACGCCTGTAGACGTAAAAAGAGAAGCAAATCCTTACGATTTTTACATCTTAAGTCATGCACATTATTGCAATTGCAAAGTATCTAATTTGTACATGTGAAACAAATGAGGAAACAATTGAATAAATAAAAAAGCATTCGTCTTTCAATGGAATTGTCTTTGACACTATTAAGTTCAAAAATAATTAAATTATATTAAGCAATCATGAAAACATACTATAATGCAATAACACAACAAGAAGTTACGTCTAGAACAATACGAGAATACTTTCCCGTATACACCAAATTCAAATTCATAACCTCTCCCTCTCTTTCTTATTAAGCTTTAGTTCTTAATTACTTCAAATAATGCCCTTTTCAACGGATAATACAAATACATTCACTCACTCCTTCATTCTTTCATTTATTCACTCACTTCCTTCATTTATTCATTCATTCATTTAGTCATTCGTGTATTTATTCACGCATTTGTCTATTTTTTTATTCATTCACTCATTTATTAATTATATCATTTATTCACTCATTTATTCATTCATTTATTCATTCTTTCACTCTTTCATTTATTTATTCATTCATTCTTTCACTCATTCATTAATTCATTTATTCAATCAGAAATATCCTTAAAGTCCTGATCAAAACATTTCGTTCTACATCGCAGCATCTTTCCGATAAAGTTTGCGGTAAGCAAATCCGTCGGTTAGATCAGGACTTATATGGGATTGAAATTTCCCTGTAGGCGCTAATGGTAATTTTTTAACTGTTAAAAATGAACAAAAATTGTTCAAATCCTTATTTCACGCCAAGAGCTTCTTCCAATAAGCTTGCTCATAGGAACTTGAATCTTGTGCCCAGAGTTTACACAATTTGCTTCATTTTTACCCGTAGACTCTAATGTTATTTTTTTTAATTGTTCAAAATTAAACGAAAAATTGTGCAAAGCAAAAAGTAAAATATAGAAATAAGGTGTTCTCGCCGAGATCTTTCGAATAGGAAAAAAAATTTTACAATCCGACAATTCGTTCAAAAGTTATTAGGGGGGTACAAACCGACAGCAAACATAAAGAGCGACATACCGACAGACACACATTTTCTTCATCTCAAAACCCTCCTTTCAAATTTTTTTATTTTTTTATTTTATTTAATTACTTCCCTTGTTTGACTTTTCTTTATTTTTAAGGTATTTTTACGATACATTAAGCCTTCTTTCATGCTTTATTATTTTATTTTATTTTACTTTTACGGGAAAATAGGCTAAAAAGGTGCAAAAGGAAATACACACACTCGTCGTTAAGTCACCGTCCACTTTCTTTCGTTTGTAAATGCACTGAAATGTACTAGCCGCTTATAATAATGACAAATGGTTATGTTTTCTGATTTTGTTGATTGGAAAAATCTTTTTGATAATGTACTCCCATTATAATTCGGCATTCCCTCCCCTCCCCCCCCCACCCCTCTTTTATGTGTAAAAGAAGTTACTCCAAGCTAATGAAGAATGTTTATGATTCTCGCACATGCCGGATCTAATACGCTAATACTTGTGAATCTAAAAATGGTAAAAATGTTTAAGAGCTTTTTAACGTGCTCTATTACAGCATACTTTCTACGCGCAGTCAATGTTATGGATGGCTGAACATTTTATATTTGATTCAGTCTGATAACATTTTGATGGGTTATAACGTGTTATCAAGTCAAAAACATTTTCATTCAGGGGAGAGAAAAACAGGTTAGGCAATTTCGGGAGAAAAGCAAAACTTTTTGAGTTTTTCTAACGCAAAAATTCGAGGAAGTTTTCAAAATTCAGCAATTACAGAGACTTATTTAAAGACCCGGTAAAAAATTAGTTTTTTTTACTGCCGATGTCATCCTTGAACTCATTGTTAATTCATTCTACTTAGACTAGTTTTGCTTTACAGTAATTTTACTATTTGAAATAGAACGTTTTTTCTAAAACAGTTTCTTAAATAAAATTACATAAATTTGTATAAAAAGCAAACTAAGGAACGGTTAAATTGACCAAGGGGTGACGCTTCGTTTTGAATTTTTCAATTAAATCGTTGCATTTTTATTCTCTGAGTATAATATTATATCATGCATTCGTAAAAAATGCGAGTACATTAGATGACTAAATTAGAAAGCTAAATTTACAATTTATTTCCCATTATTTACAAATTCAAAAATTCAGGTTAAAAATGAAGTTTATGCTGTCTTACACTGCATTCAGAGCTTTCCGTAAAGTACAGCTGAGGAAGCGGTGTCTGAACTCACGTCTGAAAACAAAGTCCTCCACAAGTACAGCATCACATCCATTAAGAATCTATTTTAAAACGTAGTTAAAACATGAAAGGTGAGCTTTGTCTTGCACTTAAAGCAGTAAAAGGCCACGAGGAAGATAAAAATTGGAAAAAGCCTTTTTGAGATATTTAATCAATTGCAAGGAGCACTTTTAGAACAACTCGATGCATTTTGCCAGCCGATCCATAGGAGAAAGTTATTTGGAAAGGAAGATTTGTTTTGCGTTAACAGACAACGTTCCATTCTTCGAAAGGAATCGGATATTGGTTGTTTTCAGAAGCATTCTCTTAAAAGCAATTACCGTTTGCTCATGGAGAGTTTTGTTTTGATTTATTGAACAAAATGAAATTTGTTATTTCCTTTGGATTCTGACAAAGGGTAAACTAAACATTTTTTTTATGAATTTTTTTGCGTGCTTCCGTTTTCTGTGATTCTTATGACATTAGAGTTTCAAGTTTATTCAATACAGTTGAAGTATTTTTACACCGGGTCTTCTCTTTACATAATAATTCTTCATTATGGTATGCTATCAATGATATTGTTGCATCTTATGGGGTGTGTATTGGCCCCCACTCTTTGGCGACCCAAAAGCGTTCCCCACGCACTGGCATATATTCTTTCAAGTAGCACCATTGTCAGCGAATGACATTACCACTTGAGAATTTTGACGTCCAGTTTTTTTCACTAGCTGAAAACACCTGGGCTCTGACGATGCAAAATTTCACTAGAAATTTGGCCTAATCAAATATAACTCAAAGGATCTTTACAATACGATAATAATACGATATGGACAGCGTATATTCTTTGTACCTCGAAAGTTCATCGACTTGGTTGGTTTTGAACCTATGAACATCATTGCAAGAGGCCAGCGTCTAACCGTTACAGATCTCGGCGAGGACATCTCATTTCCATATTTTACTTTTTCATTTGAACAATTTTTTGTTCAATTTTGAACAGTTAAAAAAATTTAACATTAGCGCCTATGGGTGAAAATGAAGCAAATGATGTAAACTCTGGGTACAAGATCCAAGTTCCCATGAACAAGCTCACTGGAAGAAGTTCTTGGCGTGAAATATCAATTTGAACAGATTTTGTTCATTTTTGAACAGTTCAAAAAATTAACATACCACCTACAGGGAAATTTCAATCCTATATAATTTCTGATCTAACGGACCGATTTGCTTGGAACAAACTTTATCGGAAAGCTCTTATGACGTAGAACATGTATAAATAGAAAGTTCATCCAGAACTAAAGAGCCTATTTTCCTATGAAATTTTTTTATCGGGATTTTCACGAATACTTTTGAATTAACGAATGATTGAATGAATAAGCAAAAGAATGAATGAATAAATGAGGAAATAAATACATGAATGACTTAATAAATGAATGATTGAATGAATATGTAAAAACCGTTGAAAAGGTATATTTGAGGCAATTAAGAAGAAAAGCTAAACGAGAAAGGCAGAGAGAGAGATAGCTAGATTATAAATTTGAATTCCGTTTTTACGGGAAAGTAGGCTCGTATAGTTCTAGACGGAACTTCTTGTTAAAAATATATTTCCTCCTTATATAGAATTTTTAAAAAATGTCTTCGATCGTTCACATGTGCCTATATTGGGCACAATAATTTTCCGCAATAATTAAGTTCAGCTTTATCTTATCAGTTAGTTTAAATTATGTTTTCACTTGAGGAAGTCGGTGCTAATAATAACAATCAGTTGCTAAAACAAAGAAATCTTTACTATAGAAAAACAAAAGGGCTCATTGCTTTGAACGTTTTACAGAGTACTGTCGCTTTTAGAGAATATTTTGTTTTCTATGGCCTTCTTATTTTAAATTACAGTTAGGGTTCTAAGAAATCAAGAAATGCACTCTTTCAATTTTCTTTGTGAACTTACCAGTTGATAATGAATATTCTTGTTGGCTGTAGCATTGATAAGATCTTAAACTTTAGAAACTAAAGCTTCGTTTTTCCATCTATGAGCTTTACGATTGTGCTACTAAGTAAACTTGATACCATTTACTACCCGAAACATAAATGGTATTAGATTAGAATACATAGAATCAAAAGCAAGAAAGAAGTTGTGGGAAACATTAATTCTTTAAAAACTGTCAGACATGAATGTAGTAGAAACAATGGTTTACAACCCACAAACACTAAAATGAATTATTTACATGTTTATTTTTTGCAAATTTGGTGCTTAATTTGTGTAGTAATCTTTCGATTTTTCTTGCATATTTTAGAGTTAAATGGAACATATTTATAAGCGCAAAGTAATGTGGGTTTCAGTAAAGACTTGCTTCACTGAAGCTCATATTTCTTCGCATTGATCAAGGGGCCCTTATATCTCTACAATACGAGCACAAAACTTAATTTACATATTTTTGCATTCTAACGCTGTGTATTATATTAATTTTCCGAAAAAATATTTTTTTTCTTACTATCAGACCTTTTACTTAAAATGAAAAGAAAAAAAAGCCCTACTTCAATGGAACGGAAAGCCTCTAAAAATAAATAGGTTACGGGAAAAGCACAACTTAATTGATTACACTGGTCAACAAGTGTTTTGCCCCAAGAATGAATTTCCCTTTTCCTGAAGTAGTTTTTCACGAGGAATCCATATATGGCATCAAAATTTTTCCGTCACGTATAGTTTTTTAGTTATGATGAAGGAAATGTTCGATTTTTACGTTTTTCCAGTGTTTTTCCGATTATGCAGCATCGTTTTTATTGAGATAAAGTACACAAAAGAGCTTGAATGTCAACCGTTAAATCAGCGGTCACTATTTTTTGCTGGAAAAAACTTAGTGGAGTGTCGCAAACAGCCTCCGCAGACCCCCGAACGGAAGTGCGTATCAAATTACTGCACTGTCTCGGTAGGAATTTCGCGAGAATTGGGATACAAAGGCACATAGGCAAAAGATTGATACTGTACGACACGTTTAATGAGCATGAGCTACTATTTTTTAGCACAGAAGTCTCCTGTTGTGTGTAAAAATACTGAAAACATGGGAGCTGTATAACCGATGAACATGGAGAGCGGTCCCATCAGGACATTTCAGTTATCGAAAAGAGATATCAAGGGAAGTGGAGTGCAACTAATGTTAGCACATTACTGCTGGATGTTAAAGAGGGACATTCCTGAGGCAAAGTATGCCAGAACATATCAAAATCAACCCTTTTAAGGTAAATAGAAAATTATTTGTTTTCTTTTTTGGTGGAAATGCTTCTATTGTAAGAGTTACGATCCCCTTTAAAAAAAAGGGGGGGGGGAGGGTCCTAAGAACTTTATCGACTGATCTTAAAAGTATTTTCCAAGATGAATTCAAAAAAAGAAAACCATTTTCCTTATCATTGAAGGGTTTTGCTTGTAAGGTACTGCAATAATTTAGGGTAAAAGTTATTAATGTCAACTATTACAGCACCTTGCACGTAAAATCCTTAAGTGATAAAGAAAATGGTTTTCATTTTGGAGTTCAGCTTGAAAAATACTTCTAAAATCAGTTAACAGAGTCTTTGGGGCAGAAAAAAAAGTGTTTTTTTTTTTTTTTTTTTTGTAGACCAGTGTTATTTTTAAGAAGGCTAGTGTTAAGTTCGTAAGCGCAAGTAAAATTTCTAGAAAAAACAGTCTAAAAATATGTGAAACTCTTTTGTTCTTAATATTAGAAATATAACACCTCTCATTTTCACCCGGAGATACAATTTAAACGTTTTCATCCTCCACATTTCTTGCACAGGCATCGTCAGAGGAGATGAAGAAAGAGCGTATAAGTGTGAGAGAAAGGAATGCGAAATAAAAATCATAATAAACAACTGAAAGAAAGTGTTCTCCAAAGAATGCGATCATCAATATCTCTGTAGAATTTTTCATGAAAATAATTGGTTTCGAAGAACACGAACACACCCGCTGTAGTCAAGAATTGAAACGTCATTACATTCTGGTAACGATCCGCGCATGGAACAAAAGGCAGAGCAAAGAATGGAATCTCCCCTCCTTATACCTCCGAATCTTTTCTCTCACTTCAAATGTACTTCTGGGCCTAAAGAGAAACCCGTTTCATATAGATCATCGATTGATTTTTTTTTCTTCTGATATGAAACCTGTTTAGTTTCTTCTTTGAAAGTGTATTATAATTGTATTTTCAATATTTGTCATTTTACGTTTTTAATAAAGAGTTTCGCTAAAATTTATTTCCTTTTTATGCGTTATGCATCTAAAGAATTCTTAAGTAAAGAATATGTCATGATATTGTCTTGACTGTTTTTAGGTAAAACTAGAATCATCATACATTTACATTTTCAATCCTGCAATCGAGAACACAAGTTTAATACAATTAACGTAATCATAGTATGATTGTAGGCTAATAATTGAGAAGTTGTACATTAATATTTGAAACTTCTTAATACATTGCTTCTATATCATCACGGTCGTTTTTACACATCTTCGACATAATTCAAACTGACACCATTACATAATGTCGAAGAGGTGACAAGGTGTGAAATTATATTTCATTGCAGCACATGGGGAACTGTCATATTACGGTCTCTAAAATTACTAGAAAATGACAAATAAAGTTCAACCATTTCTGCAACTTCTGAAAAAATAAATTGAAAAGAAAGAAATATGCCTAGTTTTGTAATTTAGTTGTTTTTTTTTTTTTTGGAAAGTTATCGATTAAGCAGCGGTTTATCGATGTCTTTGTTTAAAAATTTTCGACATGAATTGATTTGCCTGCATAGCAACTCTTTGGACTATGGATTCTTTTCTATTTAAAATATATATTAATCTGATAACACTAATTATACAATTAAAATTTCATTTTTGGGTAAATTTTATTCTGTTAATGATGATAGTTTGTAGGTCAAAAAAAAAAAAAAAAAAACTATAAGTCTTTCATTTATTACTAAACGATCCTGTTTTCTTCGCAGACTTCATCGCTTGAAACTGAAAGATATTATGTAGATGTTTTGGTGCTAAATTAACGATATTTCTGTGAGTGTTTTTCGCAAATAATTGATTCAAGAGCAGCTTTAAAACTTGTGAACTTCCCCAAAAAATTAATGATTTTTTTAAAATAAATATTCAAGATTTATCAATTGTTTCAAAATGTCCAAAACCCTTGTTTAGATACATTATTATACGTTAACAAATATCGAAAATATCTCTTAAGTATTGTTTAATTTGAAAAAAAAAAGTACTTATGTTATATTGTTTGTGAACAAAGCATCTGAATACATAGTTTGAGACAATTATATTTTGAAAATATTTATTTAGCATCGTGTTTTTTCAGTGTTTTTTTTTTTTTTTAAGTTAGTACGTTTTGCCTATCAAGCTCATTTTTTCTTACTCATAAAGTTAGGCAGTCTGCCGTTTTAATGAAATTGGGATTTATTTGAGTAATCTATAAAGATGGTTATTCGTCGTTTTTTCTCAGTAAATTTAAGTAATGCTAACCACATAAACAGCTTTTTAATGCAACGGAAAAGTTCTATTGCCGTGCTCATTAATACCAAAGCTAAAGAAATTTCTTTATTAAACTGAAGAATAATAATTCAACAATCTTAAGGAAACAAGTTGTTACTGTTGGCCACTATAATAATGTTTTCATATCTAAATTCTTCATTACACCTACCCATGACCGAGCAGAGATGCAATATCATTTTTACCAAGAAGGGGCGAGTATCATTATGGTCCTACCGCAAAATACATCTTCAAGAAAATATTAATACCCATTGCTACCAGATTCCTATGTAAGAATCCTCTCTGTAACTGCATTAAACTGGACTAGGTCTAACTTTCACTAGTTTTATCCGGTAATGCAATACCGGCTGGAACATCATAAAGTCTAAGTTCAGAGCAGTAAAGTGCGGGTTTATGATCGCCGTCTTCCCTCCTGTGCTGTTAGGAACTCGGTTATCTGGAACTTTGGGCGGCTTTAAACCCTGATTATTAATTTCAGTTCAGTTTTTTACTCCTTTTTGGGAAAATTTATTCCAAACATAACTTTATATAATTTTCAAGATTGGGTCCTTTTTTAGAACATCTGTCGTGTAATAATATTATTAAAAATTGGGAAGGGATAGAAATTATTCTTTATTAATATAATTGTCTTACCACCTTGTTGCAGTTATTTTATGAAGGTACCACATTAATATGCTACACTTCTGAGTTGCTTCTGAATTGCAATAATTTCAGACACAAAAGAAATTAAAATCATATTTACACGTGATCTGTCACATTTGTTTATAAATATAAATTATGCAATTATGCCACTACAAGCATAATATCAGCAATTTACTTCTTAATGTAGCAAAAATTAGTCAATGCCACATAAGTTTCCCTAGAATATAAACCGTAAAACTATTTTTGTAAAAGTCATATTTCATCTTAATATATTTTAGTAGAAAGATTCGAATTAATAGAGATATTCGTAGAAATATATCATTCAAGTAGTCATTGAGAAATTTTGTAATTGCAACAAATGTTAAAACTTGATATTCTACTGGCTCATGTGTATGATACATCATTAATATTTCAAAATCTACTTTTAATGGGAGTAAATATGACAAGTATATAGAAGCCTGTAATATTTTACCTATACAGGTTACGTCACTTTATTTAAAGTTTATCCATTTACTCTTTCTCTCATAATTAATTAATAAGAAACATAATAAATTAGTGTAAAAATAGTGCCTAATTATATTTACTTTATGAATTTACTGACTTATTTTTCATCATAACAGTGCTCACTAGATGGTATTTCTTATTACAAAAATGTTAGGGAAACATGCGCAGTGAAAAACGCAGCCACTTTTTGCGTTCGGTTAGATTAAGGTGCAATGCTTTTATCTTGTTACATCTTAATTAGATTCAGCAATATTTCTAAATAGTTTCAATTTTAAATCTGTTAGAATAAATATTTAACTACTAAAATGTAAATTTAAGTAATTGTTCATATTTTTATGAATTAAGCTATGTCAATTACTGGATCATTTATTATACTATGTAGCAGTAATTGGCAAAATGCTTCAATGAATGGAAGTTTGATTGATATTCTTTGTTATTAAATTTAAAAGTATAACGTTTGATGGGTTTTGCACCTAAATTAAATGTAAATCAGTTCTGAAATGCTTTATTCAGATTTTCTACCTATTAAACCTCCTTTCAGAGAACAGTGTCAATTACTGGAACAGCTATACCAATCACTGGCACATGAAGAAAAATATTTTTTTTCTGATGCAGTTTTACATTTTTAGTTGTCTTTAGAACAGTCGTCACCAAACTGTTCTATCTCGAGAAGAAATTTTGATCACGGCCGTGCTCATCTATTAACTAAGGTCATTACTCTTCACATTATTATGCCACTGACTAAAAGTATATTTTCGAAAATTCGCAAATATTCGCATTAAATAACGCATAAATCATAAACGAACTGAAGATATTTGCTTAATATAACTAATATGAAGGATATTAAAGGAGATAACAATGCCAATTCATTTGCCCGCTCAGGTAACTTCTGCACATAATAAATTCAAAGTTAAAATGTTTCTCACTTTTTTTTTTTTGGGGGGGGGGGGTGGATCTAGTAGCTCATAGTAAAATTCGAAAACGGTAAAGTTGCTTAGTGGATTCATGTTTTGCGGTTACAGCTTTAGAGAGTGAATAATAAAACAGTGTATAAAATAAATTTATTTTAGGTTTATTATAAACCTCTTGTATAACTTATAATAAGTTATACAAGAATTACTTTATAAGTACCATTAGGCTCTTGCAAAGCAAATACTTCAATACAGTGTATTTAATCCTAGACCATAGGGTGTCAGTTACAGGTAAAATGAAAAATTGGCAGTGTGAACTGGGAAGACTGTGCCATTGAGCGAATATGAAATAAAAATTCATCAAAAAAAGTTCATTACCGAATGGATAAACTTTAGTATATATGATCATGAATGTCTATTAAAACATATATTAACTTAAAAACTACGTAGGAGTAATTTCTGGTCATTAAACTATTAAAAATGTGATAAATCACTCTAAAGATGCTAATCACCGGTGCACTCACCCTATTTCTCAACGGTCAACTGCTCCACCACTCCACCAGTAGTTTTACAGACACTCCTAAGGCTTCGGCTAACAGGTTTATGGGTTCTGGTGAGTAAAGTAGTTTTACGGAGGAAGTTTTTAAAATCTTTTTTTAATCTTATTTTTTCCCTCTAACTTCTCTGTTACCGTTAAACAAGAAAATATACAAACCATGTTGTAAGAAAAGCAGATTTGCTTTTTGGTTTATTTGTTGACCTTCTCGTGCTAGTTTCTTTAAAATTAACTTAATTTTGGCGTTTGATTTCATATTATTAATGACTGATACAGTAATTTTGAACAAAGTTCCTTTTGCCTAAGGTTGTTAAATACGCACAATTATGGTGATATATTTCGTTGCTAATAGGTAATTTTTTGAATCTTTTTTTAAAAAAAAGACACCCCCTAGCTTCTGTGTTATCGTAGAACAAGAAAATAAGCAAACCAAGTTGTAGTTTTGCAAGAAAAGCACATTTGCTTTTTACCTTTCTAATTTTTGACCTTCTCGTGCTAACTTCTTTAATTAACTTAAACCGGACATTTGATTTCATACTATTAATGGCTGATATCATAATTTTGAATAAAGCTGCTTTCGTCTAAGGTAGTTAAATACACACAATTATAGTGATATATTCCAGCGCTATTACGTTTACTCTAAAGGCAATTGCTTAAAAGCTCAGGACGTTGTAAGTTTCGCGAAGGATCATTGCTGTGATCAGTTTGTACTGCTAGAACATTGCGTGCAAGCAAATGTTCGGATACACGTCATCTAGAGTTGCTATAGTAAATAGGTGTTTTGCAAGGTGCAGGGCGATTAGGACATGCGATAATGGTTTGCGCAAAATGGCAGGTCACAAATTGTCGCTTTCCTCGAAATGCCCTTTATTGCCCCAAAACTGTAGTAACGCACAGTTGGGCTATAGGGATGAAAAGTCACTTTCAGGTCTTAAGGAATTTTTCTCCAAATGTTATTCTTAATATTATTTCAGATTTTGATGGGAAGTAATTGAGCTATTTTTGGAAAAATTTAAACAAATAAATAAATAAATAAAAGAAGTGAGAGATAGATTTAATTGGTTTTACTTTTGGGTGGTAAACTTTTACAAATATGTCAGAAATATAATTTATCAGAAAATTAATGTAACATTTAATTTAAGATACAGCAAAATCACCGACTCAATTTTACAATTTTAGCTGAAAAGTAAATTAGAAAAAAAAATGCCATCAGTTAAAGCTGAAAAAAAATACTCACAATTTTTTATGATTCATTATTGCTTATATACAAAGATTATATTGAATATCGAGAACATAGTATGAATCTTTTTTTATCTATTTTTTTCGCAAGAAATTACGTAAAAAGTTACAAGCCAATGGAGCGTTGCTAATTGTTTTTCTTTATTTGAAAGATACATTATGATTAAAAAAAAATATTAAAGTAGATAAAAATACAAGCAAAACATTGTAGAACATGTCTTTTTGAGTCTTTGATAACCATTAAACAAACGAAATTTATACTAAAAAAACGTATTAAAAAAAGAAAGGAACACAAGTAATTAAGATTTTAGGGTTAAGTACTAGACTGATTCTGCATTGAAAATCCCAATATATATTTTCTTGCTCTAATAATATAAAGAAATAAATCTTCTTATCTTTTTCTTTTCTTTCATTTTTAAAAATTCAAGAGCAAATGTATTCCGTCAACATCAAAATGAAATTACATTTCCTCCAGCTCAAATGTATATTTGCGTACTTTTATTTGCAAAGATTGAAAATTTCTAACCTCTTTTCTGGAAAAACCATTTATCATGATCGCCGAGCGAAGATCTTAAAACTGAAATTCTTCTTTTTCAGAGACGGTATTCCAAACTGATAAGAAAAGAAAATATTTTCTTAGGGCAGTCATAGAATCAAAAAATATATATGAAGGAATCCAGATAACCCAAATGCAACTAAAGAAAAATCCCATTTAAAATGAACTCTGAAGGAATTTTAAAATATTTAATTCATGACACTCATAAGATATATGCTACATAAATGCAATTTTTATACATTTTACAGGACCTTTCACTAATGTCAGAGACATAAATTTTGTAAATATAAAAATATAAAACGTAATATGAATGTTTCGTTTGAATTCGGCTTCGGCATGGGTACACGTTAAATAACGATGATTTTGGTATATTTATGAATGAGCTTGCGATTAGAAGTTTCATATGCGTCAAATACTTTTCTCCACCAGACCCCCTACCTGTTAGCCGAAGCCTTAGGATTGCTTACGCACGGGGAGAGGTAGTGGGGTCTACGGATTTTACATGCACATATCCCCAAGTATACATGGTGGTCTTCAGTGGGTATCGAACGCGCGACCTTCCAGGTGGAAGTCCGACGTGCTAACCACTAGGCTACCCACGGCCCATGCGTCAAATACTAAAGCATACAATTCAAATAATAATATCAAAACGATGCACCAAAGTCTGTGATCTTTCATTTAAAATGAATCTTATTCATTTGTGTAAAGCGGAGGGGAAAAAAAAAAAAAAAAAAAAAAAACGAAACTTGTATTAATCCCGTTTTTACGGCTTTCGAAATATAGTGTCTCATTGCGCACATGATTTTTCTTGAACATTTTGCTCAATTTTCATAAAACATTTTAAATGAAGCACAACATTCTGTTCAAACTTCTGAACTAGTATCCTTTTTACTTGTTTAATAATTTTTTTAAATAATGAGGCATTAATTAGATAAAACTAATTTGTCGTAATACTTTCAATCTTTTTACAGCACTTTTTTACTCTTCCATTCATCAGAACTTAATGATCCTAGTTCATTTTATTTATTTATCCAAGATTTATGTTGAAAAAAAAATTGGGGGTTTATCTTAAACGGTTTTGAAGATATCATGCGCGCAACGAGACATAAGCCGGGAAAACGGGATTTAAAAATATATATTTAAACTGAATTTTTTGCTAAATTAAAACTATAAAAATATTTTTTTTAATGTATTTATATTGTATTGAAAATCCCTGAAAATTTTAGAAGTTTTGATGCATTGGATATATTTTTTTTAATCTCAAAGTTGAGGCATATTTTAAAGTTTTTAGTTTGGTTAAAAGTGTATAGAGCGAGAAAGCGAGAGAGAAAAGAGAAAAAAAGGAAAAAAGTATGAACATTTTTAAAACCTCAGTTATTTTTATATGCCAAGTGGGCTACTATAATGAAGACTCAGTTTTAGTCTTCTTTATATTTATTCCAATAAAATATGATTATTAGCGGAATTGGCAAATCAACTAACAATCGTCGGTGCAATAATCTGCAGACTAAGCTCCATACCACGACAGCGATCTACGTAAAATGTCTCATCGAGTTGTTAGTAGCTCGCGATAGTTTGGCGACCACTGATCAAGACGATATCAAAATTGGTCAAAAACTACACACATTGTATCTGTGTTTACGGAAATTATGGCGGTTGTTACCTGCTATAAACCAAAAAAAAAAAATCGCATGGGAGAATGTCTGACGATCTTGGAGGATAAGAATGTAGTGCGGTATCTCGGGATCCCGTGTGCCCTATCGAGCGTTGAGGCAGAGTGTGACGTGTAAATAAGAAACTGATATACGTTGTTGTTCCAGTGTGCTTGAGCTCCATCCTGTTGGAAAATAAAGCCACTCTTGGATGGCAAACTGCTCCACACAAAACGGCTTTTGTTGACTGGATGTCATCTTGCTTCTGACTGCCTGCAAACTAAGAAGACGGTTTGACTGACATCTAACGGCAATTTTCTAAAACTCTAGACCATTTTCATTCAGACATTTTCTTGCCGGCACATCACTATTACTCTCTGACGTTATTTTCTCAAAATTACATACATCGATTTTCTCTAAACTTTTGCACCAGTTGGCTAGAATAATATTTTTTTTTATTCATCGGCATGTAGGCTCTAAAATGCATATTTTATTTTTATTCAATGTATAAAAAAATGTTCATGTATCGATCACAAATCATAGTGATCCTTTTGAAATTTCGACATTTGCATTTCATTGATATTGCTCAATCATAGTCTAGTATCTTAAAATTTATTCAATACAATTATAAATTCAGCTTTTTAATATTATATGGTGAATTTCCTTGATTTTGGCTTTTTATCTTTATTTTTGACTAAATTTCAGCAATTCAATACAATTTGCTTTTGAAAAGTGCTTTTGACAAAACTGGAAGAACACTATTTCTGAAAGTCAAAACGTCAGAATCGGATTTTGCGTTCTTTACTTGATTAATATCAGAGAAACGTATCTTTACCGATTACCAAACATTTAATATTTTGCCTTTCAGAATGTCTCATTCTTTTCTTACTCTACTTAGCGGAATGCTTTGTGATCCCTCAAAAATTGGCCACAGACTTTTCGCAACAGAATCACAGGAACACGCCATTTCCATGTCACTATCAACATTTCTTTTGTGGCTAATCGAAGTGCAATTATTAACAACCACTCATCCATCAAGCGCAGAAGATAAGCAGATCTTCTGCTTTTGTCCGAGGAAATATGAAAACAACGAAATTCTTATAAAAATATCCTAACCAAAGATATGAGTGCTACATATTTGATTCTTCGAAAAGGCGAGAAAATATAGTCATGTCACCGAGAAGCAAAATATATAGACACAAATTTGAAATCAAAAATTTCTAGCGATTTGTTATGGCAGTCGTTTTACTATTTGGTTCTAAAAAAAATGCTGCTTAAACTTTAGAAGTAGTTTTCGTACACAAGGGACCGTTCATAAATGATGTCACGCTTTTTTCTGATATATTTGACCCCCCTCCCACTTTGTCACAAAATGTTACAGTTAAACGGATAATCCCTCCCCCCCCCCTTTGTCACATGTCACGCTATGTTGTAAAAGCCTGATATCACACTTCTTGTTACCCCCTCCCCTCTCCTTGTCACAATGTGTCACAATTTCACGAGCCCCCCTCGAAGCGTGACATCATTTATGAATGATCCCCAACGAAACGAGCTTACTTTCCCCTGAATTAACAATCAACTACGGATAACTTAACCCTTAATGTCGTTCAAATATCAGTTTTTATCAGTTAAAACACTTAATCTGAAAACCGAATTTGTTTCTGTTACGCAAAAGAAAACTATTAGCTAACATTAATCGTCGTCAAATGCATTATCTCCCTCTGTCAGCCGTTACGTTTCTGTAAATTCTAAGAAATTTTATAGGAATTTTGCTTAAAAATATATTTTTCAAAAAAATACGTATGCGAAAAATCAGGGGGAAAATACAGAAAATGGCTCAACCAAACATTTCAAACTTCAATTCTGTAATTATTAATTTTTTACTAATAGATATTTTTACGAGGCCTTAAATAACATTAAGTCTCATTTCTTGAAGAACGCTTATGAAGCATTAAGACTTCAGTTTTCTTTTTTTGAAGTAAAGGAGAAATATGAATATTTTGAATATCATTGTGAATAAGTTATTAAAGTGAAACATTTAAATAAGAAAGCGGAATATATTGTCAAAATAAAATACAGCTTTTACTAATCTTCAGTTGTTGAAAAGATCACATGAAGTCTATTTTATTCCTTTATTTTAAATGTTAAATGTCACATACGACACAATGTTCGGTTCGTTGCAGTTTTTTTGAAAAAAAAAAAAAAAAAAAGATCAGAGCAAAAAAAGGGGGGAAAAACTTTGTTACGTATGTCTTCCACGTATAATCTATGATTTACATGATTTAAAACCTGAAAAGATGAAATTTCTTTTTTTGCTGCACTCTTGAAAATATCCAAGTACGATATATTTTTAAGAACTATTTTTTTATTTTTAAATATAACGAAACTTACGTTCCCAAAAGTTATCACTTTGATGTCAAATCCTATTTAATTTTACGAAGAAAAAGCAAATAAAAAAGCTAACAAATGCACTTAATTTTATATATTCATGGAATAACACTATAACAAAACAACTATTAATAAAAATATAGAACCAAGATAAATATACTTACTAATTAATATTTTTAAAACGCAAATATTTTAAAACCACGTAGGATATTGTTACTGTATGATGTATGTATGTAGAATACGGTTAAGGATCAACCTATATACGAATCAACCGGATTTTGCTGTTTGCGGAGGTCAGAGTTAAAGTTAAATAATTATTTTAATTGACATTTATGATACATGCGGTGATGATCACTAATGATGATAATTCATGCAGTGGGATACTTGAAGGTGATTTTATGAAGGAATATTGGAAGCAATGCTAGAAATGAATGTTGAGTAGTCATCAAACATGTGAGGTATCGAGCAAAAATGCAATTTCGAGCAACTAACCAGCTACCTTTCATAAAATCATCTTCAACTATCCCACCGCATGTACTTTTATAATTTTCATTGTTATGCCTTTTGCTCTTGTAACTGAGAGCTATCATCTCTTCTTGCTTTTTGTTATTTTTTTCTTTCATTAAAAAACAGAAATTTAAATGAAGTTATATGTATGGCAGTACAGATTCTTGAAGATTTGGCAATGTTTCCTACTAGTCGCAAATGTTCCTTTTCATTCAAATCTGCGGAGTGAATCTGAGGAAGTGAAACTTTCTCTGCCGTTAAATGAGCTTCCAGGTTATAGTCAAAATGAATTTCAACTCTCAGCAAATTATATGAAATGCTAGAGGTTTATTTGCCTTTAAAACAACGTATTTTAAGCTAAAAAAAGATTCAAACTTTAACTGCATTTGACTTTACCTTTAAACTATATTTGGAATTTTTCTCAGATGCAAAACAACTCACCGACAAGGCAAGGCTAAATCAAATAATGAATTTTTCTTCTGCAAACCATGTGTAGTTTTTGGTTTTCTTTTTAACGAATTTGTTAATGATGATTTATAGACAAAAATAATTACGAATTTTAAAATTTACTTTTCAAATTTACCTTTTTAAATTTTTGGCAAAAACACAATTCTGTCTTCCACAATGAGTCTCATTCCAAAGTGATGAGAACGTTGAGCAGTCAGACAAAGCAAACGTACCACAACAGACAAATTGTTCGTTATTTGAAAAGTTAAGAGTACAGTTCTTTTGAAGAACAACTAGGGACTTTACGGTAATTCATTTTCTTATAAAATGTTATGATGATGTACCTTTATAACTGCAACTACTTTTCTGATTGCTCTTCAGTTATAGTTGTCGATAATGTAGGAACAGAAAATCGTAAGCAGGTTCATATAAAAATAAGGAGCGGGAAATATTTTGGAATATTTTTTCTCTAGTAGGATGATTTTCCGATGTTCAGCATTCAAAAGTTCAAATGTTTTTAGAGAGTTTACTTTGCTTGTGATCATTGAACATTCATTGAAAAATATTTTTAAAATTTAATTCAGCAATTTCCAGATCATTCTATACTGTAAAGATATTTCCAAAGAAAGAAATAACAAAATAAAGTAAGGAAAGAAAAGAATACCATGAAAATGCGTACAAATAAAGACTGTTTATCAATGTTATTAAATTTTAAAAACATAGAAAGTACATATTTTCAGAGAATAAAATAAAACCAATTTTCTTTAAAAACATTTATTTGCGTTCGTTTACTCAAAAACGAATTATTTTCGACTACCATTTCGACAAGCGGTGTGTCTAGATTCAAGATTTTTTTCCCCTTCTCTTCTGACGAAAAGATTTGCCAATCTGATTCGCCAATCTTTTCGGAAAAGGAAATATTTTCTTAAGGTAACTCTGGAATCAAAATATATACGACTTTTGCATAAAAAAGTTTTATACAGCAACATTTCCGCAACATTTAAAAAATATATTCCATTTATTTGGATTAGATGTTTTTTCTTAGAAGTATTATTTTTCAGAAATAAGTTTTATGAAAGAATTTCATAGCAACAAATAACTTCCATTGTTGCCCTATTTTAAGCTATATTCACAGCAATCTATTTTCATATTTTGAAAGATGAATGCTGGGAGCAGTGCAAGAAATCTTAAAATTAATTAAACTATAAACTAAATATCTAGAAGTAAAACAAATGTGATGTGTGCACTATAATAAGACAGTTTATAGAATTTTCGCAAATGCTTTAACATTTTTTTTTTTTTGCTGCAAAATCGCTAAATACTACATGTAATGCCAAACTGACACTGGATTTGGCTTCTCTATTTTATTTGGCAAGATATCTGAAAATTGTCGCCAAATATGCGCTTCTATACATAAATCTTGAAAGTGGTCTGAATTTGACGCAAAATCGAGTATAGAGCTCTTCGGAACGCAATCAAAAAGGAGGTGCACAACTAGAACTTGTACAGGTCATACTTACAAAATTTTAACTTTCTGCGACTCACAGATTTTGAGCTATGCAAGATACATTTGTACGCACATACAGACGGCATGGCAAAAGTCGTCAAAACGGTATCGGGGACGGTCAAAAGGGATGTTTCGATGGTGAGCATACATGCATACGGACATACTTAAAATAAAAAAAATTAAAAAAAAGATTAATTTGAGATTCAAGTCAAAGTTTAAGGCTGACAGTTGAGTTGTATTATTTCGCGAAAATAATACTTCCTTTTCTTCGTACACAAGGAAGTAAAAAAACCACGCTTAAGGATTTTCTTCATAGTGAAAGCAAAGAAATAATAATAATAATAAATAAATATTATCATAGTGAAAGAAATTACCTGTAGTTTTTAAATTTCTTCTTTAAAAACTTGTAAATAAAGTTACGTAAATAATTCATTGGGAGAGCTTACCGAAAACTCTTCTTCCTACCCAAAACACGAACTTTTCAAAAGGAAATGATCTGCTTAAGAGCAGTGATCTTCGTCTCGTGTCTAATGGACAAGATTCCGACGCGGAACATTAACCAGAGTGGATGTTTCTTCTCTGGAAAGAAAGTAACCTCAGCGGAGGATTTTGTTGGAAACTCAACGGAGTTATTGGACCCTTGTGACCATCTAGATTTGCCTTAAAACAGTTTACTTCCAAATGCTACCGTAAATTAGACTTTTCTTAATTACGCTTTGGATTGAAAAAGCTTTCTTGCTCTCGAAGGTTCTTGAAATGCGTGCTTTAGTCCTACGAAGAGATAATCTTTTCATTGTTGAACAATGTAACGTACATTTTTCTTAAAATGTATAAGCACATTACATTCATAAAAGTATTCAATTAGTTATCTCTGAAATATGAGTGTGGGTATAGCGCTGAAAATTTTTTTATAATAGTTAACAATTTGAGTACTTTGTCTTAAATTATGTAACGAAATTACATGTTTCACTTGCAGTTTGTCAGCTATGGCAATTTAACGTGAAATGCATATTTATGCCTGACCTTTCTAACAGACAAATGAGAGAAACGTCATGTGAAGTTATAAATTATTAAATTTCGTAACTACTACGTTTCTCTAACAGGAAAAGAGAGAACATTGGATAAATAATTCCCTAATATATAATATTGCGCCAAGTATAGCCTAAATACACTACTTTAAATGATTACTTGAAATATTTAAAAAAAATCATTGGGAAAAAAACCATTATATGAGCCCACTATCCATAAATTGTAGCTTTTTTCATTTAATGTAAGATCTATTACTATTTTGATTTTTTGTCTATACATATATTTTTTTATATGTATCTTCTGTTGTATGTCTGCAACAATGGTTGAATAGAATATGATTCTAGTTTAAAAGTTTTGCGACAGGATATTTTGTTTTCGCATTGTTGCACCTTACATTGAATTTCAGATAAAAAGGAAGAACCAGTGTTATTTATTATCTTTCTACAACTAAATTCATTTTGCTGCATTTAAAGCCTCAGGTGAGCTTTTAATTTTCTTTTTTCATTGTAACAGTAGCAGTTTTATTGGCGAAGTACCTTTTGTTTCCTTTTTAAAAAAGGAGTTTCCTATTTTTTTTATGCATTTTTTTAACGTTTGTACTCCCACTTTTCCCACTCCAAATCATATCTTGAAATTTAAAAAAAAAATGTTAAATCAGGCGTAGCGCATTACGTAGAAAAATAAGCAAAATTTATAAGTACTAAACTATGGAAATGATATGAATGAGATAAATGGAAAGTGATTCTTTGGAATGTTATTGTGTACGATAGATAAGAAAGTTACTTACGTTCAATTTTTATGAAATTCGTTTACATTATACTTTACTATAAACTCATCAGTATGACATTTACTGATAAGTTTATAATCAAATATAAAGAAAACATATTACATAAAAATTGAACATCTAGCTCTTTGAAAAATTATTTTAGTACACAAAGGTAGTAAAAAATGTTTTTCTTAATGGGGTGCTGTTGGCTTCTGCCAATTGCAGACCTAGTGCGATCCTCCGAGAGCTGCACCACGATGAGTGCGGTACCATCGCCATATGAAAATTTTGGCGTCGAGTTACTAAACCTGAAAGGGCGAGCACCCGGACTCTGTTGATGCGAAATTACAGTGGGAATTTGATTTAGCCTAGAATATCCAACCCAAATGTCTACTGAAGGAATCTTTTACATGCCGCATAATCGTACGACATTGGCGCAGACGATTTTCTGCATCTTGAAAATTCACCGATACTGCCAGCCTCGATCCTTTGACCTTTCGACGACTCCATTTTGCCGGCGTATTACATTGCTTATTCATGTTAAATATTATTTTTAGTAATTTATGTCAAACGTCCATGTTTTTTTCCCTAATTAGCCTATATGGATCTTTATTTTAAAGAATCATATTAGTTTGGAAATTTTCTTTGCTTACACATTAATCACGCAGTTTTGTTTCCAGCGTTAAGATGAAATTTTAAAGAATACATGAACGTGCGTTTTTGTATCTTCGTAGCCTCTACTTTAGCAATTAAAAATGTTTCAGCTAATTTCTCCCTGCTTTTTAGGCACATGCATTTCTTAACCTATGTCAAATGTTCAGAAAAGAATGACCCTTTAATTAAAACTTTTTTTTTCTGTCTGTGCTCGCATTTTGGCCTCGAGAAGACTTTTCTGGAAAGAATTTCATTTACGTTTATGTGCTTTTATTTCATTAAAATGGCATTCACGTTGTATATTGCATTTCTTTATGAAGCAAGTTTATCTGTGAGAAATATGCGTCATGAAGTCATTTTTTAAGGATGAACTAACTTTTTTAACGAGATTTAAAAGATTTTTCGTCTGATATCGAAATGTCTCTTATTATTTATTTCTCTTTTGAAAGCAAAACATTTTTTCCTGCGTTTGAAAGCTGCATTTTATATTCTGTAATTTGAGTGCAATGCCATTCCATAGGATAATCGGAAAACCAAAAGATTTAAATTGATTTTGGCATTAAATCTGCTGGATAAACACAAGAGTTGGGTGAAATAGTAATTTTTAAGCAATTTGAGAAAGCGACAGAAAAGGTCTAAATAATACTGACGAAAATAAGAAAGCAAAGTTTTATTTTCTCATTTGATGTTTAGCTTCTTTGAAATGATTTATGTGAGAGATTTATAGGCACATTACGCAATTTAATTATGTAACAAGTCTTAATTTTGTACAAATATGAATCATTTGCCGAGGAAAACCAAAGCCATCTGCGATCTAAAGATGTGCGCAATATTTCAAGCACAAAATTCGTAATTTGATGCATTACTCTTACACATTTTAAGATTTTTATACAAATGAGAATATATAGAAATCTTTCTTTTCTGTATGACCATTCTTTTTACAAGCTTCAAGCAAAAACTATGAAATATTTTCTTGTAGTAGATAATATGAAAAGAAAAATACATTAATGACTGAAAATGCTTCATTTGAAAACGCTTATTTAAACACTGATTAAAACTGACTGACAGAGGAAGATAACAGAAGAGAAAAAGAGAAATTTATTTCATCATGACACACCACATTATGTAGGGTGTATGATCTTTTAATCTTTGGCACATTTGGGTACAGATTCAAAGACTGCCTAAGGAATGAATGTCCATTTTATACCGTCATATCAGGTTTGTCTTTTGAACATGACGGTAGCATTGCGTGTAGTAGGTATTACACTAATGCCTTACTAATGTGCATTTGGAGTTATTCGCAAATTCGAAACGTGTCTCATAGCATTGGTAGAAAGTAAAAGTCTCAAAACATGTGCTGAGTTGGATTTTTTTTCACTATATATTTTTACTTTTTATGCTTTTACAGTAATGCTGATGATTTAACAAAACACAAATGGAAAACTATTTAAAATTTCAGCGTGAACAGTGAAAACTGCAGAATAAATGAAAAAAAGAAAGCAGTTGACTGCGATCGAATTTCCAACTATGTTTATCAGTACTTTTTGAATCTTTCTTCTTAACATGATCTTGATTTTCACTCAAACATATTTTAAAGGAACGATTGGTCAGGTGTGTGTAAGAAGCCTTAAAATGGCAGTCAATCATACAAACTCCCCAACGACTCCAAAAGGGACATTCTTCACGATAAAAAAAAAAGTATTTTGTTAAGCGAAAAAAAAATCCAAATCGAACCTTTTAAAATTTACTCACTTCGTTAGCTAAATTTAGAAGAGAAATGAGGGTCAGACTAATGTTAGTGAACTGGAGCTAGAATACTTCATTTTAAAGTGAAATTCTAAACACCGAAATATAATTCAGACGAGAAATTTTACGAAATTATTATAATTTATTTACAAATTGTCTAAATTCACTTTTCACATTAAATTAGGGTATTTTCCTTTAAATTTTTCGGCTATATAATTGAGTATTAAGATAAATACTCATTAGAATAAAGGGAAATTGATGCTACCTCTGGGTTCAGGGTTGCTGGCTGCATACGCCGGGAAGGATAGGCCACTACAAATGCCGCGATTCGTCTTTGTGGCTATCGTTTCGTGACATTAGAACAAATCATGAGAATATTACTTGAAGCATTACCATATATACGAAAAGGAAGGGACCAGTCGATGGATTAATCAATGTTATTTGGATTTCTATTAGATAAAAGTAATTTGTTTATTAATTAATATTGATGTTATAGAACGAGCGATCAATTGTTTTGGAAAATAGCATTTTGATCAATTATTTAAATTTTTTATACCATTTGGGAATTTAAATTAAAATAAAACTTTATTTTTTAAAAATAATTTTAATTCGCTCGCGTTTTTTTTTAATATATACATAAGTGTATAACATACTTCTTTGCTTAATTGTAAAAATTTCTACATAAAAAAGGGAGGGTTAAAAACATGCGGAAGAAGATAGAGAAAACTTTAATTAAATTCCTTCTCCTAATTATTTATTGTGATGGTTGGTTAAGAGAAGCGCAAGAGTTTAATTTGAAATTTTCCACGCAGAAAGCGCTTCATCCATTAAGATTTCATTCGAATGCGTGCCCAAAGGCATATTAGGAAAATGTTTCCTCGTTTATTTCGTAAAATACGAGAAACAAAATCCTCTCATCATCTCCTTCTTTAAAAAAAGAAAAGAAAGTTCTTTTAAATATATATTTCCCTTGAAAACACAAATTTATTCTTATATATTTTAATATAGGAGTATTTTTATTTTACTGATTTGTAAACAGAAAATTTCCGTCAACGATGAGTTTTGCTTGGGTAAAAAAAACCAGGAATTTATTTAGCAGAAAAAGGGCTTTCACTAAATTCAAAGGAAATTACTGATACTTCAAGCACTTGGTATCTTAAGCTTCTGTAAAAGAAATAGTTTCATTTTATAATTATTTTTTGTAGAATGAAAAAAGAACAAAAATCGCAAAAATACTCGTTCTTTTTCCCCATTAACATTAAAAGGGAAAACATGAAGAGAAATTGCATCACTCATGTCTTTCAAACCAGAAAGAAAAGCTATGTAAAGATGCAAATATGTACATTTGCATGAAATAATTGTCATCAGAACTTAATAACTTTTAATCATATAAAGGATTTTTTAAATTAAAAGTCTTAACAGCTATTTTATATGATACGGAATCTATGATATTGAATACATAACATGAATCATTTAGCGAATGTATGACATGTTTTGCTGCACAATTAAATTTTACTTTGTCTTGTAGTAATTTTTCTCTCATGAAATCAATGTTTTTTGTCCATATGAATTGCCAAATAGTTCTAAAAAAATTGTGAACTGTCGGCAATATAGAGTTTTTATTAAGTTACTTGTTATACCAATAATTTAATTTAATTTAATTACTTCATTTATCTGACTTCTTTAATTTGCATCAAATTTTATAATTTTTCCTAAATTCTACATCATTTTTTTCTTCGGTTTTAATTCTTTATAAGATTTTTTTTATCGAAATCATTTTACAGATTCGCAAAATGCTTTCCGCATTCCTAAAAATACGTGTATGAAATATTTTTCCCAAATTGCGATTGAATTGCAAAAAGTGAATTGACTTTTGCAGTTTAAAATGCATGCAATTGCAGTATGCAATTTTGCAATTCAAATGAATTGCATTAGTTTTATGATAGGAAAAGCTAGGAGAGTCTGCTCACAATTAGAAAAATAATTTTAAAAAATCGAAGTAGGACTTTTTCGTTAAACTATTGATGAATAACTGTGACTTCATTTGTTTTTTAGACATTTCCATTGCTTCTCATTGTTTGGCTTTAATTTAACGCAGCAGCTACAAAAAAACCTAGAAAGCTAATTTGCGCAATCTGTCCTTACAGGGTAGGTGTGATTGCGCACATGGGTAGGAGAGATTGTTATTAAAAATAACAGCAATTAAATTGTTAGCAACAGTATTTACACTAAAATTATCTTGTTGTACGGATTTTTATAAACAAATACAATTATAATAGGAATAAATATTTCAACTCAATGATTACAGAATCGGAAAAAATGGTGTTTTAATTTTAAAAAATACTAAAGAATTTTAAAAGAAAGTCCAAATGAGAGTGCAAAATAACATTAAGGTTTTAAATAACAGGTTTAAATTAAAATTAATCTGATTCATTTTCAGTTTCAATGTCTTTTGTTTGCTAACCGAAGTTGTCGTCGTCCGCAATCGGAACATTTAATGTTGTAAATAGTGAAAACTTTCGTGCAACCATCTGCCACAAGTAACACACTTAATTCAGTCACTGGTCGAAGTTGTCTCCATGTGCAGTTCGAGACATTCATTGCACTCATCCTCGTTGTCCTGTCTGACATGGTCCTAAAGAAGCAGTACTTTGACTTTATTTTCTTCGGAGGTGGCTGATGACAAAGACGTCTCAAAATTCAAACTTTTTTTTTTTTTTTTTGTTTTCTTTCCTACAAGTTTTTTGTCTCCCACTTTTTCCACAAGCATCTTATCTTCAGACGTTCGCATATTTTTTGCAGCTGCTTCTTTCTTAATTCTTCTCTCGAAGATATGTGTGGGTCTGTAACATTCGTTTCACTTTGTTTCCTTTTTAATTTTAAAGGCATTAAACTGTTTAGAAAACTAGTTTATTAATAAGAGTATTTGTATAAAATTAGCACATTATTAATTTATTAGCAAACTTTTCGACTAGCAAAATCAATTTCTTCACAAATTAGTTTATTAGCATATTTAGTTCCGAAACGTATATTTCATAACTTAAATCTTCAAAAGAAATAAAATTGCACGAACTTGTTTTCAACGATTTCCACTGTATAAGAAAACTATAGTCCCGTGAAAACGCAAATTATAAAGTCACGACAAATTTATCCTCTCGATACAGAACTATAGTCAAAATATTTAACTAATGCCTGTTAAAAAGACACCCATGAATGTATTAATATAAAGAAATAACTTCAAAAATCAATTTAAAGTTTTAGAATATTCAAGTTTTAAAAATGGGATGAGCGGGAAAAAAAATTTTAAATTTCATATTTTAGTAAAAATTCAGAACGCCCCCTTTCAATCCGTTCATGCAGCGAATTTAATCCGCTCATATTTCACATGTAATTTTCTATTAATGCTACATTGCCAATAAGCTATGGGTAATAATAATGCAATGCGTAATCTCTCCTAGCATGGAAACTAACGAGAGAAGCGCGCGATCTCCCCTAAATTCAAGACGTGCAAACTATCCCATTTCGGTAGGAGAGTTTGCGCGGCCTTTTACTTAAATATGGCCACTTCTACAAAAAAAAACCCTGGTGTTCCCACTATTAGACTGGGTTAGTAGCTTACGAAAAATCATTTAAATTTAAAATATTTTGTACAATTGCTATTCTATAGAAAATCGAAGAACGCATTTTGAAAATTCAAACACCTACCTTGCGAAAACAAAATAGATTATCGATGATTTATCACAGGCGTTCAAAACAATCAACTTGCCCTTTCGAGTACACAATCCACTACTGCTGTTGTACATATGCCTGGCGCCGGTGTGCTCGCACCCACTTCTTCCCTCCGAAATCGCAGGTACGCAATCTCTCCGACCGCGTGATCTATCCTCGCTTTACCTTATTGTTCCTGTACAATGGTAGATACTTCACGGCTCAGGTTAGGAGATCAACCTGTTTTTAAAAATTGCCTATAATCATGGGAAAAAATGTTAAAATTTAATTCAAAATCTTTTTTTTTTTAAATCTGAGCAATAATTCGTAATACACTACAAGGCTAAAAAAATACTTTTCCCACAAAGCATGATAAACTACAAATATTAGTAAAAATTACGAATTTTAATTCATAAAATGACTCTGGACAACAAATTCAAAAGCGTTGCATTTGATACCCGTCTAAATGTTATCCCATGCATAGTGTATAGATTTCACCTTCATGTTCGCACTTTGAGACTTCATATTCGAATCTTTGAGGATTCATAATCGAATCTTCGAGGCTTCATATTTGAATCTTCGAGGCTTTATAACCGAATCTTCGAGGCTTCATAATCGAATCTTCGAGGCTTCATAATCGAATCTTCGAGGCTTCATAATCGAATCTTCGAGGCTTCATAATCGAATCTTCGAGGCTTCATAATCGAACTTTCGCGACTTCATATTCTTAATTTCGAGGCATCATATTCGCTAAAAATTCAGTTTATTCAAAGTAACTTTTATTAATTTCACCATAAAAACATATATTTCGGTTTAATAAAAACCATATGCCATTTAATAACCTTATGAAGAATTAGAAGGTTCAAAAATATTTCATAATATCGGATAAATAAGTATTATGTTTGCATTTAAAATTTACTAAAATAATCTCTTTGATACCCCCGTTAGGCCATAATGAGCAATTGCGGTTTGAACTGCAACACTGAAACTTGCGCCGTTACAACTGATACCGTTTCTTTTCTATATGTTAAGTCAGCGTATTTCATAGAAACATGTTTTCTTTCACGAGAATGAGCCTCTTGTTTCTTTTATGAGCGTCATTTATGAATAAAGAAAGAGCCAATCTGAATTCAGAACGCTCCCCATTCTTTTGAAGCACATCTGGGAATAGACTTTCATTAAACATACTCGCTTTATATGAAGCAGATTATATCCACTCACAGACAAGAATGAATGTCGCTTGTCACCGTTCAATTATTAATGATATCGGTCGGTTCTTATTTAAGGGTGGCATATGTTTGGTGATAGAAATCATTTCTTGATTATCGTAGTGCAATAATCTGATCAATACACAGTAAGGTACAAATACATAAAAATAATACTAATGGAAACCTTGAGGAGAGGTAAAATCTTCTCTAAAAATGTCATCCCAACTGATAACTGAAAAATAAGTGGTGTATCCAGAATTTATCTCTGGGAATAGAGAGGGGTTGGATCATACCAGTACGGATTTGTGTATAAAATGCCATACCAGAATTGGCTACAATACGATGCCTCTAGAATGGGAGTTAACTCTGAAACCAGTAGTTGCCTTCTTGACTTGTGTAATGTGTTGCTTCGAGCGTAAGGTTACTCAGTGAAGTTTTCAAGCATGCTGATCGGGTTTTTAAATTAAAGGCTATTACATCTGGTTTGTGCGTATCTATATAATTAAAATATGTTTACGTCTGTCTGTCTGTAGCTACAACTTCTCCGGACTGTCAGTGTGTTAGAGGGCGAGGTAGGTACCATGGTATTAGAAGCATTCCGGGAAAGTTCGATGGCATCCCTCGAGAGCTTTACTTGTCAGATATATGAATTACAAAGCATGGCATCAAAACCCGTCCGCGTCAGTCTGTCTGTCCGCACATTCGGGTCACTTATGGACCAACATAAAGGTTTAGAGCTGAATTTGGTGAAATATCACCGAGTTATCCTCAAAGGTGAAGCAATTAATTTTAAATTTAACAAGCTCTCATCCTTCGAAAGCTTCACCTGTCGAATATCACAAGTACTTTGGTGTGTTGTATACGTGTCCTCACCCTTCTGTGTATCTGGAAATCCGGGTATGTATTGCACTGCAAAGACGGGGGTAGGTGAGCGAGGCGAGCAGGGGGAGGAGTCCCCTAGTTTTAAATATTTTTTGAACTAAAGAAATGTATGCAATGTTCTCGAAGAACACAAATATTATTATTTTATATCTAATGTAACATATTACATCGTTGTCATAATCTACATCGCGGGGAGAGCTTTTATGAAAATGTCAGAAATTCGGATAGCAGCAGACGATATGTTTTCAAGTGCAGATAGGAAAGTCAGTGAGTAACAAAATTACGAAGCGTAGATGTTAGCTTAGACGCTGTGGGTTTTTGATGAATGATTCAAGATGTGTAATCGTCTTTGAGCGCAAGAGATACAGTTCCCCCTGTCTGTAATTAAAGCAAAGATAGATTCAATAATTCTTGGAATCGTATAGCAACGACAATAAGAGATCAACCATAATACTGCCCCAATCTGGTCAATAAACATCATTAGGGAAAAGTAATTCTTACTACACCAATTAGTGTTACATTCTAGTTTGAGAATTAATATCTCAGACGAAACGGAATCTTGAAAGTAGGAATACTGGCTGACTTTTTATGGAAATACAAATAAATAAATAGCTTCTGATTATTTTGTGCACGAAAAGCAAAGCGCAGGAAAATTCCCAAATCCGCAAATTGGGATAGACCGTCCAATGAATTGATTAATCATTAGTTTTATTCAATTCTATAGACAAATTTGTTTTAGTTTTTTACTCTTTTTTAATTTTTGTTTGTTATTGTTTTCTATTTGAAACATTTACTTCTTAAATTACGTACAATATTTCTTTGATTTTTTGATGGAAAATGTTTATTTCTAATTAATACGTTTTTTTCTTCAGATAAGATGTTTATACCTTTCGTGGAATAGCTGTTAAAAATAGCATTATCAAAATGAAAAAAAAAAAAGCGGTACTTCAAAAGTTTTTCCCGACAAAGTTGTTCGGCCGCCTCATACAAAAGGACTTATGGAATTCAAGTTTCCCTGCAGAGCTTAATTCTAAATTCGTTTGAACTGATTAATATTGAATGAAACGTTGTTCAAATTAAAAAAGGAAAGAAAGAACGGAACTGAGAAGTAATGGAGATAATCTTTCAAATTATAAAATTCTGCTCGAGTAAGAATATTCCCTTAAAAGTAATTAGAGGGGGACAAATAAATATACCGGCGGATCTATATTCTTTTAATCTCATAAACCTACTTCCACTTTTCTTTTTTCTTTTCTTAATGCATGCTGATTTTTTTATTTATTTATTTATCAAATTGTTAAAAATTTTGCAGCACCTATTTTATTGCATACTAAGCGTTCTTTAATGTACCAATTTATTTTTACTTAAAAAACAAATAAATAATGACGAAGTAAGCTAAAAAAGGTGGGAATTGGTTATTGGAAAGTTTAGCATTGTTATGGAAATGGCGCGTGATACATTTCATATTCATACACAGTCGCAATGAACAGTTGATTTCCCACCAGTGCAATTTTCTTTATGCATCTAACGAATTTAGCTTCAACATTTCCAATCGTTAATCTGAATAGGGGTCTTACTCAACAATATTTTAATATTTGGGTCAGAAATAACAGTACAACATACTTTAATTTCTAGCTTAACATCAAATTTGTCAAACAATAGTATATTCTCTTTTTATGAGGAATGTATGTAGTTCCATTTTTATTCCAATTCAATGCGCTTCTAAGTATTTAGTTTCCATTCTAAGACAATAAAAACCAGATTCTCTTTGTTATTCAGTATCATATCACTTACTTCCCGAAGAGAATGAAAACAGATCTTTTAACCCTTCGAGTTTTATTTGAATCTTCCTTTTTTAAATTACTCGCGTCAACAACGCTAGCTTGAAGGACAACTTTCCAGCAGTATTTAGCTTTTATTAATGCAATAAATCCTTTCGTATACTGAGAGAGAGAGCGTTAGTCTATAAAATGGAATTCTATCCAACTTGTTTGTTAGAAGTTAAAGTAGCGAACATCTTATAGCCTCTGGCTTGAAAGACTACGCTGGAGTAAACTATGTTTTTATGGAGTTTTAATCTTCTCTTTCTTTGGAAGCCTGAAAACAATTATTGCAAAGTTCTTCGTCTTTGTGTTACTTATAATTTTGTTTTGATCAAAATGCAACGAGACCCTAGATAGTTCGTTGCTTAAAAAACATCAGGGGCTGTGTTTGTTATATTTGTTTTGGCGAAATTATATGTTACATTTAAACGGATTAAAGTTAAGCTATACTTTTTAATATAACTAAGCCCACTCACGGTTACATAAAAAAATATATATATGCACGTAAAAGTAAGCGTACTTATAACAATATACACTAGTCCCATGTTATTAAAAGATATACAGTATAGTCTCGTGTTACTAAAACAATATACAGTATAGTCTCGTGTTACTAAAACAATATACAGTATAGTCTCGTGTTACTAAAACAATATACAGTATAGTCTCGTGTTACTAAAACAATATACAGTATAGTCTCGTGTTACTAAAACAATATACAGTATAGTCTCGTGTTATAATAATCCATTGCGTTAGAACGATCTTTGAAAGAGAACCGAGGGACTTCCGTTTAAGAAATCTTCTTTCTCTTTTAATATAAACGACCACGAAGGAAACATGACTGTTGATATAACGACCTGTATGTTGACGAAGAGAGAGAGAAAGAATATATATATTAAATTTCATTAAAAAGAAAAGAAAAGACTCCACTCTTTCAGAAGTGGAATATTCAGAAGTCGAAGTTTGTAATATGACAAAAATATATAATAAATATACTGATTGGGTTTTATATTTTATACTTCATTGTATATTCTGTAACAGCTGCTTATTTTCACTATCTGGGTGGAGTAACGGAAAAAATGTTTTTAATTTGATAAGAATTTGTTTTAAAATTTTTAAAAAATGCATTAAGCAATAAGACGTAAAAGAAAAATAACTTCAAATGCCACTTGTGTATTCTTTTTGTTTAATTTTCCTTCCGCTTCGAAATACCCATATTTAATTTCATTGTTTATTTTTTTGATTAATGATTTTAATAAATCTTCTGCTTTGATTTATAATAAATTGTTACACATACAAATTATGCATCGACTATTTCTAATAAGCAAAATAAAATATGCAGTAAGAGATAAGTGTCCTTTTCATTTCATAACTTAAAAATAAACTTTGAAAACAGAAAAATTTAGTATATTTTTGAATGAAGTTCAAGTAGTTCCTTCTATGACATCAAAGAAAAATATGTTCTTTTCTTTATTATTCATAAAAATGTGCCTTTTAATTAGTCACGTACTTTGTGTTATGAATCTAATAAACACATTTCAAAGTTAAGAAGACATGCTAATTATGATTTCTATTATTGTATTGCTTCATATTTTTATACTGGAAGCCAAAAAAAAATGTCTAGTACAGTTCATACCCAAAATGTGACATGAGCTTCAAATATATATTATCATCAACAAGAGCTTTTTTACATTTCATTTCTCACAAAGAATAAGATGTTTCCTTTGAAATGGTAAAAACCAATTAATTGTTTCATCACATTTCACGACGCTTTCTCGCCCCCCTTTTTTATTTCTCCAAACTCATTTTTTCTATTGTTAGCTGACTGTTTTCTCACGATTAAAAGGCAAAAAGAAACTACTTTTCATTTTTTATTTTGTTCTGATAATGAGACATTCATATTTTTGATTCTTTTCGGCAATAATTTTTCTTCGGAAATCTTAGATTAATCTTATTAGTTTTGAATTTCAAATTAAACTGCTCTTTTGTACATGTTTTCTAAACCAAGGTGGTTTTTTCCTTAAAGTCTGACGCTGAAATAGAAGATAGAAAGCGGGTGGAAATTTTAAAAACTGGAAGAGAAATTGAATGATATTAGAGAAAAAAAAAGGGGGGGGGGAGAAAAGTAAAAGAAAAGCAATAAAGAAATCACAAATTTTAGTTCTTTTCTGCTCAATAAAGAATGCAAGAGTAAAAAATAATAAAACAATTTAGCATATAAAAATTATGTTTTCTAATTTTCAAGTACAAACACAAATACAAGAACATAAACAACAAATTGCTATAAGTTATTATTTATTGCAACGTCAATCATTTGTTAAGAATTATTGCGATCATAGCATATTCATCAAAAATGTTGAGTTAGTTTAAATAAAAACGAGTATTATGGAATATCCTATTTGAACTTCCTCTCTAATTTAAACACACTTTCAAACAGAGATAAAACTTGATAGGTAGTGAATCTATAATTAGAAGAACAGTAGCCACATCAAATTTTAAAAAGTTAAATGTCGTATGTTAATGTAAAAAAGCAGCATTTTGAACTTAACAAGTAGTGCATATTTCGACTGCAATTGTGCATAAATAGAGAAATTTATTTTTTAACTTCGTATTCAGAAAAATATATGTGCGTAAGGTGACTAGGTGGATGAGATCTTAAGATCTCAAAGGTATTGGCAGTTGATTTGAACGTAATAAAGTAATAAAAGTAATCTTAAATTAAAGGTACGTTTAAAATGAACAGAAGTAAACACTTAAATCTTTTCAGTAGATGAAAACTGGCAAATAGAATGAAGATCATCAATAAAATAGAAGGTAGAAAATAATATAAATAGAAAAAAACCCTTCCAAACATGACTTTTTCTGCGTACGTCTCGCAATTATCTGATTCAGATAAAATTTTGCACACATGCTTTTTTTTTTTTATTGAAGATAGATCTGAGAATGGGAAGTACATTTAGGAAGTTCAAAAATAATGCCACCTACCTACACACACACACACACACATATGTATATATATTCTTATAGATATATATACCTACATACAAATAGAGGAAGAGAGACATAGCTTGATAAGAAGATATTTATATAATTATAGCTGCTGCAAAAGTTTTTTATTTATTTTCCTTTGCCAGTTACTTGAACTCATTTCTTACTATGAAGGTGCAGTTACGAAACAAATTGAAAAAATATCCATAGAATATTCCAGAAATAAGTACAGTCGAAAGAAATAAGTAATTTTGAAAGCAAAAAAGTCACATCACTATAGAAACTACATTCCAACTATGAAATAACTCATAAGAAATGGCCTCTCTACTTTATTTATCTGAAGAAGATCCTCCCTCTCCTTCTGAAAATGAATAATTTCAGAACATTACGCAATATTCAAGCGCCATTTTACGGAAATAAATTACCCTTCCTCTAAGACTCCCCCGCCCTTCCGCAGATACGGAAGTAAAGAAAGAATCTTCTAAATCAGTCCTCAGATTTTTTCGATTTGTTTTGTACGGGGACTGCAACTGAAGTGAATTCATTCATGACTTAGATAGAAGAACTATATAAAGCAAATCTCTAAGAATATTTTGAAAAAATATATATTCAATTTTGTTTTAGCGGATTATTTCTCAGTGAAGGGTACATTACCCCCTTGCGGGCGATGAGATAATTGAAGTGCTGATATAAAACTATAGACTGATAACAGTAAAAGTAGAAACCAGAAAGATTTCTAGAATCGTCAGTCATATAAATATAAAATATATGTACCATGACAAATTGAAGTGAACGCAGTAATATCAATTTGAAAATGCAGCATTTTGTTGCAGTCTTTAAATGTATAACTTAAAGTCTAATTTCACGTCGCAATAAGTTAACTTTAAAATAATTCATTTAGTAATGGTAAAACGTTTCTTAAATAACTGATCCTTTTTTCCAAGAATAAAACTAAACGGGGAATTAAATGACAGATGGAAATGCAGTATACAGAAAATGATCTAAATTTTAAGTTTAGACGCACAATATCATTTGCGATTTTTCACACTGATGTAAGTTTCATACTGGTACTCAAGGAAATCTCCCCTACCGGTTTTAATTTATTTCTCTTTGCACGCACGAGTATACCCCAAATACAATAACGATAATATTCACGACATAGTATTTCTGTTTTAATGAAAAATATTAAAGAATTTTCCAATCAAAATTCGCACAGTTCAATCTAAATTATGCACACAAGCATGTTTCTTTTTCCTCTGGGAAACTACGGCATTGCTTTATAATGAAGTTTGCGAATTATTTGAACCAATGATTCGCAAGATTTAATTATTTCAGAGTCTTAAAACTTGCAGTTTAAATTAAATGACACTCCGGCATGTTCGAAAGTCAATTTTTCTTTTTAATGTGTTCAAAAGACAACTTTCCCACTCTTCTCCCCACGCCTACTTTTACTCAGTTAACCAAAGTTGGACACACCACCACAGATCGGTGGAAACTATTCAAAAACACAAGCAGAAAATTGAAAAAACACCTCTCAGAGTTTGTGCCTCGTTCAAAGGAGGCCTGTGTCTCAATGACACACGATCTCGAGAATTTTTTGAGGGCGTTGGGCACCTGATAGAATTTCCAGATACTTTCACATTTGGATGGTAGCATATGTGAATGACTAAACTACTTTTCCGCACTAATGCAATTTGAGGGAGTAAAGGTTTTTTTCGCTCGGTAGTAACGTATACACAATTTTAAGCGTAAGTTTGCACCTTATTGAGTTGGCTTTCCGTTTTCAATTTACTTTAATGGTTAAGATTTTATTGGTGAAATTTTATCCATAACTTTAACGCCATTCTCATCAATTGGTATATCATTTATTTCTGTTCGTAAACCAGTTAGGAATATAAATTCTACATTTTACATTTTCACACTCAGCTTCCCATAAGGGGCAAGAACGAAAACCATCCTTTCCCAATTTACGCGTCTTGAGGAGAAATGCTCCTAATATATTGATCTCATCAATTCCTGCTGTCGCCATGACATGTGCTGATTATGATGCCATATCTCAAGCCTGCGCCGAGCTGACATCCACTTTGTTCCTGTCTGTGGCTTCATTCCTTCAGCCTGGAATTTCTCCGGCCAGCTGCCTATAAGCAATTCATAAGATTCTGCTCTGCTGGAGAAAGGACAAATATTATGTTAGCTCGCAGATGTATGGAGATGGAAATGTATGATTGTATATTGATTTGGTGGCATTTGTTATAAGAGGAGAAAATTAGAGCCTGCCGCTCCGAGACATGTTTGTGGACATTAATGAATGCACAAAAGTGCACAATTTCTTTGAAAGTTACAACACACAACATGTTAGTGAAGAAATCCCAAGCAGGAAAATTTTTTTTTGAAATAATTCACAACAGAGTACGAATGAAAGTAGTACCATAGACCCTCTTTTCTCAACCTTTTTAATATTACAACCCCCTTAAAAGCATGCATATATATTCAGTGGCGTCACTACGGGGGGGGAGGGTGCGGTGCATCCCGGGTGATACCCTTTTGGGAAGGGTATCATCCCTCCAACACCCAAGGGGGTGCCCCCCTTGGGTGTTGGAGGGGGCACCAAAGGGAGTTAAAAGAGTGTTTGTTAAAAGGGTGTTTCAGTCATAATTCTATGGAATATTTCAACAAATTATGACTGAAAATAAATGTCGTTTACTGAAAATTACACCAAATAAATGAATTGGATTTTCTCAAGATTTTTTCCCACAAATGAAATATACTGAAAATAATATAAACTACAATTATAAGCAATACAACGAAGCTTTTTTCTTGGAGGGGGAGGAGGGGGGTTGACCCTACAAATTACCGCCCTAGGTGAAACCCATGCTAGGTACGCCACTGTATATGTATAAAACCTTTTGACCCCGATATTTTATTTTTACAACATTGAATTTTGTACCATTTGGTAATGATTTTAAACACTTTTTATATTAAAAGATTGGTTCGTGGGAGAGTCTTGCTTATTTTCACAAATTACGACTTCCCCGCCCTCTTTGTTATCTGAACGCAACCCCTAGGTTGAGAAGCAATGCAAAAGAAAAAATATGACAATAATAATAAAAAATGAGGACTAAATTTAAAACAAATAATGACAGAATGTGTGGAGCATTCCGGTGGAGCAATGTGTAGAGAAATGGACATATGCAACGAAATAAACAAAATCTTCAAAAATATCGAAACTTGACCATCGTAAAAAATGGTGAGAAAAGATTGAATAAAACCTTCGAGAAATTAACTTACATTATATTTTTCCCACAACACAAAAGTTACAAGATAATTTTTGTTGAAGCAATCGAGCTGAACTATTTCATTAATATTTGAATATAATAAGTCTGATATTCGGATAGGATATTTGTCTTGTGTCAGTTGTGCAAAGAGCTTTCACGATATTCATCTTAAGGGAAATGAATTCTTGATGCATTGTTTAATAGATGTATCGAATGCTGGATGAATATACTCGCAATAATATCGCTCCAAAGAATGCTTGCTCATTATAAGGTACAATAATTCAAATAATTAGTGACATAGAGCATGAGGTGGAACAAGACTTATAAAATGTACAATTATGGGAGGCGCAAAATAATGTAATTAATGTATTAGTTCAATTAACTTTTTTTTCCCAGCGTGATATGCATTGTCTTATTTTATGTAGAAGTTACATGACAATATTGTATCGTTCGAGAGATTTTCAAAAGTAGTTAGTTAGAGTTTTGTAATGAGCGATTGAGTACGATAGTTCCTCATGCCAATAAAAGCATCTTTTTTTATAAATAATTGTTCATCCGCTATTTAATGTGTATAATTTCAGTGAAATGCTTTCTGTTTATCCTATTTGGAACATTGAAGTCATAACTTCTGATTACGACAGGAGTAAGCATGTTTCTAAGATATCGACGTGCGATGACTTATTGAGAATGTTTTAACAGGAGGTATGATTTACTCTGATTTCGAAACTATATAGAAAGAATAAATCTCATCGAATTTGCAGACATATTGTGTGACTGAGCTGTGCATCTCAGTCACACAACGTATTCCTATGCATATAGGAATACGTGGAAGTTATTTTAAAAAAACATTTAAAAAATGGAGAAAATATAACTAAACAATTTAACAAAAGTTTATAAGGGGAAAATTTTGAAAGTCTTTTTATGAATTTGACTGATTATTTGTCGACTGAACTAAATTATTCAAGTAATTCATAAAGTACACTGAAAGGACAAATTTATAAAATTAGCCTAAAGTTCAATTTCACAAATGAAATTACATGCTTGTTTCAAACTTGTGTAAAATGAGAAAAAATGCATCCTTACTTCTGTGTACTCTGTCAAGTGTGATATTTAAGAGTTGAGACAATTGCTACATTTGTTCATTTTCCTTATTTAAATATTTTGCTCTTCTTCACCTTTTCTTTTTGAACTTTAATGTTCAAATTAATGTACACGCACACGTTAAGAAGTGCAAGAAAATATATTTTCCTCGTGATCACATTTATCACTAAAACATTTGTTGGACTGCTTTTACTATTTTATGATGAAGTGCTACCTGTCAACGGCAGGCACAAATTTAGCAAACGAAACTTAACTTTTGTTTAAGAAATCTAAGCATAACGACGGGTGAAGGAGACGTGGAAACAAAGACTTTCAGCCCGATGATATTGATGATGGTTACAGACCTTTTCGCGAGTAAACCATAAGTCATCTCATGTTTGTAAAAGTGTTGGATATTTTTTACAGAAAAATACTTTTGTCAAACGGTTAAAGTCATAATTGTTATCCAAAAGATCAAAAAGGTGCAAATTAACTCAAGACGTCAAAAACAATATTGTTTCAAAATAGACGGAGACTTTTTTTTTTCAAATTTTGTAAAATAAACTGTTGTTCGTAATGACTTTAAGACAAACTTCTAAATACCCATCATCACAATGATTGTTTTTTGCAAATCAATATTTATTTCTTATTTTATTTTATTTTACGATTTGTTAATTTTTTAATTCGTTTTCTTTCATTTTATTCTTTAATTTTTTGCAGACAAAGTAATATATAAAAATGTAATAAAGAACTAAAATGGTATGTCATTTAAATAAAATATGCGGTTGATAAAATGACTTTTAGCTTTGTCGTCAGGGTTTTTTTCATTTTTGCGTATATTTAGCAGAAAAGAAATTAAAATTAGTTAAAACTTTTGAAATTTTTCTTTTAAAAATACGATTATAAAAGTACACATTAGGACAATTTTCTAAAGTTCTTAAAATTGCTTTATGTGTAGTTTTAAATATTGTTTTAGGTTTAGAAAATTAAAGTGCACGCATTTTTTATAATTACTTCAAAACTAAAACAGGAAAAGAAAAATGAGGTGATATTTTATTTATTAATATTGGTTTTAATAATAGTCTTTTCATTGTTAATTTTCTATTTGCTAGATATTTCAGTTTTAATTTTTGTTGCTACTCCATTATTTTATATCTATAAATGTATGGTAAGTTGTTTGATATATAATTAGTTAAAGCAATTTAAGTGAGAGCGTTTTTTAAATATAAGCATGTATGTCGCAAAAATGTAAAAGGAAAACAGGTGAAACTTAAGGAAACGTGAAAAGAGTTATGCATACTTTGTTCTTCTTTCTTTCTAATGGGGCTGCGTATAGTCAGTAACCTTTGCAGACCTAGTGACACTCCCTGGAAACCAGCATCCAATTTTTCAAGTTGCTCTACTATCGGCGGATGTCATGACCACATGAAAATTTTGACGCTCAGTTTCCGCCTAGATGGCGGCACCTGAGCTCTAAATGATGCGAAACTGCACTAGGAATTTAATTTAGCCGAGAGTATCAAAGCCAAACAGATAATCAAGGGATCTTTAACATGCCGCATAATCACACGACATGGGCGCTAACTATTTTCTGCATCTTGAAAATCCACCAACTTGGGCCGCCAGTTTTGATCCTGCGAACGTGGGCGTACTAGGACAGTACCTTACCACTAAGCCACCGTGCCGGCAAGTTACCCATAGTTGCGAGATACATTTTACCAAGCATGTTTCCGGAATAAAATGTAACACACTAGTATGCATTTAAAGTCATGAGCTGTAACAACTAATAAATTAAAAATGAACTTTGAAACATAAACACAATGAAGTTAAGATAAAGTGAATCAAGTCAGTGTGATCAGAGTAAATAATGGCGTTTATTGGGGGAGGAGTCCCTTTATATAAGCTGATTTTTTTTTTTTTTTGTATTAATTCGACAACAAATTAGCAAAAACAAGACTTTTTTTCATGCACATGCTGGCTTATTGGAGTGCTGAATTTTCATTCTTTATTTAAATTCCTTTAAAACTGCTGTATTAGAGTCATTTGCTCGCGCGTAATTTGATTAGTAACTTTAATATTCGATCGTAAATTTTTCTCTACAATGTATTTCTCTGTATTCAAGTAATACGCGGTTCTGCTTTCTAAAGAAGCTCGCATCATGAAACAGTATAAGGTATTTACTTTTTTGAATAAATATAAATTTTATTTATTTATTTTTTCGTTAAAAAAGCAAAGACAAAATATGACAGCCCAGAAATAACAAGTTATAATTTAATGCGACAGAATTACTCTTTAATGAACAGCAAGAAATAGAGTTAAAACCAATTAAAATAAAGATTTTTTAAATAATGTTTAATTAAGAAAAATTTTGTATAATTTTAATAATAAACAATGCAAAGGAGCTAAACTAACAAAATTAGCTCATTAGTTATTAGATTGGGTTTTTTTCATTTATTTTAACAAATAGTCACAGACGAATACTAACATATTAGATTGGGACTGTAAACAACTGTCTTTTAAAAATTAACTTATCAACATATTTTTCTTCTTTACGTGAGAACGTTGCAGCCGTGAGTGTGCAAGAATATTAAATTTACAAAAGAAAAAAGAATAAAAAACCCCGAAATAACGATGAAAACGTATGTATGGACCTTGGAACGAACAATATTCATTAATCACCGTCTTCGAGATTTTATATCGGTAATATTTATATTAATACAAAAAATATGTTAGCTAACATTACGTCACTTTTCATTGTTTGTTTATTTTATTAGTATATCTTTCGAAAACGTATGCCCCTAATATTTAGAACTTCAAAAAGTAAAGCAAAAAAAGTATCAAAGTGAATTTCTATATGCAAATACACTCATCCTCATCAACTTTACAGAAATAAGAACGAACTTCATGCATTTTAATGCATTAGAAAATAACTCATTTATTATTAAGCAAATATAAATGCAAAACGTCGAGGGGATTTTTTTTTCCTGATTTTTCTTCTAACAGTGACACTTCTATTTGCCTCCTTTCATAGTGTTCCAATTAGAGCTCCTGCTATTTTGCATATCTTTATAAAAAGGAACATGGTTTGAAAAACATTTGCTTCTGTATAAAGCAAGAAAGGTAGCCAAGGTTTCATTATTCATGCAGAAGGAATATTTGCATTTCCATGAAAATATCTTTTACTTCACAAATTGCGAAAACGGTTATGCCGTAGACTATACAGTCGTCTCATTATAAGTTTAGAAGAACACAGAATCGAATTTTTTTTTTTTTTTTTTTAGAAAAAGTGAAGAAATACAGTATTTGCTTTTTCGTGCGAAGAAACATTACGCAATTTATTTAAGCAATTTGTTCTTAGACATAGTTTTGCAATCTTTGCATAAAGTATTTTACACATACAATAGAATAATTTAAAAGGAACTAGTTTCGGCTACAGTTACAAAATCTGTAGATCTGTAACAAATATCTATATTCATGAAAACTACTAAGCTTATAAACGTAATTGCGAAAGTTTAAAATAGGGAATGCCAATATTTATTTACCGAGTCGCAATATTTATCCTATATATCAGCACAGACTGTGTAGTTGCTACAAGTGTTAGGTCATGTTGAAAATCAAGTAAAAAAATTCATATATTAAGAAGAAAGCTGTTCAAATATTATTTTATAAGTATGAATCAGTTGCAAAAAATTTTTTTGGAAACGTAAAAGATATACATTAAAAATAAATATTACAACTTTATCTTTTATATGAAGGTACAACCCTTTTTTGGCTCATGGTGTTTTAAAGTTTAAACTCCAGTAAGTGTTAACAAATATACGCTTGAGATACTTGACCGCTGTTGCCATCAGAAATAAGCTGAAGGCGTGCCAGTTATGTTGAGAATGACAACACTATTTCCTCCAATAAAACGTTACTGATGTAAAGGTCTTGAATTTGATTTCAGACAGATTTGTGTATTCCGAGAAAATGGAACACGGAGTTAAAAGTTCTGTTGTGTCTGAAATACGTTAAGTGTTCTCTTGTGTTATTTTGAATGCTCCTTCATTATTCCTCACAAAGCTGCTGTGAGGTCAGATGATTTTTTTGAATTACCGCCAAATTTTTTGAAACGTAGCAAGTTTTAAATCAGAAGTGTTCTTGATTAATATGAAAGTATGAGGCTAACTCTATTTTTAAAAAAACAGGGAAGTTACCCCACTATTAAAATAAGGGCTTCATATCCTCCCAGATATCCTGAGAAAACACATATTTTAACGTCTCTGCACACTATAAGCAGCTTTCATGGACAAAACTGTCCCACAAAAGTACCTTTTTACATGGAAATAAACGATAGATGCTTATCTTTGCCCTATATTGGACAAGAAGCGATCTATAAATTTTTGAGATGATATAACTGAGCAGATCTAATATATCGATCTCATTAATTCCCTCCATCCTTGGAGCGGCCACTGATTATGACGTCATTTCTCACAAATTCTGGGAATTGACATCCTCTTCATTCTTGTATGGAGCATCATTTACCGCAGAATGCTTTTCCCACACCCCTGTGGAATATTTACAGGAGAAATAACCTATTTTTTGTCAAGAATTGAGCGTGATCAAGGGAAAAATTTATTCAAGAATGAAATGTGGTTGTTATCGCATGTATTACGATCAATTAGAAAATTATTGTGTGATAACATACGTGTTAATATAAAATATTAGTGATTGTGATTCATTTATATGTCTCATTGCAATAATTTAATTTTATTATTTTTTTGTCAATGTATCGTGCCTTTTTCATGCATAAATGTATATTTTCAAACAACGAAAAGTATGCCTTTTTTAAATTTCTGAAATAGAAAAACATCCAAAAACATTTTTTTTTATTCACAACAACTTTTTATTGACAAATACAGAATTTCATGCTACAAAACATGCTTTAAGGGTTTAAAAAAATTATAATTTTTTTTTTTAGCTTTGTGAATTCTGAGGACATGAGTTTGGATCATTTTTTTCAGACGTGAATTTTCCGTGTTTTGAAGTATTTTTTTGCCGAAAATACGTAATTTTGGAAGACTGTTTCCTTCTTTTTTATTTCTATGACACATTTTAAAAGTATCCTGCGTACATACCTGCTAATTTTTAGAAATTACGTGCAAAATTTGAGCATTTTGTCGGTTTTTGAGCTTTTAAGGGTCAGTTCCAATTTTTTAGGCATTTCGAAATCCGATTACATCGGCTGCGATAAAACTTCATAGGTCTCGTGTACTATCTGATTCTACCTCTTGACATTAATAACTTTGCAATACTTACTGTATAGTAATTATAAAATGCTATTACAAAGTTTATTCTTAAAGAAGTATAAGAATAATTTTTATTCATCCAGAACATGGTTAATTCCGAGGCAATTTTTTGTCGTGTAATAATTGCAAAAATATTCGGCAATGATGTTACGGCAGTGGTGTTAATGTCACTGATGTTACGGCCGTGATGTTAATGGCAATAATATTAATGGCAGTGATGTTAATGGCAGTGATGTTAATGGCAGTGAAGTTAATGGCAGTGCTGTTAATGGCAATGATGTTACAGCAATGATATTCAAGTGTTAAAATTTTCTAGCGGGATGTTCTTTACAAAAAGTTCTTGACGAATGAGATTGTGTAATTTTTTAAGCATTTATTTGTACATGTTTAACACGCTTTTTTTTAAATTGCTTTATGGTTGTAAGCGAGGTTTTTTTTTTTGCTTCCACGTTAATACATTATACTGTGTAATTATAATATTTAAAATATACATAGCAACGTCATTTTTTTCTTTGAAGAATAAATTACCTTTGTTCATGTCTAGATTTTTCTACGCTGTCTACATCGTTACATCGTTCAAGTAAACCATTTTCACGTGGAACATATCTTTTATCTATTTTACTAATTTATTAAGTTACTTTTTGCACATGTCCTCTAAAAAACACATCTTTCCTATTTTTTTTCAAATAATTGCACTTTCGGTTGTGGCTTGCAAGGATCGATTGTGAGACGAATTCAGCAACAGTATCAAAGAACGTTTAGTTTATACTGCACATTATTTTTCATTATTTTGATGTAACGACCGTGTGAAATGGTTCTCTTGTGTATGTTTGGGAGAGGAAAAAAGGAAGTTTTGGTTCTGACTGGTTTGTGTTTTTTTTTTTTTTTTGCCAATTGTCCCTGTATTTGGATTGATAATTTGCATTTAAAATCCGTGCGGAACCGAGAGCAATTTTAAGTACAAAATAAAATTTGAAAACCGGGATTGGTATTTTTTCCAGGACTGTCATAAACTGGAACACCGGGAAACCGGGACAAAAATAGAAAAAAACTGGCAAAAGCGGAAAGAAATACTAATTGTTTTAAATAATGAGCAGTAAGGTCTACTATTTAATAAGTTTTCAATTGTAGAACTAATTGTAATGTTTTTTTTTGGGTATTATTGAGTACCTTTATTTTGTTAATTTATAAATATTACAATTAAAACAACTGTTTAATGAAAAATCCCAGTTACAAATTCTGAAATGATCATAAAATTAGCTCAAAGATGCACAGTGAAAAAACTTCAGTTACGTCTTATAAGGCACCTTGAATTATTTGTTACGTTTTGCTTTTGCAAAAAAGAACAAATAAGACACTTTCTTCACTTTGTCATTTCATTTTTCTGTATTTTCAATTCAAGTCCCGAAACTCACCAATGGCGTTGTCAAACAACTACATCATGACATCAGTATAAAAGTAAAATCCCACCGCCCTTACCTAAACCCAAGTATTGCACTCGACATTAAAATTGGTCAGTAGAGCCTAAAAAGTAACTTTATTTTTTTACTTTCAATTTTGTATATAGATTGTATACAAAAGTATTTGATAGATGTATAGTATTTGCTATAAAATTGAGTATTTTTTATGAACTGTGCATTTCTAATAATATAATACATAGGTTTTACTCATTTAACCCAGTGCTCAAATTAAGTATGAATGATATTGTTTCGTAGCTCAAATTTCTTTTAGCTGATGTCTCAGTTTTGCTTGCAGAAAAAAATTAAATGATGAATGCTATATTTGCGCTTTTTGTCAGTTGGGTGGAAAAAATCTAATTTGTCGGAGACGATTTTTACCAGAATTTTTTCCGTGGTTTTCTTCGGCTATGGCAAAAACTTGCCAACCCTGTTGAAAAGTATGCATATATTACTGTGAAACTGCTCTCATAAGAGATAATTACTTAAGAAATCCTTAAAAATGTAGGTAAAAAAATTAACTTTTAAAAACATTTTATGTCTTACAATTTTATATTCAACGTACGTTGGTTTCAATCTCAGAAATTCACAATACCGTTTCCGTTGTAAAACATTATTTTAAAAGTGTATAGGGTATACAGTCAAATTTCAGAAGCAAATAGAATTTCATGAAAAAATTTCATGAAAAGATACATAAAATCATTTTTAAATTTTACATGGTGCCAGATGAGGCAAAATCTTTTAATTGATAGTCTAAAAATTAAATCATCGTCGTTATTGTAGAAAAGGCCATCTGCTTTTCTCAAAATTATGCTTTAGAAGTTAATTTACAAAACATATTTTTGATATGGATTTAAAATTAGACTCAAATTCTGTTTTAAAATTCTTTGTTTGAAGAAAAAAGCTTTTAAAATAATGTAAATGACGAAATCAGCAAGTAATTTGAAATTATAAGTGATATAAACGGAAGTCAGCAAGTAACTACGTAAAAGTTAATCACTACCCAGTAGCCGTAAAAACGTGATAATTAATAAAATAATTTTTATAAAAAAAACAGAACCGACTTCAAATTATAAATTGCGCTAAAAAGTGAAAAATAAATTCATTCTTTAAACAACATCGATGTGACTTTTGAACATAGTTTTAGAAGTAGGTACAAAATTAGGATTGATAAAATCTTTTGTAATCATGAATCCAATTACAAATATATATATATTCGCAGAATTATCAACAGTTCCAATATGAAGTAGCAAATGATATAATGGTAATGAGACTCATAATTTTGCACCGACTTCTAAAACTATGTTTAAAAGTCACATCGATGTTGCTTAAAGAATGAATTTATTTTTCACTTTTTAGCGCAATTTATAATTTGAAGTCGGTTCTGTTTTTTTTATAAAAATTATTTTATTTTATTATTTTTAGTGTAAATACATTTTTTATATAAATACTCTATTTTTTAAAAAAAATCCATATCAAAGGGCAAAACTTCTTTGAATGAATGGCACTAAAAACTATTGCATGATAAATTCCCTTTTGAAGTTGATTTTAGCAAACAAATTGATTGGATTAATTTTTGCCACAGAGAAGCCTTCAGTCAAACTTTTGCTGTAATTTCTTTTAATATTATAGCCCATACAACAAATATGTTTTTAACAATGACTTTTATATTTATTAATAGATTTCCCAACAAAGAGAAATCAAGCCAAGCCTTTCCAATTAAAATAAAAAATAGTTATTTTTCACCCGTAACGTTTTTTTCTAAAAAACAAATGTAGTCAAATTGATTTGCAATATTTGAGTTAGACGACCCTCTATCGATTAATGAAAAAATCATCAAAATCGGTTCATTTAGTCAAATGTTATGGATGAAAAAACAAAAAAAATACGACATTTCTGACCATAACGTTTTTTCTAATTATCGAATATGGTCAAACGAAAGTACGGGACTAATGGGAAACCACCCTCGAACCGGCTCATCCGGTGAGAACTTATGAGTGGACAAACAAACAAACAAACAAACAAAACAAAAAAAAAAAAAAACGACATACATACAATATGAATGTATGTCGTACATATGAACATATATGTTTTGCTAAGTTCCTGCCTTTGTGAAGTCGGTTAAAAATTAGCTTAAACTGAAGTTAGTGATCCATTTAGAAAACAAAGTTTAATGCTTAAGATTTTTTAAGTGACCATATTTTTAACTCACATTAGGTAAGTATGCTATACTGTTTCTTCTAGAAGCATAATTGTTCCTTGTAATGTAATTTGCAAGGGTAGTAATTAAAAAATCAATGGCATAATATTATACGCGTAGATATTTGTTGTATAAACAAATATTTTTAACATAAAGTTTTAAGAATGTTATATTTAAAAGATTTTTTTTATTTCTGAGAAGAAATTTTTTTTATCATATCTACTTTTTTTTAAGTTTTAAAAACTGCTTTAAATACATTTCTCGAGTGGTATTTAATGCTATATTTCATGTCGGTATGTTTTTCACAACATATTTTTTTTTAGTTTAGCTTGACTTAAAAGAGGGGAAAACCTAATCCAGATGTTCACAAAAACGTATCATGTAATTAAAATGAAGGTTGGATCATTATAACTATAAGTTTCATTATAACTTTAAGTAAACAAAACGAGTGATTGGAAAAACTACTGGAAATTATTTTATAACGCGTTTACTTAAGAAATCTGTACTTCAAATATGAATGTATGAAAGCTTCGAAATTGCGTTCTAGAAATAATTTTTCATACATTTAAAAGGAAGCAAATTTAAATCATGGTTAAAAAACTGTTTCTGCAGAAACTTCTTTGAAATTAATTTATTTAACGCAGTTGCTTGCGAAACTTCTTATCTTACACATTGATGTCGAATTTCTTACACTCTTTTCCTATTTATTTTATTATTTTTTTCATGCATTCTTTCGACTGACTCTCCAATTAGTCACCTTCTGCAACGTTATACAAAAACGCGGAATATTTTTTCATCCGTAAGAACAAAAATTTTTGAAGTTTGGGCGTTTCTCAAAAGAAAATTCAAAACAACTCTTCGATTTAATAAGACGAACTATTTTTTCTAAGACATTTTTACGGACAAAAATAAACTTGTAATTTCTTATATTTTCAACGAAAATATTTGGAAAGTAATTTATTTTGATTTTACATGGAACGTTTTGCTAAGTTCAGAAACATTTTTTCGATATTTAATATTTAGCATTATTTTCCGATCCACCTTAAATGTAATTTATTTCTTGCTCCCCCCCCCCTCCCGGTACTGGTATTTATAGACTATTTTTATCAGCTTGCTTACACATATTTAAAAGTGATTTTTTGAATAAGGGACCAATTTACTTTGATCTATATAGTACATTAAAAGCAAAAGAGCATTACGTTAAAAGGGTATAATTCACTGGCGCCATTAGCAACAACTGTTATACTCCTTTTTACTGCCATGGAATGTGATGCTTGTGTTGTGACGGCAGGGTGGCGTAGAGGTAAGAAACTGGCCGCGTACATCCAAATTCGCAGAATCAAACCTGGCTCAAGTCGGTGGATTTTTAAGATGCAGAAAACCGTCAGCATCCATGTCGTATGATTATGCGACATATTAAAAGTCCCTTGAGTAGACATTTGGCTTGGATGCTCTCGGCTAAATTAAATTCTTAGTGCTGTTTTGCCTCCTTTAGAGCTCAGGTTCTGCCACCTGAGCGTCAAAATTCTCAAGTGGCAATGGCATCCACAGATAGGGGTGCTACTTGAAAGAATGGATGTCGGTTTCCGCATGGATGTCGGTTTCCGCGGAATCAACTAGGTCTGCAAAAGTTAGTGACCATAAGCCGCCTCATTAGAAAGAGATGTTTGTGCTGCAACTTTGTCAGCGCATCTGTAGCATGTGTCCAGATATAGCCAATTCGTTTCTGGTTGTTTCCCATGTTTGATTATGAAACACTTTTTTCTTTATTAGAAAAATAGGGTCTTTGCCAACAAGAAAGATACACTTCTAAGCAATTTTCATTAATGGGTGCTCTATACGTATCGGATGCTGTGTATCCATTCCATTGGAGATGGGAGAGTTATCAAATGCAATTACTACCTAATACTGAGCAAATAACTGCTATTACAGTTGTAATACATCTGGAAACTGTCCAGTCTTTCGCTATGGTAATTTGTGTTGTAGTGCTTCTAAGATCACGACCAAACGATATTTTTTGTGACGTGAATTAGTTGTTTCAATCAAAGTTTTTTCTTTTTCCTGAGAAAAAATCGTACATTCTTGAATGGAGTCCATTACTGCACAAGGATAAAAACGGGGAAATTTTAAGATGAGTTACAGTAGTAGTTGTGGCAATGTTATTTGATGGCTATATGCCATCGTGCGAAGGACGTAGAGAGTCAGATACGCAGCAATCATCAGTAAAAGGTAAGCAACCATCAGTAAGGGTGCATTCTCTCAAAGCGGAACAGCGACGAAACTTTGCAACGTGCTTCATCGGTTCTACGTAAAATGATTAGCAAATTCCAAACTCAATCGCAAAACTGGAACCTGTGTAATAATCTCAGTTTCAAGAAAGAACGATTTTCAAAAGTAGGAATTTTGAGGAGAAAAATTTAACAAATTATTTTTCATACCTTACAACAAAAAGTTTCCCTGAATAAATAAGTTCCATTATTTAGTTATTTAGATATCATCAGCTTTACAAAAGTTTAAGATGTCCTCTATGTAGCTGAATTTATGTATATTCGTCTACCCCCCCCCCCCAAAAAAAAGAGGGGGCAGATGAGATACGTGCGTACGCATGCACACACGTTGGAGATTATGCTTCTTAAGTTTCTCAGTTTTTATAAATATTTTACGCAATTTTTCAGCATTTTAAAGTACAGTAAATATGTAGAATTCACCAAAAGCGAAAAAAAATTTTAAAAACTGTATTTTTTTGTTTTTGTTTTGTTTTGCTAATTCTACATTTTTTCACTAAATGCATACATGACTGAGGAGTATAAACACAATATACATCACCAATAAGTAACGAAAAACAATAATCTAAATATTTAAACCAATGCCTATAATTTAGAAATTTTACAGTTTAACTTCATAAATCCTTTGTTACAATTCATTAGCATGAAGTGTGCATAAACACATGTTTTCTGATTCGGTAAGGAAAGGGAAACGTTTGTTTTGAATTCCGTTTATAGTCACTCCCGCAGGGATTATTTGTTGCTTCAGTATAAATTACCCTGGGGTAATAACAATACGATCCTTAGTTGTTTGACTTTAAAATATCATTCAAGAAAAGTCTTCGCGCAACAGACATGATAGTTAATAACCGGAATTTGCGTCACGAACCAAATTGTGCTTGTGTAATTAAAATAATCCCTTAGAAAGAAATCTGGCGGAAAACATTGTTCTTCAAGTATGTTTGTTTAAGTGTATCTAGCCGTAATATGTCATAAATTATTTATCCAACAGTAGTACATTTCTGACTTTAGTTGGTGAATAATAACTGGTGTATTTTCTTGAAAGATCGCTCCTTAATAGTAAGTCAGTTCATTAGAATCCACTAATGATAAACATAAAAAGCATTGAAAGCATATACATTTGATTTTCTTTCTGTCCCAAGCCCCAAAGCAGCGATTTTCAGATTATCATTAGAATGCTAAACTCAATGTGGCTCCTTTCGAAATTTACGTTCATTTAGAATGCTATTTTAAAATTAATTCATTTGGGTTAGAGTAGTTAATTGCCAATCTAAAGTATGTAGGAAAACTTTACGGAAAGCACTTTGAAAATATCAAAACTGCATCTAGAGTCATTAAGATCATATTTCTTATGTTTCAAAACATATTGAAGAACCGAGTGCAAAAAAGGTACTTTTAATATTAGGGATTAAAATTAAAGCTATTAAATTTAATTGCAACAATCACTTTCAAAAATTACTGTCTTCGGAAAAAATATTCAAAACTATTTCTTGATTACTTTTTAACGAGGTAGTAGAAATCTGATTTGTATTTACATTCTTAATCATCATTACTAGAACCTCATTTCATCATTAAATATTTTTAAAAAGTCAGTAAAAATATCCTTTCATTTCCATGGAAAATTGATTTTATTATTGCTTTGCTTAAAAATATTTTTTTAATTATAATCTGATCGTAAAAATTTATTGTCTTTGGGAAAAGTGCACAAAATTCCTAAGGACCAAAATCATTGCTGAAGTTATAAAGTTAATTCGCTATTTGACAGAAAATTAACGTTAAAACATATTTTAAAAACTTCATAATTATTATCCTTTCATAAAACATGGTAAATTTACATACATCTATACGATTATGTGTATTTCAAAATATCATGCAGTTTCATATTTCGATCTCGGAAAATAAAACTGCATGATTCTGAACATTTTCTAGTTCTTGAAATTTTGCACATTAAATTTTAATGTGAAATATTTTTTAAAAAGTTATTTCACCAATCTAGAAATACTTGAGCATTTTTAATTTTTCAATATAGCCAAAAATATGAGTTTTTATGCTTGTCGAATAAAAAACAAAACATCAGTTCTTCAGAAAGAAGTTTGCAATTATAACAGCTCTTTTTAAAACAAAACTTACAATTTCTCGTTATTTATATTTTCTTTTAAAAGTTACTATTTACAAAAATTTAAAAATGAATAAAAACCGTAAGTAATTGAATTAAGTGCTAAAGGCATACTATTACATCTCGATATGTCTGCTACTACATTGATGCTTTTGAGAAGTATCCACATTCGAAAGGAAAAAAGTGTTGTTCAAAAATATAATTGGACACCTATCCCATTCCAGTGCCTAAAAAAGTGTTTTTCTTGTTTCTCTGCTACTTAAGGAAGAGAAAACTTTACCGAGTCAAATTTTGTTTCTTATGCTCTAAAAGGACGCTTACTCGATTTTGTGTCAAATCCACGCCCAAGCCACTTTTAGTATCCATATATTTTCCCGAAAGCATCATTCAATCCAGCCCCTACGGTCAAGGATATTCGCAACCATTTGGCGACAACTTGGAAGCGTTTCGCCAACTCTGGTGGGAAAAATAAGATCCCAAATCCAGTTTTAATTTGGCGTTATATACAATATTTGGCGAGTTTCTCGTAAAACTTCATATTATGGCATTTTCGAGAAACATTCCGAATTTTTAGCCTGCTTTCCCGTAAAAGTAAAAAAAATAATAATAAAGCATGAAAGAAGGCTTAATGGTATCGTGAAAATATCGTTCGAAATCAAGAAAAGCCAAAAATAAGTTGTCTCTACTAATAATAAAGCAGCAAGTATGTTTGTGTATGTGTGTGTGTCTGTCTGTGTCCGGCGTAGGGCCCAGACCGTTCGGCGGATTTTCATGAAATTTGGCACGAAATTGGTTTGGAACATGGGGGTGTGCAGATCGGAGAGTTTTTTCTGAAATTCGAATTTGTTCTTCTTTTATTCTAATTTATAGCCGAAAGTTTCATAAAATAGTCATTTTCTATGGGAAGGAATTATCGCATCGCTTCGAGCTTGATACCGTTGAAAAGCGCGTAAAAAACTACCTCGGAAGGAGTTTCGCTCTGCGTGCGAAAATTCGAAGCCTCTAAATTACCTATAAAAATAGTTATAAGCATTTTTCTCTGCAGTTCGAAATTATTTTTTCACGGTAATTAACTTTAATTTTAATTGTTACCATGCCGACTGACTATTAATCCTTTTTAGCCTACTTTCCCGTAAAAGTAAAAAAAATAATTATAAAGCATTAAAGAAGGCTTAATGTGTCGTGAAAATATCGTTAAAAATCAAGAAAAGTCAAAAATAAATTAAGTAATTAAATTAAGATTGAAAAATAAAAAATTTGAAAGTAGGGTTTTGAGATGGGGAAAAAGTGTGTCTGTCGGTCTGTCCGTCGGTCTGTCGGTCTGTCTGTCGGTCTGTCCCCCCCTAATAACTTTTGAACGAATTGTTCGATTCGAAAAATTCTTTTTGCATTCGAAAGATCTCGGTGAGGACATCTAATTTACATATTTTATTTTTTGATTTGAACAATTTTTTGTTCAATTTTGAACAGTTCAAAAAAATTTAACATTAGCGCCTATAGGCGAAAATTAAGCAAATTATGTAAACTCTGGGTACAAGATCCAAGTTCCAATGAACAAGCTCACTGGAAGAAGTTCTTGGCGTGAAATATTGATTTGAACAATTTTTGTTCATTTTTGAACAGTTCAAAAAAAAAAAAAAATAATATAGTGCCTACGGGGAAATTTCAATCCTATATAAATCCTGATCTAACGGACCGATTTGCTTGGAACAAACTTTATCGGAAAGCTCTTATGACGTAGAATATGTACAGATAAAAATTTCGTCCAGAACTAACGAGCCTATTTTCTTATGAAATTTTTTGATCGGGATTTTCAAGAATATTTTTGAATTAATGAAAGATTAAATGAATAAGCAAAATAATGAATGAATAAATGAGTGAATAAATACATGAATGACTGAATAAATGAATGATTGAACGAATCTGTATTAACCGTTGAAAAAGACATATTTGAAGCAATTAAGAACTAAAGCTAAACGAGAAGGAGAGAGAGATAGCTAGATTATAAATTTGAAGCTGGTGTATACGGGAAAGTAGGCTCGTATAGTTCTAGACGGAACTTCTTTTTTCTTTTTACGAATTAAAATTTATTGCTTGCGGTTTTTAGCATTTTGAGGAGCAGCCGATTTTTAATTTATTTCTTTTTTTGGATTTTGATTATTATTTTTTTAAAACGAATTAAAATTTATTTCCTGTGGCTCACAGGCGATTGATAGCTTTATTTTGATTTCCTTATTTTGACATGTATTTTACGGGACCATTTTACATACTGCACAGGGGTTTTTAAAAGAAATGTTATCCTTTATAGCGTTTTTTTGTTATTCCAGCTTATTATTACTATTTATACTTTCATTTATTTTTATTTTTTCGCCAGTGAATTAGCACATATGTTATTTTCCTATTTGAGCTCGGATGAAAGGTTTATTCCGCTTTCAAAGCTTGGCTTGCTGCTGTTTATTTCTGCAAGCTACAAAATTTCGTCTTTCTGTTTTAAGCCGGGTCCAAGCGCTACGTTCTCCACAACCTTTTGTCTGCGCAGTTCAACATATGACAGATAAAACGTTGCGTGTAGATTGGAAAAGTGCGCAGCTTTGAGTCCGGTGCGAAGACTGTACAGTTGCAGCGATAACTGAGCTAGAAAGCATAAGATGTCTTTGAACTGTGCAGACAAATCGGCACATGTAGACGGTATCACCCTTTTCAGATTCATTTTGTTTCTCAGTTTCAATTCGTCAGGCGACAATGGCCGACTTTCGGCGCGATGTTCTCGGGAGTTTCTCACAGAATTTATTGCATTATGCGAACGCTTCCCATGCATTTAGCGTGTCAAATCCAAGGAGTATAGTGACAGGGATAAAAGGGGGAGGCTTATGAGAGTTTAGTGGAAAAATTCAAAGAAATTGATGCAAACAGAGAAGCAGTTGTAAATAATTAATTCTTTGAGACGTGTTTACCGTAAAGAATTGCAAAAAATAAATCGATTCGATCTGGGGCTGGAGACGAAATCTACAAGCCATCTCTCTGGTATTTTGATTTGTTACATCTCCTAAATGATCAGGAGACACCAAGGCAGTCTAGGAATACCATGGATGAAAATAAAGAGACTGCAGTTGTCGAACCACCAGAACAGGCAACAAAAAACTATTTATTTTATGTAATCATTTGACCACTTTGAACTCCGGGTACTTCTGAGACGTTCCAGTCTTTTTTTTAACATGACACCATGCCAAAACTGACCAGAGTAGTACCTCCTTCATGACGATATCGCGCAAAACTGAGTGAAATATACAGATATCTCTGCACAATGTAGACGCATAAAAAACTGCAACGTTTTCATTCAGTCTTAAGACTGCGCACTGTTCAATTTTGAACAGTTCCAAAAATTTTAACATTATCGCCTATGGGTGAAAATGAAGCAAATTATGTAACTTTGGGTACAAGATCCAAGTTCCCATTACAAGCTCACTGGAAGAAGTTCTTGGCGTGAAATATTGATTTGAACAATTTTTGTTCATTTTTGAACAGTTCAAAAAAAATTAACATACCGCCTACGGGGAAATTTCAATCCTATATAATTCCTGGTCTAACGGACCGATTTGCTTGGAACAAACTTTATCGGAAAGCTCTTATGACGTAGAACATGTACAAATAGAAAGTACATCCAGAACTAAGAAGCCTATTTTCCTATGAAATTTTTTGATCGTGATTTTTAAGAATATTTTTGAATCAATGAATGAATGAATAATATTAAATGAATAAGCAAAAGAATGAATGAATAAATGAGTGACTAAGTACATGAATGACTTAATAAATGAATGATTGAATGAATATCTATTAACCGTTGAAAAAGGTATATTTGAAGCAATTAAGAACTAAAACTAAACGAGAAAGACAGAGAGAGAGAGAGAGAGAGATAGCTAGATTATAAATTTGAGTTCGGTGTATACGGGAAAGTAGGCTCGTATAGTTCTAGACGGAACTTCTTGTTATTGTGTGTGTTTTGTAAAAAAAAAGGATTAAATGTGTAGGAACTCTGGTTGATTGCCGTGGGCAGCTAATTTTAATTATGTGGAATGCAATACATTTTAATAGAGTAACATAATTTACACCTAAAAAATTTATCACTATATACACAATGGCAAACCGACTGATATTTTCATTTTTTAACACGGGCATAGCCGTGCGGGTACCGCTAGTAATTAAATAAAGATAGAAAAATAAAAAATTGAAAGTAGGGTTTCGAGATGGGGAAAAAGTGTGTCGGTCGGTCTGTCGGTTTGTCTGTCTTGTCGGTCTTGTTGTCTGTCGGTCTGTCCCCCCCCCCTAATAACTTTTGAATGAATTGTCCGATTGGAAAAATTCTTTTTGAATTCGAAAGATCTCAGCGAGGACATCTCATTTCCATATTTTACTTTTTGATTTGAACAATTTTTTGTTTAATTTTGAACAGTTCAAAAAATTTTAACATTAGCACCTATGGGTGAAAATGAAGCAAATTATGTAAACTCTGGGTACAAGATATAAGTTCCCATGAACAAGCTCACTGGAAGAAGTTCTTGGCGTAAAATATTGATTTGAACAATTTTTGTTCATTTTTGAACAGTTCAAAAAAAATTAACATACCGCCTACTGGGAAATTTCAGTCCTATATAATTTCTGATCTAACAGACCGATTTGCTTGCAACAAACTTTATCGGAAACCTCTTATGACGTAGAACATGTACAAATAGAAAGTTCATCCAGAATTAACAAGCCTATTTTCCTATGAAATTTTTTGATCGGGATTTTCAAGAATATTTTTTAATTAATGAATGATTAAATGAATAAGCAAAAGAATGAATGAATAAATGAGTGAATAAATACATGAATGACTTAATAAATAATGATTGAATGAATATGTATTAACCGTTGAAAAAGGTACATTTGAAGCAATTAAGAACTAAAGCTAAACGAGAAAGACAGAGAGAGAGAGCGATAGCTAGATTATAAATTTGAATTCGGTGTATACGGGAAAGTAGGCTCGTATAGTTCTAGACTTAACTTCTTGTTTTTCCTGCAATCTTTTTCTATCCTAGTCAATAAATATAGTTATGTTCTTGGCTCAGCACTATTATTACGCATTTTTCCTATCGTTGGTAATAATAATTAACACGAAGTTTTTTCTAGAACTCTACGAGCCTACTTTCCCGTATACGCCAATATCAAATTGATAATCTCTCTCTCTCTCTCTCATTTAGCTTTAGTTCTTAAGTACTTCAGATATACTTTTTTCAACGGTTAATGCATATTCATTTACTCAGTCATTCATTCATTTGTTTGATTATTTATTTATTCACTCATTTATTCAATAAGTGTTTCATTCATTCATTAATTCGTGCAGAAATATCCTTAAAAATCCAAATCAAAAACTTTCATCGGAAAATAGGCTCGTTTAATTCTGGATGAACTTAGTGTTTGTACATGTTCTACACGCCGTAAGAGCGATCCGATAAAGTTTCTTCCTAACAAATCCATATGTTACATCAGATTGAAATTTCCCCGTAGTATTCAGAAAAATAAATAAACAAGTCTATGTTACTTGTTTATCTATTTTTCTGAACTGTTCAAATAAAAAAATGTTTCCCATTGAAAGCTTCTTCCAATAAGCTTGTTCAAAGGAACTTGGATCTTATCTGACTGAGTTTAAATAATTTTCTCCAATTTTGTCCATAGGCGCTAATGTTAAGATTTTTTTTAAAAAATTGTTTAAAATTCAACGAAAAATTGTTCAAATCAAAAAAATAAATAAGGGGTTGAGAGGTCCTCGCTTCCATCTTTTCAATCCAAAAAAAACAAAAAATCTTTTGAATGGGACAATTCCCTCGATTTCTGACTTTTTTGGCGGGTGGAGGGGGCAGATGGACCAACAGACAGACACACATTTTCCCCATTTCAAAACCGTACATTATTATTATTTTTTTTGTTTTCGATATTTAATCAATTACTTAACTTAGTTTTGACATTTTCTTATTTTTAACGATATTTTTATGATACATAAAGCCTTCTTTCCTCTTTTTTTTTTTTTTTTTTTGCTTTTACGGGAAAGAAGACTAAAAATATAGAAATGTTCGACCCAACATGAACTATAATATTTACTTTTAAAAGCAGAGCACTAAGCTCTTCCCTACACTCAAAAGCTAAAAGCATAGATAAAACATGTTTTCTAACATTGAAATCATGTCACGTGCTATGCTGTTATTTTCTTACTGAGAACATGAAAAGACATAAATAATAAGTCTCTAAATCAGTGCCTTTGTTTAAAACACTTTTTCCCAAACTACATCCGAATTATTAATGCAGAATGGTCCTGCAATTACTTAAATTCATTTTCAGCGGGCTAATGATTAACACAACTGCGAAATTGGTCTCTTGAGCGATGCTGCATGTTAAATCGTTGGAAATCTTAATTAACGGAATTGTTGTCGCATTCCTGATTAAGTATAGCAAAGCCAATTTCATTAACAGCGAAGTTCCGTTCGCTGGATGTCAGTCAGCACATGTCCAACTATGACCATTAGTCACACCGAACGTCATTCTCGAGAAAAGGAATATGTAAATGAATTCGTAAGCTTGGAAGTTACATACGAATTAAGCCCTTGAATTTAAAAATTATGTAACGGGTTAAAGTTATACCCTTTTACTGTCAAGCGCAGGAAAAGATGTGCTGCTAAATATGAAGTAGTTTTGTTTAATTACTTTCGGGGAACTAGCAATGCCGCTGTGTCAGGACTTACCCCTGGAGTAAATATTTCCCATGATAAGAATTTTGTCTCCTTTCTGTAGATAATGTCATAAAATTAGTTGAATATGCATTAACATATATGTCTATATTTTGCTGTTTTCTAAACTTTTCCGATAAAAATCAAACATAATATAAAAGTCGAAAACGATCTGTCTAGAGAAACTGAACATTCTTTTAAACCAGTTAGTCACTTTTATCGGCTGAAGAGCATAACTAACTGACAAATGCTAAGGGATCATTCATAAATGATGTCACGCTTCGAGGGGAGGAGGGGAGTTCGTGAAATTGTGACAAAGTGTGACAAGGGGAGGGGAGGGGGTAGCAAGAAGTGTGACATCATGCATTATACAACATAGCGTGACACGTGACAAAGGGGGGAGGGGGGCCGCTGAAGTGTGACATATTGTGACCAAGGGGGGAGGGGGTCAAATATATCAAAAAAGCGTGACGTCATTTATGAACGGCCCCTAAGTTTTACTTTTCAAACGATTCTTTCCGTATAATTGTTTTGTTATTATTTTTATTATTATTTTATTTATTTATTTATTTATTTATTTATTTATTGTCTAAAGAAAGTGAACTTTCTTTTAAAGAAGTTGGTTTTTATGTTTAGCGGCTTTTTAGCATCACTAACTGACGAAAGATAGTTAATTTTTAAAGGATTCTTTGCGTTTAATTGCTTTATTATTATTTTTACTGTTATTATTTATCTATTTATTATTATTATTTTAAAATTCTTTTACTTTCACATGAATTAACATTTATAGTGTTTTTCTTTCTGGGAATGAGTTCGTCTTTTTAAATAGTATTTCTAAAATTTCGGCAATAAATTAAATGAAAAATTTGTTTTAGGACGAAATTTGGCAGAAACTACTACAACATATGGCTGAGGAGTCCATACTAGATTCCGTTGTGCTTCATTTAGGAAATTCATAAAATAAAAAAATATTCTGGGCTAGTTTTCGCAATAAATTATTTAACCTTAGTAAAATTAAGATTAAGAAATAATTAGTACTAAATTAATGCTAAAACTTTGCATATTTAAGGGGAAAGAAGTAGATATATATTTTCAAAATTTTTCTTTCTTTTATTCGTCATCCGTTTGCGAAGCCATTTAGGATATTAAGTAAAGATAAATGAATTATTCATTTAAATATTCTACTATTTGGATAATTTAATAAAGACTATCATCAATAAAATACTTTTATTTCCTCCTTTTTTGCATTTTTTTTAAAAAATGAATTCATGTTGAATGCCAGATACCAGAGTAATTTTTTGAGCGTAAAGACCAAAGTACAATGAAGTTAAGGGATATTAAAATGCAATGTTTGATCTTTGATGTATTAAATTGTAAAGACTAAAGGATGTCATTGGAATAACAATTACCTCAAAATTAAAGATGGCAACCCTTTTCTGCTTCAAAAAGATCTTAAAATATAATTTAATGAAAAGCAGAATTATTAACTTAACGGCGAAATTATTCATATGCTTTATTATTTTTAAGCTTACTCATACTAAAAAATGAAAGCTAAAAAAAATCATAGGTACTTTTTGAAAAAGGCAGCAACATCAGCAAATAGCTTTTGATGAGATTAAAGGTATAGGCATGAACATAGTGCGTTTATTATATTTCCAAACTTACGATCAAGTTGTGTTATGCCGATAGCTGAAAACAAAACCCAGATGAGATTTTCGATTAATAAATAGTATTTGCAAGTTTTTGCTCGAAAAATAGTAAACTAACTGAATGAAGTATTTATTATTACACATCTTCTTACAAAGTTTGTGTATTGTAAAAATAAAATAATAGCATGATTTATTTCTTAACGTTCATGATAAATTAACTTTTATTTACAAATGAAACTCTTTTTCAAAACAAATGTTTAAATAGATTTTTTTTTAAAAAGGGGTTAAACAAAAGTTTGAGTTGTTATTCTTTTTCAAACCTTCTTGGCAACGTTTCGCACTAGTTCAAAAAACATTAAAATAATAAAATTCATACAAACTTTAAAATTTGGGCAATTTTTAAATATTTCGAACACAAAGTGGAAGCGGAAGATATTTATTGATTAATTTAAAATAGTGTATGTATGTTTATCATGCGCCCATCTTCTTTTAGAACGTTGGCTTATAAAGCTAAGAAAGTTTGAGGGGTTCCTCATCTTTTTAAGGGCTTATACATTGAAGGAACTTTGGGAGTTCCTTAGCTTTTTAAGGGCTTATAAATCTGAGGAACTTTGGGGGGTTCCTAAGTTTTTGAAGGACTCAGAAAGCTAAGGCCCTTAAAAAGCTAAAGAACTCACCCAAAGCGATGGCACCCCAAATTGGCCAAACAATCGGGCAAGCCCCCAACCCCCTAAAAACCACCCCCTGAAAAGTTCAATGGCAGATGCTACACCATGACCCTCCGCCTCCTGGTGGGCACCCCAGGTAGAGCACTTTCCGGAAACAATTTATAAAAAACGCAACGTCGTAATTTTTTTTTTGTTAATGAGTACCTATTAATGACTGCCTTTCAGTAGCTGAAACTATGCAATGCGGTAAGCCTTTATTTATTTTTTCAATTTCTCTAACATTTTGTCATTTTTTCGTGAAACAAATTGTTTGGAATGCATCGTAGTGTTGCGATCTTTGGAATGACTGGTGCCGGTAATTGCATTTAGGATTACACGTAATGTTTTCACAGCATCGATTGTGTATTTAGTACATTTTAACCTGACAGAGTTTGTCTGTAGGAACATATACATCTGCTCAAGATTTTCCTTCAGACGTTTGCAAGCATTTGCGGAGTCTCTGTAGCTGTTTCTATAATGATTCAATTGCGTAATTCATCCAAGAGCATTTGTTGCTTGAAATAGGAAATCGAATCAGCGCCAAAGCAACTACTGTGACTTCACAAATGGTTGAACGCTTATGGAGAGGTATCGAATACCCATATTGTGTGTTATCCGAGTGAATAATGGTCTTAGTGTTTAAGATAATCAGAGAGAGTTCACGCAAAACGTTGTGAAGGTTAAAAAGGGATGTGAATTGCTAAATAAAGTGCAGGAATGATTATTACCTATCACTAATATTTTAATCTTTTTCAAATCCTTATCCATCGATCAATTTGTACGTTTCTTTAAAGATTAAAATTTAAAAAATTTGATCACTTGATCCTTATTTTGGTCAAAATTTACTTTTTCAACATAACGTTTAATACATTAGGAAAATAATACTTGCATACTTCTCACTTTGACAATCAACTTCAACTTACAATAATTTGCATTTTTCTCACTTTAAACTTTTTAAAATTTTTTAGCGTTTTTGAACTTTTTTCGAATAAGCATTGATTTTGCATGTACGTGTGCAGCAAGTGCTTTACATTTGTAAACTACTAATTTTTGATTGCAAATTATGTAAAGATCTACATCGACTATTAAAAAAAATCCTTGGCTGATTTTTAGCTTACCAATGCAAAAATTGATGATGAATCATCTTTCAAGAATGAGCCCACACCCACTCTTAACGATAATTTTCTTACAAAAACTAACGAAACTAGGCTACTACCTCAATCAGATATAAATAACTACCTCATTCAGATAGAATACGTTACGAAGAAGGAGTAAAACTTTAGTACTCTTATAGCTTCAACGTACCACTTCAGCTCAGTGTTTAAAATATAAATTGTATTGACACACAGTGAATGCACAAGTAAAATCGGAGCATGTCATTGAGTTTTGATAAAAGGACATTTCACGATAGTTGGGACATTATGTAGAATCTGAAATATATATGTCCTTGTATTTTCTATAACTTTTGAAAACATTTTAGGAGTTTAGACATAATTACAGGCAAGTATCTTATTACCAACAAGTTTTTAAATTTGTTTCGAATTTACGGAAATTATAAGGATGTTTATGTATGTTACGGACTCTACAGAATGTCCCGAATACCGTGAATGGCCTCTATAGTCTCATGGATTTTGCTCTCCTAAAAAAAATGTTGTAGTTACACCTGTTTCCGTTTTGTTAGGTTTTAGGGTGCTTTTACATACACCAAAGTCCGCAAAGACGTTATTCTTGTCTTTGCTCATCTGCACAAGCGCAGAGCAAATTGTTGCCTTCCAAACTATACTCTGCGGTTACGCAGATGGGAAAAGACAAGACTATTGTTTTCGTCACTTTTGGTGTGCACCCTTAGTGTCAGAAATAATGGCTGCCAAAAACATGTTTTTCAGTCAAGTTTTTGGATGCACGAGATCTTCGTTTGAAGTCTTTTATATTACTTTCATTAAATCGCAGAGGACTTTGGACGGCATACTAAATTCCTTTACGTTAGTGCTCAAGTATTTATTTATAATTATATTCACATGAACATCATACGCTGACTTACTAATAACATCTGAAAATTTTGTTAAAAGCTAGTAGATTTTGATTACATACCACAATACTAATATCTAAAATCTTATTTATTTTTTGTGCTGACGGATTCAGCACTTCTGTTGAGTATGTTTAAAGTCTTGAACCCGTTCCCCGCTTTGCTTCAATGCATTAAAATATGTTTACTGAAAATCTATTCTTGAAAAAAAATCCGGGCTCATCGTTCTTTAAAAATACCTATCGTGCAGATTTAGAAAAAATATGGGAAGACAAGACATCAAGCTTTAAATGTAAAGTTGAAAACATCACAGTTATATATAGATAAACAAAAGATACACGCAAAAGTAAAAAATGTCGGACAGAAGCCATTTGTCGACGCGGTTTCATCAATAGTGTCACGTAAGATTGTTCAAAGCCCGATCCTCTATCAATGTATGCCCCCGATGCAGGATCCTCTCCTCCCCCGGCATATCCCGAAGATCCTATGATAACAGCTATAGGGTTCCATTCTTTTCCAGCGATAGATTTTTCGACGAGGAGTAACAATAACTCATGCGCGACTTCCTTTAGAAGATAGTATTGACTTCCGAAACAAGAAAGGGGATCAGGAACAAGACGAATGAAAGTGGTGAAAGTATAGAACATATTTTATAGTTTTTGATTTTGAATGATCAGAAAAGCATTCTTGATTAATTTGTGAATTGTTCAGCGGGAAGATATTATAAAACATCGGCATACATGAAAATACTGCACACAGAATGGTAACTGTCGATAGCTTTGCCAACGTTATTGGGTTGACAAATGTTTGAACAATATACAAAATAGTTGCAAGATATATTCAAATAGTCTCCAGCTTTTAGAGTATTCCTATAGCAACCATTTTAACTAATTTGATTAGTTTAACAAACTATTGACTGAAACGCCTTCGGTTCTTTCCAGAGGGAACGTGAATTTCAAGTCAGACCTCAGTGCTAAGTCGAATCTAATATTTTTTGACGCTAAGTCTCTGATGAAATTTTCTGCGCGTGTTTAGAGCTTATAAAGTGTGAGTTTTTGTATTACAAAATGGATGAACTATGTGAGAGAACAATTTAGCTATTTTTCCCTTCTACCTATTCAAAATTTCAAAACACTCGTATGTAATTTTCATTTAGAATTTGAGCAAAATAGGCTGGTTTTGAAGGCATATTGGTAATGATTTCAGTTTACGATACATAGAGTATTTTGTTTGGTAAATATAGTGTCCTTACCTCTTTTGGTCTACGCAAATTAAAGGGTAGATGTTTATTTTGACAGACAGTTGAAGTCCGCGCTCCAATTTGCATGTTAGCGATATTTATAATTATTACGTTGTAAAAGAAGAGAGAGAGAGAAATAAAGGAACTTATTTCTTTACGAACTTGTGAGGTGACACTTTGAAAATAGGATTTTAGAACCGTTGGTGTCATATGTGTTGCAGAAATTGAGTCGCCAAGAAAAATAGTAATTCTATAATAGGGCAAAAGCAAAGCCTCCACACACCATGTACTACTTTAAACCTTTATTGCACACTAAAAAATCCAAAGTTTAAGTCAACTATTCTTTGGGACGGTTTTCCTGGTTCTCAATTTCAACACGATTTTTGAATAACTTTTAAATAAGGTTAAAATGAAGAATTCAGTAAATATCTATAACTTAAAGAAGCATTTAGTCCGATCGGGAGAAAATGCACCCCCCCCCCCCCCCACTCTCTTCAGTCATTTATTTTTATTTTTTTATTTAATTTTCAGTGTCAAAATTACATAAAAACAAGAAAACAGAAAATCAAGTTAGAAATTCAAAATCATACAAAGACTTTCTTTTCTGCTCAAGAACTTCTAATAGATAATGGAAATGAAACGAAATGTGAAACAGCCTCGGGGGGGAAGAAAGCAGTTTACACGTACTGCCATCTATACGAGGAAACTGGAAACACAGATGCAATTAATAAGATATTAAGGGAAAAATTTTTAGAACTAAAAAAATAAATAAACAAACAAACAACAAATAGTAAATTATTAAATAAATAAGGGTGAGAAAAATATTTTTTTCTTTTAAAGTTAAAGTATAATCATTTGAAAACTAATGTGTTAATATTTAATTCCAGAAGAAAAATATTTTCCTCCACTCCTACTGAGCTATTCTATAATCTCAATATTCTATTGTAAAATAATGTTTCCTAAAAGTAGAAAACACAGACCCCACCGCATACGCACTCATACAAATTAATATGACTATTGGTATATAACTTCTTTGCGTCTTTTTCACCCCCACTGAACGAATAAATAAACGCCCATCTAGTAGAGATACTTAATTTTTCTTTTTTCCTTGTTTTTAAAAAAAAATCCCGTGACCTAACGATGATAACTCTGCAAACTGCTTTTTATTTCGAATTTTAATTGTTTTACAGACTTGTGAATGTGTGCCCATTTAGTGCCAAGCATGATTGATAGTAAATTTAATTTAGCATGCATGGATTGATTGAAAATGTGAAGATCTTAAGAGATTTTGGATTAGTTCTAATTCCCGGAAACTCTTTTCCCCAGAAGCTACAACTACTGACAAATAAAAAGTGTATTTGGATATGATTGATACAAGTCTCAGTTAACTACTGTCATAGAAAGCACTGTTTAAGAATTACTGCTCTCATGCACTTCCTAAGAGGATGCACGGCCCCACTTAAATAAAAGGAAAGCGACTTCAAATTAAAGACACCTAAATAAAATAAGACACAACCAAACCCACAAAAAAAAAAAAAAAAAATGTAAGAAAATAAAGGAAAAAAGCTGGGTAAAAATTTTTCTCACTGTGCATCGCATAATGTCTGAAAATTGGGATTTGATTATTCCGCTTCCAATCACTCAAAATTATTATATATGCTTTAGGGCTCGACCGATGGCATTTTTTGGCCGATGGGCCGATGCCGATTGTTGGCCGATTGTTCCGAGATCGGCCGATGGCCGATTGCCGATTATTCTCATCTTCCATCGGCCGATGGCCGATGGAAAAAAAAGTCGTTTAAACCATTAAAACGTGTAGAATTCTTGTCAAAAATGTCATTTAAATCATTTACTATTTATTTTTATGTTTATAAAAGCATTAAATGCATTATTCAAGCACCGCAAAATTGTTTGGGGGAAGTTTACATAATAATTAAAACTGAAAGAATCACTCGCGATTCTAGTAAAGTAATTAAACTATTCATAGGCGTAACCGGGTGGGGGGGTTGGGGGTTCAACCCCCCTATTGGGTATTTACTTATTTATTCACACAAAAAAATTTCTGGCTACGGCGTTGCAAAGAACATATTTTTTTCCCCCTAAGAAAATTAAACACATATGCATATGATTTTATTTCCTCTTTCTCTGAGGGGTTGTGATCATGACCAAAGTAAGCAACTCATAATAAAGAGGACTTTTCATCTGGTTATAATCAACCCCCTTATTACCTTGGGGGGGGGGGGGTAACAGCGAAAGGTGGCTTCAATCACCGTACCCCCACACAGACAAACATAGATCCTTTCAATCACTCCAGAGGGTTTTCTTTCCTTCTTGATATCTTTTTTACCCAAAGGCAGCAATTTGGGAATACAATCGCACAAGTAATAAGTTTCGTGGAAAATATTCTCTACTGTGATGGAGTTTTGGTTTATGATAAACCGGTGTTGTAGTGCTGGGGTCTGAAAATGAAGGACCCCTAGCCAACAATTGTCCTAATGGGTTAAACCCTCAAGCTAGGAAGGGATGCTCATCAAGAAACTTAAAGAGCAGTTTGTATTTATTTATGACTTCCTGTCCAAACACCCATTTTGGTAAAATCTTTTTTGTAGATGAGCTGATTGGAAAACCGATGAACTGTATTTGCATTTCATCCTCATTTACAGATGTTCTCTCATCTCTTATATTTTAAATGTTTTTTTTTCTTATTATGGTCCATCACTGATTGCATTACGACTCTGGAAGTCATCCGTTCAACGTTGCCAATCTCACTGCTACGGTTTAATGCTGCATTTTAATTTACAATCAAGTATTATTTATATTTTAGATAAATTTTTAATTATTTCCGGTACATAATAATGTTTGCACTCCAGCGATGGGCACGTTCGTCATCCAAAAAGAAAAGGAAATTTGATTCAGACGCTTTCACTTCTGAGATGTTTTGCTACAAATTTAACAAAACTTTCAGAAATTTACTGTGGGGATGAGCATTTTTGTAGGGGAATTTGGATTTTTTTCTCTAAAATTCCACTATTTCCCAGTTTTAATATTATGAATGCTTGGACATAGAAGATTGCTTAGCGCTAAATATTGAATTTTCTATTGCGTTTGATTTAAAAAATAAACTAATAGATCTAGTAATGAATGTTTAATGGTTTTGTGAATCAAGGCCGTATCCACAGGGGAAGAGGGACCCACGCCCCCCGAGAAATCTTTTGCAATGTATCATATATTCCTCCCTGAAACTTTGCTTAACATAAGTGTGTCTAAGTCTGGGCGCCCCCCCCCCCCGAAAACATATTCTGGATACTGCCTTGGCTCCGGGGCAGGGGGAGCATGTTAAGAATTAGGAAGGGCAGTGTATGCTTCAAAATCATACCCTTTATATATACATATATATATGACTAGAAATGATGTTAATATGAATTTTTTTATATATAATATCTGATAGCTTTTTGATGTATATATTGTAGATGTATGTTTAGATCTTTGGTGAAGTTAGAGGAGTGGATATTTGGGGCTTCTGCAACTTAAATTTTTGTAACTGGTCTTACATCTATATCTTAGGCTAACTCTGGAGGCAAGGGTTCGAGGGCTCTCCCCAGTAAACTTTTTGAAACCTTCCTAGCAATGCAATTTTGGGATACTTTGGTGATGTTAGAGGAAACAGAAAGGAGTTTGGTTACTCTCCGCCCGCAATTTTTTTCAAAATAAAGTCTTATATCTTTTAAGTTACTTTTGGTGTCGCTCGTGATAGTGTTCAATGTCCTTTTCCCTGAAAGTTTCTGAAAGTAAAGTGTCTTAAAAGCGTAATTTCTCTTTTCTTTCTTTTTTTAAAACTTGTGATCTGAATTTTTTGCCGGGGGGGGGGGAGGAGTTGAGGAGTTGACTTGCTCAGAGGGGGTAGCACCCGCCCCCCCACCGGGAGATGCCTGAAATAAACAAGGAGTATATCTTTAGAGACAAATATTTATGACTAGTAAATTTTAAACTCTTTTACACTTCATATTGGTGTTTAGGCTGTACATTTTTAGGGTGACCGCCCCCCCCCCCCTTTCACCAACCATAGTTACGCCTATGAAACTATTTGGAGGTTAAAAATATTAAAAAATGCTATATCAGAGAATTTTCAATTCTTTTTTTTAATCTTTGCAAAAAAAAAAATACTCAACAACTATTGGATCGGCTCGGGTTTAATTCCTTATCCTTCAACATTTTCTCTTTATAACACCCACTGCAAATGCCAAGTGCAGCTCCCTTTATTTTCTTCATGGAGAGGAATGCAGATGTTATGACACAGACTAACAAATAATGTGGGTTTGTATTTTTAACGAAACTGTCAACCCCCTCCTCTCAGATTTTTTTCATGATCCCCCCCCTCCCCCCCCCCCGTTATTGAAAGAAAAGCGGGTACGATTACATGTTTATTTTTCATTAAAAAATTTATTTTAAGCTCTTTTCTGAAATAAAAATAAAATATTAAAAAATTTCGCTCGCAGTATTATCCCTTGTATAGTATATCCCTTGTTCATAACCAAGAGATATTGAATATTGCTTTAAAAACATAAACGTGAGATTTTTTTGTCATTACAAATGAATGCTGGGTCTTAAGAACTAATCTTATTAGATTTTTTTTTCTTATGAGTTGAAAATTACACTGAAATACTTGACATGCTCTTTGTATTTTCATGAGCGCAATGTAAGGCCACCGAAATAAACCAATATTTTGAGCACCCGCAGTTTTCTGTTGACAAATAATCTTCTGAAAACACTTGATCGTTTATAAAAATTAAGATGTATTTTTTAAAAAATTATATATTTTTATATACGTTGACAATTTTTGAAATTAATGAAATTGTAGCATTTTTATTAAGGTATTGTTCCACCCTGTATCCCAAACTCGTTTTTAAAGAATTAAATTTTTGAAAATTGCAAGTCGAACTTGGACACATAAAATTTCGATCAATAAACATTTATTTATACTGAAAAATTGATTCATATTTTTATCAATATGTTCTATGTTGTACAAGAAATATTCTAAACTGAAAGCAGATGCAACGAGATTGTTGTACAATAGCAGAAAAACCGTCAACTGTCCAACACGTGGCATCAAAAAAGCCAGAAAAATGCGCTAAAGAAACGAAGTATAAACTGAGAAAAATTAAAATAATTATCGTATAAAAAATGTTAAGATGCGTTTTGAAAAAAATTATATGCATTGATCAATTTTTGAAAATAAAGCAATTTTAGCATTTTTATTAAGATGTTATTAAATCCTGTCGCGCGAACTCGCATTTTGAGAATTCAATTTTTAAAAATTGCAAGTCGAACTTGGACACATAAAATTCCGATCAATAAATATTTATACTGGAAAGTGTTTCTTATTTTTGACCAATTTTTTCTATGCTGTAAACTAAAAATGAAATAATGAGAACAACCGCACACTAAAAGCAGATGCAACAAGATTGCTGCACAATTGCAGAAAAACTGTAACACGTGGGATCGAAGAAGCAAAAAAAAAAAAAAAAACCGCAAAGAGAAAATGTTTACGCTGGTAAAAATTCAAATTATTATCGTACTTTGATTGAGTTTACTTTTTATTGTTTACAATTTCGGAATAATAAGAAACATGACAAACTAAAAGCAGATGGAATAATATTATTGCACAATGACATCTAATGCACTAAGTCATTATTAAAAGAAAAACGGACAAAAATGAGGCAACTAACCTAGTGCAAAAAGTAAATAGCACCCATAAGACGCCTCTATGACTTTTACTTAAACATATTCTATTTCGCGAGCTGCTCTGCTCAAAGAAAACTATTTTAATAATGAAGGTTTTCGGGCAGCGATCGCTTAAACTAGTTTTCCGAATTTTTTATCAAATACTTTATAGAATGACATTATTTTTGTATTGTTTTTTAAACTTATGTGCTGCCTGTTACTGTATGGAAATAGAAATTGAGCTATGGAGAAAAAAAGAAACTGAAAGACAGAATGTTTTCTGGAAAGTGGTCACTGCGAAAAACATCGGCCTTGCATCGGCTTTTAGATGTTTTTTACGGCCGATGGGCCGATGTTTTTCTAAAGTTAACATCTGCCGCCGATGCCGATGGCCGATGGCAACTTTGTTGAACAATCGGCGCCGATGCATCGGCCAGGCCGATGCATCGGTCGAGCCTTATGAAATAGCTATAAGGATTAAAAAGATAAAAGCTAATTCTAGAAATAATTTTCGCAAAAAAAGACCAAGTTGATAAGGAGGCCTTTACACCATAAGCCACCACCCAAACTCTTTGATCCCGTTGACCCCTTGTCTTTCTTTCTTCTGTTTTTCATAGACCCCTAAATACAGGTAATTCCAAAAGAAGTCAATTAGTACTATACTTTCTTCAAAGTTCCGAAACAGATGGAAAATGTGGGTAAAATTTCATTCAAGCTGTTTTAAAACAGTCGGGAGCGAACGAAAATACGCGGAAACTTTACCTGAAAATTTCAAAATATATGGTAGAATAAAAATTTCAGAATAATTGCGTTTGAATTATTATTCTTTTTTAAATCTTGTAAAATTCGGTTCTAAATGTTTCCTAGCGAGCTCCTCCTTGGCTACGGCCTTGCTACGGGTATCAGAAAAGCAAATTTTTAATAGTTAGGTACAAACCCAAAGAATATAGGTACATGCTTTACATAATTTATGAAATACATTTAATTCATTATTTAGTATAAGTACATGCTTGTCTTACAAATCAGTCATGGAAGTACATTCCATGAAAAATGATTTTTGGTGCATTATCGGTAAAATTTAGTCATAGCTTGTTTAACTGAGATCCAGTGTCATAGATCTCTAGTTACACCTGCTTTAAATCAAACCAATATAACTGCGTGAAGGAAAATGAAATTTAGTCGCATATTCACCTTTGAAATTTCCTTATTGCAGCATAAGGAACCTGTGTTTCTTTTACTTCGTGTAGCCAGGGGCAGATTAAATGGCTGGTGAACTTGGCTGCTGCACTGGTCTTAATTCATAAGGAGACCCCAAGGAGGATAGAATAGGAAGGGAGAAGTTCTTCCGAGGGAAACCTGTAGCCAAAACCGTAACCGGAAATTTAACTGGCGGGTGAAACTCTACCCAAAACATTGGGATTTTATAAAGCGCTTACTCCGTTCGCTATGTAAAGTGGTGTAGTGTTTTCATTTAATGAAAAATGCAGAATTTCTCTGAGAAGGGCAATTTCTTTGTGACCTATCTTAAAGAACATTTTGTCCATAAGAATAAAAATAATTTTGCACATTGGAAATAATTCGAAGTTTTGTTCGTTTATTACATATGATTTAATGATATTTAAATGGGGAGGAGGTCATAGCTTCTATTTTCCCTGAAAACTCGAAATGTAAAATAAATGCGTAGTTCAACTTAAGTGCAGTAAATAGTAATAAATATTTATCAATATTTTCTGAGGATTCTCTCCTTTAATTGAAAAATATTTTAAAAATCTGATAAATGAACCTTTTAAAAAATGACAGCAAAAAAGAACTCATTGTATGATGAGTTATTCATCATACAATTCTCTCATATTTTGATGACGAAAAATGCTTTAGTAATTATTATTTGTATGTAGAGATATGGAAATATCGGTAATAATCTCTAAAACCTAATTATAATACCAGCATAACATTACACATTTTTAACGAGAATTAGTTACCCCAAAACAAATAAAATACTTAATAAACATTATATAATACAGATTAACCATTAAGTTAAATGTATCAATGTTATTTTTGTTATAAATATTATTATCATATAACGAAACTTTTTCAGATTTCCGAAGAAAGTAAATTTAAGAGTAATTGTTCTTTGTTTTATGCTTCCAATATTTTATTTCATTAAATGATTATTATTTTTATTATAGTTTATTCTAGTTCATAATGTTTTTAAAGTATTATTGTTCCTATAACTAATTTTTAGAAGGTTCTAAAACTATTTTTTAAACACCATTTGATACATTGATTGTATAATATTTGCTGCTGTTAATCTTATAGTGCTCAGTAGAACTAAACTGGTTCATAGGGGGTCATTCATAAATGATGTTATGCTTCGAGGGGGAGGGGGTCCAAGAAAGTGTGACCGTTCGTGACAAGGGGGATGGGGTACGAAGAAGTGTGACATTCACATTTTGATTTATGTAAAACCATTTAAAATCAGCAAATTAAATTTATTTTTAGAGGTTTTTTTATTTTCCTAATTTGATTTTGAAGCTTCATTTATCATTTTGTATCGTAAATACCGATGCTGATTAAGGTTTAAATTTACTTCTTGTTAAAAGTTTAAAAAGAAAATTTATTAGGCATTTACACTTTTAAGATAAAGTTGCGCGTTTCTTTTTTTTTTCCAGAAATCGAGCAATTAATATTAACTCCTCTATACTTAATATATTTTGTGTCGTAAACCTTAACCTTATGTTATTCAAATCAATCACACATGTAATCATTATTATTATGCTCACAAATGCCATTAAAAGTTCAAAAATAAAATTAGAAACGTGATCTATAACGGAGTGCTTTGTTTCTGAACTGCAAAAACATATGCTTATGTAATATAACGTGACATGTGACAAAGGGGGTAGGGGTATGATAAATTGTGACATTTTGTGACAAAGGGGGGAGGAGGTCAAATATATTGAAAAGAAGTGACATCATTTATGAACGGTCCCATATACATGTGTAATCTTTCAGTTGCTGAAATTGTATTCTTAAACTACCAATCCACAATTTTGACACACTGATCCCCCCCCCCCCCAATGTTTGTATTTAACTAGAAGTTCTCATATATCTTTAATTTGAAAGCTTGATAGTTTTATTTCATTTTAATACATTAGAAGTTAATAAAAAAAAAGAGAAAGTGTTTTGGTATAAAAACTTTTTTTTCAACATACTGGTAAAACGTAAAGTATTTATTAATTCCTTTCACTAAATATTAGTGTTATTTAAACGATTAAATAACTGATTTTCTGATTTGTTTTGCTTCCGAAAATATATTTGATAAATGTATCTATCTACACTACATTGGTAAGTTTTCTTTTAAAAAAACATTACTATGTATATGTAAAAGTAGAAGTTAATTACTTATTTCTCTAATTATTTCAACTTTTATTGTGTTTGTTACTATATGTGCAAAATAAACATATTTTCTGTACTTTTGCATTTCATTTCTATTGTTTTCCGACTTCAAATTTTAAAACTTAAAAAGAAAAATATTTTTTAGGTATATTTTTTCCCATTAATGCATTTAAAAACCTATAAAAATGTATTCTTCATTCGAAAACTGCTTTCACTAACGTCGACAAACTTTACTAAAATGAGAAGGAATTAATTAAAAATAAATAGCCTTTTAAGTTATATACAAATTATGAAACATCATTTAAGCTCCAACAACAAAAACTACGCGAGAACGAAGCATTTCTTTGTTTCTGAATTATATTCTCACTCACATCCATCGGATTACATTTGCCTTCTTGGGTAGACTTTTCCCCCTCTCCTTCCTTCACCCACCTCTCCCTCTGGCTTCAACTGCTCGCTATTGCGTTCGCGGCTTTCGGCGTCTCCCCTGTATTCTATCCTCCTTGGGAGACCCTTTGTTATTTCAAATTTCCTTCTTTTTCCTCCTGCTTTATTGTTCTATAGGAAGGCCCAAAATGTTACATAACTATTGTATACAATTTTTTTCCAGTTTAACTAAGGTCGGAAATGCTACTTTTCAATCCAGTGAATTTAATCCTGAAAGTTCCTGGAAGTTTCTTAAACGTTTTAAGCACGGAAACTTTTTTATTTATTTATTTATTTATATTTCAGTGGAGCTTTCGTCTTCTTAACCATAACTTCAAAAGTTACTGTTCATGACAATAATAAGAGGGGGCACACGTTTATTATACCGCCAGGGGCCGCAAACTTGGTAATCCGCCCTTGCATATAACTGAGGCTACGAAGTACATAAAAGCATCTGTCAGATATTTCAAAAAAATCCATTTATTACCTAAAGTAAAAATGTGTGCCAATGATTATTTTTTGCTTTGCAAAGTGTTTCACGTGCACGTGATAGCAAATATCTTAGGAAAAATAAGCAATTTCCACTAAATAATACTAAAACAGCTGTACAACTCTCAGTTCAGGGGGCAATGTTTTTCGATTGTACGTGAATTTTGAGAAACGTACCCATATTAAATCTAACACGGCAAGTTTCTTTTCCATATTCACTGATTTCCGACTCTATGAAAAAACATTCTTACAAAATGTCGACAAAGTTTAAAATTGTTTCTTCATATTGAAACTGTAAACAAGTTTAAAGTTTCAAAAAATAGAAAAACACTAAAAACTGGTAGACTCAAGACAGCGTGTCTTAGTAAAGGTTCCCCTGAAATGGACTGTCAGAAGATAATAGATTATCTCCCTGGAATTCCGATTGATGACGGTTTAAAGCTATCGGGGTCTTTCCACCTTCTCTCCCCCCGTCTACATCCTCCGTTCTAAATGTCTTCGAGGGTCAGTGGTCCAGAAAATGGATTTCAAACGCCACACGCGCGAAAGTGAGAATCCAAGGCCTTGGGGAAGATGAGGGAGAGAGATGCTGAGGTTGCGCCACAGAATATTAGGGATCATGGAATGTTTGAAAAAGGTACTAAAATGAAGAAAGATGCTACGTGTGGTTGACAGTTTTACCCTTCGGAATATAGACAGAATCCCTGACAATGTCAGTTAGAAATTTGATCGTCTTTACAAAAAATATTCTACTTTTTAAAAAGTATTAGTATTTTGGAACTGAAAACTCAAATTTGTTTTTGCCGTTTTGCGACGGAGCTTAAATTTTCGGTAAAAATTGTACCAGGTTCGAGTAGAGTTGGGAAGTTCCTTTTTTACTGGAAATAAAATCAAATGTTCGTAAATAGCTTTCCTTCCTAGCGCAGTTAGTGATATATGAAATTAATTCCAAGAACGATTTTATTCCCATTTTTAGCCTACTTTCCCGTAAAAGTAAAAAAAAATAATAATAAAGCATGAAAGAAGGCTTAATGTATCGTGAAAATATCGTTAGAAATCAAGAAAAGTCAAAAATAAGTTAAGTAATTAAATAAAGATTGAAAAATAAAAAATTTGAAAGTAGGGTTTTGAGATGGGGAAAAAGTGTGTCTGTCGGTCTGTCCGTCGGTCTGTCTGTCGGTCTGTCTGTCGGTCTGTCTGTCTGTCGGTCTGTCTGTCTGTCGGTCTGTCGGTCTCTCCCCCCTAATAACTTTTGAACGAATTGTTCGATTCGAAAAATTCTTTTTGCATTCGAAAGATCTCGGTGAGGACATCTAATTTACATATTTTATTTTTTGATTTGAACAATTTTTGTTCAATTTTGAACAGTTCAAAAAGTTTTAACATTAGCGCCTATGGGTGAAAATGAAGCAAATTAACTCTGGGTACAAAATCCAAGTTCTCATGAACAAGCTCACTGGTAGAAGTTCTTGGCGTGAAATATTGATTTGAACAATTTTTGTTCATTTTTGAACAGTTCAAAAAAAAAATTAACATACCGCCTACGGGGAAATTTCAATCCTATATAATTCCTGGTCTAACGGACCGATTTGCTTGGAACAAGTTTTATCGGAAAACTCTTATGACGTAGAACATGAACAAATAGAAAGTTCATCCAGAACTAAAGAGCCTATTTTTCTATAAAATTTTTTGATCGGGATTTTCAAGAATATTTTTGAATTAATGAATGATTAAATGAATAAGCAAAAGAATGAATCAATAAATGAGTGAATAAATACATGAATGACTTAATAAATGAATGATTGAATGAATATGTATTAACCGTTGAAAAAGGTATATTTGAAGCAATTGAGAACTAAAGCTAAACGAGAAAGACAGAGAGAGAGATAGCTAGATTATAAACTTGAATTCGGTGTATACGGGAAAGTAGGCTCGTATAGTTCTAGACGGAACTTCTTGTTAAGATTATGAGATAACAAATGTACATATATGTTATTATTTCTAATATGGCATTACAATCGTAATTCTTATTTATGTTGAAATTTTTTACAGGGAATTAAAATTAACATTCTTTGGGAGAACTTCAAAGCATTATGGTGGTCCAAAAATTTTAAAAATGAGAAAAAAAAAAAAACCACATCAGTGTCTAAAATATGGTGAACCAAATGTATCCGTTTAGTCAAAACATTATGCAAAAATTTGTGACTGAAATTTGAAAGTACTCTTAATTTTCATGATTTAATTTCGGTTAATTCGGGAATGATCCCTCATCACACTTCCTCTTTGTAAAATTATTGAAATGTCATATAACTTGTTATATCGTTCTGAACTTTCACGATATTCAACTGCAATTTCTTGACAAGTTGTTATGTGTGATTGGTTATGAAATAATTAAAATTGAAATTTCTATATTTCGCTATTGCATAGTAAATAAATGAATCCTTAAAATGTTGATAATCTATCAACTATTAGGCGCCTTTATTTTAAATTTCAGTGTAATGTTTTTATTGTATAATGGCAAGTTTTCTGAGAGATTGGCAAAGTTTCATGGAAAATTCTACGTATCCTAAGCCAAAAATCGTGCGATGGAAATTACCGTTTTTAAAAAGAAAATTTATATCTTGGTGAATATTTGTGCCTTTTTTACGAAAATTTGTTCCATGCAAATCCTTTTACTAAATGATGATTTATATAGGATTCAAATTTTCAGGTAGGCATTAATGATAAAAAATTTTAACTGTTTTTTTGAACAAAAAATGCTCAAATCAAAAAATATTTCACATTGAGAGCTTCTTCGAATAAGCTCATTCAAGGGAACTTGAGTCTTACGCAGAGGGTTTACATATTTTGCTTCATTTTTCCTCATAAGCGCTAATGTTAAAAATTTTTGAACTGTCCAAATTTGAACGAAAAGTTGTTCAAATTAATAAATAAAATATGGAAATGAAATGCTGTCACCAAGATCTTTAGAGCACACTTACACACAAAAAAATGGAATCGGACGATTCCCTCAAAAGTGATGGGGGGTGGGGCAGACAGACACACATTTTCCGCAATCTCAAAATCCTACTTTCATTTTTTTTTTTTAAATTTTTCAACCTTTCCTTAATTAATTAACTTCATTATTATTTTTTTTTTTAAGGATATTTTCACGATACCATTAAACCTTTTCACGATACAGTTCACTTTTTTCTTTTTGCTTTTGCCGGAAAGTGGGCTAACAAATTTTCCTGGGACTGTATGTGTCTCACAGCACGATCAATACAATGTATTTAAAAAATAGCTGCTCAAAAAATGTTTTCTTATCTCGTGATATTGTCTTGTATGTATTCACACTAAAATCATAAGTACTAAAAATACACAACAAGAGGTCAACCACAAAAGATACTGCTATTTAAAAATGTGAAAACAATGGTTGAAAGTTCAGAAGTTTTATAAGATACCGATCAACATTCATTCTTCATCCTGCAAGACTTTGGGGTAAAAGAAAAAAAAATGTTTATGTAGAATTTTTTTATTTCGTCTTTCCTTCAGTACTATTTTTTCCATTTTCTTTTCGCTCCAGTTCTTCAGTTCGCTTCGAGAAGAATGGAGTAAAAGTCCGGAGGAGAACGTCTCTGGGCAGAAATAAATTGCTTTTTAAGAGAAAGCATTTTTCAAAGCTAGACGTAAACAAAAACTTTTCAAAAGATTTTTTTACCCATTTATTCACTATTATTTTTATTAGAATAAATTAGAAATTTACGAAATACATTATGTGCTGTATTCGAGGCAAAAAGAAAACAAAATGAAAGTGTCGATGAATTAATTTAAACTTGATAAAGACAGAAGAACTTTTTCTCATATTTTAGTGTATATTTATTAAAAAATATTGATTTGAAAAAAACTACCAATCCCAATTTTTCATTATGTCATTTTGCCTGTAAGTTATCGATTGAGAAAGTATTTACGTATTTTATATTATTATTACTATTTCTAAATATTATTTTTAAATATTATTTTATAACATTTATTTTATTTAATCATTTATTTGTTTGTCTTTTGGTCACAAATAGATACAAAATTTATCAAAATATTTTTTCTAACATTATTGTTTTTTAGAAGTGTGGAATTTGTTGAAATTCAGCAGCCAAATAAGCCTACCCAATATAGCAGATTCATGGTAAATACTTATCGCATGGATCTACGTATTGCACAGTACTGCTATCTCGATAGGATTTAACATATGACAAATGGCATCGTGCGTTTTGTGGAAAAGTTTGAATTAAATAGCTTTCAAACGAACTAGTTGTACTTGCTTAAGTCCTTCCGTTGCAAATTTTGCAGATAAAAGATTTATCTAAACGTCTATTATGTTTTTTGTTTTGCTGCGTTCGATACGAATCCGACTAGTTAATCATCTTGTATTTCTACTCCGAAGAAACGACGGGATTACTCAAACTCTTGAATTGTTCTGACGTTTCGCGTGATAAGTAGCTCCTTAATTTTGATACAAATAAATATTGCTCTGAGGAAGTAACCGTAAAGAAAAGAAAGCCCTGTATTAATTGTGTACGTAAAGTTGCTCTATAAATTTTTCATTTATTTTAGTTAATAGTAGCCCTTTCTGCAACTATAATTTCTAAGTACTTAAATTAAGCATCGGTACTTAAAATTGAGAATCGCTTTATCATTTCTATCAAAATTTCTTCAAAAAATAAATAAACTAGCAGGTGTGTTTTCTTATTTTAAGCACATCATCTTTAACAGTGTATTGTTCTTGTGAAAGCACCAATACTAATAAATTTTATTTCTTATAATAGCCGTATGTTCTTATTATGTCTAACGTTTGGAGGCAAAGTCAGCCAAAACAGATATGCAGCTCAGTTCCAATGGATGTGAGATATGATTGGCTTAATTACTATATGATTGTATTGTCAACTTTAATCAATTGAGTTGCATGAAGTTTAGAAAACAGAAAACTGGAAAATGTGTCAAAAATACTTAAGTTGACCTAAACAATGGTTGTTTTCAACGGTATTATAATAAATAAAATTATTTTAGAGGTATTCTTGACTTTGAGCAATGACCATCCGAATAACAAAAAGAATGTTTAAAATATAAATAGCCAAATAAAGTGATCGGAAAATCTGAACCCTTTCATGCTTACCGTCCCATTGTTTTTTTTTTTTTTTTAATTGTTTTTAAAGCATTTGAGTTATTATTTTTTCTTTCTTTTTTTAATTTTTAACTTTTTATTTACCACTGTGTCAAACCATATTTTATTAAATTTAAGGAATAAAATGTTGGCTATTAATGGGTTAATAGGACTCTTCCCCTGCCTTTGCATATTTCAATGCAATTTATTTTTTACAAGGTGATCTGTAAAGGAAATTCTTGTTAGAATTACCCAAATAATTTTTAAAATATACCTAATATACAACAAACATTCATTATTTCGTATTTGACGAATAAAACTGCTCAAAATAAGACTTTTGTTTCATTTGTTTGTCCAATTTAAAAGAACACGTGTAAGTGTGTGGGCGTGTGGATTTATATTTAGCTCTTCACTTCACTTTGAAAAAAAATGGAATAAGAATTCCATTGCTTAGTAGACGTCTTTGAGTATAAATTAATTGATTTTTATATGAAAACATTTTTGAGCCACGTGTAAAAATATATTTTTCATGAAAGTAATATTTTTTATTAAACATCGTTTCTGAAAAATAGTGGAACTACTTTTGTTGCATTCAATTTTGCTTTTTCCTAAATCAAGAAAGTTAGTAAATATTTAAAAAATAAAATACTAGAAAATTATAATTTGAAAAAATAAAAAAATAAAATATACTATTTATTTCTATGTTATATGCATGGATGGTGTTTAACGAAACGAATGTTTCTACTGAACCGAGTTTTATCAGAACAACTCAGCTTTAATTCTCTATTTTAAGTTCAGAAGTACATCATGATTAAATACATAATAAATTATGTTTTATTTGCAGTAAGTATTTTTCACGTTGTTAACTTACACCCCTTTACGCCTTGGTGCTACGTTTGATCGTAAATGAAATATCTTATGAAAGAGCATTGTTTACATTGTTTATAGTTAGGCCTTCATAATGTTCTGTGCCAAGCTTTCCTATTGTAGCGTTGCTTGCTTATAACTGTAAAACACAAAAGTGTATATTTAATGCAAAGCTTGTATTTATTATTACATGGTTTTATGTAACTTAACTTGTCACGGAATTTGGTTAGGCGGCTTTCGACCACTATTACTGCATAAATTATCTTCAAACTTCGCACATAAGCTTATCTTCCTATGACAATACAATAATAAATCCCTTTTATACTTTATTATAACGTTAATTAGGAAAAAAATTAATAATTTTGGCTCTGAGGAAATTATCAGAATTTTCATTTGCCATTTGGAAACAATAGTTTGGATAATGCAATGATATTTTGAATTAAATAAAACCATTTAACTTTAAACATTTTTGGCGATTTAATATTTTATTGATATTTTAACTCGTTTAAAAGATCTAAAATATTGCAATTCAAGAGGACGTAATATATTCAACAAAAATGGTTTGTTAAAACGATGTATAATGAGTATTGTTTGACAATCCTACTTTACGCAGGCTTTTTTTTTTTAATTTGGTACAATACTTCCAAGAATAATATCCTATTTTGAAATATAGAGCTTCCACGGTAAAATTAAATGTAATTTTACCGTGGATTTACAAAAATCTCGGATTTTATCAGCAAAACACAACTTAACTACAAATCACTGGCTTTTCACTTCATTACAACAGGTGAGATTGGCTATGCTGATGTATTCGTTAACAAACTCATCAACTAGTTCGTTAAAATAGGTTGTTAGTGACTGTAAGGAAATGTGCTCTGTTGTCGCCGAGGGATGCTCTAATTACTTATCGACACCATATAATCACTACTAGTTCGAAATTACGTAACCGAAGTGATCTGATACTGAGCGTAATTTGTACCGAACACTGCAACTCATTACAAATGATTTCTAGAAATTTATATTATTCAGTAGATTAAGTCCATAGATCACTTCAATAATCAAAATTTCAAATCATCGTGCATTATTTAGTTATTAATTTGTTGGTTAAAGATTCATAAAATTATTAGCACAAAATTGAGAAAAATAAAAGAAGAACGGTTTCTTCTTTTATATATTTTATATACTTAATTATATTAAGTAAATTAAAAATAAATGAAAAAAATTATTATTACCTTGTTTAAACTTCAATAATTAATAAAAAGTAAAACGAATAATCTATGTCTTTAATTTTTGTATTTTTGTTTGCTTATTCAAGGCTGAACTTGATCCAATTTTATGTTTAACTGTTATTCAGGCTGTTTCATTTCGCCATAAATGCAGGGACAAAAATAGGGTCGGCACTCAGCGCCATCTATTCAACTTTGAGGCTGCTTTCTAACATATAAGAATCATATTATTGATTTGGCGTAATTGATTTGACAAAAAAAAAAAAATAATAATAATAACCATCGCCAGCCAGCGCTTGTTTCAGTAGTAGTTATGACTAAAAAAGTTCAGTTAAAAATTTGAGAAATTCTAATGTTATCTATCATTAATTTTACACCCATTCAAGATAAGTACTCAAATTCATTTATTACTATATTGTTTATTTCTGTAAATATATGTAGTTCATTAAACATATAAACTATATGCTTAGTAAATGTTATATGCAAATTTAATCTATTTGCAATATAGAATAAATAGCATTATCATAACTTTTGCTGCCTCAGGCAAAATTTGCAGTGCATATATTTTTTGAAACATTCAAAGTTACATTTAATCAATTTTAAGTTAAGAGTTGACTGGATAATTTGCTATTTTTTTAATAAAAAAATATGGCTGCAAATGGTGAATAAACCGCAACTATTTTATTCTACGCATTTATTTCTGCACAAAAGAAATAATAAAATGCATTAAAAAGCACACACATATTGACTATAAATCAAAGTCAAATATCACTAAATTTAATTAATTTCAGAGTTAAGAAAGTAATTACTGCTGAAACAAGAATAACTTTCAGTACTTTTCCGTTTTGGGGGGTGCTGGCGATGGTTATTATTATTTATTTATTTATTTTTTTGCCAGATCAATTTGTATTGTGTCTTGGAGTTTGTTTTTGGGAAAAACTTTTAAACACCGCCAACCGCAACCCAAAATGGTAAAGTAGTTTGATTTGGTGAGAAACAAAAAAATAAATAAATATCGACAGCCACCCAAACGGAAAAGTACCTCATTTTCATTAGAAAAAATTAACTGACTACAAAAATCTTCAAAAATTACATTCAAAACAGAGACAGGACGACTTTCCGCTAAAAATATTCATCTGAACGTTTCCGGAAACCAGGAAAGGACATCGTATTAGCAAAATAAAGAGGCTTTAAAATGATGTAAACAAACTTTTCTGGGTCGGGCACTAGCGCCACTAGCTGCGGAAAAAGTGCGACGTCGGCTCTTTTGATGTTTCCAGTAATGAAACAACCTGTACAGTGTACAGTAACGGTTACGATCAAGTTCAACCTTGGCTTAGTGCATAGTCTGATTCGTATGAATATTAAGTTCAAAGTTGCTATAGCAATAAAAAGCAGAAAAATTTTCTTAACAGAAATTTTTCGTCTGTCGAGGAATACAAATATCAACAAACGTTAGCAGCTATCCTCTGAATACCGTGATATTATAAAGTACAGTTGCGAGGTGAACTAAACGTAGCAATCATTCGGGCGAGAAAGTGAGCAGGAGCTGAAGTCCTTATTTGTAAAAAAAAGACCAATATAAAGCACAGTGCCGAAAATAATGCATAGTGAAAGTACTTAAATTTTAGTCATAAATAATTAGAAGAAAGTGAAAACGAAAACGTTGATTTGTTATTTGCGAATAAACATGCAAATTTTAAAACTAAATTCTATAAAATATAATTTTAAAATATGCAAGTAATCTTCGGAACAAAATATTCAAAGATACAAGAAATCATTTTTAGATATGAATAAAAAGAAAAGAAAAAAAAATCGCTCATGAATTAAAGATTACCTTTGATCTGAACGAATCGGGAATTCCTAAATTTATGATTTAGACAATGTGGAGTACAAAATAGACATACAACAACGTATATGGGTAGCTTATGCTGCGCCCAAATTATATTTATTCATGTTTTTTATTATTATTATTATTCCACTGTCTTTTTTGTGTCTATTTGCTTAACTGCATGAAATATTTCCAAACCTGCTTAAAAAACAGAAAACACACTAACTTATACGTACTGTAGAGAGGAGCATACTACAAGCAGCACCAAGTACCAAATTCCGCTATTTTTGAAAATAAGTTAAGTAATTTTAAAAATAGTAAAATATAATTTAAGTATTCCTAAAAACATTAGTTACATGGCTTTTCTCAATAACAAATGAAGCGATATTAATCTGCAAAACAGTTTTACGCTATGTAACTGAAAAAAAAAATAAAAATAAAATATCTCAGTATGAGATCACCTCTGCGAGCATAGAGAAGTATAACTTTTATGAATATTATAACACAAGAAACAAAAGGTAATAAGAAAGTTAAAAAGGATTGTAAAGACTAATATATAATCTATTATCGTTCGCAGCACCATGAAAGAAATCGAAACCTTCATTTCTAATTTTTATCAAATACATTTATAATTCTTCTTCTTTTGCTTTGATTGCACTAAATTTTGCTGCTTAAATAGTTTTTCCTCCTAATTAAAGCAAAACATTTCAAAATACATTAATGTCACAAAAAATCGGATTACCGGACTAAGGTGATAAAAGTGACACTTTAAATGATACGAAATAAGTCATTTCTAATGAACGCCTAAAAAAGACATTATCTTGTTTCTAATGATAATGGAACTTTCTTTTTTTTTTCGCACTAACTACATTTAGAACTTCTCCATTTCCTTCCAACATTCATGTTCTGTATTTTCCGAATCGAGAATATTTATTTCTAATTATAATTGCTGCCGAGTTTTTCTTGCTATGCTGAGACCATCCCACTTAAAATGATTAATGAAGTACCTAAAACTACTCTTTGCGCTGACGATAGCTCAATTTCAAATGCATATTTCTTTTATTCACGTAATTAGTAACGTATGCTATTATTTGACTTAGCTGATAAAGGTAGTAAAATAGTAAAAGCGTTAGATTTACGGTATGATGCTTTCTTAATTACTTGCTAGAAATCTGTTTTATAATCAAGGATATTTTTCAGGTTGACAGATTGGGGAAATAATTAATATGGAGAGGTCTGCAGGCTATTAAAAAGAGAAGGCGAAAGACAAACTCCACTTGTACATAAATGAAAAGTACAAAACAATATTTACATAATTTGGGGGTCTTTTACGTAAGGTAATTTGAATATCAACAATGAAATATGGCTTGAATGTAATGGAAGATCAAATTTTGCAATTTGTTTGTATGTTCAAATTGATCAGCACACCACGCACATTAAAAAAACTTTACAACTTTTTGCTTAGGATACATAGTACCGTAAATACTAATGAACTATAAGTGCTGCAGTTTCACACTGTTAAATCAGAATTCTTGTTATGGAGATAAAATTACTTATCTTCGAGAGCATCGCGTCATTGGAATAGCGTCGAGTCAAAATGACATAGATTTGAAAAACCGAGTTCTTGTTTTTTAAGTAACCCTTCTCAAAAAGTATCCAGTTCATACCTCATTTTTAATTATCACTTGGGGTTTGAAAGCTAAAACTACTCTTTGCGCTGACGATAGCTCAATTTCAAATGCATATTTCTTTTATTCACGTAATTAGTAACGTATGCTATTATTTGACTTAGCTGATAAAGGTAGTAAAATAGTAAAAGCGTTAGATTTGCGGTATGATGCTTTCTTAATTACTTGCTAGAAATCTGTTTTATAATCAAGGATATTTTTCAGGTTGACAGATTGGGGAAATAATTAATATGGAGAGGTCTGCAGGCTATTAAAAAGAGAAGGCGAAAGACAAACTCCACTTGTACATAAATGAAAAGTACAAAACAATATTTACATAATTTGGGGGTCTTTTACGTAAGGTAATTTGAATATCAGCAATGAAATATGGCTTGGGAATGTAATGGAAGATCAAAATTTTGCAATTTGTTTGTATGTTCAAATTGATCAGCACATCACGCACATTAAAAAAACTTTACAACTTTTTGCTTAGGATACATAGTACCGTAAATACTAATGAACTATAAGTGCTGCAGTTTCACACTGTTAAATCAGAATTCTTGTTTTGGAGATAAAATTACTTATCTTCGAGAGCATCGCGTCATTTGAATAGCGTCGAGTCAAAATGACATAGATTTGAAAAACCGAGTTCTTGTTTTTTAAGTAACCCTTCTCAAAAAGTATCCAGTTCATACCTCATTTTTAATTCTCACTTGGGGTTTGAAAGCTAAAACTACTCTTTGCGCTGACGATAGCTCAATTTCAAATGCATATTTCTTTTATTCACGTAATTAGTAACGTATGCTATTATTTGACTTAGCTGACAAAGGTAGTAAAATAGTAAAAGCGTTTTATTTACGGTATGATGCGAAATGTAATGTATGTCTTGACTCTATGATAATGCTCTAACCACTACGACAGGACCTACATCGAACGGAGCGGGAAACGTTGAATTATATAGCTTCCAAACGCACCAACTGCGGGTGCTAAAGCACTTCCGTGCCAAATTTCTTCATAGCGCAATCCAAAAAAAGCCTTAATTATCCACTTGTCTATTCTGTTTTCTTATTTAACTGCGTCCAATCCGGATCCGACGAATTATTCATCATGTATTCCTGCCCGCTGTAAATAGTTAATTTTGATACAAATATTACTGTTCTGAAGAAGTAATAGTAAAAAGAAACCCTGTATTAATTTTGAACGTAAAGCTTCTCTGTATATTTCTTTTCATTTATTGCATTGGATACTTGCCCTTGCTGTAAATGTAATTTCTAAGTAAGCATCAGTGCTTAAAACTGTGAAATGCGCTTGCTCACTTTTACACTTAACGTGCAAATAATTAATCGCTTTAAAACAGAAGTAGCTTTTTGATACACATTAATGACAGTTCTCCAATTAAAAAAATGATCATTTTCTTCGATAATTACTTCATATCTTTATTTTTTTCATTGTAAGAAATAAATACCATTTCAAAAACTATTAAGTTTTGTTTTGTGCTTATTTTATTAGTTTTTTTTTTTTTTTTTTTTTTTAATATTTAACTTCGTATGTACAACATTACTGAATGAATAAATGCTGGAAGAAGCTGATGAAAAGTGATTAATTTTCATTTTTTATATTATATTTTGAAATTCCCAATGACAAAAGCTATACCGGTACTTTTTGTGCAATTAATAGCTTAAAAACAGATGCAGTTTTTTAATACGTTTTAATGATATTTTTTACCATAAGAAATGATCGTTATCTTCGATAATTATTCACTATCTTCATTGATTTTATTTTATCTTTTTTTTAAGGTAAGTAAATTACACCATTTCAAAAACTATTTTGCTTTGTTGTGAGTTAATTTTATTCGTCTTTTTTATAGTTAAATGCGTATGTACACCCTACAGAATGAATAAATGTCGGTAGAAGCTGCCGACAAAGGGTTGTTTAAGAATATTTTGCACCTAATAACAAAATATATACCGGTACGTTTTTTTTTTTTTGTGATTTTGGTTTTAAAACGCCAAGCAATAAATTCAGATTTATATGCTTAAATCATTAAACACTCAATTTATTTCATTTTTTATTATAATATTTTTCCTTCAATGTGTTATAAATTGATTCCTTATACAACGGAAGAAATTTTCAATGCATTTTTATCCCTTTAAATAAATGTAGGATTTTAATTTCCAGTCCACTGGATAATATTACTCAAATTGCTTATAATTTGTTGAATATAATCATATCCAATTAAACATATGTGTGTGTGTGTGGTTGCGCGTGTGTGTTTGTTGTTGTGTGTCCATGTATATGTTATATCCATTCCGGGGATTCTCTTCTGACACATCGTCTTTTATGAACGAGAACATTTACAAATACATCTAAAGCAAATAAAATTAATTATCTTCCTGAGGTGCTGTATAGCTAAGTTATTAATCTGTGGTCGAGAGAATGTATTGTAACAAATTGATGGCGCCATAAAACGTCCTGCAACAGAGAGAGAGAGGGAGAGAGAGAGAACCGTCGCCATGTTGGTTACGTGTAATGATTTAGTCTCTGCTTTATTTCGTTTTTATGTGATTTTGTGCACTTGTGTTTTATAATTGTTCGAAAATGATCAATTGTAACATATGGCGCTTTCATTTGCAGAAGCCTCAGTTGATTAACCGAGTACTACAGGCAACAGTGTCCTAGTATATTAAATGTGAGAAAGAAAACGTATGAGTTCAGGGAATATCTTTGATTAAAATTAGATGTTAATAAAAATTTATATGGAAGAGCAAAAGCAAATTTATGACTGCGGATTCTAATTTTCTAATTATAATATATATTAAATCTTAGACCTTTGATTATATTTTTCTGTTTTTTTTTCTTTCTTTCTTTCTTTTTTTTTTTTTTTTTTTGACAGCATTAACAGTCTTCGTTAGACAATCGCATTCATATATATATTAATCAAATGAACCTCGACACTTCTCTAAACTGTTCACTTAAATGATAACTGCTGCAGTAAGAGTGATTTATGCAATTGTAGTTGTTGAGTTAGAGAAAGGAAAAAAATATGCAATGTCGCACCATAAGAAACTGTCTGAAAACACATATATTAGATTTCCCTTGCAAATCGAAGAAATGTACAAAAAAACCGACATTGAAAGGAAGCAAATGTCTTATCTGAATAGCGTTACATTAGGCCATCGCGACAAAATGGCATTAGCTTGATACAAAGAAATCATGAAAAAGCGTCGCTAGAGATTATTTCGCTCTATCCCAAGAGGAATTCCAATTCCTAAATTCCTCTAGAATCTGGTAATGGTACAGTGGACCATTTGCTGACAACATTAGGGAAGTAGATACAACGTGAGACATAAGACGCACATCTTCTCTTCATTACTAAACCATAAGGAAGATTGGTGTACCTAAAATAATTGTTTAGCAAATTGTGGATAACTGTTTTGCTTTGGGCAAAGACAAATTGAGAAGTTTTTTCCCCTTCATAAGAGGAGCTTTAACGTTCATGAAACCTGAAAACACCTTAAAATCATCTGTCCAGTTTATTACCGGTTTTTTTTTTTTTTTCTACTTAGGGGATGTTATAAAATTTTGCTTTACTCTGTATTATTAGCAATAAATATCGGTACATTGCGCAATACTCTCATTTTTAGATGCATTGTGATTATTTATTCGATCCTTTACATTTTTAAATATATTTAAGCAGAAAACTGAAGAAGATTCAATTAAAGCGGAACTTTTCATGTCTTTTCAACTGACAAGCAAGAAAATTGCCCGTGATAGGAATATTTCTGTTATCCCAATTGGTTTTACGTCATAGTTTACTGTATGATAAATAAAAAAAATGATTTGTGCGCGTCCACAGTAGAGACTCAAAGTATTAATGTGCACTGTAAAAAATTCCAGTTCAACCTGTCGCCAAGAAAATGGTGAAATTTAGCTGGAACCAACATTTGGTACTAAAGTTGAACCATTATAATGGTTCTTAGTTTCACATTCATGATTAAAATAAGTGAAACCACACCATTATAATGGTTCAACTTAGTACCAAATGTTGGTTCCAGCTAAATTTCACCATTTTTGTTTTGGTGAAACGTTGAACTAGAATTTTTTAGAGTAATGATGTTACTGCTTCTGTCTCCTTTTAATTTCATTAAAATCATGGGGAAAATGTTGTAAATGTGTTAATTAAAAATTGATAATTCATATAATTTTGTCAGTGTGAAATCAGCATTCCGATGATCAGCATTCAGATGTTGCTTCCTTGCTCTTCTGCCTCAAGCAAAAATATTTTGTGAGGATCAAATTGGAAAAGTTATTAAATTTTCACTAACTTAGTATTAAGTTTCAGTGCCTACAAAACATTAAATAGCGTTTTCATTTCAATAATTGTAACAAACGATTTTTTTTCTGTTTTCGATTCAAATGCAATGGTATAATGGATACCATTATTTAGATCGTATTGCAGCAAATTTATGAATTGACACTTCCATATAATCTTTATTTAGCATTTGGAAAGTTATCGAGCAACCGATTTTAGCCATTATCATTCTTAATTTACATCTTTTTCCAAGATTGACTGTAAGTTTTATGTTTAAATAAAAATAAAATCAATATAATTACTCTCTATTTGGCTCGTTAGGTGCTTTTATGAATATGTAAATTAGTATTAGAAAACAAAAATAATTACAAATGCTGGAATTTGCATTTTAAATGAAGTGAACTAAGTGAAATATACATAAGCCATTAGGAATATGCTTAAAGACTAATTATTCCATTCAAATGCCACTGCAGCTGTTGTTTTTAATGCAACATCTTAATTGCATTTCAAGTAACACCGCGCATCTACACAACTCCCATAACGTTAATTCGGTGATTATGGAATATTTATCTGCTATATGAAAGACGGATTTATTTTTCCTTTTAAGAGAATAGAATTTCGAAAAGTAATTAACGAAAACCGATTATCAAAGAATTTTTAGCTTAAAAGTAATGTTGTTTATTTTAATTAACAACTATTTCTTAAATTACTGGAAATCGGTGGGAACTCTTTTTGTTTTTTTCCTTTTTGTTCCCTGCATGCAATTTCAGCAAATGAGACTTTATGATTTAACATTTAAATTAAAATACGATTTTATTAAGAATTTGCTCTATCGCAGTATGAATCACAATTATTGCTCGATTGTTTCATTTTAAAATCGGTAAAGTTTGAGAATTTAAAATCAAATTTCCTAACTTAATTGTATTAGAAACTATCAGGTAGCAATTACGTATTCTAACGCATGCATTAAAATACGAAATCTTATTTTTATGTCAAGAAAAAAAGAAAGAAGAAGAGAAAAAAAATACAACACAATGTCGTAACAAAAAAACTTTTTTCTTTCTTCACGTATTTCGTATTTCCTTGCAATATTTATTCATTACTTAGTATGCCAGTTTAACTCTTAAATGTTAGTTAAAATAAAACCTAATTACTTAAAGCTTGCGCGGTAATTTAAACATCAACAAAAACAAAAGGTTTAATAATTTGAAAACATCACAAAATTGCTTTATTCTGTACTATACATACACTGCTAAATGAATGCCATATTCCATTTCAAAAGTGTTTTAGAAGATGAATTGCATAGATTTCTTAGATATATTTCGATACGATAACACGAAACGAAATTTAAAATTTAATTATATTTATTAGAGGCTCAGCAATTTATATTTATTTAAAAAAGCTGTTTTCGATTATTTCAAAATATTAGATGGCTCTTAGACGAGATAAGCGAAAAACTATAAACATGAAATACACACATACTCTTGTTTTTATTGTTAGCAAAGATGCAATGCTATGCAAAAGCGGGAGGCAGCTGCCCCTTTCTCATTTCTCATTCCCCACACGACGAGACTGGCTGTTCTTACTTAATATTCTACCAGTGTAAGAATGTAGAGAATAAAAATATTTTTACTGATCAAAATTTCACTCTCAGTAATCGCAAAAACTTCGAGTAGTACATCATTTATTTTCTAGTATTAATAACCAAATCAAGTACATTATAAAAATATTTTATTCGAGTTTTCAAAAGCACGGCCACGATTTTTTTAAAGACACCTTCTTTAGTAACTATCTAATTTTGAACTAAAGTATATAAATACAAAAAAAAAATCACTAGGCTCGCAATGAACTATTTAGTTTCCGGATGACGTGGAAAAAGAATCATAAAGAACACAAGCGAACAAACATTATCATTGGCAAGCTGGTAACAGCAAAAGTTTTACTGATTTCCTGACAACTTTCATGAATTGTGTTTTCTATTTGTTCGAATTCGGCCATCCATTGTTAGGGAAATGCCTGAAAGTCAGCGTCTTCGAATTCACAGGAATCTATTTTCCTCACTTTTATTGGTTATTCCGTTTCCAATATCTTGGAGAAATCTTTTCCCGTCGCTTCTTCCGCCGAACCCTTAGGAGAAATTTGGCTGTGCTGTCATGGAAGGAACAATTTATTACGGAATATGTTTTCTTGAATGTTCTTACTTAGTCGTGGAACATCCTTTTGGGGACCTAGTTTGACTGGTTTTTTTTTTTTTTTTTTCTTTTCTTAATTTTGATAATCGAACCACTATTTTAAAATTGATCCAAAACTAAAATCATTATTGTTAGTAAAGTGCTCCCAAAGACAAAAAAAGTTCGTATTTTAGTGATCAATAATACAGATGCTAACATGTGTTTTGCAAAGTTGAGATACGTTTGTATCATTCAATAACATAGTTCAACCATTTCTCGGGCAGGAAATATTGGTGTTCAGAAACCAAGTTTAGGTATTTTCTATACAAAGTGGTGTAATGATTTTTTTTTTTGGTGGGGAGGGGGGTTTAATGAATTTATTTTTTGAAGAGAAAAATGTAATTGATTTATAGCAAAGAACTGATAGTTTGAACCGGTTTTGGGCAAAAGGTGACTTTACTTCTTTTAAATTCTTTGAGGATACAATGCAAATTTTGAAATCAATTTAGCTCCAAACTTTCCATTACAATAACATAAACCATCATATACAACCATTCACTTGTTTTCAAGAAAAACTTTGCAATCGTTTTTAGAAGAAATTTTGCAATCATTTAATAACTAGATTTATTTGTCTCACATCACGTTCTAAAATGTTTTATTCTAAAAAGTTTACGCTATTTCGAAAAGGTTTTGGAAGTATTCTAACTGCATGTGCACATACATTCTTCATTGTTTTATACGATAAAAGCTACTATAATCTATAGTTTTTCGAAGCAGAATGCCTTCATTATATGAGAAGCATATTGAAAACTAGTAAAATTTCTCGTCATTGCCCGTTATAATAGCTATATTGAGAAAAGAAATGAGTTACGTGTGTGTTTCACTTTTAAATAAGAGCAAAAGTCAGCACCATACATGTTGTAGTTAGGTCGAACCTTGATAACGGAGATCTCGCTCGGTTTCTAAATACTAAATGTGACCTGAAGCACTTACCAGCTTCTTCTTAGCTGCTACATCCAAGACCTGTGACTTTCAAGACAGCTCCTATTTTATCATCTTCATCTTCTGTTTCATCCTCAAGTTTGACAACTAAATGTGAAAATAATATAATGCTTTTCCTGAATGTAGATAATTTCCAGAAACATATTGAAAACAATACTATAAAGACGAATCACTTATATCTGACCTAGTAATATAATTTTTGAACAGTTGAAAATGTTTTTTGGTTTTATTATTATTATTATTATTATAGTTATTTATTTATTTTATGGTCACACCGTTTCGTAGGTTGCATACTTTTGAAAGCAATCAATTTCTTTACATCCTATTTTTATCAGACAAAATAATCCTTGGCTAGGTAGTATTTTTAAAAATATACGAATGCTTATAAAATTAATAAAGTGTGACTTAATGATAGTTGCCCTGCATCTTAATTTCAGCTACATGACAATAAAAAGTGTTTAATTCAAGAACTTAGTATACATTATTTAATATGTAGTATACATTTTGAAATAGTTTTGAAATTAAACAGAGAAAACGTAAATCACTCTTTAACATAAATTTAAAACAAAAGTCTTATACATTGTTAGAGGTAGTAAAAACATTACCATTTAATGTCTCTCTCTCTCTCTCTCTCTCTCTCGCTTTTTAAATGGCGAGACATACTTCGAAGTATAAGTCGATCACTAAAACGTTAAAGCCACATTCCAACTGACTTGGCTATTAGTCTAACACTAGTGGTGTGAATGCTTTGGAATATTTCCTCCCCAAGATCTTCTACGTTCCTATCCTGTTTGGAATGCAAATTCAATCCCCTCAAGCTTTTCAGATCGGCTGCGATACAATTTAGATCACTGGCAGTGTGGTGTGAATTAGATAACTATTCCATCCGGAATATCGCTGACGAGAATCTATCCGCTGTTATTCCAGGCTGATAGATTGCATCAAGTAATATTTCAGATCAATCATCACAACATAACACCATGTTGAGAATTATAGCTATGTATATATGAGATACATGCGTATGTACTGATTATTCTGAAATGTGAAACGCTTGATAAGTTAAAATATTTTCTTCAGCAACGAAATTATAAATTTCACTTACGAAAACAAGTTCAGGAAAAAACAATCATCCAGACTTAAACGAGGCTATTTCTGATATTCTAATAACATTTTCGGAAACAAAATTCACATGTTTTTTTTTCTTTCTAGTGGGGCTGCTTATGGTCACTAACCTTTGCAGATCTAGTGCATTCCCCGAAAATCAGCCTCCATTCGTTCAAGTAGCACCACTATCGGCGGAAGCCATTACCACTGGAGAATTTTAACGCTCAATTTCCCCCTAGAAGGAGGCACCTGATCTCTAAGTGATGTGAAATTGCACTAGGAATTTCATTAAGCCGAGAGTATCCAAACCAAACGGATACTCCAAGGGATCTTTAATATGCCTCACAATCCTACGATACGGATGCTAACAATTTTCTGCATCTTGAAAATCCACTGACTTCTGCCAGGTTTGATCCTGCGAATCTGGGCGTACGAGGGAAGTGTCTTACCATACGCCCCCTTACGGCAAAAAAAATTACATGTTTACATGTCAATTTCATAAAACATGTTATATACATTTTTTCTGCCTTTCACTCTCTAGCAGTTTCATGAATTTTATTTTTGATCAAGTATGCAAAAAGAAACAGCTCTCTCATAAGGATGAAAATGGAAAAGGCTATAGCTTTTTTACCCCTTCCTTACTATTAAGTAGCATTTTGCAGCAAAGCTGAACCATCATATCAATGACATTTTTTAACTATTATGTAGCATTTTAGCATTTCTTTACAGATAACACTGGTCAACAAGTATTTTGCCCCAAGAATGAATTTCACTTTTACTGAAGTAGTTTTGCACGCGAAATCCAGATCTGCCATCAAAAATTTTCCATCACGTTTAGTTTTTTAGTTATGAGGAAGGAAATGTTCAATTTTTACGTTTCTTCAGATTTTTCCGATCATGCCGCATCGTTTTTATCGAGATAAAGTGCACAAAAGAGCTTGCATGTCAACCGTTAAATCAGAGGTCACTTTATTTTGCTGGAAAAAACTTTGTTTAGTGTCGCAAACAGACCCCGCAGACCCCCGAACCGAAGTGCGTATCAAATTACTGCACTGGGTGCGGGTCTCGGTGGGAATTTCGTGAGAATTGGGATACAAAGTTAAATAGGCAAAAGATTGATATTAAACGACACGTTTAATGAGCATGAACTACTATTTTTTACCATAGAACTCTCCTGTTGTGTGTAAAAATGCCCCCTGAAAACATAGGAGCTGTATAAGCGATGAACATGGAAAGCGGTTCCATCAGGACATTTCAGCTATGCAAAAGAGATATCAAGGGGAGTGGAGCGCAACTAAGTTAGCAGATTACTGCTGGACGTTAAAAAGAGACATTCCTGAGGCAAAGTATGCCACAACATGTCAAAATCGATCTTCTTATGGTAAATAGAAAATTACTTGGTTTTTTGGTGGAAATGCTTCTAATGTGAAAATTACAATGCCCTTAAAAAAAGGGGGGGGGGAGAAGAATGCTAAAGACTTTTTTTATTGATGTTAGAAGTATTTTTCATGCTGAACTCGAAAATGAAAACCGTTTTCCTTATCGTGTAAGGGTTTTGCTTGTAAGGTGCTCTAATAATTTAGGGTAAGTGTCATCAATGTAAACTATTATAGCACCCTGTGCGGAAAATCCTTACGTGATGGAGAAAAATGGTTTTCATTTTAGAATTCAGCGTGATAAATACTTCCAAGACCAGTTAACAAACTCTTTGGGGCAGAAAAAAATTTTTTTTTTTTTTTTGTAGAACAGTGTAATTTAAAAAAACTTTTCATACAATGTCCCTCCACAACAAGCCAACACAAAATAGTAATATTAAAATAAGAAAACAAACGAATAATTCCCATTTGCTGCAATTAAGTACGTTGTTTTGAAGTTTAAACTTATTCTTTCGTCATATTTTTTCAAATTACCCGCACAATCATATGCAAAAATTATTGTTAATTAATTATGCAGCACGATAAAGTTATAAGTATGTACCTTTAATTGTGAAACATACAAAAATCTAATAAATCTTCTATTAGGGCTCGACCGATGGCATTTTTTGGCCGATGGGCCGATGCCGATTGTTGGCCGATGGCCGATGGAAAAAAGTCGCTTTAAACCATTAAATCGTGCAGAACGCTTGTAAAAATTTTTAAATCACTTATTTATTTTTATGTATATAAAAACATAAATGCATTATTCAAGAACCGTAAAACTGTTTGGGGAAAATTTACATAATAATTAAAACTAAAAGAATCACTCGGGATTCTAGTAAAGTAATTAAACTATTTAATGGAGGTTTTAAAGAAAAATTAAAAAATGCTATGTCAGAGGATTTTTAATTATTTTCTTATCTTTGCAAAAAAACTCAACAACTATTGGATCGGATCGAATATAATTCCCTTTCCTTCAACATTTTCTCTTAAAACACCTGCACTGCAAATGCCTTTATTTTCTTATTTTTTTTCATGGAGAGGAATGCAAATAATATAATACAGACTAACAAACCCCTTCCTCTCAGATTTTTTCATAATATCCCTCCCCCCGTTTTTAAAAGAAAAGCGGTAACGATTATATGTTTATTTTTCTTTAAATGAAAGTTATATTTTAACTAAAAATAGCTCTTTTTCTAAAATAAAAATAAAATATTAAAAAATTTCGCTCGCAGTAACGCCACCTGTTCATAACCAAGAAATACTGAATATTGCTTTAAAAACATAGACGTGATTTTTTTTTTTGTCATTACAAATGAATGCAGGGTTTAAAGAACTAATCTTATTAGCTTTTTTTTTTCTTGTGAGCTGAAAATTACACTGAAATACTTGACATGTTCTTTATATTTTCATAAGCACAATGTAAAGTCACCGAAATAAACCAATATTTTTAGCACCAGCAGTTTTCTGTTGAAAAACACTTGATCGTTTATAAGAATTAAAATGTATTTTGAAAAAAATCTAGATATGTCTATATATACGTTGTCAATTTTTGAAATTAATGAAATTGTAGCATTTTTATTAAGTTATTATTTTACCCTGTCGAGCGATCTCGTTTTTTAAGAATTAAATTCTTGAAAATAGCAGGTCGAACACATAACATTTCGATCAATAAACATTTATACTGAAAAATTGATTCATATTTTTTTATCAATATGTTCTATGTTGTAAACTAACAATAAAATAACAAGAAATATTCTAAACTGAAAGCAGATGCAACGAGATTGCTGTACAATAGTAGAAAAACTGTTAACTGTCTAACACGTAATATCAAAGAAGCTCCCCCCCCCCCCCAAAAAAAAAAGCCCTAAAAAACGAAGTATAAACGGAGGAAAATTAAAATAATTCTCGTATAAAAAACGTTATGACGTCTTTTGAAAATAAAAATATGCATTGATCCATCCTTGAAAATGAAGAAACTTTAGCATTTTTATTAAGATGTTATTAAATCCTGCCGCGCGAACTCGCATTTTGACAATTCAGTTTTTAAAAATTGCAAGTCAAACTTGGACACATAAAAATTCGATTAATAAACATTTATACTGGAAATTTTTTTTCTTAGTTTTGACCAATCTTTTCTACGTTGAAAACAAAAAATGAAATAATGAGAATAACAGCACACTAAAAGAAGTATGCAACGAGATTGCTCAACAATTGCAGAAAAACTTTAACACGTGGGATCGAAAGAAGCAAAAAAAAAAAAAAAAAACTCTAAGAGAAAAAAAAAATTTACACTAGTAAAAATTAAAGTTATTATCGTACTTTGATTGAGTTGACTTTGTATTGTTTACAATTTCGGAATAATAAGAAACATGACAACTAAAAGCAGATGGTATATTATTATTGCACAATGACATCTAATGCACTATCATTATTAAACGAATAATATTAATTCGCCAAAAATGTTTTAAGTTACATGGTTTTATTTAAATTCAAAACATCGTTGCATTATCCAAACAAAACTATTGTTGCCAAACGGCAAATGATAATGCTTATAATTTCCTCAGAGCCAAAATTGTTAATTTTTTCCCCTAATTAACGTTATAATGAATTATAAAATGGATGGATTATTGTCATCGAAGATAAGCTTGTGTGAAAAATTTGAAGATAATTTATGCAGTAATAGTTGTCGAAAACCGCCTCACAAAATTTCGCCACAAGTCAAGTTAAATAAAACCATGTAGTAAAAACGGACAAAAATGAGGCAACTAACCTAGTGCGAAAAACAAATAGCACTCACAAGACGGCTCTATTACTTTTACTTTAAGATATTCTATTTCGCGAGCATTCTGTTCAAAGAGAAATATTTTAATAATGAAGGTTTTCCGTCAGCGATCGCTTAAACTATTTTTCCGAATTTATTATCAAATACTTTGTAGAATGACATTATTTTTGTGCTTTTTTTAACTGATGTGCTGCCTGTTATTGTATGAAAATAGAATTCTAGCTATGGCGAAAAAAGAAAGTTCAAGACGGAATGTTTTCTGGAAAATTGTCCCTGCGAAAAACATCGGCCTTGCATCGGCATTTAGATGTTTTTCAAGGCCGATGGGCCGATGTTTTTCTAAAGTTAACATCAGTCGCCGATGCCGATGGCCGATGGAAACTTTGTTGAACAATCGGCGCCGATGCATCGGCGAGGCCGATGAATCGGTCGAGCCTTATCTTCTATACATTTTGAAATAAATATATGACGATACATATTACAGTCATTAGAAAACGACAGAATTGCAAATGACAGTAAACATACTAGCAACAAAAAATTAAATTTCTAATTTAATAGGCAATTCTCTATATTTAGACATGAATCATACCATAAAATGAATTTAAAAGACTTGGACCTATTAACTTAAGAAATTTTTAATGTTTCAAAGACAAACGCAGCTTAAAAATACCTTAAAAGTATCTAAGACAATAACAAAAACTCGGTTTCAGGCTGCTTAAAATTTAAATTTAAAAATAAATGTTGTTTATGAGAACTGGCTGTCAAATTGTCATAAAATTATTATGCAGCTCCCCATGCAAAAAGCCTTTGCTGTTGACACCGCACAGTGTCATGCTATAAGTATTTAAAATAAAATATGTTCAGTATTTATGAAACTTAGTATCATTGCATAATAATATTAAATCGCCAAAAATGTTTTGAGTTACATGATTTTATTTAAATTCAAAACATCGTTGCATTATCCAAACAAAATTATTGTTGCCAAACGGCAAATGATAATGCTGATAATTTCCTCAGAGCCAAAATTATTAATTTTTTTCCTAATTAACGTTATAATAAATAATAAAATGGATGAATTATTGTATTGTCATCGAAGATAAGCTTGTGTGCAAAATTTGAAGATAATTTATGCAGTAATAATGTAAGAAGATAGAAATCGTGTAACACAAATAACAAGAAGTCAGTCTAGAACTTATACGAGCCTACTTTTCCCATATGCACCAACATCTATTTTATTATTACGCTATCTCTTTCTCTCTTTCTCATTTAGCTTTAGTTTTTTAATTACTTCAAATATACCTTTTTCAAGGGTTAATACATGTTCATCTACTCATTCATTTAGTCATTCGCTCATTTATTCATTAATTAATTCACTCATTCGTCAATTTATTCAGAAATATCCTCAAAAACACGTATGAAAAACTTTATTGGAAAATAGGCTCATCTAGTTCTGGATGTACTTCGTCTCTGTGCATGATCTACGTCATGAGAGCGTTCTAATAAAGTTTGTTCCAAGCAAATACGTCTGTCAGTTCAGGGTTTATATAGGATTGATATTTCCCCGTAATCGACAATGTTATTTCTTTCGAAATTGGAAAACAAATGCTCAAATCAAAAAATGTTTCCCGTTGAGAGTTTTTTCCAATAGGCTTGTTCAAAGGAACTTTGGATCGAATGCTCAGAGTTTACATATTTTGCTACATATTTCCCATAAACGCTTTTGAAATGTTCAAAATTGAACGAAAAATTTTTTAAATCAAAAAAAAAAAAAATATGGAAATGAGATGGCCTCGCCGAGATCTTTCGAATGCTAAAAAAAAATATCTTTCGAATGGCACAATTCCCTCAAAAGTTATTGGGAGGGGGGGGGGGATGTAGACTGACCGAGAGACACACATTTTCCCCATCTTAAAACCCTGCTTTCAGTTTTTTTTATTTTTCAATATTTATTTTATTACTTCACTTAATTTCGACTTTATTTTTAACGATACTTTTTCGATACTTAAGCCTTCTTTTACACATTTTTTTTTACTTTCACGGGAAGGGTTAGTTTTCACGAACTTTATCGAACAAAAAAAATAGCTTTAATTTTCGTGTACAAGAATCAAAACTTGTGCTTTGCTCAACATAGCCCTGCACAGTGTTTTGCATTCCTACATTAATGGAGGTAATTATGCTCAGAAGAGGTGTAAATTGTAAGCAAAGATATATTGTTCGTGCAAAGTTGCAACTCTCTCAAATGTCTAGTCAAACTTAATAACGCAGCCATTTGCCGAAGCATTACCAGTTTCGACCAAGATATAAGGTACCCATTCCCTGTAGTCCATTAGTAAACTTTGAGCACTTTCGAGATATTGTGATACAAATTTCTGACGCACATTATGGGAAATGTTTATAGTTAGCTGGGAAATAGTGATAAAGGGCAACCACAATTTTATACATAAGTGTTAAGGGAAAAATTACATTAAATAGCAATTGTGTGTTTTTTTAGTAACTAATTTGCTCATTCATTTTCAGCAATAAAAAAACTATTGTAACGCATATTTAAAACCGAAATTTTATATCGAAAGCCTTTAACAACAAAAACTGTAAACAAATAGAGAAGTGTTATATATTTTATTATATATTAACATTTAAAAATCTTTAAAATTTTTGAATTTGCATTATTATATGTCATTCTAAATAATATTTTAATTTAAACTATGAAATTAAGTTTCTTAATTAAAAATAATAATAATGAATGGGCATGAACATGTATCAGCTTCCTTCCAATTTTTATGTTCATTGTATTCGAGCACAAGACATACCAATTTCTTTAAGAAACGTTTACAATCATTTGCATCATGTCTGTTTAAAGTCGGAAAAATTGATTCCATTATATTTTTCTATTGAAAGATCTATCGTAAAATCGTAGATTAGAGGTGCTCTTATCTTTTGGAATAATTTACTTACTGAAGTATTACATACATCTAGCATACAACCGACTTTTATCCCTTATTTTTACTTATAAATGACATACAACAAAAATGGAAAAAAACTATATACAATGTGACGGGAATTTATATATGTGCACACACGCACATAGTATAAATATATATATATCTACTGTATTAGGGGGCTTCTTCCCCTGTTTGTCTTACAGATAGATTATTGGTACCAATGGCCATTGGTACCTTATTAGTTACCGATGTCCCACTGCCCGGTACATTATAAATAAACCCAGAATATGATCAACAAGTTCGGTGATACTCCGAGATGGTTGGCTGAAGTTTCCTTTCCAACCTGCTCACAGTTTGCTTAACTTGAAGGAAAATCTGGTGACCTTGCAGATCATTGGAAAGGTAGTATATCCTTGCCGTTAATTGTTGCAAAGATCATACCATATAGCAGAATGTTGTTCAGCCGTTCACAGGGAACATTCATAAATGATCTCACGCTTCAAGGGGGGAGGGGGGTTAGTGAAATTGTGACAAGGGGAGAGAAGGGGGTAACAAGAAGTGTGACATCAGGCTTATACAAGACAGCGCGACATGTGACATTGGGGGGAGGGGTCAAATATATCGGAAAAAAGCGAGACATTATTTATGAATGGTCCCACAGCATTTTCAGCAGGAGCGTATTAAAAAATTTGGAGGCCCCTGGCGGTAAAATTAACCCTTAAGAGTATTCTTGAAAACATTGGATTTTATTGTGTCGCACTTAAATTGTTCATTTTTTCATTCAATTCCTAATCTGAATAATTTGCATAAAATATTATATGAAATTTGCATATCGCGAAGCCCTTCTAGAATCCATCGGGTCTACAAAGGGGAACGGTCGAAGAAAGTTGAAAAAACGAAGGACTCCTTTTCAATTCGGGGTCCCTGGTGGCCGCCAGGTCCGCCCACTTAATCCGTCCCTGGTTTTCGGACCGTGTAAATGCAAATAATCTGTTTGAAAGAAAAATACCTTTCTAAGTATAAAAAGCTACCACCTTCGTAATTTGAATTGGTATGAAGCTAAATATACATAATCCATAATGAACACATAAAAAGACTAATTATCTGCCAGTAATGGCACTGTGTTTGTGTTGGGTTAGCACATTCATTTAATTACATTCCATACAACTCATTTTCCACCTAGTATCCATTCTGTTAATTCGGCAATTATGGGAGATTTCTCTGTTCCTGTTAAAGCCGAAGTCACTTTTTTTCCCTTTTAAAGAATAAAATTTCTAAAGGTCATTAACGAAAACCGATAAGAGTAGCATTTCAAGCGTGGTGAATGACGTACATTGAAATAAACAAGCATTTAGAAAGAATGTAGAAAGAAGAGAAAATTTAAAGTCGTGAACTACAATTATACTTTAGAATTTCAGAAAACCAAATTAAGACTACATGCTTAAAGCAGCGTTTTTAGGATTTTTTTTAATTGTGCCAAAATACAGTGTATATAAGTTGTGTGAATAAGTCAGTAGTAGTCTTCATGCATTTTAAACTCTGGAGAATTTCTAATTCCTCCGTTGCTTGAAATTGATTATGGACGTCTCTAACAAAAATCAGCAAAACGTGTCAACAATGTCATTACTTTCATTTAAAAACGAAGTATGACCTCAAATGAAGTACAGACGAAGCACCTACAAGCAAAGTGGTGTAAGTGACAAAATTGAAAATTTGGAGATAACCAGTGCAAATAATAGGGAAAGCACTATTCTATATTGTGACAAGAGATGTTAGGGATCTTTCTAACAGGTGATCCGCAACGACCTGATTTAGAAAAAAAATAACGTTAAAGGTCCCATAAGATCCAAACTTTGAACGCGTTTTTCTCGGAATCGTTTTTTGTGTGATCACATACACCCCTTTGCTTCTCACTGCCTTAGATGAAGTTTTTTGAATTTTCTTTCAGCATAAATTTCAGTTGGTTAGCTACGTCTTCTGTGCATCTCATCATAGTTTGAATAAACAAACTGACGCTTTGGATGAGTGCTACCTGTTCAGGGCATATTTTGCTGACAATGGGTTTTAAAAAGTTCTTGCCAAATTATCCATTGGTTTAAGATATGGGTTCGGAGTAACTACCTTTTCAACATGGTAACTCGCTCGAATAATGGTTGAAGTTTCTACTTCTATAGTCCATCGTTGAAAATGTTTTTTGATGTGACGTTGTGAACCTGTCTTCAGATATAAAAGTTTTTAATTTTCAGCTTCTTTACTCTCTTTATGAGAAGTTTCAAAGTGTCTTTTAAAATATACTTGTTTTGACACAAACAAACACAAATTCTTTGCAAATGAAATTCAGATTAGTTATTACAAAGAGTGAAAAGCAATCAATTGGCGTTCACTCATTGAAGACCATCCATAATTCTGTTATTTTACATTTATTTTTTAATAATAATTATTTCAATCAACAAAGTGACAATTCAAATAAACCAGTATTAAATGAATTTTAGTGATGGTTTTTTTTATAAGTGAATGGGCATAGCACTATTTCATTATTATTACTAAAGCTCGTTTAGTTTGCATAAAATTCAATAATTGTCGGTTTATGTGTTCTTTTACTTACTTATTTTTATTTATCTTTATTTTAGTACTTGTTTATTTATTTATTTTTCTTATATGCCTTTTTGTCCACCATAAAAAACATGATGCCTTTTTTTTTCATGGAACTTCGTTCCATCCTATCTATGAGACATCTTGTATCTACATACCGTCAGCTGGGGTAACATTGGCCCTTTAAGGGTAACATTGGCCCAAAGTTAGAAAAAGTTTTTTTGTGCTGTATTGTAATCATATGATGAGTTATCGACCTAGTTTATGCCTCACTGGATAGGTAGCACCATTGGCTTGACTGTTGATGAAGTGGATGTTTAGTTCCATATTTCACCATCACTCCAGTGCTGCTCCATTTTCACTTTGAGAAATTGATGAAATTTGTTGTCTCCCAACTTTTACTTGTGAACGCTAATTCTTGAAGAGCTACTAGTAGGTAAGTGCATAATAATATTATATATTCAACTGTTTCAAGTATTTTTGGTGTAATAATGCTGTTATCTTTGTTGTTTACAAAATAATTCGATTTTACTATTTCATGACAACTTTGGCCGAGAGTTGGGGTAACTTTGGCCCAAGATGGTGACTCTGCCAAAGTTACCCCAAGGCAAATATTTTCGATATAAAACTTGATTAGGTAGTATTTTATAAGCAGTTTGTTAGACACAACCACTTAAAATATTTTTCTTATTATTGTAAGCACTAATTTTTGGATTTTGTTGCAGGAAAAATGCCGAGAAATCGGATAAAACCTCTTGGAACAAGAAATTAAGCCAATTACAAACCAGAAGTGTTAGAGTAGTGTTTAGATGCTATTAGTTTTGGTGCCTTAACCCAAAGAGCTGCAGGAAAAAGGTATAATATACCTAGGTCTACAATAAAAAAACAAACTTAAAGGGAGTCATACAAAAAATGTAGGACGTGCAAGAATCTTTAGTGATGAAGAGGAGCATGTTTTCGAACAACATTTAATAAAAATGTCAGACTATGGGTTCCCTGTAATTGAAATGGATTTTCGTTATGCAATACAATTTTTTTTCACTAAAATGAAGTTTGTTTCATTTATTCCAATTTCTCACCATTTCAGGGATGTTTTTGAAGTAAAAGCAGGCAAAACAACAAACTATTATGTCTGGTGGTAATTTTATCTTGTCTAACTTTAGCCCAACCAATACTAAGCATAGGCTTTATACGGTTTAAAAGTATGGGACAATGTTTCCCCAATTCAAGGCAACTTTGGCCCAAACATTAAAAAAATTCAGTGTAACATTGCAAAATGATTATGAGGTCTCAATATGGTTTTAATTTAATGATATAAAGTATGTTTACGCAGTAAGACACATTAAAAATTAATATAATCAATGTCAAAAAATATGGAGCTGATAAAACTATAAAAAATCATCAGATTTGGGCCATGTTACCCCAGCTTACGGTATCCATTTTTCCACAAACTTTCTTTCCTTAATTCTGTAATTATTATTATTTTTTAACTGTTTTCCGAATGTCTATCGTATGTTCTCAATTAATGTCGGAATAATGTTTTTGCACAAACAAGTATTTGTTTTAAGAGCATTTCTAGTTCAACCAGTTTGAAGTCAAACAATAATTATAGTCTCATTGTAATATTGATAAATTGTTTGAAGAATCATAATAATAATAAATTATTATGATTCTTAATAAGAATAAATTAAATAAGAATAAAGATTTTTTCTTTCCTGAACAAAACTACTAAACTTGAAAAAAGATTGTTTTTCCTCAGGAAAAGGGGTTTTATTCAGAAGATTTTCTTGAAATAAAACTTCAACTGAATCATGAAAAAGTCCGATGTGAGCAAACAGCATCATTAATGAGATGGCAACAGCAATAATTCGACTGATTCCTTGACAGTATGTATGAGTTGTGTTTTTTATCTATTCGATTGCAAGATTCTTTTGTTAGGAATTGTTCGAACATCAACGTCTTCACACCCGCATGGTGAAACTTTTGTCTCTTTTATATGATATTTTGTTTCCAATATATTTGGCAAACCTTCCGCTGTCTATTCTTCCGGCTAATGCTAAGAAACATTTCAACACCGCTGCCATGCATATAGGAATTTATAACATAATATTTTTTCGGGAATTGTCCTAGTTTGTCCTGGAAATACTTTTCTAAAGTTTTTGAAGTATGATGCCTCTGAGGCAAGTAGGCTTTCATTTTATGAGTTTTTCCCTTTATAAGTGACAGATAGAACAGTTTTGACAATAAATTAATATAAAATGTAAAACTAACATCAAACAATATATTATCTTTAGATCAAATGAAAAATAATTGAAACGAGAAATTAAAACTCTTTGCAATAATAATTAAATTATTCTTCAATTATATTTCTTGAAATGCTTTACACAGTTCCTACCATTTTATCCCACTACGGATTTTAATGTCGGATGTATGATGAGTAGATCTGATGTATGATGTTTTAGGATTGGCTTTAATATTTTAAAAATATTTCTTCTACTTTTGCCGCTTTCCTTTTAGCTTTTATTGCACCCCTAATTTTTTTTTTTTTTTTTTTTTTGAGAATAGCGGGGGTCTTATTATAATGTTTGCTTAGTTCTAAAGCGTTCATCAAGCAATAATTTGCGTGCGCATGTATGTCAGTATACAATCACGACAGAACAAGAATAATCACGAAACTTGTTCGCTCTCAGCAGTACCATCCTAAACATGTTCTTTTTCCCTTCTTTGTGTGTTTTATATAGTCGCGATGCAATTTTTTCTCCAAAGGAAGATCGTTTCATATTTATCATCTTCTAAATCTCCTGAGATACTCCAATCCTTCTGGCGTATATTGATAATGGAGAGAAATCATGTATTATCTCCCAGAAGAACGTAATTACAAAACACATTTTTGGCAGAAATTCCACCGCGTTCTAGCTATATTTTCCACAGAGAATTCTTATCGTGCCATAGAATTTGACAGTTATTTCGTATTTTTTCTGCATGAGCAGTAATTTTTTATTAGTCTCAAAAATTACAGAAGCTATTTTTCTTCCAAGTAATGACAGAAATTGTTTTAAAGAATTTTGAAAAAAAAATTAATTAGTGTATATTTGTCCATGGCTTTTTCTCTCTCGTTGAATTATGAACGTTCAACAGTTTAGAGCAAATAGTGTCATTGCAGTCAACAATTTTAAAAGAATATAGACTTCTTTCAAATTTGTGCCGTAGCATTTGTCTATATATGTCTCACACAGCACTAATATTTTGTGCAATACTGCTGCAAAAAAAAAAAAAAAAACACGTAAATATATCTTTAAAAAAATGATGTAACTTTGCTGCAGTTTCAAGAAATGCAGTCCGCAGCATTTTTCCGAGTAGGAAGACCGAGGACTTCAAGAATCAATGATTACTTGAAGACATTTTCATCGTTTTACCTCAAATCCAACAGGCTGGAAAGCACAGCATTATGGCGCAACTATACACCATGGTCGTATTTTTTCATACTATTTAATAACGTAATCTAAGGGAGTGCAGGTCACACACGTTATTAGCATCAGACCCTTTTATTTCACTCTGATCATACAAAACTGTTTTATTTTTCTCTTATTTCACAGCTCTAGAGCTGCCACACGCAGGTGGCAAACTAGCATTATTAATTTATCACCATTTGGCGGATCTACAATTTAGATACAAAAGCCATACAACTAACCTAAAAACAATTTATTTACAATATTGTACTTGAACTAAAGCAAAACAGAAAACGAGTAAATCAAAATCAAGTCCGTGTTTATCAATAGAGATTGATATTTTTAAAGAGAACGGAGGCAAGCGAAGGTGATCAAATAGATCCTCAACTGAGATAAGTTCATTCCAGAAATTTCTTGGAAAGTCATTCTTTGTAGCACTGGCGTAGATAAGAGGGGGGTTTTGGGGATCAACCCCTCTAAAATGTAATCATTGGAAGATTGTTTAGAATTTGACCAATTTTTCCTGTAGAACAATAAAATTAGCCTAATCCGGGTCTTGCTACGCCACTGCTTTGCAGGAAAATCTTAATAGCACCATTTAGAAAACTTAATGCTCACTATAAAGCGACATCTAGTGACAGAGCGTGAGAGCCAAATTTTCAATGATTAACCACACCGATTTCGAACATTTTTCCGTTATAAAAAGCAGCCTATGTGCTATTCCAGACTATAATCTATGTCTGTGCCAAAGATCATCCAGATCCGTTCAGCCGTTTTCGCATTTGTCATAGTAATTAAGATAAGATTAAGATTACATTCCATACAATTAAAAAATAATCTACAAATTCAGTGCTATTTTGTTAGTAAACATTTAGCTCACTTTTCTGGATTTCAACAGGTAAATTTTAGCAAAGTAATCTGAAAAAAACATCGAGTAATGATTATTTTGTGATCAGAGGTAAAGTAGCAGATTTCCGAGTACCGAAACGTATGACTTTTCAGACTGAAAGAAAATGTTCATTATAATGGCTGCTTAATGTTAAAATGAACTTCAGGAGAAAATGAAATAAAAATTGATCTATGTGAGGGAAAAATGATGTAAATCCTTATTGAGGCCGGCTATAGCACTTATGAAATATTTATCAGGAATAGCACAACTATCCCATTAAAAATTAATTCGCATTTAATTGATACATTCATCATTTCCTTTATAATTAATATTCTCAATTTCATTATTTATTTATTATCATTTCTATTCTATTTTATTTCATATTCATCATTTGTTCTTTCTTCTGCTTTTTTTTTTCTTCTCCTTTCCATTCTTCTTCTTTTTGTGTGCGCGTGTGTGTGTGTGTCATTGATGATTAATAACAATTCATCCTTATATAATATTGAGCAATCATTCTTGTCATTCATTATTTCATTACTTAACATTCATTACTTAACAACGAAATTAATTTTTGCGGAATTTAAGCAGAAATATCATTTGTGAAATTCTTTTAGAACTGTTTACTACACACCTTAATAATTGTCATTCCAATGCTCTGGAGATGAAATATGTCAAAGCGATATTTACGTGCTGCCATCTATGAATAAGAAGAAAATACAAATATATTAATTCTTGTTTTAAAAATCAGACTTTATGTTGGAATTATTTTCTCTTCTGTTTAAATTTTCATTTTAGCTTTTAATTTTATACTTGAATTCAATTAACTCTAGAATAAGTATTGGATATGACCATATTCTACTATATTTGTCCTAAATTTGGGGTTATTTATTTTGTTGATATATTTCGTCATCGTCCTCTCTTGTTATAAATGTTCAAAGTTCTGAATTTTCCTTTGTTCGTGAATGAATAATAAAGAAACGTGGTGAGTTAAAGATTTTTTTTTCCACAGATTAAATATTGTCCTTTAAAATATTACAAGAAGAGATTTATTTATTTTTACTTTTTTATTCTTTTATTATTTTATGTTTACATACTTATTTAAAATTTATTTATTTATTTATTTAAGACTTCTCGGAAAATTTTCAGTTGATGCAAATTTGTCATACGTGAAAGAAGGTAACGAATAAAAATATGACACAACCACTCTTAACTAACACCTCGGGTTGCGGACGCTTTTAAGGATCAAGATTTTTGAAAGCATTGTCACAAATTCATTGCAGACCCCTTAATTGAAGACCATTAAGATAGGAGTTCTATATTATCTTTTAAGATTTTTCAAGATCTTTCAGAAAGATTTTTTTTTAAATTTGAAACCACTTTTTCGGTCGTTATATAAAAGTAGTAGCCTAAAAAACATACACGTTTTTGTTCATTATGAAAGGGAATAAATAAGTAAATAAAAATATTTCTTAAAGGCGCTCAGTCTGAAGTGAAACCAATTCAATTTCGATGGTCTTCGCAAAGTAGTGTTGCTATAGCAACGATGGGTACTTTGTGTGGTGTAACGTGGAGAGTAAGTACCCATTGAGCGTTAAAAAATGGCTATTGCTCCTTGAAGACATAGGCCTCAGTTCTAGGCGACATTTTCTGAGCACGAGGTGGTTTGCTGAAGTGCATATTGTCTTTGAGTGCTGGGAAGAAACGGGTTTCCATAATTAACAGTCTATCAGCCAGTGTTGTTATTCGACTAGATCAGTGGCCCCCAACCTTTTTCACATCTAGTTTTATCAATTCAACAACTCACTACCCCATACAAGGCCGTAGGCGGGGGGGGGGGGGCCGACGGGCCCGAGCCCCCCCCGAAATACTTTCGAAATTTTTAACTTGTCTGAAGAAAAAAAAAATGTAACAAAAAAAAAAAAATTTTTTTTTTGTTCCTCAAACCAATCTGTTCGGGAGCGTGGGGGGGGGGGGGGGTAGGTTCTCTGTTTTACAAATGGGGAAACGACAAGACGGCGCTTCAAAAATCCAGGGTCTATAAACCAGAACTCAAAATAAGATGTTTTCCCTCAATTCTAAAGACGGTAGGTCCCTCGTGTCGTGTCATCAACAGATAACGGATTGATTCCTTGCCTAAGAGCTACATATGGTTCTAATCATCCGACCGCACAACAAGAACAGCAAATGTACTGATCCCTTTTTGGCAAAATGCGAGCCACCACATCTGCCATAAATATACGTACAACAGTTAGGTGCTTTGTCCATCCTTGCCCGAAGGTTACATTCGTGGAAATGGCGACTCTTTTAAAACTACCCACATTGTGGAAGTAGAAGATAAAGGAACTTTCAGAGCTAATGCCTAAATGGACCCCCTCGTCTACTACTACGATTGCGGGATGTGGATGTTTGTGCTGTTATTGCTGGGACAAATCTTTATTTTTTGTCTTTTCTTTTTTAAACTAGCAATTCGTAAAATCGAATCAACATCGAAACGCTTCCGACAGGGGGGGGGGGGGGGCGAGGTGAGGGCTCTTGCCCCTTTGCGGATGCCTTGACCTTGCCTTGCAGACATAGGCAGTTGGGAATTTAGTGGGCTCGTGTGCTCTTGCAAAAGTCTTCTTTGCTTGCCTGCGTACAAATTTTGATATAAGTATTTTGTCTTATTTTGGGAAGAAACCCTGTAGAAATGTAGCAGAAAAGGTATGATTATTTTTATGTATTTTTCAAAATAATATTTTAGCTGCCCCTCTTTTTTTTTTTTTTGCAATTTTAGTTTCAACTTTGTATTTTCTTCCTCACATGCTGAGAAACTGCATATTAATCTTTCTTTTTTCGTTTTTTAACTTCATAGGGGATGATGTCACACTACTTCGAGGGAGGGGGGGGGGGAGAGGGGTTCGAGCAATTTTGACAAGAAGTGTGACATTACACATTTTGATTTCTATAAAAACATGTAAAAAATCAGCTGATTAAACTTATTTTTGAAGTTTTTTTATGTCATTAAAAGTTAAAAAATAAAATTAAAAATTTGATTCTTTAACGTAAGTACCTTATTTCTGAACTGCAACACTGCAAGTACATGTGCTCATGTAATATAGCGTGATATGTGACAAAGGGGGCAGGGCGTGTTGGAGAGTGATATCTTGTGACAAAGGGGGGAGGGGGATCAAATATATTGAAAGAAAGTGTGACACTGTTTATGAATGGTCCCATAGAGCGTTTACAATAACATTGCGAAGGTGAAAAATACCGCGACAAAATTACTCGTATACTTTTACTTAGCCTAGTCATAAATTTACATTGAACAAAAAATATCTTGATTGGTTCTTCTTATTATATCGCTCATGGGCTGCAATAGTGGCACAACTCAAAAAAACTCGCGTTTCAGACTAAGAACATATTGTAAATATAAAATACACATTTTTTTCAGCAGCAATACTAGCATAACTCATAATTCAATATTAGGCCTTAAGATTTAATAATAACTAAAGCATTTCTTTTATGTTTTTTCCTTAGCAATGAAAAGTTTAAACCCACTTATCTCAAAACATGATTTTTTGAGCTGTGCCGTAATTGCAGCCCATGAGCGATATGTATAATTTTGGAAGTGCTTTATAATTGTCCACGACTGCAAATCAAAGTTATACAGCTTTTTTTGACTTCAAACTTAAAAAAAAAGGAGTTTGCAGCATTTAGGTTAAGGAAAAAGAAAACATCCAGTTTTTAATTATTTACATTTAGTTATGACAAAATATGGAAGGCTTGAAACTTGAGAATAAGTATGAATTGCTTAAATTGTCAAAACTAAAACGGAATAGGGAGTAATTGATTCTCAAAACAACGTATGTTTTCTGTTAACTCTCTCTCATCTTTTTTTTTTTTTTTTTTTTGAAGTAATACTTCTGTGGGCGAAATTGAAAATATAATCTCATCATGCAACATGCAACCAGTGTTTCTTTCAGGCATCTCTCCGGGGAGGGGGGGAGGGCACTGCCCCCTCAGAGATAACCAACTGCCCCCCCCCCCCCCGGAGAAAAAAAATCAGGTCACAGATTTTAAAAAAAATGAAAGAAAAGAGAGATTACACTTTTAGGACTTCAGTTTCAGAAACACTTTTAGGGAAAATACATCGAACACTGTCACTAGTGACACCAAAAGTAGCCCAAAAGATAAGAATTTATTTTGAAGAATTTGCGGGGGAAGACAAACCAAACTCCCTTCTGCTTCCTCTAAAATTACTAAAGAATCTCGAAATTGCATTGTTAGGCAGTTTTCAAAAAGTTTCCTGGGGAGAGCCCTCGATCCAGTCTATGCCTCCAGTAACATTGACAAAGATAGACTGAAACTTCATTTTTAAGACTGCAGTTTCGAAAATTTTCTTTGGGGAGAACTTCTGAAACTCCTTCCTCTAACGTCCCGAAAGGGCATAAAATTGCATTCTCAGGAGCTAAATTGCGAAAAAATTCCGGGGGAGAACCCCCGGACCCCCCTTTCAGAGATAGTCAAAACGTTATGGTTGTAAGATCAGTTTCAAAAATTTAAGATAAGAAGCCGAAGCCCCCAAAAAACACTGCCCTAACTTCACCAAAGATAGTCTAAAATGCACCTACTGTACATGGTATCAAAAATCTATCATATACTGTGACGTCATAAATTTTTTAAATCAAACGAAATATGGTTTACAAAAGGCCGTATCCAGAGGGGGAGGCCCACGGCCCCCCCCCCCCGAAATTTTTCGCAATGTAGCATGTATATTCCTCCCTGAAACTTTCCTCAACATAAGTGTTTCAAATTTAGGGCCCCCCCCGAAAAAAATTTCTGGCTACGGCCTTGACCCCATATATATGCACATACGTATTATACAAGCCCACTCTCCCGAAGTACGTTTACACAAATGCAAGGAGTTGGATGTTAAGCTATTTCAGAGTTTAACCCCACTGTAAATTCATGTAGTATTTTACATTGTCCAAGAACACATAAAAATGAACAGAATTTTTTGCGGGTTGGATTGAAAGATTGTATTTTTGCATTTTTACGATATGCTACAATAAATAAAAAAATGCAGTTCACCACATCATTGCGGGGGTGGGGGGCAGGAAAAGGCGATCACCCCCGGCTTTGAGGGAAAATGTGCATGCATTTTTTCGTTTTTGTAATGCGATGATACAATTAGGTTTTACCCTTTTAGCACCCCCCCCCCCCTTCCTGGGAAAATTCGAACGGCCTGCTGCCTTGTCATTTCAGTTGAAAGATTTATTTTCATTACCAATGCCTCAGTTAACACAAAATACTAAATTACAAGATAAATTGTTCGAAGTTTTTGCTGCAAAACAAATTCAAAATTGTATGTAAAACCCGAAAATGCGCTTGTATTGTAATCGGTATTGATTTGAAATATAAACGCAGTTACGTGACCGATGCATTTCCAAGTTCTTCAAAAATCTTATCGAGAGTTACAGACAAATGTAAGACATGTGCACTAGGGCGGAGCGTAAAAAACTTTTTTTGGAAATTGTTTTTGCGTAAGGGCTGAATAGTTGTGGGGTGGAATGAGGAACATACACACAAAATATTAACTTAATCAATTAATATCCTCCGGTTCCAGTTTTGAGTCAAAAAACGCAAAAAAAAAAAAAAAAGTAAAAATTAAGGTAAAATTCAACAATTTTGTAAATTTTCAAAATTTTAATTTTCTTTTTGTGACAATGACGAATATTTAGCAGAATGTATGATAAACATAAATTTTAAAAAAACTAAATTAATCCATCAATATCTTCCGGTTCCAGTTTCAGGGGTAAATGTGCGAAATTATCCCAAAATGAAGTAGATTTTGGCATAACATTTCATTTTCACGTTTCTGATTTTCCCTTAGAAAAAATTGGTAATGATATGAAAATTATGATTAAATGATAGACTAATCAATACTTATCTTTGGGAAACATCAGGACGGATGGATCGTGATGGACACATCAGGTCATGAATGTAATCAAGTAGTGTCATGCCATCGTTTGAAACCAAAAATCAGTACAGAGCGAAAAATATTGATATCGGAAAATGAAGATATAACGCACCTTTGAAACTGTGGAACTGAAGACTCATTTAGTTTCACGAAAATGGTGTTTTGTTAGTAACACTCACTGGTCAATGTTCATAATTATTATTCTCTGACACATAAGTTTTCCAAAATATATGGAAAATATTTTTCAAAAATTAATGTTCCAGCAAAAATGTACCATTTGTTATTAAATTGGGATTTTTTTCTATTTTCACCAGATTTTGGTAGGTTAGAAAAAAAGTGTAGCCGAAAGATAAGTATTGATTAGTCTGTAACTGAATCATAATTTTTCATATCATTACACAACTTTTCCACACTTTTGCTAAGGGAAAATCGGAAACGTGAATATTAAATGTTATGCCAAAATCTACTTCATTTCTGGATAATTCCGCACATTTACCCCTGAAAGTGGAACCGGAAGGTATTGATGGATTAATTTAAATTTTTTATTTATGTTCCTCATACATTCTGCTAAATATTCGTCATTATCACAAACAGAAAAATAAAATTTTGAAAATATACAAAAATGTTGAAATTTACCTTAATTTTTACGTTTTTTAGACCCAAAACTGGAACCGGAAGATATTATTTGATTAAGTTAAAATTTTGTGTGTATGTTCCTCATGCCACCCCACCACTATCTAGCCCTCACGCGAAAACAATTCCCAAAAATGTTTTTTACGCTTCACCCTAATGTGTGCACATCAACATTTCATCTAGTTTAAAAAAAAAATAAACTTCGAAGTGCGTGTGTTCTTGTCAAGCCCAGACAACCTCTTGCACGAACATATCTGTGACATACTGTAGCCGTACAGTCTGCAAACCGAGTTTTGCCAACTCGGAGCTGGAATTTAAAAATATTTAGTTGATGTTTCCGTTTTCTTTCCACCTGCCTCAAGTTTTGCAAAGTGTACGGATATTGTCTTTTTACCGACAATAGCTTCCTGTTAAGGGCTATTGAAGGGGGGAGGCATTCAACGTTTAAAAGATATACTAATACAGCTAGCAAGCTAAGAATGTCAATTTCATCAAGAGAAATATTTCAAAAAATGAGAAATGATAAAATACTCGTATTTTATATAAGTGAAAACTAAACATAACAACAGTTGAGGAAGATATTTCTTTCAAAATACACTTGGAATGCATCTTAAAAAGTTACATTTTTATAAGTTTTAAACCTGTGTTTTTTCACTTGTGCCATGTTCTCACTTATCCCGTTTCACCCTAATGTAGCAGTTAACATGTCGTATCGGTAGTGGGAAGGGAACAACTTCAATTGGTCCGGGGACCTGGAGCACCAAAGACTTAGCCCCGAACTAGCCCCATTTTAGACGCCTCTTACGACACGCGTGAGGAAACGTTGGGACTTTTACACTATTCTTGCGAACCCGGTCACCACACGGGTTTTAACATGTTTAATGAGTTTTCTTATTGCAGAAAAGTTCCTCGACAAAAAGAAATTGTGTTACTTGTTACCAGTAGGAAATGCAAATTCTTTAAAATAATTAAGATTGGCAATTTGCACTTTTTTTTCATTAAAAAAAACAAGCAAACTCTGACATTCACCTAACTAGCTTTTAAAAGAACAAAGCAAAGCACAACAGTCATTTAAAACCATTTAGGTAGTAAAGTCAACCTTAAATCTGCAGTAAATCGCACTTCAAAGCAAAGAATAATGCTTGACGAAAGAAAAAGTAAAAACCCTGTCAAAACTCTTCCAACTTTTAAGCATCTTCTGTTGTATCATAAAACTTGAAAGATGCAGTTTATGCTCTGTTCCTGCAAAAATTCAAATTTTCCTGTGCTGTAACTCATAAACAATGAACGCTTCTACCAATTTAAACGACATAACTTCTTAAGAATTTATGAGTTTGCCGTTTAAAGTACGTAGGTGTAACTACTAGTTATTTAATGCATTCCTAGCGGTTGAAGAAATTTCTGTTCACTTGCGTTCGATTGTTTCAGAGCGTTATGGAAATGATTTATGAACGCTATTTCCTCTTTCGCCAATTTTTCTTTCGGATTTTAGTCAAAACTTCTAACTTCTGTCACGTATTTAAATAAATAATTTATAACAAGCTGCAGAAAAAAAATGATATGTAGGGCATAAGCTTGCTTTTCTTCAGAAAAACCATTTTAAATAAAAGGAAGTAGAATTTGACTTTCATTGCAGGTTTTTAGATCTGTACTTTAATTGATTCCTATGCTTTAGGAAATAGTACATTAGAAATTTTCAAAGAGTGTATTTAGATAAGGATTTTCTTTATTTTAAATTGGTAATTCTTCAATGTAGCGCACATGTAACCAAACACAAATCAACAGCTTAATTGTTTTAGTGCATTATATAGAATTAATATTCATTTCTAAAAATATTTAAAGTTTACATATTCATTGAATACAGAAAGTAATAATTCTTCTATAAGTCGTAACCTTCCTTGTAGTGAAAGTTTCTTAAAATTAAATAATACATGCATTTTAAGCTTCACGACAAGTTTAATTATAGACATTAGTAGCGCAAAAACGTGCACTACATGAAGACATAAAGAAAAATATCGTACTCTGCTGTACTAGCAGAACTCTTGATTTAATGCGCGAAGCACACGTCATTTTTCAGAAAATACTTTTAGAAAAGGTATTGGGGTCTAAATAAGTATTTTAAAAGTTTTGGTTTTACATAAAATATAGTTATATTATTTCAATTTTTTTTTGGTCTTTTTTCTTATGTTTTGTTCAATGAAAAATGTATTTTTGTGTTGACATTGGAATTAACTTTTAGATATAGTTTGCAAGGACTGTGAATACATATTTTTAGCTTCAGAAAGGCATGGTTTTAGTCAACGTAATACTACAGAAAATATGTAACTTCAGTGTAGAAGATCACTAAAAAAATTTCTACACTGAAACTTCATACTTTCTGTGCATGGATGCCAGTTTCCGGGGAGTGCACTTGATCTGAAATAGTTAATGACCAATACGCATCCCCATTAAAGGAAAAAATATATATAGTAATTAAAGCTCCAAGATGTTTTCAAATTTGTGTTAGAAAGAGTAATAACCTGTAATTAAATTTCAAGCTCATTAGAATTATATATATATATATATATGAAGTGTCGCGTTTGAGAACGGCCGTAGTCACAAACCTCTAAATTCTCAGAACTGCTCATTCTCAGAAAAAATTCTCTGCTAAATTTTCAGAATTAAAATTCTGCATTTTTGCTCATTTTTCTCGTCATCAGCGTGATCAATGGGTGGGTCCTCTGTATATTTTTTGCCGAAATGATATCGGATATGCATTTTGTCAATAAAAAGCTACTTGTAGGGTTTGAAAACGCAATGTCATGCATCTCTAAATTCTCAGGTTACGTTTTTAAAGTTTCAACTTCTGTTGTTTGATCCTTTTTGCTCGTCAGCTCAGAAATCAATGAGTGGGTCGTCCGCATATTTCTTCCCTAAATGATATTGCATATTTCGTACATCATAAGTTACCTGTATACACTAACACCCTCAATTCGGCAAATCAAGGACCTTTATTGTTTTCCTCCGTGACCCTTCTTCATATCTGCCTACCTATCTACCTATCTAGCTATGTGTCTGTTTGATGTCTGTCTATCTATATATATATAGATACATATACATATATATATATATATATATATATATATATATATATATATATATATAGATACATATATATATATATATATATATATATATATATATATATATATATAATATATATATATATATATATATATATATATAATGCCCTTTAGCACGGATTTCTGTCAGTATGCACCCGACGTACTTGTGCTATTATTGCAGCAAAAAGATAACTTTCTCTCTAACAACTGTTGTCCTAGCTCCGTAAGCATTAATTTCCGAAAGTATTAGTTCCCCGTAAGCATTTATTTAACTCCGGAACTACTCAATCGAAAACTGAATTATCAGATTATTAACAAATGAATTATCATGTTTCCAACGCTACATTGATAAGAAATATTTGAAACGGATCTGTCTTCAAAGAAATAACACATGTATTTGAAAAAATGAATTAATAAAATAAAACAAAGAGAGAGAGAGAGAGAGAGAGAAGTTTGAAGGGAAGCGGTAAGAAACCCCGATCGTTTTATATGTATAAGAATTTAAATAGATCGTAATAAAACTTATGTATCAAATTGTATTTAACAATTTCCAAGAAAAAGTTGAATGAGTACATAAACAAATAAATAAAATAAAGTAGAAATAAATAAATAAATAAAAGACAACTCACAAATAAAGAAGATAAATAGATAGGTAAATGGACAGACAGGTACGTAGATAGATACATGAGACATATAGATAGAGAAGCAGACATAAGTTTGATAGCTAAATCAGCTTGGGCATTAATTAACTAAATTTTCTATTTGTTGATTAGTTGATAAATTTAATATATCATTTTATTAACGACACACACGCACATTTAGTCGCCCTTGTTTACATTTTTTTCACCGTTTAAAATTTATCTATTTTACTGCTGTTTACATTTTCTTTTCGCGGTTTTTTGATACACCACATATCCAAAGACAATTGATGGCGTTAATCCCCCTGGAAAAATTGTTATTTCAGGTTCTTCTTTTTTATTTTTCCCGTTTTCCCTTTTCTTTTTTCTCCCTTTTTCTTTTCTCTTCCTCCAACCCTCTAACAAGCGACGGATATACCTGAAAATAAATAGTATTAAAAATGGAGTTTGGAATTATATGTTTGAAGTTAGAAATTATCTGAATCGTATATACTTCCTGTATGTTAATCCTTCTGTCTTATACGGTCTTATGTTTAAAATATCGTAGGTTTATGAATGTTCGTTTGAAATACAACTACGTGTTGCTTGCGAAACACCCAAGAAAATGTTAAAAGTAAAGCATGGCTTCGTATGACAAAGTTTGAAAAAGTAAGAATGCATTTTTAATGCTTTTAAATCCATCTAAAATTGAATTTTACTTTCGAATTACTGCAACTGGCATCCAAAGTAAAGATTTTCTGACCCCACATATACTTTACGGACAAAAAAGAAATATTAAACGAAATTTTCTGGTGGTCTGATTTTGACGTACGAAGATTAAAATCTCTTTCGCTCAGTTTTGCCCACAGCTTTTTAGCTGTGGGCAAATAAAATTTGCTGAGCTATAAATCAAAATAACAATAACAATTTTCAGATTGTCTTGGATTTTGCCTTACCTTTTTTCGCAAAACGATGAAATCTTTTCTCTTGCCAAAGCTATGTCTATACAAACATTTTTAAAAACCATTCTGTCATTCTATAATAGTTTGAAAAACCTTGCTAGATAAAATAAAAGCTGTTTTAGTCGAAATTGTTAGTTTCACTAAACTGTGTGGAAACAGCAATTCATAATATTCACCCCTTTCTTGTATAAGTAAAATTAGAAAAGTAAAATTAGAAAAAAAAAAAGAAAAAATAAATGATAAAAATGAAGAATTAGTGCAAAAAAGGCTTAATATTCGGCAGAATATAGAACCAAATAATTTGAAAATAAATTACTTCATTAAATGTATAAGAATAAAAAATTTGAAAGTAATATGAGATGAGAGAAATGTGTGTCGCTCGGTTTGTAGGTATGCTTTCTACTTATCATCACTTCATTCGGATACAGTGTTTTTTCTCCATCACATACATGCGTGCCTGCGTTTTGAATATTTCAACCTATTTTTAATTGTTGTACATTATTATCATTTATTTATTCATTTAATTATTTATATGCACTTTTTATTCCCGTCTTAAAAGCTTTAAAAAGGAGGAGAGGCTAAAAATTATTGCAAAATGTAAAAAAAGAAAAAAGAAAAACATGCAGATTTATTTTGTATCAGTTAAAACTAAGATGAGTTTTCCTTAATGTTCTTCTTCCTTTTTTAATCATATTTTTACTTTACTGGACTTCATTAATTTTTTTCGGAGGTAGTAAAATAAAGGGCAGAAAATTACTCAGCTTAATGAAAAAAATCAAATATTATAAGTTCAAGGAGGCACCGGTTTTCTACATCATGTCAGAAATCACTGCTCTCATTCTCCGCGAGTTATATCTTAAGCAAGAATAAACGCAAACAGGTGAAAAAATAAAATGCTTCTTTTCGTGCCTGATCTTAACGTATTTTATTTAATATATCATTCTGGTGCTTTTTTCGATCGAAGCAACGCACCTGCATCGTCTGCGTTACGTCACATCTTCAAACACGTGTGCATCCAATCACTGGCCTATCACCATTACGAAAGGCTGGAACTTCCAGAAAAGCTGTCAAATTTTTAGTAAAGAGAAAACTTGAGCAGTCATTCTTTTCTGTAATAAACTTATTTATGGGAGAGTAATGTTTTTTTAAATGTCTTTTTGTGCAAAGTATTGTTTTGAAACAAAGATGGTCAGTAGATTTGGAAGAAAAGAATTTTCTGTTGTGAGGATACCTCCAGAGCCTTGATGTGAATTCACTGTGGTGTATTTTCTAACGACAAGTTCTTTTATTCAGGCAAGCACCAACGAGAAATGTGATCTTAATGCATTCTATGAGGTAATATTTATTTTGTTTATTGTCTTGAATGTTACAGTAACATCTGGTTAAATGATTCTCTATAAATACAAGAATTCTCCCAGCGGTCGAAATTCGACCGTAATTCATTCTTTTTTTCAAGTTCAGCTTAAAACGTTTAAACAACTTTTAGACATTTTATTTTTTCTGTTTGACAGCGGTTTGTTTTGTTCAAGTATTTCAATTAGCGATAACATCTCCTCAGTGCGACTAATTGATCACTGGGTAAGTTATTTAATTTTATAGTTTTGTAAAACATATTATACATAATGTTTACTGTCGACAGGGTGGCGAGGCGCAAGCCTCGTACGCCCAAGTTCGCAGGATGAAACCTGGCCCAAGTCGGTGGATTTGCATGATGCAGAAAATCGTCTGCGCCCATGTCGTATGATTATGCGGCATGTAAAAGATACCTTGAGTAGACATTTGGCTTGGATGCTCTCGGCTAAATTAAGTTTCTAGTGCAATCTGCATCAATTAGAGCTCAGGTGCCGCCATCTAGGGGAAACTGAGCGACAAAATTCTCGGAGTGGTAACGACAGTGGCGCAACTTGAAAGAATGGTTGCCGATTTCCAGGCAATGCACTAGGTCAGCAAAATGGTTAGTAACCATATGCAGCCCCGTTGGAATAAATAAAAAAAACCTATAATGTTTACTTTTCTGCACTCCTTCTCTTATAAAGAAAATATAGATAAAAATTTTAATGCCACCCTATTATTATTGTATAAATTTGAAACATTAACACTCAATTTAAATTTAATGCAGAGTCCAAAAGGACTAATGCAAATTAACAAACTTACAAAACGTTGATTCGAATCAAACTAAAGCGACAATGCATCTCACTTTATACTATATCAGACATTGTTAAATTCAAATTGTATTTTATTTTGTTTGACATTGTACTGGACAAACAATATGACTGACTTATCAAATATATATATATATATATATATATTGAAAAGGTACTAACTGACATCTTAAGATTAATATTATTTTGCTTTGACATTCATTTAATAGAGTCCATTATCTCTTTCGCTTCGTTTTTGACACTTCTTCTTTGAATTATGAGTAGTAAAAAATTTATTGAGTATTGTACAACTTTTGTAGATTGGTAGATTTAAGGAGTAGTATGAAAGCATGACGAATAAAGATTTCTAAGAAATGGCTTCGAATTTACGTCGAAAGTAAGAGAGGGGGAAATCAAATTTTCCAAAAAAAAAAAAAATTTTTGATGACACTAAAGCTTGATAGCTACTAAATATAAAAGTAACAAACTTACAAAACGTTGCTATTACATATAAAAGTGCGAAAATCCGTTAACAAACAGAAGAGAAAATGATACTTAACTGTTTTGTATTTGCCTATTTATATGTAGATCAGAGCTTTCTAAACTTTCCCTGATGGCGACACCCTTCCAGTACATACAATTTAACGAGACACCCTTTCACTGATACTAATAAAGCAGATTTGATTTTATCATAACAAATGGCATTTTGAAGGAACAGTTATTTCATATGTGAATTGGAAGTACAGTATAATTAGTACGTTAAACACTTTTTCGCAGATACAAAATATTCCAATACTATGAAGAATTCAACGGCTCCCATGGGCTTGACGACCATTACAAATCTGTCTTATATTAGGTCGGATGTAAGACGAATTCACACGCATTTCTTCATCTAGCTTTCTCCAACTACTACGTTCAACTGTTTTTGTATCAGTCAGAACAGAAAATGCACTTTCACACGAATATGTTGTAGAAAACTGCAGCAAAATGAAGAGTGCCCTCTACTTAGGTGAGGATAATCATGCCGAATAGAAATCCAGAAGAATGTGATTCCTGGAGCGTAAGTTTTAAATTGCGGTTGTGCTTCAGGTCTGCCAGTTTCTCCTCTTCAGCAAATTGAAGTTCGCAAGGGCTGGAAAGCGCAAAAGGGTTTCTTATCCAGTCATACTGGTTTATATCTAATGTTCGAAAATATCAATCCAACCTATGTTTCAATTGCAGTAAATGGTCATGAATCAATGGTGTTGTATTTCATTACTAACTGCACATTTAGACATTAATGGAAACATGTCAAAATTGTAGAAATCAACATATCGATCACGCTGTTACTATGTGATCTATGATAACACTGAACCAAGAAAAGTATATTAGATATTAGTTTATCATAAGCTCTTCATTCATTTTACAATCTCACGACACCCTTGATGCTAATACGCGACACCCATTTTGGAAAGCACTGATGTAGATCATGAACATGGTAAGCAAGTAAAATTTAGTTCTTCGGCAGATTTATAAAAATATGTTGCATAAAATTCGTTTTACATATTTTATTTATTCAGCTAAAACAACTATTAAATAATTCTGAGAAAATAATATTGTGAAAATGGGGTGGAGCTGAAGGTGAAACATTAGAAAATATCAAATAACTTCAAAGTCAATGAACCTCTGTTCCAAAATTAATCTGTAATGTTTCATTGTTTCGAAGGTTTGTTTTTTGAGGAGTCTCATCTTAATCTTCAGAGTTAAGTTGTTTTATCAACAAATATTTATTTTAAATTAGTAGAATTTAGAATTAATTTAGGCATTAACCATTACCACATCAGTTTTACATAGCTAGTTATCTTCTTTTTGTATATATCATTCTTTTTTAAGTCTATCAGTGAATTAAAAAAAAAATAATGCTTATAAATCATTTGCATAGAAAAATACTTCTAGTAAAACAAAATAATAGTTTAGTCAGTTTCGACTGTTCATAATGAGTATTAAATAAGGATTTGAATTGAGATAAATCGTGTTAAAAAAAGTTAGAACTTCTATTTTAATCAACTGAGAAAGTCTGAAGACCTTGTGCATTAAAAAAAATATTAATGTATAATAAATGTACAAGGATTTCGTTCGCCTCCAGATTAATATATTTATATGGAAATTCGGTTAAAAATTGTAATGGAGAAGATTAAAAGGAAATTTCGAAAAAATGGCTCAAACGTGCACATCCTCAGCATAAAATGAACATCTGTGCCGAATTGGGTAGCTCTATGCTCTACCATTTGTTCTGTATACTACCAACAAACAGACAGAGACATGTTTTATTATTAGTAGAGATGGGTAGTCTACTTAAAAAGTTCTTAGCGTGACAAGATGTCTGATGCAATAAAACAGTTGTAAACGATACTCTCCGTAGAACCAAATATTTTTTCAACTTTTCGAAATTGGAGTAAACAATTTTAGAAATAAAAAGTGAGGGAAATAGAATTTTGTGTTCTTTTCTATCGGCATCGATATACCTAGCAATTAATATTTATATTATTTAAGTGGATTTTGTTTTCTTTTTTTTTTTTTTTTGATTTTATGGTTTTATTTAGTTCTCTATTAACATTCTTTTCTACTTTGTTGCTCATTTTCGTGCAGAAGAGCATTAGAGCATTAAAATACACTGAAAGCACAGTGTCTGCTATTTAATTTGAAATTATCAGATAATCAGTCGTCACCAAATGGTAAAATAAAATCCTTTACAGTCATGTAGACTTGCATTGCACTTGATTAAACACTCCAAAATTGATGGTTTCCACTTCATTTACAGTTTCACAGTTCCTGTACCTTTTGCGTCATTGCGCAAACAACAAACCGTAGCCCTGGGGGGGGGGGGGGATGTAATTTTTAATGATGAAATAAGCGTCATTCAAGCAGTCGAGCAGTACGGCAGCATTAGGTAGTGTTAATAAAATTAAAAAACTAATAACGCGAGCGCAATGTCTGCGACAAAGATTCTGTCGCTGTCGCAATCGACGAGAAACTAGCAGCATTGAGAGTAGCCATTATGAACCGAGATGCCCAATTTATCAAACAAAATTATTTTGGAGGCGGTGTTGAGACGATCGTGGAATCCAAAAACATTTTCTCACCCGTGCAATATGTTTTTTTGTCGCTTTAAAAGCAGATTACTTTAAGCAGGTTCTTTTCTATTTATTTATTTTTTAAATGTTATTTCTGCTCAAATATGTTATTATTTTTATTCTTATTATTTTAATAAGACGGTTGTATCTAATTTCTTACAGCTCTTTAAAATGTGATTAGTATAAGTATGATACAGTAAAAGGGATTACAGTATAACTCTGGTGCCAGGATTGTTGCTGCGGACTGGAGGAATGGGTGTTATCAATTTGCAACAAATAAGAAAATAACTATAACTTGTTTAGAAAAGTTTTCAAAAATAACGATTAAAAATGTAGTTAAACTAATATTTGGAAAACAAAACGACTTTGATAAAATATTGTCTTTTTTCCGTTTGCAGTTACAAAAATTTTACTGAAGAACAATTTTACGAAAGACTATTTGATCTTCGTTGGGAATCAAGCAACTGAAGTGCACGGAGTCTGCTACTTGCTGGTTGATTTTTCTGCATACGTATTTGATATGATTTTTCTGTCAAATAGAGAGCCCATACATTAATTCTCAAAATATCATACTGAAATTTCTGCCTTTTCTAATCGGGTTTCCAAAGTTTCACATTTTAATGGATAAAAAGCAAAAATAAATCAAAGTGCTATGACACATGGTTCACTATTTTCCTCGCTAAAAATGCTATGATTCTTTTGATTACTTATTAGATACAAAAGTTCATGGATTGGAAAAAAGAAAGCATTATTTAGAACCTTTACTTATGCTGCCATCTATTAGGCAAGTTAAGAAATAATCCCCAATTTCACTCAAATTTAAAATTTTTCTCCTTTCAAAATTATAATTATATGAATAAAAGATAACTCATTTAAATTGTTTGATGCTCTAAAGTTGTATTTACTCTTTCAACAATAAATAATAACACCGTTAACATTTTCAATTACTAAGTAAGCACTAATAAGATTTTTTTTCTTCTTTCCATAGTCACAGCCTGATGTTATTTGTTGCAATAAAGGACAGTTTCCATTTTGAAAAATGAAATACTTTTGAAGTATTTCTTCTCACTTCATTTTCTTAAACTATACTTATGAAGCCTCTTTTTATTTTTTTTTAACCAAGAAATAATTAAAGTCCTCTTTTGTATCTGGGAAAAGGGGAATGGCACATATTCTGTTGTCCCAGACGTCAACAGCGAATTTCTAAATTGGCTATTAAAGCTATATCGTTTGGCTATATCTATTTTATAGTTCTAAAGCAGCTTTATGTGATCCTTTTTTAAGAAAAGAAAGAAAGAAATGAAGTTTTTCACTTTTGAACGAATACAAAACACTTTTTTAAGTAAAAAAGTAATTATAAAAAAATTTCTAAGCCAATTTCATGGGCGTCTTTTTTGATGGGCGTGATAGGTAAAAATATAAACGGCTTATTTAACTAAAAAAAGTTTCATTTCTTTCAGCATTAAAATATCTTCTAAATGAACTAAAAAAGTTCGTCAGTAAGATCATTTTAATAATTGTTATAGCAGCTAAAAGTTTATTTATTGTTTTTTGAAAATTCCATCAATTTTTTTTTGCCTCTTTTTAATTTATTTAAAAGATAACTTAATAGTGAAGAAAGAACACTTTGGTTTAGTTAAATAAGTACTTCGTTTTTTTTAGCTAGCACGCTCAAAATCAAGAAGAAGACACCGATGAAATTGGCTTATAAATCTTTTATAATTACTTTTTTTAGCTGTAAAAAACATGTTTTTTCGAATTCATTAAATATCTATAAAACCATACCTCAAAATTCAATAACTTCATTTCTTTCTTTCCCTTCTAAAAAAACAAAACAAATTATTATTAAAAAACCCACTGTTTTGGAACATTTTAATTCAGGACTCCACCTTAAGGAAGTACTTTTTCTGTGAAACTTGGTTTTGTAACTAATTTAACAGCATCTGCTATTAATAATTTAACTTTGTGCAAGTAAACAGTAATATAAATATAGTTTCACGTTAAATTAAAGCACAAATGAGCATTAAAACGCAGACATATGTTTCGGGATTGCTTGGAATCCCTTTATCAATGCGACAGGGAGCTTCTAGATGCAAAACATCCAAATGAAGCAGACAAAACAACAAAAACAAAGCTTATATAGCCTAAGAATTAATTTCTATTACAGCATCTGCTATATTACCTTACGTCGTAACAAATTCCTGTTTGTAAAAGTATGTCTGCAAAATATATTTAAATGCTTTATACTTTTTGTATGTTTCAGCTTCAGATGAATCTTTATCATGGGTCAAGACATAAGCAAAATAAAGAAAAATAACGAACCTTTGTCCGAGTTCAGAAAGAACAAACTTCTCTACGAATTTAGAACATTTTACGGCAAGTACAATTTGATTTAATTTGATAATATTAAATGTTTAACTTTATTCAATGTATGCAATTGATACACTTTCTTTGCTGCACCAGAAATCTTTTAAATGTTCATTGTGATTAAAATTTGAAAACTTTGTATTGAATAATAAAACTCTTTTCTTATGAGTGGATAGGGGGTTGCATTTTAAGTTTTACTCTGCTTAGACCTACGTAGAGCTTCTTCTAACAAACGTACCTCAATGGAACTTGGTGTATAAGTTATATCGACCATGGAGAAACAAAAACTGTAAAAGAAATTAATAGCTCAACATTTTGCCACTTGGTTATGGTCTCTTGATTCTCTATAAATTAATTCTCATCGACAATTTGTCCAATCGAAAATGAACCCCTTTTTGATAGTCTTGAACACGATAAACGTATTTAAAAAACGGGAACGCAAATGTAATGTACATTGAACAAAATATGTGATAATTTTTCTCGTTTCTAATTTGTGCGTTTTTAGTTTTTCATACAACTGCTTTTTACCTACATATTTGAACATTTTTTAAAATTACTGTTACAGATTTCTTTTCCCCATGGTTCATATAGCGTGTACACCAAGGTTCAATGACATGCTTCTATTCTAATGAGATGTACGTCATCTAAAGAGGATAATTTTAGTTATAACCACCCTGTAAACTTATAAATCTTATTTATGGAAAAATAACTTAAAGAAAGAATAACTTAAGAATTTCATTTGTAAAAAGAAAGAAATATTATATTTTTAAGAGAGAATAGCATGACATCTTAATGGACAAAAAAAAAATGTTTATTTTAATTTGTACTGTTATTAATATTATAAAAATTATTTATTATTATTTAAGGGAACATAGCTCCGGAAATATCTTAACTTACTGAAGTACCACTAAGTTTGTCAATTTCATTGAAATGGGAACTGAGTGAGAAACATTAATATTATAACTGCTCTGTTTAACTTTTTAAATGTTCACTATTTTGATTCTAGATTTAAATAAAGATGGTGTCATTACGGAATCTGACTTTTTCATGGTGCAAGAAGTAAGTATAAACATACAATTAACATTTTTAGTTACTTAGGTATTATCCCACCCAACCATGAATTTCGTCAAACTTGAAAAATTTACTATGGGAAACTTCCGGTTGAGAAACTTTTGTTCTTTTCTGTCGCGCAACTCCAAAAAGCCACCAACATTAATTTATTCATGTTAAAAGAGTCTTCGCTAATAAGGTTTTTGGTGCTATTCCAAAAGCTGTTAAAATGTAAAATAGCCCCCCAAATAAAAAATAAACAAGACTTTAGACAATACTAAAATTTCCATTAACCACGAGCGATTTTAAACGTCGTCAAACTTGCTTTAGTTCAGAACAACCTTTCGGAATGTATATAACGATTTTAACTTATATATAACGCACGTTATAAATATAACGTGCGTTATATATGAAAATTAAAAGTCAAACCTAGTGTTTTAGTGCTAAATTTGATTTTAAAGTAGGCATTTTAATTGCCTTTCAAAATTCGAAAAAAAAAAATTTGGTTGAAATTGTTTGTCAATTCTTCAATATAAGTAACAAATACTTTTCTGTGCAGTATGTTTGCAAATTGAATGGTTGGCTGCCTGAATCTGAGAAATACGAAATGACGGAAGATCTATTTCGATCCATTTGGAAGTCATTGAAAACGGAAGCTGATGAAGATGAGGACGATGCTGTCACAGCCGATGAATGGGTGAGTTTTTATATACAGTAAATTCCGCTTTCAATGAACGTGTCAGAACCGCTAATTTTGACCGACCCTCGTTCTTTTGCGACAAACGGGCAATTTCGCGAAAAAGAACTTCTCCAGTTACGCTGATTTTGTTGATTTATGTAATGTCGTGTGGTTATAAGTAATGTAATATTTTTCTCTGCCAGGGTGACAGCTCAAATATGGATTCCTTTCGCCCCGAAAAATGCGTAACTTTAAGTCTTTAAAAAGGCTGATATATATCTTAGTTCTGTAGTACGACAGAAACACACACACGCACGCATACATATGTAAGAAGACAATTATGATGTAGTTGAAGTTTCCAAATTTATTGCTTTGCTGAATTAATGTTCAATTTGTTCGTTTCTTGCTTTTCCAAATCTAAATATTTTTCCTGTTAGGTCAAAATGTGGGAGCAATTGGATAAAACATTACGATTAGGAAGCAGTGCTTTACCAGAATGGTTGACAACTTATTTATGGTGCCGGTTTAATATTTATGATAGGACAGGTAAGTTTTGAATTTTATTTAAAAAATTAATATTTTCAGTGTCCTCAGCTTATATATATTTAGAAGAATTTTATGTGATTACCCCGCTGATTTTTATAAACAGCAATTCTACTATTTTACTTCTTAAATTATATAAATACTTATAACTAAAACAAGCAATTTTTTTTTTTTTTTTTGAAAATAATAATTAGAAAGAGAGAGTTCAGCCATTGGATTTCTTAAAGTTTTTAGTTTTTATTTTATTCGAACTATGTACCTATTAGAATTGTAGAACACTCTTTTTTTTAATTAAAAAAATATTTATTTATTTTTATAGCAGATTATGTAACAAAATGGTCAAAAATGTAAAAGACAGAGAAAAAAATGAATTATTACCCACCGTACTGTTTTATTCACCCGTGCTATGAGTTTAAAGATTTCGTACTACTATAATATCAAAAATGTCGTCGACCTCCGCATTCCAAGTCTTTCTCGCAGTGCATTAAACTGACCACATGTTTCAGGGAAGACAACTGGATTCAGGATGCCAGTGGTTAATGATGTGCTTCTTAGTTTAAATTTATTGGGTAAATAATGCCCTTTCAATGTAATGTCATTTACAACTCTGCCCAATGGCATAGTCAGCAGAGCATAAGGCTTCTGTGGCATGGATCCTGGCTCAGCTCGAAGCTAGGGCATGGATAGGGGAAAGTCACCTAATATAAGGTAGCTTTAGATTTTGCCTCAGACATCTAACATCATCAAGATTTAAACACTGCTTTTTAACTTATAAAGAATTTATAATTCAAAGATTACATTTATTTGAGCTTTAGCTTGTAAAATGTTTGTTTAGTTTTGCGATGTAGTTTTAAGAAATCTCAAATATTGCTCTGAATATAGAGTAGGCTCCCCTTATAGGGTACCATCTTTCCGTACAATTTTCAGTTAGAATTGTAACAACAAACTTAATATTACTAGATATAGTTGGCACAGCTTCCGAAAATAGATAACGTAATGTTAAATTCTTCAGTAACAAAAAGGAAAATCGTAAATGAAAATTGTCTTTATGAATTTAATCAATTGAATTGAAAATTATACTAATGCTTTGAATCAAATGAAGTAAATGAAAAGAGAACAACTAAAATTGTCACTTACATTTCAAGCACATGAACTTCTTTTTCGGATTACCTGCACAGTTTGTAGGAGCCCATTTCAGGCATTTTTAGCAACGGATCCACTGCTTACCTGCCTGATCATCTGGAAACAACCCTGCACAGTAGACACATTCATGATCAGCTTCATCTTCGCTTTCCTTTCCCAAACATCATTCTCTGACAGAGAAGCAAATTATGAATCTTCTGATGAAGTTGAAGTTGGAAGATGTAGAGCCCTAGAACCTCTCTACTTCTTTTATAATGTCTAACATGATATATAATATAATATAATGTATCTTCTTCATCTTGAAAATATTATAAAGAACGTATTCGCTTGTAAAAATACATGTTTAAACACGTTTTTCCAAATATATGATGTACCCCATATTATATATATATCTATCCACCCTATTTTAAACTCTCCGCTATCTTCATTTTCCTTCAGAACCACGCACTTAATAGACGCAGGCAATCGAATAAATACAGGTAGAACATGTAGTTACCATTAAGACTAAATAAATAAAGCACTTCTGAAGCCAATATCTCAACCTCCTAGATTAGGCTCTTCGATGCTGCCTAATTTCTGTAGCACTAGAAAAAAATATAAGGTAGTAAATACAAACAAATAAATGTCGCCATTACAAACTACTCCCCCCAAACTGCTTCAGGACATAAAATAGAATAGTTGCGCATACAAAATAAGTTCTGATACTTACCAGTACATGCCAAGTGCCTACAAGAAAAAGATGTAGGTACCCCATATTCGGAGGTACCGTCATATTAGTCGACCTTTTCCTACTATTGGTCGGTATAGTACTTCTTCTAGCCATGTCTTAGAGGGCTTGTAACCCACGACTCTGAAATGTTGGTCCTCCGATGATCGATAGGAGTTCTTAATGCTCGCCCTATTTAATCTAATATACCTGCTAAAAGTGATCGGTCTCGTTTCAGTTATAACCAAAGTACCAATGATATTTGAATTACCAAGTTTTTTTATTACTAAGGTAAAAATACATTTTAGGACAATATGTAAAAATACTTATCAAAAATCATGAAAAATTTTCTCAAACTTAACTATCTGGTTCAATTATTTTTTCTTGCTGCGAGGAGCTCAAATAACAAAGATATTTTTTTTTCAAATTGAAGTAGCATTTTAGATGTGTTATTCCTGTTTCTGATATTAAATGCATGGTATTTTACAATTATTCTTCAGATTACTAAAAAATCAACACTTAACAAGTTTTGCAATCATAAGACGTGAAATAATAAATTTATTATTATGAAAATTGATGTTGATGATCTATGATATTCCCAACTGAAAACGGATTTTATATACATGGTAATACGAACTTTTTTATCTTTAAAGATATTCATTTCTATCAGACTAGAGAAACTATTCTTGTTTCTCTTTCAGAAAAGCATTATTAGTATTAAAGCAAATAGAATAAACATTTGCTTAGCATATGAAATGTCAGAAATAACTCTTAATTTTCCATTGCAGGGGACGGAGCTATTGATGTCGAAGAATTTGCATACATATTAGAAAATTTTGGTGTACCAGAGCGTCAATCCCGGCAGTGTTTTGTAATGATGACACTGGTAAGTAAAATTTTACTTTCTTCTTAAAAAAAGGGGAAAAGTCGTAATCTGTCTTTAGAAATTAATGATTCTATTCATCCATGAAGGTTTTTGTTTTAACAAAATTACTTCAATAGAATATATGGTACATAGATATATATATATATATATATATATATATATATATATAAAACAAAAATAAAATTGAAAAACAGTTCGTAATTCGGGAATATACCAATTTTGTATCATAGCATACCCCTGATGCAAGTGATAGTCGTCTCTATCTCGCAGCTTCCCAAAAACATTGACTACCAACTAATCACTCTAAACAAAAGTATAAAAATATTAAAAACTGAACACTCAATCGGACTTTAGAATTCAACAAGAAGTTCCGTCTAGAACTATACGAGCCTACTTTCCCGTATACACCAAATTCAAATTTATAATCTAGCTATCTCTTTCTCTCTCTTTCTCATTTAGCTTTAGTTCTTAATTTTTTCAAATATACCTTTTTCAACAGACAATACATATTCGTTCACGCATTCATTTTTTCCTTTATTCAGCCATTCATTTATGCATTCATTCGTTTACTGATTCAAATGTTTATTCATTCATTTACTCATTCATGTATTTATTCCCTCATTTATTCATTCTTTTCCTCATTCATTTATTCATTGATTCATTCTTTCACTCATTCATTTATTCACTGAGAAATATCCTTAAAAATTCCGATAAAAAAATTTCATCGGAAAATAGGCTCGTTAGTTCTGGAAGAACTTTCTATTTGTACATGTTCTACGTTATAAGAGCTTTCCGATAAAGTTTGTTCCAAGCAAATCGGTTCGTTAGATCAGGATTTATATAGGATTGAAATTTCCCCGTAAGCGCTATGTTAATTTTTTGAACTGTTCAAAAATGAACAAAATCTGTTCAAATTGATATTTCACGCCAAGCTATTCTTCCAGTAAGCCTGTTCATTGGAATATGGATCTTGTACCCAGAGTTTACATAATTTGCTTCATTTTCGCCCATAGGCGCTAATGTTAAATTTTTTTGAACTGTTCAAAATTGAACGAAAAATTGTTCAAATCAAAAAGTAAAATATAGAAATGAGATGTCCTCGCCGAGATCTTTCGAATGCAAAAAGAATTTTTCGGGGAAAAGAATCGGACTATTCGTTCAAAAGTTATTAGGGGGGGACAGACCGACAGACAGACCGACAGACCGACAGACACACATTTTCCCCATCTCAAAACCCTACTTTCAAATTTTTTATTTTTCAATCTTTATTTAATTACTTCACTTTTTTTTTTACTTTTCTTTATTTTTAACGATATTTTTAAGATACATTAAGTCTTCTTTCATGCTTTATTATTATTTTTTTTACTTTTACGTGAAAGTAGGCTAAAAACGATTTCAATCCAATGGCAATACCATCGCACGTCGCACTGATGTAGTTTAAGCGAAACTTTCATTAGCTAATGCATGGGACAGTTGAGAGTCTACACTTCGCCGTATCAAGTCATGAATGACATGGACATAAGTATTATACAAAGCAGTACGAAATTTCTTTTCAAAAAGTGTTTACGTAAGAAATTAATGTCGCTCTCCGAGCACGTTCTATATTACACCAGAAATATGATTTTTCTTATAGCTTCAATAGTAATGATTTTAATCGTTATTTTCTTGCTGATATACGAATACCAGTTCTAAACATACGATTAGGAAATTAAATTTTTTGCATTTATCAGATGATGTGATTTTTAAACAACGGTTGGAGCCGTTTGATTCAGAACACTGAAAACAGTTCGTTTTAATTCCAAAGAACCGGGATAAATCCGTTTCTCGATACAATCAAAGTTTAAAAAAAAAAAAAAAAAAAAAAAAAAAAAAACATTAAAAAAATCATCACTGTATCGAAAGAAGCAACGTCCCCTTTTTTAGCCTACTTTCCCGTAAAAGTAAAAAAAAAATAATAATAAAGCATAAAAGAAGGCTTAAATGTATCGTGAAAATATCGTTAGAAATCAAGAAAAGTCAAAAATAAGTTGAGTAATTAAATAAAAATTGAAAAATAAAAAATTTGAAAGTAGGGTTTTGAGATGGGGAAAAAGTGTGTCTGTCGGTCTGTCGGCCTGTCTGTCTGTCGGTCTGTCGGTCTGTCCCCCCCTAATAACTTTTGAACGAATTGTCCGATTCTAAAAATTCTTTTTGCATTCGAAAGATCTCGGCGAGGACATTTCGTTTCCATATTTTGCTTTTTGATTTGAACAATTTTTTGTTCAATTTTGAACAGTTCAAAAGTTTTTAACATTAGCGCCTATAGGCGAAAATGAAGCAAATTATGTAAGCTCTGGGTACAAGATCCAAGTTCCAATGAACAAGCTCACTGGAAGAAGTTCTTGGCGTGAAATATTGATATGAACAATTTTTGTTCATTTTTGAACAGTTCAAAAAAAATTAACAAACCGCCTACGGGGAAATTTCAATCCTATATAAATCCTGATCTAACGGACCGATTTGTTTGGAACAAACTTTATAGGAAAGCTCCTATTACGTAGAACATGTACAAATAGAAATTTCATCCAGAACTAACGAGCCTATTTTCCTATGAAATTTTTTGATCGGGATTTTTAAGAATATTTTTGAATTAATGAATGATTAAATGAATAAGCAAAATAATGATTGAATAAATGAGTGCATAAATACATGAATGACTGAATAAATGAATTATTGAATGAATATGTATTAACCGTTGAAAAAGGTATATTTGAAGCAATTAAGAACTAAAGCTAAACGAGAAAGACAGAGAGAGAGAGAGAGAGATAGCTGGATTATAAATTTGAAGCTGGTGTATACAGGAAAGTAGGCTCGTATAGTTCTAGACGGAACTTCTTGTTGTAAAATTAAACTGAGGAAAAAAGTTACATTTTCTTAAAATAAAATAGTAGATTCGACATGGCAGAACTTAAGTTTGCACCATGGCAGTTTTGTTGATCTGAAATAATGTAGTATAAATATTATTTTAATGCGCTTAAATAAAGCAGAAAATTTAAACTTCAAAAGACAAAAACCAGATTTAAAATGTTTCTGAATATCAATTGGTATGTTTTAATAGATTACCTTTTTTTCTAGAATGATACCAAGCCCCTGGATTTTGCATACTTCTGCGAACTAGCAATTGAGTACTACACTTCAGATGATCCAAGTGCCTTGGGAAACTTTATAACTGGGCAGCTTAATTTTTAATATTGTTGAAACCTTCCAATTACTTAACTTGAAATGCACACATTTGAAGATTATATAGTAAGGATGAAATTTTTATTTAGCGAAAAAAAAAAAAAAACGAAAAGAAAAGAAAAAGTACGATAATATATAACATATTTTCTAATTATGTATTTGTGCTTTTAAATCAAATAAATTTCAAGCGAAAGATAATTTTTGGACTATATTACTTTCAGCACTTAGTAACAAAATTAATAAACTTCATTTCATTCATAAATTTCATTATTTTAAAAATATTGCTTGTTTAAGTGAAATCATTTAAAAAATAACGTAAAGTGCGACTAAAGAAATGGATTTTCACCTACATAAATATCCTGTAATACTTGTTCTATGTGAAAGTAATGTTACATAATGTAAAGATTACAGTAAAGTACTAAATTGTTCGTGTAAAATGTTGTTATTATATTATTTCTTGATATTCTTTGCTTTTTACGTTAAGAGTCACTTTGTAGCAATAGATAGTTGCAATGGTTATCTTTATTAGCAGCTTGAAAGAAGTGACATCATCACCATGGCATGATCGCCCAATCACGTTCGTTTGGGGGTCTTTTATAATGACGCAATTAACAAATTCAATATTTGGCACGTGTTTTTAAGGAAAATTCCAAATGAACTGAGGTTTTGGCAGTGGATCAGCTGATAGTTAATAAGTTTCACGAATGCTCGATAACACAGATAGCGCCACTGTAAGCTTAGTTCCAGCTGTAGTCTTAAAAATTCTTTGGCATACTGTGTACAAACAGCTTCGACACGAGCTTTGGAGGCAGTCCCACAATGTGAGCTGGAACAGGCATTCGAATCGTTGTTAAACCGCTGTAACAAATGTATTGAAGCGGAAGGAGCTTATTTTGAATAAAAGTACTTAAAAAAATATAATTCCTAGTTTTATTTTATGTCATAAACCTAGTCTTAAAAATTCGTTGACAGACTGTGTATACTTCAAAAGCTAATGTTAAAAAGACTTTCTTTTCTGGCGCAATATTATTTGACTGAAGTTTTAAGAGGAAATCTTCAAAGCAAAAAAATCTTTCTAAATAGTTCGACTGATTAAATACTTTATAAGTTTAATGCTAAGTTGGACATGTGTTTATATCTATGCTCAAGATCTTAAAAACTTTCAGTGTTTCAAATTTCAGTCAAATTATACAGGGTTTGTACCAAAATGTACATTTGCATTTTAAGTTATAAAAATATTCTCGATGAATCCTTAAATTTGTAGCAACAATATAATTGCTTGCGTCTTCTCCAAATAGCATACATATTTAAAAAAAAAAAAAAAATGTTGTATAGTAATTCAAAAAAATTCGATTTTTCTAAAGAATAAATGTTTGTTTTAAATTTTAGATCAATGTTCAAAGGGAAATAAAATGTTGTCAATGAATGATGTCAGATAATGTTTCGAGCTACTATATTTGTAGACTTGTGCCTTTTGTATATTATTACGTTAAATATATTAAAATAAAAAAAACATCTGGTGAAAGGTAACCGAACAACCACAGCATTAGCATATTTAAACATCCTATTTGTGAAATTTATTTAAAATCCCAAATTGTTTAATATATTTAAAATGCAATTTGTTTTAATTCTAAACTACAGATGGCAGCACCACAGTAGCCTGTGTGAAGCGAATTTATTTAGTGCTGTCCGGAAGTTCTGGTGAACAATTTATTACTTAAATGCCACCCCCAAAAGCCATTGAAAGCAACCTTCCTCCCAAAATCTTAATAGTCGTCTACGCCATGACCCCTTCCTCCTGGTGGACGCCCTTGATTAGTTGCCGGAACACTTTTTCATAAAATATAAGTAGAGTGGAAAATCTACGACTTAAATTTTGTGGGGGGATTTTATACGTTTGTACATTTAAAATATATTTTCAATATACATTTAAAAAAATTATTTTATAGATTAACACATTTTTTTTCCCTTTAATGTACCTGCCTACGAATATAGTGTACTGTCTTATGAATAGGTGCTACTTTAGTACCTTGTGAAAGAGATGGAAAGCTAACTATATATGTTAAAAAAATACACCTTAAAAAAAGAAGAAAACTCTCAAAAAATATCGTATCTTAGATTTATGAGCAAGCTGAAATTTATTTTCTAAGCATGAGTCTGGATAACAGGGGTTTCTACTGAGTACCTATATTGATAAAAGCCATGCATAAGCGAGTGTGCTGGCCCCTCTGAAAAACATAACAAAATAACTCTTTTAACTTATAGAAAAAGATTTTCTGAAGCTCTAAGCAACTTCAAAATGTTAGTTCTCTGATTGATTGGATCTTTCCGAAATATAATATCTGCATGAGCTCATGCTGTTAATCATTGCTGTAGATTTTTCTGCTAAAAATGATAAAAGGATCTTATATTAAGTCTTATAAGTATTTTTATTGCTAGCTAGTTGCCAAAAAGTGCGTATATCAAAGTTATCTGAAGCAAAGTTAACTAGCACAATGCACAATGCAAGCACAATACACAACAGTGTCCACTTAAATTGTAGCAGGGGTGGGGTGGGGGGGGGGGAGGAAAGGCCAGAAAATTTTATTAAAAATAAAAATAAAACTGACTGCTTCAGAAATAGCAATTTAAAAAAATATATTAGTGTTTTCTTTCACATTTGCTTTCTTATCTATGCTATCTTACTCCTAAGATTTTCAAGAGCTTTTGGCCAGTTCAGGAAATAAAACTGAATTTCCAAGCAACACTGTAGATTGAAAATTTTCAGAAAAAATGTTACGCTAGCTCCGTTTGATGTTATGAGCACTCTAGGTATCATATAAATAATTTTGCTCCATAAAAAAAAAATCATGATTGTATAATGTATGCTGCATATTGACACACTGATAAGGAATAAAAAATTGAAATACAATCTATTGCTACTTTTGAATTTGTCATTTAATCATTTAATTTTTGTAAAAATAAATCAGATAACATTAGCCAAGAGACATTTTCCATCTCTGCATTTTTGAGTTTATGACAAGTGTAAAATCTCACGATTTAAGTTGTTTACGCGAAAAAAATAAAGCTACCAGATTATCTCGGATCCAATTCTAAAAATTCTAAGCTTTCTCTGTCAAAAATGGATTAAGACATTTGAGAAATATTACAGCAAAAATATTTTCTGGAGACAGCGAAAAAAGTTCTTTCTCGTTTATTTATTTTCAGTTTTGTTTGACCGTTTTTTCTTGGAATTGTTTTTTGGCTACTTGATTATGTAAGTTTTAAGGAGATTCTCTGTAAAAGGTTTATTTTAGGGCCTTGTTAGGCTTGAATCAGCTTTCTGAGAACATTACATCAATTTAATCACGCATAATCAAATAAATACGTGTACTCTTGTTTCAAGGCTATTTGGAATCGGTGTTTACGAACTGATTTCAGCTAGGTCTAACCAAGATTACAACACATTAATCCTCGAAATAGAAGATGACCTTTATTCACTCCTATTCTTATGAAACGTTTAGCATCATAAATTGTTTTTTCATGTTCTGTAAATATGGGACCGTTCATAAATGATGTTAATTTTTTAAAAAATATATTTGACCCCCACATCATCCTACCCCCTACCCTCCCTTTGTCACATGTCACGCTATATTACATAAGCATATATACTTGCAGTTTAGAAACAAAGCACTGCCATTATAGATTACGTTTCTAATTTCATTTTTCAACTTTTAATGACAGTTGTGAGCATAGCACAACAATAATAATGATTACATGTACTCTTAATTTGTATAAAATGAAGTTTTGGTTAACAACACAAAAGATAAATAGTACAGAATACTAAACTATATCAATTGTTTGAATTCTGAAAAAAAAATGACCCACGCAATTTTATCTTAAAAATGTAAATGCCTAAGAAAATTTAATTTTAAACTTTTAACAAAAAGTAAATTTAAATCTTATTCCACACCGGTATTTATGATACAAAATGATCAATGAAACTTGAAAACCAAGTTTAAAATTAAAAAAAGCTTCAAAAATAATTTGCCGATTTTAAATGTTTTATAGGAGCCAAAATGTGTGATGTCACACTTTCTGTTACCCCTTTTCTCCCCTTGTCACAAACTCTCCCAATTTCTTAAACCCCCCTCCGTCGAAGCTTTGCATCATTTATGAATGACCCCTACCATTTTTTAAAATATCGTCGTGCTCAAAGGTTGATTTTATTTCGTTTGAAAGCCCAATAATAAGCATCTGATTTTGATCCCCATATTTTGACGTCAGAATATACAAGTACATAATTCTCACACATACTAGTGAAATCAACTTCAATTTTCTTTAAAACATCACCTTCGATTTTAATTAATTTATGTAAGTAGTGAAAATATTCAGGGATGCGATTTTCGGTTCGGTTTCTCCAGGTCTGAAGTCATTATCAACATTCAATAAATGTGTCGTTTGTTATAAATTTAAATCTAAGTCAAATAATTATATTTTATATCACAACACTGAAAATGTTTTGAAAAATAAAAGTTATATTTATACATAGTAAATGAAATAACTGTTAAGTAACTCTGTTTCTCCTTTCACATTTAAGTTCCTTCTAACCAAGTATTAGAAACCGTTCCTTTAAAAATTACTAAAGGATCACTAAAGAAACATTTATTACAGTTAATGCTATATGGGTTTCTAAATTAGATATAGGAAGTAAAATTTGAGATAATAAAATGTATTTTTTGGGAATACATATTTCTTGGGAATTTATATTCCCAATACAATTTTATATACATGCATGCTGCAACTAAAATATTGTAGAGGATACAATTTTCAATCATATTTTGAAATTCATTCCAGAGTTTTACAAATACATTTCCTAAGAGTAAATACAATTTTAATATTCGAAAAGTTCCCTTAATTGCTCGTGAATTTGAAGATTGAAATTCTGGCAAGAAATGTTACCCTTCGACTTTTAAAAATCGCTTTTCATTTTGATTTCCCCTGCGCTTACGTCATATTTTGAAAAGCTTCCAAACGACTGTAAGATTGAACATTGCAAAATAACAACGTTTTATAATATTTCGAATGAGGTTGTTTTGGTTCTAGTCGCAAACGTCAGTAAAGAAAGTGTTTTAAAAAATGAAGCAGCATTTTTATATTAATTTCTGTAATATTCTTTACTAGCTGACCGGCTTTACGCGGAATAATATTGCATAATTCGCAGGCTAAGTGATGCATGTCCAAAATTCTGTTGTAAATATATAAGGAAAAATTTTCTTAAAAACTCCAAGTAGAAGATGAGCAACAGTCCTTAAAAATCCCATTTCAAAGTAAAGCTTCTTTAAAATAACGAGTGCATTAAAAATAAACCTCAAAAAATTTAGTTTTAGACCATAAAAAAAAAAAAAAAAAAAAAAAAAAAAAAACAGCAACAATTTATAAAAAATGGCCATTATCCCAATTACAATATAGACAACACCATATCTAAAAATTCCCATCAGAATTAGAGCAGTATTCTCTTTAAAAATGCCCATCAGATTAAGAACAACGGCCCCTGAATCTTTCTACTACAATGAAGAAAACATCCCCTAAAGCCCCCCATTTAAGTAAAGACAACTATTCCTAACCATCCCTAATATAATAAGGTCCTGAGTCCCAAAAAATATCCATTAGAATAAAGACGTCAGTGACTAAAAATGCCAATTAGACTACAGACCGTTAAGAGCTGCTGTTCCTAAAATTACCAACAGTCCATCTGAAAATCCCCGTCAGAATAAAGACACCAGTTCATAAAAATCTCGCTTGCAAAATCGTCAAAACATTTCCTGAAAATTCAGTAAAAGAGACCTTTTATAAAATTCGGCTAAAAACGGAAGAAAGAAAAGCATTATTTCCAAAGGCAAATAAATGTTGAGCTATGTTATTTATGTGTTCTCTATAAATCAATGTCTTGCTATTCCCCTCATTAATAATGATTATGCAACAGTCGCCTGCAACGCCACCTTGCATGGTGCGCATACGTTAATCAGAGCTCAAGAAAATGTGGAGCTGAGAACATGTATGTTTTATGTCTCTATGTATTTATGTCTTGTCCGTATCCGATATTAAAGGATTATTTTACACTATCAACTGTCTTAATTCTGCCTAGCTTACACACTCTGTTGATTTATCCCAACCGGTTATGGGCCCAGCAGACAAGCAGTTGAGTTGAATTTAATAATCTAGGATACAGCGGATACTTAGTCAAGAATGGCGTCGTATGGAACAATGCGTATTGAGACGCTGAGTAAGGACAACTTTGAGACATGGAGAATTCAGATGAAAGCTATATTAGTAAAAAATGATTTTTGGAACTATGTATCTGGTTCGAAACCAAAACCCGAACTAATACGAGATGATGAAACCTCCAAGGAAGCTTTCAACAAGTGGATTGAAATGGACGAGAAAGCGAAAGCAGACATTATTCTGTGCATATCCCCTTCGGAGCTGATTCAAATAAAAAACTGTGATACTTCATCTGACGTGTGGAATAAGTTAGAGGAGATCTATCAGTCGAAAGGTCCCGCCCGCAAAGCTTCACTGTTGAAGTCACTTATTCAATATAAAATGGGTGATTCATCTAACAGAACTTGCATCCGTGATCATCTAAGAAAGTTCTTTGATATTGTGGAAAAATTACCAGAAATGGACATTAAAATCGACGATGATTTACTGACTGTAATACTATTATACAGTCGTCCGTCAAGTTTTGAAAACTTCTGATGCGCTATTGAATCTCAAGACGAGCTACCCAAGCCGGAAGTACTTCGCATTAAAATAGTAGAAGAAAATGATGCGCGGCGTCACGATGAAAGGCAGAACAGTGACTTAGGAGCTTTCAATGCTAATCATTTTCGAAAGAAGCCGGTCTGGAATTGTAAAAATAGAAAGAGCTCGAAATATTGTGAGAATTCAAACCAGAAGGAAAAAGATAATTCGAAAATAATTTGTTTCAAATGCAAGCGCGCTGGTCACCGACAGTATGAATGTGAAAGTCACAAAAAGGAAGCTGCAAATTATAAGAAAAATAATCTTGGATTAATAACGAGCGTTATTGATCCTACTCATGCACATACTATTTCAAGTGAAACTATGGAAAATTCTTGGTGTATCGATAGTGGGTGTGTACTCCCCAAGTAGCACATTACTATTTTTGATCATTGTATAGATGTATGGCAAAAGATAAGAATTTGTCAAAGAACGGCTTTGAAACCAAATTGGCTCTAGAATAGAAATGAAAATTCCAATGAAATTTTATTTTTAGTGTGTATCTATATAATAATTCACACATTATGCACCATTGAAAAAGAATCGATCACTCTTGTAGAAGAACTGAAAATGTCAATTTTATAAAGGTCTTTTATGAAGCTAAGCACTTAAAGTGTTTAAAAACATTCATTTTTGTAAAAAGGAGGGGGGGGGGGGGAGGGAATAAATTATCACATTTGTCCGAGGTAGAAAAATTCAAATCTGTTAAATATCTGTATTTACAAACTAGAAAAAAACTTTACTCACCAGATTAAAAACTTATTCTTTCTGGAAATGTTTCTATTTCAGGTGAAGAAATCCCAGTCTTTTCGGCTTGTTGGGCTTTTGTCTAGTAAATAATCTATATAAAATATTATACATGATAAAATCAATTAGTTTTTTTTTATTGCCACATGGTTGCAATTAGATTTTTAAACTTTTTATTTAACCTTTTGTTTGCTTTATAAATGAAAATATTAGGCACGGTATTTCTTAGAAATCTACTTTACCTCATGTTTACATCTTTTGTCCTACATCATTATAGATTGTTTAGTTAACCATACTGAAGTTGCCGATGCAGAGGACCACCCGCATGTGACAAGCTAAGTTTTGTGGGTGTCCTAAACATAGTTGACAATGGGAGTCAAAACATTTAAGGGGACTCGGCACTAAAAATCGTTCAAAATCTTGATGTTGGGTTTTTTGCTTCAAATTATACTTTATATATTAGAGAACGCTTTTGCAAAGTTTCAAAGTCCTACGAACACTCTAAGATATCTTATTTTGGATTTTATATGAGCATTTTAACACTTTTTTACCTAACCAAAAACTTTAAATGACTTTTTCTCAGCTTCGCTTCTATGCATACTATGTGATAGTTAAAATGCTAAGGCTTTTTCAAATATGTATCTATTCACTTGAAATTTTTATTGTTGTTCCAAATGTTCAACTAAATGTAACCTAGTATGGAATTTTTGATAAATTTATTAGAAATTATTTTAATGCAATTTAACTTTAAAAAATCTTGTAATACCGAGATTTTTCTTAGATTTTTCAGTTTTAAATTTTTTTTTCAAGAACTAATAAAGACATCAAAAATTCCATACTACAAAGTGAGGAGTACAGTTTGTTCTTTCTTGTAAAAAACATACAGGCAAAAATCTCAAATTTTAAGAAAAAGAGTAGCGTTTTCAAATTTTTTAAAATTTTAATTTTTTTGACCATTTTTTTATGTTTTTCTTCTATAGCACATCAAGTTAGATTCATAAACATACATTACCAGTCAACACACCTTGAATTATGTTCAATTTGAGAAGGTGGATTTTTAGGTGCCGAGTCCCCTTAACATGGCGAGATAACTTTTGTGTGCAAGCACATAAATACACCTTAAAACTTTTTTTCTGTTTAGTAAGTAACTGCAGCTTAGATTCTAACTGCAAAGGGCTATTTATAAACAAATTCAGTGATACGGTCAAAGAATCATTTAATTATAAAGCACATTAATTTTCGTTAATTTTAATATTCCGGTTTATGTGACAAAATAGTTACACGTATGAAACTCGACAAAAGATGGGTTATCTTTTTAAAAATTATTTCGTGCTCTTTATTGAAAGATTGCGCTGCTTTCATAACTTCTGCAGAGCTGCACGCAACAGCTAGTAATTAAAAATCAATAGCATAACTTATACACATATAATGAGATCAAATAGATGGCAATATACTAGTTTCAGTTGAATTGAAAACTTCTCAGCACCTTTTGCATTTAAAAATGATTTCCTCACCATAAAATAACCTAACAGGTTATTTTATGGTGAGGAAATCATTTTAGGCACTACCTAATATTGCCTGCATAAAATAATGCAGGCAATATTAGGTAGATCATTAAGTGTGAAATTACTGCCATAGGAAAACTTATTGTTACAACAAAAGTTAGTCATTCGTATCAGGCATTAAATTAAATTGCCTATTTAAAATAATTATGCATAGAAACATACAAGGCCGTATCCAGAGGGGGGCTCTAAGCCCCCCCCCCCCGAAAAAATTTCTGGCTACGGCCTTGGTAACATATGAAATGTGTACATTTCAATCATTTATGACAAAAATACCTTTAAAGATTAAAAAAAAAAACTTTCCCTAGATTAGCATTCTTGTTAAGAAGCATTTCTTTTTTAACAACAGCTAATTCTAACAACAATTGAGATTGGGGATCATTCATAAATGATGTCACGCTTCGAGGGGGGAGGGGGTTTGTGAAACTGTGACAAAGTGTGACAAGGGGAGGGGAGAGGGTAACACGAAGTGTGACATCATGCATTATGCAACATAGCGTGATATGTGACAGGGGGTTCCGCTGTGTGATATATTGTGACAAAGGGGGGAGGGGGTCAAATATATGGGAAAAAAGCGTGACATCATTTATGAACTGCCCCTTGACTAAAAAAAAAGAAGAAAGGAAAGAAAACACATAACACACCTAAATCGCTACGCCATGTACCAAATTATTTAAAATTGCCAGTGTATGCTTGAATGATTTTATTACGCATAAATCATTGCAGACAGATACTAAAACATAATTAAACTGACAGACAGTCATAAGCACCTTGTTATAAAAAATATCAAGCAGCCAGCCATACCTGTTTCTAAATTTTCACATGCAAGGAAAGTAAGCACATTGAAAATAAAAAATAAACAACTCTCTCAATATACACAACTCTCTTTTTTATTTATATAGATTATGTTTACTAAATTATTGCGTTTTTGTAAAAAGAAATAACAGTAGTGCTTCAGAGTTATAAAGTTTCTCAAAAGCTATATCAAATGGTAAATAAATAGATAAAAATAAATAATGAATTAATAAACAAGAAGTTAGCAAACTATAATTAATATTCATTGTAAAAATATTCCACACAAAAAGAATAACAGATTTCTTTGGTACTTAAAGAGAGTTGTATCAAAGTTAGTAATGTTTTACTAAAAAAAAAAGTATGTAATTAGATAAAGCAATGATTTCCTAAGATTAAACGATTATAGTAACAATACATCAATGCTAACAAATAAATGATGTTCAAATATTGGTTTCTAAGAAAACGTTTCTTTTTGTAAAAGATACTCTCTTTAACAATGAGAATCAGCTGAAAATCAATGAATACATTGTAAGGGAAGGATCATATTCTCAAGAAAAAGAAAACTGAAACGCATGTTTCAGTAGTGTACTTATGGATTCCGACGATATTATATTTAATTCCATTTGTCTAACCATTTCTATGATGTATTTCATATTTCACGCAGCAAGAAGTAAAGAGGTGCAAGTGACAATAAAATATATTTTGAGTGTAATGGGTGCTAAGTTCGTATCATAGAAGTGCTTTCGTTTTGTAGCTGTTTTAAATCACGCTGGATAGCAGCACCTGCCGGGGCTAGGATAACTGTCTTCTGCCAAGAAAGAGATCGGCGTTTATTTTATTCCCCTTTGCCTAGCTGTAGTAAAGTTTTCATTTCAACCACTTACACCACTTTGCGTCTAAGTGCATCATTTGTTTCTGTAACTAAGAGCAACCGCTATGTAACACGTGATGAAACATAATTATTTTATACGGATTTAATTATCGGTCATCATACTGCTAACTTAAAATTCCGAAAATACGCTTAGTAAAAGAAGCGATACCGTATTATTATTACCTGTCAAGTTTTTATTGCTGGAAAATAATTGATTTTTAACATTCAAACAAGTTCATACGACAATTCCAATAAATAAATAACCCCATCCTGACCAATAATGAGGGGAATTAACTTTATAAATATTACTAATGGTCTAAAATAATTTGTTTTTACACGGTTTTATTTAACTTGATTTGTCACGGAAGTTTGTTAGAGGTTTTCGATCACTAGTACTGCATAAATTATCTTCAACTTTGCACAAAAGCTTCTCTTCGATGGCAATACAATATTCCATCCATTTTATAATTTTGTCTCTAAAGAAATTATTATTGTTATTATTTGTCGAATGGCAACGGTAGCTTTGTTTAGAACTGTTTGGATAATGCAACGATGTTTTGAATTTTAAAATACTCAAATCCATAGCGAAAAAAGAAACTGCGACGCAGCGGTTTCTACAACGCGATTTTCTTTTTTTAAAAGCCGTGTAACTTAAAACATTTTTAGCTGATTATTAATCATTTAAACTTGAATATAATGCCGAAAAACATAAAGAGGTAAGTTTTAAGGTTATTTTTCTCCTTGGAACTGTGATCTCCCTTTATTAGCCTACTTTCCCGTAAAAGTAAAAAAAAATAATAATAAAGCATGAAAGAAGGCTTAATGTATCGTGAAAATATCGTTAAAAATCAAGAAAAGTCAAAAATAAGTGAAGTAATTAAATAAAGATTGAAAAATAAAAAATTTGAAAGTAGGGTATTGAGATGGGGAAAAAGTGTGTCTGTCGGTCTGTCTGTCTGTCGGTCTGTCTGTCGGTCTGTCTGTCTGTCGGTCTGTCGGTCTGTCCCCCCCTAATAACTTTTGAACGAATTGTCCGATTGGAAAAATTCTTTTTGCATTCGAAAGATCTCGGCGAGGACATCTCATTTCTATATTTCACTTTTTGATTTGAACAATTTTTTGTTCAATTTTGAACAGTTCAAAAAATTTTAACATTAGCGCCTATGGACAAAATTGAAGCAAATTCTGTAAACTCTGGGCACAAGAGCCAAGTTCCTATTGAAAGCTTATTGAAAGGAGTTCTCGGCGTGAAATATTGATTTGAACAGTTTTTGTTCATTTTTGAACAGTTCAAAAAATTAACACAGAGCTTACGGGGAAATTTCAACCCTATATAAATCCTGATCTAACGGACCGATTTGCTTGGAACAAACTTTATCGGAAAGCTCTTATAACGTAGAACATGTAGAAATAGAAAGTTTATCCAGAACTTACGAGCCTATTTTGCTATGAAATTTTTTGATCGGGATTTTCAAGGATATTTCTCAGTGACTCAATGAGTAAAATAATGAATGAATGAATAAATGAAAGAGTGAAAGAATAAATCAATGAATAAATGAATGAGGAAAAGAATGAATGAATAAATTATTAAATAAATGAAAATATAAATAAATGAGTGAATAAATACATGAATGCGTAAATGAATGAATAAACACTTGAATGAGGTAACGAATGAATGAATAAATGCATGGCTGAATAAATGAAAGAATGAATGAGTGAGTGAATGAATATGTATTATCCGTTGAAAAAGGTATATTTTCAATAATTAGAACTAAAGATAAATAAGAAAGAGAGAGAAAGAGATAGCTAGATTATAAATTTGAATTTGGTGTATACGGGAAAGTAGGCTAGACGGAACTTCTTGTTTATTTATTTATTGTAATTTTTTTCCAAAATGTCATTGCGTGCAATACGGGATCAGAAAATTTCAATGGATCCAAATAATATTTAAATAGTATTTTCTGTAGCTCTAATGCATAAGAATTCGGGATGGTACAGAAGGGAAGAGGGAAATCTAAAAATATTAAAAATTATTGCACGAATGTACATGTTTCTGAATTTCGGCAAATTTTGTAGCAAATGCCTAATTAGACGATATAAAATGATTATATTTCTTTCTTTAAATCTTTTTAGTCTAGTCACAACTAGCAACTTTTTGGTGGCATAAGCAAGATGAGATGGCCTAGAGGAAAAGACCATAACTTTAATAGCGGCGAGGATCCCTTCGGTATGCAGATACGTTACCAAGCACTCTCTAGGCATGTTTTCAACAAAGTTCTGATGCAGATTTATCGGTATTTGTGCTCATTAATGCTGCGAAAATGTGGTCAGCTCAGTATTAGATTTTGAATGTGGTTCCTTGATTCGTAAGATTCAACCTAACTCGTCCTACAAATGTTCTGAAGTTTTTGTCAAGGCTCTGAAAAGGCCAAATACAGGGTGGGCCATTTAACTTTTCGAATTTTTTAGTACATTTTCGATTGTTTGGGCTCCAATCGCATGAATGGCGATTTCGTGTTCCAAGACATCAATCGTCTCTGGGTGGTTAGCGTAACATTTATCCTAACGGGTTCCCCACAAAAAAAAAAAAAAAAAACAATCCAACGGGATCAAATCACAGCTCCGAGGCGGCCAATTCACATCAGCATTTCGGCTGATTATTCGATTCCCAAAACAGTGCGCAAAAGATCGATGGTTACTTTGGCTGTGTGGCCTGTCCTGTTGAAACCAAATCTCACTCATGTCATCCTCTTCAATTTTTGGAAACAAAAATTCGTTTAGCATGGAACAGTAACGTTCGCTATTGACGGTAACGGTGGCTCCTTGCTCATTTTCAAAGAAAAATTTCCCAATGATGCCACCGGACCAAAAACTACACCAAACCGTTACTCGTTGTGGATGCATAGGCTGCTCAATGGTCAAGTGTGGATTCTCTGAACCCCAAATGCGATAATTTTGCTTATTGACATAGCCTCCGAGATGGAAGTGAGCTTCATCGTAAATTTCTTACCGTTTGGGTAGAATATTCACCACTTTCGAAGTAAGTTTTCAATATTTCCCAACTCGTTCAAGCGTAAACCGTTCCATTTCGTAAATGTCAAAAATTAAACTAAATTTCTGTCGACTTATAACCTTAATTATAACCTTTCAAAGTCAAAATAACTTAAGTTCAAATTCCAAACGTTATATGGCCCACCCTATATACGTCGTTTTACAGTGTAGCTCCAACAAGAAGGCATCAACCGTGCGAGTCTTTATTTCTGATTGGGTAGAACTTTTCTGCTGGCACGGAGCTAACAGCTTCGTTGTAAGTTATTGGTTAGGCAAACCTGTTACCCTCACACTTTTTTAAGGAATTAAATCGTTTAATACTTCCCGTATCGGGAGTTTTCTTGTCAGGGCCATATAGTACCACCAAATCTGGATACTGCTGTTTGACAGAAGCCTTAACATGATATGGGGCATTATAGTGCTGAGAGGCACATTCAACAATTCCACAAAATTGCCAGAGCAAAGGAATAACGATTGTTCAAAGTGTCTATGTAGGCGTCGGTTTTCTAAAACAATTTGTAAGGGAAAAAAACACGAAAAACGCTCCCAGACAAGTACCTACCACCACCAATCTTTTATCCAAAATCGTTATTTATTTTTTATTTTTCTTCTGCTGATATAGTAAAAAAAATCAAACTAGAATCTAAAAAAAAAAAAAACCTCCCTTTTTCTTTTAATAAAAAATTCAACTCTCGTTATAGATTTTATCTCTGTAAATGGAAAAAAACCTTGCAATACGTTTGCTCAACTTTAATTCACTTTGCTGTTCCATTGCTATCCAAAAATTAATTTCGAACTTCATTTTTATCGTCAGCAATTGCATCATAAATTTATCATTGCTATTCAAAATACGTATTTTTTTATTCAAGGCTCATGATAAAAGAAATAAAATATTCATATTTTTAATTTTCTTCCCAGCAATATTTCTTTCATTTTTCTTTCAATTCAACAGACAAATGTAGGTTTGCGGTTGCAATGCTGATTAATTTCCAAAAAGTAGTAACAATCTGTCTCGAACGAAGTATTGAATAGAAAGGAAAGGTGGGTGACTTCCTCTAAACTGTATTTTGTATGTTTGACTTTCATGTGGAAATGTTGAAGTCAATAAATAAAATACAATTCGGTAAATTAATTCTATTTGTTGAAATTGTTATTTCCAACAAAACGAAAAGAACAAAATCACATTTTAATTAGATGAGTTGGTTAATATCGTACAGTTTTTCGAGTAAAAAAATCTTTAGAAGCATATTATGTATTATAATATGCACTAAGCACTAATGCTTATAAGCGTAGTGTCTGTTATTTATATTTATTTCTCGTAGTATCGTTCGAGAAAGCCACATCAAAATGTATGGTATTTGCATTCGCTAAAATTTTGGGAAGTCGAACTTTCACTTAATATATTTCATTTCCTTTACGAATAAACAGCAACACACTTGTCAGTTAATTATCTTAAGATAAGCAAGTACAATTCTGAATATATCTATTTCGAATAATTGTGCATAAATATATGTTGTTGCTGTCGACATTTAGATGACTACTTTCAATATGTGGATAGCTTGAGATCATTTAACGTACATTTAGTAATTATATAGCTCACAATACAATGTTAAAACCAAACAAAATGTGTAGCTTTAAGAGAAATAAATTGTCAATTCAGATGATATAAAGTTTCCCACAACGCGAACAAATACAAATAAATGAGTAAAAGCATTTGAGAAACAAAAGCATCGTAATTTGCATTTTTTCCATTTTTGGGGAAAAAATTAAATTTTCAAACGACCAATACACACACATATATATATATATATATATATATATATATATATGTGTGTGTGTGTGTATTGGTGTTTACTTTGCTGGTACATAAATATAAATATATGTTACCATCAAAGTATGAAACGCCGGCATTCTATAGAATGACTAGGCATTGTATATAATGCCGGACGTTTTCAGGCAAGATATGAAATATGAGAAGTATTACATACTTTCCCTAGGCATTGTATATAATGCCTAGGCATTCTATAGAATGACAAATGCTATTTTAAAAAATGCTAAAGTATGAAAAAAATGTCCTGCTGAGGTTATTATGTAAATGACGTGCATTTCTCGAAAATAAAAATGTTATTCTGAAAAATAATGAGAGTGCCATTAAAATTTTTTTAGTTGAAATGCGGAAAGAAAAATGAAAATTGTACTAAATATAATTTATGCCTTTCTTCTTAAGGGAAACAAAATTTTCATATAAAAAACAATAAATTAACCTACTTGTTGCAACATGGCAGGCTTGAATGACATTTTAAATTACAGTTCATTACATTTTTCACGCAAAGACCTTTCATATTTTGGCACTTTGTTTTGCACATACATTTGACAAATCCTTGTCCTTGCTAGGTTTTTAGGCCTTTTTTTTTCTAATCCTTCTAAATTAAGAATAATTTAATGATTTGGAATAATTAGCATTTCTTTAAATTTAGAATAAATTAGAAAGAAAAATCCGATTTTGAAATGCATTACAATTGCTTATTTTAATTAGATCTTGATAATCTATCGATGAACAGCGATGGGTCCTCGAGCAGTTCTTATAATTGATTCTTAAATATTTTAAGAAAAAAGCTGAAGAGTATTTGAGTTATTTTTTTCCTTTAGTTTTAATTAACGAAAAATGACTTGATAATTCTTTCAACGCAGTTTTAAACTGTTGAAAAAATAAACATTTAATTTCACTTTGAACTTTGCACAGGCGAAAATGTTCTTAATTACCAAAAGAAACCGTTCAGACATTATTCGAGCGACTTAATTACACAAAATCTCTCGGGATTTCTTATTCCGAAGTTAATCAAAGGCTTATTGGATTTGCTAAGACGTAAATATTTTCAGGTTCATTAAAATTCTACAGCATTAACTATTTAACGTTCTCTTAGATATGTTGGAACGCCATTAGCCTTCATCATGGTATGATTTTGCATTAATATAAAATTGGTGCGCAGTATGCACATGGTTATTTTAATGCGTTTTTATCATCACTAAATATACTATGAATAAAGAAAATTAAGGTACAAGAAGCATATTAGAAATGAGTTACTACAGCTTTAACGTATAACATGTTAATATTTTTTAGGAATTTATGGTAAGTATTATGCCCAATCCCTGACACATAAGTAATTATAATTAAATATATGCATAGGACGGGAGAAATGTATAACTAAATAAAAAGATAAAAACTTTCGAAAAAAAAAAAAAAAAGAGGTAAACATTTTCAAAATAAGCCAACAATACATGCGACGAACAATAAAACGAATGCTATCGTGTTAGCTTGTATGTTTTAGTTTTAGATTACATTCACGTAAACTTAAAGAAGATAAAATAAGTTTTATAAAAAAATAGAACCAACTTCAAATTATAAATTGCTCTAAAAAGTGAAAAATAAATTAATTTTTTAAACACCTTTACTTTTAAACATAGTTTTAGAAGTCGGTGCAAAATTAGGATAGATGAAATTTTGTAATCATGAATCAATTACAAATGTATATATTTTCCCAGAATTAGCAACAGTTCCAATATGAAGTAGCAAATTGTGTAATGGTAATTAGACTCATAATTTCGCACCGACTTCTAAAACTATGTTTAAAAGTCACATCGATGTTGTTTAAGAAATTAATTTATTTTTCACTTTTTAGCGCAATTTATAATTTGAAGTCGGTTCTATTTTTTTTATAAAAAATATTTTATTTTATTCTTTTTAGTGTAAATACATTTTCTATATAAATACTCTATTTTTTAAAAAAATACATATCAAAGGGCAAACCTTATTTGAATAAATGTCACTGAAAACTAATCATTTGTATGAAAAATTCCAATTTGAAGTCGATTTTAGCAAACAAACTGATTGGATTTAATTTTTGCCTCAGAGAAGCCTTCAGTCAAACTCTTGCTGTAATTGCTTTTAATATTATAGCACAATGGCAACAAACACTTTTTAAGCAATGACTTTTATATTTATTAATAGTTTTCCCAACAAAGAAAAATCAAGTCAAACCTTTCCAATTAAAACAAGAAATACTTATTTTTCCCCCGGAACGTTTTTCTAAAAAACAAATGTAGTCAAATTGATTTGAAGTATTTCAGTTAGACGACCCTCTATCGATTAAAGAAAAAACCATCAAAATCGGTTCATTTAGTCAAAAGTTATGAATGAAAAACCATAAAAATGACCCTATTTCTGCCCATAACTTTTTTTTCTAACTATCAAATATGGTCAAACTAAGGTACGGGACCTATGGGAAACCACCCTCGATCGATTAAAAAAAGAATCATGAAAATCGGTTCATCCGGTGAGAAGTTATGAGTGGACAAACAAACAAACAAACAAAAAACGACATACATACAATTAGTCCGTGGGCCGAAGTCTCAAAAAGAGCTTAAAATTAATTTTCGCTCCGACTCTTGAGGGGCAATTTTATTCTGCCAAAATAAAGCATAATATTGGCTGGTAAATGTAAATTCATAAAGTTCTCCAAAATATGATTGTCCATTAATTCACAGTAACCAAAGTTATGAGGAACTATTTCATTTTCACGTTAGCGCATGGATATCCGAAAAAGATAGCACTGTGACGTCACTAAAAAAAGAAATTGACCAATCAGAGCAACAGGAGCGGCCCGTTGTTTACGTTTTAGTAGTGCGTTCACTGTCCGATTCTTTGGAATTATACAATTCTTTTTGCTTTCACGCTGTTTTTTTTTTTTTTTTTTTTTATGTTAACGCTTTTAAAAAATTCTCACTTGCAGTTTTAATGTAAGGGGGTATGTTAGTTCGTTGACAGTAATTTTTCAGTTGTTCATGCAACTTCAATGATTTATTTAAATAATTTTTATTTAAACTTTTAATTCTGTAGGGGAAAAATAATAAAATCCCCTTCATAAAAAATGTCAGTCGATTTTTTTAACAATTACTACGTCACTGAAAATATTCTTCCTTTTAAAAAAATTTGGGGATATTCTATATCATTCCAGACAAATATGCATCAAGGGCGCAGCCAGAATTTTTTTTTTTTTTTTTTGGGGGGGGGGGGAGGGGGCTGACTTTGAAACACTTATGTTGAGGAAAGTTTTAGGGAGGAATATATGCTACATTGCGAAAAATTTCCGGATTTCGGGGGGAGGCCCGAAATCCGGACAACACAATCCCGGCTCGTGGGCCCCCACCCCCCCTCCCTTCTGGATACGGCCTTGATATGCATTTTTGGGGACACAATCTCAGGGCACAAATCGGCTTTTTCACTTTTTATCTCTTCAGAAACCGCTACGACCCGTTTATAAAAATTTTGGGTTTTAAGAGCTAATATAAGCAGTAGTCATACGGGGTAATTCCTGGTCACGCCTTTTTTAGTTTTATAAACTGGTATAACAAAGTAACTGCTAACTGAAATATGACAAACGCTCCTTAACCCTACACCGTGCAATTTTTTGTTTCTTTGTAACGAAAAAAGAAAGAAAAATTGTGTTTGTATATGCTGGTTATAAGTAGAAAAAATAGTAAAATTTTTTTTATTAAATTCGGAAGAATAGAATACGAGGAAATTTGACATGTTTTTTAAAAACAACACCGAGCATTTAGGGGTAACATTAATAATTTTTTATATAATAATTTTAATAAATGAAACAAAGTTAATAATAAATAGGTATGCATTATAATCATAAAATAGCAATAAAATAGTAAAATTTATTAAAATAATTTATTTTATTATTATTTATAAATTGAAAAAATATATCATGCCCATGCAACTATTAATTATTAGTTACACGAGCAAATTTTTACTTAAATTACCAATAAAGTTTAATAATTTCACTAAAAGGTTTTAAACAATAAACCTAACATCTGTAGGGGGTTTGATGCAATAATGTTTGTTTCTTCTTTGGTTGAGAGTCAATAGATTTTAAAACAAAATTTCTAAAAAATTATTTCGTCAACCATTTTACACTAATTTGTTATATAATTACAAGAATAATCTTCCAAAATATACCAAATAAAGTGAAATAGAACAACCAGAGATACCTGTTCTTGTTTACACTGCAAATAATGCAGGAGCATAAAAAGTGATGGAAAGGGGAGTTCATTCTTACAAAGAATGTTAATTGGCACGCAGCGGTCGCCAAACTTCACCCCATTGGGAATGGAAAAACAATAGTTAAAATTTCAACTGACCTGTCATTTTCATCCGGTACAGTCGTAGCTGTGAATCAGTTACACAAAAAATCCATTCAGAGAAGACATTGCACTGAATTAATAATCACATATTTAATTAGGATACTAGCAACATATTTCTACCACATACACAGACAAATATCTAAGGAGAGAAGAAAGGGAAATTAACACTTCAGATACAAAAGAATGTTGCGCGCGCATATAAAAACAGAAAGTTTCAGTTCGTCAATTCATAGTCACAGTAGGAAAGAGTCAGACAGGAGGGGGAAAGCAATAATCTGGCGTCTGGCTCAAGGTTGAATCGGATCATATTCCAACAGTCCCCCTTGATCCGATGAAATTCCATAAGGCATTACCAGTAGACTTGACCGGTGGTTCAGAAAGTCCGGCTTGGGCAGAGGTTTTGTTAACATGTCTGCCTTCATTAACTTTGTTGGTAGGTAGGTCATCTGGATGATACCTGATTCGTTCAAGTTCCTTATTGCATGAAATTTTATGTCAATATGCTTCGTTTTCGAGACGTATTTTGGACATTGTATCATTTTGATACACGACTGATTGTCGTCATAGAGTGTGATTGGTAGTTTTTGAGGCATATCTAGGTCTTTTAACAGTTTGATGAGCCCACTGTATTTCTTGTGTGGCGTTTGCTGCAGCAACATACTCGGCTTCAGCCGATGAAAGTGCGACACATGATTGCTTCTTACTTAACCAATGTACTGGTGATTTTCCAACTAAGAAAAGGTTGCCGGTTGTGGATTTGCGGTCGGTCTTATCTCCGGCCCAATCTGCATCGGCATAAGCAATTAGATCTGGTTTTTTATTTGCTTTTATGATAAGATTTAGATTTTTAGAATGATTAAGGTAACTTATTAACCGTTTCACGGCATTCCAACCCGACTGGCGTGGTTTCTCGTTTCTGCGACTTAATATATTAGTGGCTACAGTAATATCAGGTCTCGTTACGGTGGCAATGTATAGTAAAGCACCTATTGCTTGACGGTACTTTGTATTGTTCGGAAGTAAATTTACTTCATTATCTTCTCTTAGATATCCCGTTTCCATAGGTGTGGTATATGGTTTAGCTTCTTGCAGGTTAAATTTTTCTACTGCTTCTTATATCTTGTTTTTTTGATTTAACAAATAATTCCCATCTTTGTCTTTATTTATTTATGTTAATTCCAAGATAATATTTAATTTCACCTAAATCTTTAAGTTCGTACTCTTTGCTTAGTTCATCTACTATGCTGTTAATGTTATTTTCTGTCCCCGATATGAGTATGTCATCGACATATACTATAATGTAAACAGTTTCATTGTCGATACATTTCTTAAATAAACAAGGATCGGCAGTGCTTTGTACACATTTTAATTTTTTCAATGATTCAGCAATTTTCAAATGCCAAGCCCTGGCGGCTTGCTTTAAACCGTAAATAGCCTTTTGCAATCGGCAAACTTTATTTTTTTTTTCCAGGGACAATAAAGCCCTCTGGTTGCGACATGTACACATTTTCGTTTAGGTCGCCATGCAGGAAAGCGGTTTTTACGTCAATATGGTGGACGTCTAATTTTTTGTGTATCGCAGTTGCTAATAATGCCCTTATCGTTGTATGGAATACCACTGGAGCAAAGGTTTTGTCATAATTTTCCCCAAACTTTTGAGAGTACCCCTTTACTACCAGTCGCGCTTTATACCTCTCAATTTTACCTTCGCTATCATATTTCGTTTTAAAAGTCCATCTTGATCCTATTACGTTTCCGCCACGCGGGGGATCTTCCAAAACCCATGTTTTATTTTGTTCGAGAGAATTCATCTCTTCTTTAGCGGCATTGATCCAATTTTGTTTCTCGCATGGATTTTGCATGTTTTGAATTTCGCTCCAATTTTTTGGTTCGCGTACTAAGTCATATTTTGTTAAATAAGCTAGACGATCCGGCGGAATCCCCCTGTTTTGTCGTTCTGACCTCCTAGGCTGGTCATTTACTGCGTTGTGAACGTCGGGAGTTTCATTTGTTTCCTGTATATCTATTTCTACTTTAGGCGAAATTTCCCTTGCTATCGGGTGTTGCAGTTGTTCGCGCTGAACGCCGTTTTTATTTATTTCGTCGAAATTATGTTTTGAATATTCTTTGTCAAGTATATTTGAATTTGTTTCTTCGACAAATTTTAGAGTGCGGGCTAGTATTACGTTTTTTCCTTCTGTGTATATTCGATATGCTTTCGACCTATTGTCGTATCCCACAAGAATTCCTTGTATTGCCTTGTCATCTAACTTTCCCCTTTTATTCTTGTGAACGTATACATAGGATTTACATCCAAAAATTTTGATGTGGGATAAATCAGGCTTATAGCCTGTCCACATTTCGTACGGGGTTACGTCGTTTGACTTAGTGGGAAGACGATTTTGAAGGTAGGTATCCGTATTTACGGCTTCTCCCCAGAACTTTTTTGGTAAATCTGCTTCAGATAACATACAACGGGTCATTTCTATTAAACTGCGATTTTTACGCTCCGAAACACCATTCTGCGCTGGGCATCCCGATACTGTTAACTGATGCTGAATTCCCATTTCCGCTAGAAAATCTTCCGTTTCCCGGCTTGTATATTCTCCTCCATTATCGGATCGAAGAGTTTGCATTATTCGCCCAAATTTATTTTTGGTCATTGCAACGTATTGTTTCAACTTCGTGAGTACCTCACTCTTTTTTGTTAAGAGATAAACAATTGTAAACCTCCTAAAATCATCTATAAACGTAAGAAAATACGTTTTGCCTCCGATTGTCGGAGTTTGTATTGGGCCCGCTATGTCCGTATGTACCAATTCAAGGACTTGTTTTGCCCTATGCTGTGCCTGTTTCGGGTATGGTGCGTCGTTTAGTTTAGATTTAATGCAGTTTTCACATAATGTATCGTGATTACAATTTTCTAATTTAATACCTGTCGCAAGGTTCTTTTGTGTTATTTCCTTTATTGCACTAAAGTTTTTATGTCCTAATCTTCTATGCCATAGTTCAATGCAATTATTATTATTGCAATGATGCGCTAATTTTGCATAATGTTCATTTTTAGTATCTAAGATAACCTCGTATAAATTGTTATTTATTTTACCTTCTAGGTAAATATTTCCATTGTGTTTTAACTCACAACTATCATTTTTAAATGTTAATTTACATCCGTTTTGTGTTGCTTTCTTTACTGACATTATATTAGTTTCAATTTCAGGAACATATAAAACTTCCTTTAAAGTTATTTTATTTATTTTTTGATCCGAAGTTTTTGTTTTTATTTTAACGCTTCCTGAGCCGTACGCTTTTAATACATTGCCATTGACAACGGTTACACAGCTTTGATAATTGTCTGTTATTTCAGTAAACAATGATTTATCATTGCAAATGTGTGCCGACGATCCCGAATCTATAATCCAACCACTATTATTAGGTTTATTTGTGATGAACGCTAAATGATCTGTTTTATCAGTGTACACTTTTTTCTCATTCGAGTGTGTGTTGTTTGCTCGTTCATTTCTGTGTGAATTATTTTGCGCGTAGTGTTTATTTTGATTTCTTTGATAATTTGACTGTTTATTTTTGAGGTGCCAACATTGTAATTTTTCATGGCCTTTCTTGTAACAAAATGTGCAATACTTGTTGTTTTCCCGTCTAGGATATGATTTTTTATTATTAGCTTTAAATGCTTTTGTTGCATTTTCATTTACTGACGCTGAGTTTTCAACTCTTTTCTGAAATTCATCAGTAAATTTGCACTTTATAAATTCCGATGTTAATTCCTCTTCATTTCTAGCCTCTAAGGCGGTTATTAACGTGTCATACGAAGATGGCAATGAGCACAGTAGTAATGCAGATAGATGCTGGTCTTTGATATCTTCTATGATAGCTTTGAGCTTATCGGTAATTTCAAGTATTTTTATAATGTGGTTATTCATATTTCCGCCTTCTTCTAGTTTTGCGCTATAGAGCTTTCTAAGCAAATACAACTTGCTTGATAAATTAGCTCTTTCGTGAATGTTTTTTAAGGCGTTCCAGGTGCTTTTTGTAGTCGCTTCCTGCTTCACGTGTAAAATTTGTGTGTCATCAATTAATAAATTAATCAGTGCCCTGGCCTTTTGATCTTTCTTTGACCATTCTGTAGTCATAGGGTTTGGTGGATCATCAGTTATATAATTAAATAAGTCCTCCTTAATTAGGAGCATTTCTGCCTTAAATTTCCAGACAGAGTAATTATTATCATTTTATTTTTCAAATGAAAAGCTTTCTTTAAAAGAAGCCATGTTTCCACTTGTATTTTTAACCCTTAATATATATGAATGGTAGATAATGTTTTTAAATAGTCTTTAATGTTCATATATAGTTTATAAATTTCATTTAAATATTAATATTATAGTTATTTGTTGAGAGCAGAGCGCTAGATTCAGCTTCAGTCTCATAATCTGATGGAAAGGGGAGTTCCTTCTTACAAAGAATGTTAATTGGCAAGCAGCGGTCGCCGAGCTTCACCCCACTGGGAATGGAAAAACAATAGTTAAAATTTCAACTGACCTGTCATTTTCATCCGTTACAGTCGTAGCTGTGAATCAGTTACACAAAAAATCCATTCAGAGAAGACATTGCACTGAATTAATAATCACATATTTAATTAGGATACTAGCAACATATTTCTACCACATACACAGACAAATATCTAAGGAGAGAAGAAAGGGAAATTAAGACTTCAGATACAAAAGAATGTTTCGCGCGCATATAAAACAGAAAGTTTCAGTTCGTCAGTTCATAGCATCTACAGTAGGAAAGAGTCAGACAGGAGGGGGAAAGCAATAATCTGGCGTCTGGCTCAAGGTTGAATCGGATCATATTCCAACAAAAAGTACCCCCGAATGCGCGGTGTTGTTTTAAAATAACAAGTAAAAAAGGCGCCTTAACATGTATTTTTCACGAAAATTTTCGGACAATTTATATTTATTTTATTTTAACACTATGTAAGCAATTAAAGACTATTTTTCAAAAAAAATTAAGAGTTAGTTGTTTTTTGTACAAAATCAACATGTGTTACGATTTGTGAAAAAAAGATGAAGCTTGAGCCCAGTTTACAAGATCTAGGGGAAACTGTATTAACTAATACGATCTTACATACAAAACGAAAGAATACACCACTTGTTAGAAATAATACAAAACAAGAGCTTAATGAACGAAAATTAGAGATGTTGTTTAAAAAAAAAAACACAGTGCTGTGTAGGGGTAACTATTCTATTTCATGTTGGAAGAAAAGATTTCTTCCTCGCCTAAATAAGTGAATTAGTGGTATCAGAAATAAAGTTCAAGGACATGAACAATAATAAACTTTGCTTTGATACCACATGTGTCAAACGTAAAGCTGTAAATAGTGCCTCAAATAAGATGGGAAAACCCGTACCCATTTCAATGCCAAATGCGTGTATATTTATGTGTCTAAAAAAAAAACTCTCTCTTGCTAACATATTTCCGTTTAACAATGTAGTGTAAAATTTAGCTCGCAATGTAAAAGATGCAATATTTTATTCAATAACGGAATGGATACTTAAATGGAAGACAACAAGGACTGAGGCAACTGTGAGGTAAGTCCTCTGATGCGTACCCACTATTTAAATTACTGCTGAATTAGAAATGTACAATACAAATATAACACAGAAAGCAAGCGCTCCATACGCACGTAGAATACCAAAAAACACATGTGCTAATAATATATAATATATCTTTCTATTATTTTATTGTGCACGATGTAAAAAAAATATAGATTTTCAGAAATTTTGGAGGAAAAAATATGTTACTTACTACTACAGAAACATTTTGAAAACAGATCGTCTCCAAAAATTATACCTTTTTTAAAGATCCATACCAGTGCTATATTTAAAGCAAAATAATTCTCGTTGATGCTGTTTTATATTACAAATAGCCTATGCTTTTGAATCCAAGGCATATATTTTGTTTATATTTAAATACATTGGTCGCAAGAATTGATTACAAGGAGCCTTTTTTAAAATGAAGTTTAAAATAGAATGATAGCAAGGGTCGAAATCTTGTTTACAAACAATGATGTCAGCGACTGATGTTACAGTCGGCGTGATTGGTTCACTTCGCGGAGCAAAAAATAATTCGATGATTTCATTGGAGCAGAGTACGAATACATCGAAAAAAGAGTGCAAAAGGAAATCTCCTGTTATTAAGTTATGGCCAAGTATTTTTTGGAGAACTTAATAAAATTAGAATTACTAGAACATTTTAAATAGTTTCCTTCAAAGAAAAAATTGCCCCCAGAGCATCGGAACGAACTTGAACGATAAATGCATTGGGCCCACGGACTAAATATGAATGTATAACCTCGCGCCTTTGTGAAGTCGGTTAAAAAATATAGAAACCTCTCAACATTCACTGAAGTAGAAAAATATCGTTGAAATACGAAAGATAAAAAAAAATCAGAAATATATTTCAATAAAAATTTACTGTTAACTTGTAGGTGGAATGTAAATCTGTCTGTCAATTTATGCTAATAACATATGATGAAAAAAATCCAGTTCTAATGAAAGATCTTTTGTTGTGAGAAAAGTGCTGCCACTGCGACGTTTCAAATTCAAAGAGAATTCAGATAATTCTACAGGCATTACTTCAGAAAAATGTTTTCTGTTTAAGTTATTCACTCATTGACGGTCAGATACAAACAAGATGTTATACATACACAGTGTGTCAAAGAATTTTTAAGACTAGGTATATAAAATAAAATAAAAACTTGTAATTATATATTTTAAAAGTATTTTTATTCAAAATAAGCTCCTTCGGCTTCAATACATTTGTTACCTTAAATGCCTTTAGTAGGAAGATTGTGCTTTAATAGCAGTCCCTGCTACATTTACAGCTAATATGAAACGACTATTTGTGAGTGTCGAGCTTATTATATTACCGTGATTCCTGTTTTAGAAACCCCATGGATGTTTTCGAAACGTTCGAGCTGAGTAGAAAAGATGGAATTCCGCAACCATTTTCTGCAGTTATGAGTGGTATCTAATTCTGGACATTCCAGCAAATCATCATTCGCTTTCTCGCTCAATACGTCTATTTAATAATTGAAACTTTCAGGTTATTATTGCACCCGAAGGTATTCACGAATTGATTCTGTTATATAATATTTCGCGAAATTAATTGACGTAAGGGATACAATTAATTACGTAATTCACTAAATAATAAAACGCTGTTGCTGATGAAAAAAAAATGTGGCAGTACATCTCTTTACGCAAAAAAAAATAATACCATCGCTTGTTTAGGTTGTGTCAGTGGCTCCATAACACTTTTAACCTTAGTATCCTTTTTGAGGATCTATATGTACCTAACGAACCGCTTATTTTTTTCACCGACTTCTATATGGCGTAACCTTGGATCTGCAGTTCGAAGGTTCAAATCAGCTGTTGAATAAGGCCATAACATCACTACTTGAAACTTTTGGCATAAGCCTTAGCGGCACACGTGTAAGCAAGGTCATTACCAGCATATGTTTATCTTCTCTACTCATTAAATCAATAACTCAATGCATTATGATTGGTTCAAGACTTCGGGGAAAGTATTGTGTAATTTGTCAAGTGTTGGGGTACTCTGGCTACAATAATTTTTAAAACTGCGTACGTTTCCTTGTCTGATCATCATTAGGGTTAACTAGTGTTGTTACTTCATTTCAGTACAATTGTATTTGTTTTCATAGAATCTCGCCTACATTTATTTTTCAACAATCTTTTTTATCACATTTGCTTTTTTCTTAAATTTTGCCTGCATTCACGCTACCATTTTAGATATAAATCATCTGTGAATTAGCTTTTTAAACATTATACTTATTTGTTTATCGATTTATTTATGTATTATTATAATCTTTTCACATCACTTTTTTTTCTTCCGAATTTAAGTTAACTAGCATTTCTTCTTCCCTCCACCCTTCAATATCTTACTAGAAATTAAAAGGGGAAGGGAATTTTGCATAATTTAATTAGTACTTAAGTTGAGATTATGCGCAGCTTTTATGGTTTATTACATTTCAACGGTCCCAGAGATGTCGATAATCATATTATAGTGCAGACTGCACAATTCAGATATTCCGGGGAGGAGGGAGATAGTTGTTTTGTAGAGTGTTAGTTTTATTTTGTTGGGGTATCGTTGTTGAGGAGAGGGTACTACTCCGCTGCTCTTGAGGCGACGGGGGGGGGGGGGGGGAGACAACCTTGCTCTCGCTGTTGCTATAACTATTTATTTTTTTCTCTCAGTTGTACTTAGATTTTCAGTTCAATGTTGCTGTCAACACTGATCTATATAGCTAGAGAATTCTCTGATAACAAGGACCTGTTTCACCTGTATCAAAATCGTGCTGAAATAACATTATGGTAAAAGTATTAACACATTTATTCTTTTAATTGAATAATGCAAGAATTTGTTGAAGTTATGCTTATTTTTGTTGGATTTTCATCGTTTAGATTTTCATCCCCGTACTCGATGTCTTTGTATGCTCGTTATTGTATAGCTTCGGTACTTTGTCCTGTAAGTTCTACATTTAGCAAGCACAAACCTTGGCACTTTCAGATTAAAGTGTTTTTATGGGTTTGTATAATTTTGTATGTTAATATATATGTGCGAGAGAGATCACGAGCGCGCACGCGTGTCCGTGTGTATTGTCCATTTGTCGATTGATTGACTACCGGATTTATTCACCAGCCGATTTGAACCTTCGAACTGTAGATCAAAGGCTTCCTCAACCCATTAGAACGCTCCAATCGGCGCCTCGAGTGTTTGCCAGAGGTTCGTATCGTTTGGTAAATAAGGGTATAATCCGTTCATTATAATAATTAAAGCAATAGTTTAAGAATCTGACAAAACACTTATGAGTTATTTTTTCATTAAAAAGAAGTGCAGTTAATTTATGAGGAACTGTAAATAACGTTTAAAATGATAATTTATTTATCATGTTTTATTTCACACATAAGTAATTACTTGAGGAGCAGACAAATGCGTTATTCAACGAAACAAATCTGCACATAGGAGAAGAATGATATTAACATACTAGTGCCAGTAACTAATTGCAATGAGAAAATCCATCCTCGTTACGGATAAATATTTATTTTACACTAATATTTCAACCGAGTTTCAAGCAGAAAATATGATTAGTTTCATTGCTGTTATTGTTTTTTGTTTAAATGAAAAAGAAAATGGTTTGATTACATTTATATATGATAAATAGAAGCAGAAAGATTTTTTAAATAAAAAGTGGAATGCAAAAGTTATTTGTATTTGTAGCTCTAAATGCACTTGACTATTGATGCTCGAAATCTACAAGACACCTTTAAAGTTTAGTCATCTTTTCGTAGATTTATTTTAATGACAGTCCATGATAAAACATACTTTAACACGTTTTCAAGATTTTCTTAACACAGTAATGAAAATTGAAGAGAGTTAGAGGACTTTATTTTCTTCCAATTCAAGAGCAATCATTATTTGTCAAATAAAGTACTCATTGATGTCTTTTTTATTCATTTTATTTTTGTACTTATACGCCGTGGCTAAGTTCATTAGGGAAAAAAAGGGGGAAAAAGTAAACTAAATTAGAAAAAGGGAGTAATAATGATGACAACAGGAATAATAAAAGGAAGTTCCGTCCAGAACTATCGAGCCTAATTTCTCGTATACAACAACAGCAAGTATATGATGCAGCTATCTGTATTTCTCCTTTAGTGCAATTACTTCAAATATACCTTTTTCAAGGGTTAATACGCTTTTGTTCATTTATTCACTTATTCATGTATTCATTCATTCAGTAATTCATTCAATCTTTCACTCATCCATTTATTCATTTATTTATTCAGACATATTCTTAAAAACACCGATCATAAATTTTCATGGAAAAAAAGGCTCGTTTAGTTCCGGATGAACTTTGTATTAGACATAACAATACAGTGCAATGTCTCAAGCTCGGATGCCCGAATTTCGGAATTTTTCAAGGTCTTTTTGCTAACAGAAATTCATTTTTTAGAAAATGCATGTATGTTTAAAAATATGTTTATAGTATATCTATTTTCTATTTTGGGTATATAGTATTGTCGACCCTAAATATCTGATACCTTTCGCTTTAACAAGCGGTAATCCTGTGATATGCAGGTATTATCAGCATTTGTGTAAACCAGTCTTTTGTAAAAGGACGCCAGGAAAAGGAGCTCTTAGTTCTTTAGATTTCATTATCAAAATACAACGGGATTTTATTATGGAACAAGAACCGATCTCTGTTTATAAAATAAATTAAAGAGCTTCGGTTAAGTAATCCAAGTTAATGTAACAGCGCAAAATAATAGATATGTTTAGTGAAAATACATCAAGCGATGTGAAAAAATCTCGCAGATTTTTAAGTAAAATTTAGAACATTGCGATAAAAGTTCCTTATTTCACTTTTTTTCAAAGGAAATTCTAAGACTCTATCGGAGTTTTTAGCATAGAAAAGTTTTCCATGACATAAATAACATGTTGATACATTGACATAGTAAGAGTAGTTTACTTTCGTGACAAGAAAAAATGCTAATTTATCTAACATACTGAAAAGTCCGGAAATCCCAACTGCCGAAGCTCCGAGAATTTCAGATTTGGAACTTTGTATCTGGACTGCATTTTATAAGAAAATTATTAATCATTGCCAATAATAATATATTTTTTCTTTCTAATGGGGCTGCGTATGGTCCTCTACCTTTACAACCTAGTGCATTCCCCGGAAACCGGCATCCATTCTTTCAAGTAGCACCACTATCGGAAGATAACGTTACCACTTGAGAATTTCGACGCTCTGTTTCCTCCTAGATGGCGGTACCGGTGCTCTAATTGATGCGAAACTGCACTAGGAATTTAATTTAGCCGAGAGTATACGAGTCAAACATATAATCCAGGGATGTTGAACATGCCGCATAATCATACGACATGGGCGCTAACGATTTTCCGCTTGAAAATAATAATTATAAAAATAATGATCGAAAATTAAAATTTATATTTTAAGAATGATTTAAATCAAAAATAAAATCGTCTACAGCTATTTCATTTGCATGAAAAATAGACCCCCCCATTCAGGAAATGATGCTATGTTTGAGATTTCCCGAGCTGCTTCAGGCACTTCAGTTAGTATTAAACATACCTATATGCATTTTAAAGTTTAAAAATAATTGATTGAGAAGACTGGGAAAAAGTATAAATAATTTATTTTCTATTTGTGTGGAATTTATAATTGAAGTCATTGGTGACAACAAAATACTTTTTATTCTAACCAATATTAAATTCAAAAAAATAAAGTGACAAAAAAAATACTTTATAAAAATGATGAATCCTGTTTTTTATGTAATTTACTCAAATTAATAAAAAATAGCAAAATATTTCAATATATTTTCGTTTAATATCGTAAATGCTATTTTTGGCACTTACGTGGAATGAATTTTATTAAATGAGAATAAATAATTAAATATGTTCATTAGTGATGCAGTTCTCGATTTACGAGTCAAATTGCTAATGTACTACATTTTACTGGAGGAATTTACAACATAAAAATCTAATTTTGGTGTTTCCTTTCGTAGAGGTATTTCCTTAATCCGTGGAAAATACATATGCCATTTATTCTTACAAATTAAAAACAAAAAGTTCTTTAATGTGCACTATCCGCTTGATTTTTAGAAGAATAATTTCTTAATTAACTTCTGCACTTATTGGATTAAGAAGAATCCACAGAAGGTAAAATAATGTTTTTCTTAATTTAATTATTATGTAAACAAATTACCGTTTTTTTTCATCTTTGATGCAAAACAGATGGAACAAATTTGAAAATCAATAAAATCCCTAACACTACTGCTTTATTGTCTGTACTAAAAATGCTATTGATTAAAAATATCTTTCCTTTACAAGTTTTGGGATTTTAACGAATATAAATTTAGGGTTCAGCTTCCCAGGTGAGGATCAGTTTTTGGTTTATGCAACATCTTGTAGGAGTAACATATCAGTTCATTCTTGGATTACGTATATATAAATTTTATTGTTTTTGCCAGTCCCAATATTTTGTTATATTATTTAATTATTTGTTCAGGATAAATTTTATTTATTTATTTGTTCAATTATTGATAAATTTGACTTTATGACAACGTGATGATTTCTTTTGACACAGAAAAATGTTCACGCTCAAAAGGTGAATGACGGTATCGAGAGAGGTAATTCTTCTTCGAACGATCTATATAGTTTTCCTAAATCTTTATGAATATTGACTAAATATAATATCATGCACGGGAAGGAATATATTTCTTCAGAGAATTCTTGAGGGAACTTAAATATTTTTTTGTAATTTTATTATACTTTGGTATAACGGCAACTATTTCGCTAAAAAATAATAAATATAAAAGGTAATGAACAAAAATGTTTTGTTCAAGAAATCACGTATTTATGTGGGGGAGGGGGGGGGGGAGGACATATGCTATTTAAATATATGTCGCGCAATTTGCGGTGCCAACTTTTGAGATGAAGCATCGCCTGTTATCGATTTGAAACATCGCATTTTTCAATCTCATCCGACTAGGTAGAGTTGCGCTAGTGAGCAGAAGTAATTCAAGTAGAACAAGAAAACAAAGTTTTTTCATGCTTATTAGCCTAAAAAAACATTAAAAAGATATTTACCACCTTTAGACTTTGAAAAGAACATTTAAAACTAAATTACATCTTCAAGCTTTGAGAATAACAGCAAAAATGAAGCCAGATCGTTAAAGTTTGAAAGTTATAACCTACGTATCCGCTTCAAAGGTGTAACATAAAAACAGAATTATAAATTTAAACCTAAGTTCTTACACTTTAAGAGGATGCAGTATGCAAAACAAGCCTGTATATATTTTAGGCTACACATAAATTAGCTGATGCAAATAAAAATGATTGCTACTTGAATCAAATGAAACAGCAGCAGAAAACTTAATCGCTTATATTTCTAAAAGATGAAACTATTAAAACTTAAAGAAAAAAACACTCTTTTAAAACAGCTTTTCTTTAACATTGTAATCCAATAAAGAAATCATTGACTTGAAGTTCTATATTTACTTCATAAATATGCATTGAATCAATTTCCTCAAACTTCCGTCATTTCCCCAAATGAACACATTCTCATTGATCAGAGTTTGATTCAATTAACTATACGTTGTCCCTTGAGCTGTCTTGTTGGATGCAGGAGATTTAATCAGTTGACAATTGCACATATCACTCGCATTCTGTTTGCGTAAACTATTCTATTTTCATGTTATGACGCTCTAGAAATCCTCTAAGTTCACACATGCCATTTAACTGCATAAATTAAGGAGAACAATTAACCACATAGAACCTTAAGATCCTTAACAAGCTAGGCTTCATTCATCATCTTAGTTCAAAACAGAAGCCAATCCAGAATCTCTGCAAGGCTCGTTTATAGTTAGTTAAAACACAACGCAAAATTTGAAATAAAATTAAATTTGCTTGCATTAATAGAATATCATTAAAAAGATGCACCCAAAACATTTCCATTATGAAGACGAGAAATATGAACTAAGATATATTTTCCTTGCATGTCTATTTCAAATCAAACCAAATGCGTCAAATATTTCATTTCTTGTCCGTACTTTTTTCTTCATTCTTAAAAAAATGTAGGTTGTTTATGTGCATATATTTTTCATAGCAACTGGTACAATAGCATTAATAACTTGAATTTAAATTCTGAATGACAGTTTTAAGCAATAATACGTATCTTTTATGAAAATGTACATATATACATATTCCAACTTATATAATGTCAAGTTCTAATGTGCTATTAAAAATATTACTTATGTAAAACAAATTTTTGAGTAAGGATAAGCCATTCATTTGAAGTTTTTAATGGATGTAAAAGAATTTACTTAAACATTAAGGAATACTCTATAAGTCAAGCAAATTGAAAACTCGTTTTTTGCCACCAGATATCAATGGGAGTTTTTTTTAAAATCCCACCCGCATCTTATTTTATTTAATACGTATTTAGATTCCGCGTGTCTAGAAAGTAAGATTATTAAATTTTACTCTTTTTCATGAACGCATTTTCTTCGAATTCCGTAAATATACTCCAGGATCGCTATACAAATTAACTTATAACATCGTTTTAAAATTTTATTAAAGTTCGTTCTTTATTAATGCATGTACATCACAGCAATTAAAAACATGAAGCATTGCATAACTTGAAAAAAATAGGTATAAAAATTTTGGATTGATTTTTATCAATAAAAAACATTATATTCCTCTCTACTCAAAATGTCGTTTGAATTATTTCTTTAAATTAGTTTATAAGCTAAATTTTTTTAAGCAAATATATTGCTTAAAGACAATTAATATCATAATAATGCATGTTACACTTTTGAAAAAAAAGAAAAAAAAAAGAAAATCTAGGTATAAAATGATATTAATTTTCTAACAAAACTCATCAGATCAGATAACACCGTACCTACCAAGCCCGTGAGATAAAAATTCAGATTTTTCTAAAAAAATTACGAAAAATGCTGACAATGGTGAACGTCGCTGGCCGAGGTAAAAAAATCAAACCGCAATTATTTTAACGAAGAACTTCCTATTTCAAATACTCTAGTTCTTTAAATCAAAATAATTTTGTCAATATACCTACTAATTATTATAAATAATCCAACCAATAAAATTATTACTATTAAAGTACCTAAAATGACATAAAAATTTTGAAAATAAAAAATTGGCAAAGAGTTGCTTTGTATCGACTGAGTTGGAAGAAGTGTGCTGTTGAGGCAGCTAAGACCTGCAACACGTTGTTACGCTTTTAAAGAAGAAGAAGAAAGTACCCTAAAAGTGGAATTTTCTAAATATTTTTAACACAGAAAGCAAAATTTATGAAACTACTAAAAAATGTATATTGATAAATTTGCAGTTTTTGTTATTGTCCTTTTCTTTTTCTTTACTTTTTTTAAAAACCAAATAGGTGCAACAAAATTGTAATAAAATTACTTTTTTCATGATAGTGAAGAATTGAAATAATTTACAGAGTGTTTGCTGACTTGAAGGAACGGAACTTGCAAATTTTTCAGTACATTTTCAGCACAAAAATTTCTTTTTCAATAAATTCAATACTCAGCATTCTATGTTTGGCTCCTGAGAAGTTAATTTTCATCACGTGGGCAAATGGAACAGAAAGCTTTTGCTAGGGAAAGATTGAGTTTATTGGTTGGATCAGGTTTAGTGATACGTGAGTCTTGGGCCTCACTCGATGGTATAGTTTACAAAAATCCTATGTATTGAGTGGAAAGTAAACAGTTTTCTGTACTGACTGCTTGGAACGCTTCTAACGATTCTTTACCATGGTAATGTATCAACGTAGTTCTGACGACGAGAGCTTTAGAACGTAGTTGTTTACATTTATCTCACTATCTTAATCGTGTTCAATATTATGAATTGTGAAAATAGTTCTTATTAAGGATTATTAACCAGTTTTCTTAACAAGCTAAGTGAATTTTATTGATTTAAGACTTGCAGAAAGTGTTAGTTAATAGTATTGTGTACAATTATACCGGTAATTTTCTTTTTTTTTTTCGAAAAAATAGTTTTTTCTTGTGATTAGAACACTCAATTTTGCACTATCTCCAGACTTAGCGATCAAAGTTCGTTAACAGTTGCTAGTTAAAATTTTGCAATTTTACTCATTATTAAAGAGAGGAGCATTCTACTTGTATATTAATAGAATTCAATATTTTTAATCCTTTATTTACAGTTTAAGACTTTAGTTTTTAAAAGAATTCTATCTTCAAAAATGTTGGAAAATTTGACAAATGGAATTCCATATGATGCTGTAACCTTTTCATAGACTACATTCATTTTAAATAGAATAGTTTGTTGTAAGAATTTTACACAGAATATCTAAAGTTAATTTTTAAAAAAAATATCTGTGAGAAAATTATCTACGCATTATCATTAAAAGGTATGTTGATTAGAAGGTTTAGTTTGTATTAGGTGAATTTAATTTCGTTAGTTGTAATGAGCAGACATTTTTTGCAAAAATTTTAGTAAATAAGATGAATCATATGTTATTATTAGCAATTGTAGAAATGTTGTCTCTTACACAAATTCTTCTATTTGATTAGTCATTTTCTCATTATTACCTATTGTTTTAACTTTGAAGTCGTCGTCAAATGACATAATTATATGTACAAGATACTAAACATATAACACGTTCAAAAATAGATGGTGGATGCCAAGAACGCCAACACTCATTATATGCGCCAAATAAATATGTGAAAGCACCCCCATCGGCACATAGAAGGAATAGCTCGCTTTCCATCATTTTTAGCGATTGTGACGGCTAGTATACATCGAGTGAGGCCATCTCTACTAATAATAAAGCAGCAAATATATTTATATGTATGTCTGTCTGTGTCCGGCGTAGGGCCAAGACCGTTCGGTGGATTTTCATGAAATTAGGCACGAATATAGTTTGGAACATGGGGGTGTGCACCTCGAAGAGTTTTTTCAGAAATCCGAATTTCTTCTTTTTTTATTCCAATTTAGAGACGAAAATTGCATAAACTGGTCGTTTTCTATCGGAAGGAATTATTGCTTCCTTTCAAGCTTGACCCCATTGAAAAGCCCGTAAAAAACTGTTCTAGAAAGAGCTTTTCTCCTCGTGCTAAAATTTAAAGCCTCTAAGTTAACTAGCAAAGAAATTATAAGCGTTTCTCTCTGTAGTTCGAAAGTAATTTTTTTACGGTAATTAACTTTAATTTTATTTTCTCCAGATGATTTATTGCTTTTTTTTATTTGAATTGTTACCAATCTGTCTACATGTATTTTTGTTAAATAAAACTCTCTTCACAATGTTTTTAGCATTTTGAGGAACAGCCGATTTTTAATTTATCTCTTTCTTTTCTTAGCTTTTGCTCTTTTACTTTCAACGAATTACAATTTATTTCTTGCGGTGTTTCGCATTTTGAGGAGCAGTCGATTTCTAATTAATTTATTTCTTTTTTTCAATTTTGATTCTTTTTTTTAAACGAACTAAATTTTATTTCCTGCGGCTCACAGGATAGCTTTATTTTGACTTCCTTTTTCCTTAATGTATTTTGCGGGACCATTCTACATACTGAGCAGGGTTTATAAAAGAAATGTTATCCTTTGTAGCGATTTTTGTTATTCCAAATTGTTATTACTATTTACATTTTTATTTTTTTCTCTTCAGAGAATTAGCACATATGTTATTTGCCTGTTTGAGCTCGGATGAAAGGCTTTTCCGCTTTCAACGATTTGCTTGCAGCTGTTAGTTTCTGCAAGCTACAAAATTTCGTGTTTCTGTTTTACTCACAATGAATAATAAATAAAATTAATTATACAAAAAAGAACATTAATTTAAACTATTCCAATGGCTTACAATCATCCTTTCTGTGTGGATACTTGAACTTAAACAACAAAATGCTTGGTTTTTAAAAATATTTTCTTTTTCGTTTCTTTATTTTTTTTACTGTGTGGTTTGTAAAAAAAAAAAAAAAAAACAATTTGCTTAAATGTGTACGATTGCCGATTGCCGTGTGGTGCTGATTTTTAATGCTATGGAATGCTATACATTTTAATAAAGTAATATAATTTACGCATAAAAATTACCACCGTGTGTATATATATATAATGGTGAACCGACTGGTCCTTTCACTTTATAACGCGGTCATATCCGGGTGGATGCCGCTAGTGGTATAATATATATACCAGGAAAAAGTTGTAGATTCGATAAATACTTTTGTGTATTCGGACAACCGTCAGAGGATATCTGAGTTTTCAAACTCAGTTCAATGAGTTTGAAAATGCAATCAGTAGAAGGAAAAATAGTGTAATGTAAGGACAATACTACAATAGGTTTAAAACAATAACTGATCCTTGATTGCTTAAGAACTTAAATAATAGGAAAGGTTATATGTATTCTCACATGTTTTGTTAATGAATATGTTACTTACTGATACAGTTTAATATTTGAAAACACAGAAAAAGAAAATAGTTTCCAAGATGAATAAAACTTTTCAAGGTTCCAGCATTATCTATAAAAGTAATTTCGAAATTTGTTATTATCCACTAGTAAACATAAAAATCAAGCTACTCAAAACATGGACTTCTTCTGAGTTTCTGTGTAATAAAAAGGATAAACTGTTCGTTTTAAAATAATATCACAAGAAGCCGTCTTTCATTTTTATTCCAATGTAACAAAAACATTTTCAGAAGGCAGTTGAAACTTTGATTAATTTTAAAAATATACCAGAATCGATGCTCAAAGAACAGTACTCGAAAGAAGGAAAATGAAAAAAACTTCTGCTGAAATGTATTGAATGAATTCGAGAGCTTTAATAAAAAGGTAAAAGTAGGCAAAGAGAAAACAATTCGGTATTGCAAGTTTTGATTGATTAAATCCTGATATCGTATGCGTGTGAAGACAAAAGAATTCGAACAAACCAATACGCAATAATTTGGTCTTACTAACATGCTTTCGAGCACCAATTACACAAGCATGTTATTTGTGCATATTATTTTTTATTGGAAAGGCATTTTTTCAATGTTATGAAGCTGTGTTAATGATCTGCACTGAAAAGTGTTCTTTATTGCAATTCATAGAGGCTGCAGAGTTAATAGTTACTCAAATAGGCAGTGCAGCCATTGCTGATACGCTTGTTTTGTAATTCAATTTCAAAATTCATTTCATGAAGAAACAAGGATAATACGGTAATTAGTAGGTTAAATTAGTATATTAGCAATATTAAAAAGATATTTTCTCTTGCATTTAGGGGACCGCCAACAAATTGAAAAATGGGGAAAATGTTTTCGATGATCCTTCATCGTAAAAAGCTAGGAATAAGCTGTACATTTAACAAATTAATTTAATTGACATGTCCAGTTATTCTGTACAAAATTGAACTTATGCTCAAGAAGATGTAGGTATTTCTCCAATTTCCTTCACACGTTTTTGGCTTATACACGCAATGTGTTATATGAAATGTTAGCAAACTTTCAGAAAGTTGACAGAGCATACACGTGAAGCATTATCCTGAAATTTGAAATAAAAGTGTTGAATGCTTAATAAATTATGTACATCTAAAAGAATAAGTTATTTTCCCGCGTATGCGAGAAAGATTTAGTAATTTCTAAGTTTCATAATTTCAAACCCAAGTGTACAGGGCAACTCATAAGAAAATTTCAGTTGAATGCCTTGAAAATTCAGAAAATTTATTGATTTATATTTCAACATTATTTGCAGAGGACCTTAAGGGGCTGTTCACAAACCGGTCATATGCGTTCGCACTGATTCAGTGCATCTATGCTGTGATTTGCGTTAAAAATGGGTATTTATGAAGAATCAATGATCACTCTTAGCAAGAACACGGATGAATAGGGTTTTTCACAAATGTACTTTTTTTATTACAGATCACATTGTAAATACATTAAACGATTGTAAGCATTGGCGACTGATTTGTAAACATCCCCTTAAGATGTATGTCTTTTCCAAACAATGTTGAAATACACCTTCATAAATTGGCGATCTCTTTCTGAATTTTCAAGATATTCAATTGAAATTTTTTATGAGTTGCTTTGTACTCTTGGGTAAAATTATGAAAGTTAGAATTTACTATCTTTCGCGCATACGCGGTAAAAAATTTACTCCTTTAAAAGTCCATAATTTATTAGACATTCAGCATTTTTATTTCAAATTTCAGTATAATGTTTTCACTTTTATGGTAGCGAGTTTGCTGGAAAGTTTGGTTAAGTTTAGTGAAAAACTTTGCTTGTTACATCTTCGTGAGTATAAGTGCAATTTTTACGAAAACGCACATAGCAATTGTACGTGACAATTAGACTATTTTCTGTAATTTACAGCTTATTCTCAGCATTTTACGATGCAGGATCATCCAAAACATTTTTTCATCTCCTTTTTCAATTTTTGGACGGTCCCCTAAATGCATGAGAGAATATATTTTTACAGGAAAGTGGGAAAATTCTAAATTAAAGCATGACCAAATAATTAAACATGACCAACCCCACTGTAAATTACAGACTAAAAATCAGTGTACATTAAAACGTGACCAATTCGATCAAAAAACGGGATTTCGCATCATATGAGGGCTAGGTATGAACTTACGAAAACACTGTAAGGTGCGTCTATTAATTTCTCCAGGTACTGTATATATTCTTTATTTCTTTGAATTCATAAACGCTTTTTAGCCTACTTTCCCGTAAAAGTAAAAAAAATAATATTAAAGCATGAAAGAAGGCTTAATGTATCATAAAAATATCGTTAAAAATAAAGAAAAGTCAGAAATAAGTAATTAAATAAAGATTTAAAAATAAAAAAAATGAAAGTTGGGTTTTGAGATGGGAAAAATGTGTTTTGCATTCGAAAGATCTCGGCGATGACATCTCATTTTCATAGAACAGTTCAAAAAATTTTAACATTAGCGCCTATGGACGAAAATTAAGCAAATTATGTAAATTCTGGGTACAAGATCCAAGTTCCCATGAACAAGCATACTGGAAGAAGCTTTTGGCGTTAAATATTAATTCGAACAATTTTTGTTCATTTTTGAACAGTTCAAAAAAAAAAAAAAAAAAATTAACATAGCGCCTACGGGGAAATTTCAATCCTATATAAATCCTGATCTAACGGACCGATTTGCTTGGAACAAACTTTATCGGAAAGCTCTTATAACGTAGAACATTTACAGATAGAAAGTTCATCCAGAACTAACGAGCCTATTTTCCTATGAAATTTTTTGATCGGGGTTTTCAAGAATATTTTTGGATTCATGAATGATTAAATGAATAAGTGAAAGAATGGATGAACAAATAAATGAATAAGTGATTAAAAAAAATAAACGAATGAATAAATGAGCTAGTGAACGAAAAAATAAGTAAATTAGTGAATAAATACATGAATGAGTGAATGAATGAATACATGAATGACTGAATAAATGAATTAATGAATGAATGAGTGAATGAATATGTATTAACCGTTAAAAAAAGTATATTTGAAGCAATTAAGAACCGAAGCTAAGCAAGATAGAGAGAGAGAGAGAGAGAGAGAGAGATAGCTTGATTATAAATTTGGATTTGGTGTGTACGAGAAAGTAGGTTTGTATAGTTCTAGACTCAACTTCTTGTTAAAATAGTACTAGAGAACTTTTAAATTAAGCGTTTTTATTTGACATGCTGTTTCTACAACGTTTTCCAAAACATGTGAGGCTATATTTATGGGAATTATAAATATTTATATTGCACTCACCCACTGAAGAGTTGCCATGGTTACTCTTATTTTGCATTACTTTTTTTCGTTTCATAATTATTACTGTTGTTAATTGTTGAAGTTGTTTCTGTTACTTTCGATTTAACTTTAGAAACTCTTGCGCGTAATGCAGATGATCAGTCAGATTTTAAAGGCCTTTCATTCAAGGCATTTTTTTGTACTTTTAAATAATAAAAGCAGACAGAAGAAAGTTTTAATGATGTCTCAAATGAAACTTCAGCTTTTACACAGATAAACTTGTGCATTATTTCTAGACATTTAATAAAGTAATCTTAGAAAACAAGAGAAAAAAAAATAACTTTTTGTCCTTATTTATTTATTTTTTTATTTGAGGAGAGAAAATAAGGGGTTTCTTTTTTGAATCACTTGTGTATAAATGTATCCCATTTTGTCCACACATCATTTTCTAAAAAACAGAACTGCTGAAAGAGAAATAAAATATTGCGATAATTAGTTTAGAGAACATTGCATAATCTTCCGAAACGTTTTTTCGTGCCACGAGGGATGTTCCCACGCAGTATATTTTCATGCACTAAAGTCAGATTCTGCAAAATTAAAACTGCAACATGAGAAAAGGTTAGTATTCTGTCGCGTAAAATGATCAATAAATGGAAAAGTGTTAAATCGCATAATTGTTACGAAGGATGACATTCGCACTTAAAAAATCTAATAATGCTCATTAAGTAGGAAACGTACTCTTCATTATTATTTTTTTTTTGACATTCATGATAATGATAAACGTTTATGTGTTATGTAATGCTTTAGAGCTGTAAGATATTGTAATATGTCAACTATCATTAAGGTATCAACATTCATATTATCAAGAGACTTGAAAAACATTAATATATAACATGAAAACATATGTCAAAGTTTATACGATTTCTTAGAAAAATGATTAAAAAATATAATTTATTTTTCCATCTCTAGAACATTTTTCGATAAAAATATTGGATTTATTTTCAGCAAATTAATATCTGCGCTTTCATAGAAATATCAGTAGCAGCCAGTATTTTAAAAATTTCTTCATAGAAAGGTCAAAATGCTAGATGGCGAGTTTAATTTTCACTTTAAGCTTCATGCACATCACACTTTTCCTCACTTTATGAAAATCATCCTTTGAGTATAATTGAAGCGACTTAATTACATAAATTCTCTCGTGATTTCTTGCGCCGAGCTTTATCAAAGGTTTATTGGGTTTTCCGATAGGGGTAGACATTAATCGTTTTAAGCTCATTAGAATTCTGCATCGTTAACGACTAAAATATTTCTGATGACTTGCACCATAAGGACGGAGAACCGTCCATATGATGAAGTGATTAAGTTACTATGGGACCGTTCCTAAATGATGCCACGCTTTTTTACCACATATTTGATCCCCTCCCCGCTTTGTCACAAAACGTCACACTTCAACGGAGCCCCCTCCCCCCTTTCTCACATGTCACGCTATGTTGCATAAGCAGGGATGTCACACTTCTTGTTACCCCTCCCCTCCAGTTGTCACACTTTGTCACAATTTCACGGACACTCGAAGCGTGACATCATTTATGAATTATCCCTATGCAGTATTATAAATGTCTAAAAGTTACAATTTTGTTGTTATGTGTAGGCGAGACCGGGCTAATTGCAATATTTTTTCTAGAGGCAAATACTGCAAATATGTTTTGAAACATGTGTGCATATATATATATATATATATACATATCGTGCTATTATTTCGTAATTATTGCAGAAAGTCAATATTTTGTCTTCTTTTTTTGGTGGTTGATGATTTTCTTTCAGTGAATGAGCTTTTTCTTTCATTGTTTGCCGTTTTTTGGATTTCATCTTCAAAGAATTTTTTACTGATTAGTAAGTCAAAATATCACTTACCATACTTTTCTGTTTAAGGACCTGTTTTCTCTCGCCAGTTGTGGGAAATGCTCCGATTTCCTGTTAATTGCCTGTTCGTGCATAGGGGAATCTGTTGTAGTATGTAGGCGAATTCGCTCGATTCCCTTCTGTATATAGGGGAATCTGCTTTCGATGTAGGCGAATTCGCTCGATTCCCTTCTGCATATAGGGGAATCTGCTTTCGATGTAGGCGACTTTGCACGATTCCCTTCTGTATATAGGGGATTCTGCTTTCGATGTAGGCGACTTTGCTCGATTCCCTTCTGTATATAGGGGATTCTGCTTTCGATGTAAGCGAATTCGCTCGATTCCCTTCTGTATATAGGGGAATCTGCTTTCGATGTAGCGGTAAGCCTGTATATTCCTGATGAATGACCTGCTTATGATGTGGGATCTCTTCATGTTGTTGCATCATTGCTAAATGTACTTTCTGCAGATTTTTGCTCCTCATATTTACTGTGAGGCTTGTGAGCGCTCTGTCACAATCAATGGTAAGAATAATCACCAAAAATGTTCTTATTCCAGTTGCGGTGAAGCATGTCATATTAAGGCGTTATAGCATTCAGTAGAACTCACGATGTTATGTATTTTTGTGTAAGAACGGCTTTTAAAATTCTTGTAATTCCCAAGTGAAGAAAATAAAAAGATTCTCACCTGAGAACTTCTGACTCTAAAGGCCCGGGGTTATGGTGATTCAACCACTCTTCTCTTTCTGGGTGTATCTATAATATTTCTTGTGCACATGAAGACGATATCGCTAATTAACTGAGACACAATAAGTCCAAGAGTCTGAGATATATGAAAAACACATATATTCTTTAAAAGTTACACACATATTAATAAAAGGGACATACGCGACTAAACTAACTATTTACAAAATTACAGTTAAAATTTCTAGTTCTTGTTTCTTCATATCCGGCGATTACGACAAAAAACAGCAGTTCTAGATGCCCGTCTGTTCTGTCTGGGTTCTAAAGCCGATCTCCCCAGAATTACGTTTCATTCCCACAAAAAGAAAGGGATGACGTCACGGGTGTTCTGGCGTCTGGGGGATGGTATATGTCTGGCGCTCTGCAGTCGCGCTAAGACATGAGATGAGAGAGTGGAATTTCCAACATGTATGATCTTACTCTTATTTCTGTTATTCCTTACCCACGAAACAGTGACACTACTAGAGGAGTTTTCTAAAAACATGAACACAGTTCTTATCAATGGTAGTAACCCTTGTGATGTGTGTGGCAGGAAAAAACAAAGCAATCGCTAAATTTTCTTTCCGGATGTAAAAAGTTGACAGGTGTAAGTGAAATTTATGATTATCCCGAAAAGTAGGATGATATCATGGATCCGTCTGTTGAATAAAATTTCCCATCAAGCTCCTCAGAAAACCCATCCGAGTGATCCATTCGAAAGGATTGCCAGACTGTGACGTACTGCTGTTACTGCTGTCTTGTAAACAACGAAATTAAAATTTGTCAAGAGCAGCATTGAAAAAAAAAAAAAGAGTTTTGACCTTGTAGCTATACTGCAGCTCATCATGCAAGCATGCAAGCAAAAAAAAAACACTACTTTGCCTTTTTATTTCCGACCATATATTCTACGGTTGTACAAATCCCCTATGGAACTTGTAGTTATATTAAAGCATCATCTAATGTTCGTACTTTCAATTTAGAATGATCCTGTGTATAATTTGTGCCAGTTTAGAAGATGAGATTGTGCATATTTTGGTTTCTAAACTAGTTTTATTAGAGCCCTTAATTTACATCTTAAAAACGTTTGACTTTTAAGTCCCAGATTTAAGTATCTTTACCTAAAATATAGTGATTCAATTAAATAAACGAAATCTCTCTTTCAAAAATGCCCACACTGATGACTATTGTATATGGACGCATGTAAAAATCACTCCACTAATTCAACAATTTTTAAATACTAATATTTTTAAACTAAAGTAGCAGAAAAAAATAGATGTTGAAAAAATAATAAAACATTATCACAAGATGTATAATCGAAAACGAAGTAGGGTATCGATTAGAATTTTTTTAAAGAGGATAGAAGAAATGCTGTTTGAAAGGATTGTTTTTAAAAAATGTTTTTCTTTAAGAATGTGACTCTTAATTAATTATTATTTTAGTGTTATTGTAAAGAACAAAATAAAAGTTCAACTCCTTAAGTTTATGGGGAATAGATATTGTAAAAAAAGAAAAAGCATTCCAAATGCTTTCAAGATCAGTAAGAAAAAATACTCTCGAAACAGAAAGCATGAGAACTACCATTGATTGCAAAAAAATAAATAAATAACCTTAATTTTTTTCGCCGTCTTTCGCTTTGAAAATATTCCATTTCAAATATACTTTAACACGTTTCTTAGATTTCATTAATGTATTGGAAAAATAAACTGAACCTAAAGTATTTTATTTGCTTTCATATTAGGAACTTACGGAAACATTATTTGCAATATAAATCCTAATTTTCTAGCATGATTTTAAAAATAATTTTTGTGCTCCCCCCCCCCCCCGTTCCTATCTTTGTTTTTCATTTATTCGTCTCATACCCATTTTGATATTACTTATACGTACTTTTCAAATTCATTAGTTGATTTTTTCTTTAGTTTATAGGCAGCAAAAAAAAGGAAGAAAACTAAAAAAAACTAAAAAAAATCCGTAAAAGTGTACAAGGAAAATTGAAAATGTTTCTTTAAATTTACGAAACACTTGCTTTAAAGAAAAAAAAAGCAGGTTTCTTGATCGCTGTAAAGTTCTGGTTTTTCCAGAGTTTTACAGACAACAGAGAAATTAATTAAAACGACAGAGAAAGATTTGTTACGTTATGTAAATCTGAGCTCTTGAGATTTGTAACTACCAGTTTAAAAGTTGTAAACAAATGCATAAGTGATTGAGATTTGTGACTACCAGTTTAAAATCGGAAAAAATTGATATTGTTTTATCTATTGTTGGCGTATAATTTAACTTCAGTTTTGGTGAGCAGACTGCTAGCCCTCGGCGGCCAACTTCCCGACTCTGGAGATCCGACTCTGGGATTGTCTGAGCCGTCCAAGGAACAGGAACCAAAGCATCGTGGGGTCGACTGAACTCACTTTCGGCACTGTAGATTTGAAATAGTAATTCAACGTACTCACAGATGGCGCCACATCTGCAGCTCATTATATGCTTCAATCAATGTGAAGAAGGTACTCAATTTTTTATTCTCAATAATTTCATTTTTTTAAGGAATTTGTAGGTTTTTTTTATGGTCTATTAGGTAAGTCTGTAATTTCACGTTAGACTCCTGATAAATGATTTCCAGGAGATTTTCGTGTATTTTCGGGCAAAATGTTTTTACAGCGCATGTTCCTTTAAAAATTACATATAGGTATAGGAAAGCAATCAACGTTACTCTTTTATTGAGGCATATTGGTCTGTTATACAATAGATAATAATACAGAATCCTTCCGAAGGTAGAACCAAGAGCAATACACAGTTTCAATAAATATCGTTTCACAAACTATAGCATTTTATTATTGCTAAAGAAATCTACCTTCTTGCAAATTATTTTGATTTTCGAAATAATCTTTGCTTCTTAAAAGACTCCTTAATATATTTAAAAATTAAGCACATTTTTAAAAATAACACGCGTATTACTCTTCAAATGCCCATATGTGGGAAGAATAAAAAATGTTCACATCGCAAGAACTATGAAGTACAGACTTGCCTTCTAAATGTTCAAAACTTGTCTAAACTGATTAACAAATACGGTAAAGGAAACATAACTTTAACTATTTTCATTTTAAAAGCAAAATCAAACAGTTAAAAACATGAGAGTTAAAAATTATGCACTCGCTTATATTTTTCAGTATTCACTTCGTATTTTAACGATTAAGACATATTCCATTCTAATTAATCACAAGTAAATTCAGCTGCGTATTGTATTCATATTAAATGCAATTCAGATATGCTCAGAGCTCTAAATATGGCATTAGATTATTGGCAGACATTCTCTAGGTTGCGAGAATTTCCATGAGATAGTGTTTATGCACATAACTAGATGAAGTAATGACTACAAGCAACACTACTTATGCTATTCATTTTGAAACTAGTTTTGTTTGCAACAAATACTACATCAAAAGCTTCGTAGAAGAAATGTTCTTTTAATTAAAAAGTGTTTTAATTCTTGAAAATTTTTATTACAGCCGTTTTCAAGTCACATCTTTAGTGGTTTTTCGTGAATAGACTAAAACTTCGTTATACCGCGCCTCAGTATACCGCGGTGACTATCATGTCCCCCGACGTTTAATACACCCTTTATCATTGCCATTTAAAGGTGATTCCTTATTTACCTTTGTAAATAAAGTCAGCCCAAGCGCACACATATTCTAGCCAAAGAGCTCCCATTACCCCACCACACACACTAACATTTAAAGCCCTATTGTAATAGGCCTGATGTACACCTTTTGGTTTATAACCTATAGCTCGATAGGATGATTGCACAATTGAGATGTGTGCTTCTTGCGCTGCAATTCATTGCTTCGTCAAATCATTTAGTAAGTTTAGCGATAAAAGAATACTAGTACATGATATGCATATGTGCTGGCTCACTACAACAAAACAAACATGGATTTTGAAATTTAACATTGATCGTTGATTTTTTTGCTTATGTGTCGCAGTAAGTAAACTTATAAATCTTGGAAGACCTTATAAACCTTTTGAAGCATTGAGTAAAATAAATAAGGCAGTATGATGACATTTAGATGTGAAAAAAAGGCGAAAAGACATGTGATTTTTTGCCTGACTTCGAGGTGCCGTATTTCTAAAGCCACATCGATATTACTTATAAAAACATTTCTACATATTTATATCTATAAGAAGATTGTTTCCGTAAAACTTCATAAAATTTCATTCAGTCCCTTTTTAGATATTAAGTCTCAAAGTTAGCATTTCTGCACCGAGATGCTGAGTTTGTCTAATTATACAAAATAAAGGAAAGTCTCCAAATAATCCATACTGCTTATGCTGAAATTACCGAAACGTATCTATTCAGGCGGGAAAATGTACAGGTGAGTCTTAATTTCTTCCATTAAAAATTTTAACGTGAAAAACGAAAGTTCTTGTTTTGAAAATGGTATTTTCAAACTCAATTTCCGTATTTAGTATAACATTTAAAAAACAATATACCGAAAAAGAAACCGAAAGAATTTTTTTTTCCCATTTTTTACAGAATATAATGGTTTTTAAATCATTTTGAAATATTCAGAAATAAAAAAGTTATAAAGATTTATGTAAAGCAGTATTTTCATGAAAAACGGCTAAAGGTGTGACTTGAAAATGGCTGTAATAAAAAATTTTAAGAATTAAAAAACTTTTTAACACTTGTCTCAAGATAACAATGAATTGACTGCCAAAATTTAAAAAAAATCACAATAATCGATCAACATGACCTGGATGATTTCACATGGATTGACTCTCTACCAGGAAATAAATATTTTGTCAACTTTAGAGAAAACAGTCACTTAAACACTGAGATAAACAGCAATCACTGGCCTATATCGTCATATATTTTATATGCCCCTCTCTAATTTTTGCTCCAATTTTCGATTCAATATAGGCTTAATCTTCTAGTAACATTACAAATTTCGAATTCCACCCATGGTTATCTGCAGCCAGTTTCGTTCCGTTGTCTGCTTGAATACGTTTATTGTATATGTGTGTGCCTTGTTTTTAGACTTTTAAGTATTTCATGCAGGTACGTTTTGCAAAGTGTAATGTACACTATAAGCGTGGTAGTTTTATGTGCATTTGTGACAAAGCGTGATGCAGTGGCCGTTTTTGGATGGCATCTGTTTTAGCATAACCGGGGGGTTTCTATTTCAAGATGACATACCGGGTTTAGGTAAAATACTCGCCATATTAAAACCACCATTGAAAATTCCGTCCAAAACAGAAAGACAAAACATAGTGTACTTCTGTGCAGTTCGACCATGGAATTTTGACATTTGACCGCTTCTGCGCATGGCAGAAAAGAACGAATCCATTCGAGTTTTAGGGAAGTTCGTTTTGCAGGTACGTTTATTTAGTACGTGAATCAGAATGTTTGCTTTCCTGTTTGTTGAAAGCAACTAAATTTTTTAACTGCCATATAGCATTAGTTCGGAAGGAATCAGGTATGCTATACGAACAAGAATGAGAACAAAAACGGCGCATCCCTTATACCAGCAGTTCTTCCCTTGAGCATGAATGGAATTTGCTTGGCATTCTGCCAGGCAAATGGCTTTGGTTGATGGTAGAACTGCACTTTCGATGTGAAAAGAACTAAAAGCCGAGATCTGCGGCACAAAAGAGGTGCTTTATACATTACTACTTCGTTTGTACTCGTATATTAGGGACATTCTTTCTGAGAAATATGTAAAATTTAATTTTCTACAGAAATTTAGCCGGTAAATTTTCAAAATTTATGTAATTATTAGACGGGTACACTATTATTCAATATACGTATGTCATTTTAACAAGAACGATATCAAACATCAGAAAAGGATGATTTACTATACTTAAGTATCTAAAACATTACGCACAATTTATTAACGTTCTATGTGCTTAAAAGTTTAAACAGAAAAATGATAGTTTTCTTTAAAATTAAGTTTAAAGAAGCAATTTAATCTTCCAGTCGGAACCTTTCAATGAAGTCACAGGGGCAATTGTCGAGTATGTTGTTAAACAAATAATAAGTAGAACACATGTAAAATAAAAAGAGAAAAAAAATGTAAGCGTACAAACTAGGCCAGTTTTACTTAATATTCTAACTACAGTGTTTCGCTATCAATAAATTATTAAATTTTCATTCACCATGTTTTCATTTAGTAAAAAAGTACAAAAAAGTTAACAATTATACAGTGACTCTTAGTAAGATATAAGTTAAACATAATTTGGTAGCTTCAATTTTTTCTTCAAAGTGACATTGAATACAATGAGTTTTGCTTTTCACCGCATTATAATATTCATCTTTTAATTTAAAATCATGTATTTAGAACTCAGGAGAAAAAAAACAAAGTACCCATTAAAAAACTCTTTGAAACAATTTTTTAAAAAATTCCAAGTATTAGATTCATCTTTGAAGTCTAAATAAAAATACTAAAATACTTTGCATACTATTTTTAGTGACAAGAACTTAATTATTCGAAAAGAATAATCTACTTTAAGAAATATTCTATAATTACAAACATCTGAAAAGTTAGAAATTCTGAAATGAACCCTTAAAAGTAATGTACTCCAATTTATATGCGTTATGTGGTTCAGTTTTTGATCATTTCGATTCTCAACTATTATTATTAAAATAAAAGGAACGCAAAAGTACGAAAACACCCTCGTCACCCTCCTTTAACATAAATATCCTTGCAGAAGTAGCTTCCATTAAAGAACCAGCTAGATTTTTTTCGGAATTTTACTGAAGTGATTAAATTTCTCACTCACAAACGACCGTTTTTCCCTATCTATTAACCGATTTAATTTTTCATTTTCACATATAAAACAGAAAGACAATTGTTCGTAGTCGCTGTAAGACATGCTTGGTTACTCAAACGCTTTCAGAATACTTTCTCACACTCAAGAAAAGCAATAATTGCCATACAAGGATATTTGTGCGGACCGTTGGTCCGCTGCACTACCGTGCCCCTTTAGGATCTCCAACGTCACTTTTAAGAGATTTTGAAACTTTTTTTTGCTTTGAACAGTAATAAATACATTTAATTTTAAAAGGTAGAACGTGTAGATACTTAGACATTATAATCAAGAGGAACTTTATATTTTAGTACACTGCTATTTTTCTTCTTAATAAATATGCATTTTCAAAATATTTCAAAGACAAAAAGCTATTGATATTCTGTCATTACGTCACCCTTCCCGCACGACTGTGAACTTTAGATGTCTAATCCTTAACAAGTGACTAAAACTGGATGCGACTCTCTTGAATAACATCTTTCCAAACGTAATCCAGGATTTATTATTAAGATTAGTACGTAAAATTAAGTTGATCTCTCAAGGGGTAAAGAAGTGTTTATTAGGCGAATTTGTCATTCAATTGTTGTTTTGCCACGTTGCTTCTCTTCATATTGGTTTTTTTCGTATTATTACTTTTCAAATTATGATCATTGAAATAGTCCTACAAAACACTAATTATTCAACGCTTTTTGAACCTCAGCCACAGGCAAATTGTCCAATTTAAAATTTGAACATCATAGATTATAACCGGAGTTCATTCAACCAAGTCCGTGGATGCAAAAATCCGGATTAGAGTGCCTGAAGCTTGAAAATATGGTTTGTACTGTAGAAGAAGAAAAAAAAAATCAACGCACTTTTGATTACATGAAATTCGCGTGTTTAAAGTTAGATGAAAAATTAGTCTTTTTCCCTTGTAGAGTGAAATCATTTTTACTAACCGCAATACACTATTTGCATTGTAGGAATATTTTTTAATTAATGGGCTGCGTAGATTGGTTCTTAATTGCAGACCTAGTGCGTACCCAGAGATTGGTACCAACTCGTTCAGCGGCACCACAATCAGTGCGGTAACACTGCCGCAACTTTTGACGCTCAGTTTCCTTCTAGATGGCGGCATCGGAGCTCGAATTAATGCAAACTGCACTAGGAATTTAATTTAGCCGAGAGTATCCAAGTTGTAGGAATAATTTAAACCTAGTATATAGAGGGGGAAAATATCTTCTTTGACTGTGCTCGATCTTTTCTTGAAGTTGTCCCTAATCTGTGCTAGATATAAAAATCAGTTTCGTTTCGCTCTTCGTAAGATGTCTTCTCTCAGTGTGAGAAGGTTCGGATTTCTGTTCTTTCAGTCTTATGCTACAGAATATCATAAATAATTAAATGTATACTCTTTATATATATGCAAGGAAAAACTTCTATTACGATGCGAGAACCGAGACAAAAACGCAGTACTATTAGAACAAGCATCTACTGGATATAGACTATTTTTTGCACTTACCGGAATAGAAGAAATTAAGTAGGGATAAAATGTAGAAAACTATAGGTTAAAAGTAGTTATTTCGTGCCCGGTGTTATATTTCAGGTATTATGTAAAAATAATTTTCATGATTTTCACATTATCGGGAAAGCCATTTAGAGTTGTAAGAAATGTCCGTTAAGACAGCTATGATCTGATATGAATATTTCATACTGCTGTAACATTTCGAAACATTTCCTTATAAGATTGATTTACTTCTTTCTAAATGCAACCACTGCCTTTGATGTAAAAAGATATTGCTATGGCTGGTGAAGAACTCAAACATTTTTGTTGTTCTTTCTTCGAGCAAAATTTTGGAAAAACTCAAAGTAAAGTATGTTTTATGATAAATTAGTGTCCACATACTACATGTTCCATTAATTGTGCATTCATTCTTTGTATCTCGGAAAACAAAAAACACTGACAGAAAGCCGTCGATAGGAAATTTGTTAACTATGGTACATTGTTAATGTTTTCGCTACATTTAGCTTTAGTTTTCAGTTCACACTTAATGAAACTTTTCGTAAATTGTTTCGAACCATCAAAGATATTTTAAAACTAATACCTTGTATGATTGCTTCATATTAAAAAAAATTAATATCTATTTGGCTGCATATATCATGTGTTTCTGTGATGTTTGTTTTTAAGCCTACATGCCCATAAAAGCTATTAAAAAAGGATGAAATAAAACTTAATGTATGGTAAAATATCGTTCAGCATATTTTAAAAGTCAAAAATAAGTAATTAAGACGGGAACTATTTTTTGATTTGAACATTTTTTGTTAAATTTTGATCAGTTAAAAAAAGGGAAGGCCTATGGGGAAATTTAATCCCATATAAATCCTGATCTAACAGACGAGTTTGCTAGATACAAAATTTATCGGAAATATATTATAACATAGAACGTGGATAGATACTGTTTTATCTCCAGTAATAATACCATCGTATTATAAAAACCACTTTATTTGCACAGAGATAATTTAGTTACAAGTCCAAAATCTAATTATTAGAACACAGTCATTGTTGCCAGTTTTTATTACAAAAAGTGCTGTTGCCAAAACTTACTTTAATATATTACATTTCCTCCCTTTTAAATCCCAGAAAAGTGTAATTATTTATATGAATGAAAAGTTATCAGTAACCGAGTCTGGCCGGCGCCTTTCGAACTCTCTGGGGACGATGGTGGAGGGCAATATTACTATTAACTTCTTGAGGAGTTTCATTTTGATTTTCTGTGGCTACAACTGTCTTACTTTTATTTACCAATTGGTCCTCGATCCCCTCTTTTGTTGAGTTGTCTGTTATTGGAATGTTTGACCAAAAATGAGAAGGCATCCATGTATTGCTACTCGCTTGATTACTACGATAAATTTCTTTATCATCTAAATCCTTTAACTTGATGGGATTATCTTCAGACTGACATTTCCAAATTTGATCTAAATGCCTTTTCCGAATTATACCAGTTTCTTTGACCTTGCATAAATGTATACTCTTACCTATTTTATTAATCACAATTGCTTCAACCCATTTGTCACTTTTGCCGCGATAATCCCTTACTATAACTCCCTCTCCAACATTTATATCTTTCCTATGTTTCCCTCCATAATTTCTTTCTTGATGGGACTGTTGACTTTTGACTCTATCTTCCAAATTTGGCCTCAAAAGGTCTAATCTGGTACGTAAAGCTCTACCAAACATCAATTTAGCAGGAGTTTCACCAGTAGTATTATGATTGTATCCTTATGATGTATTCCTATAGTCAAACAGAAATTTATAAATAATATCTTGAAGGGAAAAATTATTTACACCGTTTTGTGTCTCATATTTAGAAGTGACGGCTTTTGCAATCATGTTTTTTACAGTTTTTACTAAATTCTCTGCAGCACCATTACTCCGAGGATGATATGGTGGGGTAAGAATATGCTTTATGCCATTATTTACGGTAAAATGTCGAAATTCCCCTGAATCAAAAGGTGGTCCATTGTCCGAAACCAGCTGATTTGGTAAACCAAAACATGCAAAAATTCCTCGCAATTTTTCAATCGTGTTTTGTGCAGTCGTATTGGACATAGGAACAACCTCTGCCCATTTGCTATGTGCATCAATCAAAACCATGTACTTTTTACCACACAATGGCCCAAGGAAATCGACATGAATTCTCTGCCACGGCTTCGTTGGCCAATCCCAAGGAGTTAGTGTGTTTTTGGCGGGCATGGTTTGAGTTTTCAAACATCCATTGCAAGATTTAACCAATTTCTCAATTTCTTGATCTAATAAAGGCCACCAAACAATTGATCTTGCTCTGGACTTCATTTTAACTATACCCATATGGCTTCCATGAAGTTCATCTAACACTCTTTTCCTTAACTGAGCTGGTGTAACAACACGGTACCCCCCAATAAACAATCTTGTTCACTGGTAAGTTCATTTCTCCGATGCCAGTATGGTTTAATTCCATTATCAATAATTAGTTCATCTACTTCTGGCCATCCATGTGATACGTAGTGCAATACGCGACTTAAAATTTTATCTCGACGTGTTTCTAATGCCACTTGTCTGAAATCTACAGGTATTTCACTATTCATCCTCATAAAGTTACAAATGGACCATTCTTCTTCATCATCGTCCACTGATTTGGATTTCAACGGTAGTCTTGATAAAGCATCCGCATTGGCATTTTTTTTCGAATTGATATACTTAATTTCAAAATCGAAACCTGATAAATATAAAGACCATCGTTGCAGCCTATTTGCTGCCATTTGTGGTATACCTTTTTTAGGACCAAATATTGAAACTAACGGCTTATGATCTGTAACTAAAATAAAATGTCTTGCTATCAGGTATTGGTGAAATTTAGTAACCCCAAAAATTATAGCTGAAGATTCTTTATCAATTTGAGAATAGTTTATCTCACTTTTAGACAGAGTTCTAGAAGCATATGCAATAGGTTTTTATTCACCATTCGGGAAAATATGAGAAATTACTGCTCCCAGGTCATAAGCAGAGGCATCACAATCAAGTTTAACTTGGAGCGTAGGATCATAATGCACTAAAACTCTTGCAGAACACAAACAAGCTTTAATTTTCTGGAACGCTTGCTCACAATGTGCATTCCAAGACCAACGGACATTTTTGTTCAATAATTTATACAATGGGTGTAGAATGTTTGCAAGATTTGGAACAAATGATCCATAGTAATTTATCATACCAAGAAAACCTTTTAGTTGTCCTGTATTCAGAGGCTTGGGTACATTTTGAATAGCTTCAACTTTCTCTGATAAAACATTTAAACCTTCGCTGCTTGTCTTATACCCCAAATATTCCAGAGACTTTTGAAAGAACGTACATTTTCTTTTATTAACTTTAAGTCCACTTTCTGCCAATCTAGTTAGAACTTTTTCCAGTCTTTCCAAATGTTCATTTCTATTTTTCCCAGTAATGATAATATCATCTAGAAAACATCCTACGCCATCTAAACCTTGTAATAATTGATTCATTAATCGTTGGAACATTGCTGGTGCAGAGGAAACGCCATAGGGTATTTTGTGGTATCGAAATAACCCCTTGTGAGTACTTATGGTTACCAATTTTTGAGATTCATCATCTAGAAGAACTTGTTGGTAGGCATGCGACAAATCCAGTTTAGTAAATTCTTCACCCCCTTGTAATTTATTAAATAATTCTTCAATACGAGGCAAAGGATACCTATTTGCTTTTAAAACTGGATTTAAAGTTACTTTATAATCTCCACAAATTCTTACAGTGTTATCTGGTTTAATAACTGGAACAATAGGCGTACCCCACTCGCTAAATTCAACAAGTGATAAAACCCTCAACTGTACCAATTTATCCAGCTCCGTTTCAACTTTTTCTTTTAAAGCAAAAGGAACTGCTCTTGGCTTGAAAAATACAGGTTTTGCTTGCTCTTTTAAATTCAGTTTAAAACAACCTTTGGTAAAAGTACCGAGACCCCCATCGAATACAGTAGCATACTTATCTATTAAATCCTTTAAGGAATATTTCACGTTTATGCAATTAAATGATGGGAGCTGTATTAATGTAGCAATCCAGTCTCTCCCCATTAAAGGTGTACCTCCGTCTGGAAAAACATATAAAGTCAAGACATAATTTTCATTATTGTACTTCACATTAACTTTGGCAGTGCCCGAAGGTGTAATAGGATCACCTACGTAACTTTTAAATTGATGAACAGTTTTGATAAAAGGTATATGAGATAACAGTTTATAATAAACATGTTCGGGAACTGCTGAGATTCCAGCAGCTGTGTCAATTTCCATCGATATTGGAACATTTTCAATTATAATCGTTTCCCTGAAAGGTGCGTTGCTGCCAATACCCTTCAAATTAAACAGGCGATCCTTAAACTGTTCAGAACACCTCATATTAAGAAACGGCTTATTTCCAAAATTATCAATAAGTTGTTCACCACTAAAGTTATCCTTCAAGTCATTGAATGATTTAACATCATTGTGACCCAAAATGTCGCCAACATAAGTTTCGCCAAAGTAATGTGCGGCATTATTTTTAAACCTTCGTACACTTACGCTTTCCTTCGTACACATTTTACTCAGATGACCTTTAATTCCGCAATTATTGCATTTATATGAGCGAAATCTGCAGTTATTTATATTGTGGTTCTTCCTCCCACAACACTGGCACATTTCGGGTTTTCTTACAGATACACCGTAATTCCGGAAGTTTGTTGAAGTTGGCGAAACTGCTTGCACTTTGTGAAATCCACTTTCTTGATTTACCTCCTTCACTTCAGCTGAAAGTAAACGAGCGGCCTCCATACTTATAGCAATCTCGACCGACTTTTGAAACGTAATATCTTCTGGTTCACAAAAGAGTCTATCTAAAATTGGACCATTTCGAAGACCCACTATAAAGCGATCTCTCAAAACTGAATCCAAAGTACTTTCAAATTTGCAATATTTTGCTAATTCTTTCAGTTTCGCACTCCAGTTGGCGATGTTTTCATCTTCACTTTGGCATGCTCGATGAAATTTATACCGCTCTGCAAATACCGATCTTTTCGGAGCTACATGATCACTTAATTTTAAAACAATTTCATCGAATTTCAATTCTTGAACTTTCTTTGGCATACACAAATTTTGTAGGAGCTTTTAAGCCAATTCTCCTATTGAGCAAAGCATTATACTGACTTTTTTCTTATCATCCGTAATGTCATTCGCCATGAAAATTTGCTCCAACATTTCATGATAAACCACCCAATCATCTTTTGATGGGTCAAATTCTTTCAAATTTCCAATTAAACTCATCTTCTAATTAAAGCTTACATACATTGCCCACATTAATTTTCTCGTCGCCAATTGTTTTATCTCCAGTAATAATACCATCGTATTATAAAAACCACTTTATTTGCACAGAGATAATTTAGTTACAAGTCCAAAATCTAATTATTAGAACACAGTCATTGTTGCCAGTTTTTATTACAAAAAGTGCTGTTGCCAAAACTTACTTTAATATATTACATTTCCTCCCTTTTAAATCCCAGAAAAGTGTAATTATTTATATGAATGAAAAGTTATCAGTAACCGAGTCTGGCCGGCGCCTTTCGAACTCTCTGGGGACGATGGTGGAGGGCAATATTACTATTAACTTCTTGAGGAGTTTCATTTTGATTTTCTGTGGCTACAACTGTCTTACTTTTATTTACCAATTGGTCCTCGATCCCCTCTTTTGTTGAGTTGTCTGTTATTGGAATGTTTGACCAAAAATGAGAAGGCATCCATGTATTGCTACTCGCTTGATTACTACGATAAATTTCTTTATCATCTAAATCCTTTAACTTGATGGGATTATCTTCAGACTGACATTTCCAAATTTGATCTAAATGCCTTTTCCGAATTATACCAGTTTCTTTGACCTTGCATAAATGTATACTCTTACCTATTTTATTAATCACAATTGCTTCAACCCATTTGTCACTTTTGCCGCGATAATCCCTTACTATAACTCCCTCTCCAACATTTATATCTTTCCTATGTTTCCCTCCATAATTTCTTTCTTGATGGGACTGTTGACTTTTGACTCTATCTTCCAAATTTGGCCTCAAAAGGTCTAATCTGGTACGTAAAGCTCTACCAAACATCAATTTAGCAGGAGTTTCACCAGTAGTATTATGATTGTATCCTTATGATGTATTCCTATAGTCAAACAGAAATTTATAAATAATATCTTGAAGGGAAAAATTATTTACACCGTTTTGTGTCTCATATTTAGAAGTGACGGCTTTTGCAATCATGTTTTTTACAGTTTTTACTAAATTCTCTGCAGCACCATTACTCCGAGGATGATATGGTGGGGTAAGAATATGCTTTATGCCATTATTTACGGTAAAATGTCGAAATTCCCCTGAATCAAAAGGTGGTCCATTGTCCGAAACCAGCTGATTTGGTAAACCAAAACATGCAAAAATTCCTCGCAATTTTTCAATCGTGTTTTGTGCAGTCGTATTGGACATAGGAACAACCTCTGCCCATTTGCTATGTGCATCAATCAAAACCATGTACTTTTTACCACACAATGGCCCAAGGAAATCGACATGAATTCTCTGCCACGGCTTCGTTGGCCAATCCCAAGGAGTTAGTGTGTTTTTGGCGGGCATGGTTTGAGTTTTCAAACATCCATTGCAAGATTTAACCAATTTCTCAATTTCTTGATCTGATGAAATTTTTTTATCTGAATTTTTAAGGATGTTTCTGTTTGAATGACTGATTAAATGAATGAGTGAATACATGAATGAGTGAATGAATGATAAATGACTGTATAAGTAAATGAATATATATCAACCGTTAAAGAACGTATATTTGAAGCAATTAAGAACTAAAGGTAAATGAGATAGAAAGGGAGAAACAGCTAGATTATAAATTTGATGTTGGGGTGTATATATAAAAGTAGGCTCGTCTAGTTCTAGACGGCCTTTTTTGTTTTTATTGACTATAAAAAAAAATCCGTGAAAGTATTGAAGGGAAACTGAGTGTTTTTTTTTAATTCACGAAAAACTTGTTATACACCAAATAATCAAGTTTGTTGGTAACAGTTCCTCAGTAAAATTCCTGTGTTTCCACACTTTGTAAAACTAGAGAAAGATTTATTAAATTACGTAAAACCGAGCTCTTGAGATCTGAGACTACCAGTTTAAAAGTTGTAAACAAATGCATGAATAAACGCTTGAGATCTCTGACTACTAGTCTACAAATTGAAAAAAATGCGTTATATATTGTTGACGTATAATTTAACTTCAGAGCTCTCAGTGAGCAGCTGCTAGCCCTCCCCTACCCGGAGCCATCAGATCAGGGTGGCCTCAACTGAACTCACCTTCGACTTTGTGTACCCACTACTGCCGTACATTATCTGTTGCAATCAATTTACAGAATGTTTTCTATTTTTTATTCTCTGTAATTTCCTTAATTAAAGACTTTGTTAGTTCCTTGTTTTTAAGTCTCTGTAATTTTACTTTCGATTCCGGATAAATGATTTCCAGCAGATACTCATGTATTTTTGGGGAAAAGTTTTTACTGAGTATTGGCCTTTATTTCTCAATGTAAATGTATCTACATATACACGCTAAATCGCAATTTGGGTTTAAATTTAGGAGATTGTTTTTATGTGACATTAGCGTATATTAACTTCGCATTTCGTCATTGCTAATTGTTTTGACCGAGTCCATAAACTTTTCGGAAAATCAGTCATTCATCGAAACTACATTCTAAATGTGTCAAGGAACTATATTGAATACAGTCAAAATGTTCAAATTAAATGATCAAACGTTTAGATGAAAAGACGTTGAAACAACAAACGTTCCAAACAAAAATTGATAGGAAAATTTTTATCACTTCTTATTGAAATACCACTTCTTTTTAATTTTTCTTCATTTAAACTTCTTTATTTGTTAATTATTATTATTATTTTATTCTCCTCATTGTTTTGTACTTTGATAAACGCATGATTGCGCGTTCAAACTACGTCTTTACACTAATAATTTGTGTAAACTATTTTCATTAACCACCTAAAAAAGAAAAAAATATCCATTATATTGCTAGAAATTACAATTAATATACCTCGTTAATGTGATAATAACATGTCAAAAACCTATTTAATACCGTAGTTACTCAAATATTTATACAATGTCATCATTGAAGTTAATGCTAATACCTGTTTTTAAATCACATTTTCTAAGAAAATCCAGAATTGTTTTTTCTTCACGCAGAACTACAGATATTAGTCAATAAATGCATTACTTCATCAACATTATTTCAATTAAAATGTTTAAGATAAATTAATAAAATTTTACAATTTCTTTTCATCTCAATATTTAAGTCGTAAGTATAAGTAATGGTATGGAAGAAATTTAAATTTCGGATCTTTCTAAGAAGATTAGATTCTCTTCTCGCACCACTTGATTTATCACCGACTTCATGACAAGTATAACATACAAATGCCAAAAGAACTCTCAACTACATATCTAAAAATCAAGATTAAGTACATAGCAAGAGCCGGAGGGAGTTCCGTTTGCAAATCCTAATCTCTATCTTGCCTGGAAAAAATTATTTGTCTTCCAAGTTGAAGCTGCATTTAATTACACGTCAGATATTAGTGCTTGATGCGAGAAAAAGCTGTAGAACTTTTTCCAAGTGCAACTACTTTTACTCAGAAAAGTCTGTGAGGGTACATATATTAAATAAAGCTAATGTATTTAACCGGAGTTTAATTGAAACGAGAAAGTTTTTAGTCGTACTTTTTTCTTCAGTTAATATTACAGAAACACGTTTTTTGAGTCTTTTGGAATACGGTTAAAAAGGCAAGAAAAAAAAGAAAGAAATCATCACGAGTTGAAAATTGAGATCAATAATGCTTCACTAAAGTCCCTTCAAAATTGAAAAAAAAAAAAAAAAAGTTTATTCAAAATATTTTTAATTTGAACTTTAAACATTTAAATTACTTTTTGCTTTTTTTATCTTTGCCTATGAGGTTTACAAAAAAAAAAAAAGAAAAGAAATGCTACTGGTTGTGATTGCTACTTTTAAATCTTGATCCTTCATGCATTTAGTCATTTGAGTAAAACATATGGAACATCTCGTAATTTCGTTAAATAAATCTGACTCGTCAAGGTAAACCTGTTATAAAAACAACTGTTGGTTACTCACTATCGCCCATTTAAATTGTTTTAAAAGTTAATTCAGGTCTAAAAAGTGCTATACATTCTAAAAACAGAAAGGCAAAACTTAAAAGAAAAAAAGAAGGAAAAGAAATAGAAGAGTAAAATAATTTTAAAGGGATTCTTTTTGAAATTCTGGTAACTTACCACATTAGAAAAAATGTCCAGCAAAATGAAAACAAATATCATTACACGATCTTCATCACCCTTAAATTGATTATAATAAACCTAATAATAATAAAGAATACGTTTTAAAAATAAAAGAAAAATTAAATGCAATCAATCATTTTAACTTGAACAAATGGAATAAAGATAGATTCACTCTTAATATGTGCAAATATTGCGACTTGATGTAATTATCATTCCTTTTGAAAAATCAGGTATACTAGGTAGATCTCGATTGGGAAATATCACAATTGCTAGTGGTCCCCACAGGCAGAGAAGCCGTGAACGAGATCCGAAATTCGACATAAAACAAGCGGGGACTGTTGTTCTATACTCGTAGTGAAAAGAAAAATTCTATTTGAATAAGTAAGTAAATACAAACATTTGAAAGTAAAATGCTCTGTCCGTAGTATATATATGACACAGTTAGCCCCAATTACAAATTCACAGGTAACTAAATGTACAAATCGATAATTTCACTGCAGTTTTAAAAAAAGAACTCGGTAGGAAGGGATTCTCGCTTAAACTAATTATACATGCATATTTTTGTTTTGAAAATTAATTTTTGTCTTATTTGATAGAAATTAAGTTATTTATTCGCACATGCGATAACGTTTCTCAAGCTTTTTTATGCAAATTTTAAATTCAAGCGCATTCTGAAACAATAAGAATGACGGTATTTTCCTTGAGTATTTTCAACCTAAAACTTATTGAATTCTTTCGCGAACTGTAAATACTTTACCGTAGAGTTCAAAATTAAATGCGTAAGAGAGATTCACTAGTATATTACATTTTTGGAATTGAAAAAGCAGTCATTGGATTCCAGAACGTTACCTTTCTTCTCCAGCATCTTTCTGTTTTCATTTGTGTTATGAAGGCATGCGATTTTAAATTGAAAATACGTAATGAAAAATAGTTTTCCAATTTTTCTACGCTGTTGTCTATTTTTACATGAAACAAAAAAGGAAATAAAAGCAAGATGTAACAAAAACATTTATGCTTTTACGTGTCGCTTAACATACTTTCTATACACGACTATCTTTATGATTATGCTTATGATATATATATATATATATATATATATATGTATGTAATATGATATACGTATGTTGATAGACAGATAGATAGGCATATTCTATCTCATTGATGCATTGGCAGATGTATGACTGGAAATAGTTCTAACAAAAATACAGTATTCATATGTGTTTTAGCTATGTACTTCCTTGTAAACAGCTTTATATATTTTTTTCATTGCTTCATAACCTTCGACCCTTAAGTAATATGTGTTATAATGATGATAGATAAAATATTGCTCGCGGATATCATCTGTGTTAATGGTTGGGGCGTAATCAAATTAGATATTTATTATGTTTAAACACGGGGAAATCGTTTGGTGCTGTGAAAAAAAAAAGGAATTAATTTTAAACTTAGGGTTTATTCGGTTGTCAATGTAAATCTCCCTCATCAAAATTATGTTTATTTAGACTTAAAGAAGACTTGGCTTAATCTCGACAATTACTTTAAGAGATAATGGGAGGGGGGCCCATTTCAACAACATCTTTGACTATTTCTCAATATTTTTTGAGCTATTGAAAATAAATAAATAAACGCGGGGCGCAAACATAAATTTGAAATTTTCTTGAATTTTTAGTGCAATTTTTTCGATGGTGCTATTAGGATTTTCCAGCTTACATTAGCATTTTAAAATCTGAAAAATTTAGTTAAAATGTGCCCGGTAGATCTTCTTCTCCAGACCTGTGCAATTTTAATCTCACCTTAACTATGAACAGTTGTATTGCTAAAATGAAGCCTTGGGTTTATAGGGAAACACATTTGCCATTTTGGTTTAGCATCCCGCCAATATCATACGAAATATATCCACAAGAAATGAATAAATAAAATAAAATACAACTTAGAAATATAATTGATAAGGACATTATAGAAGGCTTAGGTAATTTATTCTTATGTAATGTTCTTGAAAATATAGTAAAAGGCAATGACTTATATCATAAGCCATTGTCTCTAGCTATGCTTTCACGAACTATACATACATTTATTTACACAGCTTTGATTTATTATTCCATCAGCATATAAGGCCACCACAAATTAAAGAAAAAAGCACATGACCTAAATATATGAAAAGGATTGAAAAAAAAAAAAAAAGAAATATTTTAAAATACTACTCCTTTAAAATGGAATGACTTTTTATAATGTGATATAATTCAAACACAACAAATGTCTTATCTCTTATTTGCTACAAATTACAAATATTCAGATAGTAAATCTTATTAACTCGGAAATGTTTTTTACTTCGTAGCATATTTTATTTACGGCTGTAAAAATACGTATTAATGAAACTAATAAATTAAAAAATATTTCTGTTTCGTAAGAAAAATGTAAAAACGAGTCTTTTGCATAAATGAACAATTAAATCACGAAAAATATACATTTGATGGCTTATTCTTAATTTAATAGCAGGCGTAAGGATAATAATGAATTTATTCCTTTGGATTTCAAGAAAAGAACACTAATGAGGAAAATGGCATTTTTATTTCGGTAAGATCTATAATTCATCTTGGATTAGAAGATTTTTGAAAGGTAAAATTGGCGATATCAAATCATTTTTGTTTCAAGCGTAACATTTGGCGAAATTCTAAAGGAAAAGTTAATGCAAATGTAACATATTTTTAGTAATTACGTTTTTTGTTCTTAGTTACCATAAACATAATTTAATGAAAGGTAAAACGAATTACGCCGTTAAAATATTCCATAAACAAATGGCTTGTAATTTTTTCAAATTTAATTTAGTGGAAAGAAAGATAGATAAGGAAATAAATGATTTCGATTTCTAAAACATGATACAATACCTAAGAAGTTTATACTGATAGTGGGAGGAGATCAAGAAAATATGTGTTAAATTGTAAAATTTTAATTTTATTTTAAATCTATATATATATAAATGAATGTATGTATGTCTGTGTGTCCTTTCTGCATTACTACACTATTCATTCGATCGCCTTGAAACTTTGGGAAGCTGTTGAGTGCACTCCTGCAAAGGTTTCTGAAAACAAAAATCCTTCAGGTATTTCTTTTTTTTTTTATTCCAATTTTAATCAACTGTCCACATAAATTCCCAATATGGAAGTGAAAAAAACCTTGCACATAATAATGTAATATATCGATCGAAAGCGCTAATTTTTATGCACAAGGTGATATTTGTTCTAAGCTTCTAAGTCAATAAGAACGCCAATTATAAGCTTTTTAGTGCGATTTCATAAGGCTTACCTTGGTCCAAAAATAATAATTAGCAGTTTCCTCAACTCCGAAATCTATTTTTATATTGAAATTAGTGTTAGCTTAATTTCAATATAAAACTTATATTTCAAAAAATAATTTTTATAAAAGAACAGAACCGACTTCAAATTAAAAATTGCGCTAAAAAGGGAAAAATAAATTCATTCTTTAAACAACATCGATGTGACTTTTAAACATAGTTTTAGAAGTCGGTGCAAAATTAGGATAGATAAAATCTTTTGTAATCATGAATCAATTACAAATATATATATTTTCGCAGAATTAGCAACAGTTCCAATATGAAGTAGCAAATGGTATAATGGTAATTAGACTCATAATTTTGCACCGACTTCAAAAACTATGTTTAAAAGTCACATCGATGTTGTTTAAAGAATGAATTTATTTTTCCCTTTTTAGCGCAATTTTTAATTTGAAGTCGGTTTTGTTTTTTTATAAAAATTATTTTATTTTATTCTTTTTAGTGTAAATACATTTTGTATATAAATACTCTATTTTTTTAAAAAATCCATATCAAAGGGTAGAACTTCTTTGAATTAATGGCACTAAAAACTAATCATTTGTATAATAAATTCCCTTTTGAAATCGATTTTAGCAAACAAACTGATTGGATTAATTTTTGCCACAGAGAAGCCTTCAGTCAAACTCTTGCTGTAATTTCTTTTAATATTATAGCCCATTACAACAAACATGCTTTTAACAATGACTTTTATGTTTCCCAACAAAGAAAAATCAAGCCAAGCCTTTCCAATTAAAATAAAAAATACTTATTTTTTCACCCGTAACGTTTTTTCTAAAAAAACAAATGTAGTCAAATTGATTTGCAATATTTGAGTTTGACGACGCTCAATCGATTAAAGAAAAAATCATCAAAATCGGTTCATTTAGTCAAAAGTTATGGATGAAAAAGCAAAAAAAATACTACATTTCTGCCCATAACTGTTTTTTCTAATTATCGAATATGGTCAAACGAAGGTACAGGACCTATGGGAAACCACACTCGATCGATTAAAAAAAGAATCATGAAAATCGGTTCATTCGGTGAGAAGTTATGAGTGGACAAAAAAAAAAAAAAAAACGACATACATACAGTATGAATGTATAACCTCCTTCCTTTGTAAAGTCGGTTAAAAATAGAGAGACATCAGATTTCAACGGAAAAACAATAATAAAGCATACCTTAAATTTAACGTTTTTCTCAAATTAGCAATAGGTTTTAAATTCGAGATTGAACTTGATAAAAGTATTGTTTCCCCGACTTAACGATTTCCTTGGTTTAGCAATAGCATTTAAATAAATATCGCCAGAATAGGAATACCGTTTGGTTTATACTAGATTTTAAATAACGTGGAGAATATATCACGCTACAATTTGACTTTTTCATTAGTCATTGGTGATAAATCGAAACACACTACTGAAATTGTGCTTACCTTTTTTAGGTACGGTTAAAATTCAGCACGAGCAGCCCCGTGCGGGTACTGCTGGTTTCAATATGAAACATATTTTACAAAATAGTTCAGTTTAATAAAGATGAAACAATAATAAAGCATATTTTCGATTTAAAGTTTTTCTCAAGTTAGCAATAATTTTTAAATTCGAGATTGAACTTGATAAAAGTTCCGTCTCCCCGATTTTACGATTTCCTTGATTTAGCAATAGCATTTAAATAAATATCGCCTCGAAAATTTTACGGAAGTATAGTTTATTCTAGACTTCAAATAACGTGGCGAAAGACGACACGCTTTAATTTGACTTACAGTATTATTTAACTATAAATATTATTACCTACTATTTCATCTCTATGGTACCGCTAGCGAAGCTTCATTTCATTATAAAACTTATCTTTCGGTTAACCAGACAACGGTTCACCATGGCTGGGAAATAAAATAAATATGATATTGCAATTTCATTCTTGCAATTAATCTAAGATCATCGCCAAGACTAGGACTCATTCCATATGAAAAGTAACGCAACAAATGACGCTGTGCTACAATTTGGCAGTTTTAATTACCCTCTGGTGACAAATCTGACCCTACTGATGGAATTGTTCCCAAGTTTTCTTAATTGATCCTTCTACATGTTATATTAGTTTTTCAAGCATTGCATTGACAATGTCTTATGTTTTTTTTTTTTTTTTTTGACAAATAGACACACGATGTTTTTCAAACAATGCAGGCTTTATGACTCAGGTGATTTTTTTTTATACTCTTAGCAAGGACAGCGCCGTAGGCGACGTTTTTAAAATTCAGCCCGGGCAACGCCGTGCGGGCACCGCTAGTATTAATTATATATTGTTTCACATTATCTAGAAAGTTTCATTTGCTGCATTGGTCTTATTGACAGATTTTTATTGTTTAGTAACAATGTTATGAATTCATTTATGGTGTTTAAAAATAATCCATCTTTTTTCAGATCTGTTGTCCATCATCATATCTGTTGTCCATGTCCATGTCCATAATAGAATTTGTTATCTACGTTACTTTTCAGAAAACAATGTATTCCCAAACTGTATCTCAGCCTAATGGTGATTAATTTTTCTATGTATATAGCATTAGCTACCGACTGCCTTGATGGCCAGCTATCTCGCGGATTTTATTTATTTGCTAACTGTTTTCCCGGCTTTGCGAGAGATGTCTCAAATAGGGGCCACTCCCTGGCGGCGGAAGACTAATGTCACTATGTTCTGAGCTCTCTTCTATATAAATGAGGATAAAGGTGCTAAAAAATCCCATAGAACAAGGACAACAGTCTGTTCAAATCGCCGTTTAAGAACAACAGTTCCTAAGACTCCCCTGTACATCCACAGCATAAGTAACAAAAAATATCGTTATAATGAAGAAAACAGTTCTTAAATAGCTTAGCAGCCCCGTTACAAATCCTCATCACAATAAGGACAATAGTCCCTAATATAAAACTGGTATCAGTTATCAGACAACGTCAACAATCCCCTTAGAACTCCCTGCGAGGATGCCGATAACCGTTTCTTTAAAATCATTTTTAGAACATGGATATAAGGAACAGAAAAACATTGTCCACAGTCTTTCTGAAAATAGGCACCAGAAATACCCCAGTTGGAACGAAAAACAGGACAATAGTTCTCAAAACTCTCCACTAGAATAATAAGGACAACATTTTTTTTAAATAGAAGCCCTGTAGAATTTGGACAACTGTCACGTAAAAAACCCTTTCAAAATAATTAAATTAAAATACATCTATCGATTGCTTCTATCCCCTGGGATGCAGAAAATACATTTTAAATCGTTTGGAAAAAAAAAAAGCAAAAAAGGAAATAAATTAAAAATCAGCAACATTTCAAAATGCTGGAAATATTTAATTGGTATACTCGTAGAGTACATTTTAAATCGTTTATATAGAACAAAAGCCAAAAATTGAAAAACAAAAATTAAAAATTAGCTGTTCCTCAAAAATGCTCAAAATGCTATGCAATGTTAGCCCGTGCAATGTCAGGTAGTATTAAAGTATGAATAAATACAAAATAAACACGTTACATTTTCATAAATACAAAACGAACGAAACAAAAATCTTATCCTTAATTGCGAACACTAAGCTAATTTGGAAAGAAAATTAATGGAGTTAACACCAAATTAAGCTAAATTTAAACAAACTGGGCACTTTGTAATAGATAAACGACATATATAAACATAATTTTTTTAACTATATTTCTATTAATTTGAACTTTTTAAAACTAATTTATAATAATATATTTTACATGTATGTACAAGCAAGATAAAAAATATTGCGCCAATTTTATTTCCTAATTATTTACCTTTTTTTTAGTTAATATTTTTTCAAAATTTATCATGCTTTTTTTAAAAAAATACTTTAATACAAAACTGGAAAAACACGCGCAATACGCACGTTTGTTAAATCTTCAACATTATTATTTTTTTTATTATTCATGCGACATACCTACAATTTAATACAATCACACTTATAATCTGTAAGGAAATTTTCTTAGGCATTATACATTGTAAAATAGGATATATACTGTGCTGCTAGATAGATTTTCTAACTGAATATATTGTTAGTAGTAAAAACAAAAAACGAATTTATTAGTGTTCAAAACTATGTTGAATTAATAAAGAAGACATAAAATGTGTGCGATTCCCTAAAATAAGCTGATAAAATATTTATCTGCTGTTGAGGAACATTCCTCCTGATGGAATGACTGTAAAGGCAGCGAATTTCCAATGGACACACAAGATAAACGATTTCCATCCCCTCCAAGTTAAATCCCTCTTTGTCGATGTCAACTTCGGCTTGACGTTAACAGTAAACAGCTGTCAACAGATAACAATTCTTTCTGTCGACACGATGATCAAGCCATTTAACATCCCAAATAATTACATTCCTCGCCTAAGTGTTTATTTTCGACATTAATAGAATAGCTGATGGAAATTGCGAGGAGAAAAACGTAGCGTTGGAATTTGGAACTCATGATATGGAAAACAAGCAAATTGGCCTAATAGTATCTAATTTCGGACAGCAGCTTTCATTATGTAAGGTTTTACGTCCTCGTCAAAACATCATTCTCATTCTTGCAGAAGTTAATGTCGAACCATTTGTGGAAACTATAGCTAAGCATTCTTATCCCAACCACTTACAGACACATTCTTTTATAGGTGTTTTAAGAAAGAGCATCTTAATTAGTTGATGCATTCTGAAATCTCGAATGTCATTTTTTTTTCTTTTTGTAATTTTATGAACATAAGTTTTTAAATTGTCATTTCCGAACATTTTTTTGGAGAAATCATTTTAATTAATACTTTGTAGCTGCTCAAATGTTTAAAATATCTTTTTATATATAAGCGGCTTATTCTGTCTGTCTGTCTGTCTGTCCGCTACAGAATCCCAGGCCGCTTTACCGATCGGCACCACATTCGGCACGGTTAATGTTTACGACCCGAGAAACTCATCGCTGCAAAAATGAAAGTTGTAACTCAATTAGTTTTGTTAAATTAATTTTTAAAAACTTTTCAATGATTTTATTGACCCATTTTATTTTATTTTTGTATTGTTGCCGTCGTTTCCAACAGTATAATTACAGTTGCCGTGTGAACAAACAAATCAATGCAGTTGCCATTGTTATTGTAACAAATGTAAGAAATATACTAACAACAATTGAAACGCTTATCCAGCATATTGAGTGAGGCTTCGCTATATTTGCAATCTCCATTGAAAAATAATGAACACGCGAATTTAATTTAATCCTTTCTTTCTTTTTAATTTATTTCTTTATCGTCTGCGTTTATTATATCTTTCTTATTAGAGTGGCAGCGCTCTTTTTCCCAGTTTCGTTAAAACTTTTGTTTTGAAAAGCATAATAAAATTTTCAATAAGTTTTTTGGATGGTAAATATATATTTTTCACAAACAATTTGATTATATAGTAAATAAATATATAGTAGTGTGGGACAGTAAGAAAAGGGGCGTCCTCGCCGCCTGACATGGGTAATTCAGTTTGAATTTGCAGACACCTTTGCACAAATCATTTTAATTACAATTTATAACATCTAGAACAGCGGTCATTTCGTATGACCGCCGGGCTTACTAGTACAACATAACAGGGGTTTGTTAAATTGGGTACGTACTGGGCAAAAATCTAGAGTGAAAGGAAATAAAAACGATAATCTTCAGATTATTACATCACTGCTTAAAATTCCTTATTATAATTGATAACTATGATTATCAGTTCTGCTGGCTAAAATACTGTCAGATGCTAATCTAAATATTACTAAATTTAAAATAAACTGTTAATGCTGCTAGAAGAAAGTTAATATCTGGCCCACTAACTTTAGCTAAACTCTCCACTATTCATTTTTACTTTTTAAGCATATTTTATGCAAGTTTAAATAAAATCAGCAACAAGCTATACGTCCAGCTAGACTTGGTCATTTTACGAATCACCAGTTAACATCAAGAGCCCCCTTAGAACTTCTACCCCACTGCAAGTGAGAGTTTATACCAGTACTCTATTCCAAATGCCTACAACCTAATTAAAGTAGTAATTTTTCCTAATTTCAAGATTAGCCTGTGATTTGAAAAGTTAAGATGACCTCTGCACTGTAAAAAAAAACAGTTCAACGTTGCACCATAAATATGGTGAAAGCTGAAGGGCTGCTGATGATTGAACCAAAATCATGGTTCAAGCAGAAATGCGAAATCTTAAGTTACACCTTTAACCATAATTTCGGTTAAACCTTGAACCAAGAAGACAAACCCTGTACCGGCCGGAAACAGAGAGCCGCCATCTTGCCAAGCTGTGACTTGAATGATTTATTTTTCATAACAGTAAAAGGTAAGTAAACTTCGATATATAAATATATTTTTTTTGTTTATATTGTCTTGTTTTCTGTGTTTTTAAGTCGGCACAAAATAGGTTGTAAAGCCTATTTCAAAAATGTTGTTATCATATACCGATCATGTCAACTTTAACGTTGAGTTGACTAATTAACTTAATTCAGAGCTTTCAATCCCGTGCAGTTTTATTTAATTATGCTTCAATATTTAACTGTTTTTTTTTACCTAAATTAATAACCATTCACCCCCATACATTTTACTTTTGGCTCCCCTGATCTACATTTAAAGTTGTCACGTTGACTTGTTTACATTTTAAAAATTGCATCTATTCTCGGGATTTTTACTCTTAAATCTTTTTTTTTTTTTTCATTTTTATTATTGCCAAGACTACGTTCCTATGTCGTTACCTTTCTAGATCCACCTCTTAATTTTTATTTACTTGCCTGTTGCTGTCTTTTTGAAATTTATTAAACTTATTCGTTGTTCGACTATTTTTGCACAATTTTTACCCGTAGATTTTATCAAGAGCGTAGCCGGCGGAGAGGGGGGGGGGGGGGGTGTTCGAACCACTCCTTTTTTGAAGTTTCACATGCTACAAATGACAATCTGAAAATTAAAAAAATAAAATACTCTGATAAGAAAAACTCATTTGTTTAAAATTCAGTTCTTCTGCTTAATTCCGATCCCGTAACGAAGGGGTTAGAATTGCTAAAATTTTACATGCAATAAATGAAAATTTGAGAGTAAAAAATAATCTGGGGATTAGAAAACACTCATTTGTATAAATGTAGTTAGTTGTATTTTGATTCCAAGGCCATAGCCAGGAAGGGGGGGGGGGGGAAGACAGAATACCTCCCGCATTGAATTTTTTTACATGCTCTGAATGATAATTTGAAAATAAAAACGTTCTTCAACTTGACCTCCCCCCCCCCCCCTCGAAAAACAATCCTGGATGTGGCTTTGATTTCTAATGATTTTTATATCCCAATCATTTGAACAATTTATTCCACCAAGAGCAGGTAAACCCGGCTTTGTATTAAAAATATGTCCACTATAGGAATTCTTTGAGAAATTTTGCGTGATTTTCAAAATAGCAGTTTTGTTGTCTTTACCGTTAAATAAAGTTTTTTTTTCAAAATTTTCAACCTGTACAAGTTTACTTTATTTTGCTTCAATATATTCTTGCTTCTTACCTGATTTAATACTTTCCCCCATGTATTTTACATTTTGCTCCGTTTGCTCTACACTTACAGTTGCAACAATGATTTGTTTTCGTAATGAAAATTGCTTGTTTTCTCAAGATTTTTGCTCTAAATCATTATTTTTTCCCCCTCGTTACTACCAAACCAATTTTCCAAACTGTCCCATTTCTCTTTTCTGCTCGTTGCATCTATTTTTTTAAATTAACCACGACCAGTGGTGGAGTTTAGGAAGGACTCAAGGAGCATGTGCCCCATCCAAAAAGAATAAAAGAAATTCGTAATTATTCCATTAAATATTTTTTACTCATTTTCTGCACTTTTAACAACATTAATTAGTTTTAAGGCATCGTAAAAACATTAAAATTTCTAAAATAACTGTATTATAAAAATAATGACGAGGAAGAACTACTTTTTACTTCCTGGTGCGGATAATGTCAACGAAACATTGAATAAACAGCGTACAAATCAGATACGCTGTAATGTCAGTTCTTTTATATCTTTACAGGGTGAAGTCTTAGACTCATCTGTTCGGTCTTAGTCTGAAGTGCCACGAACTACTGCCTGTTTTAGACTTGGAGCAACATCTGTGCCGGAACCCCCCAATATTTTTTAATTATTATTATTATTTGGTGCATTTCACGTTTTTTAATTTCACTTTTATGCATATGTTTTCATTCATCTTTGTATGCATATAAATAAATTTAATATTTTTGATGCTAAAGTGTTGCAATATATTTTTGAAAAAAAAGTGACATAATTCAGAAATTTAAAAATTTCGCTATCAATTACACTTATAAGCGAAAATTCAAATTCCACTTTGTTAAAACTATCTGTTGACGAGCATAAAAAAGTGTACATATATTGCAAAAGCCTTCCTTATGTGGCTTTAAAAAATTAACAGTGACTTATATTGCAATTTTGAAGAATATAACTAAGTAAGTGGTTACTTAAATATACTGAAACTTTCTGATACAGTGCATTGGGATGTTGATATAAATAAATATATAACTAAAGACATTAAAATATATGGAACACTGAATCAATAATTGAAACTCATGAACCTGTTCTTATAACTAAATCTAATACTTAGCAAAATCTTAAGTTATCTTTACAGATTAAAAAATAGAAAATTCGCTTCGCAAATTCAAATAAGCTTTTTTCCTGTTTTACGCTTGAACATAAAAAATTATGTCAAAGTAGTTATGTTAAAAGTCACCATTGCAGCAGAAAATGGTGCAACTCAAACTTGACTTTCATGATATAACTCTGGCTAGTAGAAAGTCCATCATTATGGTTCATAGTTGAACCAAGATAGCATTAAAATAAAATGGTTCAAACTTGAACCGTAGTGCTGGTTAGGGAAAAAATTGATAGCATGGTTCAACGTTGAACCGTAATACTAGTTAGAACAAATTCCGTTATCATGGTTCAAAGTTGAACCGAAATAATGGTTAGAAAAAAATCTGTATTTATGGTTCAAAGTTGAACCGTAATACTGGTTAGAAGAAAAATCCGTAATCATGGTTCAGTGCTGAACCACATTCATGGTGAAACTAGTAAACCATAATAATGGTTCAAATTAGTACCAACTGATGGTTGCAGCTGCATTTCACCAATTTTTAGTGAAAGATTGAACCAGAATTTTTTACAGTGTGGTTCTACCATCTGTACAAAAATGTAGCGCATCAACATCTGTGATTTTAATAAACTTAAGTAGCTGAATCATGCCCCCCTCTAATTCATTCTCCTGTGCTCAAGACCATACAAATACATAATTTGTAATAGAACGGATCATTAATCATTATGTATTAAGTATACTATTCTTCAAGAAACAAAATTATCCAAGAGATATGATTTTTCATAATGGCATGTTAAGTTTAAAGCTAGTGTATCAATATATTCTTTCAAATTCGTGCATTTATTGAGTTTTTTACGTCTTGATAACTCGATCAGAATTATCTATGTTCAAATTTTATTATTCAATTTTAAAATTTTATGTCATATTTTAACAAACCCTCTTTCGTGCTATATTACATAAGCATAAGTAGTATTTGCAGTGTTGCAGTTCATAAACAAAGCACTACGTTATATATCAAATTTCTAATTTTATTTTTGAACTTTTAATGACATTTGTGAGTATAACATTGCATTAATAAATAACTTAAATTCCATTGATTCTAATAAATTACAGTTGTTTCTAATAAATTCCAGTTGATATGAAAGAAAATACACGACTACCTTAAAAAGCGAAATCAGTTAAAAGGTATAAAAAAATATTTTGCTTAATTTCTAAAAAGTAAGACAATGTAATTTTGTCGAACAAGCTTCATTCAAATCGCTGGTGCTTATTTTCTTGAAAGCCTCTTGAGCTAGTTAATGATCATTCTTTGAATAAACCCCGAACGGTCCCTCCCTTCTGATATAGCCATTGAAATGACGTACCTGACATGTGGTAATAATTTGGGCGTTCGCTGGTACTTTGTTTACGTCATATTCACGCCAAATTCCTTTTATATTTTTCTCTTTTCTTCTACTAGTCACCACATAAAAAGCTAAAAAGGTTTTTCCCTTCTTGCTTTTTGCAGAAACTCCTTCATCGGTTTATTATGGTAAGTTGTATTTTTCTTTCTCTTTTCCCTGTCAGAAAAAATCCATCAGGGTAGACGCAATCAATATGGACAAACAAGAACTTTAGAAAACAGTTCCCGTTAGTTCTTTATGCTCAAACATCTGTTTGTGAGCATTTCTGCAATTCAAATATAAAAATATAAATCGTAAATGTTAAATTTTTCTCCTGTATTTTAGAAAAAATACAGAAAAAAAGGAAGAAAAGAAGAAAAAAAGAAAAATTTGGAGATATCGTTTTCTTTAAAGGATGTTGTGAAATGTAAACTTTTCACTAATTAAGAAAGAATAGTATTCAATGTTCAAAATGTTAATATGTTATATCGATGTACTCCAAACAAATCAACTGGACTTTAAAAATAAATAAATAAATAAATAAAATAATTAAACATGTTTTTAAAAAATAGAAGACCACCGATTACTTGCTTTGGTGCTTGTAATTTCAACCCATATTTATTATTTTCGTTACTTATAGACAGTATGCGTTTATATCTTTATTTCATATTACATTTATCTTTTTTTTCATGAAATTATTCAGGGTATATCCTACAATGCTGAAAAAATGTAAGTTCCTAATTACTACCTTATTTTTGTTCACTATTTTGGTATGGAGTTTCGTTATGAACATGTTCGTTCGACGACAGGTCTGCGTAGAGTAAAAAAAATCCTATTTCGTTCTTATCTCAGCAGAGATCCGGAGCAGGGCATGGGGTAGAAGCGCGGGGCAGGGAAGAAACTAGATTTTGCTTGTAACTTTAGCGTAACCGGATAAAAAGAAATATTGAGCTCCTGTGCTTCTATTTACGTATTTATTAATGAAATATCATTTTTATAACTTTGGATTATATTCATAAACTTAAAAAAATTAACGGATTTGATATTTTCCCCTTTTCTTTGGCCTAGTATTTTTTCGCATCATAAAGCATTGCATATTTATTGAAAAATGAATAACCCATAAGTAACCTATTTTTTAAAATTTTTATATACATGTATGGCTATTACTAAATTGAATTTAACAAAAAGAGCAAATATTTTTGATCCTATTTAAAAATATTCAATGCACAGAGAGTGGACCTGAAGCATGTACTTAAAAATCGGAGCACAACTGGAGCGGAACAACTCAAAAAAGTGGCTGCTACAGATCCCTTGAGCTAAGTGTTAACTAACGTCCCGTTTTCTTACATAACTCAATGTAGGCCTGTCCTATCGAATATCTATATCGTTAAAATAGCATATAAACGGTGTTGCTGCTAAGTATATATGCAGATGTTCAATATCATGATGACGCTTGCCGCTGAATCATTCAATCTGCTGCATTTAAAAAGTTTCTAGACCAAGTTTTATAGTTTCGTGTTTTAGATAATGTCATCAGCTTTCAGACTACCTATGTACAAAGTTAGAGGATGTAAATATTATAGGTTTCTGTGCGCATCGCGAGGTTGCTCACGCATTTGGATTGTATTCATTAACATATAAACGGTGTTGCTGCTTTCTATAAATGCCGATGTGCAATATCATGATGACGCTTGCCGCTGAATCATTTAAAGCGAAAAATGCTTTATTTAAAAAGTTTCTAAACAAAGTTTTATAATTTCGTTTTTGAGGTAATGTCCACAGCTTTCAGACTACCTATGTACAAAATCGGAGGATGTAAATATTATAGGTTTCTGCATCGCGAGGTGGCTCACGTATAAAACACATCTAGATGGACAGATAGACAATGATTCTTATAATAATAGAGACAAGGCAGCCCCCTCAACTAGGCCATCACACCCGTTAACGATGGTGGACCCCTGTCAAAAGCTACATGGCATATTTAAATTCAACGAATAAATAAATAAATAAATAAAACTTATAACACGTAATTTGCCCTAAGGGGCCGTTTATAAATGATGTCCCGCTTTTCCCCCATATATTTGAACCTTTGTCACATGTCACGCTATGTTAGACAATGCATGATGTCACACTTCTTGTTACCTCTCCCCTCCCCTTGTCACACTTTGTAACAATTTCACGAACCCACCTCCCCCTCGAAGCGTGACATCATTTATGAATGATCCTTAGTTGATGTAGTTTTATTTCTATAAATAATTTGGAAATTCCCACACTTACCTAATAGAAATGTTTTTGTCATCATTTGATAAAAAGCATCTTGGCAGATTGCATTCATGATAGATAATGTATTCCGATCCGTATCTTGAGATACATAGAAATGCATTTCCCATCTTCGCCGTAAGCATATTGCGTTGCTTGTTTCTTATCAGCACTTAAGCAAAACAAATTTGTGAAGTACTCCGCGATAAAAGAAATAAAGTACATTTCAGAAGTGATGCATCTCGCATTTATCCTTTTTTACCCATTTTAGTGCCACAGAGAGTAACAAAATATTTCTACGTCGAAAAGAACTATGCTTAAACATAGACAATTCTTATATTGACAGTATTTTACGATAACTGTGGTACTTTTACGTTAATATCAAAAGCAAATGTTGTCTAACTAAAACCATCAAGTTCACCTAAATAAAGATGAGATGCATTACAGAGTGAACAATTGCATTAAGTGATACCAAAATGTTTTTGTATCAGCGGAGTGTTTAGGAGTATACAAAGTAAAATGCAGTAAAACCCCGTTATACCGTGGAATCGGATATACCACGGTGACTATCATGTAACCCGACGTTTAAACCACCCTTTAACATTGTCATTTAAAGGTTATTCCTTATTTACCATTGTAAATAAAGTCAGCCCGAGCACATAAATATTCCAGCCAAACAGCTGCCATCCCCACACCACACACACTAACAGATAAAGTCCTATTGTAATAGGCCTGATGTACACCTTTTTCATGCTTTTTCTGTCTTTCGACCTAGGACACTATGTAGCTTGATTTCAAAATTGGGTACATTTGCCGTGACTGGTTCTGACTTGTTTCTCTCGATCTGTCAGGAACTGTTAGGTTCAATGCTTAACAATCTTCCATTTTCAGAAGTATACCTTTGTATTCCAGATTCTTTATCGTTCCTGAAAAGTAAATATATTTTTCAGTCTGAGTGTGTGTATGCAGGCTTAAAACATTTTTTCTTTGAGAAGTGCGTTCCTCCCTTTCCAAAACTAATTTTTTCTCAGGACCTCTTCGCAATCCCATATTGATAACATAAATATATTTTTAAGCCCCCTTTTTCTCGGAACACAGTTGGTTTATAACCTATCGCTTGATAGGCTGATTACGCATTTGAGATGTGTGCTTCGTGCACAGCAATTACAGTGAATAAAATAGCAGCAAAGAAGAAAAGAAAAAAATATACTATAGAATAAAAGTTACGAGTGATTGATTGAGTTAAAAATGATGCAACGAAAGCGAGTATTATTTTTTGATATGGTTCTGCGGTATAGTTTTACTATTCCGCGGTTATGTTATAACGCGGGTGCCAAACATGTCCCCCGACACGCGGGTTTTAACGAGGCTTTACTGTATTTTGTTAGTTTCGTGTAAGAAACTAACATGTGGTATAAAACGCAATGTAGAACAGTAAGCTTTTAATTTGGGTGATATTTGGCTAATAAAAGAGAAAACTTTATGGAAAATTATTCAAAAATTGTATTCAAAATAATGTTTTTCAATATTATAACTTAAGGTTGCATATAAATAATAAACGTTACACATCAAGGAGTGGTTTTTTCTTCCAACTAGTCTACATTTATTCCGGGGTTCGATTCCCGGGCTGTGCAGGGTCGACTCAGCCTTTCATCCCTGCAGTGGGGTCGATAAAATGAAGACCAAGCCTGCTCGGGGACTAAACACTGATGGTTCCACGTCAGACCGACCACTTGACCGGAACTTCTGCTTCTGCACCCCAGTGCCCTCGGTCTCGAAAACTGGGATGGGCACAGTAGGCCACTGCTCCAAAAGGGCTGGTGCGCCACTGACGTTTTTTAGTTTAGTTAGTCTACATTTAGAATGGTGGGATAGTCTTGTCAGTGTGTCAGATGGCTAACATGCAATGCATCTTACTTAATGCATGTTACATTTCAAAAACCAAAAACTATATCTTGAAAAGGAGTTTGAAAGGTAAAATACTACATGGGTGCTTTCCGGAATTCTGCATATTTTGCCACTTGGAACAAAAAAGGGAAAAAAAATGTAGAATGCGCCATATTCCATCAGCACTATTTTTATTTTACTTTACTTTAAAAAGTATTTTTAATAGAGTTTTTATTTTAAAAGTTTCTTGTACACTGCATCAGTAAAAGCTGAAAAACAATGTGCATAAATAAGTGTAATTTCCATATTACTTTTATAACTAATTTGCATTGAAGGAAAGTCTCAATGAAGTCTAACAACAATTTTTAAATCTAAATTTCAAAACCGTTCTTAGTCCAAACTCCAAATACTCATATTGATTAAAAGCACTCACAGTGAGTACTTGACTAAAAATACCCGTATGTTCTTTCAGCATTATTGTATCCTTAAGGCATTTAAATTTGTTTCAAGCTTACGATTCTATAGTATTATAAACTGTACTCTAATAACAGCCATACATATTGAAAGAGAGAAACAGCAATGCTCCCCCTCCCCCTCTTCCTTACATTTAAAGCGTGTTTCTTCTCTTTTACTTTTTTCTCTCTTTTCCTTTTATTCAATCTTTTTCAAAGAAGTTTTGAAAATGAACTTGTGTGATTTCAAAATTGCGAATACGTAAAATATTTCTTTTATAGTATCTAAAAGCGAAATCATCTTACTTTAATGTAATAATAGTTGAAGTAAAACTTTCACTCCTAAAACTATCCATCAGTGTCTTCATCGTAGTGCAGCATGATACATAAAAAATCCTAGGATGCTAAACATAGATGTTTTCGTCTCATAAAAATAATACGACTTGGACAAAATGGATACCTTATTCAATTGGATCCTAACATGTTTGCATTATTTTCCCGGTTATCACGTTACCTTGTCACGTAAACATTTGACTCTTGTAATTATCATTCTTCCTCGAACAGCACGCAACAAAGAAATTCCGTCTCTATCACTTTCTCAATAATGCTTCGGGTTTCGTTCTTCTGAAATTAGAATTCGTTCACACTTTTCTTAAAGAAGACGTACTCAATCTTGCATTTGACACGCGTAATAAACGCCCTCCGCAATACGGCTCCCTCAAGTGTCAGCTGATGGAGATTTTAAAATTCATGAAAGTGTGTTTATATGTTAATGTGACATTTTAATGTCCTAACCAGGGCATTAAAGGTGAGTTACGTGCTTTCATCACATGTGCAAAAGGTTCAAAGTGTCCTAGACTGTTTTAAACAGTTCTTTGTGGTATGTTACATCATGCATTCGCGTGCTTTTTTTTTTTACCTTTTACGGGGAATCAGGCTAAAAATGTTTTTTAAAAGTAATTGAATTTCGCGTGAGCTATGATTAAATAATAAAAATAAGGGGTTTTCAATTTCGTAAAATTGTGATCAAATTACTTTGGTTAAAACATTAACATTAACATTAGTATTTTTTCACGATGATTTTTAAATTTGAACAATTGTCGTAACTTCTGTCTCATAGTTTTTTGCGAGAAACATATCTGAAAGCAAATCTGGTTTGTTTCAAATTATCAGTATAGGATGTTTTTTCTTGGTTTTGACAGATATTCTCTTATACTTGAGGGGTTCATAACTGAAACAACAATAGCGGCCCAAACAATTTCTTGACAGATTTCATATCAACTTCACAGTTATATAGACGGCATTTTTGTTTCAAGCATGGCTAATTTTTTGTTATACATAATATTCTGAAACAGCTTTGAAGCAACGAGGTAAAAATAAGTGGTTAAAATACGAGTGATCAACATGAGTTTTCGTGGTATTTCTCACGCAAACAATTGAAAGTATTTTGCTAAAGCATTAAACGGAATGATAGACAATGGAAAAGAGGTCTGTCTCGGAGAAAGAACAGCAATCATCGGAACTAATATTGCCTGTCAGGGATGTCACTTTCAGGAGAGGATTGCGGGGAGGGACGACAAAGGGACTGAATGAAATAGATTCATCACTCTTCGAAAATGTTCCCAATAAAAGGGATGTAAGTGGGGGTCTTTGAACGTTTGGTAGATAAAGCTAGTTTATTAAATACTTTTGTTTGCGCTTTCGGAAGTAAACCTGAAGGCGATATAATTTTATTCAAATGTGAAAGTGTTAGATTTCAATAGCTATATTTTCGTTTGAATGTGTTTTATCTAACAAAATATCAGTCACATTTGGGAAAGTTTTTCATGCCATCTGTTTTCAGAAAATAATTGCTGTTGGAGACGACCCAAACAGAGTATCAATAATTTTAGTTGAGGTAATTATGTTGGGTCAGAAAGCAATACCACTAGAAACACTTTTCATCAAATAAATGTTTATATTAGACGGTATAAATAAATATACAGTTCAATGCTGAGAGCTAGTTATGGCATCATTGTCCCCTCGCTTGTCTAGAATTTCTGTTGTATCCAAAACTAAGCAATATAAATTACTGGAGTGCTCTCTGAGCTGTATGTGTTCATCTATTTAAACTGAATATGAATCCAAAAAAGAAATTTAGTTCTCAACAATAAATATCTAGTTTTCCGCCAGTGGGTGTTTCATTTTGCATATGAAAGTCTTCCTATATACATAAACAAAGGTTATGAAAAACAAGAATTATATAAGTCAATATTTATTTTTCACGAAATTCATGCAAAGAGTCAGCTTTTAACGAGTTTGATAGAGCAATAAATGCTATAAAGTTAATCATGTAAATATCTGTCTTGAGAAAGTGTGACGCAATGAGCTGTCTTCAGTGGCTTGACCAACCACGTAAAAGAACATGATTTCCACATAGTTAAGTTTCCAAAAAATGGTGCGTTTCTTTTCTTTTTTTTTAAGTTTCATTTTACCCGTTGCGTTTTATAACTAATGTAAATTTCAAGGCAGATAGCTGTTTCAGTTAGTAATATAGTTCAGTGGTTGCCAGTGTAACACTAGAAGTTATGGTGAATTAAGTTTAAGACAATGTATCTGACTCCCTATTTGCAAAAGAGCTTTAAGGATTTATTATTTTCAAATTTATTGCTACCTGTACATTTAACCAACATTGTTATACATAGCTCTGTTCAAAAAATATTACGCTTAAGCGCTAAAAAACGAAAGTACAGAACCAGTAGAGTATAAAACAAAACCACAACATCTTTCTTTTCCGAAAAGCACTCTCATTTACCAAGGCTTGTTCAATCTACAGCAAATAGACGAAAACTGATAGCGCCATCTACCTAAAATCTCACCCTGAATATTTCCAAGCAAATGACACTTAAAAGCAAGCATTCATGAGTATTTTTTAGTTCTCATTTTGAAACGCACAAATTTGGAATTAAAATGTATTTATTTATTTTCACACCAAATTCAAAATCTGGTAGTACTACATTTTTATAACCAACTTCTAAAACAAGGACGTTATCAATTCACACCGAATGTATGTTTTTTGTCTGTTTATTTGTCCATCCGTAACTTTACACCGGATGTACCGATTTTTATGATTTTATGAACCGAATACGATTTCATGAACCGAATTTAAAAAATAATGAACCGATTTCAACCGATCGAATTTGGTTTTCCGTAGGTCAGGTAGGTCCAGTAACTTCGTTTTACCGTATTCACCATTACCATTAGATAAAAAAGTCATGGGCGAAAATGTTCTCTTTTTTTTTTTTTTTTTCATCTATAGCTCTTGACTAAATGATTTAAATTTTTTTAATCAAGAGATGGCGTCTAACTCAAATATCACACATCAAATGTAATCACACATATTGACTACATTTGACCTATAGAAAGGAAGTTAACTGAAAAACGAATATTTTCTTTTAATGTAAAAAGGCTTGGCTTGTTCTTGTTGATTAAATTATTAATAAATATAAAACTCACTGTTAAAAGTAATTGGTTGCCATTAAGCAGCAATATTAAACGCAATTATAATAAGAATATTGTTATATTTTTTTAATTCCATCTTTGACTTTTAGTTGTCTTCCCCTGCGACATCTTTTGAACGTGTTGGTTGCAATTAGGACTTGATGTCCTATGCAAATAAACAAGTACATCATCTGATCCATATAAAACAGTTAGCCCTGGAGGTTATTAGCAGTATCCCTTCCGAGAGCTCAGTTGTCTACACAGATGGTAGCCTATTTGAGGATGGAAGGGCAGGAAGTGGAGTCTTTATAAACAACCCAACAGAACAGATAAAATTTAGTTTCCGAAACCCTGACCACTTCTCCGTGTTTAGATCGGAAATTCTAGCAATTGGAAAGCACTATAGTATGCCCTTGCTTCGGATAAAAGTAATATATGGATCCCAACATATAGTGAAAGTGCTTTACAATATTTAAAAAACTGGCCAGAAGTGTATGATAAACCTGATCAGGATAGTCTGGGCCTTCTCCATGAGCTCAGTCTAAAAAAATCAATAAGGTTCCAAGGGATTCCTTCGCATGTTGGAGTGCACGGAAATGATGTGCACAGCAGATTTACTTGCAATGATCTGGATGTGATGTTCCGAACACCAAATCTGCAGAACTCACACCTTTTCAGATTCAATCATTCAGCAAGAGTAAATTACTTTCTACTTAGGGCCTCCCGCCACTTAACAGCTGGTTTGCTGCAAGAGCCTGGACCGGTCTCTATCGTGCAGTAGCCCCACACCTCTACAGACATCCTTGGCCCGCTTCAGAAGTGGTCTTCTTAAGTGCTTAAAATCCGTTAACAGAGAAAAGATCTTTTCGCCGTGTTTTTGCTCCATCACTGCCAGTCCTGCTCACATTCTTAGCTGTCTTCGAGCCTCATGAAGAAAATTAATTGCTGATCAATAATGGACCTGCAGCAAGCTTCAGCGACATGACCTTTTGGACCTGGTGTAGACTTTTCTACGCCAGGGGAATAAGAACAACAACATTATAATAAGAGCTTTAAGTGAAGGCTTCTCTGAAACAGAACTTGAATTTATTTAGTCCGTTTTCTGCAGTGCATGTAGGGCAATGTAGGGCAAACATAATTTTTGAAGTCGGTGCAAATCTATAAATAGATAAGATCTTTTGTAACTGTGAATCAATTACAAATTCAAGTGGCTTAGAGTTTACAACAGTTCCAATTCCAATGTAAAGTAACGCATGATGCAATGGTAATTAAACTCTCAAAATTTTGCCCCGCGACTTGTGAAATTACGTTTGAAAGTCGTATTGATAGTGTTAAAAATGAATTTATTCTTTGCTTTTTAGCGTAATTTCAAAGTTGAAGTCGATTCTATTTTTTCCCCAAAATGATGTTATTTAGCTGCAGATACGTAGTACATTTGGAAGCCCTGCCGGAGCAGAAATATTTTCATTCACTTTGCATTGTATTTGTAGCTTTTCGTTTGTGTCGCAAAATTATTTCATTTCGTTATACTTCGTATTATTAAACACGAAGAATGTTTTTTTTTTTGAGCAGTTTTCTTACTTGGGGAACGCGTAGCGGAAAGACCGATGTTTCATAGTATGTTAACTAAGGATAAATAGTTGGTTAAGGACACGTAGTTTTTATACGAATGAAAACTTTATTTTGTTAGAATACAGTAAAATAGAAAAGTATGAAAACATGCAATTTATATATTTTTAAAATATTTTTCAAAATTACGTATCACATTTCTCTTCCACACTTTATTGTTTTAGATATAGTAGATATTGTATTTCTGGACTACATTTAATGCATGTAAATCTTGGAAAATTTCTCGTCTTTTTTTTTTTTGAACTTGCTTACTATTTGATACTGCGAGATTGTTTCCTAAAATTTTTCTCTACATGGCCTTCCGTTTCAGAGACCACGAATATTTATTAAGCACCTGCAATGCATTTCCTCCTGAAACAATATCAAAGAATTCTATTCCGCGTATCTTAAACCCATTTCTCAAGAACGGTACAGTGAAAGTTTTTACAATAAGTTTCTTCACGAAATAAAAATGAAATTACCTCTTAAATTTCTGCTTGCATTTTAAAAGAGCTTAAAATGACTTTTTTAAAGATGTTATAATGGTACTTGCATACAAAATCAAACATATTTTCGCGGTTTTGTTTGCAGTGGACCCTCTAGGTCTTCGATTCTATTAGGGGTAAGAAAATGAGTTTGTTATGTAAAATAGATTTCCATAAAATAAGTTTTTTATGAGTGTTATTTTATGGTTGAAATTCTAAGCAAAGGAAAATAAAAGAAAGGTACATTAAAAAAACTTTCTAGTAGAAACATTTTTAAGAAACTTATTCACAATATTTATGCATATACTAGGGGCTCTGCCGTCTGCTCCCTGCCCTTGCTTGACAATCAACCTTGGCTGCCGCAAATAATTAGGTGACAGAACTAGAGACAACTCGAAAGTAAAAATACAGACTTGACACGGATACTTTTTACTGGTACATTTTTCAATTCATATATCTGTGTTATAAAGCTCTCTAGCATTTTTCATGCAGGTTGCACTAATGTCAGTCCGTTACCATGTTTCGAACTTTTTTTTTTTTTAGATTATCCAAAACGTTTTGAAAATTCAATTGTACCATTGCATTCTGCTTAAAAACCCTAATAACATAGTGGAAAATATCTTTTCAAAAATGTATATTTTGCGTAATATTTTACAAAATACTTATTATTCTGCTTTGCGAACGTCAGTCATGGAATTGCCCCTTTATAACTGAAAAGGTAATTTAAAGGCACCTTTAATGTTTTTATTCTTTAAATTAATTAGTTACCGATAAAACTTGACATTAGGAGAGCTTTACCTTCATTTGTAGAAATACCAAAACTTTTAATTCCTTTAATGTTTTTATTATTGGCATCGTCATTGAATGTTTAATAAACAGGACATGAGTTTCAGAAAAGAGTAGATAAGATCTGGAGACTCTTGAACATTACTGCGAAGAAATTCTGCTTGAAAGCAAATTCCTGTTAACTAAATTTGATCGGCTTCGTAATGAAATCGAAAGACAGTTGCTAACATTTCACATTTCAACGGTAACTATTTCCCGGAAAAGAGTTTCTAAGTTTCGAGAGTGACGTACATTCTAATTTTCCAAGTGCACTGAATCAAACGCGCGAATTCTTCAATTTTAAGTGAGCGAAGGACTTATATATGAATATTCAGACAGTCGTTAACTGATTTTAAAATTTACAGTTCCAAACGATGACTTATCTTAATCAGTCAATTTTAAGACCAATGCAATATATATATTTTATATATATATATATATATATATATATATATATATATATATATATATATATATATATATATATATATATACATAAATATATATATACATATATAAATTTTGGCTAGTATATGATTATGTTATAGCTTTGATAGTTATTTTGAATGTTGCACTATGAAAGAATGATGAAAAAGTTTTGATCAATTATTGATAGAAAAAGGCAAACAACAGTTCCCTTACTCGTATTACCGATTTAAAAAGTTTTTTTTTTTTATTTCTTTTTTTTTCTCTTTAAAAAAATGTTACGCATGGTTATATCTATTGTTGGAGTCATTTGTTTCCTAAAACTTTCTAAACTCAAATCTAGCCCAAAGCGTGAAGTACGCAACATATTAATGATGCTCACCATGTCATATATTTTTAAATGTATCTATTTGTGTACTGTCGCAGAGTAGTGATCACTAAATCGGTAATCTAATTTAGGCAAGCTAAAATGTTGTCTAACATTAATTAATTCAAGTATTTTTTGTTTGGGAAAATCTGTTATCGATTATCACAATATTAAACATTTTAAAATAAATAATATTAAAATTTTTAAAATTTCAGTTTTGTTTAACAATTAAATTTCTTCTAAGGGGCCATTCCTGGCAAAAGCTCTAAAAAATGAAGCCATGAGAAATATTTGGGTGCACTCATACCTGTTCAAATGAAAAAAAAAAAAAAAAACGTTAAAAATGATCTTCTTTTTAGCCTACTTTCCTGTAAAAGTAAAAAAATAATAATAATAGAGCATGAAAGAAGGCTTAATGTATCGGGAAATTACCGTTAGAAATCAAGAAAAGTCAAAAAGAAGTTAAGTAATTAAATAAAGATTGAAAAAAAAAAAATTGAAAATAGGGCTTTGAGATGGGGAAAAAGTGTGTCGGTCGGTCGGTCGATTCGTTCAAATAACTTTTGAACGAATTGTCCTATTCGTAAAATTCTGTTTGCATTCGAAAGATCTCGACAAAGACATCTCATTTCCATATTTTACTTTTTAATCTAAACGATTTTTCGTTCAATTCTTGAACAGTTTCGTTCCAAGTTTTAACATTAGCGCCTATGGGCGAAAATGAAGCAAATTATGTATACGCTGGGCACAAGATCCAAGTTCCTATGAGCAAGCTTATTGGAAGATTATCTCGGCGTGAAATATTGATTTAAACAATTTTTGTTCATTTTTGAACAGTTCAAAAAAATAACATCCTGATCTAACTGACGGATTTGCTTGCAAGAAACTTTATCGGAAACATGTTACGGTGTAGCACATGTACAGATGCGAAGTTCAACAGGAACTGAACAGCCTAATTTCGTATGAATTTTTTTGATCGGGATTTTTAAGAATATTTCTCAATGAATAAATGAATGAGTGAATGAGTGAAAGAATGAATGAATGAATGAATGAATGAATAGATGAAAGAGTAAAAGAATGAATAAATGCATAAATGAGTGAATGTATTAATAAATGAAAGACTGAATAAATAAAAGAATGAATGAATGACTGAATGAATATGTATTAACCGTTGAAAGAGGTATATTTGAAGCAATGAAGAACTAAAGCTATAAGAGAAAGAGAGAGAGAGAGAGATTGCTAGATTATAAGTTTGAATTTGGTGCATACGGGAAGCAGGCACGTATAGTTCTAGACGTAACTTCTTGTTAAATTTGAATGATTAAAATTTAAAAATTTAAAATTTGAATATGTATACCCCCCCCCCTCCCAATTTACTCACAAATAATATCTCCCATTTCCCTCATATGACTATCCCTTTTGTCACATATTTCCCTCTTCCTTAGTTTTAAATATTCATTTCGATTTAGATTTGGTACTATAAAAAATGATAATAGTCAACAATACATTTTTCTCCTTCCACGAATGGTGATGATTTGTGTTTGGTCAAGTTATGTTTCTGAAGGAGAATCCACCTTATCAACGTAGACGTAATTAAATATGAACTACGATAAGCGTACACACTTTATCTCAATTCTGTAGTTCATATTCTTAAATCTAACTTTATTTTTATTCATATTTTAATAATTAAAGCCGCTCGTTTAAGCTAAAATTAGTCCTCTTAAATGAAAGGTCTGATAAAGAATTACGTTTAAACTCTTTTTTTTTCTTTGTTAGGAAATGGAATTATTATTATTATTATGTGATATATTTATGATTAGTATTGTTGTTGTTGTTTCAGTTGCTGTTGTTAATCTTAAATTTAAAGTTCGTAGAATTTAATTAATTTCCTTAGAATGCGGGCATGTATAAATTAGACTTTGGAGAACATGATATTAAAACTGTTCATAAAATTAAATTTGAATTGTGTTAAAAAATCATCAGTATTCTTAAAGAGAAAGAAACTACGTCCCCCGCCCCCACTGTAGAATATTGAAATATTTTAAATTACCTTCTGGAACAGTGTCTTTCTTCTTAGAGGAAAACTTAACGCTCTTGTCTTATAACTTTAAAATTATTCATTCGTCTGTACTTTTCAATTAGCTCTACTTTCTACTTAAGATCAGTTCTCGCCGAATGCACTTAAACTGCATCATCATGAGACCAGCCAGGCAGTGGTGAAAATTCTCATTTTAAAGATAATTAATTCCTCTAAATTATTTTCACTCCGCGCATGATGTTTGGCATTCTAAATAGCTTGAGGCGCCAAATCAAGTCAAGTGATTCTTTAATGATCATTGAAGTGGAAAGACTTTATTGGGAAATAAGCGTTCTCACTGCACAACGCGCTCAATCTTTGAAAGGTTTCTTGAGAATGTAAGACTTCACTATTAAAATTTCGTAAGGTACCGCCGCTCAACACTGATATTCGCATGCACTCAGACTCTGTAAATATGAAAGATATTTTAACAACAACACGAAGCTGGAAGAACAAACATAAAACCATGGTTTGTAAAGCAATATATTTATTCTTATGAATATTTACTTTTATATCACTCTGTAGGACTTCATCCATGTGAATTTCTTCAGTGTACTTGCCTCTTGCATTTGCAAGAAAAATTAAACGAACAAGCATAAAATGCATCAAAAGTTTACTTTTACTGTTGTAGGAATTAAATTAAAAAGTTAAATACACATTTTAACGGATCCAAGTTAATTTGAAAGCATGTTTTGCACCACATCAGTTCCCGTTATTGCATCGAATCATCTTAACATTGATTTATGGTAGTAAGATCTTTTTCCGCCTCAGTTCATCTTTTATATTTCCTGTGATCTTCGTAATAACTGCGGATTTTTTATTTTTATTTATATACTATTTTTAAAAATAATTCAAAAATTACTACTACACAGTTTCATTTAAAGTTATATCTTTAATTCCTTTAAATTTCTATTTTTGAGCAATTTTTAATTCGAAAAGATCACGTTAAGTTCTTAAAAAGTTATTCTGTTACATGAAGAACGTGATAAAATACGTCTGAAGTAAACTTGTTTCTTTCACATTTGTATAGACTTGCCAGCGTTGCGAAGTATGTTGTAAAAATGTAGCATGTTGTGAACATAGGATGTGCTAACGAAAAAAAGACGGGGGGGGGGGGGGGAATGGTGAAGTATAAGAACAAACATATGCGGAAGAAAAGCAAATGGAAATTGAAATCAAAAAGACGTTATGAGCAATTCAAATTATTTAGATCAAGATGCGCATTTTTAAAAACCAAACTTTAGTATAAAAATTTTCTATTTTTTAAGCTTATGGTAAGGCAAGTAACCTCTAATAATGTGAACTTTTATGTTCAGAAAATGGTTAATTATTCAAGCTACTGGTTAGCAATGAAAAAAGTGAAAAGAAAAAATATTGTCAATTTTACTTCCAAATTGTATCGAAAAATATATTTACTCTCCCCTCATTTGAGGCTTTTAAAACCCTGAAGGATTTTTTCAATGTTTCCAAGTATTTATTAATGCAAGAGTAAACGAAGGTATACATTTATAACTTATTGGAAGAAAGATTGATTGATTTTTTTTCAATATTTCAAAATCATTGGAAAAGAAAAAAAAGACAACAATAATTTTTGAGGAAATTGACTGGTTAGAATTTCGAAGAAATGCTTGGGTATGTAATTGCAACCCAATAGTTTGAGACAAAACGTATGAAAAACTGTAATTTCTTTATTTCAATTATGCACATTTTGTGTATGCGTGTTATAAACGTTTGTAAAAATGAAAAAAAAAAATAAATAAAAAATATTTTTCCTATAAGATAATTGAAAGGACAAAAATTATACTTAATAAATCACCCATTTACTTAGCAATTATTTTCCCAGAGACTAGGAAAAAAACGAGATTCACCAGCTAAATTTTAAAATATTGTATATAGAGATGTTTTTTATTCCCTGTAAGCTGTTTTTACAGCCACTAGCTTTGTTCATAGTTCTATTACACAAGTATTTTAAAGGAAAACAGGGGTCACGTTCAAAATGATGAATAAAACAAAATTTTAAAAAAAAGTAAATATTATGTATAATTATTATACTAGACCGGTGATTCCCAAAGTTGCCATGTGGACTCCTATGGATGTATTATAACCTGCAACGAGTCCACATCAACGAAAGAAAAAAAAATGGGGGTGCATGAGATGAAAATAAGGGTCTATGAGACTGCATCTCATTTGAGTAATTTAATACCAAATTTTAGACATGGTGCACCTAACAGAAATTTTGCCAATGTCACTTACTTACTTATATAATAGGCATATGAATTTACTTATTATATATACGTAAAACATATTTCATTAATTGTGAAAGAAGGCACCCACTCGCTTTGTTCTTGTAACTAGTAAAATCTTGTACCTTAAATGTTCGTACAAAGGACTTAGCAGGGGGGGGAGGGACCTCTTCATTAAATGCCGATATATAAACTTAAAATTATGTACGATAGAAAAAGAACATTTTGTTTTGAATTACATTCCGTAAGTTACACGTGAAGTTATAAAACATTTTGCTCTATTTTCTACTGTTTTAGAACTTCTTTCAAAAAACTTTACCCTCACTTTTAGAACTTTCAAATAAAAGTCTTGTAGCACTTGACAACTTTCAGAATGACCACCTAGGAAGGCGATCTGCAAAAATCGGAAAAGAAGGACAAATAGTTCACAGAATGGAAAAAAATAGGAATATTAGACTGCCTTGCTATATCACCACACTTACCATTTATAAACACAAACGTTTATCATTTGTATTTTAACTATTGCATTTGTCCTTTTCGCACATTCATGATCTAACTTCATACGGTTTCAAGGTAATTTATATGGTTTTCGTTTGATTCTCGTGTATACTGTTACGATGTGAAAGGAGTGCTAACTTTTAAAATCCAATAAAAACTTGATGAATGGAGATTTTTCATTTATTCATCAATATATTCTAAAAGCAGTGCTATTGCATACATTAATTAAGCAAGTAATGCTTCTCTGCCTTTTAAGCATTCTTTTCACATGAAAAATGATCAAAAAATGTTGTTTTTATATCTAGTAAACTTTTGAATTTCGATCGAAAATGGAAAATTTGTAGGGATCTAAAAATGATGTCTACGTTACTTGGTCAAACAGTGGGGGTAATCGAAGTATCGATGGGGTTTTTTTCGTAATAGGACAATAGGGGAAAAACCCACGTTGCATTGAGAAGAAATAGTCAATCATATTAATGACCATTGCAAGAGAAATTCTCTATACAATAAACCTTCCAGAATTTCATTTAAAATTACGGTTTAAACATAAAAAAGAAGAATGAAAGGAAATTGTCAAAGCGATAATTAAGCCCAAAGAACCATAATGCTTTAGATATCTTTGCTTTGTGACGATTCTCGCGTTTATTGGCAGCGAAATGAAAGAAAGGTGCACTTGGTACGAGAAACCACTAGAAAACTAACGACAGATGGAAGTTTTGAGCATAAAATGGCAAAGGAAGGGAATATAAAAAAGTCTTTCAAACTAGTTTTATTAAATTACTTGGATACAGCAAGTACTAGAAAACAACTCCAAATACATTATAAAACAGGTGCCAGAAAACTTTAGGATGCAATATGGTAATGTAGCTTCATTGCAGGATCTCAAACGAAAAAAAAAGACATTACTATAAGCATTTGGTCTGTCTGCTAATAATTTATAATTGTTTTTTTTTTTTTTTTTGTATACATTCACAGATTTATAAAATTATTATTATTCATCGTCAAATTTTCATGGTTTCGCTTATTTTTTAAAAAGCAATGAGAACCATTTGGGGAAAAAACCTTACTCGGTTTGAAAAGTAGATTTCATTTCTGGACTCAGCTCTTAAAATAACATAAATATCAGTATTCAAATACAAACACATTTTCAAAAAGAACGTCATTGTTTAAAGAACAATAAGTAAGGGATCATTATAAATGATGTCACGCTTCGAGGGGAGGGGAGGCGTTAGGGAAATTGGGACAAGTTGGTACAAGGGAAGAGGAGCGGGTAACAAGAAGTGGGGAAAAAAGCGTGACATCAGTTATGGACGGTCCCTAAGACACTAAAACCAAACATAAAATAAGAATATAAAAAAACTAGAATTTTCAATTCATTAAATTTCTTTCTTTTTTCTCATAAAAGTTTAATGTCTCAATGCATAAAATTAAAGGAATAATAAGATAGATAGATCGAAGGGATTCATTATTTTAAAATGTTTATTTATTTACTGTATTTGTTTATTTGAGGGTGCCTTTCGTATTGCTATCCTGAAACAATAAAAATTGACCTTTAGTGAATTTTATTTGCATTGATAAAACATTCTTATGAGAAAAAAACCTCCATTCCAAAAAAAAAAAAAAAAAAGAAAAAAAAAAGAATAAAAGAAAAAAATAAAGCTGAAAATTGTAGCTTCTGGCAAGGAATTTCTAAACTAAGTTCAAAATAAAGCCAATTTAGCTCCAAAAGTTCTGAAATGCTTCAGTGTTTCCTCTGATTTTATAAGGATGGATATTCATATTTTGTATTCCGATCATATCTTGCAGTGTAAAAGAGAGAAAGGGAAAATAAGAGGAAAGCAGTAAAACAAAGAAAGACTAACCATCAAGCTACAGAAAGAATATGCGAACACAAAGGTTGGACAAATGAGTTGAAAGTTCTACCAAAATACAGCGTTGAATAAAATTCCATTTTTCTCTACTTCTCTAAAATTTTCTTTATTCTGATTTTTTACTCTTCCGTTTGTTTATTCAGTGAAACCAATCTTTAAATAAAGGAGCATATTCTTCTCATGAACTTTCAAATAATTTAACGTTTCATTTTTTGTTTTGATGAAATTGTTATAGTTATAATGAAGGTATTGGTTTGAAAATGTGACTAGTTTGTGTAGTGTTTCGTTTATACGTGTCAAGGTTTATAGCCTCCATAAAACAAGAGAAGCTTTTACTTTGAAAACGTGATCCGAATGAACTGTTGACCAATTTGAAATCAGTATGTTAGGGTTTTTTAGCGAGTTTGAATAAAGGGAACTTTAATGAAAAGACACTTTAAATATTACTGGGATAGATGAAAATAGTATAAACAAAATTTACATGATAACAATTTTAAGTTAGTTAAATATTTTTTTCTGAAATAACTTTTTATGGAAAAATTGTAATTATGACTCAAAAGTTGATTTGATTTGATGAAAAAAGCCATTTAATATTGCTATCAGAGAAAAAAGATCATATTTTCATTTACTATAAAGTTATAAGTATAGTTCATTTCAATTCACGCAGACAGTTACCTTCATAGTTTCAGATTTTTTTTCCGTCAAAGTTGGAAACCCGGGAGCTATTTCGTACTTGCGATTTTTGAGAAAAATCTAAAAAGGTTCCATCTCTAGAACGATCCAAGACATTTTGTTCCTTTGTTACCTTTTTTTTACATTTGAAATATTTTATTCTGAAAAAGAATATTAATTTTGCTGAATCTTTCATAAAATATTTTTTATATTTCTCTCCCAAAGAGCTAGTCACAATTTTTTATACTGTGGTTCAATATGATTGAGTACTGTATGCCGTGAATGGGAGAGCTTCCAATTTTGAGCTTAACCGGCATTAAAAACTAAGAAAATACGTAATACAAAAAAACCACCATAATGTAAACGAACTTCAAGGGGATGAAAAGAATATTTTAGCTATTTACATCCCCTAGTTTGCGGTGAACTGATGTAGAAAATACAGTTTTATAAGATTAAGTTCTTGAAAATGCTTAAAATAGGGTCAACTTTTACGAGAATCACGTCAAATATTGCCGTATTGACCAAAGTGACACTAGATTTTACATTTCAATTTTTGCCCCAAATTTCGGCATATATCACCAAGTTGCCACCAAATACTCAACAAATGTCTTTAAAAATGCCTTCTATGAAGCATCTTAATATCAAAAACCATCTCAAATTCACATGGATTCGACCAAAAATCTAGTAAAAAAAGATTCCTTTTGGAGCATCCAATTTCAAGTAACAAAAGAGGTAAAGAACTGGACTGCGAATACAAGGCTTCAACTTCCTTTACTTCGAACAAAAATACTAAAAAGTATTTATAGAAGCAAAACATTCAATTTTTTATGCCTTTTAGACTAAAAATCTATTTAATATTTAATTTGAAATGTCAAATAAAGTTTTAAACAGATTAGCAGTGCATATAAAAAGCATAATTTCCACAACTCATTGCCCATTTCCACAACTCAAGATAGTTTCGATCAAATAAGAAAATAAATAAACAAAAAACAAGCATTATTATTATTATACCATTTTCTTTACATTTTATTTGCATCCCTTGCGCTGATTATACATCAGGAAATATATTTTCGCGAAAAATGGCCTCGTTTGCATGTTTTTGGAAATTAAAAACGCAGAAAGAAAACAGAAAAACTGGATGAAAACTGCGCCATTTGCTATGAAAAAGAACTGTCACCTGAGGCGTTTTCCAATTGACAAAAGGTATCCCAGCATCCGGTTTTAACTAGGCGCTTTTCAAACAAAATGCTTCCTGATGTGGAAAAATATGCGTGCTTTATTTTCACTTGCTTCTTGAAAAGTAGAAATACCCAACCCGCTTCTGTATCAGACGACTTTTTCCTTTTGCTTGAGTTCATGCAATTATTTCAAATTACCATGTCATTTTAAATGCAAAATACGTTTCGATCTTGAAAAAAAAAGAACAAAATATCACGGCATCATTCAAGGAAGCAATTAAATTTTTCGCTTAGCATCTAGCGATTCTATCGTTTAATGTAGTCATATAAGAAAGGAAAATCGTGGACATAGATGTATACTATACGTTATATGAAAAATATTACTATGCTTTTAATGCATTCTAACAATTCCTTTATTGGACGATTTATATGCAATATATTGCAAAAGCCTCTTTAAAACTCATATCCTGAAAACAGAAGAAACAGTTTTAGAGAATAGTTCAAATTTTACTCGTAGAAGAAAGAAATAGTTACGATTATTTACGGGACAAATTTTATTAGTTCAAGTCTGATCACTACCTTTTGATTCTTGGACAGAAAGACCAGTGTTAAAATGGAATGCAATTCAAGGGTAAAGCTGTCTCTCTGGCATAACTGTCTGCTACGAGCTTAAGAGAAACATCACTTTGGTATAATTTTTTTTTGAGTCAGTATTATAATGTCACCGCACCGAAGCATCCTACACTGCAAATGTTTGCTGAATGTTACTCTGAAAATACATGAGAACCTCCTGGAAGACATTTATCCGTAATCTGATGTAAATTTACAGAGCTTAAAATCAAGAAACTTCAAATTCTTTTAAGAAAAGGATGTTGCAAGGAATGTTAAACAGGGAACATTCCGAAAATTGATTGCAATAGATAATGCGCCGCACTAGTATGGCCATGTGTGAGTACGCTTAGTTACTATTTCTGGTACACGAAGACGAAGATGAGTTCAGTCGAACCCAAGCCTTTAGAAACGATTGAAAATATTTTCTTTGTCTTTGGATGAAAATAAAATCTTGCGAATCCCAGTAAACGATTACCAATTTTGGGAACATTTAAACTAGCAGTTTTTTTTTTAACAGACATTTCAAAATGGGTCTTTAATTCTAATTCTAAAAAATGTGTAAGATATATGTATGTACAAGGTTGACACTAGTATTAAAGTTTAAATGATAAAAACTGCTCACAGTTTACTAGAACGTCGGAAGACAAGCTAAATATTTCCACTCATTTTTAGAAGACTTCTGATCTTAGAAGTAACACAGAATAGCAAAACATAGAGGTCAAATATAATTTGCATTTTTAGAAATGAATATTTTTTCTCTGATCCGGTGTAACCACTATATAAAGACTAAAATATCAGTTCAGGAAGAAGTATAGATTTTTGCAGAGAATAACAATTGTAACTTTCAGTTAACAATCAATAGCTAGTAATGATATTTGTTTCTTATCGTATATAAGGATAAATCAATGCCTAAAATAGTTTTGTTTACTTAAGGATACATCAAACAGTTATATTTTAGTTTGGGGAATCAATTTTGCTTTTAAAACATGGACATAATTACACTGTTTCTTCCAAGAACGGCGTGATAACATTAATAGAATACACTATTTGTTTAAAATCGGCTGCAAATAGTATCGCTATCATTTTATTTGCCAAAAACTTCAGATTCATTTCCTCCTTGCCTTAATAATGAAATGTGTCTTTTTGGTCTTCACCATTCCGGTGCGAAAATTTTCGTTTCGAAAGAATTTTTCAACATTTTCCCTTTTATCTTAAGCCACCTACGCGTAGGCGCAAAGGTCGTAGTTTCAAAACTAATTGTTCCATACATATCATTTTTTGCATAAAAAGTATTGTACAATGCGTACTTGAAAGCAAGCGTGCTGTATAATACGTACCTGAAAGCAAGTTTTCCATGACAACTCGTTTTTAAGACATCAATGATAAAAATAGATGTTAAAATGAGTTTTTTGCAACAAGACAGTATATACAGGACTATATTAGAAATTTGAAATACACTATAGGGGAGAGTGTTGTACCTTGGGACATTGGCAATTTCTAAAAACCTATTGGCAACATTAACATTTTTTTAATTTCTAATTGTGACCTTAACCAGCAGATAGCATGACAGTAAAAGGCAGCATTAGAAGCACTGAATTGATGACTTGGTGAGAGAAAGGAATTTTTATCACTCAAAAGTAAATATCTTTCTCATTCTAATTTCATTTACTGAAATAGGATTTGTAAAACTATTCCACTGAATTTGAATTGGATATTGAACAGAAGATTTTAAAATGTTTTGGTTATGAGAAAGTGATGATACTGCATTTTGATTGACCACCATTTTGATTTTATTTAAACCATGTGATGATTGTACCTTGGGACAGTAAACCGTGCTGTACCTTGGGACATGTCTCAAGGTACAACAAACGACATACACATGGTTCTTAATAATTTGGATATATTTTAGTATAAAGAGAGATATTCTAATCAAATGCAGTCTTTCAAACACAAGAATTGTTAGAATATGATGCTATATTTTAGTTCAATAATGTTACGAATTTGTCAATGTTGTAGTATCCATCAACACTTTCAGACTACATCATTTTACTGTGAATCCAAGCTAGTTATGTTGAAGTAAATAATGACCAAAATAAAGTTTTTGATTTTTCGTATAAAATTGGCTACGTATAAGACTTGCATGAATCACGATGTATGTCCCAAGGTACAATAGGGTGTTGTACCTTGGGACAGTTTTCAGTTACTACTTAAAATGGCTGGCATTTTTTATTTTTAAACTGTTTGAATTTGAAAAAATATATTATAGAGGAGAATGTTGGTGTATTTAAATAGCGTCTTCAGACTTTAAATCTAATTTTAATTTTTGAAGTTGAAAATTAGAATGGGAAAAGTGTCCCAAGGTACAACATTCTCCCCTAGTAGTTTGAGTAGGATTAAAGTAGTAGTTAAAGTAGGAAAAAAAATGTTTGACAAAGCATTTTTTTTTTGATAAAAATACAATAAAAATACAAAAGGGGCAACGAACAACAGGCTCTGCGCCCAACTGTGCTGGTCCAAGTGAATTTTTACCAATCCCCAATCAACATCAAATACATCTTAGCTGAAGCTTTTTACCCTACTACAAGTGACAGTCATTTCCGGTAAAATATCCCAACTCCCTGCACGAAGATATTTTACCGGACTCCCTATTGAAGTAGTAATTTTTCTTAATGTCATGACTATCTTGCGATTTGAAAAGCTGTAAGCAATGACCTCTGGTTCTACTTTCTGTGAATAAGTGTAGCCTATCAACATTTTCCAATTTAATGAATTTAAATAACTGAATCACGTCTTCTCAAACTCATTTGCTCGAGACGATAAGTATTGAGCCTTTTAAACATGACCTCATAACCTAAGTCTGAGAGGCTGCTAACTGATTTAATAGCCCTCTTTTGAACCCTTTACAATAACGTAATATCTTTCTTCAGGCATGAACACCAGAATGACATAGCATGCTCCAAATGAGAGCTTACCAAAATATCTTACCAAACTTCTGTACAACATAACATCCTTAGACATGTTCAAAATAGCCCTATTGATAAATCCAAGTATTCTGTTAGCTTTGTTGCTATACTAATCTGCTGACGAAACTTGAAACCGAGATTAATATACTGTTAGAGAAGTTTAGCTTATCTATGAAACAGTAAATTCGATCGCCACTAAACATATACCAAAATATATCTATTAGTAGAAAAGTTTTACTCAGAGTTCCTTTTGCAATGAATACGAATTTCAGCCTGTATTCACAAAAAATGACTCAATCTCAACAAATACTTATAACAAAAAATGCATTACAAACCATCGCTCAAAATATAGCCAATTAAAAAGCAGCATTCTCAAAAGACTTTTTAAAAGAAATCGTAGTAACCAATAAAATCTCTGAACGAACTGAACATACAAACTCGTACTTCCGTAAAAGCTATTTTTTGGCGAAAAAAAAAAAGTTTCTCTACATGTATTAAATTATTCTAAAACATTACTTTTGTGTTTAGTATCAGCCATATATTTATTTATTCTTGTTGCGGAGACTTTGGCTATAAAGGGCTTTCACACCGACGGTGACAAAGACAAAAAACCTGTCTTTTCCACACCTGCGCAAGCGCAGTGAATATTTTACCTTGGCTCTGCGGTTGCGCAGATGAGAAAAGAAATCTCTTTTGTTTTTGTCGCCTTAGGTGTGAGAGCCCCCCAAGACTTACTTAATCGTAAAGTTGTGCACTGTTTTATGTAAAATTTTTCCATTAATACCAAACCAGAAAAATAATAAAAAAGCTATTACTACAAATTAATCTGTAAAACACATCATATTTTAATAATTGGATTTTTTTTAAACTTCAAAAAATGTTTAATTCTTTTGAAGTTAACCGAGGCTGAACTTGATCGTAACCGTTACCGTAATGTCCTGAATTTTTTTAAACAAAAATTTCGTCGTACAATTGTTACTTTAAATTTAATACTTGGTAACATTGTACTCTCCTGACAAGTAACTTAGGGATTACAGCGAATTCGCATTTTATGCGATAAAAAATTACATTGCACTGCACTGTAAAATCAAACTGCCTTTCATTGTAAAGTCACATTAAAAACAGTAACAGAATCATCATTTCATACCTATTTAAATTGTATTTAAGTGAAAAAAAAAATGCCCACTCAATGTGTTGGGTAAAAATGTATATAGTAAGTAGAAATTAAGGTTACACAATAAAAAAATGCTGATTAAATTTACTGCACAGATCAAAGAACATTTTAAAGTTTAGTTTTATTTCTTTTCCTTTTCAAAATGTCGTAAGTAGTATGGAAGAGATTTTCGCTGTGTTTCAAACATGTGTTGAGTTCATTAAAACATTTAAATGTCTAAATTATCAACAAATGTAAAACATAAAAGCAAATAGATATGGAGAAAAAAGAAAAATAGAAATAGTAAAATAAAATGAAGCTTTTTTTTTTATCGTACATCAGCTGATACTAACAATATCCTATGTTAGCAAATCTCTAGGCATTCAATTCTTTTTATTTCACTTCAAGATCTCTTTATCTGATTCTAAGGGATTTCCGATTGTAATGACATTAGATAACGGATATTTATGGAAGACGTTTCAATAGCAGGACACGGCGCATGCATAGGCTCATATCATTTGCTGCGACACATGAAGATACATTTTTATACGTATACATATACATATATATATATATATATATATATATATATATATATATATATTATATATTATATTTATTTAGTTGTATGTATGTATATGTGCATAAATATTATTATTATTATTATTATCATCATCATAATTTCTGTGCGTGTCCCCATACGGACATTTTCGCCGGACTATCATTATGTCACGGGTCGATTCATATACCATCGTATTTGGAATATCTACTAATAATAAAGCGCAAGTATATCTGTGTGTGTGTGTCTTTCGTAATGCCAAGACCATTCGACCGAGTTTCAGGAAATGTGGCACAAAATTAGTTTGAAACATGGAGTGAGCCCCTTTGAGAGTTTTTCTTGAAATTCAATTTTTTTTCTTTTTCCATTACAATTTATAGCCGAAGGTTTCATAAAAGGGTTCTTTTCTATAGGAAGAAATTATTGCATCGTTTCGAGCTTAGTACAATAGAAAAGCCCGCAAAAACTGTCCCAGACAGAGTTTTGCTTTATGTGCTGAAATTTGAAGCCCATAAACTAACGAGAAAACAAGTTACAAGTGTTTTTCGCTGTAGATCGAAATTGGTTTTTACGGTAGTTAACATTAATTTTATTTTCCCCAGACGATTGATAAAGCACTTGATTTTTATTGTATTTGAGCTGCTGCCATTTTTGTTACATGTACATTTGCTAAATAAATTTTTATTCACCGTTTTTAGCATTTTGATACGCAGCCGATTTTTAATTTCCTGCGGCTTAAATTCCGGCGATCGATAATTTTACTTACTTATTTTGACAGGTATTTTCACGGGACATTTCTAGATACTCTACTGCGTGTTTTCAAGACATGTTACCTTTACAGCGATTTGTTATTCAAAATCACCATTACTATTTTTATTTATTTTGTTATTTTTTCCCCCGTGAATTAGCACATTAGTCATTTGACTATTTAAACTCGGATGGAAAGTTTGTTTCCTTTACGCTGCTGTGGTTTCTGCAAGCAGCAAAGTTCCGTCTTTCTGTTCCGTCAATGAATAATAGATAAAAAGTTAAAAATAATAATTATACTTAATATGCATGAATTTAAACTATTCGAAAGCCATATAATCGTGCTCTTGCTGTGGGTACTTGAACTAAACAAACAGAACGTGTTTATTTATAGTTTCTTTTTGCTTTTTTTATGTGTGTATTTTTGTCATAAAAAAATAAAGTTGCTTAAACATGTAGGATCGCTGGCTGATTGCCCTGGGCGGCTAATTTTTAATTCTGCGGGATGCTATACATTTTAATAGAATAACATAATATATACATATTAAAAAATATACCAGCGAATATATATAATGGCAAACTGACTGGTCTTTTCACTTTTTAACACGGGCATGGCCGTGTGGGTACCACTAGTATTGAATGCTACGGGAAAGTAATTGCGTTCTGTCTTTTATCTCGAAAATTTTGTAAAAAATTCCTATCAAAAGTACACCATTAAAACACTCGCTCCCAAACGTGAGGCAGCTTCCCGCTTGTAGAGTGAAGAGAATAGGAGGCGGACCACCTTCGAACAAGGAAATCAAAATTTCTCTTTTATAAAGTGTTTGTGACTTGTTTAAAGATAAGTTAAACAGTATTTAAATTTTCTTTTTAGAATCTTTTTTGCAATGAACTGTTAAAACTTATACATGTTCGTACAGCATAGGACACAGATGTCCTGACACTGACAAAACTCTTTGAATGACAGGCTTATTTGAATCGAATAATTCTATCTGAAAAGTAGTTGGGGGGGGGGGGGGGAGCGCAAAACCAATCCAAGCATATTTTCCTCATTTGAAAATAATATTTCTAATGTTTAACTTTTGCTTATTAATTTAGACTTAATTTTTTGCTTTTTTTTAACCTGGGATGAACCAATTTTTTATGTTTCTTTTTTTTTCATCATTTTTATCTTTTCATTTCTTTTAACATTATTTCACTCTTAAATTTTTTCACTTAACATAAGACAAAAACTGAAATGAATCACATACTGAAATCTAACATCAAAGCCTTGTGATTGAACATTTTTTTTATCGCAAAAATAGATTATACATTTTTGTGTTAAAACTGCATCATATAACGCCCTAATTAATTAATCAAGCTTTTTATCTCAGGGAAAAAAGTTATCTTTGTTTAAAAATAAATTAATGAGTAAACTACGCTAGTACGGAAAAAATAACAATTACGGTTCATAAAATACAAATTCTTATGAAAGGAATAATTCTGTTTTTTCATTGGTTTCAAATTTGTTTAATGAGGAATAATTTCGGCAAGCGACATTCCTAATACTTTTTATAGTTTAAGGTTTAGAAACGTCTCAAATTAATTTCACTTTTTATCATAAATGGAAAAAGTCACACTTACGAAAGTCGTATTCAAACTATTGTAACAACGAAATAAGTTAAAGAGGAAGTACAGAAAGTAGTAGTCTCAAAACAATGACTTTTTTATTAGTCCATGGACCGGAGAGAAGGAGAGGAGGATTCTTTAAATTCTAATTGTTTGCTACCGTACTCTATGAAACTAGTGCATTTCCAATCAATTAAATTATTCCACAGAAGTACCGTTGTTCTTTAATTCGACACAAATATACATTCTAACCTAAGGTGTTTATTTGTATTCAAATTATGCAAAGATTTGAAATGCAACAAAAAAGAACACTGAGAAAAATGTTTGTAATTTTACATAATTTAGTTATGTAATTTATGAAGGACGAAAACCGTATTTCGTAAAAAGAACTTTATCCGTACACTGAGAAAAATGTTTGTAATTTTACATAATTTAGTTATGTAATTTATGAAGGACGAAAACCGTTTTTCGTAAAAAGAACTTTATCCGTAATTCAATGTTAGTTTTCGTATTTCAACCAATCACGTTCCGGTTCCTTCCTCTGACTGTGCGATGCGATCAGGGTTGCCAGGTTGGCTTTTTTAAAGCCAAATACGAAAAATTTGGCTTTTTTAGAACGCGTTTGGCTTGGAATAATTTGTTTGGCTTCTTGGCTTTTTTTTGGCTTTTTGCTCATTTTTGAGAGATTTTATAAATATTTTAGTATTTGCAGTTATGCTGTTGACGGTTGGGTATTCCATTCAGGGTTTGATTAAGCTGTAAGGTCCGGATTCAATTAGTTCTAGTGATCAAAAAATGACCATTGTGCTCAAAACCAACCAATAAAAATAGGTCAGTTTAAGACTATTTTTAGATAATTAAAAGAAAAACTATTAAATTATAAAATTATTAAAAGAAAAACTGCTGCTATTGAAAACATGCTTAGCAATATTGTCATCAGTTAAAAATGATGGAAGATTGCAATTAATCAATAAAATTTTTAAAAAATGAAAGATTATATATATACACTATAATATAATATGTTGTCCAACATGCCCGGGTCATACAACAAAGTCTTATTCGGGTTTGTATACATTTTTACTATATGACTGGTCATGTAACTTATTGTAATTTAACAATAAGTATGTTAAGGGGAGACTTCAGTCAATCTCCCAAATCGCGAAATCACATGTTAACCTATGGGGGAATTTAAACATAGTCCATGAAGTGGAAATTTCAGGTTTTATAACTTAAAAATAAAATACTTTAAATTTAGATAATCCATTTTTAAAGCTGCTATACAAATTTATCAAACGTCATCTTTCAGATGGTGAAAACCAAATTTCGATATCTGCATTAGATAATGAGTAATTAGTGTAATGAATTTTCCCATAGGTTTAACATTAGCACTTGTGACCACGAAGGTGCTCTGAAGTATCCCCTTAATGTGCTTATAACTGTAAGACCAAATTTACTTAGAAACAGCGCTGTTTCTGAGTAAATGTGGTCTTTCAGTTATAAGCACATTAAATCAGTATAATCATTTTGCGACACCTTGTCAATATTTTTAAAAAACGGATTTCTCCTAAGAAAAACGGGCTACCGTAAATTTACATAAGTTTCAAAAACGGATTTCTTTTAAAAAATGGATTTTTTAGCTCAAATTAATATAACTTTCTGTAAACGGATATTCTATTAAAAACGGACTTTCTACCACAAATTAGCATAACTCCGTATAAACAGTTTTCTGTTTAAAAACGGACTTTCTCAGACAATTTAACATAACGGCCAATAAACGGAATTCTGTTTAAAAACGGACTTGTTTACACAAACTTACATACCTTCCTAAAACGGCTTTGTGTTAAAAAACTGACTTTCTAGCATAAATTTACATAACTTCCAAGAAACAGATTTTGTAAATTGACGGTTTTAATTATGTAGTTATAAAACGGATATATCCGTTTAAAATCGGATTAGTGCTGGAAACACAGCTGCCAGCACTTTGTCCGTTTTTAAACGGATTTTTTTTTCTCAGTGAAGAGAAAAGCTCACCAACGCGAAATTAAAATCTCAACCAAATATCGCAGCGCAAGGGGGAAATCTTTAATTTTCACATTTAAACTGGAAAAGGTATCCATTACATCAGTTACACGAGTTTCATTTCTCTTCAGGCTGCTGAATGAGTTCTGGTAAATTAATATAACTAGGTCTGAGCTAATTATGCTGGCCATCTTTCACCTCTTTGGTATTAGTTCCACCGGGAGAAGCTATCTAATTAATTGCTGACGGCAAGATTTAACCCGGTAGATTGATTCAGTTAATATTTTCCAAGATTAAACTTAAAATTCTGCATTAAACGCTTCATTAATCTCAATGAGGAATAATTACAGCGCTTAGTATTAATGATGAATACTTCAGCATTCATTGCAAAACATATACTAAGTAATTAATATTTGTGGCGTACAAAAAGTTTCTTATGAAAACTAAGGAAAAATTATTTTTGCATACTATGTATGTCTATTTTGCAAGTTTTGTTAGAAGCATTTTTAGCCAGAGCTAACAACCTTCCTCGTGAAATCATCCTCGAAAATAAAAACAATTTTCAGTGCAAATTGATTTAAATAATTCAATGCTATGCTATGCAAGTGATTTTTTTCATTTATTTTAGTCTATTAAGATACATACCTGGTTTAATATTTAATGAAAGCAAAGTTAAAAAAAAAAGTTTTCAATAAATCACACGAGCTTTCATTTAATGACAAAAGCACTCACATTAAAAAAAAAAAAAAAAAAAAAAAAAAAAAAAAAAAAAAAAAAACGTTTCACCAGAACTCACACGATGAGGAAAACACTCACACTTGCTAACTCCGACTAGCAAACGCCAAAATGATTGCGAAACGCATCAAAACAGCAAGAGAAGCTAGAGAGAGCAGCACCTTCCCCTATGAAGTAGAATACCAGATACCCTTTTTAGCCTACTTTCTCGTAAAAGTAAAAAAATAATAATAAAGCATGAAAGAAGGCTTAATGTATCTTGAAAATATCGTTAGAAATCAAGAAAAGTCAAAAATAAGTTAAGTAATTAAATAAAGATTGAAAAATAAAAAATTTGAAAGTAGGGTATTGAGATGGGGAAAAAGTGTGTCTGTCGGTCTGTCGGTCTGTCGGTCTGTCTGTCTGTCTGTCGGTCTGTCTGTCTGTCTGTCTGTCGGTCTGTCGGTCTGTCTGTCGGTCTGCCCCCAGCCCCCTAATAACTTTTGAACGAATTGTCCGATTCGAAAAATTCTTCTTGCATTCGAAAGATCTCGGCGAGGACATCTCATTTCCATATTTTACTTTTTGATTTTTAAAATTAGCGCCTACGGGCGAAAATGAAGCAAATTATGTAAACTCTGGGTACAAGATCCAAGTTCCAATGAAGAAGCTCACTGGAAGAAGTTCTTGTCGTGAAATATTGATTTGAACAATTTTTGTTCATTTTTGAACAGTTCATAAGAAAAAAACATATTGCCTATTGGGAAATTTCAATCCTATATAAATCTTGATCTAACGGACCGATTTGCTTGGAACAAACTTTATCGGAAAGCACTTATGACGTAGAACATGTACAGATAGAAAGTTCATCCAGAACTAACGAGCCTATTTTTCTATTAAATTTTTTGATCGAGATTTTCAAGAATATTTTTGAATTAATAAATGACTAAATCAATAAGCAAAAGAATGAATTAATAACTGAGTGAATAAATACATGAATGACTGAATAAATGAATGATTCAATGAACATGTATTAACCGTTGAAAAAGGTATATCTGAAGCAATTAAGAACTTAAGCTAAACGAGAAAGAGAGAGACAGATGGCTAGATTATAAATTTGAAACTGGTGTATTCGGGAAAGTAGGCTCGTATAGTTCTAGACGGCACTTCTTGTTTCTTCTTGGTGTGAGTGTTTTGCTCGCGGCGCTAGTTCAGAAGGATTAAACGTAATTTTTTTGTTGATTTTCAGGTGCAATTCATCAGACGCAGTAATTAGTTGGTTAGTAAAGTTACACCATTATGTAATTTGTAACATAGTGTATGTAAGTCTTTTTTTACTTTTTAGGAATGTTGCCAAGATCAAAGAATTTGTTTCATGAACTTATTTTTTTTACAAGGAGTCCTAGTATGCCAACATTTCCCTACCTCTTAATAGGAAGACTTAGGATTACTATGCTATGCTGCATTATGCAGGATATTTGATAGGTTCTTTCCCCTTTTTGGCCCATACCGAGGACTCGGCCAGAATTGTATGTGAAAAACTGGCTCCAACCACACCATATGGGACTGGAGTCCAAACGTGTACTTCAAGAAAAGCAACTTAGTAAACCAAATTTATTTAAATTTCTGGAACATGTAACTCAAATTTATTGATCTATTCAGTGATTTTCATAAGTGACAGTAATATTCTAACTGTGAACAAGATGAAAATAATATACTGTATTTGACTAGACTGACTTGGATTTTTCTTATTATTAATTCAAAATCGTGTCCTAGGTTCGTTACATCATTTAATATATAGTAGCATTTAAACACAATTTCATTTAAAAACGACATTCTAATGGCAACACAGTCATTGCATTGCTGTTCGTTTATGCAAGCAGTGACTACCTTCGCAAACAATTCTATTCCGCAAATGTAGGTATGTACTAAGATAGGTGTATTTCAGAATTAATTTAAGGCCTTTTTTTTAACTCGTTGTTGATACAGTAAATTTTTGAGATAAATCTTTCGCACAAAATGAAATGAAAAGAAGCGCAGCTGTTTTATTAATATTCACGAAAAATTAACATTCCTCATCGTTCGTACTTTTTCACCCCTATTGCAGTCGAACTGAACAGACCTGACGCATGCGCTAACTCAAGAAACGTTTCGACTAACATAATTAGACAGTTAATTAAGTATCGTTTTTAAAATGTTACCTGAATATTGCATTTACACACCCGAACCTCGCAACGCACTATTACGATTTTAAAACCAAAGTCCTCTCCTCTCCCTCGATGAAATATTGGTTTAGAATCCTCATAGTTGAGAAGTATTCACAGCATAACAAACAAAGTCCGTTAAATAAATACAATTTAGGTAAATTAGAACTAATAAGTAAGAATGCAAATGATTCAATCAGACTCAGAGTTCTATGAAAAATATAAATACATGAATAAAATATAAGTACAGATTTCAATTAGGGTAATTTTAAATTGCAGAGCAGTTTAAGTGAACGTCAAAGTTTCACTTAAAAATATGACTTACTCTTATTTACTTTTCTATTTAGTAATTCTATTTTTTTACTATTATGAGTCTTTGAATAACATATTTTCAAATAAGCTCTTAATTAAAGGTTAATTACAGAATATTAAATGCTATTGGTTAACACACACACACAACAAATTGCGCTATGGTTACATATACATATACAGTCGAGCCTATTTACTGGAATAGCCAATTTGCCACGAAAAATTATTTTAATAAGTTGGATATTGCAATATTCGGGATCACAGAAACAATATACTATAGTTTGGTACATTGAAAATTTATTTCATTAAAAGTGATATTTTTTTAACCGATATTCCATTAGGCGCGTTCAACTATAGTGGCAATTAACAAAGTTTGAAATTCGAGTCATAAAAATGTAAGAATGAATTTCTGAATATTTCATTCCTCGAATTTAAAAATTCCATGCCTTATTTTAGATCACTTAAAAATAAAATAGAATTCATTTATTCACAGCAATAACTCAAAATAAGCAAAAGAAATTCATCATTGAAGAGTAAAAAGATGGAAACGTGTATGATTAGGAAAACCTTTCTTGAGCAACTAACTTTTAAAAATGAAACATATTTATCAGATAACCTTTCAACAAATATAATGTTATTTTTCTTCCAACTAGTTTTCCACAGTTTATTATTCAAATCAAAACTTTCTCTTTCGACACGTATCTATAATTTGATTGTTCTAATTTAAGCAACGAATATTCTCTGGTATTAAATTCATTATTTTTGGGAACACGTTGGATAAATTATTAAACTTGTCATGGTTACCAGAGCTACTAATATTAAAATTATTTAAAGTGAGTCCAGGGAACTTTCAGATAATAATGCACAGGATGGATTGTCCAGCATCTGTTTATTAAATGCTAGAAAGATGGAATGCGTTAGGAATGGTAGACTTTAGCAATAATCATCGTAAATCAAGCTACGCATCCTATTGAATCTTATAACTAAGCAAATTAAGCATTTTATATTTATTCTATAATGTGTTTATTTATTTATTTTGTTCTTCGTTTTTATTATTTATGTGACGTTGCAATATTTTTTTTCTGGAATACGAGTATTATTAATTTATGAAAAGCTTACGATCTGAAAGTTGGATAGTTAACGGATTGTAGTTGTATTGTAAATAAATTGGTGTTTTTAATATATTTTAAGTACAAGAATTTTCTAATTATTATTTACTCTCATTGTAAATTTAAGCATGATTATCTCAAAATCTTGGCTTGTATTTGAAACGGTATTTCTTAAAGAAAAACAATTCTTTTGAGATAGTTCTGTTTCATACCAAATTTTTTTTTTTTTTACCAGGGTACGCAATTTATTTTTATAATTTTCTTGCATGCAGTCTAATAACTGGATAAAGTTACGTGAATTGTTTATGGAGAAAGAGTAAATGAAACAAAAGCTACCTTAAAATATCAATTGTCTGAATGCACAATTTTTATTGGTATTACTTATTCACAAATTTAATACATATTTTATAAACAAAGATTCAATTTCAATTAATGTTTTCTGTCAAGTACTAAATAGGGTTCATATTGAATCAATGTGTAAACAAACTACGTTTTTAGTAATATGAAATATGTATAGTATATCTGCAAAAGATATATAATAATATAGTTGCAAGCTTTGTTTCTTCTATACTTCCTAAAAAAATAAATACTAAATGTTTATTTAGGAAATTTGAAAGCTCGCAACTTTGCAACTTATACATAAACCTGCAAATAAAGTACATTTTTCTTTCACATACAATAATATTGAAAACAAAAAACTGATTTGACTATCTTATAAAACGATTAGTATTCTCTATTTCTTCTTTAAACATGCTGTAAAACCAGGCATCATTATCTTTAATTATGTAAATAATAATTAATTATGGAAATAAATCTTTAATTTTTAAGTTCAACTTTACTACACAGCTATATCAGGAATAATAGTACAATTACATTTACTTTGTATTAAAAATGACACTGCTGTCCTTATTAGATATTTTTAGAATTGAAATACAATAAAACATTTAACCCAAATTATGCATAGACATTTTTCGGAACAGCTTTCAGTTTGAAAAAGCATAAATTAAGAACAAATACAGTAATGTCTTTTTAGAGTAAAATTTCTACACACACTGTTAATTTTTATCAATACATGCATATTATATTACGCAGAAAATAATATTAACTAGCATATGCTTTGAAACGTGTGTCCATACAGCTTTACCGATCTATTTTTACGAGAAACAGATCGTCTGTACTAAAAGATAAAAAAAATAAATTCTAAAAGACGTTTAGTTTTTCGTATTTTCAGGAAAACAGTTAAGACACATTGTAACAGCAAGTACGGTATACAATTCTATATATATCATCGTATATATTACGCTAATACGGGTTAAAAAAAAGGGCCTTTGTTTGTTTTCCCCGCTTGGCAACAATCCGTTTATTTACAAAAAATAGGCGGAAAAAACATTAATTGCTGTTTTTTCAAATCCATAAATTTAAAATGAGTTGTTGCAATCTCTAGAATATAGTTTGGAACTTTTCGGTTAAACCCCCTAAATTAACGACGGTTTTAGAAATCTCGCCAAGATGAATTTAACAGCTTTAGACGGCTTTAGAAAATGTGGCCAACATGAATTTACCAGCTATATAATAAATCATTAAACAACATTAATTTAATAAAAGTTTCATTTCATGATCATTAGGAAAATCTTGAATTTTCGTTAAAATTCCCTTTTTATCCTACTTTCCCGTAAAATTGAAAAAAAAAAAAAAAGTGCTGGGAAGCAGGCCTAATGCATCGTAAAAATATCGTTAAAATTAATAAAAAGTTTATAAAAAAGTGAAGTAATTAAAAAAGATTGAAAAAAAAAAATGAAAGTAAGGTTTTGAGGTGGGGAAAATATGTCTGTCGGTCTGCCGTTCTGTGTGTTGTTCTGTCTACCCCCCCCCCCCCAATAACTGTCCTATTCAAAATATATATATATATATATATTATTTTTTTTTGTATTCTTGCATTCGAAAGATCTAGTCGACGACATCTACTTTTTATCGGGATTTTTAAGGATTTTCGGATGAATGAATGATTAAATGAATGAGTGAACCAATGAATGAATAAATAAGAAAATAAATATTAAGATAAATAAATGATTGAATATATACATGAATGAGTGAACAAATGAATGACTGAATAAATGAAAGAATGAATGAGTCAATATTTATGAATAAATATGTATTAACCGTATTTGAAGTAATTCAGAAGAAAAGCTAAATGAGATGTATATATATATATATGTAAATTTGAAGTTGGTGTATACGGGAAAGTGGGATCGTGTAGTTCTTGACAGAACTTCTTGATTTGAAATAAAGTTATAGCCTCTTCTTCGTTAGTAGTTAAGTTCCGTATTTTAATATTTTTACCAAGCAGATTCCAACAAAATGGATGGAAAACGGAGTGAATGTCATACAAAATAAGTGAGTATTGATATAACTTTTAAACAAGGAAAATCAGCTCATGTTATTTAAATCTAATAAAATTGGGTAGTTTATATTTCATTTCTTACAACACTCCGTTTCCCTTCTGAAGTTTTAGAGATTTTTTACAGTGCATAATACAAAACAATTTAGCGAAGACATCTGTCTTCGCTAAATTGTCGTTTTTTCTTTATTTTTCAACACTGTTGCTTGTTTTTGTGCCGCTAAATATATTCTTCCCTTTACTGCAACAGCAATACTGCAGAATCTGAATCAATTGATGCATAAAAATGATTTATCGTTCGAATTTCCCTTGGGGCATGGAAGATCTTTCCCGTGTTAATGCAATAATCTCCAAACTAATTATCACAGAGAATGCCTTGGCTTGCAGTGCGTATGTTTATTGTAAAATCTTTTAAGAAACAAGTACTTTATGTTCGGAATATTTATTATTATATATTTTTCATGTAAGATAAAAGACATATTAATTTACATTTAAGTAAGTCCAATGAATTTTCTTTGGTATTGATTTGCTATGATAAATTATTCTTTAAAACCTACAGACAGAAGTTAAATTCTATCAGCCTTTTCGTTTGGTCGTGTTTTTATCACTTTAACTTCAAATATGTTGCATTAGTTCTGTCTTTTCTTTTTGAAGGGAATATATTTAACATTTGCACACTTACGACAGCTTATCACATTTAAAACTAGGAGGCAAAACATTTCTTTTTCAACTTTTAAACTTTTAGAGAGTTTATACATAGTTAATTTTGCTGACGGTGATCGTATGCAATTAATTACTTCTGAGTGAAGTTATAACCTTGAGCGAAACGGTGGTTCATAAAGTTTATAACTGAATGCTTTTCTTAACAACATAGTAAGCTCTGTTTTTCTTTTTTCTCATGTCCCTCTACATTTGTGATTTTAAGGGTAAAGTTACATTTTAAAAAAACTCCAATAACTGCCACATTTACTTTGCAGATATTGCTCATTAGCAATTTCTATAAATCCAAGCAGATGTATTTTACACTTCGAAGCAATATGAGTTTTGTATCTAAGATGGAACAATAAATAGTGAATTGCTAGTTATTTATAGCTGTTTTAACAACTTTTCTGCATGGCATACAATACATTGATTTGGCCACCTCCTTTTACTTCAGAACCCTATTTGTTCTGAATAATTCGTTCTCTTAAATTGCTGTTCAGTGAAACATGTTCTGTGATTTATAGCAATCCATTTTTGAGACTACTACATTTCATATTAATTCTCTTCATCCATAACATCCACAGCGAACCCTTGAGCTCCTACTTTTCGATATAAATTTTTTACATTGTATGTGATGAAGTTTTTTTCTCTCTCTCTCTTATGTTTTCAAATCTTTCCAATATAAATTCGTCTTCTCAATAAAAAAAGGTTTATTTATCAAATGAGAATCTTCTCTGTCCGTTTCGATAAAACTTCATATGGTTGTCTCTGTAAACAAATCTGAACAACTGTTGCTTTATTTCCTGAAATATCAAGTTTTGTTCAATGGTTGCTCTCTTTTAATCTACGAGAGCCAACACTAAACTTCTTCTCTAAATGCTTATTACTAGAAAAATAGACCTTGTTCAATGTTCATCCAATTTAGAATTTTATCCCAAATATTTTTCCGTTGATTTTTTTTTCCTTCTTTCAAACAAAATAGTTTCTTTCAAACAAAATAGTTCTTTCTTACACACATATTTGCAGTAAAAACATATTTTTAGAGCAAACGTGACTTTTGTTGAATTGTGCAATTTATGCAAGCGAGCATGAAACATGAAAATAATTAAAGAAATTCTCAGCATTTTTGGATAGCAAAAGCATTATTTAATGTTTTCACACTGCCTTATTTTACTAGCAAAGACTTTGTATCCTGTGCAGTAGAAATCAAGTTTAAACAGTTTTTTTTTAAATTTGTCTTAAAATAAGTGGATATTGTTATTACCGAAACAATCGTAGTAATTATTTTGAAGGAAAGAAAAAGCGATGCTGATTCTATTTGGTACAAAATTACTAAAACAGAAATATTTCTAAGAAAAACTGAATGTTATTGAAGGAATCCTTTGCTATAGGTAATCAGGAGAAAATGAGACCGTATTTATGTGGTTTACCCATAAGTGTGGTATATTTTAAAAAGGAGTAGTGTTGCATTTTTGCTTAAGGAAGACATTTAATTGAGGGGGGGGGGGGGTAGAAAAGAAAAGAGGGAAGAGACTTGCAAAAAAAAAAATTTCCCTTAAAACGTACAATATTTTTATGAGAGACAGGAAGTTAAGAATACAAAACTGAAAAATTTACTGCAGATAAAAATTTCAACACTATCTTCGTTGAGTTGAGGGGAAAATGTTCGCAACAGTTTTCCCTATTAGTGCTCCTATTCATTTTTTTAAGATGTGAACATACAGTTAATAGTTACAGTTTACTGTTGTTTTCCTGTAAAATTCCGCTTTGTTTCATATTATTTGATCATTAATTCTATTTTGTTCTCAATCTCTTAGTTTCTTAGTTTCTATGATTTTACTAAATAGTTAGAAAAGGATAAAAATGCCTGAATGAAATGATTTCAAAACTTTGGGTCATAATAACGTTTCTTAAAAATGTTTCTTTTCCTACATCTTGGATTAAGACAGTATATTTTGTAATAGAGGCTATATCCTAAACTTAGAAACCGAGCACATATCTGAGTTCGTGTAACAGAAATTTATGTATTGATTGCAAGGTACGCCAGGCGTAAACCCTTTTACAGAGGAAAAATGAAATTGAGAATAGTTTTTAAAAGAAAATGAAAGTTACTCCCTGTTTGTTAAGAATGGGAATGCAGTCGATTATGAAGATTAAGTTTTGGCAGGAAGCTCGAAGTTTATCAAAGCAATTATTTAAGAAACATAATAATGTTTTTTTTACAATTTAATATTGGAGTAAAAACCCATATCTTATTTATTTATTTTTCAAATATCTGACCACTGACTATCAGGCCATTAGGAAGCAAGCTCTCCAATATTTCTTTCCAATGCAGTCCAAACTCTTGAGTGCAAAGCACAAGTCCAGGTGAGCCCCAGCGGCCAGCACTTCTACAGAATCAGACAAAACACATGAAGGTGAAACAGTCAAGTTAATCCGAACAAATGAGCACCAGGTCAGTCATGTCCAGTCAATAGCCTAAACTCAGGCACAGAAGTAGCAGGAGTAGAGTCCGAGACACAGCTTTTAATACCACTTTCCGTGAAATATTTATAGTAGGAGTGTCAGCTGCACCGAAAACATTTTATAGATTTTATTAATTTCAAGATTAGCAGAGTGAAGACGCAGGTCTCTAGAATATGCTTGAAGAATACCAGAGTCGTTCTCCATCTCCTTTCCCCATAGTGCCATAGTCCTCACCGGGACAGCACCCACTGGAAAGCAACCTTTGTCTGGATCCTGCTCAGTAGTTCCCTGCAGCTCTGGACACGGGAACTTCGATTTTCTAGGTTGCTTGCCAATGCCTGAAACACAGAACTTGGAGTGCGATAGAATTACAGCCGTATCAGGAGGGGAGGAGACTGACATCAGGCTGCTCAAAGGCGTAAACGGTTCGCCTAGACTTCTCCATCAAAGTGGGTCGTATATAAGCCGACCATGTAAAAAGTATATATATATATATATCACAGAAAGCGCCAGCATCAGCACCTTGGCTGAAATACAAAAGTGAAGCATCGGAGTAAACGTGATGCCACTCACCAGGAGGGTAAGCGAGTGTTATTGGTTTCCAAAGCAATGGCGAGAAGAGTAGCTCGGCAAAGATCGCTATTCCGCATATTCAAAGCCAAATTCAACCTGACATTGAAAACCGTATACTCCAGTGGATTTTTTCTAGATACGCTTTCTCGTTAATGCCATTATATTGAGTGTTCTCTCGAATAAACTTGAACCCATTAGAAATATTAATAGCCAATATATATCTATATGTATATTCAATTTTTTTCAAGCTAATTTATGATTGCTTATTTTAGCACAATTTGCAATATTTTTTTCTAATGTGTACTCATTCGCAGTTGACACTCATTATTAAATGTCCTTATTTTATTTTACTAAACTCTAAAGCAAAGCGCAAGTGTAATGAATAACAATGTAAAAGTAATTAAAATTAGAAAAAACCAATCTGCTAATGAAAAAATAAACTTTTTAAAAAGTACTTTTCCACAATATAATTAACAAATGTTTAAAACACTGCAAACAAGTAACGATTAATATGCATTCCCCGAGAGCGAACTTTTTAAATATTCAATTTTGATTTTTCGTGAGCAACCTTTTAACACAGTATTTACAATCGATCAATTGTATGGATTCTTTGAATATTCAAAGTGTAATTTTCTATTACAGTTCTTTCTTTCCCCTTTTGCTTTAAGTCAAAAAATTACTAATTAATTGTTCTTTCCATTATTGCCCGAAGTTCACTTAACAACTAATTTATTCATTACATAGAATGTAGCTCGCGATATTGATTGTGAACATTCTGCTAATTTGGAGCCAATGAGAATACAGCAGCTGAGTTAATTGAAATGTTAACGCGTACGTTCTAAAATGATGAATTTGCGACTGTTATACATTTTCCGCCACTATGATTAATTAGAGATGACAAAAGGAGCACAGAGTTAAAAAACAAATGCAACGAGTTCCATTACCATTAAATTTTTAAGTTTCCTTTAACTTGCGTGAATTTTTAATTGAATTAATGAATTGAAAGACATCCATAAGTCTTTTATTCATACATTTGCAAATAAACGCATAATAAACCATAAAGCTCAAGTTTGCAATAAAAATAATACAACTCGATTCAGTATATCGATATACGGATAACTTCTTCAGTGGATAAATGTGACAAAAATAAAAAGCAAACTAGGATTTAGAAAAATATTCTACATAAAATACTAATGAATAAAATTCATTGGAATTAGTTATGTCTACTCTTATTTTCTGCATAAATCCAAAGACCAAACACGATAATTAGGGGGAAGGGGGTGGCATAGTGTTAAGTTTTTGTTTTAAGTGACGTTAAAGATGATTATCCTTTCTTCTGGTTGGAAAATTTCCAAAATTGATTGGGTGATTATGTGGAAAAGTTTTTGATTACATCTCCCCTTAATACTTTATTGTGTATTATCTGTCTACAGTTAGTATATTTAAATATTTTTCTATTTAGTTTCTTTTTTATACATCCTCGTATAATCTACGATAACAATATAGAGAATTAAACATCTATCTATATACAACGTTTTTGTTATTTAATTGAAAGACTATCAAGAAACAATGTTTAAAATAATATAAAGTGACTAAGGAAATTAATTACTTTTAAATGTCGAGAAGAAAAGATTTATGTACGTAATGACATTTAGGTAGCCCTTGCTGCAATATTAAACTAACTTTTAAAGATTAAAGTATAACATTTCCAAAATATTTATTTGCTGAAAATTATCTGGCGGAATAGTATAATTACTCAATGAGAAGTATTTACTAGGATTATTTCTTAATACCCCTTTAGTAACGGATGAGTAAAGATAGTGGTTGATTCGGAAATAAACTTGTATACGAAAGATAATTCGCTCCACTTGTTGCTCCAAACCCTTTTTATTGGAGAGCTCATCTAAAATGGATATATCTGACTTCCTTTAGAAACTTTTGTAACTCAAATCCTCTTGGGGAAACTTAGAAAAAGCATCAAACAGTAATTCTCTATCTTGTAATTGTTTTCCCTATTTATTTATTTTTTTCTTCAACAATAAAGTCTTATCCTAGGGAATTCTCAATTTCCGATACCTTGTGGGTTTTAGAATGACAAAAATCCTTTATTCAAGTATGTTAGAGCACATTCATTTAAACGAACTTGTTCGCAATATAAAAAAAAATATAGGCCAACAACAGAAACAGCCAAGTACCTGTATTTTGTACACATATCTGAATTATGTGATGATTAATAAAAAAATGTTCATTACTGTATTTCATTTAATTATTTATTTATTTAATTTTAATGAGTTGCTGTATTTGGAAAAACAGACACAGTAGGGCATAGAACGACATTTCCAAAAAAATATATTCGGTGAACAGGAAATTGGAAGATATCTAGGCGAAAAAATTCTGAATTTTATGGGAAAAGATAGGTTTAAAAGATTCAACATTTAACCATGTGTTTCTCTCGTCATAAAATTCAAACCAACCAAAGTTTTAAAAAACAGTTTACAGACGTTATTAGGGGGGACATACATATCGACAGACACACACATTTCCCACCTCAAAACCCTACTTTCAATTTTTTTTATTTTTCAGAAATTGCAGGTGATTATTTGCTAATTTATTAAGAAATTTATATGAATCATTTCCCAGTAGTTTTCATTTCTCCTTTTACTCCATAAAAGATTCTTTTCCATGGATTTCCCTTTTCATTTAAGATAAACCGCCACGATTACTACTTTATTTGTTAGATTAAAGCGACGTCTTTAAGAGCGCACAGCCAGTTTTTCGCGTTATATTCTTTTGCATACATGCCAGCGAAAAGCATTTGTGCCAGAATAAATATAAAAAGACCTTTACATTGTGCTACTATTTGATCCTAACCGTTTTTATCCACTATTATATTGAAATATTATTGTCACGTATTTCGTTAAGTTTTTACGACTCATTATATTAATTCCTAATTCGTGAACCAACGTTCATTTATCCTAACCTGGTTTAAATCGGCAAATTTATTTTATTAAATACAATTTTAAATGCAAGGTTTTAGTTCTTAGCTTAATTCAATTTCAATGATTTAGGTATTTCACCTGTCAAATTTTTAAACTGTTATGTATACACTATGCAAAATCATAAGGGCATCATTATTATGTTTCTTAAGATGTGTTATTTGCTTAAGTTTCTCACAAAGTTATATTGAAATAACACTTTTAAAATTAACACTTCTAAAACTTCTTAAACTCAAATATACAACTTTAAAGAGTGATTACACTTATAATGAGAATAAATTAACATCCTAGCCATGGGAAGTTTTGTTAAACTCATTTGGTTTCAGAATATTCCGCACTCTAAATAACCTGATAAACTAGAACATAAAGCTAGATACAAATCGATTACTTACGTTTATGTATAGGAACAATAATTAATATATTCAGTAAACTTCAGGCAAAGCGAAATGTCTTGTTTTAAATAGTTAAATCATTTCACTCCACCTGATCCCAGCTATTCTGATTGTGCCAACAAGATGCTTAATATTAACGACTGCTCTTCATCCAGAACTTATTTATCTTTGCTTTGAATCAGCAGCTTGAGATAATTTTATGTACAATTGGGTTTCGCAAAAGTGTTCAAGTCTATTTTATTGAGCTACTAATAAATTATTTCTTCCGTGTTTATAAGGCAGAATTGATTTATTCATAACGTTCACTTAAGGCCTTCTATGTTCACTTGCACGAAAGTCTTTAGTCAGTCTTTAGCTGGTACCCGGTGCTACGCAAGGAAATCGCCCCAAATCTTGAGGCTCCTCTGTAAACCTATTTTAAGTTTAGTAGTACTGTATATTGTTAATTCTGTAAAACTTTCTTATTCGATCTGTTTGGAAGATAAAAGGTGTGCCATTCGCGGTGTTTTTATTCACTGTAGCTATTCATATTTAGTCTCAGATCTTTTATTAACATATTTTTTGATCAATTCTTGTGCAATAATTTAATTAAAGCATTTTAACTCACGTTTTAAACAGTACATTTTTCTCAGCATAGGATCGGGTAATTTTGCGCTCCCGACGTTGACATCCCTAATAGCTTAGCGCAGACTTCAGTAGTTAAGAGGACTTCAGAAAATCACTTCTATATACGTAATGATACAAGAACAGTTAATGAATTGTGATACATAAGCGTATATTGTTCTTCTAAGAGTCACGCCACTCAATTCACTGGGGGAGACTATTCGAGAAATTACATTTGTGCGTTTTGTAAGGAAAGTCGATGCATTAAAGTATGAAAAATGCATTGATGCGTTTTTTGGTAATCTTAAAGTATATTATCAGTTTTAAAATTTCAGCATATCTTCATATTCCTAGAATTGTACCTACCATGAACAATTACCCCATGCGTATGCTTACCGACTTTCGATAAAGTGTGCTTAAATGAATATTTGTAAATTTTCAATTTCATAAAAACAATAGCTACGCTCTTTCTGTCTGACTGTCTGTCGGTCCCCCCTAATAACTTTTGAACGAAATGTCCGATTCGAAAAAATATTTTTGCATTCGTAAGAACTGGATGAGGATATCTCATTTCTGTATTTTACTTCTTGATTTGAACCATTTTTTGTTCAGTTTTGAAGAGTTCAAAAATTTTTACCATTAGCGCCTATGGGCAAAAATGAAGCAAATTATGTAAACTCTGGGTACAAGATCCAAGTTCCAATGAACAAGCTCACTGGGAGAAGTTCTTGGCGTGAAATATAGATTTGAACAATTTTTCAGTTCAAAAAAAAAAAAATAACATTAGTGCCTACGGGAAATTTCAATCCCATATAAATCCTGATCTAACCGACGGATTTACTTGCAACAAACTATATCGGAAAGAGAACATGTACAGATACGAAGTTCAACAAGAACTAACGAGCCTATTCTCCTATGAAGTTTTTTTATTTTATGAAATTTTCAAGAATATTTTTGAATTAATGAATGATTCAATGCATAAGTGAAAGAGTGAATGAACAAACGAGTGAATAAATGATTAAAAAAAATAAAATGAGCGAATAAACGAGCGACTAAATGAAAAAATAAGTAAATGAGTGAATAAATACATGAATGAGTAAGTGAACGACTGAATAAATGAATGAATGGATGAATGCGTATTAACCGTTGAAAAAGGTATATTTGAAGCAATTAAGAATTAAAGCTAAACGAGAAAGAGAGAGAGAGAGATAACTAGATTATAAATTTGAAGTTTGGGTATACGGGAAAGTAGGCTCGTATAGTTCTTGTTTGTTATTGAAAATGTGAATTTAGTTCTTCGCGTATTTCACTGATTTTTTATGTATTGTAATCGGTTTGTTGCATTAAATATGATTTGATTGCGCATTTTATAGTTCATTTTGTTTTATTAAGATATATCACCTTCAGAAGAAAGTAAAATTGAACACTCATTTAAGATAAAAAGATTTAAGGAAGTTACATTTTAGTCATTTCCTGAACTCAAAAATTGATTTTAATTCTAGAATTTACAATGGGAACTTTTACTTTACAATAAAATTTTAAATTAAAAAAAAACAACTTCCAGTAGTACATATCTGTTCTTACTATAGCTAATTAAAATTCATGTTTTCTCTACAACCCCTTCTTATTAAGAGATAATTATTTTTTACACAGCTATGAATTTTGAAACGTATTAACTATTCAACTATTCGTGCATTCCCTTGTTCTATTTCAATGCAATGAAGAAAATGTAGGAAATATCATCGAGTAAATATGTATGATATCTTAGTTGAAATTTGCGTAATTTTAATTTTCGTTTTCACGTGATGTTAATTTTAATTTTTAAAACATTCTGTTTGCATTTTTCAGAGATTTATATCACTATTTCTTTTTTTTTTAAATGCCGTAAGTTTTAGGCAATGCATCTATTTATATTTCATGGTGTATTTTCTGAACGGCTGTTCTCATTATAATTCTGATCTTTATGTTTTTTTTAAGTTTCGGACATTTTTCACAAAACAAAAATAGTTTTGGACCTAAGTAAACATCAAATGTAACGTTTATTAGCAGCATATTGCTTTTAACTAATCTTTGCGAATGAATAAACCATTCTTTCAAAATGTATGGAATGGAATAAGCGTAAAATGTTGTCTTCTTTTAAAAAATTGACATCGTTTTTAAGTTACGGAAGCACGCATTCTTCCGTAAATGTTAACTCGTTTTCAACCTTCAATTGTGAATAGGCATTTTTTTCATAAACATTTCTGAAGCATCGCTATTCATTCATTATCCAGGTTTTTATTTCTTTGCTCATTCTGTATAAAAAATCTGGGAACGGAGTAGATCTCCCTTTTAGTGGTAACAACAGATGCGACGCCGTCCATAGGAATCTTTCATTTGCCAGCAAATGAAATGAACAACCGCTGTCCCAACGTCACATCCCATTCCGAGCACGAATCAGAAGAAGTACTTCTCGATAGCGAACTCCGCAAGTGAGTTGCTGAAATAGATGAGAAGTAGGGATAAATAAGATTTGTCGCTCTAAAAACTAATATCTTTCAACGGGAGTGATTTTAGGCTGAATCGGAGCAGACACAGCTACAATACACCGCGAAAAAACACTAAATGGTTGCTAAAGGTGAGTTGACACATCAGCTAAAATGAATAATTTTATTCAAAAAAAGTTGTTACTAAAAATGAAAATACTTATCTCACAATGAAAAGAAAATGGAATATTGTTCTAGTATTTTGTAATTCTTTCTATTTGTTTGCTTTATTTTTTCTCTTAAACTACCTTTTTTTTAAAAAAAAAAAAAGGTGTCAAAATACCCATGTTAAAGTAATAATACTTGCAACAGCGTTTACATCATGTCCCAAAAACAATTTTTCAAGATACATGTCTGCGAAACTGACCAAGTACAATTAAGCCCCAAATTCTTTTAGTTTCACATCACCTAAGGTCAAACGATATACTTTGGCCAAAATAGACAAAATGTCTTTAAAATAGTGAACCAGCAATAACACCTCCAACTAGAACACGCGCTTTAAACAAAGCACTGTAAAAGGAAAAGTCAATCCTAATCAGGTTACTTATCTTCCATTGGTTACATTGACCAATAGCGTTGGTTTTAGCTATTACATATATATACTATATATTTTTTAAAGGTTTAACTCAACAATATTTGTGAGCATTCCTGTTACATGATTTTACAAGAAAAAAACATCTCAACTTGTCACGAGAAAAAAGTAAAACACATGTTTAAATTATTACAAATATTAATAAATTAATTAATTTAAAAAATCAGCATTAAAAGTGCAAAGTATTTTGATGACTTTGCATTCATAAGCTCACATAAAGTTTTGGAAAAAAGTATTTCTCGTGATCCGGAACATGCGCCTGAAATTTTTGTGCTTTTACCGTTGATTTTTTGCGTTTATTTGTCGCAAAAAAAAGTAAATTATTTACTTTAAAACGAACTTGTTACTGGTCAAAATGATCCTTACTGCATTTATCATTCAGTAATAACTAAGTAATATATTTCTATTTTGTAAAGTATTCTTCACATTATAATAAAAATTATGCGCTAATATAAAAGATGTTTTGAAAGTATTTCTTTATGCCTCTTGGAACCTTTATTACTCTACATAAGGCAATGTTACAGAATAAAGACGTTTGAAATTACTATCATGTCTCGACTTTTACTTTCATTAATTTGGCACACGGTGTACGTCGAGAATGGCTCACTAATTCGAAAAGGAATGAAATTGCGTAGTGCATATCCTTGAGCTTATTATTAGTTGGGAGGGAACTCATAATCTCAAGGCAATGGATAAAAGCAATGGCTGGAAGGTAAAATCAGTGGCTATTTCCTAAACTTACTAAGAAATGGCAACATCGTGACAATAATCTGGTGGAAGATTTATAGGGAATAGTTTTGTTAGAAATATGCAAACGGATGACTTCAACATGGAATACAATTCTTCGCTTATCCGTGTACATGTAAGATAATTGTTTTCAATGAGTAGGATATTTAAATATTGTTAATTAGAGAACATTCAGGAGGAAAACGAAAGGTTTTAAAAAATAATAAATTGCATTAGCGTCTTTTAAACTCAAATTTGAATAACTGAGGAAAAAATGGTAAAGATCAATATACGGTTAAGTACGCAATTATCAGAATAATAACGTTGAAAAGAAGTCACTTCCATGGAAATAAAAGATAATTTCTAAGAGAATTTAACAGAAATAATTGATCGTTAAAACAAAAATAGTTTCAAAAACGGGTAACTTTAGCGCTATAATGTGATGGCTGTATTCAACAGAAACATCGTATCTGATTCAATCGAATTACACCTTCGAATTTGAACGTCAAAATTGCAAAAGACAAATCTGTTTGCATTTGATTTACATAAAGTGTTGTGCACGTATACCCTCGTTTGTCATTCTACAACCAATGAAATCTATGCTCAAAGTTTAATTACACTATTCTGAAGCGAAAAGATATTTTCAAGGAGATATAATTGCCTTTTGTTCAACAGCGTAGGTGTATAAACCGCTTCTCTTTCCTATTCATACCATTATTGGACCCACTTCACACACCGAAAAATTTATAAAAATGTATACTATCTTGCCAATGTATTTCAGCAACATCTTAAAAGAATAGGAAAAACACTTCATTTGTCAATTCTTTGCTATAACACAGTTAAAATAGATAACGCAAATTAGCAATTCATGGATGAAGCTTCTCACGTTTGGTATTAAGAGAAAATTATGAATCTGTGCACGTCATTTTGCATACTCTTACTGGAGGCTGCGTCATAACAATGCTGATTTGATGCAATTCGTAGGGGAATTTCCGATAAGATTGATGAAGCCAGTTTCTGATGTAAATTGTATAAACTATAGGGCTGTGGTCACTCGACACTTATTATTCTATGCATGTAATTGTATTGCTTCAAATTCAAAAGTTTATAATGAATAAGTAAAATGTTTTATTCATGTCAAGTGCAATGTAATAGCAATACATTTTGGAAGTGTATTATTATATATTCACTGAATACACAGTTTGAATATGCCAGTTCACATTTTTTAACCATCTTTCACAAATCAATTCAAGCACATTGAAAACATTTACTTTATGTACAAAGTACAGGATATTGGCACAATATCTGTCGTTACCAATACCTAAAAATTGTTAGCTGTTTTTTTTAGGCAGTTATTTTTTTTATGTAAACAAGTAGAGTATATTTAAAGTTAAGATGTGTAGATCTTTATTCTATTAGACCTGCGTCGTTGAAACTGGCATGCGCGTTAAATGGACCATGAAGAAAAGCAATTTGCAATGATATACATATATATATATATATATATATACCTATACGCATATGTATCTTTATGGGGCGGCGGGAAACAGAAATTTCACAAAAAGTTATGCAAGGAATAGAAATCGACTCTACGGAAACCATTCGAATGAATTTCGCGAAATTTGGTTCAAAAACCACACGTGATGCACTACACGTTTAATCGATTATTTTGATAGTGAATTTTTCTATATTATTAGTTCAACTTTAAGCAGCACTTTTGCATAAACTTAATAAGTAAATAAAGCTAAATGGAAGAAAATACTTTTCTATTTTTACACAATTTTAAACACCTAAATCGAGTGTAGATGAAATTTGCTCAAAATGCGCACGAAAAATATTAGTACATAGTAATTCTTTTTCTTTAGTACATCTAAGCATTTCTTAGATCTGTAACTTCATCGTCAAGTAACATAAGGCGATTCGTAAGAGAAATGTAGCTTAAAGGTAGACGACAATTGCTTCATATTAATCTTTTTTTTTTCAGCGGTTGCTAAGAGAACAAGAGAAAATTTCACGTACTATGTCATTTCAATTTTATTCTTCTTTACGTTAAAGCGGATTGATGGTATTTGACAACGATTGATTATCAGCGCTTAGTCATTATTATTTAAAAAAATATGTCAATGTCAGGTGTCGTTGTCAAAAGCTGGGGAATACGTCAAAAAATGATATTGTAAATAAAATATTAATAAATAAATGCAACATAGACAAATAAAATAGAAAGTTTTGTTGAAATAATAGCTAAATGCTATTATATGGACTGGATATTTAACATTTAACAAAAAAGAAACAGTTTCTTGACTGATGTGACTATTTTGTGTCTTTCTTATCTTTTGTGCCTGTATAATCAATTTTTAGAATGGGACGTTATGCACATAAACAAATAATTTAACTAGGAGGGAATAGGGCGGGATAAAAATTTTGTTAAGTTAAATGCAAGGCCTGAAATTTTAAGAAGAAAATTATAAACTGTAAACATTTTATGGAGGGAGCTTTTTATAGAAAGGCGTTGATAAATCAATGAATATGTTCCTTTTCTGCCAAAAAAAAAAAAAAACGTCCGAACTACAAAAAGTATGAAATATGCAATAAGACATTTGCGTGTGCTATAATTATCGAGCAGGATTGTTTCCAAAATTTAGTTTTTACTTTTGAGATGGAGAATCTCTAAGTATTTGGCAGTTGCATACTAAATTAAGATAGACACACGTGTACTGACTTTAAATGCAGTTCTCAATTTATATTAATAACATTATCGTATATTATTTAAGGGAAAGATTTATCACTCATAATGCCTAGATTGAAGACCAGTTATGATTAATTGATGGTGCTTTAACATATTAAACAAGGCACTGAAACAAATTGCTTCAGGTATTTGGGTCCCTTGATCATGTTGTAGTAAAGCAATCCTACCTAGACATTTTCTTCTAAACTAATGCGATACTTTACAAAATCTATGTAAAATACGGTACAAACGCTGTAAAAAAAGCCCCGAACTTGAAATGTTTTTTTAAATATTAGTACCATGGAAATGGATTACAGAATAGAAAGCACTTTCCTGTTTCCATCGTTATTAATAATAGCAATTCCATCGTTATTAAAATTTGCATGGTTGAATGCAAACATATTTTTTCTTTCTTGTTCTATATTTGATGGTATTTATTATGAGATCTATAACGAAATTTAATTGAATTAAAATGAAAAGATTTCTGTTCTGACAAAGAAGAAATATTGCATCGGTAATGAAAACATTTCTGTTCTGGCAAAGAAGAAATATTGTATCGATCAACCAAGAGTAACGGTGATACACTTCAAAGAATCATCAACTCGGTAAGCAAAGTTGAAGTTTTAATAATATTAAAGTAGTAAATCATATTTCCAATGTGAGCATATTTTTCAATTTCATACCAATGTTTTTATTTTTATACCCAAATAAATAATTGAATTGGGTTCAATTTTCAATCTCTTCTGATCTAAAAATAAAGCACGTTGAATGATATTGTCCCTCGTATTTAGTATGGAGTTTTTTTTTTTTTTGTAAAAATCGATATTAAATATTACGATGTTCAAACAATGTAGACATTGTATTTAGTATTCAACTCATTTTTATACCTAATATTACAGAAACTTCTATTGTACTTTAAATAAAATGAAAATAATTTACTTTTTGGTATAACTAGAGTAGGTATTAAATAAAATAAATGTTCTCAGTTTTCTTATCATTCTTAGAATCAGAGTTTAAGTAAAAGTAACGGGAAAACCGCTAAAAATTTTCTTACTAACAGGGAATTCATCTGATAAGATTAAGCAGTCGCGTAAAACAATTGTTTGGTAAAGTAGCATATTTCGCATAGTAAGAACTTATAAAAAGTGTTTGCATTTGAAGAAGCAAGAAGAGAAAACGGTTTTGGACTCGTTTTAAATTTCAACAGTTAGGAACATTTTATTTTCGTTCAAGAGAAGTCGCTTCCAGTTATATTTAAATGTTACTGCCCCAAAATAGAAAATTTAATAATGTGACTTAATTATATTTATAAACCTCGTTTCCCATAGCAATAAAAATAAATAATCAAGAAAAAAAGGCTTAACGTCTCAGAAAAATGTTTTAAGAGCAAAATTAACTCAAAGAAAATATGTAAATACAAAAATTATTTAAAATAAAGCAGGCTAAATAGAAAGAAAAAAAAAGACGTTGAGGTGATGAGATAGTTGAAATATTTATCTGCAGCTCTTCTATCTGAATTCCCCCCCCCCCCCCCAATAAAAATTTTGTAGGTCATTTGTTGCTCTAAAAATCTCGGAGATTACACCTGGTTGCCGTTTTCCATTTCCTTCCGGAACGTGGTCAAGTGTAACCTCGAAGTATCAAATTTTAAAAAAATAGTCCTCAATTATTGGAAATATTTTTTCCAAATTAAAATGCACATAGTTTTAAAGGCAATTAGTTCATGATTATGAAAAAGTCATTTAAGAATTCATATCGCAGTAACAAGTTGGCAATTTGATATCAAAGTTGAACTATGCCAAACCCTGGTTACACTTACCCCACTTGATTCCCCCTAATAAATACGTACATATGTGTAATTTAAAAAAAAACTTATTAGTAAAAAGAGTGATAAGAAAGGCGGAAATTCTAAATTTAAAAGTAACACCATATAAAATACAGTCGTATAAAATAAAGCCATTTTATATAATTATTAGTTAATATAATTATATAGTTAATTTTCAAAAAAATATCCTGTAAAATGCTCTTGTTAATATACTTATGGAAAAATGTTACGCTCCCAATTTGAATTCTAAAAGGTAAAAATTAATACAAGAATTTATTTATAGTCATCTAATATGATTACTTTCTTTATATATTATTTACTTTGTATACTTATATATATGTTTACACAAAGCAGTTACATTCACTATTTTCTATACTGCCATCTTAAGCTGACATTTTCTTTTAAACGTTTCTTTTTAATTACGGATAATTTAAAATTTTTAGGATGTAGTTCTAACAATAATATTATAAATATTAAAGATATCATAAAGATATCACTTCTAGCTTAAAAAATAACAAAAATAAAGAAAGAGTTTAGATCAATGAACAGTGAAATAAAAATTACAAAATTGTCCATTGCCAAAAATTAAGCTTTTGAGATACTTATTCTCTTGCTTGGAAAAGCAAAGTATCATTGCAATTCACACCAATCGTTCACATTTTTGTATATCTTATCTTTCTCACGATGAAATTTGGTTCCTCATTGTGTAAATTTTAATTTAAAAAATTAATTAATTAAATAAGTAGAAATGTATGTCAACTTACGCGTCCTGGTTGAATTACATATCTGACTATCAAATGGCGACCTCTTTTTCCAAAAGTAAGTAATTTATGGCAAACACATTTTATTTTAAAAGAACAAAAAATTTTAAACAGTAATGTTAAAAAACAACACAGTAATGCGTTTAAAATTTTAATATCTTTGTGTCCCAATTCAAAGATGGATTTTAGAGCGCCTTGGCAAGGAACATAATGTCGTTGAAGTTATAATCCCAGTGCTTTTAGTGCAACCTGATATTCAGCAACGAGAGTTGGGTTGCTGTAAGAGCATAATTACGCCGACCAGTCACTCACGAACATATGACACGCGGATTTGCTTAAAGTGCATAAAGTGACATTTGTGTCGATGCTTGAGCAGATACTCGATATTCAAACTGTCATTAAAATAATGTTTTGTATTGTAATGTATGTTATTTCATTGTTGAAAGACCCAAAATTTCCGATTAATTTTCGTTGGAATTACACACCTTTAGTTGCTCATGACAACAGAAATTTAATTACGTTTGCCTATAAAGTCTAATATTAACCTTGAATCTCACTAATCTATTTTAAAAGCTCCAATTTATGTAAATAATTCGGCTTTATACTAATGCATTTAAATTTACATTTAGATTATTAAGATGTGGTTTAGATACGGCGTGATTAAAATAAAAACGAGTAAATATTGAATTGTTTTCTTTCAAATGCACAAAAAGACCGCAAATTCAAATCTGCAGTGATGTTAGCTTTCTAAACATTCTCTCAAATTATAGCTAATGCTACTCTCGAGGTGGTACTACGTAATGATCGTAAAAAGAACTAGATAGATCCACATGATACTGTATAAAAGTGGCACCCGGGATTTTGCTTTAGTGAGGAAGCAAACACATATGAGGCACCCAGAAGCAAAGGGATATAAGTGACAAAGTTGAAAATTTGGAGATAACTGGTGCAAATGATACAGAAAGCACCATTTTATATAGCGGCTAGAGATATTAGTGATAGCTCTAATAAGAGCTCCGCCCCAACGTGATTTAGAAAAAAAAAATAGCATTTTGGGCCCCATAAGATCTAAACTTTGAACGCGTGTTTCTTAGAATAGTTTTTTTGGTCACTTACATCCCTTTGCTTCTCACTACCTCATATCAGATTTCATATTCAGAAAAAATTCTAAAACCCTTTGGGGAAGGAAAGAAAAGGCTCCACCTTGAAAAAATTCGGCTGTGAAAAAAATTGGGCATGTGAAGTCTTTCGAGTTAGTTTAATTAATTATGATATTTCCAATAGTTGACAAACCACCCCCACCCCACCCGCGGCACCTTCAATGTCTTTCTGACCCACTGCTGCGATGCTCTGCCACGCGATTCAAACATCACAGTCGTCTCAATCTGTGTCGATGGTAGGGGAATACCATGTAAAAGTGGACATCTTTGGGAAACATTAAAATGAAAAAATTTAACAAGTATTACTTCCTTATGTCTTTCGGGATACAGAAGTTATTTACAAGCACTCTTCCTACCCCCTTGTGAGAAAAAACTTCTTCACAATAAACAATTTTTTTCTTTTCTGTTGCGTCAGTTACTACTTTTTTTGTATTCATAAATAATTAGCCTAACACCAAAGAATAACACAACTGTACATCTTTTTAAACATGCAGTTTCTATTTCATTTAAATAAAAATTTCCTTGTCACAAGTTCATAATTCACAGATTTTTTAATTTGTTTTGTTTTTCCAGTACATATGTCTATTTTATTATGCGTCAGTTACTGTAAAATGTGTTTATATATTTTTTCTCATTACGAGTAGAATAACAGACTTTCAAATAAGGACGAATACTAGTGCAGTAATGTATCTATATAAAAAGACAGGAAAAAAACTATTTCATATTTAATACTTTATTTATTCTAATTTTTTAAAGTTAACTTTGTGCTTCCAAATGTTGCGTCAGTTACAGTGGAATGCACCTGGTGTGACCTTTCATGAAGTATTCTTATTTTCTATTGAGCACTTGCTTTAAGTTGAATACCCAGCTAGAAAAAGTTTGCACAAAAAGTGCAAAAAAAAAGTGCACAAAATGTGAGCGTATTTGGCACCTCTGATTGTGCATAAAATGTGCAAACTGAATTATGCATAAAAAGTGCACAGCAATCATGCATAGTAAAATTTTGTGGCGCCATCTATGGGTCATCCGAGTAGCCTTCCCTAGCGTGTGAATGAATGAGACAGGATCTGGGTTTGAACTGACGACCTCTCGTTTACCAATCCAACACTCGAACCACTGCGCCACAGCTTCTGCTACTTGCGGAAGAAGTTATGCTATGCAATGTATTTACGAAGTGGATCATCTTGTATTAGTTGCGCTAGGGAGCAATGAAGATGAAGAAATCTAAGCTGTAATAGTTGTTGTAAATTAAGTAGTTTTTATTGTTCAGTGACATTCAACAAAGTATCTAAAGAAACGGATAATGATATAGGAGATTTGTCTAAAGTTTTATTACGTTACTGATAATGGACTATCTGACAATTTAATGATTATTTTACAAAATGATATAATATTACATAAATTCAAATAAAATAATATCTTTTTAATGCAGTTATTTGGTCATATCTTTTTTTCTTTCTTTCTTTTTTTTTCTCGATTTAAACATAATATATATTTTAAATAGCATTAAAAAAATCCCTATTGAAAGAGTGCAAATTTAAAATGTATTATTTCAATATAATCTACATCAATGAAGACATTTATTAGATATTAATGGGCTACGAGATGACTACTTAAATTTTTTTTCCATTATTATAAGCTATTGAATTATCCAAATGTAACATAAAAAGTAATAATGTATGTTATCAATTAAGAAAAACTACTTTTTTTTTTTTGGTGTGAAATTCGATCTTCTCATAGTCTTAATGAAGCATCAATGGGGATATAATATTAATAAAAATTATTATTATTTTTTGTATTGAATTGAAAAGTAGACTTTTTTGGGCATTTCACACATACACAATTTTTGCAAAAACATACAATTGCAAGCATTGTTATTGTATGCACAAAATGTGTACTATTTTTAAAGCCTTGATTGAGCCCTGAATAACATGCAAAAGTAATTTTTTTTTTTTTTTCATTTGGTTAAAAATATTCTCATGAGCGATAGTTCATGAAAAATTTAGAGATTTTCTCATACCCTGATGAATGTATATACATAATAAACCAAGTAGTAGTTAATTATGTGGTACAAAGAAAGAAAGCCATCAGTTTGGAAAAAAAAATTGAAGTTTTTGAAGAATTGAACCAGACTTGTGGTTATAGGTAAGATAAAAAAAAAAATGCACAATTTTCGCAAACAAATATAATATTACAAATATTTTGTGCAAAAAATTTGCAAAGTTTTTATAATCGCAGAATATGCACTTTTTGGTGTGCATAAAAAGTACACAAAATTTGCTCAAAAAGTGTATACTTTTTGAAGTATTCAAAAATTATTCACTTTTTGTGTACAAATTGTGTGCAATGTATAATGTTGTGCAAAAAAAGTGTACACATTTCTAGCTGGGTATGCAACTGACTTAGAAGATATTCCGGGGTTGTCCGGTCCCATTCGTCCGCTTTTGTTGCTATTTTCCGCTCTATAACAAAAAAAAAAAAATCTTGAAATTTCTTGTTTAACGTTAAACAGCCTAAAAAAATCTATACTTCTTACTTTCCAACAATCTATGAAAAACAACTCACTGTATTGCCGATATTTTAGTGAATTTTGAAGACATTTAGTTGAAATTTTTCTTAATGAGTTTCTCTGTATACTTGGTTATGACGCTGTAAAAGTTAATTTTTTTCTATCTGTTGCGCATGCGCAGTAAAAAATGAATTCATTTAAGTACTCATATTTTTTCTAATATTTCTTTCTCAACTTCCTTTACGTTTTGTGAAATTTTGTACAAAACTCTGCGTGCTGTAGGCCAAAAACATGCTGAGGAAATTGGCATTTTCAAAGGTAATGATTATCACTTCGCGAATAACAATGGCCAGTTTTTTGAAAATAGGTCGAAATATTTTATAAAGCAAGTAAATTTTTCTGTGAAATTTACAGCTTTTTTTAAGCATTTTACGAGACCGGACGATCGATATCTTCTCTTTTCTTCAACTGACTTACGGCCCCCTAAATGAATTCGTGACGAAATTTTTACAGGAAAGATTGAAGTGAAGCATGCCTTTTATATGACAGAAGTTATAGAATCTTTTCTCAGGTATTTCTGCAGAAAGTTGAAAAAACATCTAAAAAACTGTTCAATGAGTTTTGGATGTTTAGTGTATTAAGTATGCGTAAAAAAAGAAATTGTGAGTACTTCAATTGACAATACAATAATTGAGAAAATATTTTCTTACTATTTATACTACCTAACTCCTTAAAATTGTTAAAAAGTTATTATAATATTTTTTATATCATTTGTTTATATTTTGTGCATCATAAATTTGATTCCGATTTAGATTTAATCTTGCCAGATTATAGGTAAACTTAATCGCAATTAGCTGTACTCCGTAAATAAGATTAGTGTCAAAAGTTTTGACGATAAGTCTGAGCTTCCACATTTACCAATGATAATCCGGATTGACTTATCGATGATAAGTCAATCCGAAGTCAATCCGGATTAAATGTTTAATGCGTGCTAAAAACCGTTGTCATGCGGATGATACTAATGCAGTTTTGCTGAATGGGGAAAAACATGTTGGTTCAATTCCGTTTTATGAAGTATATCATCAAGGGTGCCGATATGTATTACGAACAATAAATTTTATTTTTAATTTTAATATAAAACTACTTCATTAATCATCTGTCTATTAATATTTTCGAACCGGCAGCGTAGCGTAGTGGTAAGGCACTGGCGTTGTATGCCCAAGTTCACATAATCAAACCTGGTCGAAGTCGGTATATTTTCAAGATGCAGAAAATCGTCAGCGCCATGTCGTATGATCATGCGGCATGTTAAAGATCTATTGAGTATCTGTTTGGTACTCATCTATTTGGTTGGCTTGCGTAGTCTCAGCTAAATAAAATTCCTAGTGCAGTTTCGCATCTTAAGAACTCAGGTGCCGCCATCTAAGGGGAAAATAAGCGTCAAACTTTATAAGAGGTAATGGCATCCGCCGTTACTGATGCTACTTGAAAGAATAGATGGTGGTTTCCGGGGAATGCACTAGGTCTGCAAAGGCTAGTGACCATACGCAGCCCCATTAGAAAGATTAATATTTTCGGAAATTTTGCTACATATTTCATGTTATTTTACTGGTTATGCAGTTTTTTTTTCACCTTTCTTGAGAACTGAAAACCCAAAAATTTGCTGCCATATTGTAGCATAAAAATATGGCAGTTGGAGGGGAAAAAATGAAATTAAAACAATGAATTCCTTTAGTCCATATTATCAATTTACAAATACAATAAATTTGGAAATTTATTATATGTCTATAGTGTATATATTATGTATTTTTAGTACTTGCATGAGGAAAAATGCATGAACAATGTCATGTCATAGTAGGTATTACAGTAAAATCTCGATAACCCAAGAAAACGCGAAAACATGTCGAGATAAACGGATGTCAAGTTACTGAGGTTTCGTAATTTCAATTGTTAACGTTGGTTTGTACTGTTATTTACTTACCATTCAAGTTATGAAAGCCAATTTCATTGAATGTACTAATCCCAATTTATTATTTATCGATTATTATTAATATTTTGAAAAGTTACATTATAAATAAATGAATATATAAACATAGTACATCAAATCAGAACACCTCATGTGAAAAAAATCCATATTTTTTTTTTGTTTTTCTCTCTGAACAGAAAACATAAATTCCTCAGCGATGTTAGGTTTACTAATTTTCAATTCACTTTTTCCTTGTATTTGTATTTGTAGAAAGCGCCGAATGACATCTACAGCTTTTAATGCCTCGCGCCTAGACGAAGCTGCAACTTGGTCATCTTCATCTGAACTTGATCCGTTTTCAGCATTTAACGGATTTGCAGTTTGATTTATAGCTTTCTAAGATATCTTTATCTTCTAGAGGTCCTGTAGTAATCAGTTCAGAGTCAACATTGACATATTCCTCACAAATGGTGAGGCTCCCCAAGGTACAAGGGGAATAGGGGAATCTTCCAGGAACACTTTCCAGAAAAGAATAGATTTTTTGACTAGGAAACATCACTGTAAAAATCTCAGAATTTTACACCGTGAAAAAATGCCGGAAGAAAAAAAATAACAAGACTACAAAATGGAGGTCGACTTACAGTAGTTCCTGGAAATTGTGTGTCAAGTTAGAGTTTTTCGCCCGTTGAACTAAGCATTGGGCCAACCATTAGGGGAGGGAAATGTCGACTTACCGAGGTAGTCGACTTATCCGCATGTCGAGCTACCGAGGTTTCACTGTATAAGCATCTTTAACAGGATGTTGTCAATGGTTATCACACCTAAAAAAATAGCAGCACTGTTAGAAATTTCATCATGAAATTACTGTTAAATAGCCGGCAGTCTCTCTATCTAATTGACCGTTAAATTTACAGTTTGGAGCATTTTTGGATCTTTACGGGTTCTAAGCAATTTCCAATCAGCTTGGTTAAAAAGCCGTAAATACAAAAGTTTACGGTTTCATAACCATTTAGTAGCACTTATGATACAATACTGCAGGCTATGGTAATTAACTATATGCGTAGGATCTTCGAGGCGTAGAAATAATTCATAGCAATTATATTGTGGCGGACGACGAGGTGCGATCACACGGTGGAGCAGGAGGTCTGCTGGACACGGAGATAGAACCCCAGACCTACACTGTGGAAAACCCGTTCTTCCATGCTTTGCCAAGAGGTACCTACTGCAGATGGTACCTCTTGGATGTCCAAGATTTTGAGAAGTTTTTTTATTCTAAGAAAGATAAAAATGCAATATCTAAAAATAATTAAATGGGATATGTTTCCACAACCAGTTTTTTATGCCTATTACTAACTTCATCTTCTCTTTATTTCAGATAAGAAAGGAACTATACAATATTATGCGACGGAATTCTAATCTTCACACTTCTTCGATTCATAACCAAGATGGACGTAAGATTCTTATTGACTACGAGACCTAGCTGCCGCTCGTAAATTACGGTTAATTAAACGTTCTTTAGGAGAAACAGTGAATAAACGATTTTTTTCACAATCAGCGGTTTGAGTACCGTTTTTTTAATGGTTATTCGGCTGTTGTAATTAAATATGGTAAAATAACAATCAAATAAATTGTTATATTTCTATTTTTTACAAAATTTTTTAACAGTGTGGAGTCAAACCGATTATTGTCTGTTACAGATCTAAGAAACAAACTGTTGCACAAAATACCTCAATCGTCAATAGTCAGCTTACAGATTCTTATGACATCAAGATCAGTTTATCTGCATCTTAATATTGAATTTCGTATAAATAATGAAAATTCTTAAGAAGGTGCGGAACTATTTATTGCAAGGAATTCATTTACCGGACCACAGCAACCACTGCTAAATACATTTTTGTACTCTTTCGTTAGTAAAAAGATGCCTAAATTTTACTATGAACCTAATTTTTTTATTACATGGCGGATTTAATGTGTCACTACAATAATAGCATTTCAGTAAGTTAAGTACCTAGCTGCAACTAAAAATCCTATAAAAAACAGCAACTAATAGTAAAATAATTTTATAAACCATTGTTATGTATCTTTTCAAATTTAAATGGCGGGTTATTGTTGCAGAAAAAGTATTCACTCTTTTAAAAAAGCATAAGAATTCATATATTGTGCAATGCGTAAAAAGTGAAAAATTAAAAGTTTTCCAACAGCTGCTTCGAAATAACAACGAAAATACTTTCTTTAAAATGCTATTTTACGTTTTAGGCTTCATTTGCCATGATCAACTGTTCATACTGTAACTTTTAGTAAATATTCCAAACATGTAATCACCACTGGAAGAACATAGTTAATGAATTTAACAGAAACATATAAAATGTATCCTAGTTTTATTGCTATTCACAAAATATTGTTCATAGTAATATAAGTATATAACTTATTAGCAGCATAAATACATCTATTTTTATTGTGTGATTTAACCCGAGAGAACGCGCGGGGGTCATTTTATGACCCCAAGCTATATCCAAATTCCAATTCCTAGAAAACTAGCCAGCTGCTTATTCCTTTCTTATCAGTAGCTGAGTTTCTCCCCCCAATCTACCTTTTGTTAGTGTTTTGAAAGTATTTCAGGCATTTTCACGCCCCCCATACCCGTTTGGTTAGTTAAAATCATACTTTAAAAATGATCATAGCAAAATCATATGTTTCTCTAAGAATTTCATGTTAAAAATAGCAATAATACAAACTGGGATATTTATTATAAAGTTCACAAATACTTACAAGTATTAAAAACAATTATTTAGCACTATTTTTATGAAATTAGTTACTTAGTTTATAGACGTGTATAAAATTACCTTTCATTACTAGCGCAATACATGAAGCTAATTTATTCTTCCCGTATCGCCCTTTAAAATTAATTTATGCATCGCACTAGTGTTTATATGTAAATTTTAATGTTTAAAAATGGACGGTATGGTCTTGACATAAATAAGTAAAGAAGTTATGCTTTTAACTGCGTTTTAGTTTGGGGTCATTCCATGACCCCCGCGCGTCTTAACGTTGGTTTAGGAAGCGCGCGTTCTGTCGGGTTAAATAGATATGAGAAATAAATAAATGCCACTTGATACACATAACGCCGTAAAAAAAATATTTTTTAATCAGTGGAAATGGAAAACCTAGTTATCGTGACTTCAATTTTATCATACCAAAACTCTAAACGAGAGAGCAAAAAAAAAAGGGGGAAATATTAAAATTCTTTAAAAAATTGTTGCTAAAAAAATTCAGTTATTTTTTATTTATAACGTTTGTAATTTCTTTTTATTTTTTGTATTTATATTTCATTCAATAAAAACTACGGCAACAAAAACAATTTGCTGTGTTTCATTCAAAAACAAAATCCTATTACTTTTATTTTAAAATAATATTTCTTCATCACATAAAATGGCGTTACACGGTTTCGTACATCAATACATATTTATTAACACTTCTATTAAATCAACTGCATTTGAAATGAATAGCACTATTTAACCTTTAGCGTTTCAAATCTGCCAGAGATGTCAAAATATTACCACCTACTAATTTGAAAATTTGCAATGGAAATGCCTATTTAATGATAACTTTCATATTGTCTTCTCCGTTATGAAAGACGTCCACAGATGTCATCTCGTAAAATTATTTGCTTCTAAGAACCAGAGGGCATTACCTCCTCAGTAACTCAGTTGTGTTGGAAGGATATAGAGTGGGGGGAGGGGGTTTCAAAATTTATTTTGAAATTGCAGATCAATGTGTCAACGATATTTGACACATTTTTAACGATGTAAAAAATATGTATGAAAAATAATGATTAAAAATGCCTTGTGCCAAAATATGAGTAAAATGTGTGAATACGCCACATATTGTCAAAATAAGACATTACAATGGCCAGTTATAAATAGCCATTTACAATGGAACTCATATCGCAGTGCAAAAAATACTCAACACACAAGTAAATTGTGAGTCAAGCCCACAACTTTACGTTTTCACTTTCAGTTTTTTGAGGCAGAGCAAAAAATTAGTTATACTTCATTTTTATTAGACATATTTTGTCATACCACGTGCTTAAAATTTCCTTGCTTTTTTTAAAATTAAAAACTATATTTCGTTCAAATTATCACTCAAATGATATGAGTTTAAAGTTTAGGGATACGAAGAAATACTACTTGCTGCTCGTTCGGAAACGCATGTTTTTATATAATGTATTAGTTCTAAATAAGAATCATTGCATTCTATTTTCATTGCATTCTCTGAGAGTTAGTTATTACTTTAAATTTCTCCACCAAAACAGAAAGTATCATTAACTATATTTCCCCCCTTTTTGTTTTACATTTAACATTCTAAACAATTTATAACATGAAAGTCTTATATTATTATGTTAATTATGAACTAGGGTTTAATTTCAAATCAAAAGTTCAATACATTAAAATGTATAACGCCTCGAGTAAATCCTTAAACTCTCGTACAAATGTGCGGATTATAAACAGAACATGATCAATAAAAAAAAAACATTATTTACACAGTACTCGTGAAACGTTTACTTTCAGGAAAATTCCAGTGTTTGATTCACTAGAGCGCTATTATTTGTTGAAATATGCAATGTTTATCCCCAAGGGCCTGATGCGGTAGTTTTAATTTAAACATAACGCATTTATCACTTCTTTAATGGAAGCATTCTTTTAGCTAAATTTGTACGACAATGAAAGAAAATAATGCATTTCGTGTCACGCGGTTTAATACCAAGTTTAAGCTTAAGCCAGAAGATTTATTTTCTATGCATAGAACTTCAAGTCTTTTAGTGCATTTTAGAATCCTGAGAATTAAACAACAAAAAAGCTATATGTTTTTGATGTAAAACTTCTAAAAAATATATCTAAAAGGCGCATTACATAAAAAAAGAGAAAAAAATAAATGTCATTAACTGTTTGCTGTGCAACTGCGTGATGCAATGATATTCATTCAACGAATGTCTTGCAAAAGGGCCTTTTATGAAAGCACACATGACTAACTAATACACACACACACACACACACATATATATATATATATATATATATATATATAAGATTTTGATTTTTAGGTAGCCGAAATGTCTTTTATTTTTAACAGTCAAATAGTTCTGAAGACAGAGAAGAAATGAACCGTTTAATATAAATTGAATGTAGTATTTTTTAGGATCAATTTTACCGTTCATGTGCCTTTTTACTGTGTGAGTTTTTGTTGCCCATGTGCGCTGTATGTGATCCTGTCGTGTCCATATACATGGTCACAAACAGCAAATCTAGGAATTTTGTAGTCCAGGTGCAGCGAATACTTTAATATGAAAATAAATTACAAAATAAAGAATTATAAATAATTAACATTATAACTTAGTGTTTTCTAAATAGGAAAAACCTTTGAAAGACTAAAAGTGTGAAAAATATAGTTGTGAAAGTAGATTAAAAAAATAGTCTCTTAAGATTGAGTGCTAAGAGATCTCAGTGCGTTTCCACACGTGTTCAGATAAATACTTCTTGCATCTATACCAGGGTTTCTCAAAGTTGGCCATATGGCCCCCCAGGGGGCCACAGAAAGAAAATGAAATTTAGGGGAGCCACAGACATCCTGAAGTGGGCCACGACATGTTTCCTAAGTAGCATTATAAATACAGCACTGAAAATTTCTCGAATAATTATACTTGATGGTACTACTAAGATTAAAATACTACAAATGTTACAAATAAAATTCCATTGATACCACACAAGTTTCCTTCATGCTCTTTACGAAACGTAAATCACTCAAATAGCGCCATATATTCTAAAGACACGTGCTTGTTTGAGCTGGAGACTTTGATGTATGCGAGACATTCTGTCTTACATTGTATTACAATACATGTTTAGTTTCATGAGTTGAAAAATAGATGGGGTGAAAGGTTATTATAGTATCTGCGCCAAGGCAAGTGACGAGTCTTATGGTCGTCATGAGAAGCCCATAGTGTTGTTGAGTAAAAAAAAATAATATTAAATTATATAACACACACACACACACACAAAAAAAAAAAGGACGAACTCTCTTTGCGATATTGAAAAAAAAAAGCAGTAGCATTTCTAATTTTGGATGAAAGGTAAGCAAAATTCATAGCTCCTTAATGAAGTTGCATTTTTAAATTGGTTTCTGTTCTTCCTTTCTTTCAATTACTTCTTTATTTTTCTTTTAGAATTATTATCGAACTTACCTTAAAGTTCTAAAAATTATGTACTTCCTGTAGTAACTTTTGGCAGTATAAATTTTACTGCTAAAAAGACTCGTTTATGAAAGGTAAAAAGGATATCTCATAAGGAAAATTATTTCAAGCATTCATGTATCTATTATCAATTGTTGGTTGTTACATTTGTATTACTTTTTGTGAATCTAAAACTGTCAACATTAAAATTTTTCCAAAATACGTAAATATTTCATTTTTTATACTCTCGAATTGCTCCGATTTTACTATAGCACATTATGAATATTTACATAACAACTCATTTATTAATTTATCTGTGCAAAATATTTTCATAAATTAATTAAAAACTTTATTTTTCAAATGGAGAAGAATTAAATTGTCATGTGACTAATGTGTCACCCAAGATTTTGAATACGTTCAATAGTTTTCTTTTTTTCATAAAGTGATATGTTTCTACTAATTCATTTGATAGGGGATTTCTTTGGCTTGCAAAACGTTATTGTAATGCAAAACAATATTTATACGTTATTTTTTACTTAGTGTATCTTTAAATATAGATCAAAATTAGAGCTGGCATGTCGACTTTTTACATTAATTCCCAGCATTATTTCCTAGATGGTAAGCTCAATTCAATCCTAAGCAAATACTTTAATCTGCAGAATGATTGCTAAGAGCTACTTACTACTGTTACTTTATATTATAACCTTTCCTCATAAACAGGAGCATTTATTTTTATAAGCTGTGTTTTCATCTGGTATCCATGTTAGTGTTTGGCCATTAGTTTGGCGTTAACAAGTATTTGTGTTTTAAAACAGAGACACATTTCTAAGGTTTTATTAATCAAAGAGTTTAACTATTGTGACTAAGTGATTTATTAAAATCTTTAACGGTTGTTATATATAAACTACCACAAATTGAAAAAATCCACAATTTTTTGTATTGTTTTAAGGTATGAAGCTTTTTTGACATATTTCTAGTTTCTTTCATAACTTTTTTATTCTTAACTTTTCCGTAATTCCTTTTTAGCCTACTTTCCCGTAAAAGTAAAAAATAAATAAATAAAGCATGAAAGAAGGCTTAATGTATCGTAAAAATATCGTTAAAAATAAAGAAAAGTCAAAAAAAAGTGAAGCAATTATGTAAAGATTGAAAAATAAAAATTTGAATGTAGGGTTTTGAGATGGGGAAAATGTGTGTCTGTCGGTCTGTCGGTCTGTCTATCGGTCTGTCGCCCTAATAACTTTTGAACGAATTGTCCGATTGGAAAAATTCTTTTTGTATTCGAAAGATCTCGGCGAGGACATCTCATTTCCATATTTTACTTTTTGATTTGAACAATTTTTTGTTCAATTTTGAGCAGTTCAAAAAATTTTAACATTAGCACATTTGGATAAAATTGAAGCAAATTATGTAAACTCTGGGCACAAGACCCAAGTTCCTATTGCAAGATTATTGGAAGGAGTTCTTGGCGTGAAATATTGATTTGAACAGCTTTTGCTCATTTTTGAACAGTTCAAAAAAAAAGCGGCAATTTTCCATTGTTCCGGCGCAGGCGATAAAGTCGCCAATAATGATGCGACTAACGCCAAACGGAATATCGTCGTTGTTATCCTTTTGCGTGTTCCGTCACCAAAAATTTTGCTCGGCGAGATTTGCGCCTTGATAATGAAAAGGTACCAAATTAACATTAGCGCATATGGGAAATTTCAATCCCATATAAATCCTGATCTAAACGACGGATTGGCTCGCAACAAACTTTATCAGAAAGATATTACGCTGTAGAACATGTACTGATACGAAGCTCAACAAGAACTGAACAAGCCTGTTTTCCTATGAAATTTTTGATCTTGATTTTTAAGGGCATTTCTCAATAAATAAATAAATGAATGAATGAATGAGTGTTAGAATGAATGATTGAATAAATGAATGAGTGAAAGAACGAATGAATGAATAAATGAGTGAATACATGATAAAGTAATTAAATGAGTGAATGAATGAAAAAATAAATAAACGAGTGATAACTACATGAATGAGTAAATGAATGACTGAATAAATGAAAGAATGAATGACTGAGTGAATGAATATGTATTATCCGTTTAAAAAAGTATATTTGAAGTAATTAAGAACTAAAGCTAAATGTGAAAGAGAGAGAAAGTGATAGCTATACTATAAATTTGAAGTTGGGTGTATACGGGAAAGTAGGCTCGTATAGTTCTAGACGGAACTTCTTGTTAAAATATTAAAATAGTGTATAGCACTTGATTATTGCGCTTTAGAAAATCAAGAGAATGAAAGAAACAAAAACCACTGTTAAATATGCATCTTGCATCTTCCTGTTCGTTCAACAGTATTTCTTGCCATTTATTTTCTTCGTTTTTAGCCTACTTTCCCGTAAAAGTAAAAAAACATAATAATAAAGCATGAAAGAAGGCTTAATGTATCGTGAAAATATCGTTAGAAATCAAGAAAAGTCAAAAATAAGTTAAGTAATTAAATAAAGGATGAAAAATAAAAAATTTGAAAGTAGGGTATTGAGATGGGGAAAAAGTGTATCGGTCGGTCTGTCGGTCTGTCTGTCTGTCGGTCTGTCGGTCTGTCTGTCTGTCAGTCTCTCTGTCTGTCGGTCTGTCCCCCCCCCCCTTTAATAACTTTTGAACGAATGTCCGATTCGAAAAATTCTTTTTGCATTCGAAAGATCTCGATGAGGACATCTAATTTCCATATTTTATATTTTGAGTTGAACAATTTTTTGTTCAATTTTGAACAGTTCAAAAATTTTTAACATTAGCTCCTACGGGCGAAAATGAAGCAAATGATGTAAACTCTGGGTACAAGATCCAAGTTCCCATGAACAAGCTCACTGAAAGAAGTTCTTGGCATGAAATATTGATTTGAACAATTTTTGTTCATTTTTGAACAGTTCAAAAAAAAATTAACATACCGCCTACGGAGAAATTTAGATCCTATATAATTCCTGATCTAACGGCCGGATTTGCTTGGAACAAACTTTATCGGAAAGCTCTTGTGACGTAGAACATGTACAAATAGAACGTTAATCCAGAACTAACGAGCCTATTTTCCTATGAAATGTTTTGATCGGGATTTTCAAGAATATTTTTGAATTAAAGAATGATTAAATGAATAAGCAAAAGAATGAATGAATAAATGAGTGGATAAATACATGAATGACTTAATAAACGAATGATTGAATGAATATGTATTAACCGTTGAAAAAGGTATATTTGAAGCAATTAAGAACTAAAGCTAAACGAGAAAGACAGAGAGAGAGAGATAGCTAGATTATAAATTAGAATTCGGTGTATACGGGAAAGTAGGCTCGTATAGTTCTAGACGGAACTTCTTGTTATTTATTGTAATTACATTGTTTAAGCTTAATTATGGCAACTGCTAAAGCGAAAAAAAATGTCGGCAGTACTCTGTTGATTACTTGGCATTTGGCTTCATTGCAGCCCCCTGGCAAGAAAATATCCCCCTGTGCTTAATATGTGCGAATACCCTATCTAATGATAGTATGCGACCCAGTAAACTTAAGCATCATCTGAAAACTGTGCATAAAGAATTGAAGGACAAACCATTATTATTTTTCAAAAATAGGAAAAATGAGTATGTGTCCCGAAAAACCATCTCAAACCTTTTGGAGAAAAACGCAAGAAGCAAGAAAGGGGGTTACAAGCGTCGTATGAGATTTCCAAATTAATCGCTAAAACTTGTAAACCCCACACTATTGGTGAAACTTTAATTTTGCCATCCGTACGAATAGTAATTTCAAATGTAATGAATCAGAATGCTGAAGACGTTATTCAAGCTATTCCTTTAAGTAACTCTAGCTTATCAAGGCGCATTGATGAAATGGCAAAAGACGTAGAAAACCAATTAACTACAAATTTACGCGAAAAGAAATTTTGCAATGCAAATAGATGAAACTACACTGAGTGACAGCAGTGCAATTTTAATGGCCTATGTCAGATTCCTAAAAGAAGATATATTAGTTGAAGAAATGCTCTTTGTTAAAGAACTTAAAACTGATACAAAGGGTGATTCAATTTTCAGAGAAACGGCTGAGTATTTTGAAAACAATAATATTCCTCTGACAAATATCATAGCTTGCGCTACTGATGGAGCCTCTTCCATGGTAGGGAGGTATAGAGGGTTTATTGCACATTTGAAGACAATTGTTCCCCACATATTTTGCATTCATTGTGTGATTCACAGGCAGCATCTAGTGGCCAAGAAACTAGGAGGAAGATTGAATTGCTCTGTTGATACAGCAATTAAAGTCGTTAACTTGATAAAATCTCATTCATCTATTTAAACAGCTACGTATTGATAATGATGAAGATTATCGATATCCTGTTTTGCACATAACTGTTCGATGGCTATCAAAAGGAAATTGCCTTCGTCATTTCGTTGCATTGTGGGTTAGTATAGTAACATTCTTAAATGACGATGAGTTAAAAGAAAAGGTAATAGAAGCGAAATGTGATATATTTTATTTCGCAGACATGTTTGAAAAAAATAAATCTGCTAAATAAAGATTTGCAAGGAAATAAGTGCAACCTGATTCGCTGCAAAGAAGTGATAACTGCGTTTCTTAAAAAGCTAGAATTGTACAAGAATAATATTTCGCGTAGCAATTTGATTCACTTTTCATCCCTGAGTTTGATATCTACCGAACTAGAAGATAGTGACATTTTTGTATACACAGAGCACTGCAAACAATTATATGACGATATGAAGTTAAGAATCTCCGATACACTAGATATGAAGATTCCACAATGGGTAATTAACCCCTTCAAACAGATATTGATGATGTTGATCCCTTTTTTCAAGATTCTATCATAGAATTACAAAGTGATGTAAGTGCACAAATAAGATTTAAAAGCGGTCTTGTTAATTTTTGGCTACATAATGAAATTAGAGAGAAGTACTCCCACCCTTGGGAAAAGGCTGAATTATATTTTATTGCTTTTCTCACTTCTTACCTTGGCGAATCAGCCTTCAGCCGACTTCTTCATGCGAAAACTAAGGAGCGAAATCGTTTGGATAGTGTTAAAAGAGGGGATTTGTGATTAGCTTTAACCAGTTTTACACCTGATATTGAAAACTTAGTAACACTGCATCAAGCGCAAGGTTCGCATTGAACATTATGTACATACTTGTAAATAATTTAAAAATAAGAAATATATCCTTGTGTGTATCTTACAATTACGCTTACAATCAGAAAAAAAAAAAATATATATATATATATATATATATATATATAGTGGGTGGGGAGCCACAGAAAAAATTTATTTAGTATAGGGGGCCATCAGTCAAAAAAAGGTTGAGAAACCCTGATCTAGACAAAGTAAAATTATGAACCAACCAAAGAACAGACTAAAAGACAGACTTGCAAATTCATAAAATATACCTTAGGATTGATCAGTATGCTCAGTATTCTTAGTATTTCCATTTGAATATGAAAATGGCAATATCTGGTACAGTGTCCACAACTGGTGCCCCCAACCTATATTAAAAGGTCAAATGATAATACATGCATGCTTAATAGTAAAGATTTTAGTTGTAAATAAGGTAATTTTAGTTTTAAGCATTTAAAAATTTAGTTGCATGTGCAATTTGCAGTTATTGTATTCTTTATTGTGGCTCATCTCTCCGATGTATAGGTTCAATCTTATCCGGAGTTGTTAATGGGAAGTGTATCGACATAAGGAAATATTAAAAAATCAGAAAGCTTTAAAGATATGAACATCTGCATGATGACCTTGCATAAAAAGTATCAAACAGAATATGCATACAGAGAAAATTAAAGTATGTGTAAATAATATAATGTTTAGAGAAGGAATAATATAGAGTAGTTCATTTCTCCCTGACTTTCCCTATATTATACTTTCCCCGCATAATTTGCTAAATACATAAAATAAAACAAATGGAAACAAGCTAAATTACTAAAAATGTAATTGAATTTTAATAAATGATAAATCAATAAGTTATTATGAATAAAAATTAAAATTATATATTAAGATCAAAGAAAGTAGTTTGCCTCAATTAATAAGATTAAGAAACCATGCACTTCACAATGATTTTTTGTTTCACTTAGACTAATTTTCGTTAGAGAAAACTACATTTCTTTGCCATTTGGCCTAAGTTAAATTTGGGATTTTCAAAACACTAAACCACAGGCTCTAAGGAGTCAAATTTAAGTCATTAATAATTCATGCTCTCATATTAAAAGTGTCCACAATTCTTCGACTCCCTTTACTAGATTTGTTTTAGTCAAACGTTGAGAAAAGCGTAAATAACTAAAATTATTTAACACACCTAAAAATTTAATTTACAAACTAGATAACAAAATTGTCATTTACTAATCAACAGAAGTTTTAATGAATGGTGCAAGAACTCCAATACATATGTCATGCAACTACATGATTCATTGTTGCTTTTATTCATCCTTAACTTTAGTTTCGAGTTCCTAACTTTCACAAAAGATCTATTCTACAGTCATTCATGCATCATCAAGAATGTCCCAAAATAGTCGTTTTGAAATAGATCGAAGTTATAAAACTCACAAAATATTAAACGAGTGGGCGAAATTCGTTGGTAAACCTTCGAAGATAATCTCAACATCCGAAATACTCTATGTTTATGAGTTTGTGAGCAAACTAAAACGAAGGAGTGCGATTTAACCAGAAAAGATTTATATTTGGATTGAAAGGATGGAACATTTTCTCATAATATTTCTTTATGATTATAATTAAGTTTAATAATTTTTTTTAGTACCGCAAACTGATATATTTTTGTTATCGTTGTCAAGTTTTCAAAATAAATATAGAAATAGATTCGAGTGAAAAAGCTACCGAAGATGCATGTTTTGATTTAAGAAGTATAATTTTTGAACTTAAAAACTTTTTTCTGTATTATTTTAAAAGTTAATGATTTCGGATATTTATGTTTTCAATTTGATAAATACATAAAACCAGAAGTAGGAAGTTCTGATTTTAAATTTAATGTTTTCTCTTACCAGAAGTTTAGAGAAAGCGCTCGTTTTCATAACATGATTTTTTTTTTGAACAACTGAGCTATAAAAATATTAAAACTTCGGCTAAAATATGTTTATTTATTTATTTTTTTTTTTTCGTTAACAAATTTTGTTGAAACTGAGAGAATAAAAAAATAAGGTAACAGACTTAGGAATTTTAGAAAAATGATTTATTTTTGCAAAATAAATCTGAAAACTGCGTCAGGAAAGCATTAGCTCTTTTCATAAAACTAATTTTAAAAATGTGACAATAGTCTAATCATCAACCGTTTTTTAATTTATTTAAATATTTAGAAATTTCATAAAGCCAAGTAAAAATGAAAATACTTTTTTCTAAAAAATATTTGCTTACTTTAGGAATTGTTTTTTTTTCACCTGTTTTAGTACCTGGCCAACATTTTGTTCCCAACTGTTTATACATTGTGTTCATATGCTTATTGTTAGAGTCGAATACTTGATTCAGGTACTACGCGAAAATGATATTATTATGCTTTCTCATTTTTTAAAATTATTTTTCTTTGTTGTTTAAGAAAAAAATAGACTCTGTTTTGCTATTTTCCAAGAATTTCTGTCCTTGGATGCTAAAGCATACACACTGCCTGCATTCATTTTTGAGACTTTACATAAGAATCCTTCATTTCTTTTACGTATTAAGACTTGAAACTAAGAACTGGTAATAGATGTAACGAATCACTAATCAATGTATTTGAATTTACTTAAGACATCTGAAGAATTAATACGAAATTTGCCATCAATAAAACTGTTTTCTTTTATGTAAAATACACGTTTAAAACTTACGGTAAATATATGGTAAGCTAATATGGCATTGCTAAATAAAAATGAAGCACCTTTTTGTTTTAAATAGAAAAATAAGTCTGGTTTTGTAAAGAATGGCAAATGATGATTTACTTGCTTTCTGATGAAATTGAAACAGAAAAATTAATAAATAAATAAACGTTTAAAATAAATTATGAAAATTATATTCTCATGAATATCCTATTAAATACAAAAGTAAAATGAAGTAAAGTATTAAGTAGAATAAAACTAAAAAAATAGAAAAATTTAAAATACATTAGTGAGATGGACAAAATATGAGCATGTGACCTGAGTCTTAAACGTATTGAAGAAAAAGTTAATTTTTTATATCATTTATTATAAAAAACCTAGTTTTTATGGCATACAAGTTAACTCTCTCTCTTTTTTTTAATTTGAAATGTTTCTTGTATTTTAAAGGTTAAACCAATGAAAAACTACCTTCGACCGCTTAACATTTAATCATTCATACATCTTGATCAGACAACTGAATTAAATTCTGATAACATTGATGAGAACGAGTTTTTGACGTTGAATATTTGAATAATTTAAAAAGATTTTTAAATTTGATTTTAATTGTTTTAGACAGAATACTAATAATCTCGAGAATAGAAGTTTTGGAAAAAAAAATTGCTTAAGTTAATGGTGCAACTGAATGGTAAAATTCTATTTGTGGTATATCTTATATTCTGTTTATGGTTCCGAAGAGCATTGATAAAATATACATCACATATCTAGCATACATACTGCAAAGCACATACTGCAAAGCGGTTCAACGAACTTAACTTCTGTTTTCGAAACATCAAAATCAATCTCTTTCTACTTCTTAGTAAGCAATAAGTATCATCACAGTATAAGGTTTTTTGCAGTCGTGTTCAATAAATCATTTAGTTATGTTTATTTTTTTTTATAAATCTATATCTAGCTACGTCCTTCTACCTTTAGTTTGAACTAAGTCAAATACATTAAAAATTCAGCACAAAAATAAATAATTTTAATCTCGATTATTATTCGTAGCAAAAAAAAAAATAATAATCAGTTAAAGCTTACTCCTTCATGGGGAAAGTTATGTTATTCTTACATAAGTTTATAAGTATGCTTATTTGAAAAAAGAAAAGAAGATAAATAAAATCTTTATACCTCACTTTTTCCTGCGGAAAGTTATCGTATTCTTGCACAGATTTATAAGTATGTTTAATTTTCTTATAAAACTTTATTCAGCTATGACCTGCTGATTTGTACTTCTAATTAACTCGAATGTAATAAAAACAGCACAAAAATAAATTATCTACACTCGGCTGGAAAAAGAAAAAAATCTTTGGTAGCTCACTCTTTCCAATGGAAATTCAGCAAATTTATTGCATTAATCTTTCAATCGCTCACCATCGTTAATGTTAAGTCTATGGGGAAATTTATTTAGATTTCAATAATATTTTTAATTTTTTTTTAAACGTAAGAGTTAAAAAAATGAGAATTCTCATTTGTTTAATTCAAATTTTCTCATTTGTTAAAAACGTACGAGTGGAAAATTATTTCAAAACCTGTGTAATTTTCTCGACTTTTTTTTTCTTTTTTGTATTTAAAAATATTTTTCACGTTACTATTTTTTAATTTGCCCCATAGACACTAATTTTTGAATTGCCCAAAAATTGGATTTCTGAAGGATTCAAATATTTTGTGGGCGCTAATGAAAATTATTTATTTATCGTATCTTTCAAGATTGGACGAAAATTTATTTTAAAGAAAATACAGCAGGGGAATGTGCTACCTTGACAAAGTCAGGATTTCGTTTTGCTGGAATTGACTCAAATATCTGTGTGGAGAAGGGATGTAGACAGATGCGCAATCAGAAAAACAAAAAGACACACATCCTCATAATCCTCCTTATTTCTTTAGCTTTTAAAATTTATTGAATTATTTTTTCCGTTGATTTTTCGACATATATTTTTAGAGATATTAAAAGTTTTTCTTCACGTTTTCATGCATTTATTTTTAAACATATTTGTTTTTAAAAGTAAGTATGCCTTTTCAGCAATTTTTTTTAAGAATAAAATTTAAGTCTACTGGGGGTCGACGGTAGCTTTATATAATCACTTTTCTGTTAAGGCTATTTTACACGTTAAAAAAATAACTTGCTCAGAATATCACCACCAAACTATTCATAACATCTCTAAGACAACGGTTTGTTTGGAAAAACATAAAGTTAACCAACTTAAAAAAAGAAACAATAAAACCCATCGAAGATTGAAAATTCTATCCTATATAAGTTATGAGAACTAACGGTTTATATCTCAGATATGTCAAATATTTGTAGATATTTAAGTTTACTAGCTGCCAATATGTTCTAGATTAGGTGTGACTTTGATCAATGACTAATGCTATAACTGCATCACAACACTGAACTATTGATGCGCTCTGATTCAGTGATATGCAGCATGAATTCGATTAGGAAGTCCAGATGACGTATTTATATTGGAGAATCTGCACTGGATAGTTATGGTACAGAGGTTATGTACTAAGTAGTCGTAATATTATAGCATTCCCGACTGTCAGGTGTAATCATCAGAAGCTTAACATTACGAAGTGAAAGTTTATAACTGGTTTCCAAGTTGTTTAGGCCAAATCTGACTGACACATAACACAGCTCAACAACATATGTTTTATATCTTAATTACGTGATATAACATTCAAACATTCAGTTTTTTAATATTGTTAGAATGAAAAAGAGCAAATACTAGATTCATCGATTGTTAAATTCATCGAATGTTAAATAATAAGTTAAATAACATTATTTGAATGGAAATCTTTAAACTAAGGTATTTTTAAAAATGAAGAACTATTTACTAGCTCGTAATAATTATCTTCTTCTTATTTCAATAAAAGTGAAAATGCGGAAAACAATGTGGTGTTTTCATATCTAAGAGTTGCATGCATAAAATACTTATTTACTTTTCTTAGTATTTTTATTTATATCGTTTAAACTATACCAAGATGAACACTTTGTTTCTCTAACACATGATCTTCTGTAATAAAACAATAGGTGGGAAAGATAAATGAAAACGAAATAGCCGAATCTCAGGTTACAAGAGGAAAATAACTATCAACAAAGAGTGATGAAAGATTAACAAGAAGACTTCATCATGTGAACTAATAACTGCATATATAATTAAAGCAAATAATATGTAAGCTTTAATTCTATTAATGTTGTAAAAAGAATTCGAGCCATAAAATAAATGTCATTCAGTAAATCTTTAGATAATGCACTTCAGATCATATTATTTATTTATGTACAAAAAAAAATCATTACACATTTATTTCACTATTTTTGTGTACCTAAGAATGATTTTCCCGATTTAAGGTAAAATAAATGTCACAACATTTTATTTTTAATTGATTATTTATTTGCACAGCAGATTTCTAAAGCATTTATATAGCATTCAAGCAATGACTAGTGCATAATTTTGTTTTTAACTAAAATAAATAATGAAATTGGTGAAACAATAATGTTTAGAGGAATTTCTAAAATTGCATTAGTTTAAAATGTGATAAAATGGGTAGGAAAAGTTGTTATTTCATTCAGCACATTTAAATTTTAATGGAAATAAATGTAATTTTAAAAATTGGTTAATTTAATTATTGGATTATGGCGAAGTGGTTTGAAGAAAAGTGCCCATTGTTTTTTTTTCCAGAATTTCATTAGCTAATTAATTGAAAAGTGGTTTAATTAAATTTACTTATCCACGTCTATGCTTAAATAAAATAAAATAAATAAATACACAGAAATCATTGCAACGAACTTTCTTCTTTAGCGGCCTTGAATGCGTACAAGTTAATCAACCTCAAATTTAAAGATAGAACGATTCTAGGCTCTTTAAGCTTTCCTAAATATAAAAATGTTTTCAAAAGGAAAAAAAATAATGATAGAATAAAATAAGGAAAAATAAAAGAAAATGTAGTCTTTAATTTTTAGAGATTTGAAAAGTCAAAAGTCAAAACATGCTAATTTCCTGATTCGTTACTCTTTGCATCAAAATGTTGAATATTATGCCATTTCATAATTTTATTCTACCAACATCTATTTATTTTGAAAGCTCTTCATTTGTGAAACAATATTATCAAATTGTGGCAGAATTAATTACTTTCTCTGCCTTCTAAATGCTGTAATGCTTCTTATAATGGAGTTGTTAAGTGAAACAACATTTGTTTGACATTTATATCTTAAGACATGAAATATTTCTTAAACTTACGCAACTACTCTCACTTTCCCAAAAAGGACGCTACCGGTATAAAACTTATAACTAATTTCTGAAAATAAATTCATTTGTTTCACTGACATGTTTTGAGACTTTTGAACTAACTTTCAAATTGAAAAGTTTCCACCTTATTCAAAGCTTTTATGTGTTATTTTGAGTTCATTCGACAACGCTATGAAAATCAGCAATATTTTCATACTTCTCAGATACTTGCAAGTAGTTGACTAATAGTTCTTATAATTTTGATATTGCCTAACAGTTTTTTTTTTAATTTTCTATTTAACAAATAGTCCTCTATAAATTTTAAATTGTCCAAAACTTCTTATAATTTCTGTCTTTACTAGTAATAAAGCAGCAAGAATATGTCTGTCTGTGTCCGACGTAGAGACAAGACCGTCATGAAATTTGGCACGAAATTAGTTTGTAACATGGGGCGTGCTCCTCGAAGAGTTTTTCCAGAAATTCGATTTTTTTTTTTCCAATTTACATCCGAAAATTGCATAAAATGGTCCTTTTATATCGGAAGAAATTATTACATCATTTTGAGATAGATACCATTGAAAAGCCCGTAAAACCCTGTCTTAGTGAGAGTTTAGCTGTTTGTGCTAAAATTCGAAGCCTCTAAATCAACTAGAAAAGAAGTTACAATCGTTTTTCCCTGTAGTTCGAAATTATTTTTTCACGGTAATTAACTTTCTTTAGACCAGGGGTCTCCAAACTTTCCAGCCTTAGGGCCATATTGATTACTCCAGTAAATTCCAAGGGCCAAAACCATATTATCATTAATTGTTGCCGGTGGTAAAAAGTTGAATCAGTCCACTAGTGGTGTAAAATATGATTACTTTTTTGCCAGATGCCATTAGCGACGGGGAAGCTGATGTATTTTCTGTATCGTATGGGTATCCGTTATAATGGGGTACCCGCATCGTATCGCGATAGTAATCATTGATTACAAAAGTAATGAAATACACAAGTAATCATTGATTACTTTTTTCTTCAGTAATCGTTACTTCGGTTCCTAACGAGTACTCAAGTAACGAATGAGTATTTTTTTACATGAAAAAAAAAGTCCGAAAAAGTACGCCACGTTTAAAAAAGGTTGCAAATCGAACTAAAGTCCTCAAAACGGCAACACTGCATATTATTAATTTTCCTGTCATTATCTGTAATTTCTAGATTAGTCGTAGAGTACGAGCGAGCCATGAGGAGTAACGTGACAGGACATCTGGTGGACACAAGCAGAAATAGGTAGTACCTTCTATCCCTAACAGATGGCGCTAATAGCACTTACAGAATAATCTCGTTGGTTCGATAAAGTTCTGGTGTCTTCCACTCACTTCTAGATAGCAGTAAGTGAAATATATAAGAAGGCTAGTGGCGCAACCACAAGTCAGTTCCTATGACACTACTGTGAAATAAAATAGTGCGTACCTCCTTAAAACGTGTTTGTGCGTGTTTAAGTTTAAGACATCTTTGTAACAATATTTTTATTTGAATTGTTGCTTTTGTGTGTGATTTAGTAGAATGGAAAAGAAGCGAAAAATTGATAGTGAATGCAGAAAATTCAAAGATCAGTGGAACATTCAGTATTTCGCAATTGAGTCCAGTAACAAGGCGCTATGTTTGATTTGCAATGAAAGCATAGCCGTTCTCAAAGAATATAACATTAAACGTCATTATGAAGCAAAACATTTTCAAAATTACTCAAAATATACAGGAAGTTTGCGGACAGAAAAATTCGAAGCTATGAAGCGCGGATTGAAATCGCAGAAATCTTTATTTACAAAACTCAAAACTGAACAAGAGGCTGCAACTCGTGCCAGCTTTCGTGTGGCTCTTGAAATTGCAAAACGTGGAAAACCATTCACCGATGGAGAAATGGTCAAAGAATGCATAATCGCAGTAGCCGAAGAAATGTGCCCTGAAAAGGTAAATTTATTAAAAACTGTCAGTATGTCAGCAAACACTGTGGCTCGAAGGGTAGAAGACATCGCTGAAAATATATCCTCTCAACTGTTCAACAAAAATGGACATGTTGAGTGGTTTTCTTTGGCCTTGGATGAGTCAACGGATGTGTCAGATACTGCTCAGGTGTTGATTTATATTCGAGGAGTAGATAAAAGCTATGAAGTGCATGAAGAACTTCTTGATATGTATAGTATTCATGGCACAACTACTGGTTCAGATATTTTTAAAGGAGTTGAAATGGCCATTAAGCAAAAGAACCTTCGATGGAAAAACTTGAAATGTATTACAACTGATGGAGGCAAAAACATGAGTGGGAAAGATAAAGGAGTGGTCGCTCTTGTGTCAAAGGCTGTAGAAAATGACGGTGGTTCAAAACCAATAGTCTTACATTGTAATCATTCATCAACAGTCTTTGTGCGGAAAATGTTTGGATATGTCTGAAGTTCTGAAACCAGTCATATCAACTGTTAATTTTATCAGATCTTTTGGGCTGAATCACCGAGAATTCGTACAATTTATTAAAGAGATTGGAGAAAATGACTTACCTTATCATACTGCCGTACGTTGGCTTAGTTGTGGGAAAGTCCTTCAGCGCTTTTTTGAGCTTCGAGCAGTGATCGAATTTTTTTTGAATGAAAAGCATCGCCCTCTTACTGAATTGCAAAACAACGCATGGCTGTGGAAGTTAGCATTCTATGTTGATTTGACAAAACATGTGAACGAACTGAATTTGAGATTGCAAGGAGAAAACCAGCATCTTCCTGATTTATACAATAATATCAAATCATTCCGGAAGAAATTGATACTGTTTCAATCACAACTACGAAGTAAATGTTTTTCACATTTTAAAACATGTGAAATATTTAGCCACACCACTGAGACCGAGTTTCCTATCGATTTTGCAATCGAAACTTTGAGTGCTTTGAAAATAAATTTTGATACTCGTTTCTCGGACTTCGATGCCATTGCGAATCAAATTAAGATTTTTCAGAATCCTTTTGATACTGACATTGAAACCCTAGCCCCGGAACTTCAAATGGAAATGATTGATCTACAGTGCAGTGATATAATTAAGAACAAATATCAAAACTTATCTTTGTTGGAGTTTTATAAGTGTCTTCCACTGACACAATTTGATAATTTGCATAAATTTGCTCGTGGGCTGTTTTCTGTTTTTGGTACTACTTATTTGTGTGAGAAGACCTTTTCCAAAATGAAGTACACAAAAAATGTTTACAGATCTAAATTAACTGATGAGCATCTTAAATCTCTTTTAATAATTGGTACAAGTAAAATTAGTCCACAACTACAAACTATTGTCAGTGGAAAATCTCAATTACATAAATCTCATTAGTATTTCATATGTCGTTATGCTTGTTATAAGTTATCTTTTCATTTAAAATGTATAAAATGTTAGTTGGATTCATTTCAATAATTTGTTAGTTAGTAAATAATAACCTACAACAATGTTATGAGTAGTTAGCCCATGACCATATCAATGTAGATGTCATATTAATAATTATTCAACATAAAAATAGATTACTTCAGTAAACTTAATTTAATTTGCTATAAAAAATAAATATGTTCTCTAGAAGGAGTTTTCTTTCAAGAATGCTAGCTCTCCGCGGGCCGGACAAAATCTGTCCGCGGGCCGGATGTGGCCCTCGGGCCGTAGTTTGGAGACCCCTGCTTTAGACGATTGATAGCATTTTGAGGCGCAGCCGATTTTTAATTTATCTTTTTCTTTTTTGGCTTTTGAATCTTTTTTTAACGAATTAAAACTTATTTCCCGCGGTTTTTAGCATTTTGAGGAACAGCCGTTTTTTAATTAATTTATTTTTTTTTTTTGGATTTCGATTCTTCTTTTTCTTTTAAACGAATTAAAATTTATTTTCAGCGGTTCACAAGCAATTGATAGCTTTATTTTGACTTATTTATTTTGACATGTATTTTGCAGGATCATTCTTATACTGTACAGGGTTTTTATAAAATAAATAAATGTTATCCTTTATATTGATTTTTGTCATTTCAAATTGTTATTACTGTTTATATTTTTATTTATTTTATTTTTTCCCTCCAGTGAATTATTACATATGTTATTTACGTATTTGAGCTCAGATGAAAGGTTTTTTTTTTCCGCTTTCAAAGTTTTACTGCTTTTAGTTTCTGCAAGCAACAAAAATTTCGTCTTTCTGTTTCACTGTCAATGAATAATAGATAAAAGTTAATTATACTAAAATTTCATTAATTTAAGCTATTATAATAGATTATAATCGTGTTATTTTGTGAAGGTACTTAAACTACACAAACAAAATGCATTTTCTCTTAAATATTTTCTTTTTCGGTTCTTTCTTTTTTTTTACTGTGTGTATTTTGCAAAAAAAAAAAAAAAAAAATTGCTAAAATGTGTAGAATTGGTGGTTGATTGGCGTAGGCGGACAATTTTGATTATGAGGAATGCTATACATTATAATAAAATAACATAATTACCCCTAAAAAAAGTTACCATTGTATAGGGTCAGTTGGGGTAATTGTAAACATAGGGTAAATGTAAACAAGTTTCATAACTATATTTGTTATAGTTTTGAAGCGGATTTGTGATAAACTGGCAACATGAAAAAGACATTTTCGTAAGTTTCGAAACAACTGTGGAGGCGTCACCATTATTTGAGAAAGACACGGTTAAAAAAGTTGTTTAACAAAATTTAGTGATCTTACATTTTCCTCTCCAACACATCTAGAAAAGCGAAGTATGCGGTTTCAACCATTTTTATTCGATACACGGAATGTTGCTAAGAACATTTAGTTATGAATTTCCTCTTCTCTGTTATTTTTCATGAGTAAGTTAGGTGTTTACAATTACCCCATATATTTCCTACTCTCGGGTAAACACTTAAATTTATCTTATTTCCAATCTTTTAAGAAGACAATAAATATTTTATTTTGGTGTAAATTACATATTTGTGTCTATTTTACATAACTGTTGTTGCTAATTCAACTGGGAGATCCACGCACCCCTTGTCGGTATTAAGGAAGCTCTTACCGATTATTAATGATCTCCACTAGAATGGAAATGCACTTGACTCAGATAGGGCTCGTGATTTTGAACCAGCTTCCAGATGAGAGATAGTCACCTAGGTTGGACCCCCAGCAGGAATTACTTTTAACTTGAAGGAAATTTGAAGTCGTGATGGATTTTACGTGCACAGCTGCAATTAACGTACACGGTTCCAGAGTAACCAGTCGCGAGAGATGGTCACTCTCCCAAGCATTGATCATTGCTAGTTGCGCTTGACTTTCGGTGCTCTGTGGTATCCGAGCTTAACCGATTAATCCACTGAGGGACACAACTTCCATAAATGTGCAGCATTACTTGACTTTTTGCAGGATATTTCTCATTAAATGATCTCATGCCGCCCGTTGGTTGCAGATTGAGGACCATTTCTAAGGAACTTCTTAAGCTTCCAAGCAGGCTGTCTATGAAATAGTTTTCTATTTGCATCACCTCATACGAAAATAAATCTTTGTTTACATTTACACCACAGGCTCTGGGAATAATTTAAACACGACTTCATTCACTAACAAATATTCATGAGGTGAAAACATTTGTACACATTTACTCATAAGAAATACAATATTGGCTACAATTCTCGCAATTTTATCTCTCAAGAGGTAGGGAAAGATCAAAAGTTAAAACATTGTTAAAGCATTTACAGTTACCCCAACTCACCCTATATAATGGCGAACCGACTGGTCTTTTCACTTTTTAACGCGGGAATAGTCGTGCGGGTACCGCTAGTTTTCTAATAAACTGGTAGTTTTTATAATTTTCTAATTGTCCAAAGGTTCTTTTAAATTTCTAATTTCTTAGTACTCTAATAAGTATCTGTATTGTGCACGACTAAGCTGGTAGTTCAGGGTATTAGCATCAACTTGAGTCGAAGTTCAGCTGCAGTAGATTACTGGTCACCTTTGGTCCAAATTTTATTTGCGGAACTAAGAATAATACCTGTCCAAGTCACTAGTAGCTACCTGTAAATCGAATGGAAAGTAAAAATTGTTGATAATACGGCAATGTAAAGGAAAATGTTTGGAAAAAAAAAAACGAATTGAAGTAAGAGTTTTTAGTGTAAAATTATTTTATGCTTGCTACATAAAATAATTTTACAAGCTAACTCTGTCTCGGACTCTTGCTACTGTTGTGGCTGAGTTTAGACTATTGACCGGACGTGTCTGTCCTGGTGCTCAATTTTGCGTTTTAACCTGACTGTTTCCCTGTTATGTGTTTTGTATGATTCTGGAGAAGTCACAAACGGCTGCTCACCTGGACGTGTGCTTTGCACTTGCTTGTTTGGACTGTATTGTAAAGAAGTATTGAAGAGCTCATTTCCTAATGACCCGATGGTCAATGGCCAGGCATTTAAAATAAATAAATAAGGCATACTATTTTAAATCGTAAAAGCATTATTCATTAATGTTTTTAAAGTAATTTCTAGAAGAAGCTTCCAGCTTCGAAAATGTATTGTATTCATAATGTATTGCAATCCCTTTCTTAACAAACCGGGAGTAACCTTCATTTTCTTTTTAAAATAATTCTTAGTTTCATTTTTCTTTTGTAAAACAGTCTACGCTTCTCGAACCTTACAATCAATACATAATTTTCTGTCAGCACGAACTATGTGCTCCATTTCTAAGATATGTGCTCTATTTCTAAGTTTAGCATATAACCCAGTGGTCAGCAAACCGTCGATCGCGATCGACCGGTCGATCCGGAGCCCATTTTTGGTCGATCGCGACAACATTTTGGACATTTTTTATAGTTTTGAGGAAAAGAAAATTAAATAACTTTTGAATTCGAAAGCCAACCTATTTATTCATTTTTTTCAGAAAATGTTTACTAATTTGTCAGACCGTTCATCGCACCTAAAAAAAAGAAAAAAAAAACATGTATCTTTTAAATGTTAATGTATTATATAACATTTAAAAGAAATAATACATTAGTATCTTAAATACTGTTTTGATGCCAGTTAACGATGTTAATATAAGATTATTTTTGAAATTTTAAAGTAGGTATGTTATAAGCAACAGAACTTGTTTTGAGACAAGAATTGACCTACAATTTGAAGACAGACGCACTCCCAACATGCCCTACTTATAGTGTATGCCCCCCCCCCTTCCTCCGAGTTAATCTTGTTGCTCGCCGCACGCGGAAAGTAAATCTTCAGTCAAGTTAGGTTGCCCACCACTGATATAACCTCTATTACAAAATATACAATTTTAATCCAAAAGATCTAGGAAAAGGAATATCTTGAGTAACGTTATTAAGACCCAAAATTTTAAAATCAAGTTTTTCATTCAGATATTTTTATCAACTGCGTACTAAGATCGTAGAAACTAAGACATTGATGATAATGAGTAATTCAGCGTTTTTTGCTTCAAAAAAAAAAAAAAAAAAAAAAAAACGAGAAATGTTAGAATTTTACAGAGAAACAACAGTAAACTAACTATTAAATGTCGGTTAACATCATTTAAAAAACTAAACAAGAAACATGTAAAACAGTTGGGAATATTTTCCCATTAACTCAAAGAAGACAGTGTTCACGTTTTTACGTGGAGTAATTGTTGCGGTTTCTTTTCGCTTTCCTTCCAGTTTCTTATAAAATATTATATGTTTAAGGGGGGTATTTACATTTTAAAAGTCCTTTCCCCCATTTCTCTGTTTTTTCTACCCCCCCCCCCTCCCCGATTAAATGATTTTCTTCCTTAAGACAAATGCTACGCTTCCTTAAAATATATTATACTTATATACACAAATATGGTCTTTTTTCTTCCTGATTCCAATGGTAAAAGATTCCTCCACTAACATTAAGTTTTTCTTAGAAATTTCGTTTTTAGAAATTTTGTACCAAATTGAATCAGCATCGCTTTTTTTCCCTTCAAAACAATTCTTCTGGTTGTTTCCTTAATAACAATATCCTCTTATTTTAAAAGAAATCTTAAGAAAACTACTCAAACTTGATTTATATTAAACATGATTAAAAGTACTTGCTAGTAAAGTAAGACAGTCGGAAAGCATTAAATAATGCTTTTGTTACCCAAAATGCAGAGTTAATTATGTTAAATGTTTCATGCTCCCCGTGCATAAATTGCACAATTCAACAAAAGCCACGTTTTCTATGAAAATATATTTGGAGTGTGAATATGTGTGTAAGAAATATATATATATATATATATATATGAAAAAAAAACTCAACGGAAATATACTTGGAATAAAATGCTAAATTGGATGAACTTGAAATAATATCTTTTTTTTTTAGGTAATAATCGTTTGGGGGAAAAGTTCAGTGCTGGCTCTGTAGAATCAAAGAGAGCAACCATTGAAAAAAGTTGATATTTCAGGAAATAAAGCAACAGTTGTTTTGATTTGTTTACAGAGAGAACCATATAAAGTTTCTTCGATACGGACAGAGAAGATTCCCATTTGTTAAAAAAAACCATTTTTTACTCTTATTGAGAAGACGAATTTATATTGGAAAGATCTGCAGACAATAAGAGAGAAAAAACTTCATCACATACAATGCAAACAATTAATTTCAAAAAGTAGGAACGCAAGTGCTCGATGTGGATTTGATGGAGAAAAAAGTTAATATGAAATCTAGTAGTCTCAGAAAGGGATTCCTATAAAATATTACTTCTCAGAATATGTTTCACTAAACACAACATTGATGTAACGAATTATTTTGAACAAATCCGGTTCTGAAAGAAAAGAACTTAGATGGCCAAATTATGTGTTGTATGCAATGGAGAAATTATTTTAAAAGCAGTTATAAATATTTTGCAATTCACAATTTATTTTTCAAACTTAGAAACTAAAATCTTATAGCTTCAAAGTTTAGTATACACCTGCTTGAATCTGTAGAAAGTACTAATGAGCAATGTCTGAACAGTAAATATGCCAGTTGTTGTATATTGCTTAATTCTACTTTTTTTAAAAATGTAATTTTACCCTTTAAATCAGAATGTAGAGGCACACGAAGGAAAAAAAAAAGATCTCCATTTTTTCTTAACAAAATTGTTCAGTTATAAACTATAAATTACTGTTTCACTCGAGGTTCTAACTTCAATCAGAAATTATTAATTGTATGCGATCACCGTAAGCAAGAGTAACTTCAACTTTATTATCAATTCCCGAAACTCTAATTTAAACTCTCGAAAAGTTGGGGAGGGGGAGGAGTCTTCCTTCTTTTAAAAGTTATGAATCGTCCTAAGTGTGCTAAATGTTAAATATATTCCCTTTAAAAAAAACAGACATGATTAAACATATTTAATGTTTCAGCTGTAAAAATCCGACCAAAAGAAAATGCTTATATAACTTAAATTTTGTCTGTAAGTGTTAAAGAATAATTTATCATAGCAAATCAATACCAAAGAAAACTAATTGGTCGTACATAAAGGCAAATTAATATGTCTTTAACATTGCATGAATATTATATAATTATAAATAGGACGAACATAAAGTACGTGTTTCTTAAGAGGTTTTACAATAAACATAGCGTATCGAAGGTAAAGCAATTTCCGTGATAATTAGTTTAGAGATTATTGCGCGGGAAAGGTCTTCTATGCCCCTAGGGAAATTCGAAAGCTAAAACATTTTTATGCATCAATTGATTCAGATTCTGCAGAATTGACGTTGCAGTAAAGGAAAGAATATTTTTAGCGGCACGAAAATGGGCAACAACATTGAAAAAAGCGAGACAAAAAAGTATAATTTTTCTGCTAAATTGTTTTGTATTATGTCTTCAAATTATCGTTTGTTATATTATGTCTTCAAATTATCGTTTGTTATCTTACAGTTATTTACGTTTAGGGTGGGTTTAAATATGTTTTTTGTTATTTATGAGAAAATTTATTTTTTTAAAAAATCTATGACCACAAAGGCGCTTCTCAAAATTTGACGTTAAAGTAATAAAAAATAATTAAAAGGTTATTTAATTGATATTGCCGTTTTTCTTCCTTAATAAATGTTTCATACTCACCATTTACTTTGCTAAGGAGCTCACAGTTGTAATTTTTAGTTACTTTCACTTTAAACTAACTGACTTGACCGGCGTTGCGTCTGCTACAATTGCATGATTCCTAATTCTGCTTAAAAATACCAATAAAAGATGCGCAACAATCATTAATGCTGAAGAAAGAAGTCTAAATGTCAGACAGAACAACCCCCCCCCCCTCCCCCACAGTAAGTTTCTTCTCTTCTCTCTCTCTCTCTCTCTTTTTTACTTTTGGAGTTTATAAAAAATAAAAGGAAAAGTATGATTTAAAAAATACTTCGCAGCTAAAGCATTTATAAACGGGCATTCTGTTTTCAAAAGGTAAACATAGTTTCGCACTTCAGACAAATTTAGCTGTTAAACTTCAAAAACGGTAGTTGTTGGTAAGAAAATAAGTAACTTCGAGAAAATGTTCTGTAAATTAAGTTACATTGCAATTGCAGTTGAATTGCACTGAAACTATCTTTACGTTTTGAAATAAGAATGGTCGCTTATAAATGCTTCAGCTGCGAAGTTTTTTTTTATAATCATACTTTATCTTTTTAAAAAAACCGCTAAAATTAGAAAAGAGAGAGAGAGAGAGAGAAAATAAACCAAATGTGGGGGCTAGCTGTTCTGTCTGACATTTCAAAAGTTCCTTGGAGTTCGAATGACAGGAAGCCAAATTTTGATCGAACGTTTTTGCGGTTTGATCATGTCTCCCATGACGTTTTTTTTTAATGTATTTATTGCTTTTCCTTTCGGGTTTGTTTGTTAAATTTTAAACGGTTCAAAACACTTTAATTACGTTAAGTAACAAGATAATTACTCACGCACGTCTATTGAACCAACATACAAAATCATATCTGGAAGACGTAATTTCGAGTGATCGAATTATGTAAGACTTGCCGTAACTGTTTAATGCTTGGTACGAATAAATATATAAATAAATAAATAAAATGATGTAACATAAATAAAAGATCCAAATAAAGAAGTCATAAAGGGGTCGAAAATAACAGAAATTTAAGGAATGCCAACAGCAGTTTTTCTATAGGCTTTAAAAAAATGAGATAAAAATAAACTGTTCTCAAAGACGAAACAACTGCTAAAAATGTCAATAAAATGATACAGATTGTGGAAAACTTTTATGCCCAGCTATAAAACGCTATATAATAAGATTGAAGAAAATAACTTTCTATAAGACAGTAGAAAAGTAGAAAGGCAGCAAATAACAGCCGAACGAAAAAAAAGTTTACTTTGCTACAGAAAACATGAAATAAGGAAAAGACCCTAGATAAGATGAAATTTGAGTTTATCCTACCACGGATACATTTAAAGAAGTCGCAAATATGTCAGACGTTTTATTTACCTTAACACCCAAAATTACTTACATCCTAAACTACAGACCCATTAGTCGAATGTCGGTGTTTTGAAAAATATTCAGAAGTATGATATTACAGCATAGTATATACTAAGCTAAAATGAGAGTAATATAGATTAAAAAAGAAGTTTAGCTTCTATATAGTATATAAAAGAAATAATAGGACGTATTGCTAAGAGCACTGGAAACTAGGAGATCAAAATGTGTTCTCCGACAAAATAATCAAACCCATTTACAATACTGAAGTGGCACACTAGTTAAGCAGTAATACTATTCGCTGAGGCAATGGGATATATAAAATTTGTCTTAGGGTGAAAGTTAAGAATTTAAACATGGTTTTTTATTCATTTACATCGGTTTGGAATGCTTAAGCGATTAGTTAGATTGCAATTATAATGAAATTAAGAGGCATAGGAATAAGAAGATCAAACATGGCGAATTGCAAAACCGTTTTCCTTCCGCGGGTTATATGATTTGTAAGAACTAGCCCAAGAGCTCGGAAAATCTTATCATTAGTTTTATCAAGTTCGTGTTAAGGTATTGATAAAAATAACTTATTAAAATGTAGAAAATACAAGGTGTGGTGAAAGGAACGCTCTGAATGGGTAGGGAGGAAGCATTATGCATCTTATGGAAACAAATATATATTTCTAACCAAAGTATATTTAAACTTGTCTGATAATGCTACTTTCAATTAAAGATTTAACGCTGAGAGAAGAGATTCCTTCTTTTAATGTGGAATACCCCTTTTTGAGCTCGGGCATGGTGCACAAAAATGTGCAAAATATAACTACGTATCAATATGCTGCACGAAAAAAAAGTGCATAACAATGTAGTTTGCGAATTTCGTCTATTCTGGAATCGGAGAAAAGAACCGATGGTATCGCTAGTGAGTCGAAGGGAGACGCGTCTGCGAACAAATGAAAAATATCGCAGAAGGAATTCAAAAAGGCAACACTGATGGTCGTCACTTATCTGATGTACTTTTCAAGAATTGGTGAATAGCAATGGATAACATAAAATGTACTCCTAATTTTCAAACAGTTCTTTTGTACCTCGTTTTGTTTCATTTTTATTGACACTGTACTCGGAATGTTTTATTATTTTTATTGTTATTATTATTTTATTTCTTATTTATTTCATTTTACCTATGCATTGATTTTTTTTGTTGTCTATTATTATTTTATTTCTTATTTATTTTATTTTAATTATCCATTCATTTATTTTTATTATCTATTCTTATTTTATTTCCTTTTTATTTTATTTTTCTTATCCATTGATTTAGTTTTATTGTCTGTTATTATTTATTTTATTTTTAAATGCATTTTATTATTATTATTAGTATTAGTATTAGTATTAGCATTATTTTCCCTCAGTAATGCATGCTGTTTCTTGACTTCGAGCTTAGAAGAGATGAAAATCAGAAAGCACAATAATATCAGTGCGTAGCAAAGGAATGTGAGTGACCAAAGAACGATTCAGAGTAAAACGCGTTCAAATGTTGGAACTTATCTGAACTTTAATGTTAATTAATTTTCTAAATCACGTTGGTGAGCAGAACTTGTTAGGGACACCTATAACATCTCTTGCGACAATGTAGAATAGTGATTTCCTTTCATTTGTACTAGTTTTCTTTAAATTTTCAATATTGTCACTTACATCTGTTTGGTTCTAGGTGCCTCAATTTTTGTGAAATTTCTAAAAAGAAGTAACTCCGTTTATGCTCTTTAACTTAGGGGTAACTAACGTTTCGAAAAAATGCAAATTTTTGAAGTTCAATAAATAGAGTTGTCCTCAAAAAATTCAAATATATGACCAGTGATCCAAATGTTTATCTAAAAGTACCTTCCTGTCTCTTAACGTAATTTGCATGCTCTTTGAGCCCAAACGACTCCCTTTTTTCCAAACATGGGCATTTATTGTATCAATTGGGAAAGTAATATTGGTTATACGGGAAAAACGCGACAGGCAGTAAAATTTAACTCAAAAGCATGAAAATTACGGTAAAGAATAGGAAGCTATTAAATTAAGTCCACTGCAGCTAAACATTGTTGGATATTGGTTATAAATTTAAATTTTCTGAGGACAAAACTACGAGTATTTACCGACCTTCCACTATAGGAAAGTTGAATTTTTAAAGAATTTTCATGTACATAACAATTTTTAAAAAGTATCTGTAACTAGTCTTTTCGGTCGCTCATTTTCCGTATGTTCTGCTGGATGGTTTAGAGTTTTCATTTTTCAATACGTCACCGACCAATCATGCTTCAACAAACACTGAGACCTGAATGGTTTTAGAAGAGTTAAGTATTTTAGCTTCTTGCTAACAATAGTTTTTTCTTCCTTCACTTAGCACTAAGAAAGGGGTTGACTCCCCCAAAAACAGGTCTGCTAATTATAATGCTTTTAACAATTTTATTTCTCCAATTAACGTTGTTTTTTTTTTCATTTTTATTATTGTGCATTTAGTTTTCATACACATAAAATAGCAGAATAAATTTAAAAAATATATTACATAACTTTCTAAACTACTGAACAATACTTTCTATGCATATATGAACTGTAGTAGTTACCACGCTACTGGGTAGCTCAGATGATAGAGCATTGGAATGGAACGTCCAAGGTTCCTGGTTTAGTCGATTTTTCGCTTTCCCTCCTCATTTCAAACAAGTAGTTTTGATTTGCTATATATATATATATATATATATATGTATATGTTTGAGAGTGTGTAAAAAATTGAAATTGTTTATTTTATTTTATTCATCCGCTTTTAATGTCCCCCACTTCATGTTTTACACTGCACTAAAATCGTGCGTCAAAATAGCGGCAGAATAAGGAGACTTATTTCCAAATTTTATAGCATTTTTTTTTCTCTATCTCTCTTTTTATAACTACTTTTGAGCCTATGAATAAAAACATTGTCCACTTTCAATTCAAACCAAATACAAATAAAAAAGTCACAACCAGCAACAGGCACGGGGCCCAGCTAGGTTGGTCCTAGTCAATTTAACAGTCCTCAATGAATATCAAGAGCTTTCTTAAAAGTTTTTACCCCACTGCAGCTAATAGTCGCTTCCGGTAAATTATTCCAACTGTCTACAACCCTATTGAAGTAGTATTTCTTTCCTAATTTGAAGATTAGCTTGAGATTTGAAAATCTTAAAACAATGACCTCTGGTAGAAATAAAATTTCACGTTAAATTAAAGCACAAATGAGCATTAAAACGCAGACATATGTTTCGGGATCGCTTGGAATCCCTTTTTCAATGCGACAGGGAGCTTCTAGATGCAAAACATCCAAATGAAGCAGACAGAACAACAAAAACAAAGCTTATATAGCCTAAGAATTAACTGTAAACCAATGAGAATAAAGGCAGTGTGAAGTGGAAGTAGAAGTAGTATTAAAGGCACCAATAAGAGAGTAACAAACGAATGTAGTTGGAAGTACAGAAAGTAAAAAGGAATATCAATAAAAACAAAGAAAAAGACAACAGCGTGCATAAAAATGTGAAAATACATGAAAATTGCAAAAAAATAAAATAAAATACAAAGAATAAAATGGAAATAAAATAAGTACAGAAAATACCAAAACAAAAAGCAAAACAAAGTACACATGCCAAAAGAGGGGGAGGGGGGGGGGAGGAAAAAAAAAAAAAAGGGGGAAAACTAACAAGAAAACCAAGAAAGAACAACAAATTAAAGGAACTTATGCCAGACCTGTGAAAAATAAGGAGTTGAGGAAGAATCATTAACCAAATTAGAACTATTCCTGTTAATATGATAAGCTTCCCAAAAGTCAAGTTCTAAAGGGGAAGAACATTTTTGAATAATTTTCCCAGAATTGAAATCAAAAGAGTGGTTGGAATTCCAACAATGTTGAGCAATGCTAGACTTATTCAGCTCTTGCTTTCGTACATAACCTTTATGCTCATTTAACCGAATTTTCAGAGCACGTTTTGTCTGTCCAATGTAAGAAAGGCCGCAACGGCAACTAATTTGGTAAATACCCCAAGTATTAAGTTGATCAACAGGATCTTTAAGAGAAGAGAAGGAAAGTTTGTTGCTAGGAGCAAAAACAACTTGAAATTGGAACCTTTTTATTATTTTAGCAATACGAAAACTTACAGAATGAAAGAATGGTAACACAACCAAATCCTTTCTAGAAACCACATGATTGGGACCAGAAGGTTTTTTAGAAAGTTTGTTATGAATAGAATCAATTAAAGAGTGAGAAAATCCTCTATCAACAGCTACAGCTTTCAGATAGTTGAGTTCAATCTTGAGAAGCTCAGGAGAAGAGCAAATATTAATAGCACGATGGACAAGAGCATTAAAAGCCGAATATTTTTGGTTGGGAGGATGAGACGATAGTCTGTGAGGAGGTAAAGAAACAGCGAAAGGTTTACGATAGACAGAAGTTGTGAAACCAGACTCACTCCTAGAAATCAAAACATCAAGAAACGCGAGGCTACTATTAAGTTCTTTCTCACAAGAAAACTGGATATTAGAATCAATGGAGTTCATAATCGAAAGAGCATCATCAATACCTAACAATTTACTGTCCGTTAGGGCAAAACAATCATCCACATAACGAACATAAAATTGAAATTGCAATTTTTGGAATAGTTTTTCCTCAAAATAATGCATATAGAAATCACTTAAAATAGGACTAAGAGGACTTCCCATGGCTAGGCCATCTACCATAGCATAGAATTTACCATTAAATACAAAAGTGCTCTGTTGCAAGCACACACGAGTAAGAAAAACTAATTCCTCGACTTCCACAGAAGTAAAATGGAATTCAGAAAGCCTTTTCCTGAGGCAAGTCAAAGCGCCATCAACAGGAACATTAGTAAACAAAGAATTAACATCAAAAGAGGCCATAACCGAATTATTCGGAACGAAGTTATGAAGTTTCTTAACAAAATCGGTGGAATTTTTAACAGTGAAAACATTCCGACTCCTAAGTGGAGAAAACACAGAAACTAAATACTTGGAAAGTTTATATGAAGCAGTGCCAATATTGGAAACAATTGGTCTGAAAGGAATACCTGCCTTGTGTACCTTCGGTAAAGCATAGAAACGCGCACAATTAGCAACAGAAGGAATCACAGACCGTTTAGCAATCAAAGGAATAGAATGAACAGACTTAACAGCAGAAGAAATAGCTTTTAACTCCTTGTCGCTAGGATCTTTATAAATTTCAGCATAAGGACCAGAAGCAATTAAATCATCAGTTTTTTCAACATAAGATGATTTATTAAGAACAACAATCTGACCACCCTTGTCAGCTTTGGTAATGACCAAATCAGAATTTGAAACTAAATTATTGACACAGCGTTTCACAGAATGGGTAAAACCAATATTAGGAACTTTTGAATTGAAATCAACATTGGAAGCAATAAGATGCCGAACTGACTCTTTTTGAGCTTTCAAATTTAGTGCCTTAACTTCCACTCAAAAAGAGTCAGTTCGGCATCTTATTGCTTCCAATGTTGATTTCAATTCAAAAGTTCCTAATATTGGTTTTACCCATTCTGTGAAACGCTGTGTCAATAATTTAGTTTCAAATTCTGATTTGGTCATTACCAAAGCTGACAAGGGTGGTCAGATTGTTGTTCTTAATAAATCATCTTATGTTGAAAAAACTGATGATTTAATTGCTTCTGGTCCTTATGCTGAAATTTATAAAGATCCTAGCGACAAGGAGTTAAAAGCTATTTCTTCTGCTGTTAAGTCTGTTCATTCTATTCCTTTGATTGCTAAACGGTCTGTGATTCCTTCTGTTGCTAATTGTGCGCGTTTCTATGCTTTACCGAAGGTACACAAGGCAGGTATTCCTTTCAGACCAATTGTTTCCAATATTGGCACTGCTTCATATAAACTTTCCAAGTATTTAGTTTCTGTGTTTTCTCCACTTAGGAGTCGGAATGTTTTCACTGTTAAAAATTCCACCGATTTTGTTAAGAAACTTCATAACTTCGTTCCGAATAATTCGGTTATGGCCTCTTTTGATGTTAATTCTTTGTTTACTAATGTTCCTGTTGATGGCGCTTTGACTTGCCTCAGGAAAAGGCTTTCTGAATTCCATTTTACTTCTGTGGAAGTCGAGGAATTAGTTTTTCTTACTCGTGTGTGCTTGCAACAGAGCACTTTTGTATTTAATGGTAAATTCTATGCTATGGTAGATGGCCTAGCCATGGGAAGTCCTCTTAGTCCTATTTTAAGTGATTTCTATATGCATTATTTTGAGGAAAAACTATTCCAAAAATTGCAATTTCAATTTTATGTTCGTTATGTGGATGATTGTTTTGCCCTAACGGACAGTAAATTGTTAGGTATTGATGATGCTCTTTCGATTATGAACTCCATTGATTCTAATATCCAGTTTTCTTGTGAGAAAGAACTTAATAGTAGCCTCGCGTTTCTTGATGTTTTGATTTCTAGGAGTGAGTCTGGTTTCACAACTTCTGTCTATCGTAAACCTTTCGCTGTTTCTTTACCTCCTCACAGACTATCGTCTCATCCTCCCAACCAAAAATATTCGGCTTTTAATGCTCTTGTCCATCGTGCTATTAATATTTGCTCTTCTCCTGAGCTTCTCAAGATTGAACTCAACTATCTGAAAGCTGTAGCTGTTGATAGAGGATTTTCTCACTCTTTAATTGATTCTATTCATAACAAACTTTCTAAAAAACCTTCTGGTCCCAATCATGTGGTTTCTAGAAAGGATTTGGTTGTGTTACCATTCTTTCATTCTGTAAGTTTTCGTATTGCTAAAATAATAAAAAGGTTCCAATTTCAAGTTGTTTTTGCTCCTAGCAACAAACTTTCCTTCTCTTCTCTTAAAGATCCTGTTGATCAACTTAATACTTGGGGTATTTACCAAATTAGTTGCCGTTGCGGCCTTTCTTACATTGGACAGACAAAACGTGCTCTGAAAATTCGGTTAAATGAGCATAAAGGTTATGTACGAAAGCAAGAGCTGAATAAGTCTAGCATTGCTCAACATTGTTGGAATTCCAACCACTCTTTTGATTTCAATTCTGGGAAAATTATTCAAAAATGTTCTTCCCCTTTAGAACTTGACTTTTGGGAAGCTTATCATATTAACAGGAATAGTTCTAATTTGGTTAATGATTCTTCCTCAACTCCTTATTTTTCACAGGTCTGGCATAAGTTCCTTTAATTTGTTGTTCTTTCTTGGTTTTCTTGTTAGTTTTCCCCCTTTTTTTTTTTTTTTCCTCCCCCCCCCCTCCCCCTCTTTTGGCATGTGTACTTTGTTTTGCTTTTTGTTTTGGTATTTTCTGTACTTATTTTATTTCCATTTTATTCTTTGTATTTTATTTTATTTTTTTGCAATTTTCATGTATTTTCACATTTTTATGCACGCTGTTGTCTTTTTCTTTGTTTTTATTGATATTCCTTTTTACTTTCTGTACTTCCAACTACATTCGTTTGTTACTCTCTTATTGGTGCCTTTAATACTACTTCTACTTCCACTTCACACTGCCTTTATTCTCATTGGTTTACAGTTAATTCTTAGGCTATATAAGCTTTGTTTTTGTTGTTCTGTCTGCTTCATTTGGATGTTTTGCATCTAGAAGCTCCCTGTCGCATTGAAAAAGGGATTCCAAGCGATCCCGAAACATATGTCTGCGTTTTAATGCTCATTTGTGCTTTAATTTAACGTGAAATTTTATTTCTACCAGAGGTCATTGTTTTAAGATTTTCAAATCTCAAGCTAATCTTCAAATTAGGAAAGAAATACTACTTCAATAGGGTTGTAGACAGTTGGAATAATTTACCGGAAGCGACTATTAGCTGCAGTGGGGTAAAAACTTTTAAGAAAGCTCTTGATATTCATTGAGGACTGTTAAATTGACTAGGACCAACCTAGCTGGGCCCCGTGCCTGTTGCTGGTTGTGACTTTTTTATTTGTATTTGGTTTGAATTGAAAGTGGACAATGTTTTTATTCATAGGCTCAAAAGTAGTTATAAAAAGGGAGATAGAGAAAAAAAAATGCTATAAAATTTGGAAATAATTCTCCTTATTCTGCCGCTATTTTGACGCACGATTTTAGTGCAGTGTAAAACATGAAGTGGGGGACATTAAAAGCGGATGAATAAAATAAAATAAACAATTTCAATTTTTTACACACTCTCAAACATATACATATATATATATATATATATATATAGCAAATCAAAACTACTTGTTTGAAATGAGGAGGGAAAGCGAAAAATCGACTAAACCAGGAACCTTGGACGTTCCATTCCAATGCTCTATCATCTGAGCTACCCAGTAGCGTGGTAACTACTACAGTTCATATATGCATAGAAAGTATTGTTCAGTAGTTTAGAAAGTTATGTAATATATTTTTTAAATTTATTCTGCTATTTTATGTGTATGAAAACTAAATGCACAATAATAAAAATGAAAAAAAAAACAACGTTAATTGGAGACAATGACCTCTGGTTCTATTTTTAGTACATAACTGTAGCCAAACAACACTTCCCATTTTAATGATTAAACAACTGAATCTGAATCTCCTTTTCTCAAAACTATACATATTGAGCCTTTAAGCCTAACCTAACAATATAAGTCTGAAAGACCACTTACCAATCTTGTAGCCCTCCTTTGAACCTTTTTAAATAAGGTAATATTCTTCTTTAGGTAAGGAGACCAAAACTGAACAGCATACTCCAAATGAGATCTTACCAAACTTCTTTATAATGGCAATACAACTTCCTTAGACATGAAATGTAAATATTTTTAATGCAAGTTTTGAAATAAGTCCCCCCCCCCCTAAATTTAGAAATATTAAAACATATAATATAATTTGAATGCTTTTCAGAGAAATTCAGAAAACAAGAACAAACATTTTTGATTTTATACGCAGCCCTCCCCCCCCCCCCCATGATTTTTTTTTGCTCTGCGCATAAGGAATTTTAGCAGGCTTATGTTACATCAAAGATTATATCGAATCTTTATGCAGCTTTATAACCTATAAATATGCATTATAGTTTGGTTTTTAAAAACAGAAAGTATATACTTTATTTAAAACAGCATAAATAATGCATTCACCGTTTTATGAAACGTTAGTGTGAATGCTTTATTAAATTACGTATACGATGTGAATAATTCATGTCATTAAAAAATTCATTTTTTCCGTCAAATTCTTTGTCTTTGGTAGATTATTTGCACGGAGTAAAATTATAACATTCCCAAGTAAAATTGAGCTCAGTTGAAGTATTCAATTCATGTTTTTTTTTTTTACTACCAATTCTTTAAGATTTTTCTTACTTTGAGAATTATAAATCAAAAACTCCTTGAATTTTTTGTAATAAATTCAACTGCAAATTCCTTGTTTTGAAACCCTCAGAGTTGTTTCGCCACCCCATGGAAACAAAAGAAATAGATTAATTTTTAAAACGTCTGAAATAACAAAGCCTTCTTATACTTGCCCAATTCATCTAGCCCAACCCCGCTGACGTCACCTGTTAGCGCATCAAAGGATACTTCTGAAGAGATGGAATGATTCCCTCTAACTGGCGGGTCGCTTCGTGACGTCATTACCCGAAGTTGAGGGAAGCGGGGGTTACGAGCGAATAAGGGGGCGTCTTTCGTACTTAAAAGGGGGCGCGCGACACAGCATCGTAAAGATATAACAATTGCGGCCCAAGTTTTCACTTCTCACTTCGCTTGTTGCTCTGCTCACCTGTTGCAAGCTAAGAAACATCATCAGGTTGTTTAAAGATCCAAAAGTACCTTCAGAAAGAAAGAAAGAATTGCTGCTCGTGAGTAAGAATTTTTACTATTACATTTATCAATTTATTGATTTTTTTGTAAGAATATTATACGGTTCGCAAAAAATGAAACGTATGAAAAAATTTTAAATTCGACTTTTAAGTAATAACCTCATCATGTAAAAATATTTTTTGTTGATATGTTACCGTTAGCATTTATGAAGTGTGTGCTTATTCAAAAAATTTGATGTGATGAAAATTACATAGCTATCTAAAAGTATGGTACTACTTAAAAGTTAAAATAAGTGCGATATATGAATATGTATATACTCTTTAGTACAATATTAGATTAACAACAAAATCTCAAAAAAAAAAAAAAGACTCGAATATTTTACAGTTTATTTTCATTCGATTAAAATAGGACATAATACTATGATTGCACAAAACTATATTACACTTGCCGTAACCGAAGAATTACTAAGTACGGTTATATAAATTTTAAAAAAAGCAATTGGGAAAAAAAAGCCTTATTAAAAAGTTTAGTATTAATTCTTTATTTCTGAAATCGAGTTTTGGTTAAGCATACAATATTAATTTAACTAGCAAAAAACATTAAAAAACAATTTATCCATTCATTTACAGCCAGTAAAATAATAGTATTCATTCTAATTCCTTTTTGGCGATTTTAGTACACCTGAGAGCAAAAGTGATACCATTAGTTAGAATAAAACGATTGTTCTTCGTGAGTTATTTTAAATCTTATTTAAACATAGTTAGAATATTCATCTTTTTCGCTACATATTTCCATATTATATATATATATATATATATATATATATATTTTATATGTATATAATAAAGTAATTTGAAATATGTATGTTTTAAAGACATAAAATTTTACGAATCGATTCAAAAAATACTACGCATTTTGAACTTTCTAATTCCTTGCTATTCCATTAGAAAATAATATATATATATATATATTATTTTCTAATGGAATAGCAAGGAATTAGTAAGTTCAAAATGCGTAGTATTTTTTGAATCGATTCGTAAAATTTTATGACGTAAAACATACATATTTCAAATTACTTCAGTTTAATATGTACTTGTTTTAATACAAATTACTCTCAATAAGATCTACTGGAAAAATGTCATCCGGAAGTAGCCTCTTTTATGCATTAATTAACTCTAAAACACGACTGGGTATTTTTTGCTGTTCGTGAGTTTATTACGCAGATTTTTTTCAATTAATATTTCTTTAAAAGGTAAAATTTTAACTTAACGTTTATTAAGTAACTAAACCACAAATGAATAATAATGAGATGATTTAGCACAATATAGCGGACTTCTTATTTGCCTCGCTTGGATGATTGAGCATTAAATACCGAAATTTGACTTATCTAGATGCAATCGGGCCAGATTGCCCATCATTAATTTACAAAAATACTTTAAAAGATGTTCCAAGGTCTAACGATGGCGTGTAGCAAGAATCTATCTTTCTACGATAGTACGTATAATCAAATTAAAAATTTACTCGCCATTCAAAAACTAATGAACGGCCAGGGCTTTAGCCCTGACCGTGCTATAAAAAAAAACTTTAAAAAAAACCACCGAACTTTCTTTTTAAACCTCAAATTTTTATTTTTTTTCATCTCAACTAGAAGTCCAACCTCCTCGGAGGATCTGGCATCCCCCCCCCTCATTTTCAGCGACTGCAGGTCTGCATTACAGGCCCTCCGCAAAGGTACCTCAACTCTAATCTTAAATATCTTGGAACAACTTGCAACTTCAACATCTTCAGAAAAAATGCTTCTTGCAGTGGATCCCGCCTATGTAAGCCTTGAGTTTAATGAAACAGCTGCGTGTTGGCTAAAAACGTCAGAGATCTCAATCAAAATACAACCACAACTACGCTGGCAAAATGCTTTTGCAAAGTCAAGACTATTCACCCCCTTGAAAATCAAAGCCCATGATCAAATAACTGATCTTGACATCGACAGGAAGACAGCCGCCACTCTCATCAAAGAACAAAACATCATAAAAACAATAAAATCTCTGCAGATGGGATTAGAAAATATCAAAACTGTGGCAAATGTCTCAGCGTGGAAAGCACATCATATCATGTTTTTAACTGCCCTGCAGTCGCTGCAGGCCTTCACCTCTTAAACTACCCTACACAGGAAGACTGATATTCATATAATGCCATAGAGATAGCAAAGATTATTCAAGCACACTATGAGTTATGATTCAATAGAGGATACGACACCAAAATTTCTGCCAGAAGTTAAAGAAGCTATACTGTTAAAAATTATGCGCTTAAAATAGGAATATATATCTCCTTTTTTTTTTTTTTTTTTGTTAAGTAGTTTTGACTTAAAAATGAGTAAGCGCTGTTTTCAGTTTTAAGTACCCATACTTAGAAATAACAGTTACAGAAAGGAAAATATTATACCATTTTTAGTTTTACTTCAAGAAATGAAAAACTTGTATATCAACTTTACGTTCACAGTCACAATATAGGGCTTTTTTTAGCGATTACTTCTTCAGAACAATAGTATTTGTATCAAAGTGAAGGAACTATTTACCGCGTGAGCCTTTAGAATGATTCAAGAATGTGAGTAGTATGTTCCCCTCTTCACAGCAGAAATACAAGATAAATAATTCGTCGTATTCAGATCGGAAGCAGCAAAAGAAAATAGAATGGACGAGGGGACAATAAATGCTCCTCTGGATTGGGGTATGAAGAAATTTAGAGCGGAAACTTTGTGACCGATTGCTTGGTAGCTGTGTACCCGGTACGTTTGGTAGCTATGTGATCCAACTTTTCCCCAGACTATTCGATGTTTACTGGCACAGTAATAAGGCTATGGATCACCAACACGAAGGCTCTGGGGTGTGACTAAGTTAGCAGTCGATCGTTCCCAACGAGGACGGACTCTTGCTTCACGCATGTTGTGCAATCTCTGAATAGAGTGTTATTTCAAAAAAAGAGCAAACATCTGATTATTTTTAAGAAAAATAATCTCAAAAAGAAGCACATGTAGTACCATTTTTTATTATAGAGGTTTCTTAAAAATGAAATCTTACCGAATCATTTTTGAGAAGAGGTTTACATCAAAAATAAGAACTGCCCATTTTGATTCGGAGCTATCAGAAACACACTCTATGCTTTAAAATAAGCCATTTTATCTCAAAAATAAAAATCATAAATTAACAGTGTGTCTGAGATGGGAAGCTTTCACTTTCAAATCTTGTTTTCCCAGAAAATGACTCAAGATACGCTAAGATTAAGCGGTTCATGATACAAGTGTCTAGCAGCTTTCTGATAACCTTCCTTAATTTATCGTAATGAAGCGAATATGCGGGCCATAATCCCACCGAAGTCGTCCTGAAGAAAAATATTATTTCTAGGACACCGACATATTTCGACTTTAAACTTCATAACCAATCCGAGAACAAGTTTATATCAAAATTAAGTTACCTCTAAAATGTGTGTTTTATTAAAAATGAAATAATGAATAATCAAATATCAACTCATTTTTCCTGCAAAACATTTTTAACAAGTCTTATTTTGAGGAATATTTACCTGATATACTTACATGTAAATCCCCAAGTTCTCTAATGTAAAGTTAAATAAAAATTCTAGCCCCAAAATAGTAGAAATCATTACAAAAAAAAATAATATTTTCAAAAAATAAAAATTACGTACAATTTGTTTATAAGAGTGGAAACAAAAATATGTAAAATTTGCACCCCCTAAACATTTGCCACTCTAAGGAACTCCTGTTCTGCCTATTAAACATTCGGCTCTGCGATATGTAAGTTGTGAGGCAGCTCCTGTTCCATTGCGATACAGTTTCTATACTGCGTTACAAAGTTATATGCCACATTATCTCTAAACTCAGTTTCATTTTCCTACGCTTAATTAGTCTTAAAATGTTTTATGTATTTCAGCAGTTAAAACGTGTTATATTACAATACCTTACTTGAAGCACTTTAGCCAGAGATATATCAGCAAAGCCGTGGTAGCCTAGTGGTTAGAATGTTGGACTTCCAATCGGAAGGTCGCGTGTTTGATACTCACTGAAGACCCACCATGTACGCTTGACGATACGTGCCTGTAAAATCCGTGAACCACACTACCTCACCCCTAGGGCAGGTCCTCCTTAAGGCTAAGTGCTAACAGGGAATGGAGGAGAAAAGTGATATGTCCTGCCAATGATTCTTCGGCCTTGAGTTTATTTATTTATGGCTGAAATGTGAACACGGCAATCCCGGTCATATACGCGAATTTAAACTAATCAAAGTGTTTTTCGTAAGTCTGGTTTTCGTACTGCACTCGGTTGTTCACGGAATCGACAACAAAGAAAATCACTACAAAATTGCTTAAAATCGCATGGATGAAATGTTTCCCAAAAGTAGTGGTAAACTATTTCAGAGGAATTTATGTACACACTATTCAGAATCTTTTTTTTTTCCAAGATGACTAACCATCTTGCGTACTAAAGTTGGGGAAAACAGGCCGAGCATGAATTGATGCCCGAAATCGGGGATCTTCTATATGAATCCTACGGAACTGGTTCGGTAAGATCGAATGAAATGTTTTACCCCGAGCAATCACATCCGATATTTGAACACGGATTTTCGACAGGGACGACTTCGGTTTGTTGAATGTGCCCCTGGATGACTCAGAATATTCTGCAATATGTATTTCATAAAGTGTATTGCTGTGAAACATTTCAGTTTTCTACACTGCGTTACAAAAGCTACACGTCGCATTATCTCTAAACCCAGTTTGCTCTTCCTACGCGTAATTAGATTTTGAGTGTTTTGTGTATTCCAGCAGCTAAAACCTGCTATATTATTAAGTCCCACATTTAAGTCCTTAAATCATTGATGTTTACTACTCCATCATTCTTTATTGAAACACTAAAAGTTTTATCCTTACCACTAAATTCAGCGTTTTAATAACGGAAAGTTACAATTTTTCACTTTACGTCTTCGAATGTCCGAATTTTCGTTTCAACCTGGAAATACATAATGTAAGTGGGAAAAAAATCATTTAAATGTCAATTGGAACATGTATTAAAGTACATTATTTAATATCTAAATATTTCTAAAAACTAAATACATTTTAATTACATCATTTGCACGAATGGTTTTCCTAACACATTACTTTTATTTTCTTACGCACATTTTTTTAAATTTTCCGTCACCGATTACCCGCTCTGTCATTTTCCTTTTATTCTTCTAAAAATGTAAATTGGTTTCATCACTTAAAGTGTTTATGCCTAATTTAGGGAATAAATTCATTTCTTGCCAAGGCACTCTCTTTCTGCATAATTTATCATCGGCCATAAAAACAGAATTCTCTCTATAAAGTCACGCATAAAATTACCATGACTTCGAGTAACTAAGCATTGTTAAAAAAAGTGATTTTTCTTTTAGAAATTCCTTTTTTATGCTAAATGGAAAATATAATTACGTCCATCATCTGTTTTTCTTAGTTACAAGTAATTAAAAAAAATAACTATTTTATTATTTTTGAGATCTTAATAACCATGAATTAGGTATAAGTGCAAAACCTAACTTTATTCTTTAAACGAACATTATCTCTAGATTTTTATGACCCATCTGTATAACTATTGAATTGATAAGGCAACAAAGTTTACTTTTTTAAAAGTCATAATGGTTGTATACGGCGCTTGTAAGATTAGAACATTTTCAAAGCCCTAAGCACTGCACTTTCCAAGAAGGAGAGTTGAAATCCAGATTATAGAAGCGTCATATCGGAATCAGCGAATAGATGAGCATGAACAAAGCCCATTGCGTCTAGGGCTTCTTAAAATTGGCATATGCTTAGAAGCTACGTACTGTTAGATGTATATTATAAATATGTAAATTAAGGAAAATGGAAGTTTGGTTAACAGCTATTGAAATTGCAATTTGTAGAGCTAATACAGTATTTTTTTTTCAGATTCGTATGCAAGTAAGAAATGTTTCCTAAAAATCGGGGGAAATATTGCACTGCTAATTATTTTGGATAAATAGTCTAGGCTTTTCCTCTCCTCATATTTTTATCACTATCCAGACTTACTTAACATTCTTATTACTTTGAAGCATAAAATATGGTAAGTGAGAACGAACAAAAGGCTTGTTTTTTCTCTCAAGAGTAAAAAATAAAAAGAATAATCAAATAATTATGTGCACGCAAATATGTGGGGAGAGGGATAGCTTCAGTATCTGCAAAGTAAACCAGATAGAAAGTTTTCTCACAAAAATGTTTTCATTTGTTGAAAGAAAAGCGTTTGTAAAACGCTCATACTATCCTGGTATGAACGTTTTAATGAATACTGTCTTTACCATAACCTGTTAGAAATTTCGTCATAAAATTACGGTTAAATACCCGGCAGCAGTCTGTCCATCTAATTCACCGTTAAATTTACGGTTTAGAACATTTTTTCTATCTTTACGGGACCTAAACCATTTCCAATCAGCTTGGTTAAAAGCCGCAAATACAAAAGTTTATGGTTTCAAAACTGTAAATTTAAGTTTTTACGGTTTTTGAAATATTTCGAGGCGTAGAAACCGTAAATGAAGCGTGCGCGACACGAACCCGGGTGTACGGTTTACCAACCTTGCGCTCTAACCATTCGGCCGTCTACACCACTCAGAGAGGCTGTTTATTTATTAATAAATCTTCTTTTCCAACAGGCAAGCTGCATTAAAATTGAGATTTCAGTCTTTCATTGGACCTACATTCATTTTTGGTCTAAATTTACTGTATATTGATGAAAATCATTTTACTTGCTGCAAAATTTAAAATGCAAACAAGCTTCAGCAGCTTAAATTATGGGTTCGCTCATTCACAAACAGTTCGGGAATCCGATGCCTCCAATTTTGATTTACGTGTGTACGTGTTTCTGTTTAGTAACCCACTGCTTAAGCCACTTTCTTTTTCTTCTTTTTCTATATACATATGCAGATTTGAACTGATAAATATTTATTCATATTTTAACAACAACGTACGACCGGTAAAGTTCCACAACCAAGATGGACGCCCGATTCTTATTGACTACGAGACCTAGTGGCGCTTGTAAATTACGGTTAGTTAAACGTTTTTTAGGTGAAACAGAGAATAAACGATTTTTTTTCATAATCAGCGTTTTGAGTACCATCTTTATATAATGGTTATTCAACTGTTGTAATTAAATATGGTAAAATAACAATCAATTAAATGTTTATATTACTATTTTCTTACGGAAATTTTTAACAGTGTATTGTATGCGGGCAACGATTTTTTTTTTGTTTTTCAGTATGTCACTGCTGCAATGGTCTCGTAAAAATATGCGTCTATCAAATGACGCCCTCTGCGCTCCCGCGGCGAAGAATACCCACATGCCAGATGTGGTTTAAAAAAAAAAAATGTTGGGGAAAGTTGTCACTGCTATTTAATACCTAACTTTTCACTTTGCATGGTAGTATTAAGCCATTAAAGAAGCTTTAATATAGTTATTTTTAAAGATACTACAGCACATTGGATGCAGTGTTTTTTATACATCACGCTGGATAGCAGCACTTGTTTAGGGATGCCATTAAAATATTTTGCCTTAAGCAGATGTGTGTATCTCGTATTATTTTCATTACTTATCTCCAAATTTTCAATTTTATTACTTACAGCGTCATTTCAAGTTTCGGAAACCCTTTTATGATGCATTTGAAGTCTATAAATGTAGTTTGCTAGCTGTGAGATAGAAAAACAGGTACAGGAAATACAAAGTGAATATGTCTTCCTTCGTCGCACAGCTCGGAGCCAACTTCGTGAACATTGGACTGCGCAGTTTCAAGGGGTTAAAGAGAAAAAGTTACAGTTGCAGTCGATACTTCTCTCAATAAATTTAAGTTTTTATTCGCGTTTCCTGATAAAAAAGAAAAGAAAAAGTTTTTATCTAACAAAACAATTAATTTCAAGCAATCATGTTGAATCGCAGTAAGTATTTGCTAACAATGATAGTTTAATAAATAATCTGACGAAAGTTTTAATATACATACAGACAGAAATAACAGAAATAGACATACGCAGTCCCTTAAATGTAGTTTTGTCAATGATTTATATTTTCGTAAGTCATATTTCTAAAAGTTTAAATAATATTTCTTCTAATTTAATTCAGATGATTCCGAAAGCTGCTCAAATATATCTGGGAGGTTAGATATTTCTCTATTGTCACTATTTTACACTAAATCTATGTAAATAATATTTTCCTTGAAGCGATTTAACTGAAGCCTTGTATCAATAACGTCATCTTCTTAGATGGACTTGTTTGGAATGTAATTAATAAAGATCTCTTACATTATTACTTTTAAGGTAGCTGACAGACACTTAGATGTTCTTTCAATTTATATAAGTTCATTATTCCGTAATTATTTTCTCTTACACATTGTTTAACTGAGAGAGGATTATACACAAATTTAAAAAAACGAAGAAGGAACAATGTATGAAATAGATTACATTTTATGTTAATTTTAATTTCTTCTTTTCGATGAATATAAACCTCTAAATTTACATTGTAACATTCTCCCAATAGCACAAGGATGTACAGAATACATCATAATCTCATTTCGAATGAACGTCCGAAATATGTTCATCCGGAACTTTCTGCAGGGCGTGCTTGTGCCTCGCTGATTGAGAGTGGAATATGTTTCAATGTAGCACAAAAACTTGATGAATACCTTTATCCATATTGACGAAAAGTGCCGATTGTATATCAAATGTCAGATTATAAGCAGTGTTACAAAATAAGTGATAATGTTGGCATTCTACAATTGTTTTGACTAATTAAATTGTTTGAAAAACAAAGTAGAATCAAAGTTAATATTCATTTACCCATTCTAAACTTGCTAGTCGTCTTTTTAAATTGCGCCGTTAGGAATAAGCATTTTCATATCCAAGTCCCTTCAATACATAGTATGATTTGGTAATACCTTCAGCAAAGGAACAAGTATTTCATAATTTGAGAACAAAAAAAAGGACATTTATATTTAACCCTGCTGTTCTGTTCGCATTTACTACGCACACGTACCGTTCGGGTCAATATGACCCGAAGATGGAATACTCACTACAAGGGTGGTATATTTTCCCTGTTCTTTTAATAATACACTATATCTAGATAAAATAAACATATTTTAACAGAATTACCCGATTTAAAGTTCAAAATAAGTATACTGTGGTACTATTGTAAGTATCTATATGACAATTACTTTGTAAAACGTTAAATGAACGAAAATTTCTACATTGAACCTATTTTTTTATTTACAGTATGGGCAATAATATAATTGTATGTGCTTTGAAGATGTGTTTTTGCAATTTTATCGCGATATATTTGTTTATTTTTCTGACTTGATTGGCTAAACTTGCATGCGATTCGCTTATTACTCAACAGTAAATTAGAAGTAATAATTTATTTATTTTTTGCGTTGTATTTTTTTCTACTATATTGCAGATTCCTCATTTCTATGGAGATTTTGCATTGCCTGAAAGTGTAGAGAAAATAATTACTTGCCATGTTTGAGCAAAAAGAGCATTTTTTTTTTTGTGTCAATTTTTTTTCTTTCCATATGTTGTTTATAAATTCCCAGTTTAATAAATGCGCTACAAGCCCAACAGCCCAGCATGTTATAAAATGTAACCCTTCTAAAGCAATTTCTGATTCTTTAACAAGTATATTAGGAACTGAAATGTTGATCCAAAATAACCCCAATGGCTTTGCTGGCATTACTATCTAAAATAAGTGTGAATATAGCTGTAACATCCAGAATTTTTCTTTCTTCTCCATAAAAATTGCTCTTTCATAATTTGTCATTGTAATGATTTTATTCTGCATGGTGGAATTGAACATGCATTCAAATGCACTGTTTTATCATTATTTCTCTATTAACATGATGTTGAATACCTAGTAAAATCTGGAGGTATTTTTATTACATTTTCAGAGTTTTGGCAGCCAACGATTGGTTGCAGGTGAATCAAACGACCAGTTTTTTTTTTTTTTTGGTATTTTGAGTGAACATACTGCGAACTATAAATTGAATGAGTAACCACATTATCACCGTCAGTATAAAAGAAAAAAAATAATTTTCCTCACTAGTAATGGTTTCCATCCTTAGAAGTGTCTTCTACGTCGCTATCAGATTTTCCCACAAGTTCATTTCTTCGCTAAAATTTTTATTCCTCATTTTTAATATTTCCATAATAGCATGTAATGAATCATGCTCTCATCTAATAAGACACAAAATAGTAAAAGTGGACAGTTGACTCATACCGTTGCCTAAATTCAGTCACGTGATCTAGCTACTACGTGTCAAGTCAACTGAGCTGAAAAACCACATCGTTTAACCTTGACTGACCTTTGATCTTGTGTGAAACTCGTTTGACCTATTAACAGTATTTGCTATTATCACTTCCTGTTGAATTAGTAATACACCAAGTCACTCTTTACATATAATTATTGAAAAAATAGGTTCGGGTCATTATGACCCGAACAGTACATTGATACAAAATTAAAAAACACATAGTAAATAATTAAATAAAATAAAATCCTTTTTTGAGGAATGAGAGAATACCTTGACTTACAAAGTCACTAAATTTCAAAAGATTTTCCCAACACAGTCATTTTTTATAAACTGTTAAAAAACGTTTCGTGTCAAATAGACTCGAACAGACCAGCAGGGTTAAATAAATATTTCTCTTACAAGTACGAATTCAAGAATACCAGAGTGTTTATTTCATAAAATGGTAACTGGTGTGATTGAAAAAAATGTGTTTTTTTTTTTTTTTTGTAACCCTTCAGTGATTTAAGAAACAATCTTTTTAATTCAGCTTTATTTTTGTTGTTATGCATAATAATAATGAATGTAGCAGCAGGAATGACTCTCTTTGTTACTTTTAATCTTGCTTTCCTCATCTTTTAATCACTGCATTCAATTATCTCTTCCTCTCTGCAGATCAAATTCTTCTTTTTAAAAAATAGCCTAAAAATTGATCTTGAATCTCTTTGTTAAATGAACGAAAGAACAAAATATATATATATTTTTTTTGTACGTTTAAAATTATCGATAATCTATATGCAAAATAAAGAACTGAAATTTTGACTCCTGGAATTAAAATGTTTCTCGTTCTGAAACATGCAAAAGAGAATAAACAATTATTCATAGGTGTATCTACCCAATTAACAGCTGACTTTGTTGCAGTAAAATGTTGTTCAATTTAGATATTCAATTAGAACATTCAATTTAACATTCGAGTGTGTGGTTGTGTGTGTTTTCTTTTTCCTTCTCTCTTTTTTTATGAAACTTAACGCTACGATGTTTATAAAATTTTAGGGGTCCACTTCCCCCACATGTTTTTTTTAAATGGAAGTTACTACGAAAAAAAACTGGTACTTAAGAACTAAAGTAAATGCAAATAATTTTCTTAATCTTCTATACTTCTTAGCATCTTTTCATGTTTGTAGACTTCTATAGAAACTATAAAAACTGGGTAATGTTTTAAAGGTTGAATCGAACATGCTTTTTTTTATAACCGAAATTTACTGAAACAGTTTACGTACGTTTCTAGTGGATTGGAAGACTATTTATATATATATATTTTTTGATGCGTAGTATTTTATTTTGGCTGCGCAAGTTACATAAATTTGAGAAATTGTTTGTATCGCATCATATTGTTCAGCATTGTAAGATACTTCAGTTTGCAACAAAACACGATCGACACGATTACAACAGCTGAATTACGGGTTGACAATAAAACAAATTTGGGCAAATTTAAGCTAAAAAAATTACATTTCTAAAGGTGCGTAAGAGTTTAGCCCTATTTGATTTCGATTACTAGTTACCTTTAGATTTAGACTAATTCATTAATGTATACGTTTTAATTATTTTCATTGTAGGAAAAATTACAGTACACATTTCAATTTATTTCTTGTTTTACGCAGCTATAAAGTGTGCTATGAATAAGGGTATGATGATCAGCTATTTTGTAGATTTGTGATTTGTTTTGTAAAATTACGTAAAATATATGTTTGTCAAAATAGACAAACAAGCAAAAAAAGTTACACGTGAAATAACTAAATTTTGTTTAGACGTTTCTAAAACCCGATGTATATGTCGACGAAATACAAAACAATCGGCAGATTTAGTTAATTAGTTTCTGTTACTTATCTTAACAAAACAAGTAAATGTTACCCCAAATTATCTATAAGCTTAAAATTTGGTACTTTAACGTAAAGACGATGGTAATGATTAAACTTTGTGCAAAGTAATAGAAATAAAATTTCACGTTAAATTAAAGCACAAATGAGCATTAAAACGCAGACATATGTTTCGGGATTGCTTGGAATCCCTTTTTCAATGCGACAGGGAGCTTCTAGATGCAAAACATCCAAATGAAGCAGACAGAACAACAAAAGCAAAACTTATATAGCCTAAGAATTAACTGTAAACCAATGAGAATAAAGGCAGTGTGAAGTGGAAGTAGAAGTAGTAGGAAAGGCACCAATAAGAGAGCAACAAACGAATGCAGTTGGAAGTACAGAAAGTAAAAAGGAATATCAATAAAAACAAAGCAAAAAAGACAACAGCGTGCATAAAAATGTGAAAATATATGAAAATTGCAAAAAAAATAAAATAAAATACAAAGAATAAAATGGAAATAAAATAAGTACAGAAAATACCAAAACAAAAAGCAAAACAAAGTACACATGCAAAGTTAAATTACAAAGTGCGTAAGTTTTGTACTTTAACGTTAAACCATCGTTTAAATAATAATAATAAAACTATTGTAATGGAAAAAAAAACATTGTTACTAAATATTGGTTAGTTAAAGTTACCTGGAGATTCATCAAGCTTTCGAATTGAACAATTTCCTCCCCTTACAAGTTATTGGGGAAGGACAGATAAACACACGTTTTCCCCGTCTCAAAACCCAAATTTACTTTCTTTTTCGACTTTTCTTTGTTTTAATGATATTTTACGATGCAATAAGCCTTATTTCATTATATTTTTTTTACTTTTAAGGGCAAGTAGGCTTAAAAAAAATCGAAATCCATTTTTCGATTGGTCCCTTGCCAATTGGTGCCCTTCTTATTAACTTTCTAACAGCAGAAGATTTACTTTTGACCCTAATTGTCCACTTTTCGTCTGGGGAGTATTCAATTACACCTATGCTAAACAAACAAAGATATACTGAATTACTGGAAGACACTTGTGTCTTAATTCTTAAATTAAGTATTCTGCGTTAATGCTTTAACTTTTGCTTGTTGCAAATAGATTCCTTAGCAAAATGTATTTTTCGACTGTTCCCTTGCCAATTGTTGCCCTTCTTGTTAATTTCCTTGTAGCAGAAAATTAATTTTTCTCCCTAATGTTGCCAATTTTTTGTTTAGGAATTAAGGAATTATACAGAGTTTAAATAAGGAAAGATATGTTCACATTTATATTTTCACACGCCTGAAGAATACTTGTGTTTGAATTCGTGAATTAAGTATTCTGCGCCAATGTTGTAACGTGTGCATACATGTAACATATTTTAAATGTGTGCTGGCGAATGTTCCCGACGCTGCATGAGTATTAAAGGCAACATATCAAACCGAAAAACGGACCTAAACCAGCTGAAGGCAACTTTTTTTTCTCTCTTGCTACTCCATATTTACATCGAAGTAGAATAAAATATTCTCGAAATCTAAAAATCGTTTTTTAACCGATACAATGCTTTAAACTGTCATTATCATTTTATACCTGTTAACATGGTTCATTAAAACATTAGCAACAAAAATGGACGAAATTTTATTAGCTATGCAAATGTTTCATTGTAATTCTTTCTCATTAATTACAGGTGCAAGAGGTCTTTGATAGTATGAGGCTAATTACGTGGAGTTATTTTAATTTCGGTTAACAAGGGTGGAAAAATCTCAGAAACAGACGTTTCAAGTATTCTAAGTGTCATACAGACTTTGAACAAGCTCCATCGTGCGCAGTTTTTATGGGTTTTAACGTGATATAAAATTCGAAACGGTACGGAGATTTTTTCTTCTTGAAAAAGAATGATTTTGTTGCTCTAAAATTAAAGTTCGAACTCCCCAGAACTTTTTCAATTTCCGAAAACCACCCAATGTGAATTTCTGGGCTTCGAAGGAACGTACAAAACCCACAAGCATTTCTACGTATGAAGATTATTATTTAATAAACATTTTCAAATAACGTATTTTAAAGGTTGTATTACCGTTTTTTCTACATTAAACTAGTTCCGCGGAGCATATTTTAATTGTGTTAATTCATCCTCTGATCTTTGTTGAGTGGTAGCCTTTCGTGCTACCATGCCACACGTCCGGGGTTCGATTCCCGGGCTGGGCAGGGTTGACTCAGCCTTTCATCCCTATAGTGCGGTCGATAAAATGAGGACCAAGCATGCTTGGGAACTAAACGTTGGGTGTTCCGCGTCAGGCTGACCACTTGACCGGAACTTCTGCGCCTCAACCCCAGGGCCCTCTGTCTCGAAAACTGGGATGTGCACAGTAGGCCATGACCCCCAAAAAGGCTGGCGCGCCACTGAGTTTAGTTTTAGTTTTTTAGATCTTCGTTGACTTTATTCCAAATGTTTAATGTCTACATCAATTTCTTTTGATGCATTTTAAGATTCAGATGTGTGGACTGCTTGGCTAATTTTACTTAAAAAATGAGCAAAGCCGTGAATGGGATTACACTATTTTATTTTTTAAATAGTTTTTTTTTTCTTTTTCTTTACAACATTTTTTATTATCGTATCTTCTTTTTTCTCTCTCTTAAGTGTCATTATGCAGTTTTGAATAATTTTCAAGATTATAGGATTTTTTTTAATTAATTTTTATATTTATATGAGTTGCCGTCAAATGATGGATTCTTATCCGTAATGGCTGTAAAGATCTGGAAATGTGTTTTTGTACCTCTTTTGCAACAAAAGAAAAAAGAAAAACTCAGTTCCATAAAAACTTTATTCCCAATGCAAAAATTTTTGTTCACAAGTTTTCTGCTGCGTTCAGGTTAATTCAATTAAATTGGTACCAATAGGAAATAATTTAAGAAACATCTGAAATAAATTTGGGTTAATATTTTCTTCAATTTTGTAGCAATTGAAAACGGACATAGATTTGCATGCAATTCCTGATATTCTTATATGAATGTGTAAACATCATTTTTTTAAGGAAACGATAACTGCAACATAGGTAAACAAAATAAGCTTAATGTGTTTTAACTTAGTAATAGCCCACATTCAACTGCTGTACACTTTACAAAATAAAAACAAATTGTATTTATACATTTCTGATATTTTTATAGCAATAATTTCTGCTATCTCCCTGTTTTCCCGCCGGTAAAAAACACCCACACGCTTTGATTTCTGAAATTTTTTATATTAGAAGAGTACCATTACACGATCACTAACGGGAAAAGCTATGTAAAAAGTCACGAAAAGAACGATAAAGTATGCAACAATAATTTTCGATGAGACTATAATAAAAATAAGAAATACTATTTCAAAGACATTTATTTCCAGGTCTCCAACGAAACTGCTTATAAACAGAAAGCAGCACTTTCAATCTTTCCTTTGGGAGCTCTTTCCTTAGATATATTAGACTCCCCGTTCACAGCACTTAAATTTCGACATTTCTTCGATGGTATCCCCTTTCTGAGACGAGGTCTCGGCAATTTCGAGAAACGGATTAACTCCTGCGTTTCCAGAAACTTTAAATCATTTCAAAAGAGGAGGAGAGTGAGGCCAGAGAGTCATCAATCTCAGGAAGTAATAATGCACTCGGTTGGTGTTCAAGCGTTTTTAGAATGTTTGGAAGAGTATTGGAACGTAGTATAACCAATGATTTCCTCATATCCTGTTGCAAAATTTAATCATTTGATGATGACTGGTGGTGAGAATGTCTTAACATTTTATTAAGATTTAGAATGGTTGAGAATTTTACTTTCAGCTTGATGTTATGTGTTTTATTTTGAGAATTTCTTTTTCTTATTTTTAAGTAGAACTTCAAATAATGCGAACAATTTCTGATTAAACAAAATCCTTCAAGTATTTTCATTAAAGCAACGAGCGTATAATATGTTCAAATAAGTGCAATCAGTAAAAATGAAAAATTACTATCTAAAGATTACAATTCGAATCGTAATCAGGACTATTAGCATACGCTATAAATCGCAGGTAGTGTAGTTTATATTCCTGGTAAACTTAATTAAGTAATTATTCTTGCATTGCACTTTTAGGATTTGGGCCAAGTTTGTTTGTTTTTTTAATTTCCAATGGTAAAGCGGGTTACATTGAGAGAACATGAACATGCAAAACAAGTAACAAGTAGAACATGCAGAAGTACAAGGTAAAAAAAAAAAAAAAATGGCTGAAGTCATTGTAGCCTCGGGCGTTCTCTAGCTGTCCAGTATATGGCGGTTTCGGAGTCGGCAGAGCCGCGAAGTGCCCCGCATCGATGCAGATGAGCTCTATTTAAGGGTTCTCCTAGGTCGCATAATGAACGAAGAGGGGAGTCAAACATACCAATTTTATGGAGATGCTCACTGAGGCAGTCATGTCCTATCACCAACCGGAACAATGTCGCTGCCTCACGTCGTGGGCAATCGGGTATGTTAGCAAGATCTTTTCTACTCCAGGACTTAAATTTAATCCTATGTTGCAGTTGAGATTCGAATTTCAGCTTCAAAGCTTGTTTCCAAAAGAGCATTTTTGAGTGAAAAAACAGTCCAGAGTACTAGTTTGCAGTAACACTACACCTTTACGCGTAAGAAGATCTGCCTGATCGTTCCATAAATGCTGCAATTGCCAGGGATTCATTGCAACTTGATGCGTGTGTCTTCACGACGTATTAATTTCACGAATAAAACGTATTAACTCCCGGCACTGCAGGACTTCAACAGATATAGGAACCCCAGCAGAGCCAATTGCCTGTATGGCTGCCTGCGAGTCCGAGAGCAGAACAACCTTTTTAATTTCCTGTAGAAATTCCAGGAGTTGCTCTGAAGCAGTACGGATGGCCTCCACTTCGCTATCGAAGGCCGTTCTGTTCCAACCCGCAGAATCTGAACGAGAGAAGAGTCTCGAAAAGACCCTGGAGCACAGCATACAGAGTATGAACCGTTCGTATACACGTGTACAGCCAGTTTAGATTTGGGCTGAGTAAAAATGTGGATTTTGTCGTAGAAAAATAACTAAGAAAGCATAAACACACACATATATCATTACATTCAAAAATAATAACAACTGAAAAGAGGCAAAATGTATATATATATATATATATATATACAAAAAAAATTGAGGGAAGAATGTCTATTTATCAATTTAAAATGATTAAAATATCCTGATTTTGAAGTGGGCTGTTTAGAAACATATATCTCCTATGGAATGATTTAATTTGTTTCTTGTTGAAGTTTCTTTGAGTTGATTGACAGCCTTATTCACCAAGCGATGCGAACCACTATCAAACACTCGAACCGCCGATTTGTGCGTTCTGATTGGTTGAGGAAGCTTTTGATCTGCAATTCTAAGGTTCAAATCTGCTGGTAAATAAGGCCCCTAATAATTTTTTTGAGTGAAGTTTATCGGATTTCGCCCAGTAGATTTCCGTGTAATCAAGAAAAGCGTCCTATAACCTCAAACCATGTGCATAATATTTTCACTAAAAAGTGTGTGATTAAATTGTTAATTGGGCAGTCAGCGTAAAAATCAAGGTATATAAAAGAATATTTCTAGGATGAAATAAATAACAGCGAACATTGGAAAATAAGAACGTAATTCATTATTCCAATTATGAAATACGTGACACTGAAATATTGAAGCTCAGTTGGGGCAATTGTAAACATGGAATAAAGGCAAACAAGCCTCATAACTGCACTTGTGGTGGTTTTGAAAACTTAACTATTGGTTAGTGATGAATTTGGTAGACAGTGAAAGAGTTTTGTATGCTTCGAAACAACTGAGGAGGCATCAATATTGTTTGAAAATGACAGGGGGAAAAAAGTTGTTAAAAAAAATTAGTGATCTTACTCTTTACTCTTCAGCTCATCCACAAACGCAAAGTAGGCAGTTTCAACCAGTGTTAGCCTACTTTCCCGTAAAAGTAAACAAGGAGTTCCGTCCGGAACTACACGGAACTACTATCCCGTATACATCAACATCCAATTTATAATGTAGCCATCTATCTCTCTTTCTGATTTTGCTTGCTCTTAATTTCTTCAGATATTCCTTATTCAATAGTTAATACATTAATTCACTCATTCATTTGTTAATTCTCTCATTCGTTTATTCATTCATTCATTTATTCACTCATGTATTTACTCACTAACTCATTTATTTATTCAATTCATTTATTCATTTATTCACTCATACTTAAAAAACCAGATCAAAATATTACATTGGAAAATAGGCTCGTTTCGTTCTGGCTGAACTTGGTATCTGTACATGATCTACGCTATAAGATCTTTCCAATAAAGTTTGTTCAAATCAAATCCATCGGTTAGATCAGGAATTATATAGGATGGAAATGTCCCCGTAGGTGTAATGTTAAATTTTTTCGGAGCTGTTCAAAATTGAACAAAAATTGTTGAAATGAAAAATTAAAATAGGGAAATGAGGGGTTCTCGCCGAGATCTCTTGAATGCAAATATATATATATATATATATATATATATATCTTTCGTGTCGGACAATCCCATTCAACAGTGATTAGAGGGACAGGCGGGCAGACAGACACACATTTCAAAACCCTTTTTCATTATCAAAAAAACTTCAATTTAATTCATTTTGTACAATAATTCAGTACTGGAATTCAGGTTAACTGACCATTCTTCATCTATTTAAATCATCCAAAGAAATATACCATCGTAGTGTATAGTAAACATTTTGATTGATAAATATTTTAAACAATATTGTTAAGATCGTGTTTATAAAAAAGAGCTTAATTTAGGAACGTCTTTTTTTTTCTTAACCACAAAAAAATGTGCTATCTCATTCGAAATAAGCTATCAACGCACAATGATATATAAAACAAAAATACTAAAATTAAAATATTTAATATTTTCCTCCTTTTTTTTCATTTTATTCATTTTTATTTATTGATTATCAATAGCTTCTTTTCTTCATTGAAATGTTTTGCTTACTTAAACAACATTACAATTACTACCTTAAATAATACTATGACAATAATTCATCATCCTACAAGAACGAGCAGCAAAAAAATCATCTCCGAGATTTACTTACTTGTTATAAAATTTGTACATATCACCAATACACTTGCTCCATAAATAACATGATGGATGGCAGAAGGAGACAGAAAACCTTTTCTCTGTAACGAAGGAACAAAATCTGAAGAAAACGAGATGGAATTCCTCTTTCAAATAATTCTTAAGGTACTATTTTACCTGTTCTGTTTGGTAAAAGAAAAACAATACGCGGCATTATTATACACGAATTTTTCTTTTGCACAAAAAAAAAAAAAAAAAAAGGAAAGGAAAAACCTCCTTCTTAAACGTAGCTAAAAAGTAAATTTTGTTTAATGTAAAAATATAAAAAAGAACATTTTTTCAAAATGAAAAAAATAAACAAATTACTGACGGAATAAAATGTATTCATAGTGCATATGTATAGCATAAGAATATTTTGTTTCCAGAAGTATACTAAAAATTTATGGAACAAACTCATATTTTCTTGCTTTTGGTATCAAATCGATCATTACGTCATTATGAGTCAGTAATGTCTCTTTGTGGTGTATGAACAATGTTGTTGTATTTTTATTTCAACAAGGTATGAAATCGATATAGGAACACTTAGAGGAAAATATGTAAATGAAAATAAATAGTAATAAACGTAATATTCTATTGTTATCCCAAAGGAGAGAGAAAGAATAGATATTAAAGCCTTTTCTTCCCATGTAGGTAAATTCTACCCTTTTTATTACTCTTTGGTGACGCCTTGTAATATTTATTTAGCATAAATATTTAGCGATGCTTTCGTTTTACGTTTCTATGCCATTCAATGGCTTAACTTAATAACTCTTTAGCTTATTTAATGGTTTGTGTTATTTAACTGCCCTATTTGAGACATTACTTTTGAGTTTTACAATTTCAACTATAAGAGTGCTTTGACACCAAAAGCGGCAAAGACATTTGTCTCCGTCGTAGCAGACTATGGTTACCAAACTAACAACGATGACGTGTGCCTTCGATAACGCAATGAACTAATCGCTGACGGCCCCTTCTAAATGATGCAATAAAAAATGCCAACCAGTCAACGCGAGGGTGTGGTTATGAAATTAGGTAGAACCAATGACATGTTCTGAAAAATGTTTTCTTTGTCTTATGTTGCTGTTGCGTTCAGTGTGAAAGCACCCTTTGGTGCTTTCTGCAAACGTCTGCTCTTGCGCAGATGAGAGAAAAGACAGGAAGATTGTCTTTGTCACCTTTGATGTCAAAGCACTCTAATAAGTATTTTCACCCCAAAGGCGACGGAGACATTTTGCCTCCTTAACAGAACGTTGCTATAGTTAGCAAACTAACAGGGATGCCGTCGACGACTTCAACGCAATGAACTAATCAATAAACAATGCCAATCATTCAACGAGAAGGTGAGTGATGATTATGATGCGATGAGGTGATTATGAAGTTAGGTAAAACTGATGACATGCTCTGAAAAATTTTGTATTTGCATTGTGTTGCTGTTGCCTTTAGTGTGAAAGCCCCTTAATACTGTCTATTAGCAATCCGACAACGATTTTTTTTGCGGTAATGAAACTTTTGTAACATTTTAAAATTGAATGATCCATTTTTATTTACATGGTTTCTGTAATTGGTCTGTATTTATCAATACAATGCTTTAATTTTACAATTTAATTTAAGTTTAGCACCCCCAATGCAAAAGAGCCATAACTCTAATAAGTGAAAATGATAATAATTTCAGAGTTAAGTACGTTGTAATGAATTATGCTCTGTGTACTAGTCGCATGTCTTTATTTGCATATTTTTTATTATACGCGCCAATATGCAAATTTCACCGCCGGGCAGAATTCGTTTTTAAAGGACTCTCGCAGTGAAAAGACTACGCCATTCTTCAGTCAGCTTCAACTCGCACTTCACTTCACTAGCTTGCACGGCTTTCAATCGCCGTTATCCAATTTCTGCTTGCAGGCTAAAGGCAACGGATTAATTCTTTAATGTAGTCTGAATGAGTTATATGTCGAAGTTCCTTTTTATGCTTTTTAACCGACTTCACAAAGGAAGGAGGTTATACATTCATATTGTATGTATGTCGTTTTTTTTGTTGTTGTTGTTTGTTTGTTTGTCCATTCATAACTTCTTACCGGATGAACCGATTTTCATGAATTTTTTTTAAGCGATCGAGGATGGTTTCCCGTAGGTCCCATACCTTGGTTGACCATATTCGATAATTAGAAAAAAAGTTATGGGCTGAAATGTGGTAATTCTTTTGCTTTTTCATCCATAACTTTTGACTAAGTAAACCGATTTTGATTATTTTTTCTTTGATCGATAGAGGGTCGTCTAACTCGAATATCGCACATCAATTGGACTACAACTGTTTTTTAGAAAAAACGTTATGCTTGAAAAATAAGTATTTTTTCATTTTAATTGGGAAGGCTAGGTTCGATATTTCTTTGTTGGGAAAGTTGGTAATAAAAATGAAACTCATTGTTAAAAAAGAGTTTGTTGCCATTAAGATGTAATATTAAAAGCAATTATAACAAGAAATAGACCGAAGGCTTCTCTGAAGAAGAAATTAAATCCAATCAATTTGCTCGCTCTAGTGACCCTTTAAAATCGATTTTAAAGCGAAATTTATCTTACAAAGGGTTAGTTTTTAGTGTCATTCCTTCAAAGGTTTCCTCTTTGATATGTATGTTTTAAAAATAGAGTATTTATATAAAAATGTATTTACACTAAAAAGAATAAAATAAAATAATTTTTGGAAAAAAATAAAACCGACTTGAAACTATAAATTGCGCTAAAAAGTAAAAAATAATATTATTCTTTAAACAACTTCGATACGACTTTTAAACATAATTTTTGAAGTCGGTGCAAAATTATGATGGATTTTGATGCATTCCTTCGTAACTGTGAACCAATTACAAATATAAATAGCGTAGAGTTTGCAACAGTTTCAGTGTAAAATAACACATGGTGTAATTATAATTAGACTGTCATAATTTTGCACCGACTTCAAAAATTATGTGAAAAAGTCGTATCGAAGTTGTTTAAAGAATAATATTGTTTTTTACTTTTTAGCACAATTTATAGTTTGAAGTCAGTTCTATTTTTTCCCAAAAATTATTTTATAGTGTTTACATTTTTAAAGTTTAATTTTAGGTTGCAAGTTTAAATACATGTATTTTAAAATATCTGGCTCAGTTATTCATCAAACATACCCACATTAACATTTATATTTTCGTAATAATTCAACTGATAACTGGAACTGAATTCTGAGATAATTCTATAATTATTCAACAAAAGTGCTTATGTTTAAAAACAATGAATATAAGATACAATTATATATGACAGTTAAAAACACTGTTTCGCCTCAGATAAAAGTAAATTTAAAAAGAAAACGATAGTTTAAGATTAGGGTTAAAATGTTCAAACGCCTTCTTTGAAAGTCGATTTTGAGTTGCAGTTTTGAGGCTGCCTGTCATTGGGCTCTACGGGTGTCCCACCAAATATGGTCAATAACAATTACCTAATACTAAATTTAGCTTGCCATTTTTGGCGCCAAATTTGGCGCCCCCTTGGGAATATGTACTTAGCCAAAGTGACGCAAACTGGTTCCAGCGAATACTAAGGTATCAGGGTATATATAATACTAGTAAGCTTAGCGGTCGTACGAGATTACCGCAGTTCTAGATGTTATAAATCCTAATGCAAACAAATGCTCACCTTCCCCCTGACCCGCTCAATTTGCGTTCAGTTGTAAACTTCAGTTGTTCAGTTATTTCAAAAACAGATGATTGCTAATGCAAACAAATTGCTTTACAAAAAATGTGTCGTTTCTACTTAAACATCTAGATGGTAGCACACGCAAGCAACTAATAAGCTATCGGCGACAAACACACACTTCAGCGGCTTATATATAAGACGCTTTTTAATAACTTAACATATTGATTAAATTGCTATTTAATTTAAATTTACGGATAAATATGTATTTGCATGTGGGAGTGTTAAAGATGTATGAACTTTCAATGGAAAGTAACACAATAAATTTTGAGCATAATGAATACCCTAATCATAATATTTATGGGTGAAATTGGGATTTCTAGTGAAATGTTCCATATGTTATTCTACGGAAATGATGCAATTCATAATACTTAATTAAAATTCTTCCTTTGTAAAAACATTGTCATCGGTAATTTGACGAACTCCTAGAATAATATATTCCATCAACTTGCTGGAAATTGTTATTACTTCCTGCATAGCACAATTTCGGGGTTTATCAGCGTTTTAACGTACGTAGTGTAACAGTGGTTTAAAACTTCTGCCAGTGTTTTAACGTTTAAAAAACCATTTTAATCAGCACTGTTTACACCTTATTTTATTTTAACGATTTATGACACAGGCTCTCCAATACAAATAATAAGAAATTAAAAAGGTAAGCTTGGCAAAATTGAAAATTAATCGAAAATTCTACAAATAACAGCGCCTCTTAAAATCATTCAATGTTTCATTCAGACCAAGCACTGAATTATTTTTTTCAAAAATGTCTTCCATGTAGCTTAAAAATATTGGCACAGAAATCATTTTTTTTTAATTCTCAAAGATATCCTTAAAATGAAAAGTAAAGCTCTGGAACATTTTGTTCTGAAAGAGTTTCTTTCTGTTATAAAAGACCAAAAGCAAAAAGAAAACAATATATTTTTTGCAATATATTCTTCTAAACCCTTTATGAAAAAGTACCATTGCTTTGACATATTTTATTTGTTTCCCAGATTTTCTACGTATCAGACAAAATTGTTGGTACTTTGAAAATGAAAACAGAGAATAAAATATTCACAACTTTTGCTTTTTTTCGCTATGCATTTTTCTTTTGATGTTTTGCACCACATTTTGTGCTTAAATGTCTTTAAAGCTAACATCTACAAAGAAAGTTATCGAAATAATAATAAGAGAAGTATTTAGAGACTCAATTCAAACTGTTCGCTCACTGAAAAAAAAAAGAATATTTAAATATTTACTTTTACGAAAGTCTCTTTTCCATTCCTTTAATTTTTCTGAAATACATCGAAAGAAAAAAGGTAAAAGAACTGAAACGAAAGAACTTCTAAAACACGTGAATTGTTGAAAGTTCTGCTTGAGTGAAAATTTATTATTTTTATAAATTTATGCTGGATTCGTATGTTTTTAATTTTTTTCTTTATTTTTTTTTTAAAAACTTTTCCATGTGAGTAAAAATCTTAACCGATATTTCTTCGGTCAAATATTGACATGAAATGTTTTATTTTCAGCAGGCAAAACTTTTGGCAATAATTTGATTTTTATACTTTCCAATGTCACAATCAAGACCTTTCATATTTTAGTAAGAATTTAATTCAGAAACTTTAATGTTGTGTTTAGAATAATATTCTATCCAAGTAAGAGAAGCTTCCCCCTAAACTCTAAATAGCAAAACGTTGAATCAACAAACTTCTTAAAACGTTTCGCATAAATTTAATAAATTATTATACCTTCTTTTTATTTCTTTCAATTTATGCTCTTTTTTCAACCAAAATGGTAAAGCAGTAAAATTCTTTGGAAAAGTTTTCGAGTACATGTTGTAAATTATTTCAGATTGTCCTTTTCTTATTACCTTTTTTTTTTTTTTTTTTACTTCACAATAACTAAGGCTGAGTTTCGTCACAACGTCACAAATATTTTATCGTGTTATCGTGTACCATAAAAAAATAACTCACCTCTTTGATAAAACTTTTTGTTTGAAGAAGAAAAAACAGAAAAAAAAAGTTCTAACTGTTTGAAATTACGTTTGCAAAATACTAAATTAAAAACATACCATATACGTATTCTAAAACTCTTCTTTTTTTACATTAAGTGGTTAAATGGCTGTAAGAACGTTGCCCAATATTAAGAGCAAACACATGGAAAAACTAATCAAGGCGACGAAAAAGTGACAATAGTTACACATAACAGAAAATGACAGTGAATATAAAATAATTAAATAACAATAATAACAATAATTGAAGAAAGAAAAAGATGACTAAAAAACCATTTTTTGTTATATAAATAAACACATTAACTACATTAAGTAAAACTAAAATAAAGACAATGAAACCTAGACGTGCGTTCTTAATAGCGGTTTGAATACTGCGTTTTTTTTATTTAACACATTGATTTGATACGTTTTTACGCCCACGTTTTCGCTGATTATAGATATTCACTGCAGATAATATATTTCTAACTCATTCTAAATGCGTTTACAAAAATAAAGAAATAATAATGCAAATACTCCCTCATCCACTATTGTCTAGTTTTCCATCTTATCCAATAAACCCTAAATGAATTTCTAAATTAGAAATCAGTTCAAATAATATCCTATATCCCTGCATCTTTAATCTCAAGTAAACGTGTTCGTTTAACAGTTTTATTTGTTTAGGGTATTATAAATACACTCAACCCTTATTCGAATTCTGTTCGAATCCTTATTGCACTTCACTAAATAAAGCAAAATTTGGAATGACATGAAAGCGGCAACTTGCTGATTAGCAAATTCACTTGAGCCTTGCTGTTAAGTAACGTACCATACGATTATTCAACTCTGGTAATTGGATTAATACGAAAATTTTACCTTAAATCTAAATGAAGTAATTCCAAATTTATTCGAATTGTGTGGAGAATTTTAGTTAAATAGGTACTATTAGTTAGAAGAGCTACTTAGCACTTAATATTGTAGTTTTATTATTAATACTGAAAAATTTTTGTTTTTATAAAAGCGAAAAAAAAAGTCAATTATTTTCGAAATGTATTTTAAGTTTAGCCTTTTAAGAAAGATGGTTGTTTTTAGTGTCTACTAACGAGGCTCCAGTCCTTAAATATTAAACAATAACTAATATTTAATGACTGGAGAGTCGTTAAAAAAGGCTTTAATATAGAAACCACTTCAAATTACTCAGAGACTTTAATTTTTTTTACTGTCAAAGACAATTGCTAGTTTCTGAAAGAAAAGTCATTTTGCTACCCACAAGTACCTACAAAGGAGAATAATTGACAAAGGTGATCACGAAAAGATAACTTTTACAAACGATATATAAAATAAAAATCTATTTTATATTAGCAAAACGTCTGACAAGTCCAGCGTAACAGTCCAACTTAATTTTGAAAAAGTGTAAAATCAATGCTCCCATACGATTCTATCTTTGCCCTTCGTTTTACCTAATATATCTTTTGTTAAAATAATAAATTAACTTTGTGCTAAATAAACTGTAATAAAAAATTATTTTGTTATTCATATCCCTTTGCTTCTTAATAGGTCATATAGAGAGTAAAATAATACTACAATGGCAAATAAGTCTTCTAAGATGTGAAGTTTAATAACTCGCTGAATTCTTTGCAGCAAATAGAAAGTTACCATAAAGAAAAACAGTGATGTATGGTTAATATCTACTGCAGTAAATTGAAATTTTTTTATAGTGATAAACTCCTTGCTCTGTTTTAAATAAAGCGAAACAAAAGTGTATTATTATGATAAGTAATAATGTTTGTCCGTCTATAAAACGAATGGTAAAGGAAAATAATGGAACAATGAAAAGGTAGGCTGTTACCTAATTTAGTATAGTTGAAATTTATTACAAGGGCAAATAATGCTTTTTGACTGTAGGAACTAATACAGTAAAATAGAAATGTATTGTAATTGCAAATACGGTTGTTTAGCTCTTTTTCATTTAACGTAGTGAAATGAAAATTTAATATGATAGATAAATTAAGCTTTTTGAATGAATCTGTATAACACAGTGAAATAATATATGGTTATGATACCCAATAAAGATGACATTTTTTTCTATTTTATCGTCTTACTTTGTTAGTAACAGTAATTACATTTACTATACAGACCATTTCGGGTCACTTGCATTTAACAGTTTATTTGCTTTTCTCAATGTATATGCCTCAAACTATCGTCCAATGTGACTGACAGAACAAGACTATACGATAGAATAGTACAATACAAAGGGGGGAATTACAAGAATTCACCTAAAGCACAGGACGGGAATCCAACCCATCACCTCTTCACTGCGCGCAGACAGGCAGAGGAAACTGGCACTATGACCGCCCTAATAGTAATTCTCCTACATAAAAAGTTTTTCGGGAAGTTCAACTATGAGTGTATTTATATATTCATGATATATTTACTTGAATTTTGTATCATTTAACAATATATATATTTTTATGCAACTACCTTTGACCATTATAATTTAATGCATTTGACAGCGTAAATTTTGATAGTGAAAATTGCAGACATGTGCATACTTTCTTCAACGATTTTTTTCTTGCTTGAAGTAAAGTTACACCTTGGTGAATAAAGTAATGAAACGAAATCTGCTCCCCATTTGTTGCAATTATACTAAAAATATCATACCGAAATGTTCGGGAAATATTGCGAGTCAACATGCTAAAGTAAATATATCAACTGAAAGCAACGCATTCCCTATTTGCAATGTGTCTAAACCTTTGCAACCTGCTCCCCCCTCCCTTTTCCCGCCCACTCCGGAATTGTCATATTTAAGTTAGCAAAAAAAGAAAAAGAGCAAGAACCGACATCAAAAGAAGCTACGGCCAGATAAACATTTATAAATCCTATATCTGCTGCACTTAATCGAGTGATACCGTTGAAATGTGCAGTAAACTACATCATACCACCATTTCCCCTTGATACCAAGAAAATATCTTAAAGTGAGTGGTAAAAGCAAATATTCTGAGAAATTCTTAGTGCTGTCTCTTTTCATATAAATTTTTCTCGACAACTAAGGAAAGTTTCCTGAAAATAAATAAAGTAAGTTTTTAGATCAAAAGTTAAATTCTACTGCGAAAACACATTTTGATACTTTTTAAGATAACAATAAAAGGAACATGTTTATTGCACTTTTAGGAAAATACTTTTTGGGATTTTAGCTTGCGACACCTTTATGCAGTTTTCTTAATGTATATACAGTGTGCATAAAATGTTGTTAGTTGTCCACTGTCCAGAGCCCAGAAGAGCGTATTGTGTTTTCAAGAAGCCGGGGGATATTAAGGAAAATTTGGCGCACATGTACAGTAAATTACTGGAATTTGATTTCAAAATAGAAAGGTTTACTAGCTAAGCCGCATTTCAAGTCAAATAATCAAATTTCTTGATAAAAGTTTCAAAGTAAATTTCTTGTTTTCTCGCTCTCTGTAAAAGTACGGAGAAAGATTTCTTAAAATACGTGGAACTGAACACTTGGGATCTCTGTCTGCCAGTTTAAAAATTGTAAGCAAATGCATAAATACACACTTGAGATCTGAGTTTACCAGTTTAAAAATTGTCAAAAACTGCATGATGCATCAATTGTTAGCGTGCAATTTCAGCTTTCTTAGCCCTCGGCGGCCTTTCTTCTTAACTCCGGTGGCATTGGAAGCAGCATTTCAGTCCTAACTGAAATGAACGTTACTGTTAACGATTTGTCTTTATTCATTTGTTACTTTTACTTTAGATGAACTGCGCAATTCATTTGATAAAACCAAATCAATTAGCAGTAAACTGAAAGTAATTGTATTTTACACGGGCAAACTTTCAACTTCACAAGTTCCAAACTTACTAAACTATCAACTGCTTTCTATCTCCTTCTCCACAAAGAGCAAACATATTAAATCAAAGAAAATTTATCATACGTAATATATTTATTCAAAAGTTTATCTTTCGATGTAATGTAAGTAGTTTATCCCTCAAGTCTCGTATATCATGCCTTAAGTAGAAATTCCGTTGCTGTTTTCAAGAAGTGATAATTTTGCTTTCATTCCATCGTTTTGTTTATTCCTCCTAAATATTCTAACACAAAGGCCAAGTGAGGATTCATCGATTTTTTTACTTGCTAAGAATTCTTTGAGTTTTGTCAAAATGAATATACATTTTGTTATTCCAACACTTCTAAATAAACTCAATATGTTTATACAATTCGTAATACAATTGCATTTTATTATAATCTCACCAATTCTTGAATTATCACATTCATTTATTTCAATCTTTATTGTAGAAGCATATTTATCACACACCGTGTTCATACACTGTTAAAAACAATGTGTTTAAAAATTAGAAAATGTGCCTAATAATTTTTTAAAAGTAATTTTGACTTAAAAATGAGCATGCGCCGTTCTCAGTTTTAAGTACCGATGTTTACTTATAAATTATAGTTACTGAAAGGGCAAATATTATTCTATTTTTAATGTAATAAATTGAAAATTTAACCTGAAAATTTACGTTAATAACTAATACGTGGCTATTTTACCGATTACTTCTTCAGAACAATACTATTTGTATCAAAATTAAGGAAATATTAACCGCGTGAGACGTCAGGACAATTCAAGAAACTGAGTAGACTGTTCTCCTTTTTAGAGCAGGAATGCAAGATAAAATATTTGTCAGATTCGGATCGGATGCAGTAAAACAAGAAAATATAATGGACGACTGCATAATAACCGCGTGAAGAAATGCGTACTGTGAAGAAACTTGGCTCGGAATTACTTTAGCACTCTCAGGTGGTCCGTCAGAACGATCCAAGTTAGGTTTCCTGCGTCCACGGTGGTGCATCGTTTCCAACGACAACGTACTCTGGCTTTGCACATGTTGTGCTATTTCCAATAGAATATTTTCTCAAATATGAGGTTATATCTGATATTGAACAAAGTTATTTTAAACCACTTAAGTCGTATCTTATTGGAATATTTCTTAATTGCATTTTTAGTTTCTCCCAAAATAAATGGCATGATTTGATGGCAAGCGAAACTGCCACAGCTTCTTCTTAGTTACATATACTTTTGAGGGAAAAAATGAACTTATTCTAACTTGAGTTTATTAGTACAGCTATGTGACTTCAATAAAAATATTCCTTTTTAGTCAATTATGTGACTAATTACTTGATCTTAAGAAACGTTGACCAAATGCTAAAGATTATAATTCTTCTGACATCAACAGCGGACCTGCTACATTAGTTCATTTTCTCACACGATAAAAATGCTATTTGTTACGCTTCTTCATTAAGTTGCATATAGATTTTTTTTCTATGAATGGTAGTTTTACTGTTAATGTGTTTAAAGCAAACACAAGAGGTTTTTCAATAATTTCTTCGATTGAGTTAGTACTTAACCTTTTCTAGATGTAAAGAAGATATACTTTATAACAATAAACACATATTGTTTCACTATTAAATAATAAGTGAAATGAAACTATACATAAATCTAATCAGAAGCCATGCGGTAAAGTAGCAGTCGAAATTATGGTTTACTAAACGGCTATTTTTTTGTGTGTGCCGAAGAAGTTTCTTAGGTAACTTGAAAAACACGTCCACAGTTTTCACTGTAAATTTCGCGCATTTATTTATTTATTTGCGTTAAATGCTCACGTTGTTTAGAATTGCCTGAAAGATACTTTTTAGAGATCAAAGTAAAATGTTTTAAGTTTTAAAAATGCCTTTTCAAGGTTTAACTGAATTGCAAACCGTTAATAATTAAATAGGTTATTTGCTTATGTTTAACGTAATTCTTGTCGACGCTTTAAATGAAATGTAAATGCTTATTTTCTTGGAAATGTTAATAACTACTATGTTTCTATATTAATAATCTGATGATGTAGAAAAGTATGTTTCTTGCATAACTGATGAACTGCTACATCATTTAAAACTAGCCATTTAAATAATTAAAATATGGGTATTCAGACATCAATTAAAGTAAAAATGAAAGCAAATATGTTCTTTCAAAGATCGCCGTTACGAATGCCGACATTATTCTTACTCGAATAAATACGCGTCACCTAATTGGTATATTATTTACTTTACCCCTTCTAAAAGTCCAAATTATCCATTAAATATAATCTAATTTTTATGCTTGCAAACGATGAGTTTTAATAAGATAAAACATCTTTCGAAATGGATTTGGAAACAAAAGTACGTTTCGAAAATATATTGCAGTTAGCAAGAGATGCGGTGAGTGAACAAGAAATAAATTGTTGGAATGCAACACATAACTCCTCTTTTAAAAAGTATTAATTTATTTTATACATATTACTGTACACAGCTTTAGAAAATATTCTATCTTTTATTTCTAAAGTTTTAGGAAAAGCTCACGTTGCTAGTAAAATTATTTTTAGAGTACTTTATTTAATATATTTTGCTTGATTAAAAGTTTAGAGTAAGAAGAAAATAGGGCAAGGTTGACTTGTATTTGATTTTATTTTTTTAATATTTTTTATAAAGTACATAATTTTTTAGCGCTTCTACAAAGCTGAAAATGAAGTACTTGAGCGTTGTATTTTCATTAGAGTTTTTTACTAGTAAAAATGCACAATTTCAATATTTGCTCTTTTTTTTCTTTTAAGAAATAAGAAATATGTAGTTAAAATAATAATATAAAATATATGAAACATTTTCTTTGATGACAACTCGCGGAAATCGTGGTTTTACTGTAAATAAAATAACATATTACAATGCCTTTGCGTTTACATCAGTTGCTAATATCGGGTTTTTTTTTTTTTTTTTGGTGTAGAACTTTCTGAAAACTCGGTTACAACAAAACCCCAGGTACTATCGATTAACTAAAGAGTAACATTATTGATACGGTGTAGTACATTAATTCACGGCCACTTCGTATTTGGAGATTAAGCTCGTGAGGATTAAGAGTTGGTGTTGGGGATTAAGAGTAAGCTTGTGTGTCTGGTAACACGGCCAGAATTTTTATTGTTTTCTAAAACATCAAGTTTCTCGCCATTTACCACTAAAAACGATGCTTATACATACAGGGTGCTTCAAAACTAACGTCACTGATTTACAATGGTCGAAGGAGTAAACAATTCCATTTGTTAAAAGGGGGGTAAGATGAGAAAGAGGCTTGTCTCGCCGGTAACATACTGCGATATAGCTATTTACTCTGAGCCAGTGTAAGAATTTCTCCTCTTTACATTTAGATTGACCTCAGAACGCTCTCAAGGTCAGGTGTCATGTTATCAGAGCCATACTGCGTGGTGTCAAAGCATGAGCTTTGTTAAATGATGGGATGATGAACATAACGGAAAAATGGTAAAGGACCAAATGTACACTCTTCTTACAGACTGCCAATAGGGGGTAGAATGGTTAAAGCGTTTCTGAAAATTCGCAATAGGTATCTTATGGCACGCAATAGATGTCTTGTGGATGGTACACCTTAATTTTTATCGCACCCCGTGCAAGGAAACCAACTGAAAGTTAAGAGGTAAATAACAGTTGTGAACGTGAAGTTCTTCTACACCGGCATGCGTTTGGAGATCATGCATTCCTAGTGAAAACGTATGCGTCTGTGTATGTGTCACATATTGCTTTATTGCGAATCATGTCAAATGCAGAGAGATTTAAGAAAATGTATTTTTAAAGTAAAGTTTATAATTAATCATATTTTAATTTATTAATAATTAGTCATCATCGCTTGCGAATGCACAGTGAAAAGCAAAGACAAAATTTGAAGTGAAAATATCCATCAAACAAATAAATTTATATAACTATCAATAGTTATTTTTTTATTTTCTATGTTATATAAAATATTAGCTATGAATATTCAATGACTGAATGGAATAATTGCAATGATTGTTTGTATTTCCTTTTTATATGAAATAATGAATGGATCTGAAATAAGATGAATCTCTTGTTATGCAACACTAAGCGGAAGAAAGCGAAATTCCTTGGATCTTGAAATTTGTAAATCGCAAATGTTACCATACTTGGATCATACTCAAAGCCCCTTTTTCCCAAAACACTAGCAAATTTAGTTAGCTTAACTCCGAATAAAAACATCTCACGTTTTCGCTTCGGCTGCTACTGGAGTACTTGATCATGCACGGAACGGCTGAAGAGTTTTGTAAGTAACTTGATTAGTAGAAGCAAGAGTTGATGACTTCAGAATATCTACATGCTATACGTTGGTTGGTACTGTTATTTTAGGACGTTAATTTTGAAACAAAGTAACTTCTGTTGATTGGGTAAAATGAAAAGTATAGATTTCAAAATTTCGCTCGAAATATACCACATTCAGTAAAGTAGGAAATTATATATTTTTCGGTAAACTATGTCACAATCTTATGTTATTAAAACTTTAAATACATCTAAGTATTATTAGGATAAAATGCAGTCAAAAATGCTTTCAAAAAATGATAAGATCAAATTTCTATAGTTCTGTCTAAAAATGTTTTCTATGCGAAATAGTTCAAAATAAAAGAGAAGTATTCATTTTTAGAGTGGAACTTTTAAATTTTACTTATTATTTTTCAAATTAAGTACGATAGGCTCAACAAAATAATAATAATAGTAATGAGAATTTTATATAATATATATATATATATATATATATATATATTTTCTATATATATATATACATACATTTAAATTTATTGTTGTTATTTTTTGTTATTAAAAGATTAAAGACCTAGTTAGGCGTCTTTTAATTATTTTTTATTCACCACGTAGTATAAAGCAAAAATTTGATAAATAATAAATCGTTTTTAAATTAATTTTTAAAAATTTACTATGAACCATTTGTGCTACAATGTGTATTTCTAATTACATTTAGCAAGACGTCAACAACATCGTTTAATGTTGTGAAGGTCGGATACAACTGAGGTATACCAAACACCAATAATGAGAGACGTTTCCAACTACTGAAAAGTCATGCCCCATGACTCTTTAAAATATTCCCTTTTAACTTTTCAACTCGCCTTCTTTTCTTTTTTTCCCCATGAATAAGTTTTGTCCTTTCGGTTTAAATGTTAGTTAAACAAAGCATATCTAATGAGACTGTCATTCACTTACGGAAATGCTATATTTTTGGTTTGTGTGAAAATACTTTTATATAATACATCTCGTAGTACTGGAAAGGAAGTAAGGAATGCTAATGGATAACATTGTTTCATTTTATAGCTTCAGAAAAACTTCTTGAAAATAAGGTCGAGAGTAGTTCTATGTTTTTTCAGTTAGGACAAAATAAACAAATTAAACACAATGACTGGAGCTCAGTTTCTAGTGATTTTCTCAAACTGCAAATTTAGTGAACACTTTTTGGTAATTGTCATGTAAATTTTACTGGATTTTCAAATTACTTATCTTATTTACAGTGTACATTTCTGATGGCAAACCGATTGCAAATTTTAAGTAAATAATAGCTAGTTTTGTAATTGATTCGGGAAAATCCTTCAACGCATTTTAAGTAAAATGGTTCAAAATATTCAAATAGGCTTTGTTTGCTGGTAATTCAAATGATTTTGAATTTACCTATATTTGCTTTGCTTTAAAAGGTTGATAAATAAATGTTTTGAAATTGACTGTGAACAACCGCAATTTAAATTCATAAATGCTTTTTTTTTAAAAATTCATTCTAAAATATCACGAGGTTATTTATTCAAATTTATTCACATGAAATGCTTCCGAAAAGAAAAAAAAAATTCTTTGATGTATTAAAATGACTACAAACACTGAAAAGCAATTTAGGAATATTAATTTAACTAACACAATTAAACGTCAATAACTGAAACGGCAATGAAAGTTGAGTGATCAAACCTTTGCGAATCGAAGTTAAGATTAAATGACGATTACAAAATTTCAAAAATAACTCACATTAACTTTAAAATCAAACTGTGACTTAACAGTAAACGTTCTCTGGAGACGATAGGGGGTCTGAACGTGATATACATGGTCTGAAACTACACCATCTGATTAGTATAAATTTGGAATTCTAGCGGCAGACGTCATACGGTAAAGAAGTTATTAATACATAATTGTGATAAAACAAAAAATTTTTTAAAAGTTCATGCATTCATTTTTTAAAATATTTGCATTTCATCGTATTAAAAAAAAGGAAATAAAAAAAAAGAATTTTAGTGGTTTTGAAATGAGACTATGTATATCTGTCAGCTCCCCTTCCCCAAAATTTTTGGGGAATGCTCCAATTTAAGCAATTTCCTTCTTTTAACTGTTTATACATAAATTTCAGCATGCATTTTACAATTTACTTTTTAAATTTCTAATTTTTCAATAAACAAAAAAATATTATTACTTAATATATTTTGATTGCTTAAAATTGATATGTACACTTTTTAAACTTTTTTTACAACAATTGATGTTTAATGCATTTTTTTTTTAATTTCTATTTTTCTAATTCATATAAAAATGCATAATGTATTGCATACTTTACAGTTTCCTAGCATCAATATTTTCCTTCATAGTCTAGTTTTAGTATACTTAATGAGTACTTTAGAGATATTATAAAGAATAAAATCCTGAATAAAGTGGCTTCTAGTATTGAAAAAGTGCTACTAAAATAAAAATGTCTACTATGCCCTGGCTTTTTCTAAACGTTTAAAATTTCAAGTCTTGTTAACAGAATGTGATATAAATTTGGCAATCAATAAGAAAATTGGTTCAGAGAATTTTTGTAAAATGTGAAAAAAATGACATTTTTAGACTATGAAAATGGGGCAAAAATGAACTATTACTCACTAAAATTAACTGTTAGTTAATTTTATAAAGTTGAAAATTATAAGCAAAAAGAAGAATGACGGAGAAATGGTAGTATTAAAAATAAGTATAATAATAATTAATCTGCTCCTTATTAACCGGTATTGGGCTATTATTTTCTCCAATTAATCGGCAATCTGTAACCGGACGATTTGCTTCACAGCGTTTCCCTATTTGACGTATCGAAAATATGAGTTGCAAGTGCAAGTTAAGGATGTTCTGCAAAATTATATAAAAAGCATGTAGAAAGTTGTAGTTTATATAAATAATAAGTGTATGTGAGTTTAATAATTTAAAAGTCAAAATTTCTGAACACAAAAAAAAAAACAAAGCGATATTGCAGTCAAAATATGTATTGGCAAAAAAATAAATGTTCCAATTATTTTCGGAAATCTCGTTAAAACGGAGACTGGAAGACATTTTCGCATGTCCTAAATACTGTTTTCCGACTTTGATTCTCTGCTAGAGTATCAAAAGACGTTTTGTCAACACTATATTAAAACTTATGATTAATCACCACCTTCATTTATCATTACTTTCGTACATAGCTTTTTAATCTAAGCAGCAGAAAATCACACTGAAGAGCATTTTAAAAATAACGACATGCTTTCTCAGAAGTAAGTTATAAACGGATTTTATTCGGAATACTTCGGAATTTGGAATTAAAAACAAGTTGTTTAAATATTTTTTTACAGGGTATTATTTTAGAAACAGCTGAAAAAGTGCCTGAAAACTACCCACTGAAAACGTTTTTAAAGTCCTACCAGCTAACTAAGTAAAAACTACACTATTCTCAAGACATTCGATTAATCTAGTCTTACAGGAATGCAAGGCGAATTTGTGCTTTATACGCATGCATTTTTTTTTAAAGAAATTCAATTATCATTTCTATTTTTATTTTCTAATGTTTAAGAAAAAGATAAATTAGTGTCTAACGTATTTCATTGCTGCTGATGTTGTAGGTTTTACTAAAGACTAAATATTTATGAATGTACTCCCCATCTGTAAATAACTTTCAAGAAATGACTTCCCCTAAATAACGTTATATTCAATTTTTGAAACGAAGTTCCTTATCCCCGTCGTATACAATGTGAGGGAAACATTTTATAGCTACATTATTCATTTTATTTATTTATTTCTCTTTTTGTATTTTTTATTTTTTTTTATTTTGTTATCTCTGCGTACCAAATTGCATTAGAAAACATGTTGCAAGATAAACTTTTATTTAAACTTTTCAACATTCATTTTATTGTGGCACCAAAATGAGTAACTAATTGTCAAAATCCCAAACCCAAACAATAAACAATATAGGAATTTATTTTTGACAAGTTATCTTAATAAATATATTTAATATTACCATTCGAAGAAACTACCATCAATAAAACTGATTAAAACAAAGAAATCGCATTTACAACATATTTTGCGCAATCTATTCTCAATGCCACGTGATATATTGTGCAAATGTGCTGTATCGTGCAATTCTTTCAGCAGCATGTGTGAATGAAAGATTGTCCTGAGTTCTTCCGAACATGCGCCCGATCTTGGATAAAAACATTTAAAATATATTACGTTTACAGCACATTGTGTATAATGTGTAATAAGAAATCTATACAAAAATTAGGGACTTTTGTTAAAATAACCTTTAAATTTTTTTAAACGTAAATGCTCAACCTCTTGCAAGAAAACGTCAGTGGTGCTGCAGAAGGGGAAAAAATGTTAAGTTCCTACAATGAATATTTTTGTATAGCTGAAAAGCTGATTAAATAAAATTCCAACATTCCAATCTACTATTTTTGCTTTGAAAAGAAAAACAAAATACCAAAGTGGCAATTTCTAAAGCAAGGGGCATTTTTTCCCTCGCTTTCTCTTCTGTGTATTGCGAAAATGCACAAAAAAACAGAGATTAAAAATACCTAAGAATTTAATTTTCTATTTGGCAATCATCCCTACTGGGAAAACAAGCAACAGCATTAAAAGTGAGTAAGTAACGTATTTCTGTTAAGTGTTTTTATTTATGTAAATGTTGAAAAGAAAAGAAATATGCATTAAAACATGTTTATATTTCAATTTCCAAGTAAACTACAGATTTAAAATGTGTTTTACTTTCAATAATGTAAATGCCACTAAGAAACTGTTTTTTTTCAAGCTACCTCTATTTTAATGTTTTATTAATTGCTTTTCGTTGGGAGGGGGGGGGGATAAGAAAGGAAAAAGCTTAGAGAAGAACATATCTACTTAAACACATTTGTTTGTTTTTTCAAAATAATCTTTATATTCTGTGTTAAATGAAGCGCTTTTTCGTTTTTAGAATTATATATTGTTTTACTTTAGTAAAACGTTTTTACGGCATTTAATGGACATAAGAGGTAAAAAGGCTAGGCAACTAGTTTTATTTATATTTATTTCACTACTAAATTATACTATGTATAAAAATCTAATGTTGCTGTCGCAGGAACCAATGAAATCGTAATGGCTAAAAGGTTAAAAATGAATTATTTTACTGGAATAACTTGAAAATTATGTTTTAAATAAAGTCCTTTTAAAGATTTGTCAATACTTAACATGGTAAGGAGACTGGCTTATAATAATCTGTCTTTCATTTGTACTCACTTGTGCTTAAGCCTGTTTACTTAAAAAAATAATACAGCGTTAGTGAAATTAAGATTTAACTAACTTCTGCCTCGTGGCTTAACTTATATATCTAAAAAGTGCGGAGCCCTGTAGTCTTCAAAACTTATTTCCGTGCGTAAATAGCCTAAATACCCTCTAACTAAAGAATTCGCATAAAATTAAAAATAAATATGGACGCTGTGCTCCTGTAAGTTCTTATGCAAATTGAGACCTGGTCTACCTCATAAATTAACCTTAAGTAATTTCACATCAGTGGTGCATGTTAAGCATAATCTACGACCACTTTACCCCATATTAGTTAGACTACTGCAAAATAATATTATACAATAAATCTAGCTTAACCGTGAGGAGGTATTGTTGTGATGTGTGTAAAGCTTTTTGAAAAGTCTATTTGCAACAAATTATTTTAAGCAAAATTTCAGAAAGAAGTTTGAAGATGCGTTTCAATTTCACAATTTTGTATAAACAAGAATATTTACTGTTTTTTTTCTCCTTTTTTTGCCTGAAACGTTCTCATTAATATAGTTTTGAAATTAAAGTTAATTCTTAACTATTGAAAGCTAAAACTTAAAAAAAAAGAAAAAACTAGATACATTAATCATTTTATTTATTTTAACTTTTTTTTCCCTATATGTCCACTTTACACCTCCTAAGCATAACGCTTCTAAATATAAAAATAAAAATTACTTATAAAAAAGTTGCAAAATGGCATTTAAAATGTATTAACATTTTGTTTTCCGAAATACAAGGTGTGGCTATTAAATAACGAGACTGATGCTGTAAAATATTTTCTTTTAATTTCATATATTTTTACTAGTTATCACCTTCAATATACACCTCTCCTCTATCCCTACATCGCTCCATGCGAACCTTCCATTGTTCGAAACAGTGCTGGAAGTCTTTTTGTGTCAGGTCCTTCAGGACACGTGCCGCTTTCTCCTTCACAGCTTCAACGGACTCGAATCTTGTTCTTTTTAATGCAGCTTTCACTTTAGGAAACAGGTAATAGTCGCAAGGCCCAAGATCTGGCAAATAAGGCGGATGGTCCAACACTGGGATGCTGAACTTGGCTAGAAAACTCTTGACTAACGATCCGGAATGAGGTGGCGCATTGGTGGAGAACTCATGACTTGTCCTTAGACAATTAGGGTCGTATTTTTCCTTATTTTCTCACGGAGGTCAGCAAGAACTTGAAGATAGTAATCCTAATTAATCGTTTGACCTCCAGGAACCCATAGAAGGTACACAATCCCGTGAATATCGAAAACGCAATCATCATTGCATTGAATTTTGATTTGCTCATTCGAGCTTTTTTGGCTCTCAGTGAAGATGGGCTCTTCCAATGCATGAATTGGCGCTTCGTTTCAGGATCATAAGTAAAAAACCGCGATTCGTCACATGTTATTATCTTTTCCAATACGTATGAGTCATTTTCAATGGCTTTCAAAGTGTCAGTTCGAACGTTTTTGCAAGCTTCATGCTGTTCAAATGAGAGAACTTTAGGCACCATTTTGGCACACACCTTTTGCATGTTAAAATTGTTGTGTAAAATCTGTCGTACGGATTCTTTATCAATTCGTACAGTTTCAGCAATTGCACGGATACTTAGCCGATGGTCAGCTCGAATGAGATTACCGATTTTTTCGATGTTTTTATCAGTTTTTGACATGGTAGGGCGCGAATCATCTTCAACGTCTTCCCTGCCATCTTGGAGACGCTTGAACCACTCGAAAAAGCGTGAACGCGACAAACATTCATCCCTATACACTTCTTTTTATAAATTAACAGTTTCAGTTGCAGTTTTTCCAAGTTTCATGTGAAATTTCACAACAATTCGTTGCTTTACTGCTACACTTAACATTTTTCCGGCGAAGCAGAAAAACAACTCCTAATACAAACAAAGGCTACAGCTATACTAATTCGTTTACAGGAGCGAGGTGTATTGTATTCGAAAGAGAAGGCTTCAGGCTAACACCTGTCGGTACCTGACGTGTGGCGCATGCGCACTTTTTCTGTAGCAGCCTCAGTCTCGTTATTTAATAGCCACACCTTGTATACAAATTAGAAAATATGAAAACTGTTAGAAATTACTCCCTTTTCGCAATTGTCTAACAGAAATATCAGGAGAAATGGAGGAAGCTTCTTGTACTTCGTCGTATTCCATTGCAATAGAAATTGTGGTGAAGTGCTATTGTCAAGAGATCCGCTGGCAGCATAGAGGCCAACCGATGGTGGTCGCATGGACTTTTCGCATGATCAATAATATTTTTAAAATTTTACAAACCATATACCATAAGTACTTTGAACAAACACTTTTGCAATAGATACCTGTTTTAAAATGAAGTTGGCGTCCACCTTCTGAGAATGCTTTAAAAGCTGTCCTTAAACCTACGCATAAAGATTACCTTTACACACCCAGAAACGCATGCTCAAATCTCACGAAACTTTCGTCGTATTTGATGAAATGGCTTCATGAGAAATGCTCCGAGGAAACCATTCGTCAAATTGGCGAAATTTGTGTGGTAACCTTATTAAGCCACGTGATCGCGCGGGGAAAGAATCGTTGTAAATGACGAAATTTTCTTGTCGATTGAAGAATCCTCGAAATTGAGAGTTATACTTCTGAGAGTAGATTTAAAAATTTTCTTTTAAATCGACTCTTCACCATTTTTAAAGCGAATTGTGTTATTGGTGAAGAATAAGCTCACAATAACTTAAAATTTTCTAAATAATGAAGATTTCTTGAATACGCGAAGATATTTTCTCCCGGAAAGCGAGTTTGATATATAAATTGACGTATAGCCACAAATATCCTTATGAGAAAGAATTAATTTCCATTATCGATGACTTTTTTTACGAAGGAAAACTAGCTAGATCTTCTCCAGATAATTAAACTAAAATAAGCTCACTTTAAATTGAAAATAATAATGCATGAAGATTTTTTGTACAGGTGGAAATTTTTCCTCCCAGAAAGCGAAATTAAAATATAAGTTGACAATATAGGTACATATATCATTACGACATAGAATAAGAGTCATAGAGGTAGGGCAGCAAGGAAGAAAAAAAATATTTACCCAAAACTTTAGTTGAGGAAATTCAGGAGAAAGGGCGCTGTGTCTCACGTAAAAATAAAATGTTTGTTTCAGATAATATTCAATGCTTGATTTTTATGCATTTATTTTGATTTCCTTTAAATGGGTTGTACCAAGAGATTGCCCATGATTAGAAATTGGTATTTACTGGTTCATCAAGCAACTTACCTTGTTAGAGCAGTTGTTCTCAACTAAACAATCAGGGTTATGTACCCGAAGGCACAATTGTTAGACTAAAACGCTTTCCTCACTTCTATTCGAATTTCTGAATTGAAATCCTGAACTGCAATCCTGTGCGTGCACAATCTGTCTGTGCACATTATTTACTAGTAAGTTATTGTTATCAGGGTTGAGATAACAATAGTTTATTTAGGTTGCACTGTAGGATGGAAAATGAAACTCTTGCATTTTTCATGCAGTTAAAATATTTGTCTTACATTGAAAGTGTGAATCTTTAGCTAATAACACTGCCACCTAATATTTAAAAAATACTAATAACAAATATTAAAATGTTGGTAAAATATCCATGAAGTTTTCTTATATCGCCTGCCCCAAATCATCGCAACCTATTTTCTTCTTTTATTTTAAAAATATTATTATTACTCTTTTTCGAGGGCCAAGACATATAATAATAGTAGATCACAGTTTAGAGCTAATACTTTTCGTGTAATTTTTGATGTTTTACGCAGGTTTGGCAGCAACGGTACTTGGCATGCATTTAGTTGGCATGCGAACGAGAAGCAACGAAAATCCGCATAATGCTTTGTTTGTACTTGTAGCTGATGCTGCTGTATTCCGTGTTTTAAACTTTTCTATACTATATATATAAAGTCAGAGCTCATTAAAGTATTTGCACGTCGCCCGTATTTTGCACTTAACCATTTCCGAATTAAATCGTTTTCGGACTAAATGAGTTCTATCCCTCCCAAATCCTACTGATTGCCTCATCGTGGCGGGAGGGTGACCCTGGGTGGAATGGGTGAAGTGCGTCGGGAGTTTACTCCTGGTAGGGCCACCCAAGGCGTGAAGGCCATTCCATTATACCCAGCTAACTATCAGTAGGCGAAGGAGCCAAGACAGATTTCTACCTACTGGTGCTCCGGTCTTTGGACTAACTGAAGCTGCACATTCCCTCTCCATGACTTCGTTGACTTCTGTTCTGGTTACTGCATCGTCCGTCGCGCAGATTAATCAGGGACGCGGTCGAGGTTTAGGCAGAGGACCTCGACTGATAAGTATACGACAGTCTCCACAAGATTCTAAAACCCTGAAAATATTACAGTGCAATATAAACGGTTTGTCTACATCAGCGACGAGAACTAAATTGGACCAACTATTAGAAATTGCAATCAAAAGAGACATCCAGGTAGTTGCTATACAGGACTAAAGAAAACTTCAACTCTTAAGATCAAGGGATTCGACATTTATAGAACTGATAGAACAACCAAGGGTAGAGGAGGCTTGGCCTTCTTCACCAGGAATGTTAAATATCACAGTATTGATACTTCAACTGTCCAATCTTCGGACCTCGAAATCCAAGGCATTGAAATTTTTTGGAGAGGCAAACCCTTTCATATTTTCAACGTTTATCATCCCCCCAACTCTAAGCATCTCCCTACCATTTTGGCAAACTTTATGGATAAAAACTCCATCGTTCTGGGTGATCTTAACGCTAAACATTCAACCGGGGGATGCTCTTGTAATAACACCAGAGGCGAAGACATTCTTCATTTGATGGATGATAATAGTTTTCTCTTACTAAATGATGGTACCCCCACTCACCACTCCTTTAGCTACAGTTCTTCTGAAGCTCTGGACATTGCATTTACCAGTGCTGAGGTCTTCCCCCAATGCACTAGGTCTGTACTGGATAATATTGGCAGCGACCACTTACCAATTCTCATCGAATTTAAGAAAAGACAACGTTTCTCCTTCTATAAGGAGAAATTTTGGAATTTCAAAAAAGCTAAATGCGACTCATTTAGAAAGGCCATTGATTGCAGTCTGAACTTGAAACCTTTGACTGATGATCTTAATGATAACTGGATGAAATTGTAAATCGTCATCAACAATGCTAAGAAAAATATTGCCAGAGGCAATGTTAGACGCTACACCCCTTTTTTCACGCATAATTCATTTACCATCCCCATGGAAAAATGGTACGTGATAGGCAAAAAATAATTGCAGATTCGTAATTCTCAGCTAAAAATACATAAGAAACAGACTTTTCATTCAAAGGACATTTTTCGTGTTGCACAGTGTAATCTAAGGGAAAGGGGGTCCAGAGCAAGAACTGAGATAAATAAAATTAATGCAGAAATAAAGTCGATATATGCCCATCAGAAAAGATCAAAGTCGATGGAAATGTGCGACACATTAGATGCCAGAACCTCAAATTCAAAATTTTGGAGAATCATTAAGGGTATTAACAAGCAGCAAGAACAGTATGAGGAATGTAACTCTGTGAAAGACACATTTGGACAATTCCTCCCTGATGACAAATCAGCAGCTGATGGTTTAGCTTCCCATTATCAAAAGATCAGTAGGCTTGCTTTCTCAAGAGATAATAGACCGACTTTGATCAAAGCTAGAAATATCATACATGGCTGTCGCACTTCTGATAGTGGTGACCCGATTTTGAACAAGCCCTTCTCTCAACAGGAGCTACTCTGTGCAATGGCATTCCTGGATTTGAGTAAAACTCCTGGCCCTGATGGCCTCCATGGACAAATGCTTGAAAACCTGAGTCAGAAAGGGAAAGACAGAATTCTTGACATTTTCAATCAATCTTGGATTATGGGTCGACTGCCCCTCGAATGGAGACGAGCTACCATCATCCCAATCAAAAAACCTGACAAGAAGATATGTTCTCCTGAAGATTATCGACCTATCGCACTGACGTAAATGCCTTGCAAAATCATGGAGAAAATGATTTTAATTAGAGTACAGTATTGTCTGGATAAAAACATCCTGCTGCCTAGTGAACAATACGGCTTTAGAAAAGGTCATAGCACTACAGACCAAATCTTATATTTCTGTCAATCAGTTAGGGATGCCCAGAATTTCAAAAACACTCACCACACCACGGCCGCTTTTCTGGACCTCACGAAGGTCTTTGATCGAGTTTGGAAAGATAAACTAATAATCAAACTTCATGATTCCTTCAAGATCTGTGGCAATGCTTTAACATGGATTGCAGACTTTCTGAATCACAGATCTATCATGGTGAGGGTTAACAAGTCTCTTTCAAGACCATTTAAGCTCAGCCAAGGAGTTCCTCAGGGTTCTGTGCTTAGCCTTACGCTTTTCATCATGTATTTAGCTGGTATTGAAAAACTGACCTTTACCAGAGTTAAGATGGGACTGTTTGCAGACGAGATTGTGCTTATGGTGCTCAGGAAACAATGTTGCTGATATCGAATTGAGTCTGAATAATTCTCTTTTAGCTGTTTCCAACTTTGCCAAGGAACACAAAATCAGTTTTAATCCCCGCAAATCTATTGCCACCTTCTTCCCAACAAACAAGCATTTATATAATTACCAACCACAACTGAAGCTGGAAGGACAGAGCCTCACTTACGAGAAGTACCCCAAATATCTGGGATTTATTCTCGACCAAGAGTGCACTTCTAACAAGCATATCGAATACATAGTGTTGAAAGCTCGAAAACGTCTTACCATCCTTAAATATATTGCGGGTAGAGACTGGAGAGCCGACGCAACAACCCTTAGAACAACATATATGACCTTCATTCGGCACATACTTGACTATGGCTTCCCAATTTATTGTTGCGCCTCCAAAACTAATCTTCAGAAGTTAGAACAAGTTCAATTGAGTGCTGCCCGGACTATCACCGGTTTAAGACATAGCTGTCCTTCGGAAATTGTTCTCTATGAAGCTCACCTACAGCCGCTCCATATTAGAAGACAAACTGGCCTTGTTAAATACTATAATAAACTCTCTAGTTATGGTCCCTGCCATAAGACCTCCATGTATCTTAACAACTGGAGCAATCATCAAAGACTAAAGAAGAACAGCCCTTTCAGTCTGGCCGCCTCTCTTCAACTACCTAATAGTAATGTTGAACCCAACTCATTACAATGCTGCTTAAATCCAGCAGAAGGACTTCCCAGGGTTCACTTTCACTTCAACTTAAGCTCTCATGTAAACAAGAAAGACTACATTCCCGAACATCTTAAACAACTGACCTTGGAACACCTGAGCCACATTCCTAATAATGCCATTAAAATATTTACTGACGGTAGCAAAATTTACAACCTGGCTGGCAGTGGCATCTATATCGAAACCCCCCAAGATACTTTGACTATTTCTCATCGTAATCCTGATCACTGCTCTGTCTTCAGAAGTGAATTGATTGCAATATATTTGGGACTAGAAGCTATTTCTCCCAATCAGGATTACGGCTACCTTTGGATCTTGTCTGACAGCCGTAGTTCTCTCCACCATCTTAGTAATTGGCTAGTTGTGGGCGACAAGATCAGCACCTCTATCCTGCTAAAATTAAAGCTCATTTCACTTAATCATGACGTCCACTTGCAATGGGTGCCTTCCCATGTGAATCTCTACGGGAATGAAATGGCTGATACTCTTGCTAAGGAAGGTTGCAGGATTTAAACGGCTCCCTCTTCCACACTTTCCTTTTTGGAGTTATACTCCCTGGAAAAATCAAAAATCTCGGAGGATTGGAAAACAACCCCAAACCCATAATTGGTACAAAGGATCAAAACCGGGTTTGTCCCTTAACCTCCCGGGCGACAGACGTACGCAAACAGTTATTTCAAGGCTTGCTAGTGGTCACATCAAGTGCCTCACTTTACAACGAGGGCAGGAAAACCTTTGTCACCTGCACCAAGTGCCAAATTCATCATACTTCTCCAGACCACCTCTTGGGATGCATGGGACTCTCTAAGGAGGATCTCTATAGTAATCCTCTCCTTGTCTTCGACTTCCTTTTAGTCAACGAACTCTTGGCTCTTGTCTGACTAAGTCAGACACTGAATATAAGCAACAACAACAACAACATGAGTTCTATAGCACAGTTATGGCGACAACTATATACTGCAAAAAATGCAGAAACGAAACTGAGTGGTTTTTTTTTTTTTTTTTTTCAAATTTACGAAGATTTATTTTCAAATCAGATTCGTATAGTAATAGTTTCTCAATAAAATTTTTGTTTTTATGCATTCTGCATAGAAAGATACGTTAAGTTACGTAAAATTGAGCATTTGAGATATGTGACTATTCCTTTAAAAATTGTAATGAAATGCATAATTACACACTTGAGATCTTTGACTAGCATTTTAAAACTACTCAAGAAATGCATTATATAGTGTTGGCGTACGGCTTATGTCTAGAAATAGTAAACAGCCTAACCCGGTAGCCAGTCCTGCCAATCACAACAGCGTGTGCTAAATGGCACTAACCTTCGTGTGTATCAGAAATAATAATTCAGCGTGCACACAGAGGATGCAACTACTGCGGTCATTACCTGCAGCTATCAATTTACAGAATTTCAATTTTCTCATTTGCACTATCTGAAATTTCCTGTTTTTAAAGACTTTGTAATTTCCTGTTTTCAGTTTTCTGTAATTTTACGTGTACGAAAGAAAAAATATTTTTTAAAAGAATAAAGAATTATAGAGGACAAAATTATCACTTAAAATAGCTATAATATTTGCAATATTAAATTAGTCCGCGTCATAAAACCATTTTTCATTTTATTTTACCCTTTTTTTCATAGCGCGGTCAAAAATGTAAATGCCGTAGCAAATAAAATTAATAAGTTTTAACTAAAAGTTATTTTTGAAGAAAAGCATTAAAATGAAAAAATGAGTATGCTTATGAAAAAATACGGAAGAACATAGCAGTCATTTTTTCCCCAAGTCTGGCCCTTCAACATTAATTTTTACTATTTTAACTTTACAAATGTAAAGAAATAACTGATTGTCCCTTATTTTGTATTCCTAGAGCATTTTATTTGGTTAAAATACTCATATCATTGGGAAAAAAGCAATTTTATTTAAAATTATTATTTTAAATAAGAAAACAATTATTTAAATCATGGAAGACATTTTATAGTTTTCTAGCAATTTTTTTTTCGTTTTTTCTACTTTATATTTGCTAATTTTTCAAAGAAAACAAATTAATGTTTTCTTCCAATGAATAACTATAGATTCTAGAATATTAGAAAAATTTAATGGAAAAAAAGTTGATTAAAGTTCTACTTAATATGAAAATATTTAAGGAGATAAAATATGACTTTTCCCTTATAGAATAAGAAAACGCAAATCACAAATGAAAAAGAAGCAGTTTATTTCATTACTTATTTTTTATTCCTATGTAAATTTATTTATTTTTGCAAAAATGATGAACTCTTGAAATCAAAGTTTTTAAGTCGCATACCAGGAAAAGGAAAAAATAATTTTTTTTTTCTGTCGTTGAAGCTTGATTGAAATGTAGCCTTTAAACTAGTTTTGGTGAATTAAACAAATATCTTTTAAAATAAAGGATTTAAAAATATTTCCAAATATTTTTTGAAAGTTGCGTCTTGATTAACGGTTCTAAAATAACATTTCCCCCTACTCATCGCCTCTTGCTTTAAAACTTATCTTAATAATCTATGAATTAGTAATAATTTAGTGTTACATTTTAAAACTACATTTACCTTTCTTGAACGGTTAATCTTCATAAATAAATTTAAAGCAACTTTTTATTTATGTATTTATTTATTTTTTTATTTTTTAAAAAAATTAATGGCTTTTTTTTAAATTTATTTTTTTGAATCGGAAGTAAAATGCAACCATAAAACATTACAATCAGTATATGACTAAGACAATCATCTATACCGGATCAAAATTATTACATATTGCATTAAAATTTATTCTGAAAAATATTTTTCTATGTATGTATCTATCAAACAGATTGAAAAGGTGTAATATATGAAGTTCTAAAAACATTATTTCACTTTGAAAATGAATTTAATAGTATTGATAATATAAGTAATATAAACAAAAATAAGTAATTTCAATAACTAAGTAATAGGTTAAGTAACAATTTAGTACATCATTAGTAGGAGAATTTAAAAAAAATAATTTCGTCAGCAAAAAATAGTAATGTCCATATTAGAAGTAAAACACAACTGTACTTATTTAACAGCTTGTAAGCAAGGCGCAAAATGAAAAGTAAAGAAATAATGGAAATATTCTTGACTGCGTTTTTATATGCTGGACAGTAGCGTACAATGAGACAAAGAAGTTTTTACAAGGAAGATAATGTTTGCGCTGTTAGATGTTAAGCTAATTGGTGACTCTTGGTTTGTGGTAATTACCATCTAAATGTCAAGTGTGGATGTTCGCTCTGTTAAGAGTTATGAATCGAAAGTGGTTCTTTGAATCTCAAATTACCGAATATCTATACGAAGTAGACTTTCATATATATGTTACATATCATATGCTTTCAGTTAAATTGTAAGCATTATATTAATTAGCACAGTGTATAAATGCTGTACTATTCATCCACATAATACCTAGGATTTAGCTGAATAAAAACAACGTAAGAGATATTTAAACCAATTTTTTCCTAACAAACTAAAAGGGCTTGCAGTGAGATACTATGTGTGTGTCAGTGCCACTATAGGTATTTATTCCATAATAGTTAATGTACATTAAATGTTGCAGCAAACCATTCTTATTGCCAGAGTTTTACCATACTGTTAAATCAGAAGCCCTGTTACTGGGATAAAATGGCTTATTTTTAAGAACTACATGTTCTCGGAATAGCTTCGAGGAAAAATGTCTTAGATTTAAAAAACTGAGTTCATATTTTTGAAGTAACCCTTTTCACAAAAAAAAAAAAAATCCAGTACTATCTCCTTTTTGAGATACAACTAAAAAAACCAGCAGTTTTTTCGTATTTTGACGTAGCATTCTATCCGAGACAACACAACATGTGTGAAGTAAGAGCACGTCGTCGTCGAGACCGTTTTAGAACCCAAACGACCCTGGGGTTAGGACTCGGGTGGTCCGGACAGTACGCCAACGCTCTATCCACTAAGCCATCAGGACATGGAGCAGAAAGCAAGAAATTTGTATTATATAGCTTCCAAATGTACCAGGTGCTTGCGCTTAAGTACTTCCGGGCCCAATTTTTTATAGCCCAATCCAGAAGAGCGTCAATTATCCAATCGTCTATTTTGTTTCCTCGTTTTAATGCGCCCGATCGGAATCGGATGAATTATTCATCTTGTATTCCTGATCTGAAGAGACAAACTGACTACTCGCATTCTTGAATAGTTCTGACGTCTCAAACGTAAATAGTTCCTTAATTTTGAGGCAAATACTATTGCTCTAAAGAAGTAAGCGTTAATAAAAGACCTGTATTACTTATGAACGTAACGTTTCTCTGTAAAATTTTAACTTATTGCAGGTAAAACGCTCTTTCTGTAACTATATATATTCTAAAAAAGCATCGGGACTTAAAACTGAGACGGTACTTGCTCACTTTTAAGTCAAGACTACTTTTTAAAAATAAGAAGGTATATTTTCACTTTTAAGTACGTCAGTACGTCATTTTAAAGTTTTCATGAAAACAAAAAGACGCAGAATCTGTCCATTTTGACCTTATAAATCTTTGCTTACTAATTTTAACTTTTAAAATTGAATGATGTTTCATGAATCCATGTTTGCCGTGCAGTTTTTTTTAACGCAAAAATCAGATTTATCACTGTGTACTAGATATGATATACGGTAAAACGAATTTTTACATTAATGTTAATTGTTCCGTTTATATATATATATATATATATATATATATATATACATAAAAAAATCTGCTAATCACATTTCTGGATTCCCGAAAACGGATTTAAGCATCAAATCTTTCAAACTTCTTCAGTCAATTTTGTGTGACTCTTAATTCACGTTTTTGTAAAATCCATGAGTACCACTTTTCCCATTGCATTTTAATTTTAATATTCTTAGACAATGTGTTGTTTTGTTGAAAACTCCCAACTGGTTGTCTATCAAATTTCCTTATTACGAGGGGAAAAAAGGTGGTTTTTCATCAGACTATTATTTTAATTATCATTTTAATTGTTTTTGTAATGTTATGAAAGTGAGTGATTGACGTTAAAGAAAAATATATCCTCATTATTCTCTTATTAATAAACCAGACACAATGATTAACGAGAGGATTTTCCTGCAAAACAAAAGCATAATTCAGAATTTTTATATTTTTCTTGCGAAAGCAGATTTTGGGAAATCATATGCTTTATTTTCCTAAACGAGGGTATTTACGACACTAATACATATCAAGTCACTTGTTTAATCATATAGCGTCAGAGTAGGAATATTTAGAATCAATTTCTATAGTTTTCATCACTAATACTGACATAATTATAAATTTTCTGCTACAAGGATTTTAAAATTAACTTTCGAAATACTGTTGACAGTAAAGCAAAAAACGCTTCGCTTTCTTTTTAGCAATTCGTTACATTGACTAAATAAAATTGTTAAGTAGAGCACAAAGTTCCTACGATATTATATTTTAAAGCAGTTAAATGTAATTATTTTACTCTTTGTTATCATCAAAATTAAAATACAGTAAAACCCCGTTAAAACGCAGGTGTCGGGGAACATGTTTCGCACCCGCGCTCTAACATAACCGCGGTATAGTGAAACTGTACCGCGGAACCATATTCACGAAATAATACTCGCTTTTGTTCCATCATTTTGCACTTTATCAGTTACTTGTAACTTTTCTTCTATAGTACAGTTCTATAGTATAGTTCTTTTTTTCTTTGCTGCCATTTTATCACTGTAATTGCTGTGCAAGAAGTACACATATCAATTGCGCAATCAGTCTATGGAGCGATAGGGTAGTATAAACTAACTGTGTTCCGTGGAAAAGAGGGATGAAAAATATCTTTGTTATCAACATGGGATTGTGAAGGTGCTAAGAAAAAATTAGATTTGGAAGGGGAGGAACGCACTTCTCAAAGAAAAAATGTTTTAAGCCTTCATACATTGGAGAATATGTTTACTTTTCAGAAATGCTGAAGAATCTGGAATACAAAGGTTGAAACAATATAAAAAAAGTTACACACGCGTAACTAGGCTTCTGAAAACGGAAGATAGTTAAGCATTGGACTCAACAGTTCCTAACAGATTGAGCTCAGCCCATAAATAAAGAACCAGCTTTAAATGGCAATGAAAAAGGGTGGTTTAAACGTCGGGGGACATGATGGTCACGGGGGTATATCCCATTCCGCGGTATACTGAGGCGCGGTATAGGGAGGTTTTACTGTATTAATTTTAATAATTTAAAACACTAATTGTGGAAGTTTTATGATTAATGGGAAAAAATTAATTAATGTCCCAGCAAAATGAAAATGAATTTGCTTTACAAAAAATCAGACCTATAGTTTTATACCCCCGTGCTAAGTAAAAAAAGTCGTATTTGTAGCTTAGCTCAAACTAAAATATTGACGACGAAAGGTTTGCGCCGCCATGAATTTGATTCGGAGACCACTTTTTTGGAAGTTTAAAAAAAAACATATCATTTACATGTCATCATAGAACTTTTTTTTTTTTAGGTAGAATAAGTGAAATATAACATTTTGCCAAACAGGGCAGAAACGACCTTTGTGCTTAGCACGTATACACTGTGAAAAATTCTAGTTCAACATTTCACCAAAAACATGGTGAAAATGGTGAAATTTAGCTGCAACCAACATTTTGGATAAAAGTTGAACCATTATAATGGTGAAGTTTCACCCAGTTTCACCATAAATGGGAAACAAGGAACCATTATAATGGTTCAACTTTTATCCAAAATGTTGGTTGCAGCTAAATTTCATCATTTTCACCATGTCTTTGGTGAAAGGTTGAACTAGAATTTGTTACAGTGTAGCTTAGTAGCCATTTTGTGCGGTGAAAATAATACTGTCGTGAAAGTCAATTTGAGTTTACACTTATGCGAAAAACTACACCCGACCTCATCCCACCGTTAGGTCGGAAGCTAACCAAATTGAGACTTTAATGGTTTGAGAAGGTCGGTTGTAGTTTGTTGGATAAGCATAACTGAACACAAAATGAGTTGAGGAACGTGAGCCTTTATTTATTTTTTCTTTCGTTCTGTCTGGCAGCTTTAAAGATAGGTCCTCATTCAGTATTGTTGATAGAATCGAAATACCTGCAAGTGCTCGCCCGAAAACTTATTTAAAAATAAAAAAAAAAGAACCAAGTCAAATTCTGAAGAACGCATTCTCCCAGTTTGCACTGTTATCGGCTCTTCATATTGTGTGCAAAATTAAACAAAATTGGACCTTTAGAACTGGGTGAAAATTTAACTGCAAGATTGATTATATGCAGGTACAAGTGAAACCAATAAAAGCGTTTTGATAATTAACATTACCGCTGTTGAAAGCAGTTTGTGGTGTGAAGCTTTTGAGAAAAAAAATACTCCTATCAGGCGACACATTTTACCATTTAATGACAGTCAGCGAACACACATTATTATTGTATTTGATCATTGGCTAATGAAGAGACAAACAGTTTCCTTGGTTTTATAGTTTCTCTAAATGTTATATAATTGACCAAAATGCTGTATGCCACGATGATCAACAAAGCTGTAAATTTCACCAAAAAAAAATCTGTTTTGATTGCTTGGAAGAGTTTTAAATTAAAAATAATTCAACGCAGTGATATTTCATCTAAGTTATTACAGTTCTACTATCAACCGTTCAAAGAAGGAACTGCTGGTAGAAAGAATGTGCCTCCATCTTCTCGTTCTAGTTCTTTTAACATACTTCATTTCTTCCGAACGGGTGCTATATTCCAATTTATAAATTTAGTTACTTTCAACAAACAAAGAAGCAAACATTCTCATTCGTGTACTAAATAAACGCACATGCAAAGCAAACTTCCCTAAAACTCGAATCGATTCGTTCTTTTCTGCCATGCGCAGAAGCGTCCAGCTATCAAATTTCCGTATTCGAACTGTAGGCTCCGTATTCGAACTGCGCATTCCGGTAGGATGCGCAGCTGTTCCTAAATTAAAAATAAAGAATAATTAAACTAAAAGAGTTCATCGTTTTAAAAACACTCAATGTATATTTTCTACGAAAAGAGTGCACTGCACAAGTTTCGCGCATCAGTTTCTTCTTTCCCCCGAAAAAACATTTCAAAACCTTTTTACATTTATAGGCATTAAAGTGCATTCTTTATTTCTTTTCATGCTTTAGGCTCTATAGGACAAAGATACTAAGTGAGATGTTTTTACTCTTAAGTTTTAGATGGAAGTTAGTTTTAAAATTGTTACATAAATGTTTTAAGGTCAATTCTTTGCCTAAATGCACTTTTCACTTTTAATTCAAAAACCGATTTTATTTACTTTGTTTTGCTCCATAACAACTATACGTGGCTGTTTTTTTTTTCTGTATAAAAATTGTAACGAGTAATTTTTCTTCTTTCAGTTGTGATTGCGAATATTTTAAGAATTTATCACTAATCATCTAGAAATTGCTTCATTTTCCAAAAAATCATTAATCTTGTGGTTTTACGGCAAGATGCACATATATATATATATATATATATATTGAAATATAGATATAATGAAAAGAAATGAAAGTTCCGGGACATGTAAACAAACTTAAACGAACATTAATGAAACGTATAAACGTTTATGTTCGTTTAAGTTTGTTTACATGTCCCGGAACTTCCATTTCTTTTCATTATATCTATATTTCAATACATTAAAGTTTGCTGTATAGTGCTGCATTTGCGCCTGGCACAAGCTTTGACAATTTCATATACTTAAAAACTTGCTACACCTATATATATATATATATATATATATATATATACGCATATGAAATAGTACTAATTTTAACTTGAAATTTTTTGCTAGCTAAGGGTTTTCTTTTTCAATATTATTATTACCTGTACAATATTAGCAAATAGCCAAAAAAATATTTGTACAATAGAGTTAAATTTCGATTCGAAATATCTAAGGAAATGTATGCAATATCAGTCGTTGGTTGTATTCCAGTTTCGTTTCAGATGCCTAGTCAGATCTTCTTAAGCTCAGCTCATTTTCAGAAGCAGACGTAAGAAATGTTTGTTGCTCGTGTATGGCAACAACATCGTCCTGAGGAAAGTAGTCTTTCTTATCTATTGCTCGGTCATTAGTTGCCTCGGCAGGAACGCATTCAAACGGAAATAAGCGGCTTCTAAATTGAGTCCAGAGGGCTCTTTTTGTTATAATGCCGGAGAAATTGAGTGTCGGAGGACTGAATACACCATTCGGCTCTTAGTTGCATATAACTGACTGAGTAAGAAATATTCTGCAAATATTTATCCGAGAGACTTCTTAGTAGCCCTGTAATGTATTAGATTTACAATTTCTTCCGAATTTCCTTTTTTACGTGTCCGTAACTTAGTGTAATATATAGGCTCTGTATTTTAACATTTTAACTTACTAAGAATGTACACACTCAGGCAAACAGAAATATATAAATATATTTATTTATTTATACATTTATTTTAACTTTATTTCTTTGAAATGGAAAACACGTTTGAAAAGTTCTTAATAAAAACATATTTTTAGCTACATATTCTTAGGTTGTGCTTGTTGGTTTTTGGAATGAATAAATTACTTACTTACTTTATGTTACTTACTTTCTATCACAACGATGAGCTCTAAAATGATTTTGTCTCTAAAATAAAAAATGCTTTGATCATTATTCACTTCTCTCTACTGCAGCTGACAGTTGTTTTGTCATTCAATCAAGCTCGTGTAATGCCTGGAAAACTAATAAAGTTAAGAAATAAGAATTTTACAAGTACTACCGCTAAGAATATTGTAGAATATTATCTTTTTTCTTTAATACAAGTATAAGCATATTACAAGAGTTTAATCTTTAACGAATTTACTTTTTTAGTGTTGCTCTGGTACTTAAAAGAAGAAGCATTGATTGAAAAAATATGTTTTCAATTAAAAAAATTATTAAGAAGCAAACTATTAATAACCTTGGGATGGGTGTCTTGGAAAGATAGCCGTTCCTGTTCAATAATAATTGTTGGAACTGACTGCTTTTGACAGATTATTAATTTTTATTCTTTCCATACTTCAATGTGTCAAACGATCAAACAAAAACTTTCATAAAAGTGTTCAAAAAATAATTACCTGACCTATATATTAGGCTTAAAAATGAAAAATGATAGTACAGCTACTTTGAGAGAGAAAGAGTCTTGGAGAGAGTGAACGGAGCTCAATGTTTTTATATTTATTCCTAATATCGGCAAAAATTCTTCCAACAAAAGTTTTGCACTTTTTTCTATAAATGTGCGTGTTTCAATTTCGTTCTTTCTTTTTTATTTTTGGTAAGTAAAAGAGATGTTTTTGGCAAGAAGTTTTAACGTATAAAAATATTTTTGCAAATTTGATTCAAAAACCGAATTCAATATTTATACAAAGATATTCTTCTTTCTTTCTTTTTATCTGTATTAATCTGGTTGACATTGTAAAAGTAATTATACATCATGTTGCAGCTTCATTGTTTTATGCTATCACCATCGTCACCGTTTATCTGTATTTCTGACGTTTATTTTTATGCTTTTCCCCGCAGTAATTTTCATATATTATTATCAGGTCTTGGACAACGTAAAATGTTTTCTCCCTGAAAGAACGAAACAAATTGATGTGAAAATGAATATAGTGTGTATTTAACGCAACAGTATGTAGAATACTTCGTGAAATATTGAAAAAGCATCAAAATCGCATAATTTAAAACGAAAACTGTCACCAACTAATTTCTAGGAAAAAAAGCGATTAAATAGAAAATGTACTTATTTAAATAAAATTTTCAAACTTATGAGAATTTTAAAATTAAATTGCCAAGGTGAGTCAAATAAAAACCGATATAGAAAAGCTAAAACCTCGTTTCTTACGATCAGACCCGGTACGCATGCGCGTGGACACTTCTGCTATCAATCGGCGTTGATCCCGCGAACACGGGCGACCCAGCAGTGCGATTAAAGAGTTTTCAACCCCTCTGTTGGAGTGCAACAAAGGACAACGCGAGAAGTGAACAGTTTCCTGGCTGAGCTGTATTGCATTCTAATGTCATCGATGGTGACCTGTCTATGCTTTAGAATCATCTCCTCCGCCGCTGCAATCGCTTCAGCTGTAACAGCAAGATGCACCAGGCCTGGCCTAGTCGCGTCTACCAAACGTTTTGTGCCGCAGTTGAATTTCTTACACCAATCGTACATTTGAGTCTGTGATAAAAATGCGCCCCCATAGTGTGCCAAAATGCATCGATGAATTTTTGTCGGTTTTGCTCCTTCACTGTGTGGAAAACGGTTATTGTGCACTCCAACAAAGAAGCCACCATATTGAAAACTCCCGTATCGCGCTTCTGGGTCACGTGAGGTTGCGGGACTAATATCAGTCGATGCAGAAGAGTCCACGTGCATGTGTACCGTGTCTAATCGTGATAAGAGCCATTTTAGATTTTCTAAACTGGTTTTCCGGTTTTCATTTGACTCATAAAACAGCCAATCCATTTAAAAGTGATATAATAACAAAAACAATCACAGAATCGTACTTCGAAACTTTATGAGTTAGTTTTTATTTTCCAACATTGGAAATTTTTACATCAATTCCATTAACCAATGCAAGAAAGTTACATTAAGTGAACACACAAAAGTTCACACACAAAAAGTTCAAATAAGATGTGAATTTCAACTTCGCTTGTTGCGTCTGTTTGAACAAGTTTTAGTTTGAAGAGGATAAGAAAAGTTGAAAAAGATAAGGCAAAAAAACTAAAACACATTGAATATATTTCACATTGAAACCAAATAAATTCGTTTTCCTTTCTTTTCTTTTTAAATTTACAGGGGCACTGAAGTCTTTTAAGTAGTACAATAATATTTTAAACAATAAAAAGTTATTCAGGAAACTAAAATTATGTAAGTGCAATAAGAAAGAATAGCAAAAACCTAATAAAAGCCTATCGAAACACACTTCGAATTAGAAAAATAGTAATAGTTAATAAATATTTGATTACATAAGTGTTCATGTTCGGGGAAAATGGGATCAGTATTTCATGCATCAGAGCAGATTAGAACTTAGATTTCCGAAATGTTACCACCAGCGATGAACTAAAGTGAACGAAGTTATATCCTTGAGATTCGCAAACAAAATCAAGAAATTTAAATATGCACCGTCAGAATGTGTTAATGCAATCAAAATGCAATTAGCCAAAACCTTTCTGTTTTTAATTAAATGCTGCTCATCTAGATGTTATGGTAAACTATGACACTGTGGCAAAATTTGCATATTGAACTCTTGTGTCGGACAAAATTGCGCCATATGTGGATATGAAAGTTTAGTAAATTATTGAAGTAGTCGGTCAAAGTTGTGCGTAGAAACTTGAGAAAAATTATTAAACATTTGCAAATAAACAAAATTATTTTTCAACACACACACACACACATATATACACACAACTCTCTCTCTCTCTATATATATATATAGAGAGAGAGAGAGAGAAAGATAGAGTGAGATAACATATATATATATATATATCTGTGTGTGTGTGTGTTCGAAAAAACCTTTTAAGCTTATTGTTGCATCAATTTTTTCTAGAAATTTGAGATTCAGTGAGTGCCTTCCTGTTTCCCGCAAAACCTTTATATTTGCTTATGCGTAAAAATGAATAGTATTAGTCAAAAAGGATTACAATAAATTAAGTTAGGTAAAGAGATGTAGAGCAGTAAAAAATAGTTAAGATAAATTGCATTTTTCAAAATAAATTTTAAATTTATTTTGAAAATAACAGTACATAAAGAGAAAACTATGAATTTTATAATAGAACTCGCAGTGAAATATTATTTTGCAATTTAAGCAGTAAATTTGTACGCCAAAGCAAGAGTGGAAAATTATCACTTTGTACTATGTATGGAGCAAAGAGAAAAACAAAACTGAAATATTTTCCCAATTTTTCTATTGGATACTTTTTTCTATGGGATGAGAACTTTTTGGATTCGTATGTTGCCTTATGGTACTTCAAATAACATGTAGGGATTCATATTTACGAATACAGAGGATATGAGTATTATTATTAGACATTAATAACTAAATCAAAGAATGATTGATTAAACAAGCGAATGAATATATGAATTGATGAATGCAAAAAATAAATGAAAGAATGAAAAATCTACTTAACAAATGAGCAAATAACTGAATTAGTAATTGAAGAAATGAATAAAAAAGGCAGCAAGTGTAGTTACCTGATGACTGGTGTATGGACAAAGTTAAATTAAATATGCCTTTCACTTTGCCCCGAATGCACGTGATAAATTGTACTAAGCATCTAAAATCAAAACAAGTGTAACATAAAGTAAATTAACACTGTACTGTACATTAGCGTAAGTCTTAATAATTATTTTAAACTTTAGTAACAGGAATTGTATAATTATATAGTAGCAAAAAATTGACTTAACACAATATATTACAACATGCGCATCAAATTTTGAAAATGGCTTGAATTGTCATACAGCTTGATCTTTAGAATTAAGTATTTTTTGACTGCAATCAACTACATGTTATATAACATAGTAAAAACGTTATCAAGTTGGTGTCTCTGCGAACCAAGTAAATATTTTATCATTCACTTTGTCTCACCCACTATTTCCTCTAGCCGCCCATTCCCTTACATTAAGGGGAAAATAATTAAACCTACTTTAAAGCCACAATTTTCCAACATATCCAAATTTTGAAATTTTTGATTTCCAGAAAAACCTTACGAGGCTCTAAAAATAAATAAATAAACAAAGGATATTTTCGAAATTAGCCTTACATAGTAAATATCAAAAATTAAAAAGTATGACACCACCCGAATTTTGAAAGTTAAAGTTATTAATTGTTTTGTATGCCACGCAATCTTCAAAGTATGTTCAAAATGTAAATCTATATATTCAAGAAATAATATTTAAATTGTCTACACCTCCTTCTTCTCCTTGCTCAGCTAAGCTCTGGAAAATGCGTAAGCAAAAAAATGTTCTTACTTTCGGAGTTTACATCACTATTACTCATGAAAAACTTTTTTATAATTAAGAAAAGTTTCCATAGTGATAATGCTCAGAGAGGGTAAGAATACAGACATAACTATGACTTCTTTTTATTATATTTCATTCTTCAAATTTGATACCCCAGAAATAAAAAGTTATTTTTGGTATACGCCTGGGTTAAACATAACTTCGGATGTACCATTATGCTACTGTGAAACTGACACTACTTTAACTGAATATTATATTATATACGTAAAAAGAAAAAGTAAATTCTTTTGAAACTTAATTAACCTTTTTAGAAGAGCGAACTGCAGTATTTTGAAAGAGCAAATTATGTAGCCCATAATATGAATAGGAAAACGTAAATAAAGTAATTTTATTGTTTTTTAAACAAGAAAATTAAAATGAAGATATTGGAAGCTAACATTTTGCCTTTGATACTATCAGTCATCAACTTTTACTTGTTTTAACGACATGCATATTTTGAATAGATGCAAGCAATGAAATGACATCAAAGTAAATCCTGAATAAATTTGAATATGAAATGGATTTTGTTTTAGTTTAGTATCTCTTTGCATTTATTATAAGAAAAGAGTCATATTTATATGAATAATATTGATTTGGAAACATGACCAACTAGGAGTTACAGGATAAAGTAACCATTTTGAAAAACATATAAATTAGAAAAACAATTTTACACACACGACATTACATGAGCCAGATATTTGTTTTTAATTGCTTCTCTTAAAACTATATTACCGATTCGGAGCTTAAGAGAAATTGCACCATTAACTTGTACACTATGATATGAATTTTTAATGCTTTTTCCCTTTCGAACGCATATTACAGCTTTGTTTATTGATGAAATTTGGTTTTCAGTTCTATATTATTGAATCTTTGATGAAATTTGCACATTCGTCCAACACGAATTCAAGAATTAACTATTTTCAATTGGTAAAAACTTACTTGAGATACTAAAGCACGTTCGGAAACGATTTCAGTTTTATAGAAAACGAATAAAAGTTTCACAAGGTTGCAGTAATGAATCATTAATGCACCTTCTCAAAAGAACTAAATAACTTACTGCGTTTTTGAACGTAAAATAAATAATTCTTGATATCAGAACTCATTATGTCTCATCAGTTTTTGAAAGAAAAAAGTTTCAAAGACTAAGTAAAGAAAGATCAAATCTAACTTCTACCGTAAATTTAGTGGCTACTTCCGTTGACTACTCAAAGAGTGTTTCAACCCAAACGAACTCTGTGAGGGTGGCACACTCGCCACCTCACATTTAAACTTCTTTTGTCTTGCGCTTTGCTCCATCGCAAACGCACCACATAACCCCCCCCCCCCTTTTTCTTTAAGGAAGGAATGAGTCGCCGACTGTACGAAAATTTGAAGAATGTAGGGAAAATTTTCCTAATTCTTTCCTTCTCTTTTCAAGCGTGACGATTCACACCTGGTGTGCATCCAAGGTCATTCAAATTTCTTGTTCCGTCTCCAATCTTTCTAGAATGCTCGTTTACCGTTGCACTGTGTGTGACGTTGTGCCTCGCTTGAATGTGATCGCACTCTCATTGGTCAACACGTTGACTCGCCCCAGCATGCAATTCAGCAACGCGGCTGAAAATATTCGAAAAAGTTAGTAGCGTCGTTTTGTAAAAATGCGAAGGACGTGAAAAAAATAGGTGCCTTTTTCCCGAAACAATGGAAGGAGGATTCCTCGTATTGAGTTGGCCTGCCAAAAATATCATGTGCTAAGTATTCGTTTTAATACCAAATTTTCTGCTTTTAAATTAAATTGTGCAATGCCCATGTCTTCTTTTAAATTTTACTGTGCTAAAATTTGGATCGGCGCATGGTGTGCCGCCTTTTCATCAGTAAGCTGTTCTTACAGTTTTAAGAAAACGAATCTTTGGCTAAACATTTAAGTGATCCTTCCACTCAGTATTTTACTTACTGACAAGTCCTTTATTTATGAAATAGAGTATTTGGCTTCGATTGAAATATGTTTTCCATTGTTCTGATCCCAACGGCCAAATACAGTAAAATCATTTTCATACCCTTGTATTTCTCAATGAACTGAAATGTTGGAAGTGATACATATTGCATACATGGTCATTCAGGAAGAGATTCATTAACTCGATCAGATTAATGTGCATTTATATTCCGAAAGTGCCATATGTATTTCCTGTGCCATAATTAGTATGTCAATATGCTGTCTTAATTAGTGCGATAGCGCTTTAAAAAAAAAAAGAAAAGAAAACTTGTTAATGTATGACTTGATTTACTAGTTATTTGAAGCGGTAAAATATTTGGCATCCAGGGGACTTTTACTTTCTCCTTTCCAAATTTAAAAAAAGTGAGTTTCTGTTTTGCCGTTAGTTATGTACTGGAAATCAAGTGTCATGCATTATGAAAACCAGTCGTGAGTCCTCTTACTATTCTCGAAACCATAATTAATATGATGGTTTCTCTAATGCCTATCTCATCATGTATTTAAGTGCAACTAAACTGACATCAGTATGTTGGGTGTTTTGCCAATTATATTGAACTTCTACATTTTATACTGTTTGTTCAAATGTGCCACACAGTATTATTTTGATATGCTTGCACATGTTTAATAATTATGCACTTACAAAAAGGCTCGTTATTGACTGGATAAAATGTTCTTTAGTGGTGACAAAATAAAAAGAATACATGATTTACAAAAACAAATGTCTGTCTTCAATTTTGTATTTTGGCAAACACATTTTCTTACAGATGAATTAATTCATTTCAATGCATAAAAAAATATGACTCTAATACTTGTCTTTATTCAATTCCTAAGAGAATATAAATTCAAACAAGTCAACGCTGGATTTCAACAAACTTGTACACAAGATTCACCTATACAATTTTTCAGGGAATGGTTCCCAGGTATGTGATTCTAATTATTGTTATTTTTGATGAAAAACAATAGTGCCATTCATACCCACTCCAACATCTTCCTAAACTATTTTTTTTTTATCGCGAAACGTGGTTGCAGTCTTATCTGGGTTATTGCGACTCACAACTGCAATTTGCAATGTAAAAAATGTAAAGTATTTATTCCATTTTTAAACCTCTTTAAATTATTTTTTATTTTTTTTTTTTCATTATTCATCTGCACCACAAACTCTTATGTAGTTAACAGGCTTATCTGGCAGAGTATGATTGCTAGGGGACCTATGGTTTAAAGTGGAATTCGAACCACTAGGACATGATCAGAAGAAGTCGAATGACGATCGAAAATACGTGCCCCTGCCGGTACGGTATTTGAAACTGGGCATCAAGGCGCAGACGCAAATCGCTCTACCACGTATGCCCTTGAGGCGGCATACAACCTTTAGCTTGTTTTCTTGGTTTATATGGTACAGAAAGTAATTGTAAATTCTAATTCACCAAAGGATAATCTCCTAATAATGAATTCTTGTTTGATATTTTGCTTATCATAAGCACTTGTTATTAAAAATGAGCTGTGTTTTTCAATCCAATAGAAGGCCTTAGCTCGTCTGAAATTAATTTTACTTCAAACTTCTCCCCAAAGGCTTTTTTTTTTTTTTTTTTTTTTTTTTTTTGCCTGGTCATGACTATCTTTTCGGTTTGAATACTTTCGGCTAAATTAAATTTCACATCGTCAGAGCCCAGGTGTGCCTCCATTTCAAGTGAAACTTTGCGTCAAAATTCTCAAGTGATAATGGGTTCCGCCAATAGAGGTGCCCAAGGAAAGAATGGTTTCCAGTTTCTGGAGAATGCATTTGGTTTTCAAATGGTAATAAACCAAAAAAAAAAAAAAAAAAACAACTGTATTTGTTGTTACATGAGGCGTAAATCCTGCTTTTATACATTTTATTATGGAATTTCAAAAATATTTAGAATTTAAAATTGAATTTCTATAGCTATTCACTTTCAACTCAATGTTAATATGCAAATAAAGCATGCTAATCATAACTTTTGCTTTTGAAATGAAAAATTAAAATCAAATAAACATATATTTAGTTGCCCAATTACAGGTATGCTACTCACATTGTATGTTTTAACTCTTAATAAACACTATTTGGATATTATTTTTTGTTCGTTCTGAAAAGGTAATTTATTTATTTATGTTTAGTTTTTTGTTCCACTACTATAATACATCGTTTCTTCCTATCTTTCCAAGAAACACAAATCATAAACACTAAGATTTTTCTGGTGCTGGCTGTAGACATTCAAAGTACCTGTTTATACTCATATTAGCCATTTCAATGCCATTGTTACAATGTGGCTCCGTATTGTTCACTTGCCATTTGTAGACCTTATGCTCTGGGGACTGGAAACCATTTTTCATGTAGCACAATTATCGGCGGATGCCATTACAACTTAAGAGTTTTACCGCAAAGTTTTAAACAAGTTAGAGGCACCTGGACTCTGACGATGCAATTTGCATTAGAAATTTGAATTTAGCCGAGATATTCAAGCTAAATAGATATTTAAAGGTATGTCCGCTATAGATATTAGCAATGTAATAATTTAGCAAACATTTATCTCTAACAGAGTAAGTCAGGAGTGAGATTAACATAATTATGATACAAAAAATTATAATAAAAAAAAACTCATACGAATCATTTAAGATTTAGCAATACGCATTTAATTTTAATTTGAAGTAATTAATAAAGACTACTTTAATTTAATATAACTTTATGGCAAAGAAAAGAAAAATCCCCTAAGCCTAACTATGTCCATTTCATGAAAAGTTCAAATCAAAATGGAAATTCTCAACATTTTCTAACTTGTCCCTATCTGATGTTAAATTCCTTTTACGAGAAAATTGTTTCAAACGAGAAAATATAATTAAAATTTGTAATACGTTTTCTTTATGTTACCGTACTCATCAAAATTATTTTTAGGCTTTAAAGAAGGGTTTCTAGCAAACTGAGCAACATTATAACAAATTTTCTGCTTAAAAATTCAATTTTATTTTTTCTTACACTGAGTTAATTACAGAATGCTGCACTTTGCCCGACCTTACTCTACTGAAAACCAGATATTAACTAATTGACATTTTGTATGTTTAAAAAAATACCGAATATTGCAATACAATATACAGTAGAACCTCTTTAATCCGTGCCCCCGTAATCCGAACATCGCGTGCGGAAACTAAATCAACGACCTCAGCATCGGCGTAAACGCCGCGATCGAGAAAACGAGCTTGGAAGAAAATAAAATGCTAAAAAATAATGTGTGTGTGTGTGACACTTTAAATATTTAAAACTTTGTCGAATCTTATTATGCACAGTAACACAGCGCTGGACTGAACTGCATGTTGATTGATATATTTTTTTCTACTGTAATACCTTTTTATATTCTATGTTTACTATGAATTAAATAAGAAATAATTTACGATGCAAAGAATTTCTCTTTCTTCTGTAACACTTATGAACCATTTTAGCCACGACCTAGCTGTGTTTATGCACAGTACATGTGAAAAGCATAATATGTTCTGGAATCTTAACGATTTGATAGTCAAAACGCTCCCCGGTCCCAATTAGTTCAACTTAAAGAGCTTCTAATGTACTAGAGCAAAGTTATAAAACATAAATGTTTGAAAACATTTACTTTTCTTTCTAACTTTTTTTTTTTTTGCATGTTTGACACCTTTCGAACAAAGACGCAATTTTTAAACTCAAGATGCATTTCTAAATTTTTAAATTAGGCATTTTTAGCAAAAAATACTGCATATGTTGCTTTATGTCTGAAGAGGTAAAGAAATAAATGTGGGAACTATAAAACTTCTTTAAAAAATATTTTTTAAAATCCTTGTGCTACTGTAACTTATTTGTGAAAGAACAATATTTAAAGAACAGATTAACATTTTGCTCAAAAACAAAGTTATGTTTCTTTAAAATTAATTTTGTGTATGTGAGTTCCTTTTATTCATTCAATTAAACGAACACTGAAAAAAATGTTTTTTCATGTTTGCTCAACAGAAGGAGCTACTTTTTCCTATGCAAACAAATCGATTGATTAACAGAGTATTTAACTTGTAATTGATAAAACACTCAAAACTATTCACCAAATTAAGCATTTTTTTTTACTTTCCTTTACTTGAGGCAGAATTTGCATAGTGCTCTCATGATAAATTAATATAATTGCATCAAAAACTCTTAGAAAACAAAACTCCATTATGTCAAGATCTGTTTTTTAAAGTTTTTTATTTTTTCGTTTTCTGATGAGGTAAATTTTCTTTTAAATTATCAATTCAACTATAATATTAAAAACCCTATCATACTATTTTCCTGAAAGCTATTGGTTGAACGTACTTACATTAATAATTCAAATAGCACTATATGAACTCTAACGATGGAACAAAATTACTATCCTAAATGAAAATGCACATATTCCATCAAAAATATTTGAAAGATTACAAATTACATTGCATGTTACAGAACTTTTTTTCAGATATGTTCATCTTTGTGACGTTTCAGTTTGAAAATAACAAAAACATTCGTTAAAATTTAAAAAAAACATTAACTTCTTTACTACCGCAATCCTTTGAAGAGTCTGACAGATATAAATTTGAAAAGTAAATAGTAAGATTAATTTTAATTTTATGCTTCAAAAGTAAAAAAGAATAAACAAAAAGTCCTCTATCTCTATCGAAATCAAAGCAATAATCTTCAAAATATATAAAATGAACAACAGCATTACAGTTTAATGTCTTTCGTGAAAGTTTTGATTATGTGTCCAGAACTTAATGGAAGTTCGAAGTAATTCCTGAGTGAAGACGTGTTTGTCACATTGGTTGTCAAAAATGTCCTAGTTCTGATACAAATGTAAGCAGCGTTGGTTCACTACTTAGTTTTAATGTTTTGGTAGGACATAAATTACTTTTTTCTTGAGGAAAAATCGTTTTTAACTTCACTTCAATTCCTTTTCGTGGATTAAACATGGATTTAATTTTCATTTATTATCTTCTATCTCTATTTTCTTCTTCTTACTTTATGTTCTTTAATTTAAAACCGCTTCTAAATTCCTTCATATTTAAAGCTTCTTTAGAAGAAGTTACTAACCACTGAATTTAAAAAGGATGAATATGACAACTAATGATCTGAATGTGAGGGGCCGTTTGGCCAATGATGGTAATGGTTTGGCCTCTTGAGGCATCGCAGATAGCTTAGAAGACCACCCGGTCATACAATAATAAATCGAAGAGTCGTAGCATGGGGACTACAACCAATCGTGACATAATACCTGTACTACTAATAAAAAGAAAGTATGAGTGCATGTGTGGGTCTATATGACTCGTGTAGAACTAAAACCATTTAGCCTTTTTTGATGAAAATTAGCATGTCATTAGCTCAAAACATGTACATCAAAGAGTATAGGAACTTAGGCCAGAAAGTGAACAAGTTATGGGTTCCACTGCTTCAGAATGCACCAATAAATGCTAAGAACAAAGATGAGGAACCAATCAGAATCAGTCCCAGCAAGCCTGAGATTAGTACCTCATCCAATGAGGTTTAAACACATGTGATGCTTGATATATAAGGACCAGACCTCTGCCTTGTTCATTTTCACTCTGAAGAAGCCTGAAACATATCAGGCCAAAAATATCTTGGCTGGACCACGGCCTATAATCCCTTAAAATATTATGTTTGGTACATCAAAGAGGTTTTCGTTTCCTAAAATTCAATTTTGTTCTTTCTCGTTCCGTTTTAGAGCTCATTTTCCCTAGAAATTGGCAAATATGCAGACAAAATTTTCATGCACATTTTAAATTTGCATGTCAAGCATACAAATATGCTTGGAATTTTCTGCGCAAGATGAAATTCGTTCAAAGTTTCCATGAGATTTATAACAGGTGCAATGATTGTTTTTAGGAAAAAATAATAGCTCTAGGCTCATTTGTATCCGAGGATCACGCAACAGGTGATTATAATTGAGTTCGTGAATAAAAAAAAAATTTAATACTAAAGATGCATAGATTTCGCTTTCAGAATATATTTCAATGGTTGCGCCTGTTTCCTATGTGTTTTCTTTTTTGTTTTATTTATTTATTTTACGCATGTTGTGCGAGTATTTTATTTTAAATTTAGTTCGAATTATTTCCTTTTTATGTTTTGCTGGATTATGCTGTGACATATGGAATTATACTTTTTACGTCAGGATTGATTTCTTCTGCTTTCAAACTCTTTTATGCATTACTACAAACAATATCAAAGTAAATATCTAAATATATAATTAAGAATTTATTTTAATAATCAAATGTTTTGTAAAACTATCTATTCACTTTCCTTTTCCGCTAGAAACTGATTTTTGGGAAAAGTTGCAAAATGTAATTGACATTTTTTAATCTAAGCCAATAAAAAAAGTGTTGCCATTTGTGGAATAAAAAGGATGTTGATGTAGCGATATGCAGTCGGTTGCGGATGACATTAAAAACACGATAATAGTATAGCTAGGTGAAGAAGATACACTAAAAGTATTAGGTATAGAGACAGATAAGTTACAAAGATAAATATAAATAGCGAGATAAACACAGAACTAGATACAGGTAAACATATATCTATGTTGATAGATGGACAGATATAGGTAAATAGATAGATATGGATAAAAATCACATACCACCTCCCGAGATACATAGACATAGGTAGCAAAATATATCAGCTTTTACCTGTGGCTAATAAATAAGTATAAAAGAAAATAAAGCTAAATATTAAATTTACTTTATTTACTCTTTCAAAGAACATAAACACTTACTTGATATACAAATCCTAGACATGTATTTAAGGGTCTCTGGATGACCATTATGCCCCTAAAATGGAGGGGGAGAGAAGTATAGGAGCACAGAGAGCACTAAATCTAAAGCTCTCGACGGATTAAACTACAGTTAAAATTGCAAATAGACGCCTTATATGATCTATTTATGACGGTGTAAAAGCAAATGCTTGCTTAGCAAGGAGTAGATGTTGTTTCAATAACAATTCCTACTACGACGGATCAAATGCATTTTACCGTGGTTTTTTTTTTTTTTTTTTTGCTTAGTGTGCTTCTTGACGTTTATAATTTTACATAGCAAAAAAGAACCTACAAAATTATCACTGTATACTGCTTGTTTCCCTTCTAATTAAATCTTATTTTACTTTTCGCAAATAGTGAATATTCATCTACTTCGTAACTAATTTTTTGACCAAAATCCATATATATATATATATATATATATATATAAATATATATATATATATATATTTATTTATTTTTGTGTGTGTGTGTGAAAAAAGAGATAAAAAAGCGAGAAAACGTATGGACATTTCAGAATCAAAAGCTGAAATAAATAAGAACTTTCACGACTTTTGCAACACTAATGCTTTCTCCTATATTTCGCAATCCAAACTGAAGTTCAGGTAACTATACGATGGAATTTGTTGTCACTTCAAAACATTATTTCCTAGAAACCAAGATTAATGTTTTTCTTATAATGGTTTAGATTTATTAAAGTGACAGAACACATTTTTTTCGCTAAATACAAATAGTGCTTTATCTTTTTCTTTGATGGAAAGATAAAATAAAACTGTCATTAAAGAAAACCTTGTAATTCATTGGTTTTGTGCTTGATAAATACCTATCCATCTTCCAAGTGTTCATTACCTTTTCCAAGCTTTTACTTAAATTGCCTTTTACGACCAATTTTTTCATTAAAGTAAGCATTTACAGAAATTAAATATATGGCTAATAGATATGTAGATAAATAGATAGAGAGAGAGAGAGTTATGAAACACATAAAAAAGTAACATTTCTTCTTCCTTCCTTTTTAGCCTACTTTCCCGTAAAAGTAAAAAAAAATAATAATAAAGCATGAAAGAAGGCTTAATGTATCGTGAAAATATCGTTAAAAATCAAGAAAAGTCAAAAATAAGTGAAGTAATTAAATAAAGATTGAAAAATAAAAAATTTGAAAGTAGGGTATTGAGATGGGGAAAAAGTGTGTCTGTCGGTCTGTTTTCGTCTTTGTCTGTCTGTCTTTGTCTGTCTGTCTGTCTGTCTGTCGGTCTGTCTGTCTGTCGGTCTGTCTGTCTGTCTGTCTGTCTGTCTGTCGGTCTGTCCCCCCCTAATAACTTTTGAACGAATTGTCCGATTGGAAAATTTTTTTTTGCATTCGAAAGATCTCGGCGAGGACATCTCATTTCTATATTTTACTTTTTGATTTGAACAATTTTTTGTTCAATTTTGAACAGTTCAAAAAATTTTAACATTAGCGCCTATGGACAAAATTGAAGCAAATTCTGTAAACTCTGGGCACAAGAGCCAAGTTCCTATTGCAAGCTTATTGAAAGGAGTTCTTGGCGTGAAATATTGATTTGAACAGTTTTTGTTCATTTTTGAACAGTTCAAAAAATTAACACAGAGCTTATGGGGAAATTTCAACCCTATATAAATCCTGATCTAACGGACCGATTTGCTTGGAACAAACTTTATCGGAAAGCTCTTATAACGTAGAACATGTAGAAATAGAAAGTTTATCCAGAACTTACGAGCCTATTTTGCTATGAAATTTTTTGATCGGGATTTTCAAGAATATTTCTCAGTGACTCAATGAGTGAAATAATGAATGAATGAATAAATGAAAGAGTGAAAGAATAAATCAAGGAATAAATGAATGAGGAAAAGAATGAATGAATAAATTATTGAATAAGTGAAAATATAAATAAATGAGTGAATAAATACATGAATGCGTAAATGAATGAATAAACACTTGAATGAGGTAACGAATGAATGAATAAATGCATGACTGAATAAATGAAAGAATGAATGAGTGAGTGAATGAATATGTATTATCCGTTGAAAAAGGTATATTTTCAATAATTAGAACTAAAGATAAATAAGAAAGAGAGAGAAAGAGATAGCTAGATTATAAATTTGAATTTGGTGTATACGGGAAAGTAGGCTCGTATAGTTCTAGACGGAACTTCTTGTTTTTACATTGATAAAACTTCAAAACTCGTATCTGTCGAAGATCACTGGCATTCCTAGCATTAGTGTCACCTAGAGTTGTAATTTCTGGTGTCTCCCCCCCCCCCCAAAAAAAAAACCCTTTTTTGTGATACTTAAACTTTTACTTTTGAAGTTTATATCGTTTCCAGTAGTGCACTCTTAAAAAATCCATTTTATTCATTTGGTGTAACTTTTAATGAAGTGCATTTATTTTCAATCCTGATACGTTGTTATAGCACCAGTAAAAGTTATACTTCCAATATATGTATCGCTCAAGAACTCTTTAACTCATTTTGGGTGTGTTAAAGGGAGACACAGCTGACACCCCAAAAGGAGGTCACTCGTAGCGAGCTTCCCCCTTAGTGTCGCTCAAAAATAAAAGATAATAATAAGTTGTGAAACTATACATTTACTGTGAACCATGTGAAGTTAACTACCATCATAATTTTATTTACATTTAAAATTTTTCGAAAATATGCAAAATATCTATCAGAACAACTCATAATTTCATAATGTTTATTTAAAACTGAGTGAAACTACAAGCAGTATTTAATACATGAAGTAATGAATTTTTAATTTTTATGGGCATTTAGAAAATTCATTTCCTTAAAACTAACCCTAAAAAAAGACTATGTCATCCAAATATTATGTTTGTGGGAACTGCTTGGAAAACAAAAAGTACAATGTTTCGTGTTCTTTGAAGTTATCATTATACGTGTTTTTATGAACGAAGTTCAGCGCCAAACTAATTTTGCAACATTTAGGCTACGTTTTATCTATATCCCTAAATGTGTTTCCTTTTCATTGATAGCCAAAACAATAGTAAAAAGTAATCATTAAAATTTTTCAGACAATCCAATTAGCAATAATAAGCTGTAAAATAAGGTATGTCAATAGATTTCTGACTTATAACTTCATAAAGCTTTTACCTATGAAATCTTCATTAAAAAATTCCCCTTTCATACATTGTGCTTCTGCATTTTATTGTTCTGATTTTTTTTCTAGAAAACCTTTTATCTTTTACCTCATTATGACTCATAAATCCCCATGATGCACGATTTACGAAGCGGAGTAATAAATGACAAGAGTTAATTTTATAGCACCAGGGGATTTTATCTAATTTTATTCTGTTGTGACCGCGCTTAATATAGAGGATAATAACTTCTAAAGCACGCCGTTAATGCTACTTTTCTTTATTCATTTACTGACTTTTGATGACATGATATTGTTCTCAATATTACCCTTCTATAATAAAATATAAGCAAATGAACGAGTGATTATAAAATTGATATTTCAACATAAAAATTTAAAGTTGTAAAACACAATTCTGTATTTTCGAATAATGTTCCTGGTTCCTACTTTGTGGGAACCAGGCCTAATACGGAAGAGAAATGAACCAAATTATTACTATTTCTCCTTTTGAGATTTTTCTTAGAAAGCTTAAAGATTCCTTTAAATCTGTGCAAGAAAGCCTCTTAATCGGATAGCAAATTGGACGAATCATGACAAACATAAAAACTATTGAACAAAAATAATGATTTAACATAAATAATAATTTACAAATCTTACAAATAAATATATAAATAAGTTTGACTTTTTTTTCTTTTTTTAATTTTTTATCTAACTGTTTTAACGGAAAATAATTGAGTGTATTTAATTTGCTTTTCTCGTGATGATTACATAGCACGAGAAAATTTTGTTTACCATCCTTATTTCTTTTCAGAAGGCTGCACACTTTTTCAGTAACAAGCTTTGTTTCAAAATAAGAACTATCTAAAAGCATAATAAGAGAAAAGCACTTAAACGAAAATATTTTGGATCAGTTGGTTTGAAAAGCAAAAGTATCAAAAGAAACCATATAAATAAAGATATGGGATTTTTTGGAAACGATATGTTAAACATTGACTCACAGGCAATATTTTTTCAACTGGTAGTGCGATTTGTGTAAAGTAGCTTTTTTTTCTGAATACGATTCAAAGAATAACAAGCTAACGCGAAAGTTGTATTACTTATAAGGATTCTGCTTCACTTTGTTAGAGTAAAATATTTGTATCTAGGAGGATTAAAAAGCATTTCACATAAACAGCTCAAAAATATTGTTTACGAATATATTTGTGCAACTCTTTTTAAAAGAAAAAAAACGAGAAGAGTTCAATGGTTTGAAACGCATATGTTAACTCATTAAATCGATTTAAAAAATACTGAAAACGAGGCAAAAATAAATAAATAAATAATGGGAAGAATAAAAAAAGAAAATAATAAGAACGTAATAAATGAAATAAAACTTTAAAAAGATGTTTTTTTTTTCTTAACTAACTTTCCGTCATGGCGTAGGTGTACGTTTTTGTTTTATTTATTAAATTATTCCATCAACATGTAAACATCCAAGCTGATGACATACAGTACAGTGTTAATAGTCTTAGAACGTTTTCCATTTGTGGCAAAGCAACAAATGTTTATGTATGCAAAAGAAAAAAAGAAAAAAGTGACAAAATGTAAATATTTTTAAAAAAGTAAAGACTCTTGAAACTCTTTATACTCAATAAATATTTTGTCAGTATTATCAATAACTTTCACGAAGAATAGTAAAACATAAATAAAAAAAATGATTAGATGCTTTTTTAATGTAACGCTTATATATAACGATATATTATGTAACGCTTATTGTCCTACATGATACATACATTTTTTTAATAAGTCGAAATTATTTTCCACGTATTTTTTTGTACTCTACAACAATCGCCTTCAAGCCCTCCATATATGAGTTAGTATCTTTGCCTCTTTTAAAGGGCATAAGAAGAAGAAAAAAATATATTTTCCAGCTGCGAATTTAAAAGTAACAAAATAGTTGTCTCTTATAAACTTTTAAAATTGGGAATTTTTTTCACAAAACAGTTCAAATATCATACACTATATTGAAATTTAATTGTAGCGTTAATCATGGTTTAGAAAAAAATCTGAAAATCCAAAGAAACATATATTTGCTACTTTAAATCATTGTTAAAATACTGATTTTAATTTTTTTTTTTTGGTGTTGTTTTCTTTCCGTTGAAATATTTTCTTAGAATTTTTTAGATGCGTGAAATACAAAGATGAAAAATAAAATACCTACAAAAACTTTTTTTATTAAACATAAACCTATTATTTTCAAACTTTCCTAAACTTTGCTTTTAGCTTTTACGATTTCTGTCTGTAAACAAAATTACAGGTCTTTTTTTCACGACTTAAATCTTGCACCGCACATAATATTTCAAGTTTTAAGTGTTTTTTAATCTCATTTAATAAAAAGAAAATGCACTTTATTCTAATTATTCGCTTTCACTTGTATGCAATTGCCTCCATTTTGAGCTCGAACACGATTATAACGTTAATAAATCTTTCCTAATGCCATTTATGAAAGGAGTTAGTTTCAGTGCATCTCCATGAAGAGAATTTGATGCTGGGGAAAATGGTGTGCATTTAAAACATCACAAGCAAAATTTGTTATTCAATAACTGTTGATGATTTTTCCAACTATAAATAAATCATATTTTTAAAATGAAAATTATATATTACGGGTTATTTTCCCCTTTCATCCGATTTCATTTTATAATGTTATTTGTTCAGTAACATAAATTGTAGTTAATGCCTTTATTAGTACGGAAATGTAATACTAATTATCCATTACAAGCAAATTACTCTATTTTATTCCTTTTGAACTTTTGAAAACAATTTTCAACATTTTCTAGTTTTTACCATATGCATAAAAGTTGCTGATGGTTCTTATTTTTCTTTTTAGTTTATCCTTTTTCTTATGATCTTTTTCCGAAGAAGTTATCTTGTGATGGCATTTCGTCTGTGGCTAAGAAAAAAAAAAAAAACTTTTTTTTTGTAAATTCAATATTTTAAGTTAATAAAAATTTTCCTTTATAGACATACATATAAAACAAAAAAAAAAACTACAAAGATTAAAAATATTTAGTTCTCCTGTACAAAGCTTAAATTTTATGATTTTCTTCAAAAAATAGATTATTTTATATACTTTTTTTTAATTAATGGCAAATTTTGAAAACAAATCAAGTTGAGAAATGTAAAAAGTTGTTGCTTCCCATGCATCATTAAAATCTCCCCCATAGTAATTAAAAATAAACATTTTTAAGTTTAAAGTTGAATTTTTCATGGCATGTATATTTTTATTGTTATTTGCTAAATGCTGATAAATTTTGTGACATATTTTGAAGTCTTCATGACCTTCTTTAACAATTATTCTATGGTCTGCGAGAGCGGTGGCTGTTATAAATCAGGACGGCAGATTAATTAAATCCACATTAACTTACGCATGAAAATTAACTGCAGGGTGGTTTAAAAACCCGTAGTTCATTTTGCTTTGTTGGCAAGAAATCTTAATTTTCAGGAATGCACGAACACTAATATGTTTGCGTTGGTCAAACAATATTAAGATCATCTGGCTGAGCCATTTTCTTTGCAGTGTTGAATGAATATCACAGTAATAATAGAGCCAACTGACGTCCTTGAGATAAGGAACTGGAACTGATTGCAAAACTGCCCTTAGTTAAAGGAAAGAGTTTAAAATCCCTTCGCACATACACGCAGCCCAGACAATAACTGTTAAAGAGCCCACGGAGGCTATAACACGGAGATGTACCAAAACATAGCGCACCCCGGCAACATAAGTAACTCGGCTCAAAAATTGGAGCTAATAAGAGACAAGAATAAAAATTGAAAAATAAGAATAGTACGCTTATAATGAAAACCATTTACTTCAAAAAAAAAAAAATCCTTATTTCTGAGTACAATGCGGGAGCCTTAATTATTGCACGCGAGCAGCATTTTTTTTAAACATTAATTCCCTACTTCACGGCTTACATTTTGCAACTTGAATTTTTTCTAAATTGATCCTTAATTTAAAAAAAAAATCGAAAAAAATCAACTTTTTGAAAAAAATCATAAATTATATGCCTTCTGCGGGAGATCTAATATTTTTCAATCTGGGTATTTATTTTATTATTTTTTTGTTTGTTTTATATGTGGGTCTTAGGGGAAATTGTTTATTAACTTTAAATTTTGAATTTCTAAAAAAAAGTAGAAGAAGAAGTTTTTCGATACACCCTAGTGGTTAACATCACAAGCCCAAAAACTGCATTAAGATCCTCCCGGGTAGACACATCAACATGTTATTATCAATAGTTTTTATGAATTATGCAAAGTTGATTTTTCTATTATTCATGAAATTACTTTATTTAAATATAAATGCCATTATTATCAACTACTTTAAAACTCCCCCTAACCTCTTTTCCTCTCTCTCTCTCTTTCTTTATTTATTTTTGTAACAATTTCATGAACTACAAGTAAAATATATCTGGAAGTAGTGCTACGTATAAATCCGACTGAAAATTAGCACATAAAAAATATATATCTAAATAATTGTTTATGTTCTTTCTTATTAGAAATGTCACCTTGCATTAAATTTGACTCAGTGTTTTAACTTATGTGCCATAGTTCGTTCTTGCATCAAAAAACCATAGGTTTGCTTAAATTTCAGAATGTTTTTATTTGCCGCATTTAATATTCTTTTTAATAAAAAAGCACTAAATACCATATCAAAATAAGATAACAAATCGAAACAAAAGTATAATAATTTCATATAAAACTGTTTCAAAATGAATTTTTTATGCAGAAAGCTATGTGCACAATCGCAATAATAAACAAAGCATACCCTGTTAAATAAATTGTAATATTAAAAAGAATGAATGAATACAACCCTTATTATCAGAAGCCAAAATGAAAATGTAAGGCATGTTTAAATGAATTCAGCTAAATATATTTGGTGCAAAGAAATTCTTAAGTTAAAAATTATTAGAAAAAATATTTGTAATTACTGTAAACATACTTATATTATTCCAGAAAAGTACGAATAAAAATTAAGAAAACCCAACCTGAAATAACTGCAAATAAACAAACTGATTCCGAAGAAATGTGTACTTTTTCCTTTCTAAAACAAAAAAAAAGCCTTATAGAACACACACGAGCTCAATTTGTAATAAATGCGACCTCTTGTAATGTTGTCCATGTTTCTATGAGTGGTGGCGCTAGTTTAGCACTACTACAAAACGGTTTCACAGATGACCATCTCATCTATAATTACTCTGTGGTTAAAACCAATAACATACCTTAAACAGTATCAGAGATTTTTTTTATATATATTCATCAAAGCTCTACCTCCGAGAAAGACCTTTTATCTGAAGTAAATTTATGAATACGGTGTTAATTTAAGGCAGGATTTTTTATAGAGAAAAATATTCAAATATGTCCGCCAAGAACATAATTTATGCATTAAATTCAGAAACTTTAAGGACATGATAGTACGGGAAACATAAAACCTTCACAACAAAGTAACGTTTTACATTTCTCCAAAATGTGAAAAAGTAATTTAAAAGTTGTGCATTTTAAAGAATATTCTGGGAAAATAATCAGCATTATTTTAATGTCTCATTTTAATATATAGCGTAGTCCGTGGCTAGTTGGCTCGCTTTTTAGCATACTTCCCGTAAAACTTAAAATGAAAACGAAAAAAAAATATGAAAGAAGGCTTAATGTATCGTGAAAACATCAATAAAAACAAGCGCAAAAATAAGTTAAGTAATTAAATAAAGATTGAATAAAAAAAAATTGACAGTAGCGTTTTACATGGGGAAACTGTGTGCCGATCTGTCTGTCTATTTGTCTATCCGTCTGTCCCCCCAACAATCTTAATAGCTTTTGAGGAAATTGTCCTATTCGAAACATTTTTTTCTATTCGAAAGATATTTAAGAGGAAATATAATTCCCCTATTTTAACTTTTGATTTAAACAATGTTTCGTCAGAAATTAAACGATTCTATTTTTCCATGAAACGTTTGGCTCTCTAGATTTTTGAGCATATTTCTGAATGAATGAGTAGAAGGAAGAATAAATGACTAAGTAAAAGAATGAATGAATTAATTAATTACTTAATGGAAGAATGAATGAGTGAATGAATATGTACTAAACGTAGAAAACTCTATGTGAAGAAATGAAGAACTAATGCCAAATGAGAGACAAAGAGAGCTAGCAAGGTTATAAATTTGAAGTTGGAGTATATGGAAAAGTAGGCTCGTATAGTTCAAGACGGAACTTCTTGTTATTCTATGATTTAAAAATTAAGTATAATAAATGAATAAATAAAATAAATTTAAAAATATATACAATTAAAGATTTGGAAAATATTTTTAATCAAACACGATCAGCTTCTTTAAAAAAAATGCATGCAAAATAAATGAAAATTGTCAAATCTAATTAAATCTATTATGTTAAATATAAAACATTAAGTTTCAAGAATCCTCCGCTTAACACATTCTTCAAATATTATTTTTTTAAAAAAACTTTTTGAGCACAGTAGGTACAGTAAATGCATTAATTGAACAAAACTAATGTTTTTCGTGCATTTCAGATAGTAACCGAAGTTGAAAATACTTTTTTTCTTCTAAAAAGGCTTTTGGAATGCATTAGAATTTTAAAATGCAGAGCGCTTTTATGTTTCAATACATTTCAAGTAACATAATTCCGAAAAAAATGTTGGTAAAGACCGTTGGATCGTAAAGGATTATGCAGGATTGTGAGAGATGTTAACAAAAATCCCAATCGTGTAACTGAAATGGTAAATTTGAAGATAAAAATACCCTTTAATTTTTAAAATTAGAACAAAAGAGTGAAAAAAAATCTGAAATTTCTAAAAAAGGAGATTTTTACACGTTTTGTTTAAAGTAAAAGGATTAGATCCTTTTAAAATAGAGTAATTTTACATTAAGTCTCATTCAAATATATGCTGATATGTGAGATTACTTCGATGCTGATAGAATAAACCCTGTTTAATTATTTAATATTTTACCGTACTTTGATACTTGAAACTCTAAGACAAAAAACCACCTCCTTCCGTATTATTTCAGGGAATTGTTCGATTCAAAGAATAATAAAAAAATAATAATAAAAATTTGATAGTGTTATTCTTCATTGTTCAAAAGATCTCGGCGAAGACATCTCTTTCTCATGCTTTATTTTTTGATTTGAGGAGCAGTTTTTTGTAGTTCAAAACCTTCAATTTTGAGTAATTCAAAAACCTTCACATTAGCGTTTTTGCTGATACTCAGTGGTCTCGGATCAATAAACCACCAAGGATTTCAAACGCTGTATGCTCCGAGTCAAAATGTCTTAGATTTGAAAAACCAAATTCCTATTTTTTAGGAACCCTTTTGTAAAAAATTGATTAGATTACGATATCATTTTTGAGGCAACTATAAAAAAGTAATAATAATAATAACCACTTGGGGTTTGTACGCTTACTGTCTTGACTATACGTTGATACACTAACCACTGAGCCAGGACTGCATCGAACGGAAAAGGAAAAGTTTTTTTATATCTATTTCAAACGTATCAACTGCGGGTGCTAATGTACATCCGTGCGAAATTTATTCATAGCGCAGTCCAGAAGAGCGTTAATTATCCACTAGTCCGTTTTGTTTTCTCATTTCACTGTGCCCAATCCTAATCCGATGAATTATTTATCTTTTATTCCGGCTTCGATATAAGATGAACAGACTACTTGCATTCTTGAATCGTTATAACGTCTCGCGCGGTAAGTAGTTCCTTAATTTTGATACAAGTACTACTTTTCCTGAAAGTAATCGTGAAAAAAATTTACCCTGTATTAATTTTGAACGTAACGTTGCTCTTTAATTTTTTCATTTATTTGCATTTAATATTAGCCCTTTCTGCTTCTATAGTTTCTAAGTAAATATCGATACTTATAACAGAGAACTAAGCTTGCTCGATTTTTAGTAAAAATTACTTTAAAAATATAAAAAGAACGTTATTTTTAACTGTGGACTATATCGTTTATTGTATTTATACGAACGACAACTATGCTGATAAAAGCTAATTTCCTTTCTTATTTTATAAGAAAAGTTTATGCACTTAATTGTGTCATAAAAGTCCACTTTTGAAGCAATTACTGCTGAAAGATGAAGCAAAAAAGGGAAGAAGTATAGTTCTGATGCAATCATAAAAGACGTTTAAAAAAAATTAAAAAATAAAGAAATCGTACAAGTAAAAGTTCTTCATTTTGATCAAACTAACTTAATGTAAAGGATAAAAATTTGACAATGCGTTTAAAATGTTTCTTCATTGAGATTGATATTATTCTCTGCTTCTCATGCTAGGTACAAGATTCGTAATAATGCGTTGCGATTTAAATGACGTACATTAAAATAATATTTGTTTTCAATGCATGCAGTTTATTACGTGATGTGTTATATAGCCCTATACTGAGCAAAGAAAATGTGCATTTAAAAGAATTATGACAAAATGATAGCATTGTAAAATATTCTTTAACAACTACTTTCCTTCTTTTCTTCTAATCCAAAAAATACTTTAAACGAAGTTCATCAAAGATAAGGCAACTTTACCTTAATCCTTTACAACAGCACCGATTTTGTACCGTTAGTTAATACAGATCCTACACATTTAAGCAACTTTATGTTCTTGTGACAAAAACACACACATAAAAAAGTAAAGCGAAACTATATAAGAACGCGTCCTGTTTGTTTAGTTCAAGTACCAACCTAAAGAGCCAATTATAAGGCATTAAAATAGTTACAATTCATGCATTTTAAAGGTATAATTATTAATTTGAGTCTATATTGCTATCTAATACTCATTAACAGTAGGACAGAAAAACTAAACTGTGTCGCTTGAAAAAACTAACAGCAGCATAGAGGGAAAAAAACTTTCTTTCGAGTTCAAATAGTCAAGTAACATATGTGGGAAGAATAGGAAAATAAATAAGAATATAAATAGTAATAATAATTTGGAATAACAAATCGCTATAAAGGTAACCTATCTTTAAAAGTCCCAGTAGAATTTGGAAAACAGTCCCGTAAAAATACCTGTTAAAATAAGAAAAGCGAAATAAAACTTATCAATCAAATGGAGAACCGCAGGAAATAATTTTTAAATCGATTTAAAATGAAGAAGAATGAAAAGCTAAAAAAAGAAAAAGGTAAATTAAAAATCGGTTGCTCCTTAAAATGCTAAAACCATTGTGAATAGAGTTTTAGCTAGCAAAATATACATGCAGACAAAGTGGCAACAATTCAAAAGAAATAAAAAGCAAGCTCTTTACAAATCGTCTGGGGAAAATAAAATTAAAGTTAAATACCACGACAAAAATATCGAAAACGACGTAAAAATACAGCGAAAAGGACGTATAACTTCTTTTCGTCTTAATCCAAAGGCTTTACATTTCACCGCTAAGATCAAAACCTTTTCAAGGACAGTTTGTTACAGGCTTTTCAATGGTACCAAGTGCGAAACGATGCGATCATTTCTTCCTACAGAAATGTACCCTTTTATGCAACTTTCGGCTATTAATTGGAATAAAAAAGAACATATTTGAATTTCAGGGAAAAAAACTCTTCAAGGTGCTCACCCCATGTTCCAAACTAATTTTTTGCCAAATTTTCTTAAAATCGGTCGATCGGACTTGGCCCTACGCCGGACACACACACACACACGCACATACTTGCTGCTTTATTATTAGTAGATATATCTGTTTTTTAGAATAGGACAAAATTCTACTACTTTTTAATCGCTCATATTTTAAAAGCGTCATTAATTTTGTGTTTACATAATTTATATTTCATTAAAGTTGATGCTTTTTTCTTCTCTACATGATGCAGTTTACCCAATCATACAGCTATTTTAAATCATTACTAAAAAATAAAAATAATAAAATATTATGTGTGATGCATGGAAGCAAAAACCATGTATTTATCATAAATATTTCACACATTACCTCCACAAATTTTCATACTTGTATGATATTTGTATAAGGTCTACCGGAAAGTTCTGTCCTTTCCTATTACAAAAAGTTTCTATACGTTCTGTATTTCATGTTCTAGCATGTTCAGTTCTATATTTTTATCGCTTAATGTATACATACTGACATAGCAACTTGGCTATAACAAAGTAAATTCACATTAGCCGGCAATGTTCAATAGGAAGGACATCATACTGCATCATGATAATGACAGGTCACATGCTGCTTTCAGGATTTGTCAAAAAATTGCAGAACTAGGCTGGGAAATTCTATTGCATCCACCATATTCCCCGGACATAGCACCCTCCGACTACCACTTGTTTATGTCTTTACAAAATTGTTTGGAGAGCAAAAAGTTCAAAAATGAAGAATATATCAAACAAGCACTGGCTGGGTTTTTCGAATCAAAAGATGAAACATTTTTCAAAAATTACCCTCACGCTGGCAAGAAGTCATTGATAGTAATGGCAATTATATTATTAAATAAAGTTATTTGGCAGTAAGAAAAATTTGTATTTTCTTTTATTCCAAAAACGGACAGAACTTTCCGGTAGACTTTATATTTAATGTACAATGTACGGAAGTGTAACGTACGGAAGGTACGTACACTGATACAACAAGCAAAACATTTGATAACTATTCCTGAATATTAGATAAAAGCATTTTTTTCCAAACCACGAATCTCTAGCGACGAAATATTAGTTCATAAAATTTTTGAGCATCAACAAATAAGCCAAAAGCCCACACGGAAAATCAAACAAAAAAGCTTTTACAAGCACAATTTTGTCCTCTTAAAAAAAAATATTAGGAATAAGCAATAGTGATGTTTTAAAAATTGCTAAATTAAAGCGGAAATCATTATTCAAGACATCCAATTATCTTTTCCATCAATACCCATCCATGTGTTTTTGACATTACAGACGTGATATATCTCCAGTTTAAACATTTATATGCACAACATGCGATTTTCCAAAATGAGTTTTCAGGAAAGAAATGGACTTTGTACATCAAAGGGTCTCAACGAGAATTCGGAATTTGGTTGCGACATTCTTCGATAAATGCATTTGTCAAGGAAAATGTTCTGAGGAAAAAACAAGGGCTTAGTTTTTCGCTCCCCGGTTCCGCTCACCTAAAACTTCCGCGGGCAATTCATCACGACGCTGTCCAACGAAAGTGAGCATTATTGCCACCCAACATCTAATATCCTCGTAGTACTGTCAATCTCTATCTCACGGCGGAATAAAATTAAATTTTACTGTGTAAGAATGGCCGCATTTTAAAGTGGAAAACATGGAGAAAAACTGGGAAATGGATAGTTTATTTTGTGCTGCTGCATGCTCTAAATTCGGTGTCGATAGACAAAATAAATTGTCTGCAGTTGCAATGCGTCAGAAGCGCCTTACGAAAAAAGAAGAGAATACAATTTATAAAAGACAATTGTGAGATGTTTTTTAGGAGATGTTTTTTAGGAATTCTTGAAATACATGTAATATAAGAAAGCGAATTAAATAATAAGTTACACAGCTGACCATTATTCACGAATTTTAGCACACGCACATTTGGAATTTAACCGTTAACATTTTAAAAAATATAATTAGTGATATTTACCAATTCGACAACTGGATGACTTCCCCTGTACTTTTGATGTCTCGTAAACTGCGGTAGAGCTTGCTTCTGTACAGCATAATGTTTTTTGACCCGGTGGATTTTCTCTATCACCAAGTCGTTGAGTATAGTAGTCTACGGTTGTATTAAATTAGCCTCCATTCTCCTTTGGTTTGAGACATCGGCCCGTTGAGATATCTCTGATAGCATGGGAATGGAGTTGTTTCGCTGACACTGCTGGACATTATGAAACAATGTCTTGAAGTGATATGCTAATCCTGCTAAAGTGACATACTAGAAAATGAGTATCAATTAGTAAAATACCTAGATGTTTACATGTTTTTTTCTGAGTTTTTTAATTTTTGAAATTCAGAAACATGCTACTTAAATTACATACGCTTGTTTTTTGCGTCATTAAACACTAGTTTTTCCGTGTAGTACGTAGGTACTTTATCACTGTTTTTCAATATGTTTATCAATATTTTATCACTGTTCTCAATTTATTCTGGGTGCAGGACATTTATGTGTACCATAATGGTACATGCATATGTGTCTGTGTAACTAAGCGTTTATAAAATTTCATTTTACGCTGAAATAATCAAGTAAAATCAAAATATGAATGCTGCATCGGAGAAAAAAAGAAAAGACAAGAACAGAAATCGAAAGTGAAAACAAATCTGGATGCATGGCCAGTTATGTCCTTGAATAGTATACAGCACATAAATGCACACGTGCGTGAACCAAAGCCAGCCGTGATTAAGTAGACAGGACGGTGTACTGAGCATTAATTAATACAACCGTTGTATCACATAGGATCCACTAAATTAAACACAAAATGGCTTCTAGTTCCACGAATTATTCAATGCTACTATATGTATAGGTTGAACCAGTAAGACAATATAAGAAATTATTTACCTAAGATTCCCTCAGTAGCATGTCATGCTACTGACAAACTCAGTAGTTTGACATGCTCAGTAGCATCTCAGACTTCACATGTTAAAGGCAGCTAACGAAATCGAACATTAACGAAGAATATTTATTTTAACCAGACCCTATATGTAACTTTCCGTTTATCTTCTTTTTTTTAAATTATATTTTTTATACTAAGCAACTCACCTAATTTAAAAAATAAAAGGACTATCGAAAATATCCAAAAATCAAACCAGAATCTTTTCAAGACAAAATATCGGCTTTTTTTAATTTTTCGACACGTTTAAAGTCAAGAACTGTTGGTCTATTTTGATACAAAGACTTTAACTAACTCTTTGAATAGTATATAAAAAATATATTGGAAAACTGCAGAAAGTTGAATCGACAAAATTGATTTTGCGTTTCATATTTTATTGTAATCTATTCATTGCTTTTTTAAGCAGAATTTTTTGTCACACAAACCATAAAGACTCTCGTAAAATATGCATTGATTTATGCTCTTTGTTGAATAATTGAACTTCTTAAATTTAAAAAAGTACACTTGCATACGATAAGGAATCTTTTGTGAAAGCCATAATTATTATTATTTAGCTTCTGTAATAGACTTTTTTGTAAAAAAGCTTATAAATGATCTTAACAAAGGATAAAGTATTTTTGTTTGGTAGGCGAAGTACGGAAGGTTTGACCATAAGGTGAGGTTTGATGCACCGAACTTTTTTCATACTTAAACTCTTATGTGGATGATCAGCATCACATGAGAACATAGTTTAAAGCAAAATCACATTGTTTTTCTTTCTTTTAGCCATTTCAAGGTAGAATGTAGGAGAAATTACATGAGATATTTTTTTAGCCGTAAAAGTAGGTTATTTCTTTACAAACTCTTTTCTGATGTACCAACTGTTATTCACACACACACAGAAATAAAGGGATTAACTGAATCCTTAGTCATTCCACTTTTTTTTAAAAAGCTATTTTACATTTTAATGTATATATATGTCTAAAATGCCTATTAAGGGAAGTTTTGATCTTTATCAATTCCGTTAGGTATGACTCCGCTTAAATTTCTCCATTTAGATTAATGTTTCGGTGGTTTCCTGTTAATGGATTTTCACGATCAACCTAAACATAGCTGAAACTTTATTGTTAATAAAAATCATCCAAATCCTGTGGAAAATAACGTAATAAAACGTTAATAAAATTAAGTTAACAAAAAAAGAGTTTTTTGCTAGAGCTTTTTCTTTATGCTAAAATATTCGCAGGAATTATAAAATCGACAACGAACCCCAGAAGGAAATAATTGAGAATTAACATTTATATAGCTTATAATGTATTTTGGATATGTTTGTCACAAGTTTGTGGGATCTTTGTACAAGGAAAGAACTTTTTAACAATTCTAAAATTCTAAGCTCTTTCCGAGAAGTTGCTGGTGTTAATTTGCAATTTCCATCATTCTTCTTTATTTCCATCATTCGTCTTATATTCTTGTTAGTAAGAAAAAGAAGTAAAACCAATAATTTTTTCAGAACTTAAAAGTACTTATTAGTGCTTAACAATGCTGTTTGACATTGATGTAATTTGAAACCACTTTTTTTTCTTGTTGTTTACTCAAAAATTCTTTGTGTTCAGGATTATATCTTACCTTTTTAAAGTGAATTTTTGGAGTAACTTCTATAGCATCTATAGAAGTATCCCAAATTGCAGAAGGGAATGAAGAGATGAAAAAGTAGTCAAGTGAAGTGTTGTAAGCAAATCGTTACAAAAATATATGTGTGGAGCTTAAAACATTAAAACAGGTGCGGTGAAAATCTCAGGATTAACATTTTACCCCTCTAAATTATATACTCGGTGGTTTGATAATTTTGGTTTGATGATTTTTTTCCACTTCTTTTTCTTTATTTCTTGTATCCAAAATATGAAGTACTTATCAATTCTGTAAAAAATGAATAACACGCATTCGTAACTTATAGATGATTTATCAAATGATTCCCTGTTATTGATAGGAATTAGAACGAGTTGAGAAACTGTCGCAGACAATTTTATCATTATGTTGACAACATCGTCTTATTACGCACATATATTGAAAATCACAAAGCATGTTGTCTTTAAAATTCAGTGGACAGTGTCTCCCTGCTTTTATATAACGAAAATTTTTAAAGATTTTAACGAATATTAGTCTGCTAACAATTAAACAATATCATTTCAGAGCCATCTTTTACGAAAGTGCAGATTGACTTTCCTGCTTCTGCTCAGACGAAAACATAAACATCAGACGAACAGAATTATTGAACACAAGTGGAAATATTTCTTAACAAGTCTAGTCGTTGAGATAATTTTATATTTTGTAACTCAGTTTGACGTATTAGAACAAAATGATTTGTTGCATTTGATTTAGGGATTTACTCGAAGGCAACAAAGCTTTAAAGAATTTTATGTTTCAGTTTGTCCTTGCGGAGCTTTTGAAGTGAAAAATCTTGTGCGGTAGGTACGCGTCTGTCTTAATATTCATGATATACGAAAAATGCATCATGCATTATTAATGATCTTTGCATTACTTCATGCGTTTCGAAACATTGCTGTAAACGAATATGGTACTGTAACACAGAAAGAGAAGCCTAATGTTGGAAATAACGTATTGGTTTTGACCAAGTTTATATTTTTGGAACACATTAAAAGGAATTAAAAGTAATATCATAAATTTACAACTTAAAAACGAATCCTATTGTAGGGAACTGATTATTGTGAGCCAGGACTCACTGTCAAACAATGGGGAAAAATTCCTGTTTCAGATGAAACATTTGAAGTAATGAGTATAGCTTTATGCATGGTTGAACAGTTTAAACCGAAACATTAAGTTATAAATGTATTGAAAATTAGAAGATTAAATAAACTTTACAACAATTTAAAGGATTTGTTCCTTAGTAAAACATAAATTTCGTACATCATTTTTAACATTTGAATATTTACGACTTTATATGCAATTAAATTGAGTGCATTAATAATTAAAATATTTTAAAATCCGTTTGGAGCTAATACAGTTTTTCTTTCAACAGATAACGGCAGCAGAATGGCTTTTGCTAATTACATGTTACTAGCGATTGCAATTGCTATTGTTTTTGAGAACCAAGTGCACTGTGATGGACCTACTTCAGGTAATAGTTATTTTTTATGAAATGATACTTGAAGCAAGATTTTCTATACTATAATCAAACTATCATATTGTGATAGTTGATATACGTTGAAGAGAGAAAAAAATAACAAATATAAATTACGCTCATACACTTCGATGTACAGTTTGCAATACGTCAACATTTGCTCAATTCATTGCAGCAGGCGTAACATTTTACGATTATATTTGCACTACAACTAAGTAGTTTTAAACCTCAGTTTTTATTTTTTTAATAGAAATTTAATACTTTGTTGCAATTATGCAACAAAGTATTAAATTTCTTTGGAAAAAAAGGTTTTTATTTAAAGAATAATAATTTGAACGCACATTTAACTTGGATTATAGGATATCTTATATTAACTTATATATTCTGTTTGGAATTAAATCGCAATTCTCACAAATTATATTCCAACACCAAAACACCGATTCCAATTAATAAAAAACTACACACACACACACACACACACACACTATATATATATATATATATATATATATGCATATATAAGTGAGAGAAAGAGACATATAATATATACATAAATATAAAGTGAAATATATACTTCTGGGGACGGGTTGGGGAGAGAAAAGAATTCTTTGGAAACGTTAAATACAATAAACCTTAAACATAAATCTGAGAATGATCAAAATGTCTTTAATTAAATAGTTCAAAAGGGATTACCAGGCTCATTTCATAAAATAATGAATTCGTTAACTCAAAAATTAATGATTTAATGTCCAATATTGTAATTGGAAGTAATTCACGTAGTTTGAAATTTAGTAATTTTGTCTTTTTAATTTATACTGTGTTCATTCTTATTAAATCCCTAGCATTATTTTTTTTAAGTTCCTGTTAATTGAAAAAAAAGTACCGGTAGCGGAGCAGTGTTTTTTTTTTTTTTTTTTCTCTTCCTAATGATAAAGTTAAAGCTTAATGAGGACTGATCCGAAGCGCATCATTTAAGAAAAAAAATAGTCTTTTCTTTATGCAAGAACCTAATAAGTTTCCACAACTGCCCGATGATGATTTAATGTGAACAAAACACACTTATGAGCAAATTTTTATCTCTGTAAAAGATTTCTTCGCAGAGTTTTGAATTTTGCAGTACGTTTTTTCAGATGTGTTCTAAATTACTTTAAATATTTAAAATTTCGAGCAAAATATTTGCATTTTAGAGGAATTATGTCTTTTGCGAATACAACTTTTATTGTAGGAAAATTAATTATCTACTCTACAGGATTTGTACTAAGCTCTGCTCTGGTTTGTTGTTTCTAGGGTCATAAGTACGAACATGTAGTTGTACATTATTTTCCTTTTTTAGAATCATGCTTTCCATCTGAAAATCAAGAAAAATATTTCAATAAAATTCGCTTTGAAAATTTGTTGGGCGTCTTGTAATTATGAAAAAAAATTGTGAGATATTCAAAAAACTATAGTTAAGCTGAGTCAAACTTTTTCAGTGCATAAATTATTAAAAATATTAAATAAAAGAAAAAAAAATTTCAGAACCAAGCAGTTGTGAAAACCATCTACATTTCAGTAATTATCTGGCCAAATAAATATGGACTTTAATGACCAGAATATAATAAAAATGCAGTGGCACAACAATATATAACTTCCGAATGTATATTATTAATAGTCTTCCACTCATTTTGGATCTAGCCTTTTGAAGCAAGGAAAACTGTTTTGAATAGTAACATTCCGAATATATAAAGGAAAAATGCTATTAAATTCCCATTATGTCTTAATGTTATATTAAGGTTTCTAGTAAATATTCATTTTATTCAGTGTGCATAAATAAAATTTAAAAAACAAACAAACAATTGATATGATTAATAACGGTAATAACGATAAATAACGGTTTTTTCTTATTTGGATTGCATTAGAAATAGTTTTAAATTGTGTAAAACACCAATGTCGGATTAAGTTAATCCCTTAGCACTAGGTTTTACAGGCGTATATTTAAAAGTAATTAGAGGAAGAGTTTTCCGTAAACAAAACACCGTTGTTACTAGCAAGGCTAAGTTCTAATTCGGTAAAAAAATACTATTTATGAACTATGAAAATGCATAGGGGGAGGCATATTGTACGCAACTGAATCATTTTAGTCAAACGATAAAAAAACAATGAAAACACTTATAAAACGAATCATGAGAGTGCAAATAATTTTAAAAACAGAAACTAAATCGAACTAAAATAAAGCAATACTTTTGGGGAAATAATGCATTTCAGTGGTTTGTACTTCGCTTAAAAAATACTTTTATGACTTAAAGATCGATATTAATTTTAAAATGTACTTCTGTAAATTCCGAGGCTTCACTTTTGGAAAGTTTATAAAAATTCATTGTTAAAATCAGTAATTTCAATGTACATTTTTTTCTTATCTACAAAAAGTAGTGTTTCTTTTTTCTTTTCGAGGTGAAGCAAAACTTACATAGATGGACCATAAAGAAAAATAAAACTCGCTTGAGTGTTTTTTTTTTCGTCCTAAAACAAGGAAAAGTAAAGTTCCAAATAGTGAAACAAACTAAGTTAAGATGCAGCATTTTTCCATCAAATCCTATAAAGCCATTGTTGTTTAGGAAATTTCATTTGCTCGGCATTGATGTACCTTAGAACTATGTGAGACTCAGAACGTACTTCCATCTTTTAAACTTCCTCCAAACAAAAAAGAAAAAAAGCACTTTATAAAAATATATTTGTGGACATTCATGGAAACACTAAATATTTTAAGGTAAGCTTATAAGAAATAATTGTCTTTTACGAAAACAATTATTCTGAACGACAATTCGGAATTTATTCCTTTATTGTTAAAAAAAATGTCCATCTTCTTTCCATTTAAAGTATGTGAATTTCATGATAAAACCGATTACGTTGAATGAAAACATATTTATTCTCATCCTGAAAAATACTTTTTATTTATATTGTCAGTTCTCATACATTTATTTGTTTTACTTCTGCTTTTGAGAGCATTTCTGCCGTTTATATTTGACCTCACTTGCTGACTTTGATCTCAAAGATTGGTTTTCATTTAAAAGGATAATCAAACTGATCCGCCATCTTTCCTTCCAAGTAACGTAATATTTGAACACGGGCGATACCATGCAAAATCTCATATTTTATTAGGAAGCATGTTCGACTCTAACGACGAAGGTGTCCTTACGCCACATCGCACCAGTGCGAATGCTTCAGATATCATTAAGATTGTACCGTATTTCCGAAAATAAACAAACCCATTCAAGAAACCCAGGAGACACTCCGGGAAATTAATAATTTAATAGTGTTACACCTCCCCAGCACGTTTTACACACCACTGCAACACACATAAACACTAAATTAACAAAATAGGGTTATATTAATCTCAACTAGCTCCCACAGTTCACTTCACAATCAACGTTCACCTCGGTTCTCCGCCTCCGCTCCTCTCTTCCAACAGAGGGTTGCCAGATTTTTTAGACAGGACGACGCTACAAGATGTCTAGACCATCGTTTTGCAACCTTTTCAATATACAGAGTTCCTTAAAAAACCAAACAAACACATAAAAAGTCTTGTTGCTACGCTGTTATAATATTTTACTTGTACAATATTGAAACTTTTAGCCACTTTGTTTTAGATAAAAATACTTTAATGATTAAAAAAAAACGTTTCAATTCTGGTTCGGAGAGATGGCGATACCCTTTGTTCATGAGCACAGCCCCTTATATTTTTGACCCCCAGGTTGAAAAAATATGATCTACAGCATGTGTTCTAGATAGAATACGACGTCAGAGAAATTGTTGTTGTTGAGGTTGCAAATGGGGCCGCGTATTGTTTCCTCGTCATTTGCAAATCTAGTACATTTCCCAGTGACTGGCAAGCATTCTTTCACAATCAACGGATGCCATTACCACTTAAGAATTTTAACACTCAGTTTCCCACCAGATTCCTTCCCCCCCCGGAACTGACACGATTTACATTATACTAGGAATTTAATTTAGCTGGGAGTATCTGAGCTGAATACATGTTCAAGGGATTTTTAACATGCCGCATAATCATTCAGGCAATTGTAAAATACATACTTTTACGAGTTAAGATGTTTCTATTTTCGAATTAACTAAATCATCGTACATTTTCTTTAAGAAAATGTATACCATTACTTCTTAGAAGTACGTTCTGAAAGACATAGAGCCATTTTCTTGACTTTGATTTGTGTTTTAAACCAAAGTAGAGAAACATTCTAAAAACACCCTTGTATGCTAGGCCATATTATTTACTTTAGGTTAAATTATATCTTTGATTCTCTTACGTAATAAAGTCAAGGTTTTGAGAGAAAGACGTTAAAAGTTATCTTTCTGCTCAGCTAATAAAAAAAAATCTATGTTTTCCTTATCTGAAAACGAAGTTAAGTATGTTTGAACGTGATAATGGGTATATTTTAGTCATCCATCTATGCAAAGTAAAAATTTCAGGATGTTTAGTAGTTGAAGCAACGTCGATAGCAAATAAATTAAATTAGGTCTTCTAAAGAGGAAAAAGTAACTAAATGCATTATGTTAAAGACCATTAGGCAAAAAAGATTTCATATCTTAAAGTTAATTCGCTGTTTTGCTAATCTAAGGATGACTCTCCCATTACGTGGAATATCACAGGATTTGATATTGCTCTTGGGGAAAATGCATTTTCTTCTGGTTTTAAAAGCAAAAGAAAGTTAAGAGTTTCTTGAAAGAAAATTTGCTCATTTTCTATGATTAAATTATTCAATATCAAGATTCGAAAAGATTTGAGTTTTGTTGAGTAATGCATAAGCAGTGAAGAAGCACATTAACACAAAGCAAATCGAATGTTTTGTTTTGCCTAGCTAATTTCATTACCAATTGTTCTTTGATTTATATCTAAAAGTTATGAAAAATAAATGTGCGTATGATGCCTCCTTTCTACATTGCTGTTCATTCTTCAAAACATAGACCGCAAAACTAAATGAAAGCCGAAATGCTGGATTTAATTTGTACTTGCGTAAATGACCAGGGGTTTTGCATGTGAAATTACTGCGAGCTGCATTTCCAGAGATACATACTAATAGTGTTTCTTTGAAATATATATCTTCTATAAATACGAAATTTTACATAGAAAATTTTACCACAGAAATCCTTACTGTCCCCTTAAAACATAAATTTTTACTCAGACGAAATCCTGTTATATGAGATAAGAGGAAAAAATCTGTATTTACGTGAAAACTCTAATGTAAAAAAGTATTTTTTGATTTGCTTCCAAAATTTTTTTGAATTGCCTAAACTAAACCTATTGCAACAGATCGATTTAGGGAATAATTAATAGAAGTTGTATTAATTTTATAATTAAAAAGCTTTTTATTTTTCTTTTGCATACTTTAAAGTTTTTTTTTCTTTTCTTTTCAGATGCAGACAAGACAGACTCTTCGTCAATACCAATATTAGCTTCCGGAAAGCGACAACACAACATTATGAGATTCGGAAAACGGCCAGCTGGAGGTCATAATTTAATTCATTTCGGTAAAAGGGATAGTGGCTCTAAACCTCCGCAACATAGTTTTCTCTATTTTGGCAAAAGGGAAGACAATAAGATAGGAATTCCGAATCTTCTTCACTACCTACAGAACAGCCCAGATAGTTCTTATAAGAGAGGGCATACCATTATGAGATTTGGAAAGAGGGGAGGAGAAAGTCATAACTTCATCCGCTTTGGCAGAGGAAATGACATTGATTATGATGATTTTTATCCAGAAGAAGAGATGGATGATGAAAAACGTGACGGGCACTCAATGCTCTATTTTGGAAAACGAGATGGACATTCAATGCTGTACTTTGGCAAGAGAGCTGGTCACAATATGCTTTCCTTCGGCAAAAGAGATGATGATAAAAGAGCACATTCTATGATTCATTTTGGCAAAAGAGAGAGCGATGATGATATTTATCCAGAAGAAGATAAAAAAGCCCATTCTATGATTCACTTTGGGAAACGAGAGTTTGATTCGGAGCCTGATGAGTCGAAGCGAGGATCGCATTCTATGATCCATTTTGGTAAAAGGGATTATGCCGAGGGTTTCATCCCTTACTTCTGGAATCCCGCTGCTTCGGAGAAAAGACAACACAACCTTTTGAGATTTGGTAAGAAAACCGAGGGTAGCCGGAAAGGATCCCATGCAATGATTCATTTTGGCAAACGCGATGAAGAAGTAGACAAAAGGGCTCACGCTATGATCCATTTTGGGAAAAGGTCTGTGGATCAGAATACTCTACAGAGCAATCAATCTGACAGTGCTGAAGCTCCGAAAACTTTGTCAAGGATGAAGAGGCAGACCGATCCTTCTTCTGACCATTTAGGTAATATTGGCCACTATGATATCAGTGAAGAGGCGGAGGAAGCACCAGAAGAAGAAAGCGTCAATCATGCAATTCGCGAGTCTCAAGGATATTTTTACCGCCCTGAAGAGGTTATGGAAGCCGTCTATTACCCAGAAGAAGACCCCGGTGTCTTAGCCAGCTTTGAGGACTATGGCCCTCCTGACAAAAAAGATCCATCGAAAAATGTATTTTTGCGTTTTGGTTAACAGCTTTCTTGCCAAGAGTATATACATCCTTAATGTCTTATTAATTATGCGGCACGTGACAGTCTGCAATTATGTCTCATTAAGAAGAAATTCTATGTCGTCAATACAAGAAATATTATGACAGTAAAAGAGCTTGAAATATCATATCGTGTTGTGTATATAATTGATGAACTGAAATTATGTTCAAAAGATATAAAATATCTTCAAAGGTGTTTAATAAACATTAACTAATTTCTTAGTTTTACTATATCTAATTTTTCAAAAATTAGAAAACAGAAAAATAACGCTATTGAATATTTATTTTTAAGATTAATGTATACAAATCCAAACAAAATATGTGATTTAATTGAAGCTTAGGAATGTGTAATAACATTTAGAGTGATACAGTAAACGTAAATGAAATTAAAAATTATAATGTAATTATGAATTATCATTAATAAATATTGATTGAAACTGAAAGATGATAGTGCTTAGAATAATTTACATTCCAAAAACCAATTTTAAGCAATGCGTGACCGTTTTGCTTTATCCCAAAGTGTCTTCACTCCTATTTTATTGCTGGTTCTTCAAATTTTATACAAGTCGTTGCTTATGAATGTATACATGAATTATTAGGTTCGCCTAATTTAATTCTTTAATGTAATATATGTATTGTAATTTCTAACTGCAGAATGAAAACTTCCTTAAAGTCAACGATATATATGTGTAGTAAGAGAAAGGAATTACAACAGATATTAAAATATGCCAAATTAACTGTAAGTTTACGTTAAAAGCTACGATTTATGAAATCTTGAAATATATTCTTTATTCCTCTAAGTCAGGGGTCTCCAAACTTTCCAGCCTTAGGGCCATATTGATTACTCCAGTAAATTCCAAGGGCCAAAACCATATTATCATTAATTGTTGCCGGTGGTAAAAAGTTGAATCAGTCCACTAGTGGTGTAAAATATGATTACTTTTTTGCCAGATGCCATTAGCGACGGGGAAGCTGATGTATTTTCTGTATCGTATGGGTATCCGTTATAATGGGGTACCCGCATCGTATCGCCATAGTAATCATTGATTACAAAAGTAATGAAATACACAAGTAATCATTGATTACTTTTTTCTTCAGTAATCGTTACTTCGGTTCCTAACGAGTACTCAAGTAACGAATGAGTATTTTTTTACATGAAAAAAAAAGTCCGAAAAAGTACGCCACGCTTAAAAAAGGCTGCAAATCGAACTAAAGTCCGCAAAACGGTAACACTGCATATTATTAATTTTCCTGTCATTATCTGTAATTTCTAGATTAGTCGTAGAGTACGAGCGAGCCATGAGGAGTAACGTGACAGGACATCTGGTGGACACAAGCAGAAATAGGTAGTACCTTCTATCCCTAACAGATGGCGCTAATAGCACTTACAGAATAATCTCGTTGGTTCGATAAAGTTCTGGTGTCTTCCACTCACTTCTAGATGGCAGTAAGTGAAATATATAAGAAGGCTAGTGGCGCAACCACAAGTCAGTTCCTATGACACTGCTGTGAAATAAAATAGTGCGTACCTCCTTAAAACGTGTTTGTGCATGTTTAAGTTTAAGACATCTTTGTAACAATATTTTTATTTGAATTGTTGCTTTTGTGTGTGATTTAGTAGAATGGAAAAGAAGCGAAAAATTGATAGTGAATGCAGAAAATTCAAAGATCAGTGGAACATTCAGTATTTCGTAATTGAGTCCAGTAACAAGGCGCTATGTTTGATTTGCAATGAAAGCATAGCCGTTCTCAAAGAATATAACATTAAACGTCATTATGAAGCAAAACATTTTCAAAATTACTCAAAATATACAGGAAGTTTTCGGACAGAAAAATTCGAAGCTATGAAGCGCGGATTGAAATCGCAGAAATCTTTGTTTACAAAACTCAAAACTGAACAAGAGGCTGCAACTCGTGCCAGCTTTCGTGTGGCTCTTGAAATTGCAAAACGTGGAAAACCATTCACCGATGGAGAAATGGTCAAAGAATGCATAATCGCAGTAGCCGAAGAAATGTGCCCTGAAAAGGTAAATTTATTAAAAACTGTCAGTATGTCAGCAAACACTGTGGCTCGAAGGGTAGAAGACATCGCTGAAAATATATCCTCTCAACTGTTCAACAAAAATGGACATGTTGAGTGGTTTTCTTTGGCCTTGGATGAGTCAACGGATGTGTCAGATACTGCTCAGGTGTTGATTTATATTCGAGGAGTAGATAAAAGCTATGAAGTGCATGAAGAACTTCTTGATATGTATAGTATTCATGGCACAACTACTGGTTCAGATATTTTTAAAGGAGTTGAAATGGCCATTAAGCAAAAGAACCTTCGATGGAAAAACTTGAAATGTATTACAACTGATGGAGGCAAAAACATGAGTGGGAAAGATAAAGGAGTGGTCGCTCTTGTGTCAAAGGCTGTAGAAAATGACGGTGGTTCAAAACCAATAGTCTTACATTGTATCATTCATCAACAGTCTTTGTGCGGAAAATGTTTGGATATGTCTGAAGTTCTGAAACCAGTCATATCAACTGTTAATTTTATCAGATCTTTTGGGCTGAATCACCGACAATTCGTACAATTTATTAAAGAGATTGGAGAAAATGACTTACCTTATCATACTGCCGTACGTTGGCTTAGTTGTGGGAAAGTCCTTCAGCGCTTTTTTTGAACTTCGAGCAGTGATCGAATTTTTTTTGAATGAAAAGCATTGCCCTCTTACTGAATTGCAAAACAACGCATGGCTGTGGAAGTTAGCATTCTATGTTGATTTGACAAAACATGTGAACGAACTGAATTTGAGATTGCAAGGAGAAAACCAGCATCTTCCTGATTTATACAATAATATCAAATCATTCCGGAAGAAATTGATACTGTTTCAATCACAACTACGAAGTAAATGTTTTTCACATTTTAAAACATGTGAAATATTTAGCCACACCACTGAGACCGAGTTTCCTATCGATTTTGCAATCGAAACTTTGAGTGCTTTGAAAATAAATTTTGATACTCGTTTCTCGGACTTTGATGCCATTGCGAATCAAATTAAGATTTTTCAGAATCCTTTTGATACTGACATTGAAACCCTAGCCCCGGAACTTCAAATGGAAATGGTTGATCTACAGTGCAGTGATATAATTAAGAACAAATATCAAAACTTATCTTTGTTGGAATTTTATAAGTGTCTTCCACTGACACAATTTGATAATTTGCATAAATTTGCTCGTGGGCTGTTTTCTGTTTTTGGTACTACTTATTTGTGTGAGAAGACCTTTTCCAAAATGAAGTACACAAAAAATGTTTACAGATCTAAATTAACTGATGAGCATCTTAAATCTCTTTTAATAATTGGTACAAGTAAAATTAGTCCACAACTACAAACTATTGTCAGTGGAAAATCTCAATTACATAAATCTCATTAGTATTTCATATGTCGTTATGCTTGTTATAAGTTATATTTTCATTTAAAATGTATAAAATGTTAGTTGGATTCATTTCAATAATTTGTTAGTTAGTAAATAATAACCTACAACAATGTTATGAGTAGTTAGCCCATGACCATATCAATGTAGATGTCATATTAATAATTATTCAACATAAAAATAGATTACTTCAGTAAACTTAATTTAATTTGCTATAAAAAATAAATATGTTCTCTAGAAGGAGTTTTCTTTCAAGTATGCTAGCTCTCCGCGGGCCGGACAAAATCTGTCCGCGGGCCGGATGTGGCCCTCGGGCCGTAGTTTGGAGACCCCTGCTCTAAGTTAACATTTTAGGACTTACTTCCTTTCTGCAATCAGCGATTCATTTAAATAAAGGATATTGAAACAATATAATGAAGCACAATTGAAAACATGAATTTTAATTTGTTGCAATTAAATTTAATAAGTATTACGACATTTCTTGGATAAATATTGATTTCAATGAATATTTAAACTTACACGTTTTAAAAACTGGATTTCTCACCCATAAAACCTATAGCATTACAAAAAAGTTAGTATGCCTTTGAATTTTATTATATGGCTGGATCTATGCTACTCTGATACACGGCTTGAAATTGATGTACTGCATTGATACACTACTTTTAATCCGCTCTGATAGTGTTATGCAATTATGTTTCCTCTTAATATACGGTGTTAGCTGTTTATAGTCAAGATTTTCAGACTTGATGTGACCTACTATATCTTAAAAATTAAAAAATGAGCAATATTTGTATACATATATATAAATATATGTAATATCACCGTTACAACAGCATTTCAATTTCTCGAATGTCCGTCTATGAAGCCGTCGTGGAAAACAGTCGTGACCAGAGTCCATTTAAATCCTTGGTTTTTTTGAGTTTCATCATACACATTTGAGTTGAGTTTCATCAAATACACATTCAAAACAATACAAAGACGAACACTAACATCAATGTTTTTACAAGAATATTTACATCGTGAATTCCCGCGAAAAGCTTGCGAGAGCCTTTTATACCCTCTCGAGCTACATGTCACGTGATGATGCACCGGTATTGCTATTCGTTACTATTTTTAGTTCACATTACCTAATCTTTCCCGCGTTAGTTTCCCGAGCTGGGGGACATCTAAAAAATATCAATGTTTCAAAAACGAAACAGAATTCAAAAAGGGATCTAAAAAAGTTATTTAGTTTTCAATGTTATATATATACAAAATATTGGGTTCTCGAAAACGTTATATATATACAAAATATTGGGTTCTCGATAATTTAGATTAAATTTTGTATTTATGTAAAGTTTTGCTTTTTAAGTTTACCTATATAGGTGTCTCCCCCTGTATAACGAGATTCGGCAAAAAGAAAAAAAAAACATTGTTTATAACGCAATTTAGATACTTGTAACAATGAACAAACATCATCTGCTATAGACGTCTTATTTGAATTGAGATTTGCAGCACTTAATTTTTAATTTATCGTTTGTTGATTGAGATTTGTTATTGATATATTTTATGCACTTCAAAATGCCAAGGAAACCGTAGAGGGAAAAAAATGCGGTAATAATTCTATTGCGTAATATGGATGTATCAGAAGGTATGTGTAACGGTGTTAGACGCATTGTGATAAGTCAAAGTAATAGCATGATAAAGCAAAAATCGTTGTGCTGAACAATCTGAGAAAGAAGCTTTAGTATAAGTGCCGGTTAGCGGCTTTTTTGCTCAACGAAAAAAATTATTCGTTACAATTAGTTGTTTTCTGTTTAAAGCTTGGTTTGTTACAGATATCAGTGTTCTGGCGACACCTTTTGTCGTCAACCGGCCCTTATACTAAAGCTGTTCCCACTCTTGATTTATAAAAGATCAACACGAATGTATGTACTGTGTAGCAAGACCAGTTTCTACTAATAACTACATGTGCCATGACAGCAAACAAAACTTACAATTAACAATAGGTAAACTATAAAGTAATAAAATATTTTTGGCGAAAAATAGATCCAAATTCATATTGAAAATGACTCTAAAAATCAAAAAAGAAATTAATTCTTTAATCGACACTATTTTTAAACATAATTTTAGAAGTCGGCACAAAATTATGACACTCTAATTACCATTACACCGTGTGTTACTTTATCTAGGAACTGTATATATCAGTTTCTAGATAAACACAAGCTCCAGATCCCTGCAGTAGCGAGGAGCTAGAGCGCGGATCAGTGGTGTAACGAGCTTTTCCTCAAAAAGGGAGCTGAGCTGGATCAAGGAAATTTGTTGTGCTTTACTGTTCCAAGTTATTTTAAAACTTTTTGAAGTTTTTATCAAAATTAAAACATAACGAAAAAAAGATAAATAATATAATTTATAGTTATATAATACACTTCTCAAAACAATTAAAGGATCACTACTTTGGAATGTTCGTGTACAAGAATAAGTTTTATAATAAATATGAGAATTTGACATTTGGTACTGGACACCTTTAATGAGAAACAACAGAGGTTGTTTTCGTTTCTTGGCTTTGGATTAGTATAGATAATTCTGATGTTTTTGTAAACACACCGAAACAGGAATGAAAAAGAGCAAGATTCCAAGTACTAACCAGTTGTCAATCGAACTTACAAGGTGCAGTTCACTCATTTTCTGTTTGCTTCGTCCCGTTTACGTACCATGGCAGGTGTTAGAAGATTTCTTTCCGACAATGATGTGACTAGGGATGTCACATGGATTGAAGGTGGTGTTTCTCAACGTCAGGTGGGTCAAAGGTTAGGTGTAAATCAATCAGTGGTTTCAAGACTTTGGAACCGCTACCAACAACTAGAGACTGTCCATAGAAGGCCAGGTCAAGGGCGGAGGAGGTCAACTTCAGCCCAAGAGGACAGGTATTTACGTCTAAGTGCCCTCAGACGCAGATTTTCAACACCCAGGGAGCTACAAAATGAGCTAAGCCGATCAACGGGGACCCAAATTTCCAACCAGACTGTACGAAATCGACTTCGGGAAAGTGGCTTGGGATCTAGACGACCAGTCCAAGTACCTCGGCTTACAGCACGTCACAAAAGAGAAAGAAGGCAGTTTGCTTGGACACACAGACGTTGGCAGCTAAGGCATTGGCGTAAAGTACTCTTTTCTGATGAGTAAATTTACTCTTTTTGGTAATGATGGTCGGGATAGAGTATACAGAAGAAGGAATGAACGTTTTATTCCCCGCTGCTTACCTTCAAGGGTCCCATTTGGAGGTGAATCAATAATGGTGTGGGGTAGAATAACACTCAATGATCGTACAGACCTTGTAGTTATCCGCAACGGATCCCTGACCGCTCAGAGGTATGTTAACGAGGTGTTGGATGTCTAGATGCGTCACAGAGCAAAAGCAGGAGGGCATAATTTCATTTTTACGCACAATGGGACCCGTCTCCACACTGCTGGGATCGTGCGTCAGTACCTACAAGCCCACAATATCACCACTTTGGGGTGGCCCGCTTGCAGCTCGGACCTAAATCCCATCGAACATGTCTGGGATCAACTGGGAAGAAGTTTCCGAAGCCGTCAAAACCAACCCACCACTTCGGTTGAGCTGGAAATCGCTCTTTGAGAAGAGTGGGAGCGTTTGCCTCAAGAAAGCCTCAGGAGGCTTATAAGAACCATGCAAGCCCGAATCCGAGCTGTGATTTCTGTCCGAGGAGGAAACACAAGATACTGCGCTATTAATTGTAACACAAAAACAACTTTTTGTTTACTTTTGATTTTATAAATTAAAGGGTTTTCATTTTGATTTTGGTAGTTTTTTAATTCTCTCACCTATTCCCAATACACAACAAAAAATTATTCAATAATTTAGCAAGGATTTGGTAGCCATTTGCATTGCCTTTCAAAATAATATAACATATAATCAGTTTTTTAAATGTTAAAAAAATGACAAGCTTATAAAGAAGTGATCCTTTAATTGTTTTGAGGAGTGTATATTTAATAGTTACCATTTTGCCATTCAAATCTGTATATAAATAGGCAAAGACAAAACAGTCAAGAACTATTTTGTCTTCTGTTCTTCAACCGATTTTCTAACATTCTTTTTTTTTTGTTTAGTAGCTATTGACGAGTTGCAGTGATACCAATTAAAAAAAGAAATGGAAACAGTGCATTATTAGTTTACTTATTTCTTCCTTTCTTTTGACAGGCCCTTTATAATTGTAATGTTATATAGCTATTGATAGTAGTTATATTGTTATCGGACATGTTTTGGTTGAGTAAGTTATTAGGCAATAAATATAGAACTCATTGTTGAAATGAGTTTGCTGACTAAGCAGTAATATGAAAAGCAATTATAATAAGAATTTGAGTGAAGGCTTCTTTGAAAAAACTAAATGAAAAATGAGTGTATGGAAACAAACATTTAAGTTTTGTTCATCTGCCACTCAACCTAGTACGAAATCGGCAGAAGTACAAGCGACTACCTCTAGGAGCGCAATTGGACCTGCGGCGACAATGATTTACAATACGTTTGTTTCCAGGGAAGATGATAAAAATAAACGAGACGTTATAATCGCCAAATTTGATGAATAATACTTCTGGAATTATATAAATAGCATTATGTTTTAATGCTAAATTAAAAATATTACGCTCGAATATCGACAGTTGGGCGAACTTTAGTTTGTTTAAACAAGTATCTTTTCCAAAAAAAATATATAAAGAACACTTTTCAGAACCACAAAAAAGAATCCATAATATTGAAGTCAGCAATTAACACAAATTCAACATGAAAAGAAAAGTGAAATAAATATCTCACTAAATAACAACGAGAGATTAGTAAACTAAGACGAACGAAGTTAATAAAGAGCACTTCATTTTTTTTTTCTAGTGACTAACTGCTACACAGTGCTTCACAGCTATTACACAATCATAATTAAAATGGAAGTTAATCCCGTTTCTACATTGCCTGTCATCGCAAGGACTCTTGTAACAGTAAATCAATAGGTTGAAATGCACGACAGTTTAGCTTAGTAATCAGTAGAGTTCCAGAGTAATAAAATTAAATACTAGTATTTATTTCAGACTATTTTTTTCTTTGGTGCACAGCAGAAGAGGAGAAAGATTTTTAAAGTTATTTTTAATGGGTCATTTATTGACAAATTTAATTAACAAAAGCATAACTAGAAAATAAAATAGTTGTTTGCTGAATTGAATGTTACATAACTACCGCTTTCATTTTTAAAATAAAAATTGATCTTGTATCAAAAAATACAATGCTGCAGTTCAACCATCAAGCAAAGGAAGGTGCCTGGCAGAATGCCAAGAAGAAATCCATTCATGTTCAAGGGAGGAACTGCTGGTATAAAGAATTTGCCTTTTTCTTCCCGTTCTAGTTCCTTTAGCATACTTGATTTCTTCCGAACTGATGACTATATGCCAGTTAAAAAATTTAGTAGCTTTCAACAAACAGAGAAGCACACATTCTGATTCGCGTTTTAAATAAACGCATTTGCAAAACAAACTTCCCTAAAACTCAAATGGATTCGTTCTTTTCTGCCATGCGCAGAAACATCCAACTGTCAAATTTCCGTAGTCGAACTGTAACTGCAGCTTGAATTTCAGTAAAAGATAATAAAATGGAAAATAGCTATAGTTAAATGTACCTTGTTTCGACGTACGTGAAGCTCGTCTTAATCAACGTATCTGACTGAAACGTTTTGTGCAAGTTAGATAGATATTGGGGAAAAAGAAAGCTGAAATAATAAAATAATTGACACTTTTAACCACCAGGCGAAAAAGGGCTCATGAACAATGAACAAAAAAAAAAAAAAACACACACACACACACACATACAAAAAAGAAAAAAGAGAAAAAAAAAAACAGTATTTTTTATCACAGTATTTAAGTCGTTTTCAAAATATGCGTACATATATTGTCCCAGAGCAAGAAAAAGTTATTTTACTCAGCATATGTTAGTTTCAACTGACTATAAATATTGCATTTCTTTAGGTACACCACATAACATATTTCTAATACAAAAATATATCATTTACATATTTTTACTGCAAAGATACAGAATTTTTGAATCTACCAGTTAGATGGTAATGGACTTGACGTTAACAGCAAAACATTTTCGAAAATCTACATTCTAATTAACATTACTAAGAAACAAAGCAAAGTCTTTTTTAAAATGAGTAGCAAACAATATTCAAACAAAAGGCACAATGAATTTATAATTTTAGCACAAAAATTTAGGTTACAGACTTGACATTGAATCAAAATATTCACTTTATAAGAAAAGGTAAGTATGTAATTAGTATAAGGGCTTTTACTGAAAATGTTTCGACATCAGTTGGGAAAATTGTCAACCCTTTTTTGCTGAAACTGTACCTTGGTAACGGATTTGACAATATATGGGAGACAAAATGTTTTGTAGAAATTCTTTTTTTCCGCAGGAATCAGCACAGGAATTTAATATAATGATGATTCACCTGATGACCCATTTTTTTCTCTTGTTGAGTGAAACACAAAGTGAAAAAATGTTACTGAAATATAAAATGGAGAAGAGGGAGAGCATTTTTTTTTTTTTTTTTTTTATTTACTAGGTTCAAAAGCCTGTATCTTTGTGGTAAAAATATGTAAGTGATATATTTTTGTATTATAAATATGTTCTGTAGTGTACCCTAAATAAATGTAATATTTATATTCAGTTAAAATTAACATATTATGTACATCTTATATACTAGGGATGGCTAATAAGTCGGTTGCGATCGACTGGTCAATTGCCGGAATATTCTCATGTAACTTTTTGGATCTTTGTGGTACTACCAAAACTTTTTTCACTCACCTAAGTCAAAATTTTCGTTTGGATGTTTGTTTTCTTTTATGTGTTATTTACTTCTTTATATAATAAACAAGAATTTTATTCCTATCACTCCTCTGACCAACAAACGAAAAATTTTGAAAGTACATCTCGGCACATTATGAATATATAAAGTTGATCGTAACGATATACAAGTAAAAACATTCTTCTTAACTTACAAGATGAAATAATACGTAGAAAAATTGATTGAAAATCTGGTGGAAAATTATGGTAGAAATTCATTAATCAGGTTTTCTTTTGTCAGTTAAAAGAAAAAGGTACAATGTTTTGCAAAACATTATATTTCGGTATAAACTTAGTTCAAAATAAATACATTTATTAAGCTCTTTCCATAAGTACATTCAACGAACTTCTGACGCATTAAAACACATTTCAGTAATACAATTTATAAATATTAAGTATTTATTCATAAAATGTGCTTCTTACAACCGCAAGGAAAAAAATGTTAAAAAAAAGAAAGAAAGAAAAAGCGAAAGAAATGTCAAAGCAGAATTGAAGGGCAATCCACCTATTTTCAAAAAAACTGCTATTTCAGATAAAAAGTTAAAAATATGTTCGTTCTCCAAACAATGACAATACTACTTTTAAACATAATTTTTGAAATTGGTACATGAATTTGAACGAAGCATAATTGCCGCTTCACTAACATGTTATCAGGAACGTAATGTAGTAGTAATCTAAGATTGTTTATTTAAAGAAGGATTGAAAACACTGTATCTATTTAAATTTACATTTACAATACATTCGTGTTCTTGTATGGGATTTGACATATCCTTTTTGAGCTGACCAAACGTTATGCTTAAAAGTAGTACTGATGTAATTTTATTGAGGACTTTTTTTTTTTTTTGCGTTTCAGCACAACATAGCTATTGTTATATAAAGAATGGTGCTATGAAATTTTCGTTCGATTATCTACATATAGTAGTTCTTTTCAGGGTAGATGATGTGGCACGACATAAATAAGTTTATTTACTGCCAGAAAAATGGTAACTTTCTTATTTTCAAAGCCGGTTGAAAACAGAGATTAGCTTCAACGGATAGTCAAAAGCTTAAAATTATTTTGGTTCACTAAACTAACACTAATAAGCGTTTTACTTTGTTACAAAAGTATTTAGCAAATAGCTGAAGCTCGCTTTAGATAAAATAAGAATAGCAGTTTTTTTTTTTTTTTTTTCATAATTTAATCATCGAATGGCTAACTAACTGAGAATTAAAATAAATTACGCGGGTGATATTTTAACGTTGTAGCAATAGAACTTTTACAGTAAAATAAACTTGTCAACTTTGTGATTCCGCGCTCAAGAAAATAAAAAGATACTAAATATGATTGTGCTCAAAAAATAACGTTATTGATCGCATTCTTTACAGAAAACAACGAATTGATCTGATTTGCAATGGCACTCGAACAATGCAATATGAGCTATGTGTTTATAAAATGTTATTGAGTGATTTATTTATATTGCAAGTCAATGATATCTGAGTAACATTTAAGGACAAAGCATGTGTTCTATTGTTTATGAGAAACACTTCTTTTGCATAGAAAGGAATCAAAATGCCACTTGAAAATCAATAGATTGCTTATAAAATGACAATATTTTTTGAAATACTTAATATCAGACATAACGTTTCAAGAAAAAAGATCGCCAACAAGTTCTTACTTCACACTTTTGAAATAAAAAACTGGACTATCAAAAACTAATGTATAAATAAACGAATCTAAATAAAAGTCAAATACATTGTTGATAAACTGAATTCTTTTTTTTTTTTCATTTTTTTCAAAATGAAAAAGTGTTTAAAAAACGAAAGTCAAATACATTGTTTATAAACTGGATTTTTTTTCCTTTTTTTTTCAAAACAAAAAACTAAAAATTGATTTCGTACTCATGGTCAATTGGTATGAAATCAGTGTACTAAGGAAAGGTATTCAACCATTTGTTACAGATTACAAAAACCAACACACTTTCAGCCGCACTTAAAATAACACAAGCTGATGGTCATAAAATACAACACACATTGCTGGTCAAAAGCATTGTAACAAATCTAACATTTTTTTAAGAATGTAAGCTCAGAAAAAAAAAGGTAAAAAATCGATTCAGCATTTTTTCAAAATTTCAATATGTATTAAATTCATTTGGCAAGAAATGATCAATTGTGGTCTCCACACTAATTCAACATATTGACATTAAAAATCCATTCGGATCGGTGAGTGAGATCTATTTTAGTTTCACCAAAAATAAAATGAAACAAAGAAACAATTTAAATTTCTTCAGAATAGAAAAGATAATAAATGAATTCAACTAAATCGAAAGGCATTTAATATGTTGTTGAGCTGTCTCTAAGTTTGATCACAACAACAGCTCGTTATCCATGAAATCCACAAGATTTTGCAGGAGTATTCTTTTGGCATTTTATGGTCCAAACGTTCATAATTCTTTCCTGAACCTTTAGCGCATATTACAATTTAAAAGAAAAATCAGTTTAATTATAAAAAATGTCTTCAACCTCTTCATTACAAGTGTACCCAATTGGGTACATTTTAAAATAATGTTTATTAACTACTGTTTGTGCAATTTGAAAGCTAAAACACCCAATTGTTTTTTAAATTAATCAACAGATTGTTACTACATGGAAAACATGGAAATTGGGCATAAGGTATTATTTAAACTAATTACACTGGTCTACAAAAAAACCCTTTTTTTCTGCCCCAAAGATTTTGTTAACTGATCTTAGTAAGTATTTTTCCAGCTGAACTCGAAAATGAAAACAATTTTTCTCTAGAACGCAAGGATTTTCCGTGCAAGGTGCTGTAATAGTTGACATTAATAACATTTACCCTAAATTATTGCAGTACCTTACAAGCAAAACCCTTAAGTGTTAAGGAAAATGGTTTTCAATTTCGAATTCAGCTTGAAAAATGCTTCTACGATCAGTCAATAAAGTCCTTCGGACCCCCCCCCCCTTTTTAAGGTCATTGTAATTTTTATATTAGAAGCATTTCCACCAAAAAACCAAGTAATTTTCTATTTACCTTAAAAGGGTTGATTTTGCCATTTTCTGGCATACTTTGCCTCAGGAATGTCCCATTTTAATGTCCAGCAGTAATCTGATAACATAGTTGCACTCCACTTCCCTTGATATCTCTTTTCGATAACTGAAATGTCCTGATGGGACCGCTCTCCATGTTCATCGGCTATACAGCTCCCATGTTTTCAGGGGGTATTTTTACACACAACAGGAGACTTCTATGATAAAAAATAGTAGCTCATGCTCATTAAACGTGTCGTACAGTATCAATATTTTGCCTATTTGCCTTTGTATCCTAATTCTCGCGAAATTTCTACCGAGACTCGCACATAGTGCAGTAATTTGATACGCACTCTCGTTCGGGGGTCTGCGGGGGCTGTTTGCGACACTCCACTAAGTTTTTTCCAGCAAAAAAAAGTGACCTCTGATTTAACGGTTGACATTCAAGCTCTTTTGTGTACTTTATCTCAATAAAAACGATGCTGCATGATCGGAAAAACACTGAAAAAACGTAAAAATCGAACATTTCTTTCCTCATAACTAAAACACTATACGTGATGGGAAAATGTTGATGCCAGATATGGATTCCTCGTGCAAAACTACTTTAAGAAAAGTGAAATTCATTCATGGGACAAAACACTTGTTGACCAGTGTTATTAATAAAAAATTTTTAAAAAATTTAGTTATTTTGCTTTGAAGTCATTTTTTAAATCAGAGAACCAAAAAATTGCGTCAAAATTGTTTGTGCTTAGTTCTGAAGAAGTTAAGCTTATTTTTGAAGAACTGTTAAAATTTCACAAACTTACAATACTTTTAGCGAGTAGGGCGTATAAGTTTCATTAAAAATCATTAACGTCTTAAACCAGCTAAAAAGCAGTACGATGTATAACTTCTTATTAAATAACTTAAACGCATTTGCCATTCTAAAGTATTTTACCTGATTTGGTGATTCCTTGAAAAGACAATGACGTATGACAAAAGACAATGACGTATATTTACAACATAATACATCACATACATACTGCCCACTCTCTAAAAACAAAAAAACATAAATTAATCTCCTCTTTGCCCCAAATAGTATGATGGCCTGACCCTTTAAAACCTGATTTATTTTAATGGTAAACAGACAACATGTACACAAAGCTTTCGGTGATGCCTGTAAACTTAAAATGGTACTTGTAGTACTACCATCTGTTGAGGAAACTGGGAAATACATTGTTTCCATGAACCAGCACTCTCATTCGCTTCCGGCATTTATTACCCCCACCATCGTGAGAGCTCGGGCTTAAAGGGGTAAATGTAATTCCGTCCTTAAATGATTTTAATCCAAAAATGTATTATTAATGCCGTTTTAGATTAAAATGCCCTTATAAAGGCCAGCATGTACAGTGGTGAAAAACTAAATTAACGCGACTGATTTCTAGCCTCACATAATGACAGTTGGTGTTCATCATTTTATTTATACTGCATATAAAAAGTCAGCAGAGTGTTTAAAGTCGGAATCAAAGTCCAATATATATTTGTCATGAAGAAACATTATTATAGCATTTTTAATAGAAAAATACTTCAACAAAGAGTTCAGTCTTCGTACAAACGTTTGAGTAATGCAACACGAATCCCAGTAAAAGCAAAATAAATTTTTAATTTAAAAAAAAATGGTTATTTTTAGTAAAAGAAATGTTATCGCTTGCAAAATATACTAAACAAAAACTTACTCGAAATTTAAATAAATCCTGAATTACACCAAAAATCCCAACAGAACTATTATGCTCGTATGGATCCTTTTGCATGCAAGAATAGACGGTAACAAAATGGCTAACTTGCTAGCCTACCAAACCTACTTCCCCAGAGTTACTGTCCGTTATTCTAAAGCAGAGCCATGAAAGAATTTGCGCATGCGTCAATGCGTAAGGTCTGCTTTGATTTTATCAAAATAATGGTGATCGGTTGATATGAGTGCTTTGTTTTTTTTCCTGTATTTATTCAGCCTAACGGGTGTGAGTTTGAGCGGATGTTTTTTTTTTTTTTTTTTCTGGTTTATTTTTTAATTCCCTTTCTAAGCAGATCTTGGAAAATTATATTAAACTTTTCAACAATGCCTCCGCGATGCATTTTTTTAATAAATAATTTCAACTTGAACTTCAAATATTTATAATCTTTTTAATGGTGCTAGCTAAAACCCCAGAAATTTTACTGCCCCTTTTTAGATGAGTTACCGGAATATCAGTGGCTCAACCAGAAGAAGGCATAGTAGGGCCGGTGCGCCTCGCTCTGACAATGATGATTTGAAATTTTTTGAAAACTGTTTTTATTTTTATTTAAGGGCACAGATCCGGAGCGGATCCGCGGTTCAACGAGATTTATCTGGAAACTGGAGCTAAGCAGGAAAGTTTATTGTACTCTATTGATCCTTTTCTTTTAAAATATTTCTAATTTTTTATTAGATAATAAAATAAATTAGCCTTAAAAAGGAAATAAATAACACAATCTATTTCATTGGTGTGGAGTACGGCGCAGCGCGGATCTGGAGTGGTGCCGAACCGAATATTTATTAGTCGGAGCGGAGTAACTCAAAACAAAATAGCTGCTTTTGATCCCTGATCAGCAGTGCCCGCTCCCCCTCCTCCCACATCGTTCAGTGACTTTCCCGTATACTGCATATCCGATATCCCTTGCCTAACGAACATATACCAAATATCAGGCTCTAATTTTTGAGGCCCGTAAATTCTGTACATATTTTAAAAACCAAAACAGCACAGCCCACAGCTTGCAAATACGTAGCAAGTTCGCAATTTAGATACATTTTCAAATCATGCTAGTTAACTAAATTTCATTAATCAAATTTAGCATGCAGGATTGCCGGATATTTCTTGCAATGGAAGAATCAGATTCCAGTTATTTAAAAATTTGTCGGATATCAGAAATCCGGTATCAGACAAAAAATAAATAATTTTCCGAAAAAAAATATTTCCTCATAAATTCTGATATCGCACCTTGTCCAATGCACACACAAACTATGAGATAGGAAGTGTACGCTAAAGATTTAAGTGCTCCATCCACGAACCTATCACCCCTTGAAGTGGAACCCCGCAACCTAGCCAGTCCTGCGTTTAGAGAATGAACAGTACTTAAAAGACACGTTGACGGAAAAAAAAGAATATGATCAAATCCTGTTAAATCGGTAAATCTTGGATCAATAGCTAAGGCATAGTTAGAAATTTTCTTCTAAAGATTCCGTAAGGAAACAGAGGCAAACTTTAGACTGAAAACAGGCCACAAGTATATGGCAGAACATTTACCTCCGAGCAAATGTATGATTGGCATGGATTCTGAGCGTTTTATTTGCCAAGAAGGGGAACAAGAGTCCTAAAGACGTAGTGAAATCGGGAACTATTGTGTGGGGGCGCAGGCGAGAACTTCTATGAACAATTTGATCAGGTTCTACCATTTCTACTTCCTTGTTTGCAGTTTACTCCTTCACGTATGTTGTGTTTGTCCTTGTTATGTCTCTAGGCTGCCTGATCTCCATGGATTAATATTCCACAAAAATTCATTAACAACAACATTTAAAAGAGTTTAGTTAAGTGATATTAAATTGTTTATTAACTTTATTATACTGAAGACTATGTTCAGTGAATGTCAAATGTTAACCTTTACAGAAGACTTTTTTCTCTGCCTACGCACGCACACACACACAAGAGGACAGAAAAAACAGACAAAAGTTAAATTCAAATTCTCAGCAAGATTCAATAATGTATGACGAGTCCGTGTTTATATAAAAAAAAACATTTCTAATCCTTTTCTGCACAAAATCACATCAGTCTCTTATGCATAAAATTGTTGACAAAGATTTTATTGATGCTAGTCAAAGGAAATCTATTAAGATGCACACACATAAAATGAATATTTCTAGACGTGGTTCCTTAATGATGCAATCTCACATGATATTGCAAGCTTAAGATCAACACTTATCGGTGATCAATTTCAACATCCCTTTGTGATACTATGGGAAATAAAACCATTTTTCTCTTTTACATTGATTTAGAGACACTTTCACATTGCTGATTCGTTTGGAAAATCTACTCTGTGTATATTTATTCTGTTACTAAAAAAATTCAAAATTCGCTATTAGGTTACGAACAAAGACCGAAGCTAAAACTCGCTATTTGCAATAAAATGCAAAACAATTGGGAAAAATTGCGCTTACAAAGTCTAATATTGTGAAAATAAATTTCAAAGATAATTTAAAACATTAAACAATATGAAATTGTATTGAAACCAAAGTTTGAAATTAAGAAAATTCAGTGAAATAACGTTTTATAATTTTTTTCCGGAATAATGTACATATGCACATATTGGGTTTTAGAAGCGCAACAACGATATATCAATGCATCCGACTTTCGAACGAGTTTTGTTCCAAACAGCTCTTCGTAACTTGAATTTGTTCTTAAAATAGTCAAAATTTGCAAAATTATAAGATTGCATTAAGACAAAACTAACAACGATGAAAATCCTACCATCTTTAGTAACTATGAAAGATATCATGAAATACATGTTTAACCAAGTTTCACTTTAACCAAAAGTACTAAATTTTTCGGCAAAACTCTATTTAGATACTTCTTCCTGAAACACATTCAAAGATCACCATTCAAATAAATTTCCTTGAGTGTGCAAAACCACAATTTATTTTTGTTGAAATCCGATTTTCTTGTAAAATACACACTACGATACGCTTATTAAAAAAAAAACACCAAGACAGACGTTTTGAATATGTAGAGCGCCGGGTCATTGCAGTGGGAATCCGAACCGACACAGAACCGATAGCATCAATACTTGACGTGTCTTTTCTCACTAGCCTGCTCTTTTAGTCCTCATTAGAGAGTCGAACTAGAAAACGTTTTAGCACCGCTGAACAGAAGATGCATGATTTATTCTGTTATGTCCAGTCTTTAATGTATGGAATACGTCTTTTCTTCACACATTCTCTTATACAGCTATTACATTGAACATTACATATAACCGACTATTACATATAACCGACAAAGAACCGATAGCATCAATACTTGACGTGTCTTTTCTCACCAGCCTGCTCTTTTAGTCCTCATTAGAGAGTCGAACTAGAAAACGTCTTAGCACCGCTGAACAGAAGATGCATGATTTATTCTGTTATGTCCAGTCTTTAATGTATGGAATACATCTTTTCTTCACACATTCTCTTATACAGCTATTACATTGATGCACTTCCATTTAGCATAACGTTTGACACAAAAATTATATATTCTACGACGACGGCCTGTTGCAACCTGTTGCAACCTCGTGGCAAGCAATACGCCGATCGCCATACTGGAAATCACCCGCACATGCAGCAATAAAAGGTAAGATAAAGAAAACTCGGTAGTTTTTGCATTCCTTAGAGCAATAATAAGTCATTAGCAAGTTTTACAGAAGTGGGTTTTCTTAACCTTTACATTTGAAATGTTCGTTAATTTAATATTAAGAATTTTGTGTTACAGCTTGCTGTAGATCATTCAACGACACAGGTCACCTAAAGGTCACAGCTATTACCCTGATGCACTTCCATTTAACAAAACTTTTGAAACAAAAATTATATATTCTACGACGAAGGCCTGTTGCAACCTCTTGGCAAGCAATACGCCGATCGCCATACTGGAAATCAGCCGCACATGCAGCAATAAAAGGTAAGATAAGGAAAACTCGGTAGTTTTTGCAGTACTTAAGAACAATAATAAGTCATTAGCAAGTTTTACAGAAGTGGGTTTTCTTAACCTTTACAATTGAAATGTTCGTTAATTTAATATTAAGAATTTTGTGTTACAGCTTGCTGTAGATCATTCAACGGCACAGGTCACCTAAAGGTCACATGTGCATGCTCTAGCCATCTTTACGATTGCTAAAGTGCGTGCACTAGAGAATGTGTGACTTCAAGGTGTCCTGAGACGAAGTGAAGCGTCAAGTGGAGTTGAAATCCAGGCCTGAGTCCACAAAAAAAAAAATTGACGGTCTACTGCAGTAAATTAGAATCTGCAATTAGTTATTTCATGATGTAAATCCATCATGACGATTTAACAGTGATCCCATTTACACGATTTAACAGTGACAGAAGTAAAACTGCTGCAGGAGTAAGGATCAGTATTTGTTTCACTGCTTTTCCTAACAATTTAGAAGTTCAAATTGACAATAAATCAAAACTTGGGTTAACACTGAGTGATTTTTACAAGAACGTTGACGGGTAGCGCCCACTTTTGCCGAAAAAATGCTGCTTGATAATAACATCTTTTCCATGGCGCAAACACGAATTTTAAATTTAGTACGCCATTAAGAATTTATTTTAATCCGTGAGTCTATGAAACTAATACAGTCATTTCAGATTTAAATGAACATTAATAAGTATGTTGAAAATGTTGAATGGATGAGTCAGTAATTTTATTTAATCCGCTTAGCGGGCTGAATTTCATGCTTTAAAACTAATATTATTGTACTGTTGATTGGAATGCTTGCACATTTCAAATTAACAGGAGCAATGAAACATTATACCGGAAATAGATTAAAGCCATCCCAATGGTTTCGAGGGTTCAGATTAATTCCCAATTTATTTAAATGTAGGTGCATGATCATATTAGCCAAAATTTGGGATTTCTGGAATAAATGAAAATACTCCACCTTAGATATGTCACACGATAGAATATTCTTTACATCCCTCAAAACTGCAATGATTCTTCAAATAGCAGTTTCAATCTTTTGGGATAACGTGAGTTCGAAAGCTCTCTTGTAATGATTTTCCTTAAATGATTTTTTTCAATTTTAAATGTTATTATAAATTCTTCTTTCATTCACACTCTAGTTAAATGTTAATTAAAGTTATACGGATATATTGATTTTTTTAGCTTTTTTTCATTTAAACAAATTCAAATAAATGCAAGTGAAACAAGAAGGAGGGAAAACAAAAAAAAGCGAGACGCAATCAGTAATCACATCGAACCTTCTTTACTGTGTCAATCAAATCAGTTGTAAAATTATAGTAAATTTTCTTCCGAATGTGAAACTCTGACGTAGGGGCCTCAGTGGCTGAGCAGTCTGAGTAACTCATTCCGGTGCCTGCCTGCGCGCAATAAAGAGTCGATGGGTTCGAGTCTCGACATGTGCCTGTATTCCTGTAATTTCCCTCTTTGTATTATAATATTTTATCGTATAGTCATGTTCTACTTGTCACATTGGACGACAGTTTGAGGCATATTCATTGAGAAAAGCAAATAAACTTTTTAATGCATGTGACCTGAAATGGTATGTATAGTAACTAGTAAATGGCATTACTGTTTATAAAGTAAGATAATAAAATAGAAAAAATGTCATCCTTATCAGGTATCATAAGCACATTTGCACTTTAATCCACCAGACTCCTTCCTACCTGTTAGCCGAGGCCTTCGGATTGCTTTCGCACGGGTCTGTCTCGTACTATCTGTAATATTGGACGAGAGTTTGAGGCATATCCTTTGAAAAAAGCAAATGAAACTCGGCAATGTATGTGACCTGAAATGGTCGGAATAAAGAAAAAATAACACTTTGACGTAGTTAGTGCTGCCTAAATATTAAAAAAAAAAAACGGTCAGAAGTGGTTATTAGGGTCCAACGGAAAATTAAATATTTTCTAATAAAATTATAATAATTCTAAAACATTTCCTTCTTATGCCCATATGTTACACTCAAAATATCAGAGGTATCTGGCAATTCTTCACGGTGCCCCACTCTCTTCAAAAAATTTCGAGTCAAATACAATTGAGAAGCCAGACTTTCTTTGAATCAGGCAGAAGTCACGCTTTGCCGTATAATGCATTAATTCTCCCTCCCCCTCTTGTGTTTCGGGAGAGTTTTCATACCTCTGTGATTGAAATAGTGTATCCAAGAAGAGCCAGGAAATTTTGTATCGTACGACGTTTATTTTAAAAAAAAGCATTCTTAATCATTGTGGGTTAACATATTTATCATTACACGTACGGTAATCGCTTAAATACAGAATATAAAAACAAAAAAAAAAAAACGTTCAACTTTCGCTTTATACGGTTAAAGTATTTATCTATACCCAATTTTAATTTAAACACAATTTGAAAGCAATATCTATTTCAGATTGCCAAACATATATGGTTTTCTATCATCATACATTTCTCTGTGAAAAAAGGACATAATTAAAATAATTAAAGTATTTAATTGCTTACTCGTATTGCATATTTATAAATATTACTTTCACTTGAGAATATTACTGATATATAACTTAATGTTCTTACACATTTGTCTTGTAAATAATTAACTTGTCATACAAGTTCTACTGTTTTCTAAGATAATATTTTTAACATTTTTGTGTGTGCAAATATGTTATGTCCATACATAATATGACCTTCATGCATGCAGCACATTGGGGTATTTTGGTACAACTTCTATTTTTTCCCCAATTACATTTTAAACTTAAAGCTTCATAAGTTAAAAATAAGTGACATATGACCAATAGCATAACATTTAAAATAAACTGAAACCAAAAAAAGTTTAAATCGGAAAAAAAATTCAATTCTGTAAAAGCATCGCTACGTGCCCCCTCTTCCCCTACAAATTCGTATGGACTTCTCCAGGTAACTGAAGAATAAACCTTTGATTTACGTATTAAGTGCAGAGAAAGATAAACTGTCTAATGTTGTTTTCTTGTCTTATGTTGTTTACTATGCCAAAGAATCTCCATTTTTCTTCCCTCAATTAATCACATAAGATGAATTGTTTCGCTGTGACTTGTTTTTACGTTTATGTACACAATAAGCCAATGTCTTTAGAAGGAATATTATACTACAAGCAAAATCGCTCCTAGCATTTTAACTAGAAAAATTTAAAAAATGGGAAAGAATTAATCAATTCTTTAAACTAACCATTTTTGGTAGTATTATATTTTATTAAAAAATGCTTAAATTATATTCTTTACGACAAAAAAAAATCCATGCATGAAAAATATTTTATGGCCCAATTGAAAAAACAAATCAATTAGTTGAACAATTGTATTATTGTATACTTATATATTTATATTTTAGGTAAATTTTCGTAATATTTTGAATGTAAATGGACTTCTCATTGAGACACAAATGGTGAGACACAAATGGTACGGTTTTTACACACTTTACATCGTCTACGAAAGTGATTTCTAAATTAATAAAGCAAACGCACCGTTTTCCGAATTTGAATGGCAGCTATTTTGAAAATTTCTCAACAAATTGTTTTTACTCCAATTTAATGACTGATATTTTTAGATGTCTTTAAAACGCTGAAAAAATAACGGAAAAATAAAATTAGTAAAAAATATGTGTCACACTGTTAATAAAAAAATATTTACTGAAATGGTGTGTTTACTCACCTTTGGACGAAAGTGGGTTTAAGTAGTTACATATAACTCATATTTTAACAGAAATGAACAAATGCTTTAGCTTAAGAACGTTAAGTGTGGTTTCTATTTTACACGGCGGGCAATGGCTGTTGGAGATTCCTTTTCTAGAAGGGTCCCTTTCCCCTTCCAGAAAAAAAAGGCCAGTTTATTGATTTAATTAAAATAGAGTATCCTCGCCATGTTTTTGTCCGTGATAAATACTTATATACGCAGAAAACATATTCCCTTAGCGGCGTTTCCCGTGCTAAAAGTTTAAAGGAAGTCGCCTGCGACGACAATGAAGAAGTCAAAATAAGGCAGTTTCCCCTACACTGCCTTGAGAAATATAGTGCATTTATACGTATGTGTATAGATTGTGTTATTTTTGTTGCAATATGTGTCGAGTTTATATCATTTGTACCATGGGCCGTAATGGTGGGAGCCCTCTCGAGGTGCGGACTGGGTCATGCTAAATTCCAACCGATCTGCGTCCGGCGGTTAGACCCTCTTTGTAGAAAGACTGCGGCCCCAGTTCGGTCCCTATAGCCGGTCCAGGTTGTTAAGCTGTCTGAGAGTTTGTAGGAGATTCGAAGATGGAGCGCTGTGTTCCGGTCAGCAAAAGACACGAGGGACCCCCTTTCCTCGGCAGGTGTGTACAGCCCTACCTGACCAAAGGGCTTGGTAAACTTCTGCAGTATAACATCAAGACAGTTTACAAACCAACATCAAAATTACAACAAGCCCTTCGGTCAGCAAAAGACACGAGGGACTCCTAAGGACAGACTCACGTTTTTTTCAAACCGGAAATACTCAAACAAAACTAAATGTCACTGTATCTGTAACATGCTTAGTGTCACTCTAACTCTTACAAACATATTTTCATCTTCCTAAATCACTATTATGTTTCTTTGTATGGCATGTGAACAATATTTCTAAATGGTCCCCTTATAAACACATAACATAAGTACCCACGTTTAAAAAGGAGTTAATTAGAAATTTCAATTTAAAAAACCTGTTTTGCCTTCACTGATACTTTAAACATAAATAACCTAAGAATAGAATTGAAAAAATCAGTTCATTTTTTCTTTGTTATTTGTGCAAATTTTCACCTTTTATTAAGAATGAAGGTTTGAGAAATTCTACGAAGCATTGGGGATTTAGAAAGCAGTTTCGGTTGTCGCGGTTTGGGCGGTTGGTTTGTGGTTCAATGCGGATTAAATACATAAAGAGGAGTTTCTAATTTTCATATGCAACTAATACAATTCGATAACTTGCTTCCATTTTTCCCTTAAAGCTAATAACCAAAGGGGGATTAGGCAAGATTAGGGTGTTAAAGCATAGGCCAGTTTTAGGTTACTCAAAAAGCGACAAGATAGAAAAAACAACAGTTTTGTGAAAGTACTCGAAACTAACAAAAAATTCTTGGTTTTATTGGTTTAAATGTCCAATATTATGATATATTTGATGTATTATATATCACATTGGGATGTTCCTATTTTGATTTTTATATTTGTTACGTAATTAACTAACATTATTACAGATGAAAATGTGTTAATGCAAAACACTGTAAGAGACATAGGTTAGTTAGGTAATTAACTAACTTTATTACAGAGAAAATGTTTTAATACTAAATACTGTAAGATACATTGTATATTTACAACTTAAATGGAAACAAATTTCTTAAAAAATAAACACATTTGTATTAATGTTTGATTCCAAAGAGCTATGTCATGCACAACTTACAAAAGGATCGATTTTTAGTAAAAATCGTTTCTGACGGTGTTTTCCTGTAAATTAATTCTTACGACGTCATTTGCTAAAGGATATGTAATTTTAATATTCACGTAACAAGTATATGCCATTTAGAATAACTAGAGTTGTTCTTATTTTTAAAAATAGAAAAAAATAATAATAAATAAAATATTTTGGAAAAAAATGAAAAATTGAAAAGTTAAAAATCATTTTACAAAAGCAATTTAATATAATTTTAAAAAGATTTGTTATAATTTTTAAAAATATTTAAGTCATTAATATATCTGAAAAGATCACTAATTAAAGACTTATCTGTCACACTTTGAATTACCATCTAGTTCCGAGCAGTTTTCAGCATCACACAATGACTAGTTTACACCGTTTGTTCGAATCCGTTATCCACTTACCAAGTTTTAAACTTTTGAATTACTCAAGTTTGATTGTTTTGAATTGATACTCCACTTCCTACCTATTTTTATTTATTTTATTATGGATTTTATTTACCTGCTTTTTCATAATTATTATATCGTTAGTGTCGCACAGACTGAAATGAAAACGCCTCTCCAATTATTGTCTTACACCACTCGTGTTATTTGACAAAGCTTTGATGGCACTTCAACTTCTGATCAAATTTCTATTTCCTCCCGCGAAATTCCCATTTAAATATTTCCGTCGCAAAACAAGTCCACCTCATGTCTTTTTTTTTTCCATTTAAAAAATAAAACTGGCAAAGGAATTTCAATTTTTTAATTTTATTATTTTTTTGATTATTCGGTTCCTTTAAGTCGACTTTTTCTCAATATCTTTCGAAATCCCAATGTGTAATTTAAAAAAAAAAAGTGATATGCTACTTTACTTTTTTTTGAGGTAAATTCCCCTAAACTTATATCTTTTGAACAAGATAAATTGGCCCTGATTTCGAACACAATAGAATCATTTTGCGCATGGAATGCCGATCCCGCAACATTAACAGAACTGAGTCTCCGGTGTTAATTCAACTTCCAACACTGACATGTTTGGAATGTTGTCTATTATGTTTGCTTATATCATTTTTCTTTGAAAATTAATAACTCTCTTTTTATCCATGGAGCATTTGCTTACATCCATTGAAAACTAGTTCATATTGACTAGCTAATCAATTATTGAATTTTACAATGGAATACTATTTAAAAATCCTATCCTCGAAACAGCACTATAAAAGAAGCTAGAAAATGTATGTCGTAAAATATGGCTGTTATTACACGCCCAGCATAGAGACTCTAAAATACATTTCGTTATTTATTTCCTTCATTTTTAAAGGGACGCTTTCCTATGCGAAAAGTATTCAGGAGTTTTTATCTTAAATTACTTCGGTGACATTGTTTTTTTTTTTCTGAAATACTTTAGTTTATGTTCTACGACTTCTAAATTAAAAAAAAGAACTTTTCTGTTGAAGAAATTCTAACACACACACAAGACATATCGACATAATAAATGTCAAAACACTATTCTATGAAATAGTTCAGCTACAAATTTACATTATTTAATGCGTTGCTTTTGAAATACATATTCGAAAAGTTTAATATTTTACTTTAGTTTCACGTCCCAAAAAATGTCACACATAATGGCACATGACTGAACAATAAGGCGTTATATCATGATTTGTTCTTTTTTTTTCATTTATGAGTACAAAATTTTTATGTTCACACTTTAAACGTTTCATGAAAATAAATAGCAATATTTTCTTCTTATGATTTTTCTAGAGAAGTCTAGATGATTTTTACTTTATGTGTCTTTTTCTAACGATTTTAAGCAGAAGTAGGTCATAAGAAATAAGAAAAAAAAAGCAACTGTGATAGTATCCATACTTTCCTTTTATTACATGTACCAATAAACGCCGAAACAAAAAAAATCATAAAATAAAATAATCAATATCATTAAAGCATGAAAAGGTAAAAGAGAAAGAACCATAAAATATATTATTTAACAAAATAAATGGGCATTTTATTCTGCTTTTATTTTTCTGTATATTTCAGTCTTCTTCAAACTGTATTCTGCGAATTAAGATGAAAACTTGACAAAATATAAAAAATGAAAGCACCCACACTATTTGAACCATTGTTATTTCGTTAACACTATTAAAAAAAATGAAGAATCACCTCGAATTACGACTTTATGAATCTAACATGAATAAGTGTAAACGTTAAAAGTAAAAAATACAAACAGACTCGTTCTAATGGAATCAAATGCGAAAGAGAACGAGTTAGAACAATTTGACATTCTTTTTTTGTCAAGTTTATTAAAAAAAATAATACGATACTTTTCTTGAATTGGCTTTAAAGGAAATAATTATGGCATATTCATCGTCTTTAAATATTATTTAAAAGGAAAAATTCAGTAAGAGTGACAAGGGGTCCTTCGGAAAAACTTACTACTTCAAATGGCTCCGTGATTCGACAAAGTTTTAAGACCTCTTGATTGTTTTTCTCTATCACTACCACACTCTAAAAAAAAAATCTAGAATATCTTTTACGCATTCCCACATTTTAAACGCTTTTGAATATTAATTTAGAATAAATTTTATTTCAAGTGAAAGATATAGTGGCGTAACCAGAGTTTCTCCTGTTGGATAGAGAGGGGGGAGGCAGTTTTTATGTGCATATATATTACCATACTAGGATTAGAACTATAGCTTCAACCAAGGGCTTTTACAGATGTTAACCCTCGAAACCGTCTTGGTTGCGCCTCTGTGGTTGTAAAAGGATAATATATTTTGGAGAGTTGTTTTCATGTGTGTAACAAACTGCTGAAAAAAAAAAAAATTATATATATGAATTTAAAATAAATTATATATAAAAATTTAAGAAAATAATTGAGGGTTATATTTAAGCAGAAAATTATAATCCCTTTAAAGATGTGAAAAGAGTTTGGATTTTATTTTGCAGCTGCTGTAAAAGAAATAGAAAAACGTTGATGTGGGAAAATTCTTTTTTCAAGAAAATCAATTTTTCTATGTTAAATATAAATATTGTTCATCATTGTTGACAACATCTACATACCAATCATACCGAATTTTTTTGCCGCAATAATACCAGTAAGTTTACGTACAGCGGTGGATTTTACGGCAAACACAGGGCTAAAGTTTGCTTTTGTCCCACTAAATAATTGTTACTGAAGTTTCTGCATTTTAATGTAAAGCAATTGGTTTTAAGGGATTCTGAAAGCATAAAAGTCAGATAACAATTTATTACGAAAACATTTACGAGGAAAAATTACTTTTTACTTCTTTGTGCCCCCTAGTTTTCACACAAGTAAAAAAAACGCTGATTGCTTTTCACTGAGATTTTCTTAATCTTCCACGTACCAGAGTCTTTCGCCCCGACCTGTCTGTTTTCAAGGCGGCGATCTAAGAAATTTGGGTAGAAATCCCGTCATCCCGACCTGAATTTTAGTCTCTGTTTCAGTGAAAATAAATGAAAAACTATAAAAAAAATATTCTTAAGATTTAAGAACTTTAATAGAGAAAAAAATTAATATATATAAAAGTATTTATGCGATGTAATAATAGGTAGTCAGCTTGCATGCAGATGGGGCTCTTAATCAAATAACATGACAAAAAAAACAAGGAATAAAAGAAAGCAAAATCAAATGTTAATTAATTGTATAATCTTTTGAAATTCAAACTTTTTTTCTAGTCCTTTAACAAGCATTTTCGTTTTCTTTTTTTTTTTCAGTAATGATGTACCGTAGCGGTTTCCATCTTTGCAAAAGAAATTTTCATATCCTTCATATGTTTAGATTTCAGTGATTTTTGAAATTGCTGGTTGCCTTCTTCTGAACAGTTTTTTAACAGATGTTTGTATAAATTTTCATTTCTTAGATTGATTTATTTTATTTCTACTTATTTTTCCTTCTGTTCTCTCATTTTATTGAGCGTTTTCAAGAATCCCCCCCCCCTCCCAAGCCCCGCATCGAACTCCCATACTACTTAGTAGCTCAGTTAAGTAAATAGGAGTATTTTCAATGCAATCAAGTGCTTACATTAGATGAGGTCTTTTAGCTGTCAATACTTTTCAAAGTCATGCAAATTAAACTATTAATGTAAAAAGATCTTTACCCTCTAGCTATTGACAGTTGTTAGATAACATTTTGATAAAATTAAAAAGAAAAGATAGAAAAAAAATAGAAAAAACATTTCAATTTACGAAAATATTACACATTGAAAACAACTGAAATTAAAGAATTAATAATCTATTCAGTAAAAGTTAGTATTTAAAAAAATATATTAAGAAACTGATAATATAAGTAACAAATATTAAGATCGCATAAATAAATTAATAAATAGAAAATCAAACGAATTAATTTATTTATTATTCTAATAAAAAATAACAAGAAGTTCCGTCTAGAACTATACGAGCCTACTTTATTACAGTAGGTATTCCACATCCCCCACAAATTATTTCTTCTCAAAAATACCTTCCTCTGCAGAAGATTTTCATTAACGGTTAGCATTCAAGGTTAACATTCAAAGCACTTTTTGGACACCGAAGATGAGCAGTGATCAGATCAGAGCACCTTAGTTAGTGGTTTTCAAAGGCATGTCCCCATGTAACTATCATCTATATCCAATGTAAACTATGTCCTTAGGGAAATTGTATTCAAAGAAACAAAAGTCAAACCCTTTTTACATGAGCTTTAATTTTTCTTTTTATTATAAACTTCAATTATAGGGCCCTTAAATCTATTTGTACGACAATAAAATTTTAGTGCATTTGTCGCGCCATCTCTCGAGTTACATCTTAAATATTTTGAATCTATAAAATGCTACACACCAAGAAGCAAAACTATTTAAATGTTGAAATTGCGGATGAAAAATATGCATTTTTTACACTATGCAAAAGAAATTCTTTTTTTTTAAATTTATAAGTTGACAGAAGAAAATGTCATGTTACAAAAAAGAAAGGAATATTTTTCATTTACTGTTATGGCAGTAATTATTACACTCAATCCAAAGATTTTATTTATTTTTTTCCCGTATTCGCAGAATCTCACTTGCTATTTTGCAAAACCTAATTTAGAAAAAGGCTTAACATTTGATTGAATAACATAATTCGAAAATACCGTTTTTACCGAAATAAATTCATTCACTTTTACTGCAAGAAGATGTATATGTAGCATGTATACAGTTGTTATTTATTTATTTGTGTGTGTGTTGTTCATTTTTGCATGAATTTACATAAGAAAAAGGAACTGCAGCACTGTCGAAATTAGCTCCTTGGCAAATCTCTCTCAAGTTCCTTTTAAAACAAGAAGCTACATACCTTAACTTTGAAAACGCAGTTAAACCCTATAAAAGGATTAGCTGGTGAACCATGGCCGACTATTTATATTGTTTTGAGTTTAATGCATTTGTTTATTGTCATAAAAAGGTCGATGCTGGTCGAGGCGAGCGATTTGAGCTTGAAGATTAAATTATAAATGTGTCTCACACAAATGAAATACGCTTTTACGTAACTGAGACCTTAAAAATGTGCATCATTTTTACGAGATTGAAGAAAAAATAATTAATAAAAATTTTAAAAAAGAAAAAAGAAAAACAAACTTGATTTCTGTTTGACGACTAAATTGAAGACGTTCCGGTGGTGAACGAGCAGCAATAAAAACACAAGCTTACCCAGCACAAATGAATTAAACGTCTATTATATCCATAACGATTTTGTCTCAGTTATAACTAGACCTTCAGCTTCAAATCATTTAGGATAGTCATTTTCATCAGTTGAAAAAATTATTTTAGAACATAAACATTTTGGAAAAAGGAAACTGATCCTTTATTTAAAAACGATGTAAAGTCATTCTTTCAATCTGTTAGGCGTTATATTCTAACTCTTGAAGAAAATGTACAATGATCAAACATATCTTTGAGGTAAGTTAGTTCAGATCGCTGAGAACTTTTGTTGAGCTGTATCCTAGCGTTTAAAAATGAAAAGAATGGTTATTGTGTACTAGTTTTAAGTAAAAACACAGATTATGATTTCGTTTGTGACTTATCATGTAGATGGCAGCATGTGCAATTCTCGCATGTTTGTGGCGTTCGTGGAATGACAAGAAATTGGCCGTAGTTTTTTCAGCATAATAATGTATGTGAAAATACGAAATATTATAATGTTTAAAAAAAACTCATAAGCATTGAGAGGATAAATATAATTGTATATTATAATTATTATTAAGTATGTTATTACTGCATAATAGAATCACTGGACAGTAAAATCAGTTGCTTCTTTTCTTCTCTTTTTTTTTTCCTTTAGCAATATAGTCCATGAAGTAAAGTCATAAAAGGACATTATATTTAATAACAAAAATTGTAGCAAAAATTTTAAAATTCGACTTGTCTCAGTTTATGTTTTTGATAGCTAAAATATCTTTGACAAAAATAAAATATATCATCAAGACCAAAACCAAAAACCATTCTAAAGATTTGTAAAAGTTGGCTCAAAAATAATTTGAATGCAAGAAAGGAAATCGGCGGTAAGCCGAATGCATCCCATTGAAATAAATAAATAATAAATAATAAAGGAAACTTCTAAAAGAAGTTTCTAAGTTTATTTATTTTGCTTCTAAAACCTGTTTTCCTTAAAAGGAAAAAATATATATATACATATGATGTGTGACTTAAAAAATGGAGTACCTGTATACTTAGGTACAGGACTTTTTTTTTTTTTTTTTTCATTCTCCTCTTTTTAAATAATTTTTTAATATTTTTAGAATTAAAATTTTTTTTAATGAATTCATAAGAAAATTACTTAATCTGACAAGTGTGGTAAATGTAGAGAATGGAATAATTTTATAATGTAAACTATTTTTTTTATTGATTTATTTATTTATAGGTTTTTAAAATCTGAAATTTAGATAACAATAACCGGACGTAGATGATAATGCACTTTCTGCATTTTTTGAATTTTTCGACGCTTTTCTTGCTTTGAAGCATTTTTTAAAGATTTTTACTGCATATTTAAGTTTTTTTTTTTTTTTTTTCAATTTTTCTGTGGTTTATTCCTTTATTTTTATTTATTTATTCCTTTTTTTTTTTTCAATTTTCTTATTTAAATTTAGTTTGATTTAATCATGAAATTTTACAAAAGAAAAAGTTGGTGCACGGTAGAATTACGTCTCTATTGCTACAAAACCGAATGTACACAACTTGAAGAAAACAATGAATTTTTGACTCTGAAAAAAAAGTTGCTTGTGTTTTAAGAGGAAGAGATTGAGTAAGAACGTGAAGAAAATACTTCTCCATGAGTGTTTCTATTTATTTATTTTAAATTTGTCCCAACATTGAAAGACAGTTTTCAAGAGAAAAAAAACTTACTTTCGGAAGTGGTCTCTGACAATGTAAAAAAAAAAACCTAATTATTAAGGGTATTTGGATTCTCTTATTTTTACATTAAAATTGTCAACATACATGTTTCCCAATTATAGATTGTATTGTTTCAATATTTTTTTCAGAAAACAAACATTTAAACACTAAATAAAAAGATAGTTGAACTTGAAATTACTAGAAAAATAAGAAATAGTAACGTTAATTAAAACGGCGAGAGCCAGAGAAAATATGTTTAAACGAATTTCGAAACCTAAAATGTCTAATATAATAAGATAGGAGAAGAAAATAATTGAAGAATTATAATGGAGCAAAAATAAGATTTAGGAAATATTTAGATTAATTAAGTAACTTTGCATAACTAATAAAACATGCACATTTATTTTTTTAATTTTTGATTTTTAAATTTGTGTGCAACACATTAAAAATGGTTAAGTTAAATGAGCTCTGAACCTATTTGAAATATTTGTCCAATAAAATATTAATTTTCAACTAATTACTATTTTGAAACATTATTAAGGCCGAAAGTGGACGTTAACTTTTCGAAATATCAATTTTTTTCTACTCATGTTTGATTTCAGTGACCTGTTCTTTTTTCCTGTAAAAAAAAAAAAAAAAAAATGCATAAATTTGAGCTAACTTTAAAGCTTAAAGTTTGAAAGTGGGCATTGTTCGAGCACAAATGGCTATTTAAATTCCTATTGGTTACATAAATGGCTATTAAAATGCCAAAATTTGGCTGCCAATTTCTCGAAACTAAATTCTTCTGCTTAGTGAGATTTCAAAATGTTCCTTGCTACTTTTTTTTTTCTATCGAAGAGGCTGAAAATTAGTGGTTTACTAGTCTTTATATAGCTAACAAAATTCGGCATCCATTATTTGATTGGAATACATTAAGTAATTTAAAAATAATTATACTGATTCAAAAATGGGAAATTTTGTGAAAAAAATAGCGCCAACTAAAAAAAAAAATGATATTTAAATAATTTACCACGAATTTCTTAAATGAATGTGAAAATTAGTATGTACTGTTCAATTGTTTCATACAACTTCAATCAAAAATCAAAAATTTAAACGCAAGAAATATTTTAGAATTTAATTAAAAATTGATTCTTTTTATTTTTATTACTTAAGAAGTAAAGCTAAACATAAATTTTTAGCTGAAAAATTACTGCATATTCTAGGAAGAGACTGGACACATTTTCTCCTTCGTTTTTCATCACAATCCTTTGTAAATTAACCAGGCAGAAAAACGTATTTCAATAGTAGAATAATGGAATCCAGGCTTAAAAAAAATTCAATAAAGAGAAATTCTAAGATGTCGAAGATAAAGTTATGAAAAGAAATAAATCAATGTGTAATGAAAACAAATAAATGTGAAAAGAAAGAAAGAGAGAGAGAGAGAGAGAAAATGATTGAAATGTCAAAAAGTCTCACCGTGCAGTCGGAATTTAATTTCAAAAGAAAATACAGAAAAGAGCGATTCATTGGCATGACCCAATTAGGAATATCTTCACTCAGAGAGGTATCGCCGACAATTCTCATTCAAAAAATATTTCTAATTTAGAAGCATGTTTTTATATCAGCTTGGATTTTTATATTAAATTATGATAATTATGCTGAATCGGAAAGTTATTAAGCACTGATCAGAAATCAAGATGTAATTTATTAAATTATTCAACTTTTAATTATAACATCGTGTTAAAGGAAAATTAAATTTTGCAAAAGTGCAGACGTTGGAGCGGAGGAGACTCAGAACACTAAAAAGTTCAGCTGCTTCAATTACTCCACGAGAGATTAACTAGTAACTTTCATGGAGTAGTTACAGCGTTTCTTGATTTCCAACCCATCCGTTTAAACACTGCTCCAAACTAATCGGCTGTAATATAATTGAAAGAATATTTTGCACAAGTTCATCAGATCTAATTTTGAAACCTTACTATGCTTCAGCATCAAGAGAAAGTTGTATTTTTCTCCAAGAACATGCTACTCAATTAACAAATGTGCAACGAACCGAAAGCAAATCTTGGGAATTAGTTCGCTGGATGAAAATAAATACACACTTTTCTAACGAATCTCTTCGCAGAATTCGGGAGTTAAGTTTGAATTTCCTTTCTTCAAAACATTCCTTCGAAGTTGCAAACATTCCTTCGAAGTATGAAATTGGAAACTTGAGGGAAATAAGTTAGGACGCAAATAACAATGAAAGAAATTCGGTATTTTTGGCAGATATTTTCTCATGAACCTACTTTCCCGTAAAGTAAAAAAAATAATAATATAAAGCATGAAAGAAGGCTTAATGTATCGTAAAAATATCGTTAAAAATCAAGAAAAGTCAAAAAAAAAAAAAAAAAAGTGAAGCAATTAAACAAAGATTGAAAAATAAAAAATTTTAAAGTAGGGTTTCGAGATGGGGAAAAAGTGTGTCCATCGGTCTGTCGGTCTGTCTCCCCCCCCCCCCCCCCCCCAATAACTTTTGAACGATTTGCCCAATTCAAAAAATTCTTTTTGCATTAGAAAACTCTCGGCGAAGGCATCTCGTTTCCGTATTTTACTTTTACTGATTTGACCGTATTTTACTGGTTTGAACAATTTCTCGTTCAATTTACACAGTTCAAAAAATTTTAACATTAGCGTCTATGAGCAAAAATGAAGCAAATTATGTAAACTCTGGGCACAAGATGCAAGTTCCTATGAGAAAGCTTATTGGAAGAAGCTCTCAGCGTGAAATATTGATTTGAACAATTTTTATTCATTTTTTTAACAGTTAAAAAGAGAATAATAACATTAGCGCCTACTTGGAAATGTTAATCCCATATAAATCCTGATCTAATTGACGGATATCCTTCGAACAAACTTTATAGGAAAGATGTAACAATGTAAAACATGTACAGATACGAAGTTCAACAAGAACTGAACGAGCCTATTTTCCATTGAAATTTTTTGATCATGATTTTATAGGATATTCTCAATGAATAAATGAATGAGTGAAAGATTGAACGAATGAATAAATGCAAGAGTGAAGGAATGAATTAATGAGTGAAAGAATGAATGAATGAATAAATGAGTGAATAAATGAATGAATAAATGAGTGAATAAATGAATGAATAAATGAGTGAATAAATGATAAAATAAATACATGAATGAGTAAATGAGTAAGTTAATGAATGTGTATTATCCGTTGAAAAAGGTATATTTGAAGTAATTAAGAACTAAAGCTAAGTGAGAAAGAGGTAGCTGGATGATAAATTTGAATTTTTCTGTAACGGGAAAGTATGCTCGTATAGCTCTAGACGAAAGCCTTGTTTCAGAATACATCGTAGCTAAATGTAGGAAAGCACACAATGACAAGACAAAAATTAAAATGACATTTAAATAGGGCTACTGTTTTAATCCTGCACTTACTCTGTTGCAGTCGAAGTGCATTAGCTAATTTGTTCTGAAAAACTACGATATAGTAATTAAAATAAAAAAAATTATGATTTTGAAAAAAGAAAAATAATCTATACGTAGGGATAGCAACTAAAATATATTCGAAAATGCAAAAATAAAATTTCTAATGCAATACTCTGGCTTTAAAAATATTTTTACAAAGTAAGCGTTGTTTAATTTTCGTTTCTAGACAATCATGGGAATTTAAGACATGCGTTTCTTGAACATATTCAATTTGGAATCAGAAGCAACAGAATCTTGAATTTTAACGAAAGACGTAATAGTTATCACATCAAATTTTATTGCATCTTTATTGTTTAACTTAAAATGTCTTTCAACTGAAAAGTACTCCCGATGGGCTATCAATAATTGTTTTTCTTTTCTTTTCATGTCTTTTCCTTCCCTTTTTCCCCGTGATTAGACAGCGGCAAAAAAAGGCAATGGTGTAAGGCAAAAAATTTTTGTTTTTACGTCGCTTTTGCCCAAGGATCAACTTTTATCTGCAAGACCATTTGAATAAAGCACCTTAACTGATCTAAAATTAGCCTCCCTTTTACAAGTTTTTGATGAAATTAAAGTTTGTACTGCAAAGAAATATGTCATCTTGTATAGTATTTACGAGGTTTAAAATTATTAAATGTTGCATTCAGAAAGGTAGGAATTTATTATATATATATATATATATTTGTTTTATAAAGTTAAGTTTTAGCAAAATATTATCGAAAAACTGAATGAAAGATAAAATTAATTTTTTTATGTCAGCAATCCCTTAAATTGTTGTTCAGATTTAACTGAGTTCCTTTATTTTTGAAAGAACTTCAAATATATTTTTTTTTTCTATAACAGGAATGTCTCTATAGCTAAGTACTCTCGAAGCCTTTCCTATGATTGTTTAATAAAAACTTTTTTTCTATCTAGAACACCACCGGATATTCCAAATTAATCGATGATAATACAATCACAATAATTACATATGTTTCCCCTCTCAAGTTAATTCACTGGATTTCGTTTAAGTACAACCAGTAAGAGAGGCAAAGGAATGCATTTGCATTCTATAAATACACTTCACCTTTTCTTGAAACAAAAGTAAAGCAGCTCAAGACAAGTAACTTTTGCTTTTTTATGGACATCACTTTGTTTAACGGTAAATTCGTTTACACGCTGTTATGCTGTTGTCAGGATATTCCAATTTCGTTGTTTTCCATAATTGTGTTAATTGCATTTACTGCCTTTTGACTGAGCTAAAAGTGTTTCGTTAATTACTTATCTAAATCAGTTCATTTTACTTGGATACAAATTTTCTTGACATATACTCTTTATCGGTTTATCTTCACACTACACACAGTTCAGTTTTCTGAATGTGTGCAATTTGTTACAGAGACCTGTACAGGACAGACCTGCACACTGACAGTATATTCTAAAAATCTTTATTTTAAACTGAATTTGCTTTTTCTTTTAAAGCTATTCGTCTCTACAATTCATCACATAAAGGCTCGTAATTACTCATTTTTGATGCTCATATTTCAATCGAACCGAATTTTTAAAAATAAATAAATGATAAGTAAATAAATAATCAAATAAGATAAATAAATAAAATAAGTAAATGAGTAAGATAAGGAATAAGGCAAAGAGTGCGTGCAAGCGTGCAAACAAAATATTTAGTTCGCATTTAACCCTGACCACACACACATGTAAATGTTTACGCGTTCGAGACACATTTGCAAGTTTATTTCGAGGTAGTAGTTTTACGTTTCGTCCAATTACCAAAGCCCGATTTACATTTTGAATCACTATAGGCACAGCTCATGTATGGGATCCCCTCACGCAACAAAAATTTTTTGAATATAACATTCAGTATGCGTTTGTAAAATTTGGGGACCCCCAAAGCGCAAAAACTAATTTGTTTTTCAAATGTCAAAGAGTCGGACTAACATTTGGGAGCCCCACCGTGCAAAATGATTTTGTTTTTCAAATTTCAAATCGTCAGACCAAAATTTGGGAGACCCCAAAGTGAAAATTCCTTGTGGTTTTAAAATAATTTAATCATGCAAATTTTCTGTGAAGCAACAGAACACTAACAGTTTGTTTTTGAAAGATGCTATTTTTAAATATTTTTCTAAACAATTTTAAATAACAAAAACATAATAATAATAATAATAATAACAATAATAGCCAAAATTAGGGGGCCCCTCAAATTGGGGGCACTAGGCCGGGGCCTAATGGTAAATAAGGCCCTGCCAATTACTATTACTACTATAAAATTTATCAACATATTAAAATTATCTTAGCGCTTTGAACACAGTGTAGTATTGCTTGATATTTTTGTACGAATGAGGGTCGCTGTAAAACATAAATAAATACATTTATTTAGCCTCCATACTTTGGAAAATTTACTTTTATTACTTTCACTTTACTTTTTGCTAAATCAAAAAAATATATGAGGAAGAATGGGACCTATAAAGTTTTTTGATTTTCAAAAGTTTTACGGGTTAGCGTATTAAAAGAGTGAGGAGATCAAATTATTTTCCTTTATTATCTGTATCTCTCTCTGCGTATATGTGTGTATGTGCGCAATCGCGTGTCTACCTCTCTCTGTTTGTGTCTGTCAGTATTCCTTGTGTATCTGTGCGTATTTATTCCATTAAAAAAATCAACTTGTTCAAAATGATCGCCATTGACGACATTTTCAAAATAGAATGTTCATTATGAGTCATGAAAATTCAGAATTCTTCATTATATTGTATACAAAAAAAAATGTCACTTTAATTCTTATAATTAAACTTTCAACAGTTGTTTTCTTGTTTACTATAATGTTAATCGATTTACTTTATTTCAAGTCTTGACGTTAAACAGTTCTGATAAATATATATCATCACAGCTTAATTTTCTTTTATATAAATGACAAGTTCAATCTACAAAATAGGTAATTACTTATTTAGGTAACAAAATGTAAGAATTGCGATGATACTTGTGAAAAGGGGAAGAATTAAAAACATCATTGTGAACAATGATTATCAAAATGAATAATTAAAACTTTTGGAGCAGAAGTGAAAAAAGAGTTAATTAACGAAATCATTACTCCAAACAATTTGTCTTCAGAAAGTTTTCTACAATAACTTGTCAAGAATTTGCATATGATAAAGAAAAAAAATAATGATTTTACGATAAAATATCTATTTTCCTAAATTGTTTGAAATGCCAATGACAATTTTCTACTTTAGATTATTTTTGAAAATTAGGAATACAAGTATACTGCCAGAAGAATAATGATCAAAGGAAAGTTTAATTTTCAACTCTGTTAATTCTTTTAAAGTGTATTTCCAAGAACTTCTTTCAGACTCGATACGTTTTGAATACAACAAGAGGAAATAATCTCTTGATAAGCTTGTTAAGATATCATAAGATCTCATTTGCATTATTCATCTGAATTGTTTGTTCATAAATCTAAATTTATTTATGTACTAGCTGACATGCCCGGCGTTGCGCGGGATAATATTTCATCATTTGCAAGCCAGGTGACACATATCGAAAACTCTGTTGTAAATATATAACGAAAAATGTTCTTAAAAAATCCAAGTAGAACATAAGCAACAGTCCTCAAAAATCCCATTTAAACAGTAAAACTCATTGAAAATCACGATTGCATTAAAAACAACAGCCTCGAAAAATTCCCTTTAGGCCAAAAAGTAACAGCCCATAAAAATCCACATTAAAATGCCAATAACATTTTAAAAAATTGCCATTAGAGTAAGGGCAACAGTAACTAATATACACATATTCATCGGGATAATTGTTCCAAAAGGATATCAAGAGCCGTAAAAACCGCAGTTACAATATAGACAACATTACAGATAAAAATTACTATTAGAATAAGAGCAGCACTCCTTTTTAAAATTTCATCAGATAAAGAATAACGGTCCCTGAATATTTCTCCTGCAATATAGAAAACGTTCCTTAAAGCCCCTCATTTGAATAAAGACAACTAGTCCTAAACATCCTTCCTAATAAAATAAGGAGATTATTCCCAAAAAATATCCATTAGAATAAAGACGACAGTGACTAAAAATACACATTAGACTACAGACCTATAAGAGTTGACGTTCCTAAAATTACTAACAGTCCATCTAAAATTCCCCATCAAAATAAGGACCCGACTTCCTGAAATTCCCACTTGCAAAATCGTCAAAACATTTCCTGAAACTTCAATTAAATAGCTCTTTTATAAAATTCGGATAAAAACGGAAGAAAGAAAAGCATTATTTCCAAAGGCAAATAAACATGCACATTTAAACTACAAAATGTTCAGTAATGAATCAATGCTGACGTGGGAAATTTAAGTTGATACAAAGAAATAACAAAATTCTGTCCAAATGGCGCCAAATAGGAAGTACAAAAAAAAATGAATATTATAAAATGAATCATTTGAGTAAAATTAGGAATCAATCAAAACCACTACGCAAAAAAAGTTAAAATAAAGTAGAAGATCGCCAAATTGCAGTATAATAATGGAAGCATAACGCAAATGCGCCAAGATCCTACAGTGTAAAATCCATATGGAATTTAATGAGAGCAATATTACTAATAATTGGCGTGGTTTGAAAAAGTTACGAAGCACAAAATAATATATTGAAAACAATTTACAGCACGGGGAAAAAAAGTTTTCATCTCTTGGCGAAATTTTAAATTTCATCAAAAATCAGACTTCCAACCTAGCGACTTGATCCACAAAGAATTTTCATTAGTTTTACGTTAACAGAAATCATCTATTTGGCGACAAAAGTACTCTTTATTTTGGCGAAAATGCTCAAATTGAGGGAATAAATTCAGAGATAATCCTCGTTTTAAAATTCAAAAACTACTTAAAATGAATTTTGCCCGTGTTCTAGTTGTTGAACGACTTTCAGAAAGACATCATCTTGTGCAGTTATGCAGAAAAAATAGTTATTCATCTTATACAGAAAGATTACGAAACGTAAAATAATGAATTAAAACAGTTAACTGCAAGAAAAAGAAAAGCGGAAACCGTTCGATTGCTGCTACCCCTTTGAATGGATTCCCGCTAAAAAACTATTCAGCACCCAAATTTCTTTCGATTTCCATGCGTTACTTTTTGAGCTACATCGGCCACAAAAAAAAAAAAAAAAAAGACCACATGCATGTTATGTATGCAACTCAACTTACTATGGACACACAGACAGACGTTTTCTAAAAATATCCAAAATTGTTTCAGTACATTTTAAAATGTGTAAATTCGTTAAATCCAAAATTCGAAAATTTTCATGAGTTCAATACTGTCTTCTATACATTGGAGATAGAAGAAAGTAAAAATAATAGGAAATAATAATAACAATGTGTGTAAAACTGAAAAACAGTTATTCACGTTAAGAAAGCACAAATGAGCATTAAAATGCAGACATATGTTTCGGGATTGCTTGGAATCCCTTTTTCAATGCAGTAGTGTAGCTTCTAGATGCGAAAACATCCAAATGAAGTATCTAGAAGCTCCTCTACTGCATTTAAAAAGGGATTCCAAGCAATCCCGAAACATATGTCTGCATTTTAATGCTCATTTGTGCTTTCTTAACGTGAATAATTGTTTTTCAGTTTTACTAGTGCACAAAGTTCATTTATTTTAAATGTGTGTAAACTCTTTTCAGAATAGTTTTACCAAAATCAAATTAAATTCAGATTCAGCGTAAAAGTATTCAGGAGTAGCCGGTACTCAGCCGTTCTTGTTTATTTAGAAATAAAAAATACTTCTTCAAAAATACTTCTCTCTCATAAAACTAAAATAAAATCAAAATCAAAATTAATTCGATTTTTTCGAATGGGGACATATGCGTTAGCTTTTTTCGGGGATGCTAGAACTTTGTGCCCAATTTCGTTCCAATCGGTCAGTGTGGCTTTGTATAGCGAACTTACAAACAAATACACAAGAACATAAACACGCTATTTCATAGATATAGAAGATTAGGTTGTAAGACATAAATTTAAGCAATATATTTTAAACTTTTCTCTAAGGTAGTAATAATAGATCTCAGGCACAATAATATGCAATTTTTGGCGAAACATGTGTTCAACCTGGACGTGTTTCGTTATCCAGACAAAAGAGCAGTTTTAACATTAATGAACCCTATCAGAACTCAAATTATTATCTTTCAAACATGATTGAGTCCTTCGTGTGATTCAATAACTTTTTTAAAAAGCTCTATGAATTTAAGTTAAACCTTTCTATAGCAACGGAAAATACCTTTCCACAAAATTCACCAAATTCATGTGCCCACAATAAGCCATTTTATCTCTGCTGAAAATACCTCTCTAACGTTAAGAGGAAGGACCAAAAGCATTAATTTTTAAGTGTGGGAAGCATAAAAAGAAATAATTATAATAATCAAATTTGTTTTTTCAAAGCTAAGGATCTTATTTAAATCGAAAAATTTAAAATTAATAATATTAATAAAGAATGGATAAAAATGGTATCGTAAGAATTTAGAGCAAAAACAAGATGTATATTTTTCTGCGATTACTTCACGAATATAAATAAATTCAGGCAGAAATAAACTGAATATATTCATAATAAAATTTCACTAAATATATTCTAAACATAAAATCCCTCTACTTTATTCTGATGGGAACAGCAACTAGTAAACGTAAAATAAGCACTTGCTCGAAATAAGCAATTTTTAAAGGCCACACGTTATAAACTAAAGCCTCCTTCCCCTCTTCCATCGCAATTCTCAACAAATAACCATTCCAATACATCTAGAAGTCACCAACTCTTCATTCATTTGCTGATACTTCATTTAGATGCTCGGGTTGTCACGCATAAGATAACGAAAAGTCGTAGAAATAGAAATAATGAGTACTCGCCAAGTTCAAATTTCACTTGGGAATCACAAATTGGTCGAAAGTAAATCAAAGCGTTTTCTACGCAGAAGAAGAAACATTTTCTTACGCATACACATATAGTAGTGCGGCGTCATGGGAAATCTTAGCAAGTACGGTTTTTACGATAAGGAATTTATCTGCCACCGCTTAACAATATTTTTATATAAAGTGGCCGTTTGGAGAAAAAAAATTGGTCATGATGTGCATTGGAGGATTTAGGGCTACAGTTACGGTGAAACTGCAGTATTGTTGAAAACTAAGAGAAATCTAACCGTGTAATAAAAAAAATTATAAGTAATATTACAAATATAGAATTATAGCATGCTTTTAAACATTTAATGACGTAACTAAAAGCGTTTTCTTTATGTCTACTTTATGTGCTGAGTACGTCGGTGGTGTGTATGTCTTATATAAGGTCTTAGGAAGGTTTTTTTTTGTCACATTTTTCTTTTGTGTAATTATTTTTTAGGATATATTTCTTAAGAATCGTATTTAGTCTGTTTAACAAATATAAATAATATTTTACTTGATTAAAATAATCCTTTGAATGTGTGAAAATTCTTTACAAAGAGTTTATTCGACTAAAAGAAAAACATATCCATGGAAATACCTGTCCCTTATATTAATTTTTTTAAGCATGGATCGATGGTATGATGGCTGAAACGACGTAACTTCAAAATACAATTTCAATGTATAAATAACCATTACTAAGAAAATCGTGCGTGAATTTTCACGCTCGTTTTAATTTTCACTGGTAAAACGAACATATTGTAAAATTAGTGGTAACATAATAACATCCACTTCAAAGATTTCGTTTCGCATCAACTAATAAAATCAACTAAAGTTGCAATAATTTAAACAACAATAATTTCAACTTATTTAAAATATGTAATGGGGTATAGATGTAAGTGTACATCATTTTCACAGAGAAAACGTTCGTTTAGCCCAGAATGAATATTTTATCGGTCTTTCGCATAAGTAGCAAAATTAAATCTTTTCTTGCTTAGGCGGGGTGCAAGATGCGTTCAAATAAAATTTTTAAAGAAGTAATCTGGTCTAAAATTGTTCATACACATATTTCAAACCATCCTTTCATATAACCTAATTGTCCAAAATCTGAGAACGCCAAGAGAGATAAAAAACATTTTTGATGACATTCATCTATAAATAAATAAATCTGTTCGTTACACAATGTTTCTAGTTAATGATTTCATTAAAGAAAACATTTTACACGTAATTATATGTTCTTAATAAGTAAGAGAATAAATTTTTAGTCCTAATTGTTCTTTATTCCTGGCAAAAATGTCTAAAAAACTTATTAATTTTTCACAAAATAAAATTATAACCTTTTTCTATATTATTTATTGCTAATTATTTTTAACGTTCCTTAATTAGTCATTTAAGAATAATTTTAAAAGACATATAAAATACTTTCTAAACTCCTGCTCGTTTTTAAAAAGGAACGTTATTAATATTTAAATTGGCAAAGATAAAATAATAGTAAAATATAGAACATTTACTAGCCGTTAAAAAAAGAAAATCTGACAAAGAAGTTAATCTCATTTCTCTTATCAAAGCAAATTTTGAAGAGTTTACTGGAATAAAAAGGCTTAAGATTTTAAAGAATTTATTAAAAGGAAATCATTAGATATTTTTCAACGTGTAATTTTTCTTCACTCCTGTAAAAAATTAAAAAAAAAATTACAAATTTTTCACAAAATATAATTAATACCTCTTTCTATGTTATTTATTGCGAATTATTTGTAATATTCCTTAATTAGCCATTTTAAAATCATTTTAAACGAAATCTAAAATACTTTCAAAACGCCTAATCGCATTTAAAAAGGAAGATATTAATATTAAACTGCAAAAAGATAAAATAATAGTAAAATAGAGAACATTTATTAGCCATTAAAAATAAAAGCTGACAAAGAAATTAATCTCATTTCTTTTATTAAAGCAAATTTTGAAGAGTTTACTGGAATAAAAAGGCTTAAGATTTTTAAGAATTTATTAAATGGAAATCATTAGATTTTTTCAACGTGTAATTTTTTCTGAAACCATTCTTGGCTTCCTTTTTTCAGTTTTAAATAAAAACATGATTTGTTTTTCTTCTCTTAATTAATTTTTAAAAGTAATATTTTGACGTCATCAGTGATTTCATCTCTCGCAGCTCTCATTTCTTTCATTTAGAATATTTAATTAATCTATAAGAATAATGTAGAATGTTGGGAATTGAAGAAAATCTATAAAGAAAAAGAAGAAAAAACTACATAATGAACACAAAAGTGAAACTTTACTTTTCATTCAATGTCACTACTACTATACAATTACAAACTACTGCACTACTATACACTCTATACTAAGCTATTGTAGAAAATAATTACCTGATGGCTTACAGCTACAATTGACGATTTAGTCTCTTTTTTTATTCATAAAAGCTCTTACAATATACATTTTATTTTTTCAAGCTGAAAAACATAATTTTCTTCCATTGCTACGGGAATATAAATTATTTGTTTTACATATGCGAATATATGAGAGGGGAAAAGTATATAAATAAATATTATCATTACATTACTGAAAAAAACCTGCATATGAAAGGAAAATTGCGTTTTCCTTTTTCGAGAACCAGCCCCACGTGCACACTCTGCACGTGCAACTTTTGTAAAAAAGCAAGTCAGTTGAAGCTATTAGGAAAACTGATTACTTTACTATTTATTTCTCAGTTATAATACATTTCATTCCACAACTATTTTTTTTATTTTGTCCTTGTCACATTTTCCCTTGCGATTATAAAATATGTTTGTTCAAATGCTTTTCCGATTTTAATTCGCTTTTTCTTCCATTAGTGTTATCATCATGTCAATATTTAATTTTAGTCTCGACATTTGTGCAGTAATTTGTTGAAGCATGTTTACAGCTATATAACTTACCATTACTACTAAATAAGGTTAGTTGTGGATAGGGTTTGTGTGTGGTCGCCATGAGCTAGCATTCTATATATAACCAATATTATATCGTGGGGTCAATACTACAACTAGGTAACTACAATTCAGCTGTTTCGAGAAAAACGCAAATTAAAGTTTTGCTAAGATTTTGGAAGATTGTGGAGACTAAACTAAAAGTTATTTTACTACTATTTCTGGATTATATCTGGATCAATCTTGCAGTTCTTCCAAGTTGAACAACTAGACAAGTTCACTTATCTAGTTGTAGATCGAACATTTTTTCTGATCATCAACTTATATAGTTTTGAAAACTCTAAATAACTCCTGTAAAATGTCTACAACAGATACCTAGTTGTAGTATGGTGTGGACCACACCTAATGGGATTTATCTGTGCACTTACCCAGATTTCGCCAAATTTGTAGTTACCTAGTTGTAGTACTCACCCCACGATATGTAGGTACCAATATTATATGCGCAGTCAATATTATTATGATTATGATGGTAGTTGCGATACTTTATAAGCATTGATGTAACTATGTAGGGGAGGCTGGGGCTGGAGGGGACAAATTCCGGTTTTCTTTTATTTTCTATAAAACTTTCACAATTGAAATTATTGTTTCTAAAACAGTTTATAAAGCATTTCATTGTCTATTATAAGAATATAGTAACAAAGACGTAACGCAAATATTTTTTTCAGTACAATGAATTAAGGTAGGGTAATCCGCTGTCCCTTTTTGCCCCATCATCGGGGTTGAAAGGGACATATGATGGGGATGAAATTGACACAACAAATAACACTTCTTAATTTTGCAGCACAATTTTATTTGCGTGAAAATACTTTCCTAAACAACAGCATTTCAATGTCATATAAAAGAACAAATATGAAAATTATTTAATTAGCAAACTTTCTAATTTCTAATGAACGAATATGAAAATTATTTAACATTAAATGAACTGAAATCGATTGGAAATGGAAATTATGCATTCATCCTTGCTGTGCCAGCCAATTTCAAAGGCGGCGGAAACTTTGAAACAAAATCATTCATATGTACGATGCTAGTGTCTTCATTGTCAGGAAAACTGAATTTCCAACATGTATGACTTTTCCTAAGGAAAATTACTTTCAGTTCATCTGTGTCATGAATTTCAATAACCTTTCCTACGTAATGATGCACACAGAATTTTCCTAAAAATTTCACTAATATAAAGTCATTTGTCTGGATATTTGTTTTGTTCACAATAAATTCATCAGAATCGATTGATTCATCATCATCACTTGTTGACTCCAATGCTTGAAAGCTGTCATCATTACTGTCACTAGATGAGATTGTGAGACGCTTCCGTTTTATTCGTTTCGGACGGTCTTTCTGAATATTGTAAGAAGCACATTTAATTTTGCCTTTACTAGCAACTTTTGTTAAACGTTCTTGTTCCACTCCTTTTTTTTCAGGTGTGTCTGTCAAAATTTGAGATTAATACATTTGAGATTAATATTTTTTAAGTTAAAAATTTAATATCTTCTTAATGTATATATTTTTAAATTTCAACTAACCTACAGCATATTACTGCTCTATGCTAATATTGCATAAAATATATTACATACTGCAGCAATTATTTTCAGTAATAATAACATAGGGCAATAGGCAGTGTAGGGAATCTTAAATTTGAAAATAAATAAATGAAAAATTCACATTATATTATATATATTAATATGGAAATATGTGTTTTAATAATATAATTTTCACATTATAATCATATTCCTCTAACATATTTTTATAAAAAAATATATACTTTAAATGTTGTAACAATTGCTTAAAATTTTAAACATAAGCATAATTTTTCTCTAGTTGAAAGGGACATGTCCCTTTCAGCCCCAATGATAGTGTCCCTTTCAGCCCCAGATTCATATATTACATACACCACATGGCTGCTAAGTCTAACTTTCTGTCATGTGAAAATTGCTTATCACAGATTTTTAGGTATTTAATGTACTTTTAATTAACACAAAAATATTATTTCTCTAACTAAATGCACTTTAGTTCTGAAACAAAATATAAATGGAAGAATAACTTACTTTTTGATGATGAAAATTAACTTCAGTATTTGCAGATAAAAATAATTGTTATGTTGGCAAATTGGCTTGGTCTACCAACTATAAACATCTGGCTCTCTCTGTTAGCAATAAATGAAAACTTTTATTTATATCAGGTTTTAAGAAATATATGATGTCCCTTTCAGCCCCACTTTCCCCTACAGTTCGACCATGGAATTTTGATAAATGGGAGCTTTTCGTATGTCAGAAAAGAAAGAATCCATTCGAGTTTTAGCGAAGTTTGTTTTGCAGGTGCGTTTAAATAGTACGCGAATCAGAATGATTGCTTCTCTGTTTGTTGAAAGTAATTGAATTTATAAACTGGCATATAGCATCAGTGCTGAAAAATAAAGTATGCTAAACGTCAGAGGCATTCTTTATATCAGCAGTTCCTCCCTTGAACATGAATCGACTCTTCTTGACACTCTGCCAGCCGGCTTGCTTTGGTTGATGGTAGAACTGTACTTATGCCACGTTTACACGATGCCAGTTGAAGGGACAATTGTCTAGAGACAGCTTATTGGCATAAAGTTATTGGCTACGTGTGAACAATTCAGGTCAATTGGCGAGCTAACTGCCTCGACAGTTGTCCTGAAGTTCAGTTGTCTCGAAGAGTAGACAGAGGACAATGCACTGGGCCCAGAGTGGCGGGGGCCGCCACTCTGAATCACAGTTGTTGAGCCAGTTGGCGTTATGTGAAGTCGCAGCCAGTTGATTTGCTTTGTATTGTGCCAATTCAATCGTGTCAGTCAAGTCTGCAGTGTTTGTTTTGCCATTTTTCGTCATCAACTGCCATGCCAATACTTTCACAGTGTGAACAGGTTCTCTTCCAACTGTCCTGGCCATGACATTTCCCCAACTGTCCAGAGACAATTAGCCCCGACAATTGTCTCTTCAACTGGCATCGTGTAAACGCGGCTTTATCTAAAACTTAAGAATTGCATAGAGAAAAAAGCTATTTGAAAATTCCTTTGATTTGAAATGCGAGTTTAAAAACGCTGAAATATTTTCGTAATAGCGTAACCAGTTTCAGTAATATTAAAATTACATAAAGAAAACCGAACTATTTGAAAATGTCTTTCGTTTAAAATGACAGCTCTTAAATACTGAAAAGTTTTTGTAATAAAATGTTACCTGTACTAATTTGTGTATTCCTTAAGATAACATTTATGCTGAAAAGACCTAGAATATATCTTTCTCGTGCTTTCAGCTAAACTGAGTATTTTCCACACGAGTGGTACTCGTGTGGAAAATACGGAAGATGGAGTTATTTTCTTATCCAGAGATCCACTTTCGCTAACTGGTACCGAATCAAGAGGTGATAATCACATCAGAAGTAACAGCTTAGGTAACTTCATTAGTATTTCGACTGCACCTTAACATTAAAGAGGAACAGGAAGAATTTGCTCAGGAACTTTCTCTTCTTATATTAATTGGATGAAAGCATCCTCGAAGAGTTGGGTACTTGCTGTTTTTTTAATAGCGATATACATTTTTCAAAGCATTCCTTTACAGGTGTTCTTACTGTTGTTAGGAAATTCGCTTTTGAATATTTACGGTAATTAACCACCTTGTAAGTAATTAAACATATTTCTTGTTTCTTGTTAAGAAGCCTTGTTTGTGTGAAAGACTTGAATTAAACTGTCGAGATGTTTTTTCGTGTTTATTTCGTAGCAAGAAAATGTTTTACTTTCTGCTTTTCTGCTTAAATATTGCTGAGCCAAAACGTTCGTAACTATCAAAATACTATTTGAAAATAAAGCATAGTGTTAAAATTATTCATTGCTAATAGTATATATCTATTAACTTGATTTAAAATTCATAGGAAGCAACCAAAATTTAAAAATTCGCCAATTGGGTACTGCACGTTTCGTCAAAAATTTTATGCTTATCGACAATAAAATATAGTTAAATTTAACAAATTGATTTCAAAATTGAAATATTGACCTACCTTAAAACTGTTCAGATTTTAAAAAATCTTATATCGAATAAACACAAATGTGACGTCCCAGAATGAAACGTTTTCGCTCCTCCTCTTTTACAAATGTAGCAATTAGCAGATAGTACCATCTTGGGTCAGTTCCGAAAATATTCGGGAGCCGATCTCTATGTAGCGAGATCTATCCAAAATTTTTGAGAATTAGAATTTGCATTAATTTTATGCTTAACTATGTCAGAAACGTCAGTATTAATTACTATTTTTTGTAATTTTCCGAATTTTAAGTTTGAACCCTTTGCTTACTTATAAAGACGATGTAAATACATTTTTCGATGAACAATTAATTCATTTTGCTATTTTTTCCATTGTGTTATTTCAAGTATAGCCTTTAGCACAAATGTATGCACAGTATTTCTATTTATTATTTAATACTATAAATGTATTGATTGCTTTTCACACCTGGCGATATATATATATATATATATAATTCAAAGATCAAACTTCACGCGTGACTTACACATACAAAAAACTCTGGGAAACTTTCAGAATTACGACAACAGAATCATGTGAAATAGCGACGGGAAATCGATAATGTTGACAGTAATGCGCTCTGAGTGAAGACTTAGGGACCTCAGATGAGAGAATGTCCAGACAAGAGTGACAAATTCGGTAACTATGGTTTCTGTCAAGACAGAATACACAGAGGCGACACATTGCAATAGCTCTGCTGTAATTATTATCTTAGCATGTGCATGTTTGATTAGCGTTCATGGAGATGAATAGAGTACTTTGCTCCAAGCGATCCCGAAACATATGTCTGCGTTTTAATGCTCATTTGTGCTTTAATTTAACGTGAAATTTTATTTCTATTACTTTGCTGTAATTTGTCACGTGTTATGGGGTAAGATGGTGATGTTTCCCATGATAGAGACTGAATAATATTTGGCAACGAAAATCATCCTTTACTCCCAATATGTACTCATTGATACAATCTAAAATGTATTTCAAGTGGATATGAATAGTCTATTTGTTGAGAAATCATAATTGGTACGCCCTCTTAAATCTTTCAAATGTAAATAGGCATTGCATTTTTGAAGAAATCGTAATTGGCGTGATCTCTCTTTCTCCCTCCCCCTTCTCATGTTATTTTTCCTCAACGGCGATGTCAACATCTCCCCTCAATCATATGATGAAGATTACCATTACATAAGTAAATAGACACATATATTATTTGCAATACTAAATTTAAACAGTATAGAAATGACATTTTACACAAATTCAAACTTCAAGTCACAAAATAGTTTATCTAACACATCGGAGAATAACATCAATTCGTTAGTCATGACAACAAAACCTTTCCTCACAGTTCAATTTACATGGCGCCATATTTTGAAACGCTTTTTTTGTTATAAATTCCTAAAAACCGATAAAATGTTCTTTTTTCCTTAAAGATGCGAAAATCAGATCCACAGAGAGACTGAATATGCACTGTCAGTAACAAGGCTTGAATTAATTAAAAGAAACGACAACGAAAGTTTGTCTATCAACTAAAAAAGATCACCTCAATTATAACAAAAATCACCGATTTAAAGGATAGGTTAATTGAACAAAAAATTCCGCCAAAGCTTTAATGAAAAACTTTAACTGGTTTAATGTTACCTGCTAGTTCAGCAGTTTTTTGAGCTTGAAACAATATCATCTCATTTCAACACGATTCGTATTTTTTTCATTCTGTCAAGGAAAGAAAAACAAGTTCGTTGAAGCTTTTATCCCAGAGAAATGTACATTTTTGCTGATAGTCTAACTTTAGATCTTCTACACGAAACGCGAACCAAAATCGATTTCTAGTTTATTCTCTAAATAACGACGAAATGTGAGAAAAGAGTGCTATGAAGTTTTAAGAGTGGAATATTTCTTAACGCATTATTTAACTCTCATGCATTGATTATGAAAATTTAATTCATTTTCTTTATAATAATGCAAATTTCCCTTTCTGTTATTTTTTAGAAAATCAAAATATATAAAGCTAAAATAAATAAAGAAAAGAAAAAATTTAAAAAATTAAAAAAAAAAAACTACCTCAAACAAAAAATAGTAAAATCAGGACTTTATGCCATACCGAAAATTTAAATTAGAATATAATAGTTCACTGCAATAAGTAAGGTTGTTTCACAACTTTAAAGATGTTGCAGCTCATTAACTTTAATACGTAAATGTTCTTCACTTTCCGACATCTATTCTTTTATGCGAATACAGTTCTGACGAACGCAAAAAGATTATGTGGAGCAGTTTATTCTTTGTCTAAGGTATGTACTGGGCTCCTAAGGGAAAAAGACGAATCTCGAAGAGGTAAATTTTTGGATATGAGCATATGAAAAATGAGATTCGTTCACTTGCTACACTGTTAGAAATTTCATCATGAAATTACGGTTAAATAGCCGGCAGCAGTCTGTCCATCTAATTCACCGTTACATTTACGGTTTGGAACATTTTTGTATCTTTACGGGATCTAAACCATTTTCAATTAGCTTGGTTAAAAAGCCGTAAATACAAAAGTCTACGGTTCCATAACCATTTATAACTAGTATGGTTTCAAAACTGTAAGTGTAAGTTTACACGGTTTTTGAACCATTTACAAACAATACGATTAAAAGCTGGAAACAAAAAACTTCGCATTTTAAGAACCGCTTACAATTAATATGTTGCTTACTGTAAACATAAAAAAATACCGATCTGAAACCATTTCTAAGTAGCGTAGTCGAATAGTAGCACTTATGATAACAGGCTAAGGTAATTAACTATTTGCGTAGAATCTTCGAGGCGTAGAAACCATTCATAGCTATTATATTGTGGCAGACGACGAAGGGCGAGAACACGGTGGAGCAGGAGGTCTGCCGAAGACGAGGATAGAACCCCGGACCTCCACGGTGGAAAGTCAGCCCTTCCATGCTATGCCAAGAGGTACCTAAGGCCAGCAAAGAAGGCGGCTTATGAAGGCGTCGAATCGTACCGCCACAATATGTAAAAAAAAATTACTTTTGAATTTATTAGATTGAAACATTCAACCAGGGTTATAGTTGATGTCCAAGATTTTGAGAAGTTTATTTTATTCCGAGAAATATAAAAATGCAAAATCAAAAAATAATTAAATGGGTTATGTTTCCACAACCAGTTTTTACGACTATTACTAACTTCATATTAATTTCCCCCCTTCAGATAAAAAAGGAACTACACAATATTATGCGATGGAATTCTAATCTTCATACTTTCGTTCCACAACTAAGATGGACCCCCGATTCTTATTGACTACGAGACCTAGGTGGCGCTCTTAAATTACGGTTCCTTAAACGTTCTTTAGGAGAAACAGAGAATAAACGATTTTTTTTTTTTTTTTTTTTTTAATCAGCTGTTTGAGTACCATCTTTTTAATGGTTATTCGTCAATTGTAATTAAATATGGTAAAATAACAATGAAATAAATAGTTATATTACTATTTTTTGCGGAAATTCTTAACAGTGTAGGGAAATTAAAGAAATATTAAAAATCCAGTTGGAATAGTTACTTATCCACTAATACGAGATAAGTAACGACATTATGTAAGCTGAAAAGTCTATATATTCCAGATACACTCAGGTACTGAATACTCATAAAAAAATGACCTGCTACCATTAACGAGTCTTTAATTATAAGCTCATTGATTGTAAAATATGTCACTGACTGAGTGAACGAATGTTGAAACTTTCTTTTTGGGGAGTAAATGAGCGAGCGAATTCTGTCTTAAAAAAATAATAATTAAGTTTTGTAATCAAGCAGTAGAGATATAAGAAAGTTTATGACTGTAAAATGCGGCAAAATTTCATTCAATTAAACAGCATATTTAAAGACTTTAAAGACGTTTCAAAAGTCCTTTAAATTACTCCTCGTCCTTTTCCTCTGCATCAGTAACGTACTCTTATTAAAATATAGCTTTGACTTAGTAAACAGAGTCCATTTATATCCTATTCCTAGAAAGTCTATACTAGTGAATTTTTATTGAAAAAAATATGAAAATGGAGTTGTTTTGCTTCAGCTACGTGACTTTGAAAAAGTCTTATTTCGTAGAAACGGAGTTATTACTTCTTGGAAAACTTACATATTTTTATAACAAAGCCTATTATGAAAGAAATTATGAATTCTTTAAAAGACAAGTATGCAGAAAATTTTGCAGAATGTCGGTTTCTGAGATATTAAATTCCCGCGTTCTGAAACAATACATGCTTTCTGTCGAATAAATGAGCGTAATATATTTAAATTTGAAGCTGATCTTTCTTTTTTCTTTCTTCCTTTTGGGATGGGTGAGGAAAGAGCTATTATGGTAATGCAATCGTGATTTCTTTTAATATTGCTCTGTCGAGTCTTATGACAAATTATAACATCTATATAAATAAAAATGTAAGTGTTCGTTTGTGCAAGCCGCAAATCTCCGAAAGTACTTGACCGATTGGTTTGAAATTTTGCCAGTTAACAGAGTGATTCAAGCGGATGGTTTATAGACCCGTTAGAAAAAAAATCCGACAGGTAGTTCCTTTTTTACACCAATTTAAGGCAAAATTTCTACATTAATTTCCCATTATGGGGGTGAAGAAAACCTTGCACATATTAATATAATATATCGATCGAAAGCGCTGATTTTTCTGCATAAAATGGAATTTGTTCGAAGTTTCTAAGTCAAAAAGAACGCCAGTTATAAGCTTTTTAGTTCGATTTCTTAAGGCTTACCTTGATCCAAAAATAATAATTAGCAGTTTCCTCAACACCGGGTAACATAAGCTATGTAAATAAAAATGTAAGTGTGTGTTTGTTCATACAAGGCTGAACGTGATCCAGTTTACGGTTACGATCAAGTTCAGCCTTAGTTCCTAACCTCAAATCTCCGTAAATACTTCGATTGCTTTGAAATTTTATCAAAACATGTGTTTTAATATATCGCTTTTAATTTATTTCAACTTTGATTTAAATATTTCTGTTTTTAATGTTTTATTAAGGACAATGAGCCACTGCAACTATTGGCAGGGTACAGCTATTTTCATTTTGATTTAATAATTTTTTCTGTTTGTATTGAAGTATTTGTTAGTATTTTTGCACTCGAAGATTAAGGGGAACTTTAAAACAAAGACTACTTATTTTGAATAGAAACAGTTTAATTCAGCTGTTTTCATTTTGATTTAAATTTTTTTTAACCGACTTAACAAAGGAAGGAGGTTATACACTCATATTGTATGTATGTCGTTTTTTTTTTTTTTTTTTACCATATTCGATTTTGATTATTTTTTCTTTGATCGATAGAGGGTCAAATATCGCACATCAGTTTGACTACATCTGTTTTTTTTAGAAAAAACGTTGTGGGTGAAAAATATGTAATTTTTCATTTTAATTGGAAAGGCTAGGCTCGATTTGTCTTTGTTGGGAAAGTTGTTAATGAAAATGAAACTCATTGTTACATTAAACGCAATTATAACAAGAAATAGACTGAAGGCTTCTCTGAAGAAGAAATTAAAGCCAATCAGTTTGCTTGCTCCAGTGACCCTTTAAAATCGGTTTTAAAACGAAATTTATCTTACAAACGGTTAGTTTTTAGTGTCATTCCCCCAAATGTTTCCCCTTTGATATGTATGTCTTAAAAATAGAGTATTTATATAAAAATGTATTTACACTAAAAATAATAAAATAAAATAATTTTTGGAAAAAATAGAACCGACTTCAAACTATAAATTGCGCTGAAAAGTAAAAAATAACATTATTCTTTAAACAACTTCGATACGACTTTTAAATATAATTCTTGAAGTCGGTGCAAAATTATAATGGATTTCGATGCATGATTCCTTTTGTAACTATGAACCAATTACAAATACAAATAGCGTAGAGTTTGCAACAGTTTCAGTGTAAAATAACGCATGATGTAATTATAATTAGACTGTCATAATTTTGCACCGACTTCAAAAATTATATTTAAAAGTCGTATCGAAGTTGTTTAAAGAATAATGTTATTTTTTACTTTTCAGCACAATTTATAGTTTATAGTCGGTTCTATTTTCTCCAAAAATTATTTTATTCCTTTTTCCGTTTGTATTGAAGTATTTGTTAGTATTTTTGCACTCAAAGATTAAATGGAACTTTAAAACAAAGATTACTTATTTTGAATTTCAACAGTTTCATTTAGCTATTTTCATTCTGATGTTAAAATTTTGAAGTATTTTTTAAATATATTTGAACTTGACGATTAAGGGAACTTTAAAACGTGTGCTAACACACCTTTTAAAGGGGCACTTAACACACCCATTAAAGGGGTGTTTGTGTTTCTTCTGTTTGTATAAGGCTTATGTTGGAATTTTTCAATGTGCTGAGCCAGACAATATCAAAATATTCACCGAGAATGGAACAAAAAAAAAAAAAAAAATGCCCGCAAGCATTGTGAAAAAAAATAAAGCTCAAGACCAATCAATCAAAGTGAGCAGTTTAGATTTTCTCATGTGTACAGTTATAAATTGCGTGTTCTAGAATGGGTAAACCAGACAATCTATATTTTCAGACAATGAAACAACAAGCATTGTCAAATGAAACATATATGTGCTTTTTCTTGCTTTTCCATCGAACCATACTGAGCCACAGCAACGCATGGCCGGGTACAGCTAGTTATTAAATATAATGTTATAGTGCAACTATAAAATTTGCGAGTTTTTTAGTGTAATAATTTACATTCTGAGCAACGAACTGAAGATTTTTGTCGTTATTGTTTTGTCAGAGCAATAAATTGTTTGATTAAACCATAAAAAGCGTCTTGTTTAAGAAATTGTAATTTGATGTCCTACTGTTTGAATTTTTTTTATTTCTAATGAGCTGCTGTTGACTTCTGCCAATTACAGACATATTGCTCTCTCCAGAGATTGGTACCATGTCTTTAAGGGGCACCACAATGAGTGTGGTTCCATCGCCGCAAGAGAACTTTGACATCCAGTTTTTCCACCTGAAAGGGCGAGAGCCAGGAGTCTGTTGATGCGAAATTGCACTAGGAATTTTCTTTAGCAGAGAGCATCCAAGCCAAATGTCTACTCACGGGATCTTTTACATGCCGCATAATAGAACGACATGGGCACAGACGATTTTCTGCATCTTCCACCGACACTGCTAGGCTTGATCCTCTGACCCACCATGCCGGCACGGCTCGAAAATAGTATACAGCACATTATTTCAATACATTTAAGTTTGAACAATAATAAAAATCACAAAAAAGAAAGAAATGACTTTACATGGATGGCAGCAAAAGTAACCTTTTTCTCCTTTCGACCCGCTTCTGAAATCCCAAAGAAAAAGGGAACCCCTTCTGTAGTCGTTAGTAACGGAGGAAGACAGCAATTTCCTATCGCAATTGTTTTGAAATGATACACAATATAATCAGTTCATAAGAAGAAATGAAATATGTTTTATATAAAACAGCGAAGCATAAGTACAATATAGAATAAAGCCATTAGAGTCCGACTACTTTTTTTAACGTCTTTTTTCCCCCGTAAAAGTAAAAAAAAAAAACAGTGAAAGAAGGCTTAATGTATCGTGATACATCGTTAAAGATAAAGAAAAATAAAAAAATTGTGAAGTAAATAAACAAACCCTGCAAAATAACAAAAATGAAAGTAGGGTTTTGAGATGGAGAAAATGTGTGTCTGTCGGTCGGTCTATCTCTCAGACACCTCCCCCCCCCCCCCCCAATAACTAAAATTGCCCGATTTGAAAGATTTTTTTTTTCATTCGAAACATCTCGGCAAGATTATCTCATTTCAATATTTTATTTTGACTTGAGCAATTTTTTGTTTACTTTTGAACAGTTCAAAAAAATGTAATAGTAGTGCTAATGGGGAAATGCAAAGCAAATTATATAAACCCAGGACATAAAATCCAATTTCAATTAGGATCGTATAACGTAAAACGTGTACACATACAAAGTTCATCCAGAACTGAACGAGTCTATTTTCTCACGAAATTGTTGGATCTGAATTTTTAAGGATATTTCTGAATGAGTGAAAGAGTGGATAAATAAATGAGTGAACAAATGAAAAAATAAATGAATTGAATGAATTTTAACATGAATGAGTGAATGATTGAATAAATAAAGGAATGATTGAAGGATTGAATAAATATGTATTAACTGTTAAAAAGGTATAAAGTAATTAAGAGCTAAAGCTAAATTAGCAAGAGAGAGAAATAGCTAGGGATCATTCATAAATGACGTCACGCTTCAAGGTGGTTAGTTGGGTTCGTGAAATTATGACAAAGTGTGACAAGGGGATGGGAGGGGGTAACAAGAAATGTGACATCATGCATTGTGCAACATAGCGTGACATGTGACAAAGGGGAGAGGGGGGTCCGCTGAAGTGTGACATATTGTGACAAAGGGGGAGGGGGTCAAATATTTGGGAAAACAGGTGACATTATTTATGAAAGGCCCCTTAGATTATAAATTTGAAGTTGGATTAAACGGGAAAGTAGGCTCGTATAGTTCTAGACAAAACTTCTTTTTTTTTCAGGACAGTCTAGTTCTGTGATTTTTTTAAAATTTACTTATTATTTTTCTTTTCTTGTTTTTATCTCAAACATTTATTACTTTTTAAAAATGGAAACGCGCATGATAAGAATCCGTACAATCGTAAATGATGGAATCGGCGTACATTAAGAACACTTAGACTTTATACTTATACTTTATATATTTATTGCATTTATAGAGCTTAGATTAGTTTATTTTCCCAATGAACATAAGAGATAGTATGTATTTTTTTCATCTAAATAGATGATCTATGGATAATCCGCGGATAATTATTTTTATTTTGTTCAGTTTTACTATATTTTTTTTTCATCTTAAATCTAGTGGATTTTTGTAGTCTAAGGGGAGAAACCATCAATGCTGTTACTGCTATTTATAAATTTAATTATCGTTAGCACTCTTGATAATAATATAATAACTTATTTATTTTAATAGTCTGTTATATTCATATGATTTTCGCATAGCAATGTTAAAAAACTTTATATTAGTTGGAATGATGAATTGGAATACTGATATTTTGCTTATCGTTCGTAATTGGCAGGGGAAAATGATTTGTAATTTGCGAGATTTTTTTATTATTATTATTTTTTTTTTTTGTAAAAGTAAATGTTGTGTGTGCGTGAAACGAGTGAAATAACAGAACTTTCTTTTTATTTTCTTTTTTTACTAAAAATACTAAGCAGACAAAACGTAACTTGTTTTAGATATTTAGGTACTTTAATTTTTTTAACTCATGAAAAAAAAGTTTTCATTTTAAAATTGTTTCGAAATTTATTCATGAAAAGAGTGCATGATAGTTAAATACATTTGTCTCGTACTTACGTCTTAAAGCAGTGAAATCGTCAGATTTTAAAAATAAAATAACTGTTTGGAATGTTGCTCTTGCAGTAAGTAAGAATGAATAAACATAGAACAATGTAACTTACAACATTTATTGGAAAGGATAACATTTATATACATTTACACATCGATAACTTATATTGAAAACGTTGTCAACAAAACATGATTAAAAATGCTGAAGTATGTACAAAATTCTCCAATGAGAGGATAAAAATATATAACACAAAATATCCAGTATTCATTTTCAATTCACAGTATATTACTATTATAATGTTCGATGTGTGCCTCCTTAAGGTAATTTTAATTAATTTCAAATTAAAAATTGACATTCAAAACCGAAACCTTTACGAAAATACTTTAAAACAAATAGTTTACGAATTATTAAATTTTTAGCAAATCCAGATCATTCATTCCGTACGGCTTTTGTATATCAAGGCATCTGGATACTTTTTTTCTCATCATATAATATGTATATATATGTATATAAATAAATTTTTAGTGCTTCTCCGAAGCATCAATGAGAGAGACGAAGCATATTTTTTCATCAGATGACAGTGGTGCATAAACGATTTGTGAGAATTTATGTTGCTCTTTGGCTTAAAGTAATTGAGGGAAATCAAAATGCAGTAAACTATCTTTACATTCTTCTTATTATTATTATTGATATCTAGTATCTGAAAAAAAACTAAAATTTGAGAACTTGTTAATAACAGGAAATATATAAATACATATTTTTCTTTTTTGCCATATATTGGCAAATGCATTGGTGGGAAACTAAGATATATATATATATAAATCATCTCATTTTCTTGAATATTTATTTTCAATTGATTGCATATATAATTAATGTAAGAAACAGTCAAAGAAACATTTTAAAGATGCATTGATGCTTTTATCTTTTACGACTATAAATATGATATTCGCAAACATTACTTAAATTCTTTTTATTCAGTAAAAATACAGCCTTCAAATAATAATAATTTAACTTTGTGCCAAGTAAACTGTAATAGAAATAAAATTTCACGTTAATTTAAAGCACAAATGAGCATTAAAACGCAGACATATGTTTCGGGATTCCAAGCAATGCCGAAACATATGTCTGCGTTTTAATGCTCATTTGTGCTTTAAATTAACGTGAAATTTTATTTCTATTACAGCCTTCAAATAGTTATATATATTTATTTCATGCTATTCATTATTTAATATGAATATAAACATGGACATATGACGTTCTCCATGTAAAATCTGTGAAGACCATTTCATTAGTAGTTCTTTTTTGCTCAATCGTTTTAAATATGTTGCTATGGCTTCCGATCCCATACTCCCGACAAATATAAAGCCAAATTTTCAGAAAAGTGAAATGCGTAATTTGTTAATGTGTTAGTTTCTTTTTCCTGTTAAATAATTTCCAATAAATATGTCAGTATATTATTATTATTTTAACCTACTGACAAATTATGAAATGTTCAGGAAATTAAAAAATATTAGGTTGAATGTACCTTCATACGTTTTTTAATGTAGTCAAAGCAGATAAGCTATCAAAACTGCAAGATTATGATGATTGTACCAATCACAGACCATCCTACCCTTTAACCCCCCCCCCCCCCATCATTTATCTCCATAGTTCGACAAACCCTTATCAGCATCAACGTTTATTAAGCTCATCACAGGTTAATGCATTTAACAATCAAATGATTTAGATCAAGTAAGCAAATCTTAATTCCTCTTTCAACCTCTCGAAAAGTATCCCTGCATTTTGATATATATTTTTTTCGCAAACTCAGTTTTGTTGTGTATTTCTAAAAAATTGAAACAGCTATCACAACAACATTCACATTTTCGCTTGTAAAATATGCTATATAAACGTAATTTGATGAAATCAAAACGAAACGTTTTAAATAATTCAATTAAAATCTTAATGGATAAACCTTGTCCAATGTACTTATGTGTGGGACAAATTGTATAACATACTTATATTAATAACTTAAACCTCACCTATATCTTCTAATTTGTGACAACCCGCTAAGCTTTTACAGATACTTTATCTTGGCGTAGAGAGACATAAATCTTGACAAGTTTATAGTTCATTGTTTTCACAAATTACAGCTACTAATTGCTTTCTATTTTGTTTCTTTTTTTTCTATTAGGTTTATTTTATCGATTTGGTTTTCCAACTCCTTCCCCATTCACCCCAACATTAACAAACTTTGTCCCCATAACCAGAAGGAAATATTTAATTACTGTACTTTTACTTCCATTTGTCAAACGTATAATTCAAATAATTGAGCTATTATTAGATTTTTTCCCCTTTCAAAAACTGCGCTATTTTTCGGGGATTTTTTTTAAAAATTAAAATTACATTTCAAAATTTAATTTGAATTTATAGATGTATTTCTTTCAAAACTATAAATATGAGTTGTAAGTTTTTTTGAACGTTGGCATAAAGAAAATTAATTTAAAAGTTTTGATTTATTTTATTCATATTTTTCAATGAAAGGAAAATACGGTGCTACTTGAAGAGTTTTTGTTTTTATATGAAATATTAAAAAAATTTGACCTTTGGCTGTAAGTATTGTAACATTCAATGTATTTTTGAAGTGTATAAGTACAAGAAAACATTCCACACAGTAGGGCACAATGAATATTTTCAAAAACAAGCTCGAGTTTACGTGTAGATAAGAGAGCTCTTTCTAAAATGAGTGAAGAAAAGCTCGATAAACGTTTTTTGCAATAATCTTTTCGCAACCGGTAAGGTTTCACATTCACACCTGTACATATGTTCACATCTGGTTAATTCCATACAAGACTGATATGGTAAAATCCTTTCTTTTTTAATTCATGTACTAAACATTAAAATAATGTGATAAAGTTATGTGTGCTTACACATCTTCATAACTACTTTAATAATAGAGGAAGAACTTTAGTGTAATAAATAAAACTTAGAATTATTATGTGAAAACATGCTGCGAGATCCATTGCCATTATTTCTTATGTCTGTCATGGCATGTTATTTCAGAAGAACTCAACTTTATTTCTTAGGCTGAAATTCTTCCATTATTTTTAAAGTAGCCATTAAGATGCGAAGAATCACTGCAAAGAAAATCCTCTTCGACTGTACCTGCCAGACTGTGCTTATCAGTAGTATAAATGGAAGTGAAGCACCCAGTTGTTGCTGAACCACCGAACTATTTGGATTGCATACATGCTCAAGGCTGGCATGGCTTATGAGTTGGCTCAAATACATATCAATTTAAATGGCGTAAATGGAGCTTTATTTTAAAAGATTTTAACTTCATTTAACATATTTTTTAAATCACAACAAATGTTATTAAGCTATTTTAATATTTAGTACATGAAATGAAACAAAAAAGAAACTGTGACAAGATTTTTTTGTCATTTTTTTATGTGTCTTTGTCAAACACATAACAAAAGACACGTGGAATCAACCATATAAATCACATCTATATGCTATACGAAAGTTTCATTATGTTTATTAAGCAACGTGTTTGTGGTTTTAGGGGTAAATTCTTTTCCTTCCTGGTGGTGACAACATTGCAGACTTCTACCTTCAGCATTCATAATTAGATCTTTCATTGAAATATTTGCCGCTGTTTCTGGGGAAGATAGCAAAGAAGGTATCTGCTTTGGTGCTCCCGCACGCGCCATCTGTTTAGTAATATCATTTGAATTTGCGGTTTCATGGCATTTATTAGTTTCCTTCTTTTCTTCGTTTCTTTCTGAGAACGTGACTAGGGAGGACCGGTTGACTTCTCTTTCTTCGACTGGAGAAAGTTTCTCTTGAGTATTTGAGGCGACTGAAGAACCGAGAAGACTCTGTTGTCGGCAGTGAGCAAAAACCGAAGCATCAGCGGCGAAAGACTGTTTGGACACGCGAGTCGAAAACTCTTTCTCCAAATGCAGTGTGTCATGGCGGTGATGAGTTGGTTGACTTGTAAGAGTAATACTGCCATTACTCGTTTTCCTTCCCATAAAGCATCGCAAAGTGGACATAAAAGCTCCACGATATTTTGAAGACATTGATGTGTAAAGAATTGGATTTATTGTGGAGCTTATGTAGTAGAAGCAGCCTGGAAAAGAAAAGGAGATTTTTGGGCTTTTCTTTCCTAAAATCCCTACAAGAACAGTCACATTGCATGTCACATTTCCCTATCATGGTAATCCATTTTTTTAATAGGCGTTAAAATAATCTCGGTTGAACTAAATGCCTCTAAACATATGTGACGTACACGATAGTGTCTCTATAATAACCTTATATTAATGTTTTATAAACAGTGATTTAACGTAATGCTTAGTCATTACAAGTGCTTGGATTATGTGCAAATGCATATGTGCATATACATTTACATATTGTTTGCTTCTTTTGGCGTTAATGCAATAAATGCATACAAACTGCAACAATATGTAAGTAATTTACAATAAATTAATATTGCTGTATGTTTTTCACTTCCTTTTTCCTCACACGGTGAATTCATGCGTCTTTCTACCGGAATTTCACGGGACAGTGTTATGTGCTTCAAATTGTGACCATTATGTTGATGATCCCGATTGAAGGAACGGAATTTGATTCATTGTAGGAAAAGCATTTTGATTTTTATGAAATGAATGGACATTAAATGAGAAAAGACCATACCTAATAACAGAAAACTGTGAAGAACATTTTGAGTAATTTATTGAAATAAAACTATTGTAATAAAAATGTGCCTATCAGTTTCTGTGTGGCTGATATTTTTATAGTCGTATTAACGAAATCTGAAAAGTAACAATTTATAGAGCACTCATGTTTTTTTTCTTCAGATGTGACAGATTTTCTCCAGATGTGTAAAAAAATCTGTTAATGCATCATTTTTAATGCAAATTTTTGGTGTTTTAGCGAATATTTCCCTAGATATTTTAAATTATTTTTTGTGCATATGATTCGGGCTCTAAATAATTACTAAAATAGAAGCATTTATGTACTTATGAATGTTTTTAAAATATCCTTTAACATCATAATAATTCAATGATTGCGCATCAAAATGAAAATTGGTGTTTTCTTGTGATAAGAAAATGAATATACAGATCTTTTTATTAATTTTCATTTCTTGGGAAGACCATTTTTTACTGGTGTGCAATATGTACTAAGAAATCAATGGTGCACTCACATTGATGTATTCATACTATAATCATCACAAAACTGCAAAAAGATACCGCAAAGAATAGTGCGTAATATTTTACGTACTCTGATTGGAATAATTCATTTCTGCGCTAAATAATAAAAACCTATAACAGTTACCTGCAGCATAATATAATATTTCGTTAGCTCTTCTTAATTGCGTTGTCCAGTCTTCGGGTGCGACATAAACTGCTAATAGGCGTTGAGCGTGAAAAGGTGCCCAACAAATGAAGAAAGCAACGACAACTGCAACTAAAGAACATATTCTTAGTATCATATAATGATTTCATATGCGCCATTAACTATTCAGTATTAAAAATTCTAATGAGACATTAAATTTTACGATTTGAAATGATTTGGGTGCTATTCATAGGCATTTTATCCAGTTACACCTTGCGCCTTTGAAACTGTTTCATTTAAAATTGACTCTTTTTAGTTTTAGTTTCACCCCCTGTGAAAAGCAATAACAGAAAATATTTTACCGAAGTTTACACATGTGCCTCACCACTCATAATAAATATTACTTTATTGTGTGAAATGGATGTGCGCAATGTGCAACAGCTGTCGCTTTTACCATGTCAAGAGATTCTATTTATTTTTCCCTCCTGAGGTAGCTTTCCATTTGTAGAAATCACAAAGGGTATAACCTTCTAATAAACCCAAATTTATCACGTCAACTTAAATTTCAGGGGAATGAGATTCATAGTTCGTGTTGACAGGTAATTATAGATGTCAAGTATATTTACAGCAGTGTGTGGGAGTGTTAGTACCTGTAAAGGTACTTAATATCTTCAACTATCATTTTAAAACAATGTATGAATATCATTGCCTTGAAATTTAAACTAGTTAAAGTCGGGTATATGGTGTGTGTGTGTATGATTATTATTACATTTTATCTTGTTATTTAATAGTGGTACTCAGACTAAACTTTGGTTAGAGAGACACATTTAAAAGATATTATAAAATTAGACTCATGAAAATATTATATAAAACCTAATCTATTTGTTTCATGAATTATTAACAAGGAAGTTCCTCTTCTGAAAGATATTTTTGCCTAAATATTCAAAAAATATTTAAGTAAAATAATAAAAGTCAATGGACGTGCGCGTGCCATTCGCTTTTGAACACACTCTGAGTACACAGTGTGCTTGATGTAAAATTAGTAGTCTTGAAGTAAGTTTGGCATTGATGTAAAATTAGTAAGGTCATAGCTATACCATTGCCACATTGCTCTGTTTAAGTAATAACAGTTTTTGTTTTAATTGCAAAAGCACTTGATTATACATAATCCACTCTCATGCACCACAGGTGCATAAGATTGGAGGAAAAGGAAGCATAATGAAATCACACAAAATTAAATCAGTAACAATAAAAAAGAAATGAACAATAACTCAAAATAGTATCAATATCGAAACTATATGATTACAAGCCAAATTTAATTGGTGGTTGATGTTTTCACCGTCTTCCTGGCTTGCCAATATCTATTGTATATACATTCTCCAGTCAATGACGGACAACTCAACAATTGGTTCCTGTGGAAACACAAGTATAAAACTTGTTGCCAAAGAACTATTGGCGCCCCGTCACGACCGGGGCGCGTATAGGGGGAACAGCTCTTCGCTAGTTTCCCACAACTTTCTAGCGCAAAACGCGCAGTAACACATCTTACACTTTTAGTTGTCAACTTTCTTTGATCTTTACCGACACACCGCGGGAAACCAAAATTTTGTGGAAGATTTGTCTCTCTAGAAGTGGAAGACAGAAAAAGTTGCTGTATTTTGTGGAAAAGAAACAAATTGTGGAAAACTTAGCGGAAGACTTTGGTGTAAACGCACCTTAAAGATTAAAGAAAGTTAACAACTAAAAGTGGAAGATTTGTTGCTGCGCGCTTTGCGCTAGCAACTTGTAGGAAACTAGTGGAGAACTGTTCCCCCACCACGCGCCCCGGACGTGATGGGGCGCCAATTTTTTGGCAACAAGTTTTCCGCTTGTTGCTCTAAATTTGAGAAGACCAACTTTTAGTTTTCTACAAAAAATATTCCTATCGTTGCTCTATAACTTGAGAAGAGCAACTTTTAGTTGTCAAGTTTGGTGTAAACGCGGCTACAAGTACATTTCGCATTGGAGTTAAGTTCCACCAACGTTTTCTGTACTTCACGCTCCTAACCTAGGACACTGGTACTCAACTTTTTCTCTTTCTTTTTTCCCCTCGGGCTGCACACACATGAGAAATCTTTCACGTGCATGGAGAAGAAAAAAGTAATGATACTTAATGAAAACGTATGTTTCTTTCATGAACTCACCGAACTCTTCTAACAATCATTCTTTGACTAAATCAAATCAAACAGCTATTACTTGCGAAAAGATAAAAAAAGTGCTTTCTTAGGTGAACCTGTGAAAAAATATTTCGACTGGTGTTTTTTTTTTTTTTTTTTGGCTGCTTTTACCGAACTACTCACGAGCCCGTTCAATGAAGCGTAAGTTAAACACCTGCGTTCTAAAACTCTCACAAACATGTCTGGAGTTGTTAGTTTAGATTCATACCCTCAAAAATGCACGAAACTAGGACAACCAACCCCAGTCTTGTCCAGTGTGACTTTTTACACTTACTTAGCATTTTGTTGACAGACCTCCGGATCTCCAACTTTCTCTGCTCTACCTCATTCTCAACTTTCTTTCCTGACTTCCTGGACTCTGAGTTCTCACAAGCCATTGCCGCGAATTTATTTCTTCTTAACTTTAAAGATATTTTAATATAGAGAATGAGAATAAGAGTAAGTGGAAAAAAGAAAAATATGAACGTTGCAGCTTGAAGCAATGGTCTGGTTATGTGTTGGATTTGCATTGGCAAACCGCAGTACGCTGACTCTTTTAAGTAGTTTCCAGAGCCTATTGAGATAAAACAAAAATGTTTACTCACACATATAGAAAATTTTTTTTTACGTATGTATATATTTTAACGCTATACTTACATCGAAGCGCAGAAAAAAAAATGCGTTAAAGTGCTTGCATATATGTAATGTATTGAAAAGGGTTGATTAGAGTTTGTTATTTTAAATAATATTTCTTTTTCTAAACGGGTATTTTTGAAATACAAATTGGTTGTAAAGTTACCGTGTTTATACTACGTAGAGTTCGTTCTAAAAAAGCGTAGGAGAATGAAACTTGATACATAGTTTATATGGACTAGTGAGAAAAGAGGCTTAAATAAGAAAAAAATAGCGCACATTTTTACCACCAGGTGTGGGCACCTGACTACTCTATCCATTGTAGTCTTTATGTTGCAACTTCTTCATGATAAAAGACGCTATAACACGATTTGAACATGTGATTGACGCAAAATGGAATGCACATTCAAACAAATTATGTTTTGTGCGAATGCACAATGTTTAATTATGTTTTGTGTTAGTTATTAATAGGTTTTGCTCTCTATTATTTGTGTTTCATAAGCACCCTTCTGAACTGGTGCTAAAAATTTGAACTAGTTTTTTTAATGATGGAGATTCTTCCCTCCGTGGTTTTTTCCAACGTACATACCAAAATTCAATGATATACTTCCATTAGATAGAGCTCTAAGTAGGAAAAAACAGAATACAGGGGAACCCGGGAATTCGTCCGCCTCGCTATTCGCACAATTCGCTATTCGTCCAAATTGTTCAAATAAAATTAACTCGCCATTCATACTTGTCCCGCGATTCGTAACCCCGCGCTAGGGGGCCAGCTGGGTTGCCAGTTTGGCTTTTTTTTAAGAAAAAAAATCAAGAAATTATGCTCATTTTGAACTCGTCTGTAAATAATTTGTTTGGCGTTTTGGATTTTTTTTTTTAAAGTTTAATGCTTTTGAGATTTGACTGACAATTTTAACTTTAAGGGGGCAGCAAGAGGAAGTGGTTAAAGAACTTTCTTCTTCAGAGGAAGAAAGTAGTGAGGAAAGCATTTCCTATGCAGAAATTAAAGAGCTGTGTTACCCCTGCGAGGAAACAGTAAGAGTGGTGGAAAAATGGCATCCCAACACTGCTGTGATCAACAGCATTAACCTTTTCAACGACAATGTTATTGACTATTTTAGAAAAATTCTCAACAATCTTCAAAGGCAGACAACACTGGGCAGGTTTTTAGAGAAAGGAACCCAAGATGCTTCTAGGTGCAAAAAGGCAGAAAAAAGAAAGAACAGCAGAAAGGGAGAGAACACCTGAAGGGATGTTACTTGATGTTTTTATGGAAGGGGGACTCCTCTTCCAACCATTTCTCTTATTCTTCTCAATATTCCACTTATGCCATCAGCTCACTTCAGAACAAGCAAAAAATAATTCGCCATTCGTACAACTAGCCCTTCGAACTGCCTCCTGGAACGAATTGTGTACGAATAGCGGGGTTCCACTGTAGCTGTAACTATTACCATCCTGAGTCACTGGAATAAGTAGGTATCTAAAAGGAACTGAAAACCATTTTTCAAAGCAAAGAAGACTTTTACATTATTTACTTAAATACATTTTCGAACGGACTTTGTCATAATTATGTATAATCAATCATGTAACTCGTAACTACTAACCTATTGGATAATCTATGTAATTAATTTGAGTGTAGTAAGCAAAAGGAATAGCACATAGACAAGAGAGTAACCAGACAGCAGTTATAAACTTGATGGCTCTCCGCAATGTTGGCATTTTTTGTAGAAAAAGTGGATGGCATATGGCAATGTAGCGTTCGATTGTGAAAGCTACAATTGTGAGGACTGATGCATATCCGGTCATTTCTGCGATGAAAGCCCGCATCTTGCACACTGGTTCGCCAAGACCCCATGGATACTGCTGCCAATATACTTTTAGATCGTTGGGTAACCCTATTTGAAAAATAACGAAGTTAATGACTACAGTATAAAAATTAAAACAAAAACATGTAATTAAAAAAACACAGTATATTGAAATTTAAGTCCTTCACTCTAAAAGAAACTAATTGTCTTATTTTTCAATTGTTGCGGAACAAAACAACAAAAGACAAAAGCTATTACTATTTACAAGGAAAATGAAAAGTTGCACTGAGTCGATTGCATTAATAAAAGGTGCAATTGTATCCAAAATGAAGTTGGCTGCTATATTGGAAGTACGAAACTTTTTTTAAACAAAAATTAGGTAAAGATATATTTTTCTATAGTAAACCCAATACGTGGTCTTCTAGAGTAAAGGGTTCAACAAATTTAAGTGTTAGAAATCGATATTTACGTAAGGGTAAAGATCTTCCTTTAAAAATACTCTGAACAATAAAATTCAAATCCAAAGCGTTGTTATAAATACCATGCATTGTTACAATCTTTGCATCCAATGCTTTATCTTAATGCTTACCGTGCATTTACAAAAGCAAAATTAAATGAATTTAATGTGCATTCAATTAATGAATGCAATTCGCATTCATTAATTGATTGCATTGTATTTCTTAAATTTGTCCTTAATACTCTTAGGCCAAGATAGTTTTAAATGTTGTAATACGAAATTCTATCAAATGTAAATTTAGGAGGAAATGAACATAATATACAATAAATATGTTGAGGCCAAATGCGTGTAGTAAATTTTGGGGAAACTATTGTGTCATACAATATTACAATACCGCATTCAAATCTAGAGATGCGAGTTTTTTATACATAGAGAGAAAATTCATTTTACTGATTAAATTGACCAATTTATTCTTTTTTCAAATTAATTATGTATTTTCATAAGCTACTTTTGTGCTAATAACATACACTTATTTGTTGCTTTGAATTGAAAATGTTTAATAGAAATGGAAAAGAAAAACACTTTACACTTGACTGCTTCTTTTAGGTCTACGGGAATCTCAGGTCTTTGTCCTCATCTGTCATCTACCGTTTTACGTTTTTTGAAGTTCTTTGGTTAAATTTTTTATATAAAGTTGATTCCAACATTTAAGTGAAGCATTTCTTTTACAACGGGAAAACTAATAAATTCTGTTCCTAAGGAGAAACTGCCAACAGCCACAACCAACTTCGCCACTTTGCTAGAACTGACGCCATAATCAGCAAATTTTCTTTCTTAACAACCCAATGTGTGTGCGCGATTCTCAAGGTGGGAGTTTCTAGTAAAGACACCATTCTCTCAACACTGTTATATATATATATATATATTCAAATAATGCAATAATGCTCACTTTTACAAACACTCTGGAACCCCAGAAAATGTTCCTGAAAGGAAAATTTTAGCTGATAATATTACACTGTTAAAATTTCTGGTTCAACCTTTCACCAAAAAAATAGTAAAATTTAGCTGCAACCAACATGTTGTGCTAAGTTGAACCACATTCATGGTGAAAATAAGCCATTCTAGTGGTCCAACTTAGAATCAAATTTTGGTTGCCGATAAATCCCCCCCCCCCTTTTTTTGGTGAAAGGTTTTTCTTTTTCTTTTTTTTTTGTTCTGCTTCTCAGGAGAAACGTCCAACAGCCAAAACCAACTTCGCCACTTTGCTGTAGAACTGACGCCATAATCAGAAAATATTCTTTCTTAACAACACAAATTACTCAATTTATCAAATTGAGTCTTTACGTTTTATACATTACTAGCTGTACCCGGCCACGCGTTGCTGTGGCTCGGTCTGGTTCGATGTAAAATCAAGAAAAAGCACATATTTCTAATATGTTTCATTTAACAATGCTTGTTGTTTCATTGTCTGAAAATATAGATTGTCTGGTTTACCAAATTCTAGAACACGCAATATATAATTGTACACATGAGAAGATCTAAACTGCTTAATTTGATTGATTGGTCTTGAGCTTTATGTTTTTTTCACAATGCTTGCGGGGAATGTTTTTTTGTTCCATTGTCTGTGAAGATTTTGATATTGACTGGCTCGGTACATTGAAAAATTCCAACATAAGCCTTAGGCAAACAAAAGAAACACAAACACAAAAATTCTAAATTAAAAAATTGCCGTTCAAAATAAATAATCTGTTTTAAAGTTTCCTTAATCGTTAAGTTCAAAAATATTTAAAAAATACTTCAATACAAACAGAAAAAACACAAAATTTTTAAATCAAAATGAAAATTGCTAAATTAAACTGTTGCCATTCAAAATAAGTAACCTTTGTTTTAAAGTTCCCCTTAAACTTCGAGTGCAAAAATACTTCAATACAAACAGAAAAAAATATTAAATCAAAATGAAAATAGCTGTACTCTGCCAATACTTGCAGTGGCTCATTCTCCTTAATAAAACATTAAAAAAACTAAATTATTGAATTAAAGTTGAAATAAATTAAAAGTGATATAAAAAACACATGTTCTGATACAATTTCAAAGCAATCGGTGAAGTACTTACGGAGATTTGAGGTTAGGAACCAAGTCTGAACTTGATCGTAACCGTAAACTGAATCAAGCTCAGCCTTGTATGAACAAGGCTGAACATATTTATTTATACATTTTTATTTATATAGCTTAAATTACCCGGAGTTGAGGATACTGCTAATTATTATTTTTGGATCAAGATAAGCCTTAAGAAATCAAACTAAAAAGCTTATAACTGGCGTTCTTATTGACTTAGAAACTTCGAACAAATTCCATCTTGTGCAGAAAAATCAGAGCTTTCGATCGATATATTATATTAATATGTGTAAGGTTTTTCTCACTCCCATATTGGGGAATTTAAGTGGAAATTTGCGTAAAATTGGAATTAAAAAAGGAACTACCTGTCGGATTCTTTTCTAACGGGTCTATAAACCTTCCTCTTGAATCACTCTGTCTATTGATGAAAACTACATTAAAATTTGTGAAGTATTTCGGGGATTTGAGGTTATGAACAAACGAACACTTACATTTTTATTTATATAGATTTAATACAGTAGCCTATAAAATTCAACTTTTTTCATGTGTTTTAAATTTTGATAATTGATTCGCGTGTATTTTTTAGCACTGATTCCGACAATGACCTTCATTTTGCCCACTCTCATAAAGATTTTTCAGAAATCGGAAATTTAAAAACTTGCCAGAAATAAAGAAAAATGTAAGGAGTTAAGGACTTATCTTAAGGAATTTAAGGACTTTAACAGTTTTTCCCTTATAAGTCACTCAGTTTTTATTTATACTCTCCAGTATTACATCTAAACATGATAAAGCTCTTGGCTCATTGACCCCCTTAACTTATTATAAATTGTTTTTTTTTTTTTAGTGAACTCTTAATTAATTCTAGTAAGTAATTTTATTTAGGTATGTCATTCCTCAAAAACTACTTTCCTTTTTAAAGGACCCTTGAGAACGAAGATTTGTGGGACATTTACAAATTTTACTCTATATACGGAACTTTCTTTTCGGATAGGTCACGTGGTCTGTTTCAGGATTTATATTTCATGGTCTCTCTAAGAAGCAAGTCTCGATGCAACATCCATCATCATAGGATGTCCTTGATACCTAATTTCCATTTCTTTCATTGTCCTGATATCTATTATCCATATATCCGTTAATGGCACACACTTTTTTCTGGGAAACAGTCCAGACGTAATTTTGGGATATAAATTTTTATGCTTACGGAAGTACACATTTTCGTAACTTTCAACAAGCTTCCAACAATTGATTTGAGGTTTGAAAATTTAAACAGAAAGTTGTTAATGCATCTTTAAAGACATCAAAATGTATTCCATATCGAATATAAAAGGAAATGAACGAAACAGAGATTGATTGCTTCAAAACATAGTTTGGCACATAGAAAAAAATCATAGTATTAATCAAGGTGGGTGAAGAAAGGGAAAAGTTTCTAAAAGCATTGCATAGCTCAAAAACATTATTTAAATAAAATTCATTTTAAACTTCACTCAAAAGAAATTTAGGTTCGTTTCGTGGCAATTTTTATTAAAAATTAATGAGATCAATGAGTCATCTGCCTTTTTCCTCAGACCTCTCATGTGTTCAAAAATAATAATGCATAGTAATAAGACAAAATTAACTAAATTATGAGGAAAAAAATTTTTTAAGTTTATTTTTATGTTGCAATTTAAAAAATTGTAATTTGTTTTATTATTTTTGTTTTTTATTTTATTCATTTACTAATTTATTTATTCATTTATTTGGTAATTTTGAAATTTGTGATTTGTGAAAATCACTTACAGGATGGGGGGGGGGGGGCGGAATGAAGGTCATGTCGGATTTAGCGGTAAAAAATGCATAAGAATTTTTTTTTCCGAAAACTAAAGCACAGAGTCATCCCAGCTTTGTGTAATTACCACAATGTTCAAATAATTTTCTTTGCATTCATTTTTGATTTATTATAATTTAAATTATATTATTAAAGTAAAATTACATTATTACTGACTTTAAGAAACTTTGCTGATCTTTCTGTGGTAGAGAATTATCATTTACTTTTGCATAAACCATTGTTGTTTACCTTATTATTTTCAAAATAAATTTCTTAGATAAAAAAGTGGATAGGAGGTTTTTTTAAAAGAGTTTATATAAACCTTAGATAATAGACAAAGTAATAGCTCTTTAAGTTAAAAATAAAGTGATTTTATGGAATACGAATCTTTCAAAGATTCATATAAAAATACATATAGACTGGTTCTGCACTGCTTGATCTTAATATTAATTGAATATTTTTTACCAGTTTCGTACACCTACCTTAATAATGGAGTTGCGTATGGTCATTAACCATTTGCAGACTTAGTACATTCCCCGAAAACCGGCATCCATTCTTTCAAGTAGCACCACTATTGGCGGATGTCATTACTTCTTGAGAATTTTGACGCTCAGTTTCCCCCTATATGGCGGCATCTGAGCTCTAATGATGCGAGACAAATGTAGGAAATCAGTTTAGCCGAGAGTATCCAAGCCAAGCCGAGACTCAAGGTTCCTTTAACATGCCGCATAATCATACGACATGGGCGCTGATAATTTTCTTCGTCTCGAAAATCCACCGACCTGGACCAGGTTTTATCCTGCGAACTTGGGAGTACTAAGCCAGTGCCTTACCACTACGCAACCCTGCCGGGGCAAGAGGAATTATTATTAGCTATATTTTGCATTTCTCCAACCAATGAAATCCGATAATGGAATTTGTTTCCATTGACGTCTTTGTAGTGCAATTATCCATTTACAGATTGTAATATTTCAGACAATGAACTAATGGACGCGTTTTCAGTATTTCAACTTAAGTACCCTAATGCACATTGATTAAATAAGCGTTGCATTTATACAAATTAAAGCAAAAATATTTCTATTTTCAGTTATGAACAAGAATTTCGCCAGAAACTTAAGATAGCAATTTTCTGCATTCCAGCATCAATTTTTGACATACTTTTACATATCTCTGTTACCTACCTCATCAGTTCTTTTACTCGATAAAAAATTTTATTTCAAAATAGGGAAATAAATTTATTGCAGAAGGCTTACTGTCAGCTGTAGAAAAACTATTAAAATCACCTTTAAGAGTCCTGTATTTTTCTTTTTTTTGTGCAAATTACAACTCTTAACATATTTTAATAGGAAATAGGAAATATTTAAGCAATGTGTTTCAGTGTGTATACAGGAACACATCTAAAATTGATCTGACATGTTCACCCACCAACTTAATAAGATTCTCGGAAATCCTTATGAAACAGAACTCTAGATAGATAATTTACAATTAACTATCTACAGTGCAACACTTTTGGGAATATAACTGAGACTCTTAGCATTAACTTTATCTCATGCATTCTTATTTAAAAACATTTTTTGGCGAAAGGAAAACATTACATCTCTTTAAGCTTCAATTCTTCTTGCCGTCGCCAAGAGTCATAATAATAAATAAACCGTGTACGTAGAAATATACATATATTGCTGTTAGGATATGGAATTTTGTCCTTAGGATACGCTTTGCTTTACCTTAAATTTCCGGAGTCAGCATATTACTTCGCAACTTCATATATATTTGCGATTGCGAGCATTAAAGGCGACATTCGGAATCTCGCCAAGCTTATGTCGCTATGTAAATTCTAAGTACATTATGTTACAAGATATATGTTTTTCTTTCCAAAACGTAGTCTGCTATACAGAACGTTATTTCTGACAGAGAGCCGATTCTTTCCAGAAAGTTCCTCTAAAATAGTTTGATTTATAATGTGCGTGCAATGCAAACTCGAACTCACGAAGAGATAGGCAGAGCTGAGCTAGTTCGTTGTCTTGGCAAGCAGGGGAGCCCCTATTACATTATATTTATGAATTTTCATTTCATGTCATCCCCATCCTCTCGCAAATAGATTTATTTCCCACTGTACATCATTTTCATGCAGATGAATAGCGCTGCGTGAGGTTTGTTTTTTTAATTTTTTTTTTTTTAGTTTTTTTAATGCTCTTTGATTTATTTTTAGCAATAACGCATTCATTTTACATATATTATGAAATGTTAAAAAGATGTATGTTGGTTAAAATACTCTATTAGCGCGGTATAAATGCCTAATAACGTAATTTCCAAACCCGAAATATACTTGTGCAAACAAGAAAAGAAAAATGTTTTGAAGTGCCTTTCCGATGTACTCATCTTAAATTGAAATACTTTATTAATAAATATTTGCTGAGTGTTGTTTTCCCCCTTATTCCAACAAAAGAGAGATTAAAGTTTCATTTTCCAACATTTGTTTAAAACAAATAATAAGAAAAATAAAAAAACTTATAGTGCAACAGAACTTTATGAGATTTTAATTATAATGTAAATTTTTCCAGGTTAAGCTTTTAAAATGTTGAAGCAGGAAAATAAATTTTGCTTCAGTGCTTATTTTCTAACATTGTGAACATAATCGTTTTTTCGTTTGTTTGCTTAAACTTGAATCCCTTAAACATAGAGAAAAATATATTCTAAGTTTTTAAAGCGTGTAAACATGTTCTTTATCGAAGTTAACTGTTTTGACAGTATCAATATTTGAATTTACTCTCAGCCATAAATACTGTAAACAATGCGTACCCTTAACAATCCATTTACTGTTGTTGTTGCTGTTAATAATAATAATAATAAGTAATAATAATAGTTATTATATATTATTATTAATGTTTGAAATTTTTTTAATAAATATCTTGCACTTATCGAATTTCTTTAGTGAAAAATTAAAAATTAAAATGTTACAAAATATTTTGACTTTATTCTTGTTGGAAATAAAACACCTTAATTACTTAGGATCAAAATGTGGAACTGACGCAATATTTTTCTTCTATTTCAGATTACTTTTAGTAAATTTTTTAGTAGGATATTAAAGTCAGCAGAACTACGTTTAGAAAATTAGAATAATTTTAGCAACTTTTAGTTCCTCTAATTTTTAAGGTTTGTAGTGTTCAGATAATGTACGAAATTGTGTGTTTAAGAAGAAAAATTAAGAAAAAAGGAAAAAGAATAAGGGAAAAATATACTTAACAACGGTAAGATGTAAAATGGTAAGCCAGCGGGACATCGCAGGCAGTTAGAGATGATGAAGTAGAAATAAAATGTGCTATTCACTTGTTGGTAAAACATGAAACGTGATTTCTTTTAGGAAGCTGAACTTTTGCTTTTGTACATTCCTTTTCCTGGGAGATTTCAAGGATCGGAGAAAAAAAAAGCAAACATAGGAAAACCAACTTTTAAATCATGCTACTAGATAGCAAATGTGCAGGAAAATTCTTCAGAATACATATCTCAAGACTTAAAAATATTTTTGGTAACATTAATGATAACATCTTTAACACTCCCTGGGACTGCCAAATCGCAGGGTGGAATATCGCATTTTTCTTTTTCCATTTAAAGCTAAATTTTCTGTCGAATTATTTTGGGAAGCTTCTTTGTGGTACTTTTTAGTTAATTTAAACAACATCCACAGAACAAACGACTACAAATTCCAACAGTAAAGATTCTTAACACTTATGCTCAAAAAATGCTCGTTGGGGAAGGGAGTGATACTGCAAGAAACATTCACTTTTTTTTTGCTTGAAAATATTTACTGTACTTAAACTCTTTTTTATAAAAATATAGTACGTGTTATTTTTCTACCTACAAGATTTAATGATTCTTTCTTTTTCTTAAACTATTCTTTCTTTTAAAATTTATAAGCTCAAATTTGGAAACAAAAATTATATTTCCGCAAAGTTGAAAAAATCATTAAACTTCAATTTTATTCAAAGTACTATGAAGGATTTTCAAAAAATGAGCAAAAACACAAGAATATCACCAAATGAAAATTTATATTTTAGCAATTTAACATCAAATATACTTATAAGTACGAGAAGCGCAAAATTTTGAAGCATATTTTATGATTTTGATACTTGTAAAATGAAGATTTATAAAACATTATACTCTTCATAATCCTGGAAAAGAGGAAATAAATACTCTATGCGTGTGAGTTTTTAATTGCGTCAATCTAAAAAGTAACACACTTTTTTTTTAATAAAGCGATTAAATTTATTTGCATCTTTACTTAAGAAGTAATAGAAAGTGAATGGTTTTCTTTAAAATTAAATATCCGTAAATATTCCCTTCACGAACACTTCATTTCGACAGATTTGGTAGCATATCATGGTTTATCCTAGGAACAGGCTAATAAAAAAATACTGCTTTCATTGTTTTCTTCCGAAACGAAGTGTTTACTACCACTTAAAATACCCTGTTTATTTCCCCGAAAGTAATCTGACAAATGCATTCGAAGCATTTAATTCGCCCTCTGAAAGTTTCCCCCAAATGCAGCCAGTTGCATTAATGAGGCGAACAGAATAACGTCTGCGGCTTGTTCCTAGCTTCTACTGGGAGTATTCTATTAAGCTTAACGTTTCAAGCAGGAAGTTCTTTATGAGTAGGAAGCGAGAATTTACTGCTGCATTGATATCTCTAAACATGTCTTCTTAAGAGAGAGATGGATGGCTGAAAAGTTTCATTGCTTAAAATTAAAATAATATACTTTTTCCACAAATAATATTTTTTAAATAATAAATAACAACTCAGGGTTTCAATTAATATATCATAAAGCAGAAATATTTTTATGCATAACTAGCTGTACCAGGCCCTTCGTTGCTATGGCTCAGTCTGGCTATATGGAAAAGCAAGAAAAAAAATATTTCTAATATGTTTCGTTTCCCAATTCTTGTTGTTTTCTTGTCTGAAAATATAGATTGTCTGTCTTACCGTTTCTAGAACACGCAATATATAATTCTCCACGTGAAAAGCAATCCGTGTCTAGATCTAAACTGCTCAATTTGAATGATTGGTCTCGAGCTTTATGTTTTCTTCACAATGCTTGCGGGAAATGTTTTTTCTGTTTAGTCGTTCCATTGTCTGTGAACATTTTGATATTGTCTAACTCGACACATTGAAAAATTCCAACATAAGCCACAAAAAATTCTAAATTAAAAAAAAAAACATTTAAAATAAATCATCTTTGTTTTAAAGTTCCCCTTAATCGAGTGCCGATCTTCGATCTGCTTCCCGTGCTTCCTCGGTGTGATTTGCTATTACTCGTCGTACTGCTTCCGTTCTGCGACTTCGACGGCCTAAGTTTGACGTTTTAGGAGGCATTTTGAGAAATTAATACCAAAGTATGAAGACCAATAAGAAATAAACACGACTCGAAATGAGAAATTTCAAAATAAGCCTAATCTAAACGCAAACAGAAGAAAATTATAAATCCAGCTGTTGCCATTTGTAGCTAACTTATGTTTGCTTATTATTAACGAAATATTTCAATCAAAACAATAAAAAACGAAATAATTAAATCAAAATAAAAATAAATTAGGAATGTTTGGAACTCAGACACTCACAACGTTTATTCGCCCAGATTTTCTCCTCTCATTACATTTAAGGAATAAAAAAAATCCTCAAAACGATCTCTTTATGATTAAAATAGGTCTTTAGTTCTTATGCCTAAAACCAACATTCAGGCATGATAAAAGATATACATTGTTTATTTCACTTAATTATCACTAAACTGTACTTACTAAAAACATTAGATCAAAATGTCAACTGCCTTTCCCGATTCGTCATGCATTCAAAAAATTATGATGCGTCAAATTTGAGAAACTTCTTGAAATCTGATTCATCAACACAGAAAGTCGTGATAAACAGATTAATCCATCTGAGTAAGCAAGAATTGGAGATAAAACTATGTGGCATAGATTTCATAAGAGCTCTAGAAATAAAAATGTGACGTGTATGTTCAGGTGTTAAATTCTACCAAGTTTGAATTAATGAATTATTTAGCTACGTTTATAAGAGCATCGACCGCAATTTTTCAGAAATTTTGAGAATTACGAATTGTAATCAATAAGTCATTATGCTTCCATAATACCACGGACTTTGTTTAATTAAGTGCATCTGCAACTCAATTTCAAACATTTTTTTTTCTTTTTTTTTTTTTTTTTTGACATCATATGTAACCGCCTGAAAAATAAACTTTACCTTTTGGTTTTTGGAAACTAACTAATTTTGTAATTGTCATAAGAAAGATTATGTGGGTTTTTTTTTTCATTCCTTTGAAGTTTATTTTAGAAATTTACTTTTATGGCAATTTCAATGAATTCTAGAAGTAATACAGGTAGGCTATAAAAGTTTAAAAATAATAGTAAAAAAAACATGAAATGAAGCTTAGTACTATGTAAAAATCTTTTCAACATATCGCTGAAATTAAACAACTAAATAAAATAAAAGACAGAAAACAATTTATTCAGTAAACATTGCAAACTTAGCTTATGGACTGGGGAAGTGTGTGTATATCTGTCTGTCTATTCTCCGCTGATTATTTTTTTTTTCTTTACTTCTAATGCTTAAAATCGGATTCTTTCATGTCGTTTTTTTCCAGTCTTTTTACAGAAAAAAAAAACCATTAGGAACAATGATCTTCGATTTAAAATATTATTCCATTAGGGCAATATTATGAAGTTAAATGTATTTTCGTAATAAGGATGTTACTTAAAGTCCTTTCAAATTCTTCTAGACTTATCTTGCAGTAAAATGGAGAATTTATCCTTCTAAATATTGTAGGACATAATACTCATAGTGTGCTTTCGCTTTTAGTTCACTTTGCAAAAAAAAAAGAAAAATCCTCGCCTATTTATCAGACACAATACGAATTTCACATTACCGCTAGTTTTACTCCGTATAATTTATCTGAGCAAATTTAATTTGCCATTTGTAACCAAGGAATCAAATTAAATTCATGTCGCATCGCATTTTCATTTAAGCCATTAGCCACTTTGTCAAAGTTCGCTGACTTAATTGCTAAGCTTTAGTGTTACATATTATACCCTAAAGTAGGATTAAACGAAGATGTTTTAAAGTGATTAAATATGCAACCCGTTCTATCATTAAGAGACATTTCAATATATACGTATTTCTCTATTTCTCGTAGCAAATAAGGGTCAAAGCAAGCTAATGAAACTCAGTAAGAACAAGAAAGACATTATTTTATTATTTCAATTTCATATTCATGGGCTTTGTACTTTCTTTCATACTAGCTGACATGCCAGCCTTGCGCATTTTATCTCAAGGGTTGCATCATTCTCGTGCGAGTTACATTACATGATACACGTTTAACATTCGCTCATAAAATAATCGCTCATAAAATAACTTCAGTTTGAGTCAGAACAACAGTTTCGAAAAGATGACAACAGTACCTAAAAATGTACATTCATGTTGGGGAACAGTTACAAAATAATGTCAACAATCCGCAAAAATACTCAGTAGAACATAGTTAGTAATACCTCTAAGAATTCCCATCTGAGTAAGGACAACATTTAAAAAACGTACAACTGAATTCCCAATAGAAATAAGACAACAGTCTTTAAAATCTTCCACTACAAACAAGACAACACTCCCTAAAATCTTCGTTAGGACACAGACAAAGTTTCCTAAATAGTTTCAACGGTACCATTAGAATTCTTAATCAAATTAGAGAAATTGTCTTTAAAATTCCAATAACAGCAAGGAAAACAATCCCTATTAAAATCAGAACATTATTACCTAAAAAACCCCATTAGATGAAAGGCTACAGATCCTAAATAATGGCCAACATTCCTTGAAAATATCTATCACACTAAAGACAAAAGTATCTTTATAAATTCCTCATTAAAAACAATTCGCCTTAAAACCCCCGATTACAAAATGGTTAACAGTCCCTTAAAATTAAAACAAAATAGCGTTTTCATCAATGAAATAAAGATTCAATCCCTAAAAAAGAAATAAAATAATAGAATTCAAGATAAAATAAGAACATTATCTGCTACCAGGCGGACCCTCAAAATGTGCGTTAAAAAAAGTTTTAGTTGGTGATAAAAAGACATGCACGAAAGAAAGTAAAAATAGCGCCCTTATCAATCGTCCAAACTTAATTGCACTAGATACAAAGCATTAAAGTATGTCCTAAAACAGCTTTGAATTACATTAGAATTTACTTAGAAGCATGGAATAATTTTTATACTGTGCAGAAATCAGCATTAAACTAGTAAATGTGCAAGCATCTCTTTGTCTTAAAAAATCGGCAAGTATATGTATTTTCTTCAAATTAGAATTAAAAAAGATAAAAATCACATTTTGGGATAAACCTTTAGAGATGCATCAAGACCTGGCCCATTGACAAACACACACACACAAGCACTGTTTTATTATAACGAAGAAAATATTTTTAACAAAGCAACAAAAAAACTTTGCTTCTTCCCTTTATTTAAAAAAAAATGAGACTTGTCATCGAAATAAAGACTTTACTTTAGTTAAAACGTGCTATTTACAATGTTCAATGTTTATACAAATTTTTAACGTTTGGAAAATTGAAATAATTTTCAGAAGGAAGAGCATATAGTGTTAAAACCATCGTATATAGTTTTTTTTTTTTAAATATTCAATGAAGATGTAAAACAATCTTACTAGCAAATAATACTAGTACTGTAAAATATCCATTACGAAAAAACAATGAACGAAATGTATATAATCCAATCAAAAACACTTCATAAAGGTCTCAATTTAAATACAAATAAATTATTTAAAAGGCAGAGCACCAGTAGATAAAAAAAGAAAAATTGATTTGCGCCCAGCGTTAAGTGGAAACTTAAACTTTGTATCACTTCTGTTGCTTCTGTTGTTATTTCTTTCCCGAACTGTTAAAAATATTGACTAATTTTACGCTACTAGATTTTCATCAGCACACGCCCAAATTTAATTACTACTTATTAAAACTGATAGTATAGTCTCATTGTACAATATTTCCACCGCCGTAAGTGATGGTTAATTCTATTAATCTGTTACAATAAATTTTGCTTTTGTATCATGAGCAAATTCCATCATAAGCATTGCAGTTAACATGAACAGTAAAATATTAAATAATTTCTAGCACCTTTTACAAGAACCAAAAAATCCTAGGGGGAGAACGTGCCAAAATCGCATAATAAATTAGATCAACCCTCAGTACCCAAAAATGTTCTTCATTTAACATGAAATGATCGTTTAATCTTTTGCGGTTACACAGCTTTTACACCTGCAAAATGCGAATCCACGTTCCATCTCCATCCTTCTGTATTAAAATACATGAACACGCTTAAGACGTCTGTGCAAATGCGATTAGACAATTTCATGCAATTTTGCCACCCTCGATTTGAGGTTAATCTCTTGAAACATATTATTTGCAAGATTCTATAGTCACGACAGTTGAACGACTAGTGATTTTATCGGAATATCAGAGCGTATATAACAAGGAGCTGTCACAGAGCAACCTTACACCATTGTTGGATTGCGAAGATTTCATTTCTGTTGATCAAAGTTCGGTAAAGGAGAAGTCTAGTCAAGATGAGTATCTTTGCTTACATTTTCGCCATTTTCATGATTGTCCTCACTATCATGTCTTGTGCACCTCTTGGTGAGTATTCTTTTAATTAAAAAAATAGCCCTAACGTAACCCTTGCCCCAAAAATATCATTCATTTTAAACATTCATTTTTGTGTTAAAAAGCCGATAATACGTATATTGCACATTTTGTACTGTTTCTTAATGAGTTTAGTAGACTTCTCATTGCTTAAAGACATAAATACTAGGTATGAGCTCTTGAAGAAGGGTTTAATTATTTTTTTTATAATAAAACGAATTTCTTAGTGCTAAATAATCGACTTCTCATTGTTAATAAAACCGTTTGTCAACAGATAATCAAAGTAATAATTACATTTTTGCGTGTATCATTTCTTGAACGAGCTATTATAAATAATTTTTACTTCATATTTCAGGAGAAGTAAACTTTTGTTATTCTGTATAATAATTATGAGTCATGTAAAGCTATTGTTTTTTTTTTTTTTTTTTTTCAACAAGTAACGCTACACAAATACAAAAGAGACAACCAGCGACAGGCTCTGAGACCTTTCTACTCCATAATCCTCCCCTTTTAGCTCGACGCCTTAGGGGTATCCTACTCCGGGCACGGGGAAGTGAAGTCCGTCGAACGCTCATAACCGCTCCGAGATAGGTTTGCTGGGCATCAACCTATCCCTCTTTGATACCCCTATGCCAGACGTGCATCATTTGGAGGGTTGTGGTTCTTACAGGCTCTGGGACCAGCCAGGCTAGTACTAGTGAACAGTAGACTATTTTATAGTTTTAAAATTTTAAGTAATAGTCTAAAAAAAATCATACATAAATATAAAAGAAAGGAGCAGCAATGGGTCCTGGGCCAAATTAGACTGCTCCCAATCAATTAATCAAGCCCCAAAACGTCAAGTACCCTTTAAAACTGTTCATTTTTTTGTAAGTAGCTTCAATTTCCGATAAACAATTTCAAATATCTGCAACTCTATTGAAGTAGTAATTTTTCCTCATTTTAGGATTATTCTATGACTTAAATATATCTTAGTCACGACCATAATGCCATATAGTGTTTTTTTTTTTTTTTTCGAGTAAAAATGTCCTACCGCAATATCTTGCACATTGATACATTTAAGCAAGTGCATAACATTCCAATGGACACTTCTTTGCTCAATACTATTTATATTAAGCCTTTGAAGCCTGTATTTATAATATAGTTCTGAAAATTTGTTTACTATACCAGTTTCTCTCTTTTGCATCTCGTTCCAATGAGGTGATACCTTCCAATGGTAAGGCAACAGAAATTGGGTGGTGTAATAACGCTCGAATGATGGTAGATGAATTTCTCTAGAATTATTCCTAATGTAGTATTAGGAAGGATAAATGCAACTAAAATATGTTGAATGACTAAAAATAGAAAAGTGCATTTTTTCTAAAATTAATATCAAAATTCAAAGTTTACTTAGTATGTAGTTCAACTTCCAAAAAAATTGATGAAAGTGATTTCCTTTGAGAACGTTAGCACTGCAAAACATGTAAGTTGCCACGTGAGGTGTTACTTTAATGGTCAAATTAGACAGGTGGTTAAGTTATAGAAGGTAAAAACGATTTTTTTTGCAATTTCTTACATATTGTACTCAAATTTCAAGTAATTAAATAGATATTAAGCTTGGATTTTATCTTTACATTAGTTAAAATAATAATTAAAGATAAATGTGTTATTTAACAATTGCCAAAAATATATTAAGATATTATTTATTACGATGACTTATAATGATTCATATAAGCTTAAAATTGAAGCAATGAGTTAAAAATAAATGTACATATATCTTAATAGTAACGCTGCGAATTACTAACTTTATGCAAATAATTCCTAAAAAATGCTCCACTTTAGCACAAATTGCAAATTAAATTATCCTATTTTAAGACCAGCTAAAACAAAAATTTCTCATTTCGACACCAAAATTATTACATAAAAAGTTCACTGTGATCTACAAAATTCTAATGCTGCCACAAAATATTGCAAACTGGCAGAAATGTCTTGCAGCTTCACAATGACACTTGCTCACCTTAAATGAATTGAAAAGAGCCTTGTTTAAATATATAACGAAACTATGAGTAGTACTTTGGTTATGTTCAGATCTTAAATGTTTTAGTATGAACTCAAAATGCATTTCAATATGATTCTGGTGTATTTCTCATTTTTTAAAAAATAAATTAACTTTCTTTTTTTTTCTTTCTTTATAGCACTAGTAGCTGCTGCAGATGGTGGTAAGTGTAAAAATTATCTGTTTTATAGATTGGTAACATAAATGTATCCGTCTTGTTTTTACATCAGTAAAATCCATCTGTAAACTAAAATTATTTTTAAAATATGCCTTTAAAAATCGGAACTCATCATAGTTACGGCCTACTATTTATATTGTTCTCACGAATAGAGCCACAAAACTGCATCTAAAAATAAAAATACATATTCGTTACATCAATAATAGAAGTGTACTAAAAATACGCAACATCGATATTTTAACCCTTCAGAACTCGTGCCGTGAACAAAATACTCACACCAAGAAAAAAGGAAGAAGTATATCTGGTATTCTGCGTCATAGGCGAAGGTGCTGCTCTCTCTAGCTTCTCCTTGTAACATTCTCCTCCCGAGGTGAATTACTATCATTAGTTGTTGTCTGACTGTCGCCTGGGGCAGTTTGCTGGTCGGAGAAGGCACGTGTGAGTGTTTCTCTCATTGTGCGAGTTCTGGTGAAGATGTTTTTAGTTTTGAGGATGGCTTCACGCGGTAGGTTGTTGGTTCAACTCGCTCTGGATAAAATTGCTTCTTATGAAACTAATAAAAATGACATACATAGTTTGCAAAAACAATCAACTTAGTTATCATAAGAAACTTTTTTCCCCCACAAATAAAAAGCACGTAAGATACTTGCCACATTATTTCATGAAAGCAGTATACATGTACTATTAATTTTGAATATTATGATTTTGTATGACATTTGATGCTTAGAATAAATAAAAATGTTTTGTAGTTGAAAATACTTTATTCACTAAGATTTTTTAAAGAGAAATAGGTTCTGTGAAAAGAATTCTTACACGCGAGTTCTCTATTATCTCATTTTGACGCGAGTTCTGGAAAGTTAAAGATGCTAAACCCAACATTTTTCAATCAGAATGAATACTAATAAGGAAGGGAAAAGCAAAAATATGTGAGTTGCCCCTTTGCTAAACGATTTTGAGCAAAACACGTTCAGAGTTCGGATGTTAAGGGAGCTGCATTGTTAATTTTTTTCTAAATCACGTTGGTAAGCAGCACCTGACCTGTAGGGCCACCACTAACATCTCTTGCCACAATATATATATCTGTGATTTCCCTATCATTTGCACTAGTTATATCAGAATCTTCAATCTGGTAACTTGCGCCCCTTTGGCTCTACGTTCTTCAAATATATATATATATATATATATATATATATTGTATGTATAAAGTACTAACGTATATTTCGAAGAAGAAAAACAGGAAAATAGGTGAATGTTTTTGAGTAGTAACGATAAAGGATGGAATAGAGTTCAAGTAGGAATGAAGCATAAGTGAATTAATATAGATTGTTGAAAAAAAAGAAAGACTAGGGGAATTAAGTCAGTATTGTGCTATTTAGTGGCATTTAGGAGGTGTGGTTTTCTTCTGTTTTAATACTTTATTTACTGTTTGATAATGAAGCGTGCCTTTCAGGAAAAGAAATTAAGAGAACATTTGCATCACTTCTCTACTTAAACTGAGATTTGAAAATAGCCAATAATTGTATCCTGGAAATATGTTTGAAATAGGGTGAATCGGGAAAAAAATATTTACTTCTGTAGAAACAACTCGGTATATAATCAATATACTTAACTTAAAAGTTCCAAAAAATATACTAAAGTGACATTTGTAAACTTTCAAGTTTATAGGTTTTGAACGGAAATGTTTTTCTTAAGAATTGTATTATAAAAATATTTGAAATTTTATGTGTTCATACTTCTTAACACTAAGAATGATATTTCTTTTCATTTCAGACTCGACTACTGGTGAGTAAACCAAAAATATGAAGTATTAGTAATCTGCATTTTATAACTTATCCTTTTTTTAAACAAATATGTTTTCTTTTTATACTGTGTAATATAGATATTATAAATTGAATGTCTTTTGACGCTTTTATCAATTGTGATAAAATTGTTCTTGCTACCTTTAAGCTTTGACATCACGGAATATTATATTTCAAAAATAATTTGATTTGAACCATTAGTTATTAGTTTAGTTTCCAGTATTTTGCATTTTATTTAATTTACAATATTCTATGTAACACTGCCTCATATTTTTAAATAAATAAGATAGATATACTCTGAAACATACATAAAGAACATTGGCGTTTTCCAATACTCTATTGTGATAAACGTTTCAAAAATGCAAAACAATGCTTTATCTGGTGTCTCATGGGGGGGGGGGGAGTTAATAATATTGCATCTTTACCTTTTTAAGATTTTTTTAACGCTTGTTCTGTCAATAACCTGTAAAGATATAGTGTGATTTATTAATTGATGTGCTGCTCCAAGTAAGGTAATTTTGCAATATTGCTGAATATCACTTACCACGATAGACCAATATAATTTACTGCTCTATTAAAACTACATATTATCATGAAATACCTAATATAGTATTAACACTTTAAATATTTCTTTTAATTACGCTTAAACTAGTTTAAGCTGTATATCCCTCATTTTTTCGTACATAAAATATTTATATATTGCATTAAGTATGCAATGTATACGATTACCTTTTTTTAAATCACCGTTTTTTTTAATTGAGCTACTTTATTGATCAAGAAATTGGCAAAATGAACGAGATTCAATCCAGAGATGATCAATTTAGTTTAAGGTGGTTATATGAAACATTTTAAAATTGTTGCAAATATTTATATTTATATGTTCTTTTTTTGCATTTTCTTTATTATGCTTTTATTTATTAAATTCTGTATTTCGAATATTTCGGCATAAATAACTCAACTGTTTTTGGTTATTATTATGAAAAATATAAAATGCACAGCAACAAACACAAAACTAAATTAACTAATTATTTTAACTATGAATATGTTGCTAGAACTAAATACAACAACGCTATTGGCAGGAAACTGATACTGCCAAGTAAATTTTAATAATATGTTTAAAGATATATGTATTTCCGTAATAAAATAAACTGCTATGTAACTCAAAAAAAGTATTGCTGCAGTTCATACTTACGGCTTGTTTCGTATGTTTCTATTGATTAACTACTTCATAACTAATTTTTTTCGTTGGAATATTTATTAGTTAACATTCTGGCTGTTAGTCACCTTTACACCAAAGTTAATATAAGCAGATACACCTAATATGACGATTGATGTAGACAAACAATTTTACATCACGCCCTGGCACGAGATCGGCAGTGAAAATGCTAAGAAATTAAATTCAGTTAACAATACGGATTATTCCTTTAGATGAACATTATCTAGTCAATTGAGGCCACTTGCTTTATGACATGATTATTTGTTGATGATATGCTTTAATCAGACATATCCGTTTCAAAAGTAAATCAATGTCTAACACCAAATGAAGTTTAACGAGAGACACTCATATTAAATATACAAGTTCCTTTAATAATAAATCTATAATTTTTAAAATAATCCAAAATGAATTAAAACTCCATATAAAAAGTTATTATTATTTATAAAAATATTCACACTGATGTTATTTCAAACGTAAAAATCAATGTATTTATTGTTAAGACACAAATATGGGCACCTTCATTAATGCTTATCCCGTCATTGCAAAATCATTAACGTGGAGATAGATCAAGATAACATTTCAGTTAAACAAAAACAAAAAATGTTAGATGTATTAAATCAGTACAACTCCAGCGTTCTTTCATAACTTGTTAAAACAACACTTTTGGTAACGCATCAAATTTCAAAACATTTAGGAAGACAAGCTTTTTACCGTAACTCAAATTTGGGAATACTTATGTAAATAACTTTTAGATAAACAAATTATTAACAGCTTCTGAATTGTATATTTTTATACATTTTGAACTTCTTTTGATGATTTTTACTAATTATTTTCCTATCCTTTACGTACTCAAATGTAGCTGATCCAGCTGGAACCACTACAGGTAAATATCATATTGCTATTTAAGTAAACTGGCCATTAACTTTATAAAGGCTGTGAGAAGCAAAGGAGTATAAATGACCAAAAAACGATTATGAGTAAAACGCGCTCAAAGTTTGATTTTATGGGAGCTTTAATTTTTTTTTTTTTTTTTTTTTCAAAATAGCGTTGGGGATTAGCACCTGTTAGGGATATCCCTAACATCTATTGCACCCATATAGAATGGTGCTTTCCTGGTCATTTGCTCTTCTTATCCCCATTTTTTCAATTTTGTCAGATACACCCCTTTGCTTCTAAGTGCCTCTATGTGTATATTTCTGCATACATACCTACATGCTCTTGTTTAGAAACATAATTATAAGCATTACGTAGAAAATGGAATAAATATTATTAATATATCAGGGTTAATGTCATTATTAGTCTAAGAAAAAATGATATTATTGCTAGGACATTCGATAAATTTTGTCGAAGCATGTTGAAATAACACCAATTGGATAAAATCTTACATGATCCTATTGCTCCCCCATTCAGAAGTGCTAAGCCATTTGCTATCACAATGCAGTGTGTTTTGTTATTCTGACAATCATCAGGGATGAATTTCTATGAAAATTAGCAGGATTGTCAACCTCGATAGACTTTTTTAGAAATGAAAAGTGTGTGTAGTGGTTCTTGACTAACGCATTTGACTTTAAAGAATATGGTGACAGAAGTAGTATTAAAAATTACAAAAAGAATTTTTTTAGCAAAAAAAATAATTAAACATTTTTGAGAAAACAGTGAGAACTGGAAAAAAATAGACACAACAACACTGAAATAAAAGTTTTAACAATTACCAGAACAAAACTCAAAAAAAAAAGCTTTAAAAAATGCAATTTACTTTGTATTACGCTTGCAATTGAGGAGCGTTTTTACAAAACGGTACATCACAAAGTAGTATTTTTTCAATAAACGAATTTATTTATTTATTAGGCACGAGGTGTGTGGGTTATATAAGAATGCAAGTTAATTCGATAGTTATTTTCAGTTTTATATTTTAAACTGACAGAAAGAACAAAAATAATAACAAATTAATTGAAATAATGAGGTCAAAAAAGTACGAGTTTTTTTAACTTTGATAATCATCTGCTGATGTCTCGGTTTGAAAAAACCCGATACAATTTTAGTTGAAAGGCTTATTATAACTGGTTCTTCGTCGTCGTAATTACGTGAAATATTGTCGTCTTCAGGAGCTAAACCCTGGAGCACATCTGCATAAAATATCTAATCATCAAGGTCATCAGAAATATCCCAAAATTTAAGTAAATTTTCAACGTCTGCTTTCGTTTTTGATGGTACCATGTTGGTTTCAGGTAACTGCACACAATCAAATCGCAGAAAAGATTTGCCTTTCTTCTTTATTTCTGTAGTACTGGCCCAGCAGAATATGCATACTGAACTCCAACTTCTATATTTTTAAAGTACCGGACCCATCTGTAGTAATGGATATTATCCGTGTTTGAGATATTTTAAATGGCAGTTTAGCCTTTATAATTTCTTTGGCCGTTTCTTTCATGTCATACGTAAACCAATCTTTACCCCATACGTTGCCTTTGCCACGTTTATTTAAAATAGGATAATATTCTTTTGGCGACACAATGACTTCACGTCGCCTGGAGTCCTTCTCAACCCTTCCAAGTACTCTGTCAGGAGGCAAAAACTAGAACCTCGAATAGGAACAATGTGGCTTAGCTCATTAAAAACTTTACTAGTCGCCATGAAATTCGCTAGCATGGATAACATGATGAAATTTTTATTTTGACTGCTACAAGAATCGGAGTACAGTTCAAGCTTCAAATTTTCTTCTTTTCTCTAAAGCATACTTCTTTTTTTTTTTTCAAATAATGTTGAAGTGCAGATGCTATATCATTAGCTCCTCGGCCGCTATAATTTTCTAGACAAACATTATATTGCCCTTGGTCGGTTTCGCTTTAGGTTTATGTTGCATTACACAAAAATTGTACTTCTCCAACACTTACTTCACAATACTTTTCCAACACTTAATTGTGGAAGGGGTTGGTTCTGCTGGCAATCTAAACAAATTTTAATAATTTTATCCCCATTTTGAGTTTCATTGAGTAGACTAAAGAACTTTTCAGCCCTCAACTTGTGCCTGCGATATTCAGTGCGAATGGTGTTTTTTATCTGTAAATCATTTTAATTAAAATAAAATATGACAAACTCCTTGCAAGCCGAACAAGTATCTTCATGAGGATTTCCGAATCCAAGGTTAAATTTGTATAAAATACTGACTTGTAGTTAGATAAAGCATTGATTCAAACTAATGTAAAAGTATGATGCAGTGTGGTGCTATAATCACGTGATTTTGTCAGTAAAAGGCAGCAACACAAGAAACGAATCGTATGATGCATCGCTTTAAAAAAATGAGTTCTACGTAGATGTATTACTTTGAAAAATCTAGTCAACTTTGCTGTACTTATTGAATGGTTTATGTGTCGTTTCTAGAAAATTCGTTAATTCAGGCATGTTCAGCTATAGAAATAATATACAAAACTGCAAAAAAAAGTTTTTGTTTGTTTGTTGTATCGCTTTGTAAAAACGCTCCTCAATTATTGAATGACTCTGCTTGCCACTATGATTCTTTGCAGAACGGTCAATTCACAATTCCTTTAAAATTTGATGATAAATTGATTAATAATTTAAAGTGTGTAAAAATGGTATTCCAATACTTATTTTGATGCTCTTATTTACATTCGCGATTTAAATCAATTATCATTACATAGTATGCACGTCACCAAAGTAGCTATTCAAAAGATTTTGATTAGGTTCAAATAAAAACCAACTTTGACTTTTTAGGTAAAAGATGGATTACATTATACAAGTTGAGTTGTTCTACAAAAATTAAATGTCAATAAATAAATTTCAACAAAAAGTATATTTAGTATTGAAAGTCTTGTGGCGAAGATAACATTCCCGGCGTGAGGCAAAAGTCATCTTTATCCAAGTACGTAAGAATTATTCATTTTGGCCACTTGTTCAAGGTTACGGATAAGTACCGCGTCGGGCGCTGGATCGAATCCCACCGGCAACCCTCAACGCACCGCAAGTGGTGATCCGGGCACGAAAACAAATGGCGTACTGACAGCAGCCCGAGAGCAGATCACACTGATGATGACGTTTAGCCTCGCTGCATATGTGCGACCGACGTACCTGGCATCCAGCTCGGTCTTCGTTCGTTTTCCTAAATAGCTTAGTTGAGGAGGACATACGGTGAAAGTAATCTTGTTATCCTGCTGCCAGGAGACATGTTTTGGCAGTGCGGTCAAGAACAGCTGAATAAGTATGGTAGTGTACGCTGTTTCGAGTGCGACCGGCAACTTTCACCTCGCAACAGGCCATTACTTCAGTTTGCAGTTTTAGAGCTCTTTCTGTGAAAAACGACGTAATGTCGGCCAATTTTATAGTAGAACAGAAGCTGATTTTGGAAAAACGCAGACGTGTCAGTTCACGGCTTCTGATATGGCAATACTTTAGCAGAGAGGATTTCTAGTCAAATTCTTTCATCCAAATCTCTCCCATTCGAAGTTAAGACATTACATTTTTCTTCACCCATTCGAAATTGTTTTCACAACTGTTATTTTAAAAGCTCATCCGCTTAGTTTATGCTTAAGTATAAAATAACTTGGTTTAACGTTAGCATATACTTGCATATACTATAAGATTTTAGTTTTAAAGATATCAAATGAAACGCATGTTTTAAAGAACACTGTTCAACACAAAATAAAACACTTTTGCGCAAAGTTTTTTTTTTTTTTTGTATGTGTATGTGTGTGTCATTTAAAATTGTATTTATTTTCATTATGTTTTTTTAATGGAATACTTACGTACTTATTGTTTCCTTTCAGCTGCTGCTTGTAAGTAATACCCCTTGGTTTCAAATTATGTTCTCTTTTTTTTTCATGAGGGTATAGTTCTTAACACTTGGGTTTTGTAAAAATGGATGACTACTGTAACGTTTGTTCCCTCCTTTAATTCTACTTTTAAAAACAATGTAGTATATTAAAATATTGGTTACCATAATGAAGAAAAATAACGTTCGATGTAAAATCAGTTTAAGTTCATTTCTTTTAAATCTACATTGGAAAAATACATTTAGTTGTTTTGTGTGAAAGACTGCATTCCTCAAATACTAAAAAGATTTAATTTTAGAAACCAACAGTAGGTTTTAATTACATTTTCTGAGAATATTAAGACATAATTTATTCTTTATAAACGATATTGACATGACCAATGAGTGAAAAAATTAACTGTTAAAAAATAAATGTTTTATTGAATACACATAAATGCATGAAAATGGACACATATGGTTAACCTGACATGGGATTTTACTGAAACTCCAAAAGAACTTATATTGAAGTCGCAATTGCAAAGCTAATTATTACTTTTGTTATCAGAGGAAGTGTTTAATTTTCTACCTGTTTTAGTTACTATGCTTAGGATTTTAATGACAAAACATTCCATTTAAAAAAGTAACTTTCAATGATACATTGGGACATAAATTTGAAATCTTAATGCTTATTTGTGCGAGTAATTTCGTATATTTTCTATTTTGTTACAATAAATAATTTTTCATAGGACCTTTGCTATTTTTGACAAAAGAGTGAAAATCACTTACCTTGGTATTTAATCCACTGAGAACTTTGAAAACTTTATTTCTCAGTTTTATTTGTCATAGCTAAAACTGGAGTGCTTATATTTTTTTAATGTTTTTATTCACTGTTTTTTATTTCTAAATAATACAATACATATTAAATGAATGTTATTTTTCATTTACAGCTGCTTGTGAGTATACTCCAATTTTTTTTTCTGTTCCTGCTCTGTTGATAAAATGACAAAAATAATAGTTAATTTCGAGGCATATCCATGCACTGCATGCTTAAACCGTTAACTAATTATTATTATTATTATTATTGTTACTGTTATTTTTTAACAGCTGCTTTTCCTTTTTTTTTCACTTTTATTATTTTCTAAAGTAAAAAAAAAAAATCTTCAAGGATTCACTTGTTTCGATGTGCTTTTAGATTGTTTCTGTATTGGATTATAAAATTGTTGGTATCATAAGTTATTACAAGTAGTATAAGTTAAAAACTTAACGTACCTTAAAATTCTAAAATAATTAATGAAAAGGAGAATTGCTTACATTTTTTTTGCTTTACTTTTTTAAAACGGATAGTATTTCAAAAAGACAACCAAACCTCCAGTGACAATCGCTTGGAAGTATAGTTAAATATCGTACTTAATGTAATATGTTTCTAATATGAAACAGCAATTTTGAATTTTTATCCTACCAAAAATCTTCTGAAATGTATTTTTTGTAAAACGATTGTTTCTCAGCGAGCTCAGAAATTTAATATTCCCGATAGTGAGGAAAAATAGTCACAGAACATACGAAAATATCTAAGAAACTACACCTCCCTCAGATAAAGCAACCGCATTTATTTTTGATAAATACCAAATGAACCAACATAGAAAAATGCTTGTTTCAAATGTAGTAAATTATAGAAAATATACAGGGGTTGGACAAAAGTATGGAAACACCTCTTGAAATGCATGTTTGAAAAGAAAGATTGATTTTAATGAACTATGTAGATGGTGCTGGCGTTTTCGCCTACTGACGCCACCTATACAACTTCGTAAATGCGCTGAACCGTTCAGTCGTTGTCGGAGCAGTGTTATGTGATGTTGTCATTGCATTATGTCAGAGTTAACAGACTTCGAACGTGGCCAAATTGTTGGCGCGCGTATGGTGGGTGCTTCCGTAAGCAAGGTAGCCGAGGTTTTTAGTGTTTCAAGAGGTACTGTATCGAAGATTTATTCCGCATATTTGAAATGCGGAAAAACATCATCCACTAAATCACAGCGCGGACGAAAGTGTGTGCTGAGTGATCGTGACAGACGATCATTAAGGAGGATTATCTCGAAAACTGTGCCCCCTGTGAGTACAAAAACAATTAGAAGGGAGCTTCATAAACAGGGAATTGTTGGTCGTGCTGCAATTGAAAAGCCACTCATCCGTGATGCTAAGGCCTGTAACAGGAAAAAGTGGTGTTTAAGTCATAAAGCCTGGACTATAGAGCAGTGGAAGAGAGTAATATGGTCTGATGAGTCTTCTTTCACATTGTTTCCCACTTGTGGTCGAGTTTACGGCTGGAGAACGCCATCTCAAGCCTATAATTCAGACTGCTTGTTGCCAAGAGTGAAACATGGCGGTGGTTCGGTGATGGTTTGGGCAGCCATATCGTGGTTCTCTGCTGGCCCCATGATAACTCTGTCAGGGCATATTACTGCTAAGACTTATGTGAACATTTGGCTGATCAAGTACATCCCATGGTACAAACTTTGTTCCCCAATGGTGATGGTGTCTTCCAAGACGACAAAGCCCCTGTTCACACAGCCTACATTGTCCAGGACTGGTTTTCTGAGCACGAGGATGATTTGTCGCATCTCCCCTGGTCACCACAGTCACCAGACCTGAATATTATCGAACCTTGTGGTCTACATTGGAGCGGAAACTGCGTTCTCGCTATCCACCGCCAACATCGTTATCTGAACTTGCCACCGTTTTGCAGGAAGAATGGTACAATATTCCCTTGGCAAACATACAGGAACTGTATTTATCCATTCCGAGAAGACTGCAAGCTGTTTTGAATGCCAACGGGTTTCCTACACCATATTAGGCAAGGAAACGTGTTTTTTTTTAAGGTGTTTCCATATTTTTGTCCAACCCCTGTATGACGGCGCTATTATATAACCACTAGAAAATATTAGCTTCTTTTTCGAATGTTAGGCAAATTATAAACTAAAACGCATTTTTCCTATAAACTTTTTTTTTTTGTTCTCAATTGATGTTTAACGGGCATAACTGCTTCGAACTGTCGCAAATTAAATCCAAACGCTTCAAGTTTCTTTCGTTCCTTTTCACTCGTTCTTTATTCTTGATTTACTGTGTAAAGAATTAGAGTTTATTTTAAATTTACATCACGAAGTATTTTTGAAAGTATTAAAATGGCGATATTGATACCATCGCTGTGAAATGTCATTATGCATTCGAAAGATAATCTATCATAAATTGTTTCATGAAATGTCTTGACACATCTTAGAACAGCAATTAATAAATTTCTCAAATGGTAAGTGAAATAAAATATCCATTTTAACAATTTCATGATAATTAATTTAAATTAATTACTTAAGCAGTCCAATGACAAAACAAAGTATTTTACAATCTTGTGTGTTTTAGTCACAGTACATACTTGTGACATTTTTCGCCAAGCATGACATGCAAAAAGTGACAACTGCCGTTAAAAACCGTGACCAAAACTAAATATCACCGAAAATTTATTCCTCATTATTTATCAAGACATTATTTTAAAAACTCATTTCAAAGTATATTGCCGAGCTATCAAAGTAGAACATCAAGAATACATTCTCATTTATCGCAATGCATAAATTTCATTTACAGCAGGAGACTGATTTTAATATTGCTATAAACAGTTGCATTACTAACGGAAAAAATTAACGAACGATGTACATCTATTAAATGCAAATGAATTGGATATTCCTTTCACAATTAATTTACTGCTAAATTATTTTTTTTAAATAAAGCTCAATTTTATGCTGAAAATATTTTTTTTGTTTTCAGGAAAAGAAAAATAAAACCTTCTGGAGTGAGCATGGATGAGGGAACAATGTTTCGACTTCGAAGGAGTTTTCTTTGGTGGCGTTGATTCTTCAACAAAGAATGTTCTTATAAATTTCTGTTCGATGACGCTTTTGTTTTCTGAACAATAAAGTTCATCTTCTTTCTGCTAGACTTTTTGTCATTCCTCCACAAAATGCAGAACAGGCCAAAGTGCGCCAATAATGGAAAGACGACGACCCTAATTAGCATGAAGAAAGGGTATTGGTTTATGGGGGAAAATTCGTTAGTTTGAGCTTTTTCAAAATAGAGAAAGTGTACACACACACACAGACACAACTGAAGTATTTTAACACAATTATAACTGAAAATACTACATTTTACTTTTTTAATTTTACGCGTGCATTTAAATTATTTTTTTAAACAAGTAAACATAGGATTGTACTCGTACTTTTTAATATTAAAAGACAATTGAGTTATTATTATTCTTATGATCATCATCATTATTATTATAATCTAGTTTTTTAAAAAAAAGTAAAATGAATGTCCTAAAAAATAATTTATTTAAATGCAAACATTATATAGATAAACACATTTTAGAAAATTGTTATACTTTAGCTAATATGTTTTCTCACTTAAATCATTAAAAAACAAAAAAATCTGAAATCTGAATAATTCAGTTGAAACGTATAAATGACGTTAAAGGAAATTAGTAATAAAGTTTTCCGATCGGCAACGGTTTAGCCTATAAAAATATAACTTACTCGCAGTATAATTTCTGATCATTAATTACCATCGTTTTGGTTTAAAGGGAAAAAATTAGTGAAATAAATTTTTTTTAAAGTTTTGAACTATCTTAATACTTACTACAAGGATTTTACATATGGATGTTTCTAGGCAAATGTCTGTCAGTATGCTAGTAGTTTTCCTTTTAAAACGGTTTTAAACTTTTTTTTTTGTTTAGTGTTTTAAACACAAAACACGAAAATTTATACAAGTAAGTGAGGAAATAAATTACACAGATTTATTTGCTCATACTGTAAGTATTTTAATATCATTGATTTATTAAGACATGGCTTACCGATATTTAACGTATATATACATGTATTATGAGTGTATGCTTTCTATGCAGCATAAAAATCAAAATTTCGAAATTAGAACACTTCTTTCTACTTCTCTCTAAGATTTCGCTTAGAAGAATTAGCAGAAAGTTCACGATGCCGAAACCTTAATGCACTGAATTATCATGTTAAAAATTCTCCTGGTCCCATTGTGAATACCTTCTATTACAATGGTCAGAATCTAAAAAAGTTAAGATTTAATTAAATTTAGATTTGTAAAGCAGTACGCATTTTAAGTAGTATGAATGTGATCCTTTATGAAAAATTTGGTCATAGCCCCCCTTCCCAAGAATCGTAGATAGAGTTAGAGTTCATTATTTATTCAATACAAAAAAAAAAAAATGTTGAAAGTGACATTAATTATTTTTAAATAAAATAGTCTTATGTCTTTATAGATTTTTGTTGTATCACACACATACACATCATACTGCACTATAATCGTTGCACTATAATCGTACATATTGCACTATAAATCGCTTTAACGTCAGAATGACCTTCAACTATTTTATAAATGTATTATCTTTTTATAGACATTTTAAGTGTTTTGACATGCCTAGAAAAAATTAACAAAGTGCCAAGTTGCCGTGCAATTACCTTCCCTCCTTTTGTGGCTCATCAAATCGCACCAATAACTAAAAACAAAACTGTCCTTCTGAGCATGAAGGCCGTACCTCGTTTTTCCCTTCCTTTTCATGTAACTATTATTCACTAGACTTACGATACAATTATAAGCGCATTATCATTAGCTCAAATAGGACAAATAATTTTTAAATCAGTGTCGCAGACTAAAAATGTAACTGTTAAAGACGTGTGAAATATATATTTGAAAAGATGCTCGATACAAAATAATTAACTCTTTTAGTTACACCTTTCTCGCCTAGGAGGACATAATAGCATAACCGCATTAAAACCAAAACAGTAGTTTTGAACGTCTTAGTTCTAATTATAATTTTTAGGTCCTTCTCTTCTGAAGTCTTGATTCACATTTCTAATAAAACATTTTTCCCCACTGTGCAAACGAAAAATGTGCCACGGGACAAACGCAAAAAAATAAATAAATAAAAATAATAGATTACTGACGAGAGTAAAAAAAAAAAAAGAAAAAACAGATTTTGATCGGTAAGCTGAAAATAGAAGCTTTCTTTCTATCTGTGTCAAGGTAGGAAATGAGTGGGATGAAGAAATCTTATCGCCGAGTTATCTTTCAAACAGAGAACAAAGGAAAAACTAGCTTACACTTGGTAGAAACTAGAAAGCGTTGAAATCACCGACTAAAAAAAAAAAGATTACGGAAATATTTTAAAGATCAATTATTATTTTTTTTTCCTTTCTCATTATATTTTCTTTTTTTATAAACACATAAGGGTTCTTTTTAACCTTTTGTTTAAAATAAATTAATTTACACAGTGTGTCAAAGAATTTTTAAGACAAGATTTATAAAATAAAATAAAAACTAGTAATTATTTTTTAAAAATATTTTTATTCAAAATAAGCTCCTTAGACTTCAATACATTTGTTACAGTGGATTAACAACGATTCGAATGCCTGTTCCAGCTCACATCGTGGGACTGCTTCCAAAGCTCACGTCGAAGCTAAGTGTATAGTGTGAATGTCATCAAAGTAAAAAAAAATAATAGTTAACAAATTAACTAAGGTTTTGGCATTCTATCAGCTGATAGGTAAGGAGTTTCCCGATTGCTCTATAACACACATAGCGCCACTGTAAGCTTAGTTCCCGCTGTAGTCTTAACAATTCTTTGACACAGACTTCCGACGCGAGCTTTGGAGATGGTCCCACAATGTGAGCTGGAACAGGCATTCGAATCGTTGTTAAACCTAACATTGTTGTAACAAATGTATTGAAGCCGGAGGAGCTTATTTTGAATAAAAATCCTTTAAAAAATATAATTACTAGTTCTTATTTTATTTTATAAACCTAGTCTTAAAGTTCTTTGACACACTGTATATGTTGGATGTTTTAGTGACACTTTCACGAACAATTTAGCATAATTTTATATATTATTTATTTATTTATTTAGTTCTAATTATTTTTTAAAGTTATTTTTATCCAATAACTTTGTTCTTATTTTTACGAAAAGTACACTACAAAACAAAATTTTCTTAACTGAGTTTTGCAAACATATATATATATACAACGTTTAGTTTTGTGAATTGAGTATACCATTTTGATTTAAAATGGTATTATTTGTAAAAATAATGTCAATGCTTTTGTAACTAACAACAAAAATTTAGAAATCGTTTTTTTAATATAAAGTTTCGTTTTCTGAAAAAAATGTAACAAGTTGTTATAAAAGATTTGTTCGTTACTAAAACAGACTCGGACGTATGAAAAAGACAGTTTGATAAGGAAATAGCATGGTTTTATTTCATATGTTCTGCACTAAAGGTTGCTGACTGAATTTTGATTACAAGCAAGGTTCTTCTGATTTTGACAGGAGTTCAAAAACAAATTGATAATTCTAGTTTAGAACTACAAGGGAATTTTCTTCACTGTACCTTAGTAGCATAACTAAGCATCAGATAGAGGATTTTGCTCATTCTAGCTATGAAGTAGGAAAAAACTGCTGTCCTTTGTTATGTAAAATTATATGACTCTGATTAAAACTCAGAGTTAGAAGGACAGTTTACTGACCGTTATTTAGGAGTACAAGAAGGGGTGTACTAATTTCACTTGAGAATATTTAACAATGTTCATGCTTGTAGCCTAGAATAACGAATGTAATAAGCTGCGTATCGTACCGGAAATCTGGTTACAATTTTTTAATGCTTTTTCCTCTGTCCGTTGTATCCTGTTTTTATCTAACGTGGAATTTCATATTTTTTATATCTTTTTTTTTAATTGAAAGAGCAAACCTAAGTTCTCCTAAGGCCTACACATTCAAATTCTATGCTTTACCTATTCAAACAAGCTCTTACTCTTCTGAAATAACATTTAAGTTTGAAAATTTAAATCCATTTTAACGAAGAAAAACCTTAAAACCTTTCCGACAACAACACTAAAAATGTTTTGCCTGAAAATCTCTTGGAAACAATTTATCCGAAGGCTTACGTAAACTTACAGAGACTTAAAAACAAGAAACTGCAAATTCTTCAAAAAAGGAAGTTAGAGAGAATAAAAACAAAGAACATTCTGTAAATAGATTGCACCAGATAACGTGCCGCAGTAGTGGCACCATCTGGGAGTGCGCTGAATTACTATTTCTGCTACACAAAGTCGAAGGTAGGTTGCCTGCGTAGTCAGGAAGGCCGGGCCACCCAGGGCTCAGATCGAAAGTTAAACTATCTGGCAACAATATATAATGAATTTTGACAACTTCTAAACTGGTAGTCACAGATCTAGGGTGTTCAGCTTTGAGTAAGATAACAAATCTTTCTCTGGTTTTAGAGTCTCAGGAAAAACAAGAATTTAATTGAGAAACTGTTATCAAGAAACTTGATTTTTTGCTTTAAAATAAGTTCTTCGTAAGTTAAACAAAAAAAACAAAGTGTCCCTTCTGCACTTTTACCGACCTTTTTTACAGTGAACGTTCCTTTAAAGTAAACCTCATTCTTGGGACGTTTTATTATTTTACCGATAGAACAATGATTTGAATTGTAACTTTACTCTATTTGACCACCATATCATAGGAACAGAGGAAGGTACAAAATGATAGATAAATTCATTGAATATAGATTGGAATTGATTGACTGCTGTAATTAAACCCTTGTACGAAAAGTAAGAAAAGATAAACTGTCTTGCAAAATCGAAGAAAAAATATCGCGCTCAATAGAACTAGCAATCGTGACATAAATTTCTCCAACATATGTCGTCTTTCACTTTGCTACTTTTTGGGAGCAAAGACCACTTAAAAGTTGAAACGGGAAGGACGATTGTTTTCTTTTTGTGCCATTAAGTTCGTTTCATTAACGATAATGACAATATCGATCTCCTATTAAAACTTCTTCTTGTCACCAACAATGATTGATGTTTCCCTTTAATTGAAACTTCAACATGTTTTCCGGATAACTATTGCTTCTTGTTTGACTAAGTTACATGGTAAAAGTGTGGGAAAGGAGCGCATCGGAGCTTGGTGATCTGCTTAATTTCTAACTTGGCGATAGTAAAGAGCTATCGTTCACGTTGGTGCTATATTTCGTCGCTATTGTTTAAAATGCTTATTTTGTCGAGCGAAATTTTTTAATTTTAATGTGACTTTAAATAGCGTTTAATGTCTTTTTTTATTCTACTTGCCGCATCCGATAGCTTTTTAATTTAACTTTTTCCCCTCATTATTTGATCATTTGTTTTACTTAGTTGGCGGATTTTTTTTTCATTCTTATGGATTTTTAAACTTTGCTTAATGGCTTATTTTATTTTGTTCGCGAATTCTTTCAAGTTTTAATTGAACATTTTATTACTTGTTTCATGGTACAATTTAGAAAAAAACCCTACAAGGTTACTAAAAGAGCAAAACTGCTGCCAACGCTTCAGTTTCTATGTAACTCAGACTAAATTCAGCTAAAATTCTAGGATTGCTATGCAAATGCAAAATGTAGCCAAACAAGGAAATCGTCGATTACCAAAAACGATAATTCCGCTTTGTCATCGGATATATTTTGTTTTCTCTTTCTTTTTGTGGTATATTTTCTATTTATATAATGATGATTGGTTTTGTTTCAAAGTATATTAAGAGCAAAACCCAAGTTAATCTAATATACACATGATATAATTTGCAATGTGAGTGAAAAAACTGTATACAATGTCCAAAAAGTAAGTTTAAAATTCTATAAAATAAGTTCAGTCATTATAACTACGCAGTTCACAGTGCATGTTATACTTAATTTCTAAACACCTAACACCTTATTAATCTATTTTTAAAAAACGTATTAATATCTATCCATTCAAATTTCTTTTCAAAGAATTTTCTTTAAAAATATATTCAGCATGCACCTTTTCACTCGCCGATTAAAAAATTTGCTCTTCAAGCTATTGATGCTCAGAATGATTCCCGCTCTTTGATTGTCAATTGCTGTTTTGATCTCCTAAATTGGATCTCAAACAATGGAAAAGAGATCGTACTCCAACGGATTCCTGCCTATTGTGGAGTACATGGTAACGAGGCCGCCGATATTTTCGCTAAGAAAGGTCATTCGGTGCAACAAACATCACACCGTGTTCTCCCCTATAATTATATCAAGTCAATTGTCAAGAAAACCATCAGAGATTCCTTTTCTCAAGAACTTGCCTATAGAAATCGAAATAAACCGTGGTTTAGACAGATTGATCAAGTACCTGAATGGCCCAGACAAAAATCTGTCGCAATGTTCCCTACTATGTCTGGCCATGACTGTCTTCGTAAACACCTGACTGGCTTCGTAAACATCTCATGAATGTCGCACCTGATCCTCTCAGCACCCTATGTAATCTTGGGGAAAATATGGACTTGCCACATCTTCGCAATTGCCCTGCTATTCCTTCTGTCTCTATTTGGGAGCGCTATTGGGCGGCTAGGAGCACCCTGAGATTATAGATTATACTAATTGTTCTTTTTTATTTTTGCATGATATCCAGTTGTCTTCTAACTTGTCATTGGAAAAAAAACTTATTATTCACACTAATCTAAGCTCCCCTTCTGCGCAATCCCATTATAAGGAGGGATTGCGCAAAACCCGCATTCTTAGTTTTATTACAACTATCATTTTAAATTACAGTATTACAACAAAATAGTAATAGAAATGAACAAGAAAGCAAACGTAGTCAACGTTTTAGGGTCAATCCATGTGAAATCATCCAGAAAAAGCGAAAAATGTTGCTCAATGTTTTTGATTGCTTTTATATTTTGGCAGTCAATTTATTGTTATCTTGAGACCGCAAAACAAGTGTTAAAATTTTTTTTAATTCTTGAAATTTTTTATTGCAGCCGTTTTCAAGTCACATCTTTAGTGGTTTTTCATGAAAATACTGCTTTACATAAATCTTTGTAACTTTTTTATTTTTGAATATTTCAAAATGATTTAAAAACCATTATACTCTGTAAGAAATGAGAAAAATTTTGCTTTCGGTTTCCTTTTTAAAATACGGAAGTAGAGTTTGAAAATACCATTTTCAAAACGAAAACTTGCGTTTTTCAGGTTAAAATTTTTAATGGAAGAAACTAAGACTCGCCTTTACATTTTTTGCCCTGAATAGATACCTTTTGGTAGTTCCATCAGAAGCAGTATGGAACATTTGGAGGGTTTCCTTTATTTTATATAATTAGCCAAACTTGGCATCTCGGTGTAGAAATGCTAACTTTGACACTCAATATCTAAGAAGGGACTGAATGAAATTTTATGAAATTTTAGGGGAATAATCTTTTTATAGATATAAATATGCAGTAACATTTTTATAAGTGATATCGATGTTGTTTTAGAAATAAGGCACCTCGAAGTCAGGCAAAAAATCACATGTCTTTCCGCCTTTTTTCACATCTGAATGTCATCATAATGCCTTGTTTATTTTACTCAATGCTTCAAAAGGCTTATAAGTAGGCCTGTAGCCAGGCTCTGACTCCAGGGGGGAGGGGGGCAAACTTTTGGACAGGAGGGGCAGACTAGTTTTTCAATTTTTTTCTAACATGTTAGAATTTATGCTCCATTTTGGGCGTTTTCTTAAAATTTAAATTAATAATTTATTTAATAATTAAGGCAATTATTTAATTTATTAATCGATTAATTAAACAATTAATTAATGAAACTAATACTAATTTAATTCAATACTGAAATTATTTGATCTTAAACGAAAAACTTGGTTAAAACTTACAAAAGGCAGAATTGAATTTTTAAAGCTTATTCTAGGAATGTCTTTTGTAAATTGATAAAATATATGAAGTAACATAAAAAAGTGAACATTTTTCGAAGATAATTTTAACGTGAACGATCATTCAAAGTAAGATATTGAAGCATAAAACATGCATCGGTATGTTACAGTAAAAATATGGACTGCCCATGATCCTTTCATTAGTGCCTGGTTTAGATTGGAAACAGGAAAAAAAATGAGATGATAAAGAAAAACGTTCATGGTTTTTATTTTTTCCAAAATTTGAAATAAGGGATAAAGGTGCATGGGGAACAGGATTTTTTCGATATGACTTTGCGTTTAAACAAATCAGAAAGCTAAAAACAGAAATACCATAGATTACTAAGGTCTAGTTAATCACGCTAGTACGGGCAAAACATTTTCCAGGTCGGGCGTTGCCCGACCTGGCCCCCTCTCTGGCTACGGGCCTGCTTATAAGGTTTTCCGAGGTTTATAAATTTACTTACAGCGACACATAAGCAACAAAATCAACGATCAATGTTCAATTTTAAAATCCATGTTTGTTTTGATGTAGTGAGCCAGCAGATAAGCATATCATGTCTTAACTAGTATTCTTTTATTGCTAAACTCACTAAATGATTTGACGAAGAACAATTAGTCACGTAGTCTAATGTTTATATTTTTCGATAATTCAAATTTTGCGTCTGAAATTGCAACTTTAACTAATGCAGAGTTTAATGTCAAAACATTTTTCCCCCTCTACCTTGTTTAAACACAAGCAAAACAATTTAAAAAGGAAACAATAGTAATACACAAATTACCATTGGATTCTCTTTAAAATACAAGTTTTTTTTTCTTCGTTTGAGAAAGAGTGACTTAGTGCTTTTAATAAAAGATAAATTAGTTGTTGTAGTAATTAAATTAAAACACGATATATTAGTTCACTTCATCGCAAGTAAACAAAATAGAAAAAAAGCAAAGTTTTTACGTTAACTCTGCATTAGTTAAAGTTGAGTCTCAGACACAAAATTTGAATATTCGACAAATATAAAAATTAGACTGCATGACTAATTGTTCTTCGTCAAATCATTTAGCAAGTTTAGCAATAAAAGGTTACTAGTTAAGACATGATATCCTTTTGTGCTGGCTCACTACAACAAAACAAACATGGATTTTTAAATTTAACAATGATCGTTGATTTTGTTGCTTATGTGTTGCTGTAAGTAAATTTATAAGTCTTAGAAGATCTTATAAACGTTTTGAGGCATTGAGTAAAATAAATAAGGCAGTATGATGACATTTAGATGTGAAAAAATGCGGAAAGACGCGACTTTTTGCCTGACTTCGAGGTGCCGTATTTCTAAAACAACATCGATATCACTTATAAAAACTTTACTACATATTTATATCTATAAAAATATTATGCCCCTAAAATTTCATAAAATTTCATTCAGTCCCTTTTTAGATATTGAGTCTCAAAAATGGCATTTCTACACCGAAATGCCAGGTTTGGCTAATTATATAAAATAAAGGAAACCCTCCAAATGTTCCATACTGCTTCCGATGAAACTACCAAAAGGTATCTATTCAGGGCAAAAAATGTAAAGGCGAGAGTTAGTTTCTTCCATTAAAAATTTTAACCTGAAAAACGCAAGTTTTCGTTTTGAAAATGGTATTTTCAAACTCCATTTCCGTATTTTTAAAAAAAATATATCAAAAAAAGAAACCGAAAGCAAAATTTTTCTCATTTCTTCCGGAATATAATGGTTTTTAAATCATTTTGAAATAGTCAGAAATAAAAAAGTTACAAAGGTTTATGTAAAGCAGTATTTTCATGAAAAACCACTAAAGATGTGACTTGAAAACGGCTGCAATAAAAAATTTCAAGAATTAAAACACTTTTTAACACTTGTTTTGCGGTCTCAAGATAACAATAAATTGACTGCCAAAATTTAAAAAAAATCAAAATCATCGAGCAACATGGCCTGGATAATTTCACATGGATTGACCCTTTACTAACCGTAGAATGTTTAACTAACCGTAATTTACAAGTGCCACTTACATCTCGTAGTCAATAGGAATCGGGCGTTCATCTTGGTTGTGGAAACTTACGGGAGCACGCTATTGTTAAAATATGAATAAAGATTTATCAGTTCAAATCTGCATGTGTATATAAAAAAGAAGAAAAAAAAGTGGCTTAAGCAGTGGTTACTAAATAGAAACACATACACACTTAAATAAAAAAATTGGAAACATCGGATTCCCCAACTGTTTGCGAATGAGCGAACCCATAATTTGAGCTGCTGAAGCTTGTTTGTATTTTAACAATTGCAGCAAATAAATTGTTTTTTCTCAATATACAGTAAATGTAGACCAAAAATGACTTTGGATCCAATCAAAAACTGAAATCTGAATGTTAATGCAGTTTGCCTGTTGGAAAAGAAGATTCATTGATAAATAAACAGCCGCTTTGAGTGGTGTAGATGGACCAATAGTTAGAGCGAAAGGTTGGTACACCATACACCCGGGGTTCGATTCCCGCACGCTTCGTTTACGGTTTCTACGCCTCGAAGATTTCACGCCTCGAAATCGTTCAAAACCCGTAAAAACTTACATTTACAGTTTGGAAACCATTTATAAATGGTTATGAAACCGTAAACTTTTGTATTTACGGCTTTTTAACCAATCTGATTGGAAATGGTTTAGGTGTCGCAAACATAGAAAAATTTTCCAAACCTTAAATTTAACGGTGAATTAGATGGACAGACTGCTGCCGGCTATTTAACCGTAATTTTACGATGAAATTTCTAACAGTGTAAGTTAAACTCTAATACTTTACCTTTTATTGTCTATAATGGGCCGTTTTCTGGTCCATTTCTTACAGCAAAAAGTAAATATTAGACTTCCTTTGACTATTTATAAAATAAATAAATAAATAAATAACTTTGCTTCAAGAAAAAAAAATATTGTTATAATTTTCTTTCCATTTTGAACATGTTTCTGATTCCCAAAACGTAAACGATATTATTTTACTTAGTGGATTAATGGATTAATTTATATGATAAGCATTTTGACAGGAAGAATAAAAAAAAAATTAATTTAAAAACAAATGAAAGTTGACACATACGTTTACGACTCCGCTTTAAAACACAAACTATCTATGTTTCATCGCCGATGCATTTTGTCAGTTAAATAATTAATAAACGTGACAGCTGTAATCTTTCCTTCTCACTTTTTTTAGCACTTAAATCCTGTTCACTCATCCGTAAATGTTTCAACTAAGAAACTATTTCACTTTTTCATGCTATAAAAGCATACGTCAAAGCAGAAGGGGAAAAAACGAAATCTTTGGCATTCACAGAATTTACTGTCAAGACATTTATTTGGTTTTTCGTTCTTCAGAAAAATATATTTCCAAAGCGTAAAGGAGTTCTTAAAGTTAAAAACGTAAAGTTCATTACCTTTTAAAAGAAATTACTCATAATTAAAGAACAGGAAAGGTGTTAAAACGATGATGGGCATAGTCTGAAGTTTCGATTTTTCAGATATTCCTAAGTAGGTAAACGAGGTGATAGGAAAACTACAATTTAAAGTTTTATGTAAGAAAAGAATGGTCAAAATGAGATTGTAGAACACAGTGGTATTTTTCTTTTCCTGCTTATAAAGTGCATTTACCTGTATCCAGTGGTGGATTATCCCGTAAACAAAATAAGGTGCTTATTATTTTGCTTACAAGTGGAAGAAAACGTAGAGCACCTCAGAAACATTGTATTGTTCTTTTAAATAGCAAAGTTAAATTTGTAAGCTTTCAAATGTTAAGGTAAAGTAAAAAAGCTTTGTTGATTATAAAACATTCAGTCTTATCTCATCAGCTTACACTGTCAAATAAAGTGCCTATTCCGTTTTTACTTTCATGTTTGAAACAGCGCAAACGAGAAATATATTTCTGTTAAATGACGTTGCAAGCATACGTAGTTTTTTGAGCATATCGATCCAGAATTGATTAGGAGGATTTAATCAAAAACTTTACGAAGAAAGATAATAGAAGAGTGTTATTCAACTCCAAATGTAATTAATTTATTCGAATACATTAAAATGCCCGTTTTTGGCGAAATTTCACAATTTCTGTATTTTAATTTATTAAATAAATAATTTCTTTGACCTTTTCAAAACTTTTATAGCCTGATTGTATTGTGCCTTTGAATGTGCATAATATATAGCAAAAATATCAAAAGTTTCAACTTAAGAAACATTTTTATTAAAATAAGGGTTTATACAAATTTTGCCTTCTTCAAAAATGATAACTCAAATTATTCTCATCCCATCTTCATGAAACGTTGCAAACTTTGTCTCTACAGTAGTTCATTGGGAATGTACCAAAAATAATTATTATTTTACCAATGTTCATAAATTGTGAACTTCTCTGTAAATATTGACTATTCTAATTAGTTTGAAAACTTTAAAAATATTAAACAAACAGCTAAACATCTCATAAAACTTTTAAATAAGTTTGTTTTAAAAATGCTAGTTCATTATGAATTTTTACTAAAATTACGTTGAATATTGTAGTTTTGTTATTTTTACACTAAGTGCGCCGAACGTGTTCGGATACTTTAAGCTAAAAGAAATAAATGCTAGTTTTGTTCTAAGTTCTATTTTCAATTTTCTATAATATTACTAATTTTTAATTATTTATTTTCTGCATTTTAAATGTGAAAAGGTTTGAGGGCAACAAAATTTGTTAGTGCTCACTGCTCAGGGAATCTAAAGCCTTTAATCCGTCCCTACCTGTATGTTGTTGGGAGAGGTTGTGTATCACGTGTCAGATGTTCATTTCCACATGGGATACTGTTTGCAGAGTCAGAGACAGATGCACTCCCAAGAGTCTAGTTTTTTTCTTTCCTTTAATATTCATCTTTAAGAAAAACTAATGTACTAGTATTTTTTGTTTGGTTCCTACCCATCTGGGGAACAAAATACTGTTTGTGTTAAAAAAACCTTTTTCTCTTCTTACTTTAAAAAAATAAAAATAAAATTAAAAAGAAAAATTACATTTTAAAAAAAATGTTAAAATTAAAGGGATTTCCCAAGAAATAAATTTTTCAATTTTTTTTAAAATTCATTTAAAAAAACTTGCGTACTGTTAAATTTCATTTTTTTTATTAAAACAAATTTTAACATAATTCATTTTGTCAGGTTTTTAAAAACCCTTCTTACCTACTTTATCTAAAAAAAAGATAAAAACACAAATTAAATTTTTGGTAAAACTTATTGATAGTTCCCAAAAAAACTGTATTAGTTCTTATAGCAAAAAAGTTTCGTCATTAGTTAAATATAAAAATTTTTTTTGCTTCCTTACTTTTTAAAACAAATTTTAATATTAATTAAATTTGAAAATTTTTTTTTTGGGGGAAAGAGGCCCCCCAGAATTTGTCTTGGCCCCCCAAAAATGTGGGGGGGCCAAAATGCGATTTCATTTTACACTTCAAAGAAACTTTGCAAAGAAGCCGTCCCGGCAAAAAATCCCATTCCATTTCAGTCATGCAAAAATTTTAGAAAAAAAAGAATTTTTATCGATTCTTTTTTTTTTTTTTGAGTCAAACTTGTCAAACGCTTAGAAGCATGATTTATAAGAGAACTGAGAACTTAACATCAGTGGAATGCAAAATAATAGTTTGCTGTAAGTATATATTTTTTTTAGACTAAAAAAAGTTATTGCTTTTCATAGAAAACTACTTAAGATACCGGACGTTATAGAGAAATCATTAGTATCAGAAATGAGCACGAGGAATGCATAGTGTAAAGAAAGCGGTAATGTTCGTACTTATTTTATTTATACGAAGACATACTCGTTACACAACATTATATGGGTATCAAGATTTTGCGGGAGATGGCGCCCGTGATTGAATTTATTGTTATAAACTTAATTATATTTTAAAAATATGGTAACATTAGCGTGGAAATTAATGCTCGATTTTAGCAACTACTTTTTTTAGCAGTTCAATATAAGAATTTTTCTCTCGCTCTTAAAAAAATGTTGAAAACAAAACACTTGCAAATCATATCAATATATGGATAACATTTCATGATTACGCTCATTCAATCAATGTTTGTAGACATTAAACAACTATAAATAATAATTAAACTATAACGTATTTAGTATTTTTATCCAGCTTTTAAATAGTATTGATTGTTTGAAAAATATATTTTTTCAGCCATGACAAAATCTAACACTTAACCTTTCATCACTTGCGCCTATTTTTATTACATTATTACGCGCGGGATGTTGTGACCACCTAAACAGCTTTTATCACATTTTGAGGTTATACTGGATTATAATAATCTTGTAACTTACACTTCAAACCAGAACACATGCAACATGTAATTTATAAAAATTATGTAAAACAAGTTTCGATGTATTATAACAAATAGTTAAAAATTGAGCAAAAAAGATTTGCATCTATGGGTAATGTGAGTGTGTGTGCGTTCTAGGTCTGCACTGGCGGTAAGCGTATGGGCAGCCGCATTAGAAAATGTTATCGAAAGGAGTTCTGAGGAGATTCTAGTTCATTATAAATCAACATGGGAAGGGTGGATACACATTTTGACCTAGCTATTTTTAATTCTTTCAGACATTGTTCTTTTTTGAGCTTTTTTGAAATACGGCTAGCTTTAAAAATCTATCTATAGTTTAATAATATTATAGGAGCGTGAATAATACCTTCTAAGATTACTTAAAACATTTATTAAGCAACACGGACAAGTGCACATCACATTACACAACACAACGGACTGAACGGACACACGAATAATCAGGCGGACGTCTTCCGCACAGGTCTCGCTACTTCTCGTCGCTCGTCCATTCTGAAGATGCGTCGTCTCGTGATGTCATCGGATTATGGGATAGTTGGATAGGATTATGGGGGTGTTGGGAGTGTAGGACTCCCACAATATTTGTTGAGAAAATGAGTTATTCTTCTAGGATAACTTGAAAGTTGTGTTGCCGGCAAAGTGTTCCCAAACATTTGTCACTACTTAGAATAATATGATCGACGGCCACCAGTAGCGTGCGCAAGCAATCCTAAGCTTCCGCAAGGGTCTGGTGGAAAAAGTACTTAACACATCAATTATTTATACTAATTTCAATCTGTATAAATTTGAGCCCAATTTCTCTTAATCTTGTTCACTTTAAAAATAAGAAATCAAATATGGTAATAATATTTAATTAACATCTGCCTCATGAACAAATATAATGAATTTCAGAACATTAATGCATGTTAATGCTAGTGCAGTGACCACTTCACTCCATTTGACCTAAATTACTATAAAATAGTATATGCAATAAATCAACTTAACTTTTGGTGCAGATATATATTTTAAAGATCTGTGTAAAGCATTCTGCACAGTCAATTTACTGAAAAATCTATTAAATAAAATTTCAGATAGAAATAAGAGCAGTTTTTTCGGCAGAGAAAAATACATTGAATGTAAATAGTCGTAAATCACTGCCCATCTACCAAAATATTTTTTTTTCCTTAGCCAATAGGGCTACTAATTTTTACACTGAAGCTTTTAAGCTAACTAGGAAGCTAATTTGAAATTTTACGACACTTTTTTTTCTTCTTAAGTTTTCTTTATTATTTCAAACTCATAGGAGTTATTGTAATCTTAAACTGCGGCTGATAACCTTATTTCTTTTCTTGCATAATTAAATCACTTAAAAAAATTATTCGCGTATCTTAAGTGTGCAGAAAGGAAAAAATACAGAATTCATAGTTATTTTAAAAAGAATGATTGTTAGAAACCGTTTTGAAAAAAACCTTGTTTTTATGAAATATTAATGGGGAAAAACACCTTTCTTTTGCATTGTGATATTAAATAACACAATACTTTCTTATTTGATAGAACTAAACATTAAAATATAATAAAGTATTAAAGAACGGTAATTCCGTACTATATTTTATCGTTCTTACATCAGATTAATCAAATTCTATTTAAGACAAACATTACTTAAAATTAAATATTTAATAGTTTAGTTCCTTTTCAAAATATTATAAGGTAAAATCTCTATGCATGCTCAATGTAAAAGAAAATATATGCGCTTTAAAAAGTTATGTATCCGTAAATGCGAACCTAATTGAATACGTAGTGTTGTATATAATTGCAAACAATTCGCTTGTATCGGTTTTAGTGGAATAATATAACACTTTTAGAATATTTTTCCAGTAGGAAATAATATCATTCCACCGTATTTAATTATATTTTTTAATTTATGCAAACATATTTGTTAAACTTTTAAAAACTTTTAAAACTCCCTAATAATTTTAGAAAATTTCTCAACCAGTGATATAAATAGTATTAATAATAATAATTTAACTTTGTGCTGGTAAACAGTATTAGAAATATAATTTCACGTTAATTTAAAGCACAAATGAGCATGTCTGCGTTTTAATGCTCATTTGTGCTTTAAACTAACGTGAAATTATATTTCTAGTACAAATAGTGTATTACTCTAAAGACTTATTTTCCTTACATAAATAAGCTGGTGATGCATAAAATAAAAATAAATCACCAAAGCCCATTTAATTTTAAAATGCCAATATTTACACTGAACTGTTTTGAGGCAAACCTTTTGAAATAAGTTTCAACTCATTAATGCCTTCTTACCCCGAAGACAAATTGCTACACAATAATTCATGTCTTTGAAGATAGCGGTAATTTGAGCTTTGGGTGATGTACGGATTATATTTCTTAACTCCGAAAAATTAATGCTTTACACAATATATTTTAACACCGCATTCATTTCGAAGAAAAATAACATTATTTCTTCTCGTATGAAAGAGCTATACCAATTTACGTTTTACAGTAGCGAGATTTATTTTAATCCCTGATGTAATAAAGTTCCATCTTAAATTTATATTTACAGGATTTAGTAATTCCTTAGTAGAAAGTTTAACATCCCGAACTTATTGCAAATTTATCTTCATTTGCGTTTTCAATGTTTCAATAAAAAGACTTTTCTTAATCTTTGACTTATCCAGAAAATCTTTTAAATCACTCAATTTCCGTGTTAGAAGAGCTTCTGCTTCTATCTTTCTTTTATAATAAGATTGAAAATTGGAAGATGCAGTTTAAATTTGACTTAATAAGAGTTATGAAAAAAATAAAACGTAAGGAGTAAAATTGTTTCTTCGTAATTTTCATACATTATTTTTTTACAAAATGTAGTGTGTTCTTAGACAAAATATTAATGTTCCAATTTAGATACACGGAGGAGCACAGGACGTCAAATGAGGAATCACAACACTTTCTGCAATTCTTAGTAATTGTTAGAACCAGTACAAACGTAGTCGCATTTATTGGTGATATGGTAAACGTTATTAACCATTTTTTGTATAGCAAAAAATTAATGATTCGTTGTTTTCTACGTTTTTCGCCCTGGAAAAGAGAAAATGTTGAACATACAAGGTGTGCGAAGTCAATTTGTGATTTTCAAAGAACTAGGACCGATAGTAATTCATTACTTTATTGATTAGGACTTTCCGCCCTCTGATCGTTTTTGATCGCTGATGCCTATGATGATTTCTGCATTTGTTCTCCTCGCGGGGAGTATTTCGATAACTAAGACTATTTTCCTTTTTTTTTATTAATGTCTAATCTTTTGGTGTCCAGACTTAGGATTTATATTTTCCGCAGCATGCCGACAAAAAAAAAAAAAGCTGAACACTCAGAAAAGGCCGTGTCCATAATGATCAGATAATCTCCAAAATTTGGCAGCCGCATTAGTCCTCCAATTATTAAAATGTCCCCGTTTGTAAAGTTTACAAACGCGGACATTTTAATAAGTATAGTTTACAATGTTAACTATACTTTGTTGCAGCGTTGTTCAGAAAATAATTGATTTCGTTTGTTCAGATTTGTGCTTGTTAACAGAAGAAAATTTTCCTAAATCAAAATTAAATATAATATTTAGCGTTGTTAATTTTTTATCTTTTTTTCTTTTTCAAAATTCAAGCTATAATCTATCATAACAACATTTTTCCATCTTTCGCCGGATCAATGCTTCTCATACAACATTCGACATCGTGCTCTTCGTTCGGCTACATGTTCTGGAAAAAAACGCTGAACATTGAGTTTTTGGTAATTTGAAAATTTAGCACTGAGCAAGTTAACGATTTATCAAGAACCCTTTCTTCAACTTTCAGAAACTTATCTTCCCATATTTAAACAAGAAGTTCCGTCTAGAACTATACGAGCCTACTTTCCCGTATACACCAAATTCAAATTTATAATCTAGCTATCTCTTTCTGTCTCTTTCTTATTTATCTTTAGTTCTAATTATTGAAAATATACCTTTTTCAACGGATAATACATATTCCTTCATTCTTTCATTTATTCAGCCATGCATTTATTCATTCATTCGTTACCTCATTCAAGTGTTTATTCATTCATTTACGCATTCATGTATTTATTCACTCATTTATTTATATTTTCATTTATTCAATAATTTATTCATTCATTCTTTTCCTCATTCATTTATTCATTGATTTATTCTTTCACTCTTTCATTTATTCTTTCATTCATTATTTCACTCATTGAGTCACTGAGAAATATCCTTGAAAATCCCGATCAAAAAATTTCATAGCAAAATAGGCTCGTAAGTTCTGGATAAACTTTCTATTTCTACATGTTCTACGTTATAAGAGCTTTCCGATAAAGTTTGTTCCAAGCAAATCGGTCCGTTAGATCAGGATTTATATAGGGTTGAAATTTCCCCGTAAGCTCTGTGTTAATTTTTTGAACTGTTCAAAAATGAACAAAAACTGTTCAATTCAATATTTCACGCCGAGAACTCCTTTCAATAAGCTTGCAATAGGAACTTGGCTCTTGTGCCCAGAGTTTACAGAATTTGCTTCAATTTTGTCCATAGGCGCTAATGTTAAAAATTTTTGAACTGTTCAAAATTGAACAAAAAATTGTTCAAATCAAAAGTAGAGATAGAAATGAGATGTTCTCGCCGAGATCTTTCGAATGCAAAAAGAATTTTTCCAATCGGACAATTCGTTCAAAAGTTATTAGGGGGGGACAGACCGACAGACCGACAGACAGACCGACAGACCGACAGACACACTTTTTCCCCATCTCAATACCCTACTTTCAAATTTTTTATTTTTCAATCTTTATTTAATTACTTCACTTATTTTTGACTTTTCTTAATTTTTAACGATATTTTCACGATACATTAAGCCTTCTTTCATGCTTTATTATTATTTTTTTTTACTTTTACGGGAAAGTAGGCTAAAAAAAGGAGAAAAAAAATCACTTTTCTATAAAACTCGGAAAAAAAAATTTTTTTTTCATCTTTGAACACTTTTATACTTGAAGAAAGCCATTGACGTTTTTTCACCGTCGTAATGACAACATTGCCTATATTTGCTCTCGAAACAGAAAACCCGTGTATTTCAGTGTTTTACAACTTATTGAATTCGAATAATTTTCATCGGAAAATCCTTCGAATGTTCTCTACTTTAAGAGCGCCCTTTTGCACGTTAATAAAAATATAAGCATCCAAATTATAATTTATATTCTTATAAACATATTATACTGGTCAATATTGAAAAATTTCTTTAACTTTGTTATGTTTCCTAGAGAATATCTACGGTGCAAAAAATATTCAATCTGATTCGAACAAGTTTTGTCTGTTAGAAAAAAAGAAGAAAATGGAGTCAAACCAAGAATGCTTCCTTCTCATGTTTTATTTTATAATATTAACGTGTTTTCTTCGATTTTAAATAGTTCAGTCAAAAATAAAATTAGACAGTACAACATTAAATCCTTTCTTTCGAAATCCATATTCAACAATCGGGGGTTTGCTTCTGACAAACTTTATCAGAAAAGAGTTTTGACGATGATCATGTCCATTAAAGTTTGCTTTTTGCTTGCATATTTTAAAACAATTTTGTTCTGGTGAAAAATCTGAACAACGAATACAGGCAGAAGGAAAACTTGCATGTAATATCGGCTCATGGTGTTAGATGTCGCCTTCCTAAAAATCCACAAGAAGTGTGTTCTATCTCTTCCGGGCGAGGATACTCCTCATCCAGACCCCTATCCCTCATCACTTTTACGGCATCGTCCCTCCAAGTCTTTCTTGGTCTTTCTCGTTTGATTTGTTCTATAATTAATAGCGATTTTGGCGGGACTTTCATCGATTATTCTTATAACATGACCATACCATATTAATTGTTTTTAAAAGAAAAATTTACCTTTCTAAAGCGCTAGAAATAAATTTTTTGGTCTACCATAAATAATAAATATGTTATTTGTTTTCGGTTACATAAACTGTTCCGTAAATAGAAAAATGATGCAATGTTAAAAGTAAAAAGTAAAATCTCCTTAGACATAAAAGGTATTTTTATAAAATGGAAGACTGAGTGAAGGATTAAATTTAAGAGCAATGTCCCTTGGCTTGTGATACTTTTCTTTTTGGCTCGGGTCTAGATGAACCCGAGCTCTAATCCGGGCTTTCCAGTCATGTCTTTGAAAAACGAAAAGGGGAAGTAGTTGTCAAGCTGTCATAACATCTTGTCTAACCTGCATCGAGTTACCGGAATGAGTTTCCCTGCTTTTCTCTTACTCAATACGTAAATTTGGATCAACTGGCATGAGAAGTCTTACTGTCAGGTATCTCTCTCCCGAGGTGCTGTGCACCAAAAAAATTACAAACTTACTAAGGCTCTGTTAAGCCGATTAATGCACTTGAGTCATGAAGCAGAATCCCGGCGTCAGAAACGAAGAAAACAGGTAGGTGCTGTTACGTGTTTTCAAACTTCATGAACTTGCTCATCATTTTTCTCCTATTTAATGCACCAAGGTGCGTAGTCACCCTTATAACTCCTCCAGAAAGGTAGTAGTATTCCATGGTGATTTGCAACAAAAGCAAAATGATAAAGTAAACTTCTACTGGAGCAGTGTAGCCGGGGCCGCTGCGATTATCTCTCTCTCTCTTTGACTGTTCGTGGAACAAAGAAGAAACTAAAAGAAAGTAAAATCAGTCAGAGAGAGACATAATCTCTTCGGCCCCTGCCCCAAACCATCGTTTTGGGATTTTCGCTTCTCCCTTTGTTCCACGCCCAGTGAAAGAGAGAGACAATCGCGTTGGCCCGGGTGTAGCCTAGCAAAAAATCTTGAGATGTTAAACACACACACACAAACATGGTGGAACGTTCTTATGAATTTTGTCATATCCGGCAGCTTTTTTGACGTGATAATTCACTTATAGCAATGACATGTTGGTTAAGAAAGATAAAACATATAAAATACATTTAAATACTGTCGACAGGGTGGCGTAGTGGTAAGGCGCAGGTCTCGAACGCCCAAGATCGCAGGTTCAAACCTGGTCCAAGTCGGTGGATTTTCAAGATGCAGAAAATCGTCTGCGCCCATGTCGCATGATCGTGCGCCATTTTAAAGATCCCTTGAGTATCCGTTTGGCTTGGATACCCTCAGCTAAATTAAATACCTAGTGCAATTCGCATCAAATGAGAGCTCAGGTGCCGCCAGTTAGGGGAAACTGAGCGACCAAATTCTCAGTGGCAATGGCATCCACTGACAGTGGTGCTACTTGAAAAAATAGATTCCGATTACCGGGGTACGCACTAGGTCTGCAAAAGTTAATGACCATACGCAGCCCCATTAGAAAGAGAAAAAAAACATTTAAACACTGAAACATTTTAATGCGTTTCCAAATTCTCATCATAGGGATCATTCATAAAGGATGTCACGCTTTGAGGGGTGGGGGGGGGTCGTGAAATTGTGACAAAGTGTGACAAGGGGAGGGGAGGGGTTCCGCTAAAGTGTGACACTTTGCTACAAATAGGAAAGGGGGGTCAAATATATCGGGAAAAAAAACGTGACATCATTTATGAACGGTCCCATAGATAAGAGAGACGCATATGTTGAGAAAACGAAAAGAAAAGAAAAAAGAAAAACCCGAAAGTTCAACCTTATGGCAATGTGTCGGGTATGATAAATCAAAAGAAAACAACAGTTAAAGCACATTTTTAAAAAAGGAGTAAAAATAAATTGTTTACTAACTTACCAAAGATCAGAATGAGGAGATCAGAAATAGCAAGTGAGAACAAATAGTAGTTTGTTGGCGTCTGAAAATGGGAGTTTTTGGCGATGACCATGCACACAATGACGTTTCCAATGCAACCACTAATAAATATAGCCACATAAATTGCAGTAATTGGCAAAACAGCTTCCATTGGCATAGTTTGTGGTCCTAAGTAGGCATTTAAGTATTCCCATACGCTAATATTAGTAATATTGAAGTGAGTATTATTTTCCATTTTGAAATGTGCGCTTTCTTGCTTATGTCTCCCAATGTGAACGGAATATTGCAAACTGTTGATTTTTACTTACTCATTCTCATTAAAATAGGTAAATGATGATTTTTCTGCGAATTATATTATTTTCTAGGAACAATTTCAGGTCTCAAAACACTGGAAAAATTTTGCTTTTGCTCAAGCAGTTTTTTCTCTCTACTAAGTTTTTCTTCCTACGATACTCAGAAAAATGTATAATGCTCCAAGTATAATTTTCGTATTTGAAGAAAAAAAAATTCTTCCAGCAACGATGTCCACCAAGAACCATGCATGAGTTTTACAAATATTTCGTCCAACATTTCTTCAGCAATTGTACTTCATGTTATACGGAAAAGCTTCGGCCGACATGTCTTCACTACTTGCGTTCTTCCAAAAATATTTTTAGTGGTCTACAATTTCGTGAAAATCCTTAAGTTTTCTATAAATACTCATAACATTGCCCCGAAAAAATTGTTAAAATGATTATCGTAAATTTTTGCAACAATCATTTAATTAAAGCAAGTTGTTGGAAAAAATCATTTTATTTTTATGTTTTAATTTAAATTTATTTATAAGCTATTTAGTTGAGTTTTATCTAACACCTGAATAGCTGAAATTAATTAAATGCTGCCAAGTTCACAACTAGGATTTAATTCATAATAGCTACTCAAAAGAAAGGTTACTTTCAAAAGCAGACAAAATTAATTCCGATTCGTGACTTTAAAAAAACACCTTTCTTGTTCTTAACATTCAATTTCTTGTCATAGATTGATATGTAATGCCTCGGACTTACTTGAAATCCCGGAAATTATAAAAAAAGTGCGCAAGAGTGGAAACTACTTTTTGAATCGAACTCCGTTGCATTAAAAGCGTTCGGAAGCACACACTCATCCAGCTAAACTAGCGAATGCTGAGAATCAGTACTTTAACATCCTGAGGTAGAAACATTATTTGATTGGATGCCAACGAGCACGGGACCAAAATTCCCGACGAATAGGAACGCTCGAGTAAAACGGGAACTAAGGAAAGAGCAAAAAGAACAGATCTGGGGACCGGGAAAATGATATTTGTCTTCAAATGGCCTTGTATGCGATGGTTAAAAAATGCCATTTTGAACAATATTTAAGTAAACCAGTTCAAACTTCTCTCAGATAATTTTCTGGTAGTAAGAGAAATATGCTTCAGAATAGCTGTTCTTCAAATGTGGAAATATTTCTTCTTGGGAAGCAGTTAGGGTAGGAAGGAGCATATTCCGTTTCATTCGAGTGGCGAGATAAATGTAGGAAGAATAATGCACTAAGCTGAATATATTACAAAAGTAAAATGTGATAAGAAATGTGATTTTAATGAGGTAGCGAAGTATCCTTAACGAGAACGCTATTAGCAATATCACAGCGTTAAAAATTATTGTAACTATTTTTTTTATTTCTTTTTAAATTGTTTTACAAATTCTTTTTCTTCCTTCTATACCCAAAATTATATAGATAAAAGCATTGAATTTTTGAAAATTTTCTATGAATGTTTTAATTGATGTACAGGTTTTCAGTGGTTAGGAACACATTTTGACCATTTCTGGAAAATGTCAGGCTCTATGTAGTTCCTTTTTGTTTTGTTTTTTTTCTTTTTTGCTTTTCTAACTCGAAATGCAATAGGGTTTTACTCTTTGAAAGATCTTTATAATATGGTATTAAATCGATAATTTTTCCAAATAATGAAATTAAATTTTTCACAGTGAAACATCAGAAAGTTTATTTCCTACAGGATGACATTAATAAACACTTCCATTTTTAAAAAAACGACCATTCGCATAGACTAAGAGGAAGCTACTGTTTTCTAAGAATAAAATTTAATTAAAATATTTGCTTAGACAACACATTTCTTTAAGTAAAGTTTAAAGATCATAGGTTAAATTTGCACTAGAGGAACCCTTTCACATTTCTATCCTTCTTTAGAATTAAAAAATGAAAACTGAAATTTTTTCCAGTAATTCTAACACATAATTTGGTTTTAAAAACATTTAAAAAACAAAATAACTTTTGAAAATTTATATTCTGGCATTCCGCGTTACAGGAGTAATTTTTCTTTCATAGCTCTCTAGTTATTTTATTTTTATTTATAATCTATTTTCAAAAATAAATAAAAGATACTACATGAAATTTATATCACCTTTGATCTTTTTAAAATAAATAAACTAAAATTTTTGAACTTTTGAGATAAAAAAATAGGAAATTGAATAAATGCTTTAATTCTGAAAAGAAAAAATATATATCACTATAGTTAAGAATTATGCCTAAAAATAATCAAGAATGGTAACGCAAATGTTTTTAACCATCTTAATCGGCTTATAAATCATTTGCTTGTTTTTCAGTGTTCGTACTAGTACCCACAGGGAGTTCAGTCGTTAAAAAACTGATGCAGGTTCAAATGTTTAGTTTTGAATTTATTTTTAGAACGTTTTTCGTTAATTGCACTGTGCAACAAATTTGAACTTTTTTTGTCCTTTATATGAAACTATGTGATTCTATATAAACAAAAGGTGCTTAAAGACTAACGTATTTTTTAAAGACTAACGTATTTAAATAAAATATTAGATTATTTTAAAACTTATACCATGATTTAAAGTATGGTGCTAACTGAACTAGTGATATTCCTAGTATGCTCCTTGCAGAAGAAAGCTAAGTAAAAATATTTCCCTTGGCTCTCAAACACAATTTCTGCCTCTAAATCATCAAGAGAAGTTAGAAAAGATTAAATTATAAGGAAATTATACAAAAAACTAATAAATAAATAATATTCACATATTTTTATTTCTACAAACACACGACTAAATAGCTACAATCGTTTCGTAAATATATATATATATATATATATATATATATGCTAGTTTTCCACTTACATGTTTCTTCTTTTTTAATTTCCAAGAACGAAAAGTATTTCGTCTGTCTGTTGACATACTAAAATAACCTGAAAGCGCGGCTGGAAGCCTTGTGTTTACGGCACAGAAAAAAAAACTGACAAGGCCGACAGTTTTTTACACCAGAGTAACGACCGCTCTCTTGATGTGGAACTAAAAAGAAGTTGGCAGATTCAGATCACTTCATCCAAAATATATCGCATATTCTGTCTCCCAAGTGGGAAAAGGTTGGGATTAGTATTAGTTTATTTCTAACATTTGTTTAAAAAGTTATAAGGAAATAGAATACATTTAGTAAAAAAAACACTATTGTAGGTTTTTATTATTATTAACAAACTTTAAAGAAATATTCAGTCTCCGTTCTGCACTTTTACAGAAAGTTTTTCAAGTGCAAAAAAAAAAGGAATTATTTGTTTCTAAGTCACAAAGTACATTTTTAATTAAATTTTTAACAAAAAAATCTGAAAATTTTTTAAAATACCTAACATATTTCCCACTTTACCCATTATATTTTACTTAAGATCAAAATTTGTCTTTTTTCATTAATAAATTTATGTATATATTGCTCCTTGTCCTTACAATAAGATCGCTAACGACTTCTCGGTGGGCTACATGGAATTATGCCAAACATTAAAAGTAAAAACCCGAACACTTCGTTTAATAGTCAAGTATTGTTTACTGTATCATTATGTTTCTTTAAAATTCACTTTGAATGAAACGCTTCTGATAAAATATGCGACGTATCTCAGTCTGCTTCGAAACCATTGAAGAGTATGACATGGAAGAGGGTAAACTCATTCATCTCGCAAGGAGGAGGTCGTGAATCAATTTTCACGCATAATGTAATTAGCGCGCTGCATGTCGCTGTTTCTAAAGATTGGCAACAGCCGTTGTCTTGAATAATGACTACTTAGTAGATGAGAAGCATGATTTACTTTCATAAGCTGGTTGAGGCATTTAGTCTCAACATGTGTCCTAAATCATTGAAAAAAGGTTGATTCAATTTTATTAAGAAGAATAATTATACAACTAATAATACATAATAAGAAAGAAATATATATAAAATATATATTTCTTATTATATATAAAATATATAATAAGAAAGAAAAGGTTTAACAAATTAGAAAATTATTTCTGAAATATGCATTGAGATAAATAGTATGCGTTACTTCAAAAACGTAGAAATAAATACACTGCTAAAAATTTCCGTAAGAAAATAGTAATATAACCATTTATTTGATCGTTATTTTACCATATTTAATTACACCAGTTGAAACACCTTTAAAAAGATGGTACTCAAACCGCTGATTGTGAAAAAATCGTTTATTCTATGTTTCTAGTAAAGAACGCTTAACTAACCGTAATTTACAAGCGCCACTAGTTATCGTAGTCAATAAGAATCGGGCGTCCATCTTGGTTGTGGAACCTTACCGGTCGTACATTGTTGTTAAAATATGCATAAAGTTTTATCAGTTCAAATCTGCATGTGTATATAAAAGAGAAGAAGAAAAAGTGGCTAAAGCAGTGGTTACTAAATAGAAACACATACACACGTAAATCAAAAATTGGAGACATCGGATTCCCGAACTGTTTGTGAATGAGCGAACCCATAATTTGAGCTGTTGAAGCTCGTTTGTATTTTTATTTTTGCAGCAAATAAAATGATTATCGTCAATGTACAGTAAATTTAGACCAAAAATGCCTTTAGATCCAATCAAAAGTTGAAATCTCAATTTTCATGCAGTTTGCCCGTTGGAAAAGAAGATTTATTGATAAATAAACAGCCGCTTTAAGTGGTGTAGATGGCCGAATGGTTAGAGCGCAAAGTTAGTACACCCGGTGTTCGATTCCCACACGCTTCGTTTACGGTTTCAACGCTTCGAAATGGTTCAAAAACCACAAAAACTTACATTTACAGTTTTGAAACCAGTTATAAATGGTTATGAAACCGTAAACTTTTTTATTTACGGCTTTTTAACCAAGCTGATTGGAAATGGTTTAGGTCCCGTAAAGATAGAAAAATGTTCCAAACCGTAAATTTAACGGTGAATTAGATGGTCAGACTGCTTCCAGGCTATTTAACCGTAATTTCATGATGAAATTTCTATCAGAATTTTACGATTTATGTTTCAAGTGTATGCACTACTTCTTAACAGGCCCGCAATGATCGCAGAAAATAGAACCTTTTTGCAAACTATGTAAAAGTAAAAAGGAATTGCGAAAGAATTTTCGTGCCATCGGAGAACAAAAGGAAATTTTTGTATTAATAGACAGTATTTTACTGAGCAGCAACGAGTAAAGTACTCAAAGATTTCTTGTCATTTTAAAACATGTGTAGTAAACAAGTAAACCTGTTTCTATGATTATAATTAAATTATTATTTGCTTTTAAATGTAAAATTGCAAAAATATAAAATCGTACATGCTCTTTTAATTCAAAATTCCCTTTCCTTTTTAATGCATCCATCGTTTTTACGATGACATCACTGCCATTTAGTCTTCTTTTGCATACCTGGTGCAGGGCTTCTCTGTTACTTGTTTGCTTTTTGCCCAGAGAATTTTCAACGTTAGAATTATTACACACATCACTCAAAGCTACAGTCTAAAGTATAGCCATTATTTAATTAGTACCTTTTCTTTTTCTCATATGATGAAAATTAAGTAACTTTCTGATTTCCGTTTAATAAAATGTGTCTATCCCTTTATATTAGATATTTAATTTTTTTTCCATAACGAAGGATGTATATGACATGCATTTACCAAAAGTCTTGTTCTTATTTGGAAGAAATTAAATCTTTTCGACTCAGTTCAAAAGTTTCTCTTCTGTGATCGCAGTTACTTGGCATTTCAAGCATTCTTCACATTTAACTGTTGATCTCTCTTTTCATAATCAAAGCATCGCTTAAATAGTGCATTTTCAATGAACTTTATTCTTCTACTTTAACAATATGAATATGTTGTAACAAATTTGCAGTTTTCAAGCGAAATATCTGAATTAGATCTGCAGCAATTGAAATCTTTTCATGGAATAAGACGCATTTCGTAAGTTTTACAGTGAAACTAATAAATTAAAACATTTGTAAATAAACATTTTGTTTTGTATTTCTTTCTTGTGTTCATGGTTATTATTGAACATCGATATTAATTAATTTAAAAGTAGAAATTTTCATTCTCTCAACAAATTTCATGTTTGGGGATTTTTTAATAGTTAGAGATGTCTTATGTGTGTATAAACATAAAAATTCTCTTTTTTACCACGTAACTAAAAAAAAATACGTAAAAGCAATCGTTCTTTAAAGTATTCATGTCTCTCTCTCTCCCTCTCTCTTTCTCTCTCTCTCTATATATATATATCTATATCTATATAGATATATATATATATACATATATACGAGGTGTGTGACAATTAAATTCCGAGAATTCAGTAGAGGCGTGCGAACCGGCAACACTGCATAACTGGCGCATGAGTCTGGTTAGAAAGGTCCTTCCTCTCAGTCGCAATGAAGATTTCAATAGTAATCGGACATCTTGTTCATATTTTATGGTTGTTCTTCATATACAAGTTTTTTAACTCGGTCGCTGAAATGTTCACCTCAGTTTTTAAGCAGCCTACTGTGATCCAATTTCTTATATATAAGCCGCTTAAGTGTCTGTTTGTCGCTGATAGCTTATCCCGAATTTCTTACTGCGAGAAAACTGCATCGTGCTGCCACCTACACAATTGTTTCTATAATGAAAACGTTTTTTATGGAAGAGAACTTACGGTGAACTTCTGCAAAATAGAAGTTCATCAAAAGCTTAGTGAATTTACAGCAGTGTAATCGTCTGCGCTTTTTATATATATTAAAGTGGCAACGCTCTTTTTTCCAGTTTCGTTAAAACTATTATTTTGACGATGATTATGTTGGATATAAATAAATATTTTTCGCAAACGATTTGATTATATAGTAAATAATATTTTTATTTTACAGATTATTATAACTTAGATGTTTTTCTTTTCGGTAAGAATATTTTTTTCCGAAATTATTATGTTTATTATTTATTCATTAAACTTTACTGTTCTACCCATAAATATCTGTTTGATTTGATGTGCATTTCCGGTTACTGGGAGAATTGTATATTTATAATATCTAGAACAGCGGTCATTTCGTACAACCGCCGGGCTTACTAGTTTGGTCATAACTGGTGAAAAACCTTCAGAAACCCTACGAAAATTATGGTAGGGGCATAGAGATGAGTGTCTGTCACAATCACGTGTGTTTGAATGGGCAAAACGGTGCAAAAATGGTCGTGAATCGTTGGATGACGATCCGCGGTCAGGAGTGCCCATTTCCGCACACACAGGCGTTCCTGAGGGCTATACAGTAACTGGAAAGAACTATGTTGAAGTCTTGGAGCGGCTGCGACAGCGTGTTTTACGTAAGCGATCCGAACTCGCTGCAAACGGCTGCACCACGATAACGCGCCGGCTCATTCCTTCTTGATTGTGAGGGAATATTTGGTGAAAAAAAGTATCCCAACGTTACCGTATCCAGTCTACAGTTGCACCTTGTGACTTCTTCTTGCACCCTAAAATGGAGAGTCACCTCAAGGGAACCTACCATGGCAACGTAGAGGCCGTCAAGGAGGCTGCGACCGTCGTCCTGAAAGGCCTAACTTTAGATGACTATGAAGGCTGCTTCCAATCATGGGAGAAACGTTAGAAACGTTATTCTGAGTTAGGAGGTTACTATTGGAAACGCCATTAACAAAGTTTGTTGCTGACTTGATTTGCCTGTGTTTTATTTACAAATTCTCGGAATTTAATTGCCACACCTCATATATATATATGAAGCAGACGGCGTTGATCTGTTTGTTTGTTCGTTTGCATGCAATGCCTAGAAGACCCTATAGCACCTAATGTCCTTCAATTTAATGCAAAATTAGTTTGGGGATCTACAGCTCTAAGGTGTAAGGTTTTTTAAGAAAAGGAGACTTAATTAACTAATAATAAACTGCTTCCAAAATGTTTTAATTGATATCACTAAAACTCCTCAACAGCTACTAAACAAAAAAATGTTAAGAAAATTGGCTGAAAAACAGAGGAGAAAATGATTCTTAACTAGTTTGTCTTTGCCTATTTATATATAGATTTTTTAAGCTAAAACTGGCATCTTCAATCGGTTAAGGTACTGCTCTTACCACTAATACAAAAAATGCAATATTTTCACTCTTACGTTGACATTTTTTATTGAATGCTTTCAACTTCAAATGCAATAAGGTATCGCTTTCGAGTAAAAACAATGCATTGTTTTAACTTGTGCGAATCATACGCCATTTTCGGAATTGAAGCAAAATAAGGTGCAAATAGGAAGCCTTCTATCAAAGTTCCCGTCTTTACGAGAAAGCAAACATTCGATTGTCTTGGACAAACACTGGGCCTGATTAAATGATGAGAGAGTACTCCTGTTAGCTAACTACATGATTACATCAAACAATGGACGCTAAAGAAAAGAACTTGTCTGTGTTACAATCCTACGTTACGCCTTTAACGTGATTGAAAATGACCCGTATTGTTTCCTTCAAGACAATTCTATAAAAATCTTATGTTTATACTTGCAACCTTTCACAATCTGAAAAATATTGATGACACAAATGGTATGAACGCATCGTTAATGAATATCATATAAATGAAAGTTCGTTGAAGTTTAGGGATAAATGTTCAATGTTCTAGGAAAACTTTGAAGAAGAAACTCATAAAAATAGGGATGACAGAAAAATCTCGTCTATCAGTAGGAGATTTGTATTTGAGACTGTGTTGTATGCTATTCTGCATTAATTTAAGGAAACCATTGAAAAATTCAATGAGAACAAAAACCATGCTTTTACATCCAAGTGAAACAGGAGATACCAAAAACAAGAAATTTTCACTGGATTTGGTAATATTTCAAAACCTTCTGATAAAAGTTTCAATTAAGAAAGTTAGACGCAAAACTGGCTAAGAAACTCTTTTTATATTACATTTAACGAAAAAATACATATCAGTGACTGAAAATGATCGATCTGCTTGAAATGATTTTATGAGGTGCTATTCTTTTCATTCTAGATAACGATGAACAGATATATTGAAAATGAAGACATTAATGTAACGGTCGTGGTAAATTTTCTACTCACTTATAAAGTTTTTTGGAGAAATTTTAGAGGAACGGTTGATGTGTATGAAAAACTCTTGGTGTAATTAAATAATTATGAACATGACGAGATACGCAAGATAACCAGAAAAAGTCGATCTAATGAATCCCAAGCTGGAAAAGTTAGCGTTTCTGTAGAGGCAACTTCCAGGTGAAGTGAATCTAAGGCCACTATGTGTGCGAGCCTAAATATCAGGCATTTTGAATCCGATTCTTCATTGTTGAAAAGCTATAGTTACCACAGCAATGGTAATGTCCCATTACCATAAATCTCACCAAATTGGGAAAATTAATATATGAAACATCGGGAAAAGGCAACACAGGCTTGAAAGGAGAACCACTCAGAGCACGTGCTCTGATCCAAAATGTCGAATGCGTCGGCCTGCCTATATGCGGGCTGCGTAGTAATCCAGCCCTGGGTCTTGGATTTGTATCATCTTATCTCTTAGTCTCCAGCAAGCCTTCATAGGGAAATCTACCGTGCAACTATTTAAAAAACTGCGTAGAATTGGATTTCGAACTCCCGCTACCTTTATAAGGTTAATAAAACGAGGAGCACTGACGAACTTGAGAGTCTTGTCAGTAAATAAAATATTAAACTGAATCAATCGCAACAGTATTTATTACTAGAAACGTGTCATGTAACTTAATGTGTAAAAAAAAATTCGCGATTAAACCTTACAAAACCCAATGGCAGTAATAAAATAATATTTTAAAAATAATTTTATTTCTTTAAGGTCTTTTTGAGTTAACCATCTTAATGATTACTTCTCTTTTCCACGATCCATTTGTTTGAGTAGAATTTTAGATAAAATATTTAAAAGCAAATATTCGGTAAAAATTTTTTTTTTTGAGCTCCTAGTTGGGGAAATACAAACATCAGACGTTTTGGTTATTTTATTATTTTTTTTCATTTTTATATTTAAAACAAATATGTATTTCCCAAAATATTGAACACGTTATTGTTTAGTATTGTTTTGAGGAGAATGATTATTCCGTCGAAGAGTATTAAAATAATTCTTTAAAATTATTTAACGTTCACTTAGCAAATATGATTTCAAGCAGATTTTAAATAAATCGTGTACACACATAGTCAATATTGACTAAGTCCTTACTCTTTAGTTTTATGTAAGAGATATACCGTTGGATATATTAGTTTTTATGCTTTATTTTCGAATATTTTATGGAACATAGTATAAAATGACAATACATTATGAAGAAACATTTTTAAGAATACTTTATAGGTTTCAAAAGACTGAGTAAATTTCACAATTTTTGTTGATTCCGTTACAATAACTCTTAAGTTTTCGAACTTGAAACCATTGTAAATATTGTTTTTTCTATGATAATTTTATTATGATTTTAATTTAACGAAGAGCATGATTTTTTAACCTGCAGTAAAAAAGTCATTAACTGACACTAGAAAGGTGCTCACGTTTGCGCATTAAAAAGAATCGGGACCTCTAAATCTCAATAGTTTAAACTGAATTCTCTAAAAGTCAAAGTTTTTTTAGTGCTTAAAATTTCTGCAGTAAACGAACGTTACCTTTTATGTAGTGTAATGGATAAATAAGGTGTTTGAAAGGTCAAAGCACTGTCATAAGGTGGATTGGAGATATGAAGTCTTTAGAAGATATGTCGTTTGTTATTAAACGTAACCTAAACTACTCCTTTATTTTTTTTAAAGTTTCGCTTGTTTATATTATGTAATTAATTCTAAAAGAGCTACATTTTTTCTAAACACAGCCGTTTTATTCTTTTTTCTTCTTTTCTCTGAAAATTCTAGTCAGAATTTCGAGTTATAAACTCTTAGAAAAAATAATGCAATTATATTTAAAGCTAATTGGTGCTCGATGAGGAATTACAGAAACGTGTTTCAAAAGAAGAAAATTATTTTAACTGGAATAAAGGTGGTTGACCTTAAAATAATTTTCGTTGAGTGCGCTCTCGAGACGTGACATTTACCACTGCGGTCATTCGAATATCTTCTGCAATTCTAATTACAGTTATTACTTCACTTAAAACTCTTCTTTACAAATTGGGGAAAGCCAAATTTTCTTCTTAAAATAGGTTTAAACATTTGCGATACAGTTGGGGTCATTGTTGTAAATACCTTTTTTTTAATACTTGTCTTTTATAAATACACATCCTAAATAAATCAACTTTTAATTCTTTAAAACTACTATTCCAAATAATAGTAGCCAAATTCATTTCTCAACAATTTCCCAAAAATTAACTTTCTTAACTCTCACTTCAAAGTTTTTGTTTATTTTTTACGACTAACATCTTGGAAAAATAATATGGAAGGTAAACCGGTATATAAATAGACATTAAGAGTGTAAACAATTCAAAGCATAACAATAAAAACTGAGCCCTATACTGTTGAAAGTTCAAGATTGGACCAAGGACGAATACATTTTGCAAAACTAGTTACTATTTTAAGCAAGTATAACATTTTTTCTCATCCATTTGTATTGTGCGAAAGTGAAGTTAAATGAAGTTAATGTTTAAGTTTTACAGACCTGATGTCCCTAAGTTTACAGCCCATGTTTTATCCTGGTTACCAAGGCAAACACAAAAAGTATTTCTTTTGACTGAGTCACTAAGATTTTTCCTGTTTTCTTTTATTGTATATTCTCCGCCATAGGTAGAAAAAAACATAACAATGATTAAAACTTTTTTAGCTTTAAATACTTGAGCGGCCTTTATTTTTATTCAACAACACAAATACAACAGCATGCAACATAGTAAGTGATAGATTAACTTTATAACAATGCTTTCTTAAGCACGAATATCACGTGAGCCCAACTTCGAACTACCCTGCACGAATTCTAAACTGAACTTAACTCTCGTTTAAGCATTGAAAGCCTCTTACTGTTGAATTTTTCTGGAAGTAACTGGACAGCAGACTGAAAATAGGGCAAACACACCGGAATCAATCCTTCTATATGTGATTTAGACGAGCACGAAATAAAGCCAGCACATTTCATATAGAACTACACGGTTAAAAAACGCTGATATAAATCAGCGCCCTAAATATAGCTAAAACCAGTTTTAAAACCCTCTGCCCATTTTTTCACTTTTAGTCTCTTGTACGAAGTACAGGAATTATTGTAATCGCGAAAAATTTCGCGCTCAAATTTCAGCATAAATTTGTATTTTAATCAGTTAGGACATTTTTTTTTTCTTCACAATATCTGTATGTATGTACATACGCACGTGTGTATGGACCACTGAAATGTAGATTTTTACCATCCCCGAGTCCACTTTGACGAGCTTTGTAGGGCCGTCTGTATGTACGTATGTGCGTATGTACGTATCTCACACAACTCAAAAACAGTCAGTCGTAGAAGGTTGAAATGTTGTATGTAGGACCTGTATACGGTCTTAATATGCACCTCGCCTTATGGTTGCAATCGGACGTTTCAAAATAGGGGTGTTTTATGCGATTATTATCGCAGATGCTATGAGTGCAGTTTTACCATCAACCAAAGAGACCTGCCTGACAGAGTGTCAAGAAGAATCCATTTATGTTCAAGGGAGGAGCTGCTGGTATAAGGAGTGTGCGTCTGTCCTCTCGTTCTAGTTCGTTTAGCATACTTGGTTTCTTCAGAACTGATGCTATATGACAGTTTATAAATTTAGTTGCTTTCAACAAACAAGGAAGCAAACTTTCTGATTCGCGTACTAAATAAAAACACCTGCAAAACGACCTTCCCTAAAACTCGAATGGATTCGTTCTTTCCTGCCATGTGCAGAAGCGTCCAAACGTTAAAATTCAGTTGTTGAACTGTATATAGTTACATCAATGCTTATAAAGTATCATAACTATCATAATAATAATAATAATAATATTTATTGCGAATAGCGACATCACTACATATAATATAATTATACATAGAATGGTAGCACATAGGTCAAACTTTATCTCAAATACACTATACAATGTTAAAAGTTTCCGTAATAAAATAGTAAAATAACCATTTATTTGATTGTTATTTTACCACATTTAATTACAACAGTTGAAACACCATTAAAAAGATGGTACTCAAACCGCTGATTGTGAAAAAAATCGTTTATTCCCTGTTTCTCCCGAGGAACGTTTAACTAACCGTAATTTACAAGCGCCACTAGGTCTCGCAGTCAATAAGAATCGGGCGTCCATCTTGGTTGTGGAATCTTACCGGTCGTGCGCTGTTGTTAAATATGAATAAAGTTTTATCAGTTCACATCTGCATGTGTATATAAAAAAGAAGACGAAAAAGTGTCTAAAGCAGTGGTTACTAAATAGAAACACATACACACGTAAATCAAAAATTGGAGATATCGGATTCCCGAACTGTTTGCGAATGAGCGAACCCATAATTTGAGCTGTTGAAGCTCGTTTGTATTTTCATTTTTGCAGCAAATAAAATGATTATCGTCAATGTACGGTAAATTCAGACCAAAAATGCCTTTGGATCCAATCAAAAACTGAAATCTCACTTTTACTGCAGTTTGCCCGTTGGAAAAAAAGATTTATTGATAAATAAACTGCCGCGTTGAATGGTGTAGATGGCCGAATGGTGAGAGCGCAAGGTTGGTACACCGTACACCTGGGGTTCGATTCCGCACGCTTCGTTTACGGTTTCTACGCCTCGAAATGGTTCAAAAACCGTAAAGACATTGTAAACCATGCTACTAAAATTGGTTATGAAACCGTAAACTTAAGTATTTACGGCTTTTGAACATGCTGATTGGAAATGGTAAAGATAGAAAAATGTTCCAAACCGTAAATTTAACGGTGACTTATCTGGACAGACTGCTGCCGGCTATTTAATAGTAAATTAATGATGAAATTTCTAACAATGTATGTAAATAAATCGTTTTTATATATTTTTAAAATGATTGCAGAAGTTTCTCATACCCTGATCATGAAGTGTTAGAAATTATGATTTCTTTCATAAGTGGTGTTAGGAAATATGTTGATAACCGCAGTAATAACCCTTTTAATTTCATTGTGTGACTGCTACTGAAAGTAATTTTGATTGCGTCAAAACAGCGCAGTACCCGACGCAGAATTTTCACAAAAAGTAAATAACATTTTCATTGTTAACGAAACGGAGCACACGAAAACGGAAATTCAAATCTTTGTTACTAATAGCAAAATAATTTTATTTGCACAATGTAGTTAATTAAATAAATAATAATTTAATACAAACACAGTTTGTTTACATACTTTTTCTGTTTCATTTCATTACTAAGTACCGGAAGATATTATTATAGTTTTATCCATTTAATAAAGTATGTTTTCAAAAGATTTTATAACGCGAAAAGAGAAATTTGAATAAGGTTTTTTTTTTAGTTATTCTTTTTTTAGCCGAAATTGTTTTTCGTAGTGAGGTTTTCTTTAACCATTAAAAGACGCAATTGCTGCATTAATAAACAGATACAAGTACATATAAGCATACGTGTAACAACATTTGTAAACTATAGGCCTAGTTTTGCAAACTAATATTCATTGCTCGACCTTAATCCAGGCGATGAATTGCTAATTTGAAAACAATAGAAAGACTAAAAACCCTCAGTATTTTTCAAATGGAATGATTAAGGGATTCTTGAGAGTAGCAGAAAACAAAAGATGTTGATGTTATTTTATTTTCGTATTCATTTCGTTTTAATGATTTATGGTAAGGTCAGGAGAGATCAACAAAAAAGTGAAATTTTTTAAATTTTTTAATGTTGTCTACATTTCTTTTTAAATTTAGTCTACATTTGTCTACTTGTTACAATTTAGTCTACATTTGTCTACTTGTTACAATTTAGTCTACATTTGTCTACTTGTTACAATTTAGTCTACGTTTGTCTCTGAACAAATTGTAATAATTTATATTTCAAAATGATTGCACTTATTGGAATCACGATATAGTTAGTAATTTGTTACGTTTGCTTTCTTTTTACTGCAGCAAATAATTTCTTTTGTTCACTTTCTCATTTGATCATTTGAAGCAATATTTTTTTTTGGAAAAATTAGTCAGTATTAATTGTATACATGTGTCTGTAACATTAAAATAAAAACAAAGAATAGGATCGAAATATTCCTCGAATGCGTTAAGTTATGAACGACTTATTCAAATAATCATATATAATTTATCCTTTCTGATATTAATTCCCACTCACTCATTATTATAAGTGAACCGCACTTTTCATTTAATTCTAGAAAACATGTATTTCTTTATGTCGTGATACATTTTGTTAATTAAACACAATAAAGTAAAAATAGCAACATAATTAATCGTAGAAAGTACTGTGATTTTTCGCTGCCTAAAGCGATCTTCCTTTTTTTAAAAGTAAGTATAATTTAACTAGGCAGAGAAAATAGAAGATGTATTCTTTTATTAAAATAACGTATGCACTATAATTTGTGTTTTTTTTCCTTCCTAAAGATAAGTCAAATAACTATTCCCAAAGTGAATTTCATTGTTCCACTTATGCACACATACTTTGCTAATAATTTTTTTTAATTTATTCACATATTATTTTTATGTTTAGAATTCGCATTTCGGAATATTTCAAATAACTTTCATTGTTGTTTTACGAATCTTTTTTTTTTCTTTTCTTTTTTTTTTTTTTTTTTTTTTTATGTATTGAAACAGAAATTTCGTTTATGAAAAAATCTGGTGTTTTTCTTGAACACTGGAAGTTCTAACAAGGAGGGATTGTTATATTCAGGATAGTTTTGGGATTTTTGTGTTTGCGCTTTGCGGAGTCCCTGCGGGGGGAAAAGGCTAAATGTAGTAAAATGGATGAGAGATCTCAATTTTCTGTTATAAATTCTACTATCGGCACATTTATTGTCAAAGTCCTTACGTAGCTGTGCTTTGGACGGTTAATAAGATAGACTTTTATTTGTTTAATTAGGTAGCATTTCTATTTCGTCCTTGTATAGTCTTTAACGCAATAAGAATGTCTCTTTATTAATTTCTCTTAAAAAAATCTCTTAAAAACCACCCAAAATCGGACCTAATTTTGATATACGATCAGGCAACAGTTTTGTTCTGCAATTTTTTTTCGTGGGATAGATGAGTTTGCATATTCCTCCTGAAATGCAAATGCTTCATTACATTGCATTTATGTACCACACTTGAAAAAAGATTTCAGGTTTTAAAAATATGTAAATTAATTAATAAATTAGTACTAATAAAACAAAGACCTCACATTTATGGGTTTTTAAATCTAGGCATAATGACCTGACTCCTTTTTTTCTTAAGAACTAAAAACGTAAGTTGAAAAATAAATAAAAAACTACGCTTCGGCGAAAATTATGAAAAATAAATAAAACATTTAATCTCCGAAAATCCCAAATTTCCTTATTTGAAAATAATCGCCAAGGGCACACAAAAAAAAAAAGTTTAAACTTATTTTGCAAAGGAGTTCGTAGTAGACTCATACTCAACTAACTGTATTATATACATTAATCTCAAAGAAATTTAAAATATGTAGCCTGTATAGCATGTTTTTGTGCTTTTAAGGGCAGATAGTTTAGGATACTATCTAAATATAAGCATATTGTTGAAGGAACGCCTGCTAGATTACAGGCAATACTATCTGGTGAGCCAGCGCAACGATCTTGGGTTACGAAGCGATCCAAAGGGAATTGATACAAATGGCCGAGCGATAGGAGAGCAGGAGGCAGCCCCCCCCCCCCTTCTAATAAAGATTTTCTCTATTTCTTTTTTGGGAAATAATTTTTAAAAGTAATATACCGAAATCAATGTTGTGTTGAAACTTGCCTTCACATGCATATATGCTTTTCTCAAACTGAGCTCCGCGTCAGAAGGGTGTGAACTTTGAGAACACAATTAATTATTTTCTGAAAACATGTGAAGTGGTACAAAGTACAAATCAACATTCTACCTTGCACTACAGTGCAGCGTGCTTTGAGCAGTGACTGAAATTTGTTACGAAGAAAATATAATAAAAACAATTATTACAATACAAATAATTTTCTTTCAACTTTATAGATTCAATGCTTCATAATCACTCTATGGTAAGCATACTTGTCCACTGTAGAGGCCTTGGCGTTTATGAAAATTCTCCAAAGGTCTGACAAATGAGAAAACACCCACACCGAGTACATGAGGTAAATGGACTCTTTAAAACGGCGATCCGAAATGCCCTTGTTGAGAGCGTTTACTATCAGTGCTGAGTACTGGAGAAACTTTTCCTCCCTTCCGGTTGTAAAGATGGACGATAGATGTTGCTATCTATCGGCTGGGACTCCAGCCGATGCGGGCCCAAATCCTCTCAGAAGCAGCGCACTCATTCTTAGTCGTCTACAACAGCGACAACTGACAAGCGGCAAAACTGAGAACTGCATCGTATGAATTAACCTTGTTTGAATGAAAAAATATATTTTATAGCTTAATTGTTTTCACTTCCCTAAAATTGCTGTCTCATGCAAGTGCCTAATCTCTATGCGCGTTAATATGGCCGTAAGTATTCAGTACTGTTAAAGTTTGCGCGTAATTCATGGTGCATCACTCTTCTAATTTCAAAAAGACATTTCGAAGAGCAATTAACAGAATAAATTATTTTTCATTAACATACCGGAATTTGTTCCAAAATATGCTATTATCTTAAACAGCACATTTACTAGATTATTACGAAACTTCCCTCACTAAAAATTATTCTTTACTCCATTTGTAGAATTTTGGAATAACTCATAAATTAAATAATCAAACGAATAGATATTAGAGAAGGAAATATATTTTCACTTACAGATTCACAATTTCACTTGAACTCAAAAAAGAGTAAACATTTAAATTTTATTCCATTTCGTAGTGCAAAACTTGAAGCCAAAAACCTGATAGAATGATCCACTCAGTCGTTTACCAAGAACTTCATGTACTCTAATGAAAGAAATTAAAACCACAATAATACGTTCATTAATGCCACCGTAGCGACATGTTTTTTATGTAAATACGTGCACATTAAAAAAAAAAATTACGTGTACAATAATGAATTTTGAAACATCCACCGTCTTATAACCTAAAATAAATAAATAAATATTTCATCAACCTTTATCGGAGGAAAAGTAATATATAATTCTTTAACAGCAACGTGATGAAAAACCATAGCAACTAAGTACCGTAGATCAAAACAAACAATCGGAGTGAGATAAAATAAGAGCTAGTCAATGTTCTTTGGTTAAAATGGAAAAGTCACGAACTGGTATCTTTGATCTCTCTTGGATTTATATAATCGTCTTGTTACGAATGTTTTTCCTAAACATTCAAAAGAAGGGGATTCAGTAAGTTGAACAGACAAGGTTTATTTTTGAATAGAGTAAACATTCAAGTGCGACTAAAAAAAGGGTTTTTCAAGTTCTTTTTATCCCCTTTCTTTCCCTCATACCTGCTGCTTCAAGTTAATCAATAACGAGCACGATTTATTTTACTTATTTTGTTTTATTTTGAAAAATAATTTTCTTTAACGGGAAAAACAAACAACTTTGTATCAATGCGTATTTACAGTTTTATTTTATTCTTTAACGCATTTCAAAACTTCTAAACACGCAAATCGAATCTTGACAGTTCAATTTGTCGAATTTAAGTTGATCAGAAGGAACAGGGCAGATAAATCCCAAACTACTCAAGTAATTTCTTTGAATTTAATATTTATGCCAAAGTAATAGTGCTGTGGTGCGGGGTTACAGATTACTGAGAAACTTGGGCACCACTTAATCTCAAACTTTCAATTTTCCGCTTGTTTTTGCAACGCATTCATCTTCATTCACGATTTACAAGTCATTCCCAATAGATGTGCCTTTTTCTGCCCGTTCTTAATTTATGTTCTGAATTGTCTCCGCGTTTTTACCGTTCCTTTTGATATAGAAGTCTCTTCTTGGATTCCAAAAAGGTAAGAACTGAGTTTCATGTTTTTTTTCCTTATTTCAGGAGGGTTTTATTTTCGGATTCGTTATAATTATCCCCCCCCCCCTTTTCGGAGGAGGGATTGATTTTATCGTTTTATTAAGTAATTTTATGTTTTGGCCCCTGGTAAAAACGATTACGGTGCGTTATTTTTAAATAAAATATAGCTCATCTTCTTCGGGCAGCGCCGAAAAGAACTCACTTTAACTGGGAACATTTGTCGCACACTGTTCTTACGTTGCGTAAACGAGAATTTTGAACTACGACATGTGCAATACTCTAACTCTACGGCATCTGCACAATTCATTTCCACAAGTGCTTGTGAAGATGAACGCTTGACGATATGTTGAATAAATATGGAAGTATGGACACAGCTATAAAATGGCCACGAAGGGAAACAAACAGCAAAATAACTCCAAGACTATAGAAGGCAAAATTTTTTAACGGGTAAGCGCTTTTGGCTTTCGTTACTCTTAATTATGCTATGATATGTGCATGTTGTTGTGGACGTGTCTTCGCGCGTGGTGAGGAAGAATGGGTACGCGGCTCCTGAGTCGAACGATTCCGCCCCTGAGTCCGCCGATTTCCGCCCCTTTGAATGGTCTCTTAATTTTTTGAACCAGCTCCCAGATGAGCGATGATATGTACTTATTTTCGATATATATATATATATATGTCCTCTTTCTGTTGCAATGCTAACACAACTACAGTGGCAGAATAATATCTTAGATGAGCTATACTTATACACTTAGACAAGTAATAGCAATCACGCCTCTGTGACTGCAACAACTGCACGTAGTGAAAATGCCAAGACTTTATTTAGAGCAAAATATTATAAAGTTAGAAGATGTAAGATACACTAAAGGAGCCTAACATTCAAATATTTACGACTTTTAAACATGTGAACTCCTTAACATTTCAGTTACTATATCAAGTCGACGAACTCGTAAATAAACTTAAAATTATCTTTTAGCTACCTAATTACATGGCCTTTAATTAGCAACTAAAGGGCATGAGTTTCTCTTGGGATTTACTTTCTATTTCAGCTTTGTTATCAACAACGCCATAGCTTTCTAGCATCATACAAGTTTGCAATTATTGCGGTATTTTCCTTACAACATATTGTTTAAGAGAACTTAAACGAAATCCTTACGGAAACATTTTTGTCCTCTCTTTCATAGTTTACCAATATACGTAATTTTTTTAATACTTAATAGTAAACTTAGCATTAATTACAGTGATTCTATTCATACAAAATTTACAACGGAACACAGGATTGCAGGCCACTCAGAGTAAAAGAAAAGCATTAAGAGAGACGCCCAACACTGTTAGAAATTTTATCATGAAATTATGGTTAAATAACCGGCAGCAGTCTGTCTATCTAATTCACCGTTAAATTTACGGCTAGGAACATTTTTCTATCTTTACGGGACCTAAACCATTTCCAATCAGCTTGGTTTAAAAGCGGTAAATGCAAAAGTTTACGGTTTTATAACCATTTAAAAATGGTTTCAAAGCAGAATGTTTACCGTTTTTGTAGCATTTCGAGGCGTAAAATCTTCGAGGCATAGAAACCGTTAACGAAGCGTCCGGGAATCAAATCCGGGTATATGGTATACCAAGGTTGCGCTCTAGTCATTCGGCCATCTGTGCCACGTAACGCGGCCGTTTATTTATCAATACATCTTCTTTCCCAACAGGCAAACTGCCTAAAAATTGAGATTTCAGTTTTTGATTGGACCCAAAGTCATTTTTGGTCTAAATTTACAGTATATTGACGAAAATTATTTTATTTGCTGCAAAAATTAAAATACAAACAAGCTTCAGCAGCTCAAGTTAGGGGTTCGCTCATTCGCAAACAGTTCGGGAATCCGATGTCTCCAATTTTTGATTTACGTGTGTATGTTTCTATTTAGTAACCACTGCTTAAGCCACTTTTTTTTCTTCTTTTTTTATATACACATGCAGATTGGAACTGATAAATCTTTATTCATATTTTAGCAACAACGTTCAACCGGTAAGGTTTCGCAACCAAGATGGACGTCCGATTCGTATTGAGCGCTTGAAAATTACGGTTAGTTAAACGTTCTTTAGTAGAAACAGAGAATAAACGATTTTTTTTCACAATCAGCGGTTTGAATACCATCTTGTTATGGTTATTCAATTGTTGCAATTAAATATGGTAAAATAACAATCAAATAAAGGGTTTTTTACTATCTTCTTGCGGAAATTTTTAACAGTGAAGTTAAACTGCCAGCACAGTAAAAAGGAAACAAGAAGTTTCGTCAAGGACTATACGATCCTACTTTCCCATATACAACAACATCAAATTTATAATCTAGCTCTCTCTCTCTCTCTCTCTCTCTCTCTCTCTCTCTGTTTTTCTCAATTAGTTTTAGCTCTTAATTACTTCAAATGTACCTTTTTTAATGGTTAATACATATTCATTCACTCATTCATTTAATTATTCACTTATTTAATCATTTGTTCACTTATTTATTCAATTATTCTTTAACTCATTCATGTATTACTTCTTTTAATCAGAAAGATCTATGAAATCCAGATCAAAAAATTTGATGGCAAATATGCTCGTTTGGTACTGGATGAACTTCGCATCTGTACATGCTCTACATCATAACATCCTTCCAATAGAATTTGTTCCAATCAAATTCTCCAGTTAGGTCAGGATTTATATAGGATTGAAACTTCCCTGTAGACGCCAATGTTATTTTTTTTAGCTGCTCAGCTCAATGTTTTTTGTTAAACAATTATTATTTATTTATTCATTTATTATTTCTTTTAATGATAGTGGGTTTCCTATTTTATATGTTGTTTATTTATTTATTTAAAAATTTGTTATTTTCTTAAATGCAAGTTTTTGTCTATTTATTGTTTGATTTATTTTTGCTTAACAATGCAAAAATGGTGTTGCACAATTCAGACCAGGGTTTGTAGGATTCATAGTAAACTAAAACATCGAGATCGCTCTTTCTTTCATTATTTTCCGCTGTATCATCTCTCATATTATCTTTAAATAATTTCCGGCTGTGAAAATTTTAAATAGCAGCATTTTTTAAATCAAGGACATAATCTGGAATGCATGGGAAAATGTAGAAAAGAATCTAAACAAAAAATGACTTAAATCTTAAAAATGTCAGATTTTAACACCTCGATAAAATTTACCATTAGGCTGTACGGGAAAATTTGAAACCTTATCAAAGTGACACATTTGCTTCGGCGATGTTTTATTTATATCTGTGCATGTGCGTACATAAAATAATTTTTAGTAATTATTCAAATTTCCAAACCAAATTAAATTTAACTTGTCGCTTGCCAAAACTTGTCCGTAGAAAATATCACTACCATTTCTTGCTCTGAATAAGAAAAAAAAGTTTTTCAGTAACTGATTTTCACTTTAAAAAGCCATGCTATTTAAGATTTAATATACTAAATTTGTTAATTTAAATTAGTTGAAAATGTTACTAGTTGTGTACACAGTTGCGGGAAAAAATCCCGAAAGACTCTGTATGGTGTAAATAAAGCTAATTTAAAGCCAAGAACTTTTAATGTCACTTACCGAAGATATTTCACACAATGTGCTTTTTATTCGTTTTTTGTTTTTTATGCAGCATTTTTATGATAAAGACACGAGATTTAATTCGATACTTTTCATAGATTTTTTTGAAGTCACATTGTCTGAACGCAGTAAGGTATTTTATTACTGAATGGTTAATAGCGCATTTACTGCTTCTGTATTTAGTAAAATCAGCAAGTGATATTTCTAAAATAATATTTTTTTTATTTTATGTTTTACAAATACAGCATATTTTATCAGTAACCAAGAATTTTAAAACGAAAAACACTTGTTTTTCTTTTTATTGTGTTCCAAGAAATACAGCGAATATGTTTTGTTTTTATGAGGTAAAAAGATTTTAACAAGCAAAACCAAAGAAAAATTAGTCAATCTTATGCTGTTTTCGAATTTTTCAAATATAATTCATTTTTAGCATGTTTTAATTTTTTATACGAAAGCGAAATTTAATAATTACTTAAAATTCCAACAGAACCAGAAGCTTTTCTTTTTCAGTGCGCCAGCCTTTTTTTTTCTTTCTTTGTTCCAGGAAACATGGAGGATGTTTTCTTCCAATGTGTAAAAACATGTTTTCGAAAACATTTTTAATTCACTTTCTTCCCGGAATTCCCCGATTAAAGATTTTTGTATAGATGGACTTTTTTTTAGCAGATTTAATGAAATACTTAAACAACAGCAAACGTTTCGCCGTATTGTACTTGCGTAAAAAATATTATGATTTTTTTTTTTTTACACACATTAATGCATGATTTAAATACTGTTTATTTAAACACATACGCATATTTAGTATTTTGTTGAGCGAGTATCTCTCTATTTAAAAAAAAAAAACGTAATTCGCGCTGTTGCCGCTGCACCCACTGTCTTAAAGAAATTCTGCCTTGCACGCTTCAAACTCTTACAAGTCAAAAACTATTCGATGAAAAATTCTGAAAGTTATATGAATTATAGGGAACTTTCTTTCGACGGCGCTGACATAAAACATTTATAGCTTCAAATAGTAGTTTTATAATTATTTAATTTGAAAGCTTAGGAATTTATTTTCCCTCTGTTTGCCCTCCCCAAGGCTCAATTTTAAATGAACCAATGCGATTTTTGGAATGCAAAGAGAGAGACCTGTATATTTATGCTTGTCATCTCATTTGAACATATCGTTGTTTATGGAAAAATATGCAACTTATGAATTATTTTTTTGTTCTTTTTAAAACTTCACACTGGAAATTTCACATTTGCTGCTTAAACTAAATGCAACTTTCGATTCTTAAACACACTCTAACCCTGATAAAATTTCTAGAATGTTTGTAAACGGCAGAATTTTAAAATCGATACTTTTTTGAAATAATATATTTAACGAATTTGTATGACATACCGAAAAGAATAGGTAAGTATAGAAGTTGCTCTAAATGTCCTTGTTCTTTTGAAATTTTTTTTAGCTGTCCATTATCTATAATGCCGCTATTCAGACTACTTACTTCGGATCTGTCAGCTAATTCGCTATCCGGATGGAAGTCTGGATCCTTCAGACTATCATCCTGAGAGAAAATGCTCCCACCCCCGTCATCAAAATTTGCAATTTCGTCAGGTATAGCTTGTGCTCTTACAGGAATTAGTTGCGTCAATACAGCGGGCTGAGGTTGATTATTAATGTTGTCATCGTCCAGAGTAGAAACGATTTTTTCAGCAACTGGAAGTGAGATACTTTGATGTCCACAGCTACTGCTTCCTCTGGTGACTATTCAACTCACCTTTCCAAATTACTAAGTGCATTTTCTTTCTACTGAATTCAACAATATTTACGATAAAGTGACAAATATACATGCGTATCTCATTTTCAACTTAGTCGAATTAAACTGAAAAGTGCATAATTGACTTTTACTAGCATTAATAATGCGAGATGTGCTAAAAAATTACAATAGTTATTCAGTTTCATAATTTTCTAGAGCTAAACTAAATATAACGTTGATTGCAGCGATATTGAACTTCTTGCTTAAAGAGTAAAATAGTCCTTCGTGTGATACATTTCTATTTTTATTCATTTATTTATTTACTTTATTTCATTATATGTGCCCTGACATGGGTCCCTGACATTGTCCTTTAAGGACTAATAAGTATTAAAAATATTTTAATAGCTTGTACGAGCCTTGGATTTACAATCGTAATATTTAGAACTTTCAATAACATATGTTCAGACTATCTAAATATGTTTTTCTCACTCTTTTCTGGCTCTATGTTGACGATTATTCATCGAGTTTATTTACCAATTTTAGATAGGAAATAAATATGCTGTTTCATTATTGTCACTATTCCATGCACAAAAATAAAAAGTCATCTGATGTTTTTTTTTTTTTTTTTTTAATTTTTGTCGATTCAGATATGGATGCATTTCTCCATTAACCCAATTAATTGTTTGAAATTTTCAGTAAAGAAGCTATTGAAGTAATAGTTCCTTATTTTTTAGTTTAGGCCGCATAAATTATTTAGTATGTTACACTTTTCTTTAAAGAAAACCAAATCCTTTAAATAAAAAGTCGCAATTTATGTACTTACATTACAGATGAGATCAGGCATGCTAAAGAGAAATCAAACAATTGAAGCTGAAACATTGCTTCAACAATGCAAACAAATGCAATACATCGACGAGTTGTTTATGTATATTCTTTTTAATTCCTCTTGTTTCAAAAAACTTTGCCTGTTTGTGACATTTCATAAACGAGGAAATACTTCCTTTTGTATCTGATTCCAAAACGAATTTTACATCTTGCATTCAATCTCCGATTCGTTTATTCCCTTGAGGCTGAAGGTATTTCCAGTCACAATTTGAAATATATGTTTAAAAAATATCATGTGACGCCACATGACTTCGCTGTATGCCTATTAAATTATGTATATATATATATATATATATATATATAATAGCAGCGTCACCTCACTACGAGGAGGGCCAGGGAAGGTACGTGGTGAGGGACACCCAAAATGATCTAAGTAGTTTTTAAAAAACACATAAAACTTGTATTATATAATTTGACTGATGCGATTTTAACGAATAACTAAAAATGAATATATTTTACTGAAAGTTACAACGAATAAATAAAATAGAATTGCTTAATTTTTTTATTTTTTTTTTTTTTTTGTCTTGGCTCTATGAAGTTATTCGAGATAATAAAAACTAACTGAAAAATTACAAGTTCATAACAAAAACCTTTTTTTTCGTTGGGCAGGGGGAGAAGTGACACCACGAATCACCTCCCCGGGCGGCACCTATGCTAGGAACGCCCCTGTGTATATATATATATTTTATCGTTTAAAATTTTATTCTCTACAATCTGGTCAGAAAACCATTGCTCTGATCCAATTAGTTAGAGACAGAAGGAGTAAAAAGTGCTAAAAAAGACAAAAGATGACATAAAACGCATAATTTTTTTTAAACTAATTTTTAGATATCGAAGCCTTAGTTGCAACAACTACCGAATTTCATGTTTCTTGGCCTTACTGTTTTCCCGGGACACGCACTGCAAACACACGCTTACTCCTTACTTTATTTACATGTATGCAAGTTCTTCTCACAGCCCGGTTAGTGAAAAGCAATATAATTATTTGCAGGAACTAAATTTCCCTGTTATGTAGGGGTGACCAGTACACACCGCAGACGAAAAAATGCATTCTAATGAGCATTGACAATGAAGATTTTAAAGCTAAAAAAAAAAAGAGTTTCTTCAGCGTAAACACGAAGAGTATTAAATTAATCAAACCGGCTGACTTAGATTTAGTCTCATTTTCAGTCATCAAATTTCCTTCTCTTTCTAACTATAGTGACCTTAATCCGAAGAGTTTTTTTTTTTTGGGGGGGGGGGCGGGGGACGGCTATTTATGTAATTGTACAAATATAATTCACTAAATCTGGTGATTACAATGTCGAGTTTATTTTGATCATCCTCACTTTTAGCAAACGTAATTGTAAATCATTGTCGCCGTAGGTCCAATGGCGGTCGTAAGTGTAGTCGCTTGTACTTCTGCCAAATTCGTAGTAAGTTGAGAGGCAGTTGAATAAAACTTAAAAGTTTGCTTTCATACACTATTCTCATTTTTCATTTTATTGCTTCAGAGAAGCCTTCACTCAAACTCTTACTATAACTGCTTCTAATATTGCTGTTTAATGACAACAAAATCTTTTTAACACTGATTTTCATTTTTATTAAATAGTGTTCGGCAACTACTCGTCAAAAAGTAGTTAACTACCAACTACTAACAACTCTAAACATAAGTAGTTGCTACTTTTTTCGGAGACTAGTTGTAACTAGTAGTTAACTGTTCTCCAAAAGTAGTTAACTACTAGTTAACTACTTAAGTATAATTCATTTGAATTTCCATTTTAGGCTTATTCTTAAATATTTAATCGTAATAATTCAACTCAATATTATTTTGAATCATTAAAACAATTTTAAAGAAATTCCTGTAAAACATTCAAAGATTGAATATTTCCAAATAACACTGAACAATTAACATATAAAAAGAATCTGAATAAAGAAGAAACCTTTTTCTCTAAATTTAAACTTTTAATTTGAATATGTATTTGTTTGATAAATTTAATAATTTATGTTTTTAAGAAGTAACAATTTTTCAGCAGTTGTTGTAAAATAAATGGGTTTACCCTTAATATCTATTTAAAATTCTTCCTCTGCCCAGCCCCCATTCGTAACAAAATATCTTTGTAACGTACATGCTTTAGAATTTAGATTATATTCTTTCAAATTGTGTTGAAGGCAGGGTTGGTGATTTTTTTTATTAAAAAAAATTTTTAAATAGTATTTTTTTCTTTAAATCAGTTTTTTTTTTCAATGCAAAATATGTTTCCGCACACAGTAACAAATTCAGTTAATTATTTATGTCTTCAAAGAATTTTAAGATATTTCATTTGAAATAATTATTTATTACTAGTTCAAAACTAATTATTAATTAATTATATTTATAAAAATGTATGCTTAATAAACAGAGAACAACAGCAAACAGAAGAGAAAGCTTATATTTCTGGACTAAATGCATTATAATTTCTTGAATATATACAAATAACTTGACTGGACTATTATAATTTTTTGAGTATATAGAAATTCGAATATATAAACAGAAATGGCAAATATCACATAAAATGTTTACTAGAGCTTAATCAATTTTACTATTTAGATGTTTTATCAAGAATACCAGTTTTGATGCCTTATCAACCACCAATCTCTTTCCTAATTTTGAGTGCACTATTCCAAATGTAGCAAAAAGCCTTTCCAAAGGTGCTTTTGAAGCTTTTGCTGTAGTCAGCATATCCAAAAACTTAATGTTCTCTAATAAAATGTCATTATTTGACACCTTAACGAAGCTGTTACATCTTTCCCTGGGAGTTAAAATTCTATTAAATTATTTGAACCCAGAATGTATTAAAATTTATAATAAAAAATATCTATATTTTAATAATTTGGAAGAAGCTGATATAAATAGTTTGTTTTTTAAATCACAAAAATCAATATTTTGTCTAAAAAAGAATCATAAAAATCAGTATTTTTTTCTCTAAAAAAATCTTAAATATCAATATTTTTTTTCTTTCTTTTTGTGTTTTATGGTATCCATCCCAAACACATGCATGGTAATGGAGTAGAGATAAAGTTTCGCCATAATGAAAATTTGGTGTAAATGAAAATCATTGTACGTGTGCTGGTGCGGGTGCTATTTATTGATTATATTAGAAAGCTTTTCTAATTTGCGTAAATACTGCAATAAATATTATGATTTTTTTATGAGTACTTTTTCATTATATAATATAATATAAAAAATACATTTGTGTGAGTAATATTGATAAGCCAAAAATTTAAATAATTTAATGTTTAAAATATAGTCATTTTTTTCAAACAATAGATTTATTAAAAAAAATCGAAAGTAGTAGTTGGAATTTTGAAAGTAGTTGTAACTAGTAGTTGGGAAAAAAGTAGTTTAACTAGTAGTTAACTAGTTCAAAACAAAAGTAGTTACAACTAGTAGTTAACTACTAGTTAACTAGTAGTTAACTACTGTATATGCGACGCATTGATACCTTCCCCGACGCAAGAATATCTACCCCATAACCCCCAGCTGAAAACTTGATAAAGTTACGAAGTAGTATGCTCACTCGGATATTTAAAATAAAGCGAATCATATCCTAAGGGAAGAACTATAAGTTCTAACAGAAATATACGTACATTTTTACGTACAGGTTTTATTTATTACTGTGACTCTTGGAGACGACAGGAAGAATGCATATTTTAAGATTTGTGTAAAGACGTTCTCATATTTGGAGATATGCATGAGTGCATTAATGAAAACTGCCGCTTTCAAGCTTAAAGAAGTGTAATATTTTCCTTGGCGAAAAAAATTTTAAAATAAGAATGCATGAGAAAAAGTTATGCCAAGAGTTTCAGTTATTGAAATATCCCTAAAAATGTTGCCGCTCTAGAAATGTACGTTCGTTTTACCACTCAAAATAAGTCCAAAGTTAATTTGAAAAAATTACAGGCGGAAGGAAAAGCGTAATTGAACTTTAAACGCGAGCACAGCTGATGCCATCTTGCTTCTAATTGGTCCTTATTAGTCCTTATAATTTCATTGGTTCCTGCGACACCATCATTTTATATTTATATAATGAGATTCAACTGGATTTTTTAAAATAATTTTTCATATATATTTATCAAAATAATTGTGAAAATTAAAATCTGTCGCACGTGCCCAATGAAAAATGCTGCATCAAATGTTCAGTTTTTTTTTATTGTTATGAAATTTCACACTGTAACAAATGTTTGCTTGAAAATACGTAAGAATATCCTGGAAATCCTTTATCCAGTGTAACGTAAAGTTACAGAGAACTACAAACAGAAAACTACAAGTCTATGAAAGGGAAAATTACAGAGAATAAAAATAGAGAACGATTTGTAAATTAACTGCAGCAGATAATGTGCTACTGCAGTGGCGGCATTCATCACCAAGAAAATATAAACTGGTAATTACAGATCTCAAATGTTTAATTATGCATTTGTTTGCAATTTTTAAACTGGTAGTCACAGATCTCAAGTGCTCAGTTTAAGTAACTTAACAGAGATCTTTCTCAGCAGTTGTACAGAGTTCTCGGCTCCATCCCTCTCCCCTGTTAGCACGAGGCTTTAGGGTGTAGTGTAGTTGTACAGAGTGTGGAAAAGCAGGAATTTTATTAAGGTTAAGATCTTTTAAAAACTCGAAACGTAGAACACGAGATCCTCTTTGAGTGAAAAAATTACAGGTCCAGCGAAACGTAGAACACGAGAACCTCTCTCATCAAAAAAATTAAAAGTCCAGCGAAACGTAGAACACGAGAACCTCTCTCATTGAAAAAATTACAAGTCCAGCGAAACGTAGAACACGAGAACCTCTCTCATCGAAAAAATTACGAGTCCAGCGAAACGTAGAACACGAGAACCTCTCTCATCGAAAAAATTACAAGTCCAGCGAAACGTAGAACACAAGAACCTCTCTCAGCGAAAAAATTAAGAGTCCAGTGAAACGTAGAACACGAGAACCTCTCCGAGCGAAAAAATTACAAGTCCAATCGAGAGGACTCGTTCTAATCGAAAAGTAGAACACGAGATGCTCTCTCATCGAAAAAATTACGAGTCCAGCGAAACGTAGAATACGAGAACCTCTCTCATCGAAAAAATTACGAATCCAGCGAAACGTAGAACACGAGAACCTCTCTCATCGAAAAAATTACGAGTCCAGCGAAACGTAGAACACGAGAACCTCTCTCATCGAAAAAATTACAAGTCCAGCGAAACGTAGAACACAAGAACCTCTCTCAGCGAAAAAATTAAGAGTCCAGTGAAACGTAGAACACGAGAACCTCTCCGAGCGAAAAAATTACAAGTCCAATCGAGAGGACTCGTTCCAATCGAAACGTAGAACACGAGATGCTCTCTCATCGAAAAAATTACGAGTCCAGCGAAACGTAGAATACGAGAACCTCTCTCATCGAAAAAATTACGAATCCAGCGAAACGTAGAACACGAGAACCTCTCTTATCGAAAAAATTACAAGTCCAGTGAAACGTAGAACACGAGAACCTCTCCGAGCGAAAAAATTAAAGCCCAAAGGGCCGAAAAACGTAGAACACGAGAACCTCTCTCATCGAAAAAATTACGAGTCCAGTGAAACGTAGAACACGAGAACCTCTCTTATCGAAAAAAATTACAAGTCCAGCGAAAAACGTAGAACACGAGAACTCTCTCATCAAAAAATTACGATCCAGCGAAACGTAGAACACGAGAACCTCTCTTATCGAAAAAATTACAGTCCAGCGAAACGTAGAACACGAGAACCTCTCTCATCGAAAAAATTACAATCCAATCGAGAGGACGTTTCGCTGGACTTGTAATTTTTTCGATGAGGGAGGTTCTCGTGTTCTACGTTTCGATTGGAACGAGTCCTCTCGATTGGACTCGTAATTTTTTCGCTGAGAGAGGTTCTCGTGTTCTACGTTTCGCTGGACTTGTAATTTTTTCACTCAGAGTCGTACTCGTGTTCTACGTTTAGTTTGAATGCCGTGTTTCTAGACTTTGCCGATTTTTCGATCTTCGGACTTCGAATTCGCACTATTCGGTATAGAAAAATGGCTTTTTGTGGACTTTGCATTTTCTTACACTTTTCTAAGGGTTCTCGTGTTCTACGTCCAAGTAAAATACCACACTTCTCATTCTCAGAGTCGAACTAGAAGCAACCGCTCCTACGCGGAAGTTCTTCGGCAGTACCATACCTCAAGAAAAAAAAGTTCTACGCTACTGCCCTGTTATGGGCTTCAAAAACTGAAGCGCATGACAATTACTATTGTGAAGAACAAACGATAGAAATAGGGACAGAAGCTCCACTCTTGCCGGGTCCGATTGGTTACAAAGACCTTCTCAGTTTGGACACCCGGCAGAGTGTTCTACTATCCAGTGCCTCACTCCCAGCCCCGGGAACGCAATTGGTAAATCGACGGCATTTATTAATACACAATTTTGTTACATACATATTCGATGTATTTGTTACATACATCATTTGTTAATCTTGTTTGTACATAATCTTGGTTACATATATTCATTCCACGTATGGATTATTTTTACTGGTAATACATTATATTCTTGTACATATTTATGTTCATATTACCTGAAGAAAAGGTGTAACATCTTCGTTATTCATGGTCATTGTTTAAAGTTATAAGCTCATTATATCCTGTCTTTTCCATTTCACAATTAGAAACTAGGTAATATAATTGCTTAATCTATCCTTTTAACCATATGCCTACAGCGCTGGATAAGTAGATATTTATGTATGCAAGTGCGTAATCTGGGTGATTGGAATACCCAAGTATTATTTTACGGCCGTAAAGTATATAGAATACTGGGATGAGTACGATAACAATTAATCCCCTGTACCAATATAGTTGAATATAGTTATATGATGTGCAAAATATATAAAATAGAATACAATATAAATACATGAAGGTAGTGTCAAATGAAGAAGACAATAAAATACATTATATAGACAGGCAAAAGGTAAAGTAGACACAGATATCATATGGGTAGTTAAAAACATGAATGAAGTAATATAATAGTATGAGTGACACAATATAGAAATATATACAAATAATACTGCAGACTCATCTCATACAGAGCCAGATCATAGGATGATTGGGACCCTTTGAGAAACAAATAATAGGGAGGATAGAGTCCATAGGGCGAATATAGCTACCCGGGAATGAAACAATTAGATAAGAGAGGGGAAGAAACTTATAGTTCGTGAAAATGAAGTGAATGAGTTCCCCCATCTTTCTGAAGGCAGTTCTATCGTGAAAAACGAATCTTCTCCATTGGGTGCGTAAATTAGGATGGTGGATAAGATGATGATTCAATGTGAAACGGCAGTTGAATATGAAGTGTTTCCAGTCTCCGTTTTCCCCGCATATACATAGCGGAGAGTCAAGTATGTGTCTTTTATGGAAGTAAGCATGGGTGAGCCCATGGTTGGTCACGTATTGTTTAATGTGCCCTGATATTAACCTAGATACGGATACCTCAGAGACTAGGTGGTGGGTCCAACGCCCATCCGGTGAGTGATCCCAGTAGTATTGCCACTTCGAGATCAGATCAACTTTTAGTAGTGTGTTAAGTGAGGATCTTGGGTATGGAAGGAAGTAATCCGTATCTAGGGAGGATGCATTTTTTGCCAGTCGAGTCAGCATGTCCTTTGACCCATGATAGAGATATTTTATCTTTGATCTGAATGGGGGGGGAGGGGGGATGGCATCCTGTGTATTCTTGATCAGCGTAGTGGCCGTTCTGGGTTTACGAATTGCCCTAATAGCCGACAGGCTGTCTGAGTAGATATGATACTTCTGTTTGTGTTCATTTGCAGAATGGTTGATAGTCCATTTCGTGGCCATGTAGATGGCAAGTAGCTCTGCCTGATAAACAGTGTTTTGCTCTCTAAGAGTGTATGACTCCGTATGTATGGCATTGCCTTTGGAGTAAACAATGAACGCACAAGCCACCCCCGTCTCTGTTTTGGATCCATCTGTGTATATTTGTATGTCATCCTGTTGATTTTCGTAATGGATGTCTTGGGGAAGAATGACATCATCCAGGTCTTCATCATAATTTGGAGTTTGGGTCCTTGTGACTTCAAAATCTACAGATGAGTAGTTATGCCCTTGAATGTTGTAGGATCCGCTCGAGTTAAGTAATTGGTATTTCAGTGCACAGTTCGCGAGGTGCAGGTGGAGTTTGGGATACCAGTGATCGTCTGAAGGGCATCAGTGGATGCAGTTTTGAAGCTTCCCGCAATGGCAATCAGGAATGGCCTTTGTGTGGTGGTACACATTTTATGATATGAGCTCGGTACTAAGGGAAACCATGTGCCCGCAGCGTAGTCCATAATTTTGAGAAAAATGCTGTTGTAGAGTGTTTTTAATATCTTAGGAGATAGTCTCCCCTTCTGGTTAGTGATCCTAATGAACTTGTGGAGAGTCCCTTCAGCCTTGTTCCTTAAATAATTTAAGTGTTTAGTGAAGTTCATGTGATGGTCGAATATTATGCCCAGTTACTTTAGACCTTCTCTATGATATTTCTCGAAGGAAATAGGGACATTGTTGAGATGAATAGATGGCTTCCTATCCAGGATTGTAGAGTGATTTAGTTTAATTTGACGTTCACTTGTTTGTTTTCCTATTAGAAGGGCTTGAGTTTTCCCCGTGGATATCTTGAGCTTCATAGAGGTTGCCCATGCTTCCAATAGCGCCATCATATATCCCACCAGTTCTTCTAATGTTTTCCTGGTTTCACCCGATATTAGGAATAGCAAATCATCAGCGAAAGCTTGGATTAAACAGTCGTTGGGTGTGTCAGAGTTTAAGAACAAGTATGTTCCACAATAGTGGGCTAAGACAAGAGCCTTGTAAACACCCAGCCTTCAGTAGGAAATAATTCGAGTATCCTGGGGCTGATACCGTGAAGATCCGGTTGTATACTGATTGTTTGATAATGTTGATGATACCAGGATCGATATTGTATTTAATCAACTCCTCAAATAATTTATCACACTGTATTGAGTTGAAAGCACCTTTAATATCGATCGATATCATCGTGACGTACTTTCCTCCCCTTCTACCGGTGAAGATGCCTTTGATAATGTTTGATATGGCGTCAGTAGCTGATCGACCAGTGGTGAATCCATATTGGTCTCTGGAGTATTCTGGGTGTCCAGTAATTGTTGGGTAAATTATGCGTTGTATTATTTTTTCCAGTATCTTCCCATGACAGTTAATTAGAGATATGGGTCTGTAGTTGTCAGGAATGTTTAGTGGTTTCCCTTCCTTAGGAATTAGTACAATAGTCGCGTCATTGAATATAGGGGGAAAGATGCAATATTTTAAGCAATTGTTAAAAATATACAACAGTGCCTCAGGCATACAGTTATATATTAACCTGATGATGTTCAGTGTTGTCTGGGCCTGCAGCTTTCTTGGGTGAAAATGAGTATATAATCTCTTTAAGCAATTTAGAATTAATGCAAATGTCTGAGCTTAATCTTTGATCATCTGGGGTTGATAGCTTGAAATCTGGTTTATCCGTTAGTTGCGTTTCGAAATTGGCATTGATGATTTCATCTATATTGTCAGCAGACGAAAGGAATTGTTCACCGGTAAGCATTAAGTGCCTAGCCTTTGTAGCCTTGAAAGCGATTCTGTAAGCAGTCTTCGCAGAATCTCTTCCATGAAGCCATTTTGGCTTTAATGATTGCGTGTTTGTATATGGCCGTCTCCCTTTTAATTGCCACATTTAGGTCGCCTCTGCTGGAAGGATCAGTCCTCTGCCATCGTCGTCTAAGGGCCTTTATTTTTGATTTATGAGCCCTTAAATCCTTGTTCCACCAGTTACCGATCTTATTTCCATTAAAATCTTTCTGTTTAAAGCATAATGGTAATATGGATTTGGTAGCTTCAATATACTGAATAATAAAATGATTGAACGTGGATGCGTCCTTAATTTCATTAAAAGCAATCTGCGTCCACCATGCTCGAAGTAAGTTGTGGAACTTCCTAATTTTCCCGTGGGCTGTTTTGTATCTTTTATGTGTGGGAGGAGCAAGTTTGCAGTTTAATTTCGTAAATCCGTTAATGCACGTCACTAATGTGATCAGGAAGCATTTAGCTACCCAAAGAGAGTCGTAATTACTCCCGCCGCCCAGTGTGAGCGGGTTACTTTGCACCAAATTTGGTAAACCATCCAAGCGGGAAGTGGCCGCACCCCGCCTAAAGGCTGTGGGCCTCGGGGGAACGAGAGCCCGGGGCTAACAACGAGGAGAAGGTCGTCAGCGTAGGCCTGCAGCTTGGTCCCACTCGGCAGCGGTAGCTTTAGGGTCCAAGTTCCTTAGTCCAAGTTACGGGTCGGATGAGGGGTAACGGGTCGGATGAGGGCTGATCCCAGACTACGCACAGGTAGTTCTGTGACAGCGTTTACGGGTTGACCGTTCCACCGGTAGGCAGGAGGTCTTATCGCGTTCTCGCCGCAGGTTAGAGTCATAGCGTGGATTTTTGAGGGGGTTGAAATTCAGCTTGTGGCTTTTCCCCCACGCTGAGATCGTTCGCAGTGCCGCATTCCCCCTCACCTCCAGCGCACTGAGCGATGTAGCAGTAACAACTAGGAGAAGGTCGTCAGCGTAGGCCTGCAGCTTGGTCCCACTCGGCAGCGGTAGCCTTAGGGTCCAAGTTCCTTAGTCCAAGTTACGGGTCGGATGAGGTGTAACGGATCGGATGAGGGCTACGGGTCGGATGAGGGGTAAACCCACCGAACCTTCTTTCTTCCCATGAGGTACCACAATCCCCCATAGGTCGATCTAATCATCCTCGCCTTCCCCTTTGGTCCCGGTCGTCGGTGCGCCCTCTCCTACTTGAGAGGGCATGGATACTCACCGAGTCTCCGGGTCCGTATCGCGTTCGAGACCGTTAGGACCAGACTCTTCGGTGCGTCTTCTCATACGGGATCGGACCTAAGTGGCTTACCAAATGTCAAGGTACCTTGGACTTAGAGCGATTCAGCCCACCCGCTCCTACCTGAGCTAGCGTCCGTAAGTGGCTGAGACTCAGCGTCCGTAGCGCGTTAGAAAGTATCCTCTGTTCCCCTTATCTGGCAGCCCAGAGGTAGCTTACCAGATAAGTCGCTTTGTGGGGCGCGGTGCGTTCTATGGTGGCTGGGAGTATTTCCCCTAGACCCGCTCAGAAAAGGGTACTCTGCGCCTTAATTGGCCAGTTTTCCAACTGCTCCCCGCCTGGATGTGCTCTCAAGCACTCACTAAGATGTCATCTTGTTGGGCTGGGGTTGCCCGACGTGATTCATCTCGCTGCCTCCTTTTTCCTTTTTCCAGCTTTCCTTTTCTCCCAACGGTCGAACTACTCAACTTATGCCTGAGAGAGGAGCGCCCCCGCATAATGATCGGTTACCCTTTCGAGCTCTTTGATCAGCTGTGAGGTCTTTCGGCCCCGGACCATGGCAACTACCTGGTTGTGTGTGCGGGGCCTCCAGTTGGGATCGTGTCTCCCCCAGCGGCACTCTGTTACAAAGTGCAGGCTATCGCCTACTTCATCACACCATGTGCAGAGGTCAGAGCCCGCCCGACCGATGTTTGAAAAGTATTGTGGGAAACGTCCGTCCCCAGTCACCAGTTGATTCAACAGGAAATTTGAGTGGCGAAATTCCGTGCCTACCCTGGGGAAGAATGCGTAAACTTGCCTGCCATCGTGGGAGGAATCCCAGTCTCTCTGCCAATGTTCCAACTCCCACAAGGAGAGACGCCGCCTGAGATGTGATAGCGGATAAGGAATTCGAAGGTCTACAGCTCTGTGCTGTGATGCCGGCTTTGCTTCCTGGTCTGCAAGCTCATTACCACAAGTACCCACGTGAGCCTTAACCCAGTGCAGCTTTATGGAACAGTCGCGCTGTAGAGCGTTCCATCTTCGCCTAGTGGCCTCCACCAGAATATGCCTGCTCCCTGCCAAGGAAAAAACCTGTAACGCGGACCTAGAGTCGGAATAAAGGTGCACTTCGTTATCATGGCGGGACGTTAGCCACACCAGTGCCTGCTCGATGGCCACTAGCTCGGCCTGAAATACCGAACTTTCGTCATTTAGGCGAAATTCGGCGCGACGGATAACAGCTCCAAAATAGAGCACCACAAAGGCAGCTCCCACTCTGCCGTCGAGCTTAGAGCCATCGGTAAAGATTTCCAGACTCTCATTCCTAGGGGGGTCCAGGCTAAATGGAACTCCGTAGCGCTCGGCGGGGTGTGTTTCCCACCGGTCACGTAATAAAGCAAGTTGTCTCGGGTAGAGGGTGCAGCGTTTAAAGTCAGTCACAGTATTTTGCTGCAAAACCTTGAATTGGCAGAATGCGGACTCTGCTTTGATAGCTAGAGGCACACAACCAGAGAGGACTGAGAGATCATCATTGCTCACTGTCTTGAAACAGCGAGCTAGCTGTACCAGTGATGGCCTTTGCACCTTAGTTAGCCAGCGACGCATTTGAACCGATCCAAGGCGGTTTCCCCAGGCACCAATCCCGTGTAGGGAAAAGCGTTCAATGACACTTTTATAGAGCTTCTTCTCCCATTCTGGTTTGTTTTGAACCAAAATACTCGCTACTCGGGAGAGAGACTCGCAGAGACTCTGCACCTTTTTGCACGTACGGTCCATATGGGCGCCAAAGTAAGAGCTTGATCCCAGACTACGCCCAGGTAGTTCTGTGACAGCGTTTATGGGTTGACCGTTCCACCGGTAGGCAGGAGGTCTTATCGCGTTCTCGCCGCAGGTTAGAGTCATAGCGTGGATTTTTGAGGGGTTGAAAGTCAGCTTGTGGCTTTCCCCCACGCTGAGATCGTTCGCAGTGCCGCATTCCCCCTCACCTCCAGCGCACTGAGCGATGTAGCAGTAACAACGAGGAGAAGGTCGTCAGCGTAGGCCTGCAGCTTGGTCCCACTCGGCAGCGGTAGCCTTAGGGTCCAAGTTCCAGAGTCCAATTTCCAGAAGAGGGGGCCACTACATGACCCTTGAGGACATCCTCGGGTAAGGGGTTGAGTTACGTGCACTGTTGCCGATTCATATTCTAGATACCTGCGGCGAAAATAGCCTTGGACCATCCGGTAGAGATCCTGTGGGATCTGGGCACTTTTCAGTTCCCTTTGGATATCCGGCAACCAAACGCCATCGAAGGCCCCGCTTACGTCTAGCGAAATGATGCTGACGCGTAGCTTACTGCGTTTGGCCCGCTGAATCTCTTGATACAGCTGGTGATTCGCAGTGTTACACGATTTTCCAGCACGGAAGCCGTGTTGCCGCGGGTGAAGTCTGTATCTCCGAAGGTGATAGTAGATCCGTTCTGTCATGAGCTTGTCCAGTACCTTGCCTGCTGACGAGATTAGGCAGATTTTACCGTAGTCCCGGGCATTGTCGCCAGGTTTCCCTGGCTTGTCGAATAGGATTAATTTTGATCGTTTCCAGGGTTTTGGGAAGCATCCGCAGTCCAGGCAATTTTGAAATAGGCAGACCCAGAAGGGTAAGAGTTGCTCTAGGAGAGCAAGATGGATTTCGAGATTCAGTCCATCAATGCCTGGAGCCTTTTTCTGTTGAGCCTCCGGAAGATTGACTGGACCTCAACATCCGTCACCGGCCGATCGCTCCCAGTACTCGGTGGGTCGAGCACTGAGACCCTGGTGCTCTGGTGTGCTGGAGAGTCAGAGCTACGATCATCAGCAGGGAAGAGGCCCCTGATAATCCTTTCGATGTTATCCCGGAACGAGGCTGCTGGGTCTCGTCATCGCCCCCGACTCCGGAGAGGACGGGGGCTCGAAAGGCCTTTTTTGCAGCTAGCTGGTACGGCAGTTGCCATGGATTGACACGCTCTGTTTCCATGCAGAATTTGTTCCAGCTTTTCAGTTTCTTCTTTCGAAGGTTTGCTCTGAATATTTCCCTTTGTCGTTTCACCTCAGCAATCAGCCTCTGCTTGGCTCTGGGGTCTTGGACCCTTGATTTCCTGATGTGGAAAGCCACGTAGCGCTTACGCAGGATGTTCAGCTCTTGGTCCCACCAGGGTATCCGCTTTGCCACTAGAGGATTTTTCCTTTTCAGGACCCGATCGCAATACCCCCTAAGGAGCGAGGTAAAATGTGCGACCAGCTTATTAATTCTTCGCTTACTGGTCGCTTCTCTTACAAGTACCATCAGAGCTGGTCTTTCCGTTGCAAACACTCTTTGCAGCTTTCTCAGCTTATTTGCCGAGAGCTTATAGCGAGGATACGGGTTCCTGAAAAGAGAGCTCACCCAGTTGATAGGTGATTGGTTTATGATCGCTTGCTGGACTACTCTCATGGACCGTCCAAGAGCCGATTGCCCGCCCCATTTCTGGGGAGGCAAGGGTAACATCTATCCAGCTGGCTCTGATAATTGACTCATAGGTAGGGGCCGTGCCGGGTAAGTTGCATAAGACGAGGTCATATGACAGGATTAATTCCATTAACCTGTCCCCCCTTGCATCACTTTCTGGGGAGTTCCACCGGGGGTGTTTTGCATTAAAGTCACCACCAAGAATGACATTGCCTCGCTTATACCTGTCCAACACTGTTTCGAGTTCTACAAAGAGATCCTCTACTTCCCCCCCCCCCCAGGTGGGAAGTAGACCGACACGACCAAGAGAATATTTGATGCAGAGGAGATTTCTGCTGCTACTACAAAGGGCGACGCATGCAGTCGCATTACGTCTAGAGCTGGCCTGGTTATCACCAGGGCCGCCTTCCCTCCCTCATCGCAGATCCTTCTCCACCTTAAAGGGATCCCTGCCATTTTCCCCTTGACGAGGTACGGCTCAGAAACAAGGATCACATCGGGCGTTTCAGACTCTGCTCTAGAGGCATAAATGCCCAAGGAGGCCGCGGCGGCTTTGGAATGCTGAGGATTCCACTGCAGAAAATTCCAAGACGGGGTTGGACTGTCACGGTTTTGTGCCATAGTGTGTCCGAGATCGCAAAAGCTTGACCTCTCTGGCACGGGTAACGCACCGCACCTGGTCCATCGCACCGTGCTACATTTCGTTTGCCCGAAGACAGACGGCACAGGCGAGGGACTGAGCCTGGCATTTCCGATGGGAATGCCAGGCTGGAAAGTGTGGGCATTATAAATAAAAATATTACGAAACAAGTAAAAAACTGAAAGGCACATCAGACTGGGAACTAAATATGTATTGTGTGTCGAAAACCTATAATGCATTGAATAATCTGTTCAGCGACTGTATAGACATATAAAATTTATGCATGCTTGAAAAACTATGTTTATCACTAAATTCAATTAATATATATACGCCAATGTTAAATATTTTTTTTTCCGTTTTCCTAAAATTATTTTATCGCATAATAAGACTGAACCTCAAAAATAAATAAATAAATAATACATTTTAAAAGAGAAATTAAGTATTTGCTTTTTGACAACTGTATCAGCCCAAAATGCTGCTTTTTTGTATTTTGAATATTAGGTCACAAATAAAGCCGATTTATATGTTTAAAGAAAAGCTGTTTTGTTTTTCGTCATGCCTCATAAAACATTTAGAGCACATTTTGATTCGCTATCGCAAACGCATTCGCATTCGGAATGGATTTTAGAAACTCCCACTACGATTGAATAGCTTGCATGCGAAATTCATTTTGATTCATTTTTTATTGAAAGTGAATTTCATGTTTGCTTTTCAATTTTTGGAAAAAGAAATGAATGTCATTTTGCAAAATGGCGAGCCAATTGCTTCGGATTATGTGCAATAAAATGCAGAATTGCTTCGTTGAAATTTGTGCAAAAATGGTAATCTTAAAATATCAAGAGATATAAATTGATTTTTACAATTAAATTTTACACAGCCGTACGACTTTATTTCTTTCTATTTAACAATTATTCCATTAACCCCTTAACGGTCGGGTAATTTAGGAGAAAACGGCATAAAAAAGCATATTTTTTTTATCTCTGAAAATTATATAAAAATATGTGTATTAACAATATATATATATATATATATATATATATATTCATTTTTAATTTTTGATTTGTTTTCATTTTCAAATTTTCAGCCCTCCAGCCCGGAAATATCATGGGAGCGAGAAATAAAAGGCGAAACCTCAGCCCGTCATTTTCACGGGAGTGAGAGGGAAGGGGTTAAAGAACGTTTGGCCTAATGAAGACATCCCTTCATAGACAAACGCAAACATTTGAAGTGAAATGATTTTTTTTTTTTTAATTTCATAGGATGTTAATGAAGTGTAGTGTTCTGTTGTTGAAGTGAAGTGTACCAAGGCTGAACTTGATCGGTAACAGTTAAACAGTAAACTGGATAAAGTTCAGCCTTGAGTGTACTGTTATTCAAGTATATTGTTTTGCATTTCTACCTTCTACAATATCGTAAAAGCAAGAAGTAACATATACATGAAACATTGTTTAATTCAAAATTTTGTTATTGTAAATGCGTATAAACGCATCTTAACTAAATATTACATTTATTAAAAAAATTTAATAAAAAACATCGTTTTTCTTGCGCACTAAAAAGGTAGAAAATAATTTTCCTATGAGCCTGGCAGAATTTCTGAATAAAATGGTCACATTATGGTAACAGAGTTTCTAATTCTTATAAAACGAAAAACGTTGGGCGCATGAATTCTTTATATTATTATGTTATGAATGTTTGTTTTACAGAATCATTGATGATATATATAAACTTTTAATGAGAAAATACTACGCAAATCAATTATTTTTGATATGTTAATTTTATTAACCAGGTTCTGTTTCATAGAAATTTGAGTATGTTAGAAAAGTCTTGATGTTTGAGTACACGCGCCCAACGTTTTTCGTTTTATAAGAATTAGAAGCTCTGTTACCATAATGTGACCAATTTATTCAGAAATTATGCCAGGCTTATAGGAAAATTATTTTCTACCTTTTTAGTGCGCAAGAAAAACGTTGTTTTTTATTAAAAATTTTTTAATAAATGTAATATTATTTTCTACTTTTTAGTTTTTGATGGGTGAAATTTTGCATCATAGAAATTCATTCAGAACCTCGATGTCCAATGCAATTACTACAAAAAGATAGCGTTCGGCGAGCGCCGCTACTGAATTTTGGTGGCAATTTTCGGAACTAATCACCATATTTAATTTAATTTTTATTAGGCTTTATTATTGTTTTCCGCTGAAAACGCTGATAAGTTTGATATTGAATAAAGCTAACAATTCAATTAGAGTTGAGGAAACGGCTAATTATTATTTTTGGATCAAGGTAAGCCTTATAAGAAATCGAACTAAAAAGCTCATAACTGGCGTTCTTATTGACTTAGAAGCTTCGAACAAATTTCATCTTGTGCGGAAAAATCAGAGCTTTCGATCGATATATTGTATTAATATGTGCAAGGTGTTTTCACCGCCATATTGGAAAATTTATGTGGAAATTTGCGTAAAATTGGATTAAAAAAGGAACTACCTGTCGGATTTTTTATTCGTGGTAGAATATTGCATTGTCATCTGGTTCTGAGCTACATGTAAAGTTTCAGAACAATAGCTTATCGGGAAATGGTCGAAAATTCGATTACAAAATTCCGTGGACAGACAACAAAGCGAGTTAAGAAAAACGTTGTAAAATAGCTTCCAATAAAACAAAATAATTGTTAGTAAGTAGGGGTTTTTTTCCATAATGCATCAGGAAAGCTATTTCAATTCAATTTTAAACAGATAAATTATTCATTTCTTGAGTTTTTTTCCCCTTATTCTTTCGAAATACCATTTGGACAAATGAAGATATTCTCTAAAAAAAATATTCTTTTAAATAGGAAAATTTTGAATGCAGCATTTTTTAATAAGACTATAGTCTGTTGTCATTGAAAAATAGTGTTTTGTATTTTTAGTTCGTAAGACATCGTATTAGCAAATAAAAATACATTTATGATACAATGTTTTATTTCATAAGAAATTTTAATAGTATATTCATAAACGAATGCTGGAAAAACCTTCCATCTGGAATTCTATTATCCGAATTCGTCCTCATTCGAATGCAATGAAAAGTGGTTAGCGTTTACACCAATACATCGTGATAGGAAGTGGTGTTGAAATAATTTTGGCGCCAGTCGCTCTTAGAGGGGTGAGAATTCGAACATTTTTCTCGCTAAGTGTGTATCTCAAGAACACAACCGTTCAAACAAAATCGTAAGTGCATCTCAATGAGAAAAGGTATTAATTATACCTTGACGCCAAGAGAGCAACACACTTTGTTTTGTATTGCATTGTTTCCATTTCCCCAACTCGTTGAAAAATGTAATTCTTATCAATGATTTTAGCATTTTGAGGTTTTACTGGTAGAACACACCTTTTAACTAGGTCATCTTGATTTAAAATCGGCCGGCAGGGTGGCGTAGTAGTAAAGCGCAGGCCTCGTACTCCCAAGTTCGCAGGATCTAACCTGACTCAAGTCGGTGGATTTCACGATGCAGAAAATCGACAGCGCTCATGTCGTATGTTGTTGCGGTCTGTTAAAGATCCCTTGAGTATCCGTCTGGCGTGGATTCTCTCGGCTAAATTAAATTTCAAGTGAAGTGTGCATCAATTAGAGCTCAGGTGGAGCAATCTAAACGAAACTGAGAGTCAAAAATTGCGACAATGGTACCACACTCAATTGTGGTGACTCTGAAAGAGTAGGTACCAATCTAATTTGACCATTGCAGACAACGGTCTGCAATGGTCAAGAACCAGTACTACGCAGCCCATTAGAAAAAATATTATAATCATTCCTTTTATAATTTTTTTCTCAATAAAGGTTTGTATAATAATAGGGATATTTGGAGAGTAGTAATATTCATATGAAGGATTTAGAAGAAAGTACCATTATGACCACAACAGACTAATTTATTTATCTATTTTGATCGTTTTTTTTTTAAATATCAGGTGCAGTTGGCAGACATCGATATTATTAAAATGCTTGAAATGCCTACAGATTTAAAATGTAAATAACCTAATTTGGGGCAGGTTTTGGCAAAACAAAAACATTAGTAAGCACTTATAAAAACCAGATCTTATAAAATATTGCTTAAAATATTAAAGAAAAAACTAGAAAACTAAAACTAAAATATTTCACATAAAAAATCACAATAATATAATCCTAAAAATAATATAATCCTCCCCAAATCAACGTAAAATTAAGTATATGTCTGATGTATTAAGGCATTTCCGTTAAAATACATGGTAAATTTTATGAAACTATTATCCCTGTGCCTGAAAATATTTCTTTCAGTATTTTTTTATTTATTTATTTTTTTATTTTTTTTAATAATCTGATCTTTATTGAGCAGTGCAGTAAACTATTATAAATAAAATTCTCTTTTAGTCTGTAAGAAACATTTTTTAAGATTTTGCTCACGGATACAACATATACTTAAAAAAACAGTGTGCTGAGTCAGTTTTTTTTTAGGTTTATAGAAGCACTAGGGCACAAGATCATGTCTTTCAATAAAGATTATACGGGAAATTTTCTTTTATGTCTGTAAATTTGTGCGACTGAAGGCATTTTTCCACTTTGTGAAGAATTGAATTTCTGACATAAGCAAAAGACAATTTATGCTTTATTTATGTGATTTTGTGAAAAAGAAAGTTTAAATTTGTTCGATAAGCAAGTAAGACAAACCGAAATTCCATTTCTGCTTCTGATGTATGAAGATCCCATCGGAACATAATTTTCTTCAACACTTCAAGCTAGAGGATGTCAGAAAAAATTTGTATCATTCATCCCCCCGAATTTAAGAAAAGTAACATTGTTAAAAAACTTCTTAAAGGAATGGACATTTGAAGAGGTAGAAAGTGAGTTACGAAAAAGATACTTTACAATGCATCATATTTATATATATAAAAGAGAATGTTGGTATGTATGACGTCGCTAATCTCTAAAACTACCTGTCGGATTTCGCTGAAAAAATAAGTCTCTTTAAGCACGGAGCAGGTTTATAGACCCGTTAGAAGAAAATCTTACAGGTAGTTCTTTTCTTATTCCAATTTTAAGTCAATCTACCCGTACAAAAGAGGATGTTGGTATTTATGAGGTCGCTAATCTCAAAAACTACCCACCGGGTTTCGCTGAAAATTTCAGTTTGTCTCTTTTAGCACGGAGCAGGTTTATAAACACGTTAAAAAAAACAAATAGGTAGCTCTTTTTTTATTCTAGTTATCCACAAAATTTCTTCAAAAATTCCCCACATGGAAGAAACCTTGCCTCTATTTATATATCAATCAAAAGCAATGATTTTTCTGTATAAGATGGAATTTGTTCAAAGTTTATAAATCAATACGAACACGAGTTATAAGCTTTTTAGTTCGATTTCTAAAGGCTTTCCTCGACTTAACTTATCAATTAGAAGTTTCCTCAACACCGTGTGAATAGTGTCAATACTGTCGAGAAACGATACAATGTATTTTTCGACTGTATTGATAGTGTCTTCATTTCATTATAAAACTTTTTTTTCTGTAAGAGAAACAACAGCTCAATACGAGTGAGGAAAAATTAATAAGACATTGCAATAATTGCAACCTGAGGAAAATAACGCAACAAATGATACCGTGCTACAATTTAGCAGCTTTACTCTTTGGACAAAAATCTCACTCTACTAACGGAATTATTCCCAACTTTCTACGTAATGATTGGTTTTAATTTAATAGTACTTCAGTGGTACCTTCTTAACTGTTACTTTTGCATGTTATATAACTTTTTCAAGTGTTTTTTATTTGATAAATAGGAAGACGGCGTTTTTCAAACACTACAGGCAATGCCGCAGGCGAGGTTTTTCATACTCTCTTAGGAAGGAAAAAGCCGCAGGTACTTCCTTGTACGAAATACAGGAAATATTCTGATGGCGCAAAATTTTCCACTTAAATTTCAGCCTAAATTTGCATTTTGATGACAACTTAATCAGTTCGAACGGTTTTTTCTCAATGTCCGTACGTATGTTTCTACGCATGTACTTATGGACAACTGAAATATTGATTTTGACTATCCCCGAGTCCGTTTTGACTAGTTTTATCGTCCCATCTGTATTGCGTATGTGCATAAGTGCGTATCTCGCATAACTCAAAAACAGTTAGGCGTAAAAGGTTGAAATATCGTATGTAGGGCCTGTACCAACACCACTGAAAGACAAGGACAACTATCTCCGTCGATGACGTCATCACAAGTAGGTTAACAATAGGTCTCCTTAAGCGCTTTAAAACATTTCAGTATTTTATATTTTTCGGACCATTTTTTATTAAGATGGTAATTAATGATTGATTTTAGACTTATGTACGTAGAAATATAAATCAAGGATTCAAGAAAACAGGCAGAAAAGAAATTTTTTTTATCAAATCACTAATTACAATTTCGCTTTTTAAAGCAAACTCTTTATCGAGTAAACGGTCATTAAACAATTTGTTACCGTAATTGATAATCTTCTTCATACTGAATAATTATATGAGTAGAATGATGCTTTAAAAAACACTTTTAACAGTTTAAAAAAAAAAAAAAATATATTTGAAAACATTTTTTTTTTAAGTTTGGTTTTTTAAAACACCTTCATGAAACATTTGAACTCTTTTAAAAAGGCACTTTGAGTGAAAATGTTAAAACATAAACTTTTTAATGCATTTTCCCCTTTTTTATTTTATAATAATATTTCAAATTCAAATGTTTCATAATCTTTTATTTAGTTTAATGAATCACTTTAGGTAGAGAAAGACAATATGCTTTAAATCATCAAAACACTTTAAAATATGAATGCATCATCATATGATTTTTATTTTTTTTAAAAATCACATTTTCAGCATAAAAATTATTCATTGGTTTTAGAATTTGTTAACGTCCGCAATTTTCGTTTCTTAGTAGGAGTTTTGAAATCGTTCTTTTCTATACAATAGTTCCTTAAAAAAGTATTCGTTGCGGTGTTAACCATAAACTTTGAACCCAATTGTATTGTGTGTTCATCCAAACATTCGTCATGTTCTAAATACTCATTGTTAAGAATCATATTAAGGGTAATTTCTTTACTATCTCTTTTCTGAGCACAAAGTCAGTAGAAAAGTGTAATTCACACGCCTGTGAAAAGTATTTTTATTTTATTTTTTACTATTTTTATGTTTACATATAAATGTCTTCTAACATTTTTGCAAATGAAATTGTTATCCCCCTCCCCTAAATTATACAAAAAAAGCACCGACTGGCGTATTTGTGCTATACGAAAACATGAAATTAAATGATTCGAGCTCAAACAAGGTACTAAAATAAAAATACAGCAATCCTGTTTTTTTACTGTGCTTTAACACTTCAAATTACCCTTACATTTACTTATCTAATTATCAAAATTTATTTGCTTTTGGAGCAAACGAATATCAATCCCAAATGTTTTACAAAGAAGCAAAAATATAAGTTATTAAGAAAAAATCCGAAAGAAACTTCTGTTTGTACCCTACAGTTAAAATTGAGAAAGTTTCAGCAAATCATCGTTAACAGGAACTTTATTTTTACTTATCTATTAAAATTTGAAAATGTTTTCGAAAGCATATATGAAATCCCTCCTGTTTTTTCCTCGAAAAGTGACCGACAACATTTTAGTTTAGAAATATCGCAAAAATTTACGTTGTTTTTTTTTTTTTTTTTTTACTTTTTATCAAGTTTTTAAATTATGTCAGCTTGCAGATGACTTTCAGAACGTTCAGTGGTGCTGGCATATTCAATAAGAAAAGATTATTCGTAACATCTTTTTCTTAGTAATTTCTAACTACTTTTTTTGTTACAAAGCGTTTTTTGCATTTCTTATTGCCAATATAAACTTGGCTATTTCCTTTCATTGGCACATTTATAATTTTTATCATTGAAAACATATTTTAATTTCCCCACTGTTTTTTTTTCATTCAATATTGGCATAAAGTTTTAAATCTTTGGCATGCTGTTACAGGAAAATACCATTGTTTCTTTTGCCAAGTATACAGTTTAGTAGTTTTTAAGTAGGATTCATCATATTAGAAAAATTAAATTATTTGAAATAATTTTAAGGAACGAATTTTTGTTAAATACGCCGTTTCGAATTCTAAAATTACGTTGTTTAAAAGAATATGTATCACGACTTCTAAATTATCTTACATTAGGGTGTACACTCTTGTTTTGTGTGCTATAATAACAAACACAGAAACACACAAAATATCCTATGCTTGCAAAGTTAGTGTTGCAGAAAATTTATGGTTCAATTTTTTCCCTATCTTACGTAGTGAATATAATCTGTCGTATTTACATACTATCGCTGTTAGTGTTGACGACGCACATAAATAATTGTAGGGGCATTAAACAGAATTGTGCTTAAAATATTCAGTGCATCTTGTGAATAAAAATCAAATATGGACTTACTCTAGACGATTTTGTTGGTTGGAAGTCCTTCCTTGGAATTAATTTCAACCATCTATCCAACCGTGATGGTTCTCTTGGAAAGTTAAATAGATATCTTTTCGTTTAATCTATGTATAATTTGACTCGTATCCAGGAATGCAACACATGAAGGGCATTTTTGAAACAAAATTATAAAGTACATAGCCGCTTCCTTACTGTACAGTTCCAAAGAATAAAGAAATACAAATTGTTGCCATTTTTGATATTGACAATAAATATTTGGCGATTAAAATAATTTTGGTTTAAACACAATAATAAAATATTTCAAAGAGCTGTTATTGGCTGTTGGCGTTCACCTACTAGTGATGACGTCACCATGAGATTATGCTTCAGACCCCGGGCCTTGTCTTTCGGTGGTGTTGTCTGTACACGGTCCAGTTGCGCACCTCCCTTTTTGGTTGCAATCAGATGCTCCAAAAAGGGTGTTTTGTTTGATTTTGTGTCAATTGCATGCAAATTTCCAATCGCTTTTAATACCAAGGTATTTAACCAAAGGATTATTACTCAAACTAACTCCATAGTTAAGAATATTTGCGCCCATTTGGCGACAACTTGAGAATATTTCGCGAAATTTAGGGCCAAAGTAGTGAAGCCAAATCCGCTGTCAGTTCTACGATTTATGCGATATTTGGCGATCTTGTAAAACAGTCTTTTCTCCATTGATTCTCAACAAATAGTGGGTTGAAGTGTTTAAATTGCTCTTCATGCCTCACCCTAAGACATGCGTATGTTTTTTTTTTCTTTGCAGATTCTGTTCCGCTGGTTGTGTTTAAATTTCAGATCTTTCAAGGCAATAAAACTAATAAATTCCATTCATCCTTAAAATACCATTCTATATATTCACTATACTATATAGAGGTAGGGAAATAAAAGTAAACTAAAAATTTAGTAAAAAAATAATGAAGCTAAAAAATATAACTTTCAACCTGCGTGTATGATACAGGAACCCTTTTTTAAGTTCTTAAAAAGGTGTATTATATTTAGTGCAGTACAAGGAAGTCATGTGAGGCACACATTTGTTCGTTATATCCTTGGCAGGAACAGCGCCGCTGGCGACGTTTTTTATATTCTTATCAAGGACAGTGCCTCGAAAGACGTTTTTTCACTCTTAGCAAGGACAGTGACGCACGCGAAACGCCGTGCGGGTGCGCTAGTGTATATACCAGGCTTGGAGTCGATTACAAAGAAACGTAATCGATTACGATTACGATTACAAAGGGAGAAATTGAGAGATTATGATTACGATTACGATTGTAATCCTTTGCCAAAAAGTAATTACGATTACGGCAGCGATTACAGTCGTTGAAAAATGTAATCGATTACGATTATGACATCCGATTACGATTTTGATTACGATTAGATTAGCATAAAATTATCCGATATTATGCATACAACTCTCATTTTCACAATAGTGTCATAAATCAAAAAGTTATGATTTTTAATTAAATTTTTGATTTAATAAGAGATAACTAAAATGATGATGAATGCAATTATAATGAAATAATTTCAAGATCACAGTTCTGGAATTATGACGTCGTTGCAGAAATGAAAAATTTGTAATATATATATAAAATCAGGAAAGGCACATTCCGAACTTTTAAAATTCATGTGAGGGATAACTACATTGATCATATTTTGTATATAAAAAAAGACGATGCACTAAATGTATATAATGCATAAGTGATTTACCTGGTTCATTGTTATTTTGTGTGCATACAATCAAAATTTTAGCTGGCCGCAATTTCTAAAAATGTAGTATATTTCACACAACACCAATTAATTTACTGTAAATAATAATTTTGTATGATTCTGTATGAAATCACTTATAAGAGGTGTACGGATTGCACGAGATAACAAAATATTCAGATAGTGTAAGAGATAAATAATCCTTTGAAAATAAATGCTGCATTTTAGAATAATTTCAAAAAATTTGAACATGAACATTCAAATAACTCTTAAAAAATTAGTAATCGTTAAAATGTAATATGAAGAATAATTATAATATGAATGACTATAATATTTTAATATGATTTCTTGTGGGATTTTTTTTTTTCCATGTAACTGTTTTAATAAAAAAATAAAGGGCAAGTAATTTTACAATACAAATTTAACGTACAAGATTAAACTGAAATACAAAATTCAGTTGAGGTAATTCTAAGAAGGAAAAGATAATTAACTGTTTAAAGTAATTCATAAATATGAATTCATGCATGTAAAAAACAATTATGAGAATGTCTGAACATAATCTCTTTTTCTTGTACATGCCTATTAATTAAAAAGAATATTAGCATTAAAATATAAATAAATTTAAGATTTAAATGTATGTATTTTTTTAAATATTCGAAGAACATATTTAAAAAAAACAATAATAATCACACGTTTCCAGGATTAAGATTTCATACATAAGCATAGAGCATCATGTAACACCTAGTCCTAAATTGCTGATGTGTAAATGTGATATTCTTTGGAAAAATTCTTCACTTCCGCCGTTAAAGAAAGGAGACAAACGCCAAAAGGCATTTCGTGACATTCTCTTTCCACTAGATTTTCGGGGGGCAGTCTGCTTCGATTATTGAAAGGGAAAATGGGGCGTCCATTTCATGCCGGCTCCAGACTCTCGCCTATTGCTCAACCGTTTGCATATGTTTTGAAGGGGTAATTTGTGCTTCCCCTTTCTTATCTACCCCGAAATCTTTTTGACTTGCGGACAGATTACCGCTCTTTTAACCGAAACTGGACGACGCGAGGAGACCCCCTTGAGAGCCCCAAGGCGATGCGAGTGACATATCCAGAAGTCCTGTATCTAGACCCTTTTTTCTCGGGCTCTCCAGCAGCCATTCCCCGGGGAGAGTGGAGCCGCAATTAAGAATTCTGAGAAACCGCAACAAGCAGGACAAGAAGCGTTTCTGGCAGACTATATGGTCCTGCCATCAAGGGTCTGCGACCGCCACACAGAACCTTTTATATTATGATCGCCCGTAGGTTACAAACCACTTAGGATAGGATAGGTCGCCTCAGTACACAGCTTGAATCCTTTTTCTTGTAATCTTATCTCTTCTATTCAATGGTAGAACTAAAAATTTCAGCTTTCAGCAGGTCAAGATTACACGATTATAGGACCAGCAGATTACGGATTTTTTCCTTAAGATTACGATTAAAATTACGGGAGAAAAGGGATTACGGGATTACACAATTTCGATTATGATTATAAGAAGATGCCACTGTCAGATTACGATTATGATTACGATTTTGTCAAAATGTAATCGATTACAGCCGATTACGATTACGTAATCGCGATTACTCCAAGCCTGGTATATACACATATTTATGTAATATATGAAGCGTATGTGTGTGTGCACTGAGAAAAAGGAGCGAAAGTGCATTTCTGCATGGACTGCAGTGCCATTGGGCGAGAGAGCGGAGCGCGGAGATGGTACTGTGATTTGTTCCTGATTGGACGTGGGTTGCACTGTGTGTATATTTAGTTTGGATCTTACTATTGTGCGTGTTATTGGGAATGATTGTCAGGATAAGGGGTAAATAACAAATAGATCTAAAAATTGTGCAGCAAATATCGCTGATATTGTGGATAAGGACCATCTTAATTTGGCCAATAATTGGTAGTCGCTTTTGTATTTCTGTTTGATCAATATGATATAAAGTTTATCGTGATCTCAACACAAAGCAAATCTAAGAAAAAGCAAAACCTAATTAAACGAGAATTAGTTTTAAAAACAAGAAAAGACTCATCCTGCATCAACTGCTCGTGTCCTTCCAGACAAAAAAATAAAACATATAAAACTGTAGAAAACATTTCTAATAACAAACTTTTTGAGAAAAAAAATCGAGTTTTGCAAGCCCGGGAGTAATATGTCTCCAACAAGAGACAAAGCTTGAATGCTTTGTTTATGTTAGGCCTCCTTTCAGAAGAAGAAATGAATGTTCCAGAGAGCAAATATTGCTGAAATCTTAAGATATAATCATGCAAAGTATACAGAGAATTTTGTCTTCTAAAATTGTACCCGAGGCTCTTAGGGAAGCTCTGTGCCTTCACAATTTAATCTTTCTGAAAGTCTAAAGTTCTTTCAAAATAGAGATTCAAGAATAGAATACCTTTCTTGTTTCCTTTATAAATGCACTAATTAGAAGGTTGTTTGTTACTACTGTATTCTGAGAAAAACATAATTTCTTGATATAGCACATTTTCTACTAATATAAAAATTTAAATAAGCTGCAGTGGCGGGAAATGCGATTTAAATGAAAAGCTCAAAATAACCCATATACCTTTTGTTTGGAACACATTGTGCAAATCTTTCACGATATGTCTGCAATAAAGTAATACCACTTCATTTTAATGTTCGTGTCTCTATGCTATTAATTTTATAAGTAGTAAGTGAGGTTAAGTCATAATACTAGGTGGGGGAAAAAATTCTCGGCTTTGGGGGGAAAAATTGTGAAAACGTCGATGAGTTTGAGAAGTGGCGCAGCGAGTTTCTGAGGAAAATTTAAGACAGAAAATTTACATTTGTGGTGTCACGATATCATTGGGAAAAACTCAAAAAAAAAAAAGTAAGAACGAAAGAAAAGAAAAAGAGAAGAAAACAAATGTTTTTTTTAACATTCTTTATCAGCATACATAAATACATTAAGGAATTTGTTTATATTTTATTTTTTTAAATACCAGATATTACGAGAGAAAACAGCTCAAGTATATATATAGTTTTTATTTTGTATTTTGATCTTAATAAATGATTATAATATATAACAATGATTTTTCTAACTATCAATCATTTTTTAAATGTTTCTAAGAATAGATTAAGGTCAATGTAATCTATATATATAAAAGAGCAATGTCTGTCGACCTGTCTGTCTGTTCTCTATAGTATCCTAGTCCGTTTTACCAATCGGGACCACATTCGGCACGTTTAATGTTTACGACCCGAGAAACTCATTGCTGCAAAAATGAAAATTGTGACTCAATTAGTTTTTTTAAATTTTTCAATGATGTTTTCTACGTTTAGATCTTTTAAACTATGTACTCTTATCTTTTAAACCACGCAACGGATTTCAATGCAGTTTTCATCAATAGACAGAATGGTTCAAGAGAAAGGTTTATAGATCCATTAGAAAAAAAATCCTACAGATAGTTCTTTTCTTGTTCCAATTTTACGCAATTTTCCATATAAATTCCCCAACATGGAGATGAAAAAACCTTGCACATATTAATGTTATATATCGATCAAAAGCGCTGATTTTTCTACACAAGATGGTATTTGTTCTTAGTTTCTAGGTCAATAAGAACGCCAGTTATAAGCCGCTTTTTAGTTCGATTCCTTAAGGCTTACCTTGACCCAAAAATAATAATTAGCAGTTTTCTCAACTCCGGGTGAATAGTGTTAGAATAATTTCAATTTAAAACATATTTTTCAAAATAGAGACATCAGTTTAGTTTTCAGCGGAATCAACCTAAGGTCATCGCCAAGGCTCATTCCAGACGAAAAATACGCAACAAATGGCGCCGCTTTACAATTCGGCAGTTTTAACTATCCTTTGGTGACAAATCTGACCTTACTGACGGAATTGTTAACAACTTTTCTTAACTGATCCTTTTGTATGCTATATTACTTTTTCAAGTGTTAACAATGTCTAATGTTTTTATTTTTTTTTTATTTTTTGACGTATAGACAGACGAAGTCCTTCAACCGCTACAGGCTTTATGCCGCAAGCGGTCTAGCAAGGACAGCGCCGCATGCAACGTTTTTTAGCCTACTTTCCCGAAAAAGTAAAAAATAATAATAAGAAAGCATGAAAGATGGCTTAATGTATCGTGAAAATATCGTTAGAAATCGAGAAAACTCAAAAATAAGTGAAGTAATTGAATAAAGATAGAAAAATTAAAAATTTGAAAGTAGGGTTTTGAGATGGGGAAAAAGTGTGTCTGTCAGTCTGTATCCCCCCCCCCCCTTAATAACTTTTGATCGAATTGTCCGATTCAAAAAATTCTTTTTGCATTCGAAAGATCTAGACGAGGATATCTGATTTCCATATTTTACTTTTTGATTTGAACAATTTTTCGTTCAATTTTGCACAGTTCAAAAAAATTTAACATTAGCTCCTATGGGCAAAAATGAAGCAAATTATGTAAACTCCGGCACACGATGCAAGTTCCTATGAGCAAGCTTATTGGAAGAAGACTCGTGAAATATTGATTAGAACAATTTTTGTTCATTTTTGAACAGTTCAAAAAAAATTAACATAGCGCCTACGGGGAAATTTCAATCCTATATAAATCCTGATCTAATGGACCGATTTGCTTGGAACAAACTTTATCGGAAAGCTAGAATTGTGAACAATGAGCCCTTACCCCAGAGGTGGGAGGGGGCATAATTCTAAGTAACTATAGAGAAAGAAGGCACATGCCTTGAGCCTATTTTCCTATGAAATCTTTTAATCGGGATTTTCAAGAATATTTTTGAATTAATGAATGATTATTAAAGGAATAAGAGTGAAAGCATGAATGAACACATGAGTGAATAAATGAGCGAATGAATGAAAAAATAAGTAAATGAGTTAATAAATACATGAACGAGTGAATGCATGACTGAATAAATTATTGAATGAAAATGAGTGAATGAATATGTAACCGTTGAAAAAGGTATATTTGAAGCAATTAAGAACTAAAGCTAAACGAGAAAAAGAGAGAGAGGTAGAGGTAGCTAGATTATAAATTTGAAGTTGGTGCATACGGGAAAGTAGGCTCGTATAGTTCTAGACGGAACTTCTTGTTATATTATTAGCTGGAACATCGCTCCAGGCGACGAATTTTTCATTCTTATCAAGGACATCGCGACAGGCGACGGTTTTTATACTCTTAGCAAGGACAGCGACGTAGGCGACGTTTTTACAGTTCAGCACGGGCAACGCCGTGCGGGTACCGCTAGTATATATATATATATATATATATATATATATGTACATATATATATACATCTAAAATTATTTTTTAGTTGTTTTTATTCTGATTCTCTTTATTTTTTCTTTCTTTATATTTTAGATATTTTTCTTCTGTTTCTTCTACACTTTGTTTCTTTTTCATTCTTTTTTTATTGATTTATTCCACATTTCCATTATTTCTTTCCTTTAGCAACTTTAGTTACGTAAGAAAACTAAGTTGTGTAGAAAAATCAGTAGCTAAAAGCCTTAATCACATCATGATACTTAAAATCTAAAACTGAACAAAGGCATATTCACCGAAATCTTTTTTAAAAGATTTTTTATTGTTATATAAATTCGAAAAATATTTTATTCCGTTTTCCCATTTTATAAACTTAAACACAATTGTTTTCAACACTTTCATACATTCCAAAACGCTTTCCTTATATTTCAAGTAAATAGTTTTTCTCGATAGCTGCGGTAACTGATTGTCCTTTAATTAAACGAGAGCAACGTTTAATTGTCGCCATCGTAAATATAATTTATCGTTCAAGAACTTCACAAAGTATTAAGATTTTTTTTTCTTATCAGAAACTTTTTTTTAATCTTGTACTACATCTGTATGTAATGTATGATTTAATATGTTTCAATATTTAATTATGTATAAAACTCAAAAAGTCTGATATCAGCAAAATCTTTAAATTATGAAACATTGGTTATATAACATATGGTTATGTTAATGTATTTGGAACAAAAAACAAGTTTTAAGAGCCTTTATTTTAAAATATGATGAGTTTTTTATGCTTTTTTTAACTTAAAGGCTCACGGCATTATATAATCACGTGGATAAATTATTAAGACGATTGATTTTACATCGAAAAAAATATAAATTACATGAAAAGTCAATGTTCAAATCACTTTAACAACAGTATCAGCAGACATATTACTGTATATTTTTTAATCATAATTTATTGTAAGAGAGCAGTAAATCTTTCAAACTGTAAAAGTTCGTACTTACATAATGACAGTCAGTATTCAATAAATAAAGCATGACTTTACATTTTTTACACTTAAAATAAAGTCAATTTTTAATTATGCATTTTTTCGAATTAACCTTTCACATTATAATGTTAAAAAACGTCATGAATAAATTTTTAATTTTATCAAAATTAAGAGAAGAACGTAGTGTTTCGAAATGTTTGAACTGTTTTATTGTTTTTACATATTGTCAGCAGTAATTATATATTTATTTTTCTAACTTTTCAACATGAATATTTTAATATTTCCATGTAGCTTGACGTAACGACGCTTTTCTTAATTTGTAACGTTTGTTTCTAACTAAATTTAATCTAAGATTTTAGCAAAATGTTTATATAGTTGCGAGAACTAGAAAAATGAAATCGTTTAAAAATACGTATAAAATAAAATTTGTAAACGTTTAATTTTTATTGAAAACCAACGGTAAATATATACATGTGTGTGTGTGTGTGCTTCACCTTCCTTGAAGTGTTTTTATGACTGAACATTTATCAAATAATTTTCTAATTTTCTTTCAATTTACCCATGAAATATAACTTACCTTTTACATATACTTCAACAAGGCGAGCTATTCTTGCAGTATTTTAATTGCTTCAAACCACAGTGAACACTTTTTCTTTTTTCCCTCCAAATTTAGAATTAATATATGATCTGAATCTTAATTACGTTTTGCTATAGTACTTAGAAACTAATGTCAATCTTTTCCTCGCAAAAAAAGTAAAAATTTCATAAAAATAACACGTGGTTTCATTTAAAAGTTTCAGACGTAAGTAATTTAAGAAAAATTTTGGAAACGAAATTAAATTCGTAGGAGTATATGCATGAGACTTTAATTAAGAGTTGTCAAGAAGTTCAACTATGTATGGGATTCTGCGCCAAAAAAACTCTAACGATCATTCGCTTGAAGTAGATCGTGAACGAGACAATTTTTTTTCATTTTCAAGATTTTTGGTGAATATTTTTTAAACTTATCTGTCGAGATGTATCTAAAAATAAAGTTAAACAAAACTTTCCTGACAGGAATAAACATTGCTTTTCATTACATTGAAGTTTCGTTTATGTTTCTATTGTGGTTGCCTTATAATTAGAGAAAAAATCAATAAAATGTTTCTTATGCATAAGCGTGCTTAACGCTTTTCCTATAAACTAAAATTTTATTTGATGATTTAATTAAAAAGTGTGAAAAGTTTTCTACCATTATTTTCTCTCGTGCTTTCATTTGTTGAACTTTATGAATGGTTACACATTAATTTCGACTGGTAGTAAGATGGATTTAATTCTCTCAAAATGTGCAACCAAAGTACAGAAAAATGATTTATTATGTGTCATTACTATGGTAGTTACTATAGAAACATTTTTTGATGCAGAAAAAAAAAAGCTTTATTCAATCTAAACAGAGGAAAAGAATCAAACTTTGAAAAAAAATATACTAATAAATAAAAGTATGTTACTCCTGTAAAAAATGTCTCGAAGCATAGTTTCATCACACAAAGTTCGTTCGGATTTTCTGTTACGATGTAAATGTAGATGCTGACACAGAGAAACAGGAACTTTTGGAAAACTTACCAAAACGGGAAAAATTCCAACAAAAAAAATGTTATTGACAGCAACTAAACCACTACAACTTGGTATTTAAGGGACACAGTTCTCTAAATTGTCAACGATTGAATTTTTCCGTAAAAATAATAAGAGCTTAGACCGTGCGCAGTGGGAGTTATGACAATTTTTCAGCTCAGGGTGCCCTGGTAGGGTTAGGTTGAAGCATAACATGAATACGTGAGTTAAAAACATTGAAAGGACTGAATGTGATGTAAAGAAGAAACCTAGAGGACGACCGAAAAGTACTCGCACTCCGCAGAACATCGATGAATGGGGAACATCAACACAGACTCAACAGCAAATTGCAATAACGGATACGTACAGCAAGATGCATCTACAGAACGTAATGGTACCTAGTTTCGACCTGTGTAGAGCTCGTTATAATAGACGTATGTCATTTACACTTGATATACACATTATATAAATAATGGGGGGGAGAACCTAATTCCAGAAAATAATATCTTAAATTTTTGGCTCCAGGTAAGGGCTTCTGGCTCCATTATCAATTGTAATTATCATCGTCAACTTTGTAATTATCATCGATCAATTGTAATTATCATAGTTATCAACTTTTAGCAGTTGATATAAAATCTTCAAGATACTGCTGAACACGCTGTAATGTACGTTGAACATGTGATTGCTGCTAATGTAATAAACATTGAACATCTTCTGGGTTAAAATAAAGTTTTTCTTCTAATTTGTTTTTGTTCTGCTCCACCCTTTCACACCTGGTGGCAAAAACGTGAACTATTGTTTTGTTATTGCTGATTTCTTTTCCCCATGGTCTATATTACGTTATACACTAAGATATACTAAGATCCCGATGATATTCATCTAATAGAACGAGCTCTCATTAGGTCTAAACACTCTAACTTCAATTATAATCACTCTGTATTTTGATCTAAATGCTTTCATTTGTGAGTGATTTTCAACTTTCTGGGGCAAGGCAACTAAAGATCTTCGAAAGGCAAAACTGGTCGAGAGATATAAAATAAAGATCAAAAATGTATTTATTATATGGGACTTTTATTCTCAATCAACTCTACTAATTCTGACTTCTGCACTACTTGTCAAAAGTATTGCAAGATGCATTTTTCGTTACTTGTATTTACACTACTTGGTTTTAATCTGTTTTGAAACAATGAAAAGTAATACAGTGCACAAAACAAAAGTAAAATATTGAACAAAACTAAAACTTTTCATCTAATAAAAAATGCATGAATATTGTGATTTCTAAAGAAAATAAAATTTACAAACATTTGAGTCCACCTAACATTTTTCAATAACAAAGCTTACAAAGTGTTACAATTTCAGAGAAGCTAATATGCTGTCTTTTCGCAAGTGCGTGTTCGTTTGCACTTTTTGCAACTGGACATTGCTTACGACAGTCATTATTATAAAACAGAGTTTAATGCATTCATATCCATACTAATGTAAAGCATCAACTGCATAAACAAACAGTTCTTCAAAACTGTACTGTAAGCTTTAGTATACAGCTGTGACAGTTGCTTTTAACCAGGTAGATTTTCAAGCTATTAACAACTAATACGCATAATTATATTTCTTCCGGTTTTTTCTTTTCTAAAAATTAAAATAACTAGTTAATAAAAACGTGATACATATTGCAACAGCAAAATTAAATTAAGAATTTTAGCAAAAATACGTAATGAATCAGACGTTTAAAAAAATGAACACGAATTTTCAAAGTGTTTTAATTATTTAGATAGTTTGTGTGCTAAAATATTTGAAAACAAGGATTGCAAGCTTTTATCATGGTAGAGTCTAATATAATCTATTGAAAATAATTGATGATTTATTCTAGACGTAAACATGTTGATGAAGCAACTTTTTATAGATACCTTTTATACTAGGGTTTATGTAGAATGTTTATATAGAAAATAACTGCTAATTTTCTCCATAGTGAGTAAACATCGTTTTCCTAATGAAACACGCCACAGGACATTGAAATGTCGTTACTGCTCTTGTATTTATTTACACAAGGTAAAACGGTACATCAAGAAATTAGCTTTATAATGAATTATTCATCATTTTTAAGATCAAGCAAAGGGAGGATGTAATTCCAGCTGCACGCCCACGTAAACAGTTAAAAATTTCTTTTTGCGTGTCAATCTTCGAGAAATGTTTGACATTGATGTATCGGAAATATATCTTTTTTGCAAGAAATGAAAATACCCTTGCAGAATATTGCAACCGGTCTTCCTTTCCAATGAAAGAATTGTTCATCATAATTGCTTATTATTTACAAAATTACGTTTAAGTGAATTCGTCTTAGTGGCAATAGTCTGCTATTTTTTTCTAAGGCACATGAATTTAATGAACACTTGCTATATGGATATAATTTATACAAGCAAATAATTTTAATAATTGGCTTTTGTTGAACAACAATAATAATACACCTATCTTTTCAAAATCGATTCTGATTGCCTTTCCCCCCCCCCCGTAATTGACACCTTCTGAATAGTAATATCTTAACTCTCAAAATATTTATCTTGAAACATAAAAAAAAATACCCACTGCTTTTTCCTTTTAAAATTAAAATGTTGTTAATCCTCTAATTCACTTATGTGCAGGAAATTCAGATAGCTGTTTAGGATGCATTTGTTGAATTATTGTTTAGATACAATTTGAAATTGTACAATTCGATGGTAGAAATATTTATTACGACACAAATTCATAATAAACGGCATTATTTTTTCTATTTGTTAAAAGTAACGTCGTGTTAACTATTCTCAGTTGACGAGTTTTCTATCGTTATAACTGTTGTATTTTTGTACACTGAATTTCAGTCCAGATTTCTTTTTATGGTTGCATGTATGCATGTATATTGTATAATACTTTAATTGAGTATTTACTATGCATTTAGTTGTCACAAATCCCACATTGTAGACTCCAGAAAAAGAAAAGGTCATTGTTAATTGATGAATAGAATGTTTATGTGGGACACAATTAATTCCTAAAGTTAAAATTTCAATACTCTTTCTACAGGGTAGGGCAGAAGTAAGGACCCGGTTTTGAAGGGGTATTAAAAAAACATGCAGTTTAAGACTTAAAACTTTTTATATTTGTATCTGTATATAATCTCATTTTTTACATTAAGTTTTCAATACAACTTCAGCAAGATAGCAGCCTTCTGCAGCAATACACTTATTCAGTCTATTTTTCCACGCAGAGAGAATAGACTGCGTCTTGGTGTGCATTTCTATATCCCGCGTAATGCTACGGTCCCTAAGATTTTGTGTGTGGGGGGGGGAGGGTTATTCGAAGTAGAAAGTTCCCCATACTTTAGAATAACTGAAAAACCGAATTATCTAGAAAGTATCCGCCATACCATTTGAAATGTGCAGAAAAGTTTCCCAAAACTTCAGAAATAGACTGCACTAGTGTACTGGTGCTAAAGGCCGCCATCTTGCTGAAGTGGTATTTAAAACTTAATGTAAAAAAAAAGGGAATATATACAGATCAAAATAAAAAAGTTTCAAGTCTCAAATCGTATTAGTTTTGTTTATACCCCGTCAAAACCAGGTCATTACTTCTGCCCCACCCTGCATTTGATCATTGTCAAACTATTTCGAAATGATGTTGTATTACAATCAAAACGAAAAACCACCGTATGTAAATCGAGAAATTAAAAGTATTTCTTTGTATCTTCTTTTGTTTGTCAATGAAACATAATTTAGCTAAGTTCTGAAAATTTTAAACACATTGTCTTGTTGATTTTTAAATGCAAGAAGACTTTAAACATTGTAAATTTGGATTAATTGCATAGTATTTAAATTGTTTCTTATATTAATTATATTACACTTTCCTTCATTTGTAAATCTAATGAAATCAGATTTATATAACACGTAGAAAATTTTCAGTTTAGTTCTTAAACTTTTAAGAATTCCTTAAAAGTTTCAACAGAAAGCAAATGCTTTATGACTATTTAAAAATTAACACAAATTAGTAAACAATTGAACAAGTATCTTAATATGTTTATTTATTCTGTAAAGAGAAACCACTACAATTTTTGCTGTAGAAATCGAAATTTAAATCGGATCTTTCCAAACTCTTTGCACTTTTGACGATAATGTTTTAGAATAATTCTAAAGTAGAAGAATATGCTTCGTTGAAATAAAAGCGTAAAAACTTACTAGTGAAAGCAAATAATTCTGTGAAAGAGCAATGTTTCTTCATCTAATGTATAATTCAAAACAAAAACTCAAATCAATTATGCAATCGATTTCAAACCAAGTGTTACTTAAGTTTTACTCAAATTACTTGTGCAAATTATCTCTCTCTTTCAATGTTATAAAATTATTAAAACTGAAGTCTTCCAAGAAATAGAATAAATGCAAGATTTTTTTTTCCTTATATTATTGACAAATGTTTCTTTAGGGATTTTTAGCCTTAAAGTAGTTGAGCATTTTTTCGTAACTGGAAATCGTTATTCCTACTCTTCTTCTACTGTATTGGTTTTCACCCTTAAATCATACTTGAAATTCAATCAATATTTTGACAAGGTTCTAAGTAATAAACTTTCTGAATCGTTGAAAACTTTCTAAAACTTTTTTTCGTGGAAAGTAAATTAGTTTACCTACACTGAAGATAATTTAGTTTAATATGGAAGTGCAGGAAATTATATGTACAATCAGAACCTTATCATTTGAAAGTTCCTTTCTAGACAAAATTAGGGCGTCAAAATATATTCTCAGCATGATTTTATGTTAAATATTCCAAAAAGACATACAGAATAAGCATAAGGACAAGATAATTTTCAAGATAAATTTTTAGCTAAAACTGGGAAACAAATTCATGTAATATCATAATTAGATCAACTTTTAGAAAAAGTTTCATTTGGGCAATTTTCAAGCTTTTGCAAAGAATACATATATTAAGTACTATTTTTAACACAGAACATTTTTTCCCTTAAAAATGTTATTTTTTACCTTTTATTTCGTTGATCTATCAAATTATTTGACAAAACAGTTTTTTAATGTTTTTGAAAAAGTTTGTTTTTTTCAGTGATTTAGACGATGTAATACAACTTTTTGTTCTAAAGTAAAACCGGTAGAGTTGGGGCACAATTAGAAACCCCCATAATAAAAAAAAAAGAATGAAAACGTTATTTTTTTTTTGCCATACCTTTGGTGAATATTATAGACTACATTCCTTCTGTAGCCATTTTCATCACTATTTCCTTGGTTTGCTCTAATTTAAAACGGCAGCAGGCAAAAAGGCAAGACAGTTATTTTTCGCTTCTCTCCTTATAGGGCTGGTGAGATTGCGTACAAAGAGCTTTTAATTTTAGTAGGGCATCAGACAAAACAAGAATCTCGTTTGGTATGTTAAGAATATGTTGAAAAGACAAAACTTATATGCATTACAAAATTACAAAGGAAGAAAAAAAACACTGGTCAAAATAAAATATACAAATAAAAATATCTGAGTTCAATTTCAAAATATGCATTTTTTTTAATATGTGTACTGACAAATATTTAAACCTTTGCCAAAATGCTAAACCTGATTGCAAGGTTAAACTATTTGTCAATGCAAAGAAAGTAAATTAAAATTTTGATTATCGTTTACAGAACCAAAACGCTGCTCAATTCTATCTTCTTGTATAATATCTAAAATGTGCTGCGGTTGAAGTCCTTGCCACTCATTTATAAAAATGTACAAAATCTCCTGACTTACTCTCATTTCTCAGTCAATGCTTCTTCTCCTTCGATTGCTAATTCATTAAGTTCCATGTCAAGAAGGTTAAATCATTCAAAGCAAAAGCAAGTAGCACACGAAAATTAAACGGGCAATTAAAAAGTTTAAAAAAGTGATTTTATTTTTACTTGTAAAAGACGGTAAAAACAAGATCCTTTAAAAGATTTTTCTCTTTTTTCCTCGAATAATGCAGAAGAAAAACATTTAAAATACTGATACAGCACGATGCTAATTTTATATAAATTACTTGTGCAGAAAACAGAATTCCATCCCCAAATAATAAGAAAACTTAGAGGTCAACTGTTTCTTGTAGTTTGAAGTGAACCTCTCTATCATATACGCAACTGGTAAAAATTTCTTAATTCCGCCTCCAACAACACTTTTTTACAGAAATGTTAGAGTTAATTTACTTTTGTTCTGGAAATGTTCTCCTTCTTCAAGACTAGCCAAGTCACCCAAATTTTCAGTTTTTTTTTCACGATTTACATTTTAAAAAATGATGCTTTAAGATTTTTGACTCTGAAGTTCAATTTTATGTTATTTAATTTTAACACGTTGATGCAAGTTCTAAGTGAATCTATAAACATGAACAATGTGTGTAATTTCTTCCTCCAATATTTATCTGAAATACAATTTAGTTTCTTGAACGAAACACTAAATGTATAGATGAAATTTCAGAAAAATATAAAATAGTTTTTCGAAAAAAATTAAATATTTGAGAGGAAAAAAAGACACAAAGAGTTAACCCGTAAACAAACTCTAATGTAAATTGCTCATTTAAGCCTGTTCTTTTTATTTCAATTGAAAAAAAAGGCAATTGAAAAAACAGGTAGTCTACAATTCTATTATCTTAATGTTTACAGGCCTAAAATAAGCGGTAATCGTAAAATACAGAAAAGTGAGAAATTTTAACGAGAGAATGAAATTACTTTTTGCACTTTTAACCAAATGAAATATTTCTGACCTTATTGAAAATGGCGCAAATCACATCTCTTTCTTTTTGTGTTTTCGAGTCATCTACAGAATTTTCAACTGAACTAGAAAATTTACAGGTTAATAAACTTGCTTCAATGTTGAGCTTTTATTCTAAAACATTCTGTAAATCCATTAGATAAATTACGGGAAATTCCCTGAAGAGTTCAATCTTTTCATTAATTTGTTCTTTATTTTATTTAAGACTAGCTGACATGCCCGGTTTGAGCGGGTTAATATTGCATCATTCGCAGGCTAAGTGACGCATGTTTAAAATTCTGTTGTAAATATACAAGGAAAAATTTTCTTTAAAAATCCCAGTGGAAGATGGGCAACAGTCCCTAAAAATCCTAATTAAATAGTAAAAATCATTAAAAAGCACGATTGCATTAAAACGAACAGCCTAGAAAATTTCCTTTTAGGCCAAAACCAACAGTCCATAAAAATCCACATAAAATGCCAACAACAGTTCATAAAAATTGCCATAAGAGTAATTGCAACAGTAACTAAAATGCACACACGCATATTAAACATGCATATTATATCATTTTGGTACATAATTGTGCCAGAATGATATCAAGAGTCCGTAAAAATCGCAATCACAATATCTATCACAATACATCTAAAAATTCCCATCAGAATAAGAGCTGTATTCTGTTTAAAAATGTCCATTAGATACTGAATAACTGCCCCTGAATATTTCTGCTACCACAAAGAAAAAAATCCTTAAAGCCCCCATTTCAATAAAGACAACTATTCCTAATAGAATAAGGACATTAGTCTCAAAAAATCTCCATTAGAATACAGACGTCAGGGACTAAAAATACCCATTAGAATGCTGACCTTCAAGAGCTACTCTTCCTAAAATTACCAACAGTCCATCTTAAATTCCCCATCAAAATAAGGACACCAGTTCCTAAAAATCCCGCTGGCAAAATCGTCAAAACATTTCCTGAAAATTCAATTAAATATCACTTACATAAAATTCGCATAAAAACGAAAGAAAGGAAAGCATTATTTCCAAAGGCAAATGCACATTTAAATTAGAAAATGTTCAATACTGAACCAATTCTGACGTGTTAAATTTAAATTGATAGAAATAAATAACTAAATTCTGTCCAAATGGCGCCAAATAGACAGTGTAAAAATTAAATAAATGTTAGAAATAAATCACTTGAGTAAAATATGGAATCAATCAAAACCGCTATGTAAAAGAGTTAAAATGAAGCAGGAGATCACCAAATTGCCCTGTAGTAATGGAAGCACTTCGTAAAATACGTCATGATCCTATAGTGTAAATCACGTATTGAATTAAATGTGAACAATATTACTGATAAGGATTATTGGCGCGGTTTGGGAAAGTTACGAAGAGCAAAATAATATATAGAGAACAATTAACTGGATTGGGATCGAAAAAAGTTATCAACACTTGGCGAAATTTGAAATTTTATAAAAAATAGGCCATATTGAAAACCTTCCAACCTAGTTTTTATCGAAGGAATAAACATTAAATCGCTAAAAAAAAAAAAAATAATCCTCAAGATAAAGTAATTGAAAATCGCCTGCAGTAAGTAATATACAAAATATGCATCAAAATGGAAAGAATTTTTAGAATTTATTTCGTTGATAAAACGGATTCTCTACCATAAGAAAAAATATGCTTCATGAAATTGTTGAACTGGTGCCATAATATTAAATCGCCAAAAAAGGAAAAAGAATCATCCTGAAGGTAATTAAAAATGGTCTGCAGTTATAATCCACAAAATATGTTTAAAAATGAAATGAATTTTTTAAAATTTTTTCGCTCATAAAACGGCCTGAATAAAGATAAAATAGCATTTTTTTCAATCTTGCGTTAACAGAAATCATCAAGTTGGCGACAAAAGTACTATTTATTTTGGCGAAAACACGGAAATTGAGAAGATAAATTCAGAGGTAAGCCTCGTTTTAAAATTCGAAAACTACTTTAAACGAATATTGCGCATGTTCTATTTGTCCTACGAACAGCAAAAAAAAAAATCATCTTGTGCAGTTTTTTACGGGCATTCATATGCTGCAAAAATCTAAAACGTTGGACGTTTCTTCGATGAGATAAACCCAAAATCAACAGTTTTGCTTAGAATTGGAATAAAAAAAGAGCAAATTCGAATTTTAGAAAAAACGCTTGAGGTGCACGAGGACCTGACCCAAGGTACTTGTAACGAAAATTTCGTACTTCCGGCCAGTTCCATCTCGCCAGGACGCGATCGACAGACAGACAGATAGACAGACACACACACAAACTTTCGGTTTTATTTATATAGATTATCCATAGAAAATCTGTAACGCTCATTTACATTCAGTAAAAAAATGCCACGAACAGGTGTAATAAATGTAGCTAAGCTTCTAAATCCTTAGAAATTTGGCGGGAAAGAAATTTTTCTATTGTTTATAGAATTGCGGCTAAATGTATTTATTTATTTATTTTTGTATGTGGTGAATCTATTTTGCGACACAGTATGGTAAATTAACACCCAACAGTAAGGCTCGACCGATGCATCGGCCTCGCCGATGCATCGGCGCCGATTGTTCAACAAAGTTGCCATCGGCCATCGGCTGCGATGTTAACTTCAGAAAAACATCGGCCCATCGGCCTTAAAAAACATCTAAAAGCTGATGTACGGCCGATGCTTTTCGCAGGGACAACTTTCCAGAAAACATTCTGTCTTTAACTTTCTTTTTCCTAGGTTTCTATTTCCTATTTCAATTTCCATTACTATAACAGGCTGCCCAGCAGTTAAAGAGCACAGAAATAATGTCATTCTATAAAGTATTTAAAAAAAAAATTCGGAAAATTAGTTTACGCGATCTCTGCCCGAAAACCTTTCATTATTAAAATTATTTCTCTTTGAACAGAATGCTCGCGAAATAGAATATGTTAAAATAAATAGTAATTGCGCCGTCTTATGAGTGCTATTTGTTTTTCGTACTAGGTTAGTTGACTCATTTGTGCGTTTAATGACTTAGTGCATTAGATGTCATTGTGCAACTCCTGCTTTTAGTTTGTCATGTTTCTTATTATTCACTTCACGTGTTACAGTTTTTCTGCAATTGTGGAGCAATCTCGTTGCATCTGCTTTCAGTTTAGAATATTTCTTGTTATTTTATTATTAGTTTACAACATAGAACATATTGATAAAAAATATGAATCAATTTTTCAGTACAAATGCTTATTGATTGAACTTTTATATGTCCAAGGTCGACTTGCAATTTTCAAAAATTTAACTCTTAAGAAACGAGTTCATGCGACAGGGTGGAATAATATCTTAAGGCAAATGCTACAATTTCTTTATTTTCAAAAATTGACAATGTATACAGTATGGGACTCCAAATTCGGAATTCCGAAATCCGGAACTTATTCGAAAAAAATCGGCAGTTAAAAAAAAAAAAAAAAAAAACAGCTATTGTTTTTATTAAAAAAATCGGGAAATGTTTGCACCGTTTGTTTGGAAATAGGCGTTTTAAAAAGAAGGAAAATAAAATGAAACGAAGATGTAGATCGGAAATGTGCTGTTTTTGAAAATTTTATTTCGCGATTTTCTGAAAAGGGTTCGTTTTTGCGATTAGAGTTTTCATCAATTGTAGCTTTATAATTCTGAGTTAATATCATTAAATTTTGCTCTTTTTAAATTTCTTGTAGTTTTGTTATATTAATTTTTTGAAATGAGCTTTAATTTTCGCGCGATACAGAACATTTGCGAAATTGAAAATCAGTTTCGTAGTTTCCCGATAGTCTTATCTTTAACTGCAATTTAGTGGCTAGAGAATATAAAGTCACATCAGAATTTGACGGAATTCTTTTCTTTTATTGTTTATTTAAAGAGGCTAAAACAATATCGGGAAGAGGTAGATGTTTCGCTGTTTTGCCACGAATGCAAGCTTAGTCCAACTTCGTTTTTTTTGTGTTGGCTAGAGAATATAAAGTCACATCAGAATTTGACGGAATTCTTTTCTTTTATTGTTTATTTAAAGAGGCTAAAACAATATCGGGAAGAGGTAGATGTTTCGCTGTTTTGCCACGAATGCAAGCTTAGTCCAACTTCGTTTTTTTTGTGTTAAATTTCGTGACTTATAGGCGAGAATATACGATAATAAAAATGCTATAATGAGAAAAAGGCTGATAAAATCTTCCAGAGAAAATTATATGGGCTCTGATGCTACTCACATGGTTTTTAAGAGCCCTCCATCATTCATTTGTAATGACAAAAAAATTTCACGTCTATTTTGGAAAGCAATTTTCGGTACTTCTTGGTTATGAAGAGGGAGGGGGAGATGCGTTAATGCGATCGAAACTTTTTAACATTTTATGAAAAGAGCTATTTTTAGTCAAAATAACTTTTACAAAAGAAATAAAAGACATAGAAAGTTTCCCGCTTTTCTTTTAAAAGCGGAGAAAAAAATCCGAGGAGGGGGGTTGACAATTTTGTAAAAGATACAAACCCACATTAGTCTGTATTATAAAATCTGCATTCCTCGCCATAAAAAAAAATAAGAGAATAAAGGCACACATGGCATTTGCAGTGCAGGAGTTATAAAGAGAAAATGTTGAAGGAAAGGGATGGAGACCCGATGCAATCCAACAGTTGTTGAGTTTTTGTGCGAAGATAAGGAAAAAGAATAAAAAATCCAGTGATGTAGCTTTTTTTCCCGCCAAATAGTTTAATTACTTTACTGGAATCGCGAGTGATTCTTTTAGTTTTAATTAATTGGTAAAAATCCCCTAAATAGTCTTTTATGGTGCTTGAACAATGCATTTATGGTTTTATAAACGTAAAAACAAATAAATGATTTAAATGGCATTTTTGACAAGCCTTCTTTCTACACGTTTTACTGGTTTAAAGCGAATTTTTTCCATCGGCCATCGGCCATCGGCATCGGCCATCGGCCGATGGAAGAGGAAAATAATTGGCCATCTGCCATCGGCCGATCTCGAAACAATCGGCCAACAATCGGCATCGGCCCATCGACCAAAAAATGCCATCGGTCGAGCCCTACCCAACAGTAATATTTCTCAATCAAGTATTGTTTACAACCGGATTTACAAGATGAGGTGTTCTAACCCATTTGCAGGCTTGGTAAGCTAATCCATTGATTTCTGAGTTAACCATTCTCATTTATAGATTACTTTCCCGTAAAAGTTTAAAAAACGAAAGAAATAAAGAAATGTAAAGGCTTAATGTATCGTAAAAATATCGTTAAAAATAAAGAAAGTTAAAAAATAAATTAAGTATTTAAGTAAATATTTAAAAGTAAAATAATAGTAAGTACATTTTTGAAGTGGGAAAAATGTATGTCTGTCGGTCGGTCAACCCCACCCCATCCCCCCCACCTCAATAACTTTTGATTGAGTTTTCCGATTCAAAAGTTTTTTTTTTTTTTTTTTTGCATTCGAAACATTCCAGAAAAACATCTCATTTCCAAGTGTTATTTTTTATTTGAACAATTTTTCGCTTCATTTTGGGCAGTTCATTTTTTTTTAAATTAGCGCCTATGGGGAAATATACAGCAAAGTACATAAACCCAGGGTATAAGATCCAAGTTCCTCTAAACAAGCTCGGAAGGAGCTTTTAACGTGAAATATTTTTTGTTGCGAGCCTGTTTTCCCATGAAATTTTTTGATGTGAATTTTAAGGATGTTGCTGAATGAATAAATGAATGAATATGTATTAACTGTTAAATAATGTATATTTGGAGTAATTCATAACGAAAGCAGAATGAGAAAGAGAGAGAGATAGCTAGATTATATAAATTTGATTTTGGTGTATTCGGGAAAGTAGGCTCGTATAAATTTAAAAAAGGAACTTTGTGCACAAATAAAGTTAAAAATTGCACGTTATTTATAGCACTGATAAGCATTGAAATGCAGACATATGTTTCGGGATTCCAAGCAATCCCGAAGCATAGTATGTCTACATTTTAATGCTTATTTGTGCTAAAAATAACATGCAATTTTTAACTTTAGGCTCGTGTAGTTCTAGACGGAACTTCTTGTTTCATTGTAAAATTTTAAAACTTAAAAAGTAATGATATTTTTATTGAGATATGGTATTCCTAGTTTATGACAAACAAAAAGAACTAAGGAAAAAATGCTAGCTGAAAAGATTGTAACAAGTTTAATGCTAATTAAATTTCATACAGGGAACCATTTTGCCGATGTTAAAGGATATGAGTTTGAGACATAAAAGTCATACTCAGATGAGTAAAATGTGGGCTGAATATATTAAGGGAGACAAAAACTTGTGAAACGTTTTAAAGAACAATGCTTCTTTCCTTGAAATGTTGCAATTCCCCTCTTATTTCTATCTATGTAAACTGTGCGTCCAAACTAAGGAAACACAAATTATTTCCCCCATTATTTTCATCTTTTATAACGATCCGCACAATATTCTAACAAGCATTTCACATCTTTAAAAGTGATTAAAACTAATGATCAATTATAATCGCTACAGCAACTCAAACATTACTCTTGAGTTAATATTTATGACTTTCGAGTACAGCAATTGTTTTAGTTTAAATACGAAGTTCTCTTGATATATTGACTTTTAAACAGGAATTTTATAGTTAGTTTATGGATAAACTCCTATTTCGGCGAATTTTATTCTGCTATTTGTCATTGGTTCAAACACGAGCTGACATCTAAGAAGTTATTCCAAGCACTGCATACACCGCACGGTGGAAAGTGTTCTATTTTACGTGATAGTTTGGAGAATTTATAGCCCAAATGAATTGCAACAAGAAAGGTGTTATACATATATTTAACGTTGGTACTGCATTTTTTTTTTCTATTGCTTTCAAGTTCTTTTTATTTAACACGGAGCATTAAGAGCAAAGACAAGGAATGAATGGACTACCATTGTGCCAAAATTTTAAAGATGTAATTACTGTAAATAGCTCAAAATTAGCGGGAAATAGCAGACACCTGTAACAGGGCTATACAAGGAGCCCCGAATATTATGTCTGGATTTTTTTGCAAAATGTGTGCCATATCAAAACATGACAGAAGATGTGAAAAAGAAAGACGTACAGTTCGACCACGGAATTTTTACACTTGAGAGCTTCTACGCATGGAAGAAAAGGACGAATCCATTCGAGTTTTAGGTGAAGTTCGTTTTGCAGGTGCATTATTTAGGATGAGAATCGGAATGTTTGCTTCTCTGTTTGTTGAGAGCAACTAAATTTATAAACTGGCACATCCCATCAGTTCGGAAGAATTCAAGTATGATAAACGAAATAAGAACGAAAACAAACGCGGCGCATTCGTATACCAGCAGTTCCTCCCTTGAACATGAATGGATTCTTCTTGGCTCTCTGCCAGGCAGGTAGCTTTGGTGGATGGTAGAACTGTAGGTGGTGTGATATCTCAGAGACCGCGCTTCGTTGTAATTCTACTCTTTACTCCACCTTCTTGTGGTTTTCCATAATGACCGCATAATAGATTCTTTACAAAAGACACTACAAACTAAGAATTCAATTTTCCAGGCTGAACTCAGCAACAAAATTTGCTGCAAAATAGATCATCAATCATTACAATCAATGTCACTCTTCTTCTGTCTACCACATAATCAGGGACAGTCTCTCAAATATAAAAGCCCTTTCTTCCTATAACCCGACCAATTCAGTTGTTTATGAAACTCAAAATTTGTTGCTCAAGGTACGCTCTTTTACAGCCCTGTCTTGGATTAAAGGACATGCAGACTTTGAAGGAAACGATGCTGCTGACCTCATTGCAAAAATGCTGCGGAACAACCTACTACTCTTTTCCTCTCGCTCCCCGTGACGATTTTCAAAATGTACATCTCAACTGCTATTCTTAAGGATTGGCAGCTTTATTGGGATTCTTCTACCAAGGGACGCTGGACGTACCATATCTTTTCTACTGTTGTCCTTCGATAGACTTCATCATTCCCTTACGAACCAGTTCTACACAGATCATGACTAACTCTGGACTTCTTTCGAAACTCCCTTCTGACAAACAGTAACTGTATCTGTGGGACCATGGTGACTATGAACATTACCTCTTCCACTGCGACTTCACAAGACAATTCCATCTACACCTCTGTCCTACCATCCGTCCTCAGCGGATTCGTTACACTATTCACGATAAGACTTCTCGAAATTGACTGAATTACTTCATTTTATAGTCACAAAGAGAAATACCTTTTTTCCAACTCTTTCGTAACGGTCTAATTATCAATTACAACTAAACCACCTCTGCACCTATGCCTCTCCTTGTTTATATCTATGCTATAAAGTATGTTTTGTTTTTGTCAGTAGTTTATCTGATACTTTTCAGTGTTGTATTATTCTAATAATTGCTCTCTTTCTTATGTTACTAATGTATTACACGCTACTCTCCAACTACTCATTACCTTGTTTTCAAAACTGTTATTTATCTTATGACTCATTCTATTGTAAATTTGTATATATGTGTTGATAGTTTGTTCTCATCTGAAAATGTTTATCATTCTGTTTTCACTGTTTTTCTGTGTTGTTTTGTATCAAAATTGTATTCCTTTGAACATTTGACGCTTTCAATAAAGATAATAGTACCCCGATCACGGTACCTATAAGGTAAAACTGAGAAGGCTTTACAACCCGTCGGATCGTGATTGGGGGCAATTTTCTTCACTCCACCGTGGATTTTTCAAGTAACATCTCATCATATTCATCGCTCCAACTGTGTAGTGACTGTGTGTGAGAACTATGTGTGTGTAACTATACAATAATATGATATTTGTAACCTCATATGTGTCTCTTTGCCTCATTTTCCTTTCCTTTTTTTTTTCTAATATTATATTGAATAACACGATCGTAATGGGGACTCAAGATTCTTATTCCACATCTACAGGGCTCTAATAATATTTAAAAACGTATCTAAAAGGTCGCAAACAGGTTTTCCACGATAATATTCGATTGCCGAATCCAGTGTGACTTTGGCTGTATTTAGAGCTCCTATCTTAAGGCCTATTTGCCAGAATTAGATCGACTATATTATAAAACTGTCCTTCCTACAAGGGGTATAAGTATTTAAAATTTTTCACTTGCTTCAAGGCACGTTTATCTTGCATGTTTGTTCTTTTTATGAATTTCATTTTGTTATTGTTTGTGAATGTTCGATTTCAGGCGCCCAACAAAGACTTTAAATTCCTTTAAGTTTGAAAGCGCCATTCTATATATTCACTATACTTTTTGGTTAGGAAAGCGTGTAAATAACCATAAAAAATAGAAATTCATTTTTAAAATTTGAATTTCAGAAGTATAACTACAAAAGCCCGTATATATGTACACGTCCAAATCTTTATTTTTAATTTGCTAAAGCTTACATCAAACCTAATAAGGTATTGAAAAGGTTATATCAAACTTGTGCATATACATCTCTCACTCAAAATCAATTTGATATTGAGACATTTATAATTATGCAGAATGCACGTTTGACTGTACCACATGAATAGTACTTGCTGAAAAACATTTCAGAAGTTTCCTTTGATACTTTTACCATGAACCATGAGCTAAATACAACCAGTAGTAGTTAGTACATTATTTTGCACACCCAAATATTTCTATTACGTTAATTATTTTACTCTAAATTTTTCACTATAAAAATCTGAAACTTCAATTGAAATGGCCTTGTTAAATTTAATATTTTCGAGAATGACTAAAATCTTATCTTTGATATGATCCAAAGAGCGAAACTTTTCTTACCTATCTAATTTGACTCAAAACCTTAAAGAAACCTTAAAAAAAAGAAGTCGTTTTCCTATGCAGTTAGACTTTGACTTATGAGAGCTGAAATGAACCTTGAAAGCACGTAAAGGAAATTTATTGCTAGGGAATAAAATTGTTGATATACTATATGAAGTCTTATGGTTCTTGTCTTGAGTTTATGTGCTTTTTTACTTTTAAAATGTTTTTTTATTTTTAAATCAAGAAATGTTCTTATTTTTTCAGATTGATTTACAAATTTGAAAAGACGAAATTTTTCTAGATAAGTAAAATAACGAAAATAATCTAGAATATTGGCGAAAACTTTTCAAACATGAAGGGCTGCTTCATTAGAAATCACATGATTTACGTATTATGCTCATTTCATTCAGTTGCTTTCTGGAGAAAAGAGTGCAAATTACATTTCTGCTCAAAATTAAATGACTCAAATATTCACAACATTGACTAAGCTATTTTTTAATTAAAAACATGCTTATTTTATGTACTACAGAGGCTAAAATTCAAAGTAGAAGGCAGGGTTCCCTGCAGACGCGAGTAGATCCAGAGCGAATGGTATCACTTACGCAGTGATGTCAATGCTGCTTTATTTAAGGCACCTATTTATGAAATATTAATGTATTTATAGTCGTGTAAAAGTAGGCATTTTTGAGAAATGGATAAGCTGCAGAAACAAAGTCAAGACATAGAATGAAGGGTTACAGAATGTGGAAAAATACGAGTGATTTAAATAGTAAACTACAGTTGACTCTCGATAACGCATGCTTCGATAACTCGGAAAAAGTTATTTTACTAAAAGTTATTTATTTGGTTTAATTACATTTCAATGCAATTTTCCCTCCTTTACTCGAAATTTCCTTTCTAAATAGTATAAGATATCTTTAAAGTGTCTCTCAGTCTCAACTCAAATTATTTTTCTTCGTTTCCTTCCAGTGCTTTATTATTCCCAGTGCTTCAATATTATGGACGTATCTAGAAATAATAAAGCTAAATATAAAGTTTCTGAAAAAAACAGTAAAAAAAACAGAAAATTACTGTTTTCTAATGAACAAATTCACTGATGTACCTCAAAAATATATATTTATATTGATTTTCGTGTAATTTAGAGATTCGTTTTAATTAAATTTTTATATTATAGGATTTTTTAAACTTGCAATTATTTTTTTCATACAACATTGTCTCCTTATCTCTTTTCAAAATGTTATTACTTTATGGCCTAGTGAATTTCAAAAAAATAAATATCTTAAGTCCATTTTAAAGAATGCTTTGATGTAAAAAAAAAAAAAAAAACAATATTTAAGCAACATACGAAACAAAAAATGCTTTATCACAGGAGCACACAAATGATGTCTCGAAATCCTTCAAAAAACTGCATGGCATTCTCTTCCTGCAAGAAAAGTAGAGTTCAAAACAAATATGACCTGGGTTAATTGCCTAGTGTATAAAAGGTTGTTTATTAAATTTAACTGGATAAAACTTTAGTTCAAACAGACAGAAAAGAGTTATGCTCCAAAAGACTCTGACTCCCTTTTTTCGATATTTCTACGAATAAAATTGTAGCAGCAAGCAATTTATCTTTTGAAGTACTTCAGGGAAAGTGCAATGAATGGAAACTTATGAGATTTCTATCCGAGCACTCTTCAAAACATTTCTGTAACATTGAAAAGAAATTTATCTTATCCGATTGAAATAAAGGTCAAAGAACAGAATTCTGAAAAGATTTTCAGTTTTTACCCGACTGATGATCAAGAAAAGCTCTTTCGTGACTTCTATTATTTACGCTTTTTCATTGAAATGCGATTTCCAAAAATAACTTCCATAGCAACAGTTTGTTTTTTTCAGAATTTTTCAAGTTGCTACGGTAATTCACGGCAGAAGCCGAGTAAAATTTTAACAAGATGCTTAACTGTTACTGATCAATGTGAATCATTTTGGTATACATACTATACACACACACACACACACACACACAAATATATATATATATATATATATATTCTCAACAAAGGGGACCTTTTGATAAATCAACACATTAATACTAAGCTTACACTTGTTTGTTTGTATTTACTCTCGTACAGAGTAAACTCATGTTTTAACGTATTTAACTTAACATTATGTTTTATTATTTACTTTTTTCCGTATACCAGGAAATTTGCAAGAGTATAATGAATATAATTACAATCATAATACATAAGTAAAACTAATTATGCGATGCAATGCATTTTCCGCTACCATTAAATATATGCATTTCATTATTATTAACAGAATATACAGTCTGATGACAGGTGTCTGACAAGCAGTGCGCTTGTAACTCCATTGCATGGTTGAAAAACGTTCAACATGTTTCGGCAGTTGTTATTCTCTTTGTAAAATTAATGTTTATACTTTCGATCCCGGCGCCGAAGGAAGAAACTCTAGTTCTCTTAGTCTGATGTTATCTGTTATTTTTCGACAAAACAGTCGTAAGTTGTAAGCTATGTAAATGTTAATATGATTGGTGTCGTTAGTTATAGCTAAATAAATATGTATATTCGGACCATTTACTCAAAAACATTACTAAAATGCCCTACACTCTTCCTGAATCGGAAATTACTTTCTCTTTACAAAGCAGAACACTTCAATAAAACGCTTTAAGTATATAGTTCTTCAAAAGAAATGCGACGATTACTGTTACTATTATTCTTTTTATTCAGTTAAATGAAGAAAATTTGCATCATCCATCAGAACATAAGTTTTAGCTACCCTTTTGAAATCTCTCAAACTTTAAACTCCTTAGATCCTTTCATGCATAACATTTAACGCATTATTCTAATAGGCCATCCGACATTTCAAAAACTTTTAAATTATGATTGATTCCAACAGACATGTCGAGCTCAAATATTAATTTTCTGCTAATAGTTGATGGCCACACTATCTGTGGGTTATTTTAACTTCTCTACACCAGCGTTTCTCACCTTTTTAACCGACTTCACAAAGGAAGGAGGTTATACATTCATATTGTATGTATGTCGTTTTTTTTTTTGTTTGTTTGTCCACTCATAACTTCTCACTGGATGAACCGATTTTCACGATTTTTTCTTTAATCAATCGAGGGTGGTTTCCCATAGGTCCCGTACTTTCGTTTGACCATATTCGATAATTAGAAAAAAAGTTATGGGCGGAAATGTAGTATTTTTTTGTTTTTTCATTCATAACTTTTGACTAAATGAACCGATTTTGATGTTTTTTCTTTAATCGATAGAGGGTCGTCTAACTGAAATATCGCAAATCAATTTGACTACATTTGTTTTTTAGAAAAAACGTTACGGGTGAAAAATAAAGTATTTTTTATTTTAATTGAAAAGGCTTGGCTTGATTTTTCTTTGTTGGGAAAACGATTGATAAATATAAAAGTCATTGTTAAAAAGTGTTTGCTGTCATTGGGCTACAATATTAAAAGCAATTACAGCAGGAGTTTGACTGAAGGCTTCTCTGAGGCAAAAATTAATCCAATCAGTTTGTTTTGCTAAAATCGACTTCAGAATGGAATTTATCGTACAAATGATTAGTTTTTAGTGCCATTCATTCAAAGAAGGTTTGCCCTTATGACATGGATTTGTTAAAAATAAAGTATTTACATAAAAAATGTATTTACACTGAAAAGAATAAAATAAAATAATTTTTATAAAAAAAATAGAACCGACTTCAAATTATAAATTGCGCTAAAAAGCGAAAAATAAATTAATTCTTTAAACAACATCAATGTGACTTTTAAACATAGTTTTAGAAGTCGGTGCAACATTATGAATCTAAGCACCATTACACCATTTGTTGCTTCATATTGGAACTGTTGCTGATTCTGCAAATACTATATATATTTGTAATTGATTCATGATTACAAAAGATTTTATCTATCCTAATTTTGCACCGACTTCTAAAACGATGTTAAAAGTCACATTGATGTTGTTTAAAGAATTAATTTATTTTTCGCTTTTTAGCGCAATTTATAATTTGAAGTCGGTTCTATTTTTTTATAAAAAATATTTTATTGACTCGAAAAGTCCTTCTCTGTTTAATGAAATAAGTCTATAAAATTGCTCAAATGAATAAATATATGACTACTGTTTATTATTATTATTATTATTATTATAACGCATTTGTGACAGACTGTAGCAACCATGTAGTGGAGTTGCAAGCGCACTGCAGTCCGTTGTCAGACTGGCTATTCTGTTAATAATAATGAAATAAATATACTACATGGTAGCGGAAAATGTATTGCATCGCATAATTAGTTTTATTTATCTGTTATGATAGTAGTTATATTCCCATTACAAAGGAAAATACAGAAATTGTAATGAGAAGAATAATAGATTTTTTAAAACGTGATTCTGAATTTCCCAATGTTAAAAATGAAGTTTGATGGAAACGCTTGTATAACTTCTGTTGCATGAATTATCTAAGCCAATAGTGATTTTATTTTCTTATATTTCTTGAAGTTCAGCAACAATGACGAAAAGTTCAAATTAATATGGCAAAAGAAAAGATAAAAACCGACTCGAATGTAGTAATTAGTTTCAGAATATTAAATACGTAATTAAAACCTCCGAATTTCAGTGAAACAACTGAAACAGATCCATTTTAATTATGTTAGCCTTCTTTTCCTTATGAGGCGGATTATAATTATATCTAATCTTTGAATGTAGTTTTCCTCCTAAATGAAACTTGAAATTGTTTAAAGAAACATCAATGTAAGAAAATTCATTTGAAAAGTGATAATTATTACATCTTTATTTCGGTGTACATTGTGAAAGTTTTTCAGACGAGATTCCAAGAAAATGATTACTTTTGAATTTGAAAAATTTCCTTAATATGAAGTAGTATTTAAATGCCTCTGAGAGATCATATTAATGAAAGGATTCTTTTCATTTATTCGTAATGTGACCTTTTTTGGGAACATAATGCTTTTAAGCTTGAAATGAGAGACGGATATGTGATAAAAGAACGTTTTTTGAAAATTTCAATCAAGGTATATGTTATTTTCATTGTTTATAATGAGAGCCAGAAGGCTTGCGTAGTGGTAAGGCACTGGTCTCGTACACCCAAGTTCGCAGGATCAAACCTGGCACAAGTCGGTGGATTTTCAAGATGCAGAAAATCGACAGCGTCCATGTTGTATGATTATGCGGTATGTTAAAGATCCCTTGAGTATTCGTTTGGCTTGGATACTCTCGGATAAATTAAATTCCTAGTGCACTTTCGCATCAATTAGAGCTCAGGTTCCGCCATCTGGGTTGGAAACTGAGCGTCAAAATTCTCAAAGTTATAATGGCATCCCCGATAGCGGTGCTACTTGAAAGACAGGATGCCGATTTCCGGGGCATCACTAGGTCTGCAAAGGTTAGTGACCATACGCAACCCCATTAGAAAAAAAAAATGTTTATAATGAGACTATGTATACTGTATATTGGTTCCTCATCATTTTCAGCTTGGTGACCGCCGTTACCGGAAACTATTATTTCATGTAGAATCAGTATTACCAGATGCCGTTAGCATTTACGAATTTCGATGTCCAGTTTCTTCTCTGCGTGGAAGCACCTGGCTTCTGACGATGCGAAATTGCACTAGGAATTTAATTTAGCGGAGACAATTCAAGTCAAATAGATTCTCACGGAATCTTTAAGGTGCCGTATGATCGTACGACATAATTTCTGCCGATTTTTCTGCGTCTCGAAAATATCCGTCTGGAGCCGATTTTGAACCAACAAACTAGGGCGTAAGAAACTAGCGACTCAATACTATGCCACCCTGTCATCCAATTATATTAAAGCATCAGATCACCTCTTCGATTTCATATTCGTGCACATGTTCATTTTCCAATATATTAAAATAATCCTTCTACTTCGCAGTAGAACTTTGCAAGAAGAAAAAATAAGTTATACCGGAAACTATATCAAATTTATTACATCAATTTCAAAGAATTGTCTTTCTGTAAATTCCACCTATTTTGCATTTTGAATAAAAGGGTTCTAATACTCAAGCACGGTTCAATATGCGTGCTTGTAAACGAGGAAAAATTAAATGTAGAACAGCGGGACAATTTTTCTCTGCAAATTAAAATACGATTTATGATCCGCTTGTACAAAACTGAGCTTTATGTAATAAATATACGCAGTCAACGGAGAAAAAAAGCTGTTGATCTGTTGCTTTTTTAATTTATGTATTTATTTAAATTGTAGGGAAGATGGGAGTACAATGAAACATTAACGGTAAAAATAGTAAAATTTGACACGAAAAGTTACAGTTTGTACAATGTTCTGTACAACTATATTTTCCAATTTTCCAGTTATCTGATGCGGTTTTGTGGACCCATTTACACTTCTATAACATAAGAGATATAAGATTATTGATCTTTCGCTATTGAAAGAAATTTCTTTCTTAAAAGTAATTTTGTTTTGTTGTTAAATGTGATAATTATTTTTTATATGCATTGTTATCTTTGTGCTGTTCCCTTCATAAACCAAAAAACGAAAATAACAAATAATAAATAATTGAAGTTTGTAAATACTTTTTTATTTAGTAGCCTCAGTGCGGGGTACACTAAAACTCTTGCAGACGGGGTACAATTAAATATGTTTATCCGGTTCTTTATTACTTAAGTTAAGCTAATGTACTTTGGAGGGAAACATTGAAGTGTGACAACTTAATATATTATATACGTACTTTTGGCAATAATACATTGTTACCACAAATTGTATTTTTCGTTTTGCAAGCAGGAAATGATTTTAGTTCAGGAACTAAGAAGTGCAGCTCACCAAACTAGATTATCATGCATGAAATATAAGTTACGGATTCATAAAAAAAACACCTTTCCGTAACTATTTTAAGAAAGTACTCTTTATTAATATGAAGAGAAAAAAAATTGCAACAAAAGTGTTAGGAATGAAATGTAATTACATTCTACCAAATAACCAAATTCTAGCAAAGCTTTAATCACAAAAAATCTATCTATATAAATTAAACAGAGAGTTTGTGTATCAGTTTGGATGTGTGTATCGATCGCCTCCTGACGGCATGGGGTCCAGTGGTACGAAATTTACAGGGACTTTGGGTCAGGCCCTCGAGCATCTCGAAGCGTTTTTCTTAAAATTAGAATTTGTCTTTTTTTGTTGCATTTTTAAGCAAAATTTTTAGTGTTAGGAATATCTCATCGAAGAAACGTCATAACTTTTCGATTTTTGCAACATATCAATGCCCGTAAAAAATTGCAGTAGTTGATCTCTTTTTGAAGTTCTTCAAACAAATAGAATAGGCGAAATATTCATTTAATGTGGTTTTCGAATTTTAACACGAGGCTTACCTGCGAATTTATCTTCTCAATTAGCGTGTTTTCGCCAAAATAAATAGCACTTTTGTCGCGAAAAGGAAAATTTCTGCTGAAGTAAAACTAATGAAAATTCTTTTCCGATGAAACCGCAAACATATCTTTTCTCGCCCAAGAAGAGATAACTTTTTTTTCGTGTAGTTAATTGTTTTTAATTCATTATTTTACATTTCGTAATTTTTCTGCATGAGATGCATAACTAATTCTTCTGCATAACCTCTGAATTTATTCTCTCAATTTGAGTATTTTCGCCGAAAAAAAGACTACTTTTGTCGCCACATAGATAAGTTATGTTACACTAATGCAAATGAAAATTATTTTTTGGATTAAGTTGCATACATTTACTTGGTTGGAAGGCTTATGATATCGCTGATTTTTTATGCGATTTAAAATTTTGCCAAGAGATGATAACTTTTTTTTCTTTCCTCCCCTTGTAGTTAATTATTGTTCTCAATATATTATTTTACGCTTCTTTCAAACCGCGCCAAAAATCCTTATTAGTAACATTGTTCTCATTATATTCAATACGAGATTTACACCGTAGAATCTTGGCGCATTTGCATTATGTAAATTGGCGATCCTCTACGTTTTTTTTCACTTTATTGCGTAGCGATTTTCATTGATTCCATATTTTACCCAAATGAATTATTTTATAACTTTTTTTTGTACTGCCTACTTGGCGCCAATTGGACAGAATTTATTTATCTCTTTCTATCAACTTAATTTCACACAGTATTGACTCAGTAATGAACATTTTCTAGCTTAAATGCGCGTGTTTACTCGCCATTGGAAATAATGCTTTTCATCCGCTTTTTGTCGAGTTTTATAAAAGTGCTATTTTATTTTATTTTCAGGAAATGTTCTGACAGTTTTGCAAGCGGGATTTTTAGGAACTGGTGTCCTAATTCTGATGGGGTTTAAAGATAGACTGTTGATCATTTTAGGAACAGCAGCTCTTAAAGGTCTGTAGTCTAATGGGTAATTTTAGGCCCTGACGTCTTTAGTCTAATGGAGATTTTTGGGACTTGTCCTTATTGTATTCGGGATGTTTAGGAATAGCTGTCTTTACTGAAAGGGGGGGTGGGGGCTTTAAGGAATGTTTTCTTTATTGTAGCAAAACTATTCAGGGGCCGATGTTCTTTGTTTTATGGGCATTTTTAAAGAGAATAATGCTCTTATTCTGATGGGGAATTTTTAGATGTGGTGTTGTCTATATTGTAATTGGGATTTCCGCAGACTTTTGATGTTATTTTGGAGCTATTATCCTGATACACATGTGTATTTAGTTACTGCCGCCCTTACTCTAATGGCGATTTTTATGAACTGTTGTTTTCATTTTAACGTTGATTTTTTACTGTTATTTTAAGTCTAATAAAAGGAATTTTTAGAGAGCTGTTTTTAATGTAATCGTGGTTTTTCAGGAGTTTCACTGTTTACTTTGGATTTTTAAGGACTGTTGCCCATCTTCTTCTGGAATTTTTTTAAGTAAATTTTTCCTTTTTATTTACAACACAAGGAGGATAGAATAGGAAGGGAGAAGTTCTTCCAGGGGGAACCTGTCGCCAAAACCGTAACCGGAAATTTAACTGGTGGGTGAAACTCTACACAAAACATTGGGATTTTATAAAGCGCTTACTCTGTTCGCTATGTAAAGTGGTGTAGTTTTTTCATTTAATGAAAAATGCAGAATTTCTCTGAGAAGGGCATTTTCTTTGTGACCTATCTTAAAGAAAAAAATTTCGAAGTTTTAGTTCGTTAATCACATATGATTTAATGATGTTTAAATGGGGGAGGCGATAGTTTCTATTTCCCCTGAAAACTCCAAATGTAAAATAAATGCATAGTTCAACTTAAGTGCAGTAAATAGTAATAAATATTTATCAGTATTTCCTGAACATTTTCTCCTTTAATTGAAAAATATTTAAAGAAATCTGATAAATGAATCTTTTAAAAAATGGCAGCAAAAAAGGAGACCCATTTTATTACATCTCTCTCACATTTTGATGACGAAAAATGCTTTAGTAATTATTATTTGTATGTAGAGATATGGAAATCTCGGTAATAATCTCTTAGAGAATACTATTCTCAAAAACCTAATTATAATACCAACATAACATTACACATTTTTAATGAGAATGAGTTACTCCAAAATAAATAAATACTTAATAAACATTGCATAATACAGATTAAATATTTCGTTAAATGTATCAATGTTATTTTTGTTCTAAATATTATTATTATCATATAACGAAAATTTTTCAGATTTCCCAAGAAAGTAAATTTAAGAGTAATTAATTGTTCGTAGTTTTATACTTCCAATATTTTATTTCATTAATTGATTATTATTTTTATTGTAGTTCATTATAGTTCATAGTGTTTTTAAATTATTATTGTTCCTGTAACTAAATTTTAGATGTTTCAAAAACTATTTTTTAAATACCATTTGATACATTGATTGTATAATGGTATTTGCTGCTGTTATGCTTATAGCGCTAATTAGAACTAAACTGGTTCATAGGGGTCATTCATTAATGATGTCACGCTTCGAGGGGGAGGGGTCCGAGAAAGTGTGACCGTTTATGACAAGGGGAGGGGAAGGGGGTGAGAAGAAGTGTGACATTCACATTTTGGTTTATGTAAAAGCATTTAAAATCAGCAAATTAAATTTATTTTTAGAGGTTTTTTTTATTTTCTTAATTTGATTTTGAAGCTTCATTTATGATTTTGTATCGTAAATACCGGTGCTGATTAAGGTTTAAATTTACTTCTTGTCAAAAGTTTAAAAAGAAATTTTCTTACACATTTACACTTTTAAGATAGAATTGCGTGAGTCATTTTTTTCCAGAAATCGAACAATTAATATTTAAATCCTCTATACTTAATATCATTTGTGTCGTAAACCTTAACCTCATTTTATACAAATCAAGCACACATGTAATCATCATTATTATTATTATTAAAAGTTCAAAAATAAAATTAGAAACGTTATCTATAACGCAGTGCTTTGTTTCTGACCTGAAAGTACATAAGCTTATGTAATATAGCGTGACATGTGACAAAGGAAGTAGGGGGTATGATAAAATGTTACATTTTGTGACAAAGGGGGGTGGGGTCAATTATATTGAAAAAAAGTGTGACATCATTTATGAACGGTCCCATATACATGTATAATTTTTCAGTTGCTGAAATTGTATTCTCCCCCCCCCCCCCCCCAATGTTTGTATTTAACTAGAAGTTTTCATATATCTTCAATTTGAAAGATTGATAGTTTTATTTCATTTTAATACAATTAGAAGTTAATAAAAAAAGAGAAAAGCTTTTGTATAAAAACGTTTTTTGAACCTATTGGTAAAACGTAAAGTATTTATTAATTTCTTTCACTAAATATTAGTGTTACTTAAACAATTAAGTAACTGATTTTCTGATTTGTTTTGCTTCCGAAAATATATTTGATAAATGTATCTACGCTACATTGGTAAGTTTCCTTTTAAAAAAAAGTATATGTATATGTAAAAGTAGAAGTTAATTACTTATTTCTCTAATTATTTCAACTTTTATTGTGTTTGCTATTATGTGTGCAAGATAAACATATTTTCTGTACTTTGTGCATTTCATTTCTATTGTTTTCCGACTTCTAAATTTAAAACTTGAAAAAAAAATATATTTTTTAGGTATATTTTTTCACATTAATGCATTTAAAAACCTATAAAAATGTATTCGAAAAATGCTTCCACTAACGTCGAAAAACTTTAATAAAATTAGAAGGAATTAATTTTAAATAAATAGTCTTTCAAGTTATCTACAAATTATGAAACATCATTTAAGCTCCAACAACGAAAACTACGCGAGAACGAAGCATTTCTTTGTTTCTGAATTATTTTCTCACTCATATCCGTTGGATTACACTTGCCTTCTTGAGTAGACTTTTTACCCTGTCTTTTCTTCATCCACCTCCCCCCCCCCCCCCCCCCGGCTTCAACTGCTCGCCTGGGGATGATGAAATGAATGATTATCCCACGCAACGCCGGGCATGCTAGTAAATAAAAAAAATTTAGAGAGATCTTTTTTAAGACATAATGTTTTTAAAAGGGGAAAAAATAACAAAAAACAAATAATTATAAATTGATATAAATTTATTTACTTATTTATTTATTGAATGATTATTTAATAACCAAATAGCTCTTAGAGTGAGACGCATTTTAGTTTTGGACACCTTGAATAATAAAGTAGGAATAACTCAAATGTAAACGAAATCGATCTATATTTTAATTTTTTTTCCTATCGCACTTTTTTCTTTTTTAATTCGATTTAGTTAATTTTTAATGTCTTGGTGTTTATTATTCAATTAATTTTTCGAGCCAAAACTCTCGTAAAAGAACGTTTCGTTTATCTCAAATTAGCATTACATGGTTCACAGTGTATTTATTTTAATGATCATCTGCGAGAATTCAAGTGATCTTGTATCTTCTAAATCGCAGATACTGTATATGCAATATTAAAATTTCTTCCATTGCATAAGTACTGCAAATCATGCTTCTACCATATAGGTAATATACTGACCAGCCTTTAGCGAATTGTGGTATTTGTTTCTATTTTGTAATTTCGGGAATTATAATCTTTTCCGTTAGAAAACTTTACATACTGAGTAATAGGGAAAAAATAAGTTAATTTGCAAAGAGAATAGGGATACAAAAAATTTTTAACTTCATACTAATATGTCTTTGAAAATGCCATTATAATGTTCATCCTCGCAGTTGATAATAACAAGAACTGGTGTAAAACGTAACAGTAAAGAGCTTTGAACCCCCAATCAAGTTTATTACTTCCATGGAACTCATGAAAAGTATGACATATCGCTAGTTACTCCAAACAGCTCTATAGGGCACTATATATATATATATATATATATGCGGAAATTCATGGACTCAGGATGTGAATCTTGAGTTTTTGTCAGGGCTTAACTGCTAATAAAAAAAGTGCAGGAGCCGTATATTGTTTAGAACTAGAGTTCATGCGTAGTCTGAAATTCCACCTAATCTGTAAAAATTCACTAAAAAATAAAATAAGTACAGTGGAGGAGCTCTCGTGCAAATTAATTCCTTGTTTGTTTGTAAATGGGAACTAATGAGCGTATGCTGCAAAAACAATTTACCCCAAAATGCGCAATATATTTTATTCGTACTGAGCTTACACTTTTTTTTCTAATGGGCTGCTGTTGGCTTCTGCCAATTGCAGACCTAGTGCGTTCCCGAGAGATCGGTACCATCTCTTTCAGCGGCACCACGTTGAGTGTGGTACCATCGCCACATGAGAAACGCCCAGTTTCTCCACCTGAAAATGCGAGCACCCGGACATATCATGCGACATGGGCGCAGACGATTTTCTACATCTTGAAAATCCACCGACTGTGCTTAAACTAACACTTTAAACTTTTCTTACACAATGATGTTTAAATAAGGAACTTTCGAATGCTCATTCTGGAGGGAGGATAATTTGTTTTTATCACAATTTTGTTCCTACAGTTTTTTATTTCAGTTAAATTTAGGGCAGGCATCCTTAAATAGCAAAATGTTTTCATGAAGACAATACATATCCAATTAAAATGTCACTTAATACGAATGTGTGTATAAAATCATAGTGTGGTTTACGCTTACTGCAAATACTTATTCATTATTGTACAGTGATTGCTCTTACCTGCAATTCTCAATCAGATTGGATGTTCAAATCCTAACACACAAAGCTCAATTTCCGAAGTTTGCAATGTCAACATCAGATAAGATTGATGATTACACTACGTTATCAAATCTCCCTTTCAGCACGTTTTCTGCTGCACATTATAGGCGGGACACTAACTGTGTTTCATTTTCCCGTTGCATACGCAACTAAATTATCCGCTGTGACAGGAAATAGCTAATTGTTTGCTCAGTCAGTCAGTTTAAAGATCCTTATAATATTAAAATTAAACTGTTGTTTTCGGGAAGATTTTAAAAATAAAAACCAATCCCTTTTTTTAATTTGCCTGTGCCTCTAGGGGCGTAGGTGACGGCCTGCTTCGAGTGACACACACACACACACACATATATATATAAATCTATGTATATATATACATATATATATATATATGTATGTATATTGTACATATATCTTAATGTCATCCAAGGCCGGCGCTAGGCTGAGGCGGTGAGGTGCCCGCCTCAGGGCGCGTCGTTCTTAGGGGCGCATTGGCTATAAATATTGACTGCATCTTTATAAGTAAAAAACAAGTTTTTATCTCAAAAAAATTAAAAACCGATATTACTTTTGCCTTTTGTGCAGTTTTTGGCCTCTGGACAGTTAAAAACCGATTTTTCTCAACCTCGTACCACCTTGTCGTGGTGGATGGGCTTTCCATACTATTTTCCCTTATTCAGTCCATTCTGATCAGCGATTGTTTACCTTCAGCTTTTTGAAAATCAAAATATGTATAATTAAAGTTTGTATCGATCATTTTTAATCTCTATTCCTTCATAACATATAAGTAGTAGGGGCGGGAAAAAGTTTTTTGCCTCAGGGCGCCATTCGTATTAGCGCCGGCCCTGATGTCATCAATCATCACAGCACTCAGCGGCTGTTCAACTTTGGTTAAACTATGTTCGCTGTTTTGCCTACCTAAATGTTTAAATAAATGAATGAATAAAAAGGTACAATACATTTTGTAGCGTTATTAATTTCATAATTCATTAAACTTGAACTCTTTCTTTTACTAGTTTCTTTCATGAAAAATTTAATAAGTATGTACGTTAAAAAAAAGTTTTCTTTGCCCTGTTACGGAACTTCATTTATTCATGGTTTGATATTAAACATGAAATTTCTGTTCAAAGTGTTTGTGCTGCCATCTGTTAGACGGTTTGCTCATGATTTGATTTATCACTGGTTGTCAAAATGAGAGCTAATGAAGCCTTAAAATAAAATATTTTGAAATCTGATGAAAATTTGCACATAATGAAAAATGAGACTGTTGATAAAACTCTTAGCTTTTACGTGTATTTTAATATCTTGCGTTTGATCAAAGTGAAATTATGAATGCAAATAACGACTTTATGTATTTTTAATTCATAGCGGAATAATAATTATAATAATAATAATAATAATTATAATAATAATAATGCTAAAAGAGAACAATTTTTTTCAATTTTTCTTCCTTTCAAACATTTAATTTTTAGCCATTTCTTTTGTAGATGCTCATGTGAAATTCACCAAAAATGAAAATAGACTTTAAATAATCAAATCTAAAAGGTCTTACCTGTATAAATTCTGCTTCGAAAAATCCGTCCAATATTGTCCCCCTGAGAAAACCCACATGGCATGGGTAGCATGAGGAACATGCACGTATTTAGAGAGGATATAAATGCAAATCCCCCCCCCCCCCAATTCTAATACCTAACAGAAGCTATTTAAAAACAGACATTAAAAACGTCCCCCATGCAGAATCCCTCTCATAAAAAAATCCCTGGAGGCGCTGGTGCCTCCCAGAAAAAAATTCGGTTGCCCTTCAGTAAGGTGACTTTATGATAAAGGATAGATGGTGAATTCAGCTGTAATTAAAAATTGCGGACATGTGATTGAAACCTTTTTATTACTGTAAAAAGGTTTTTTTTTACTCCTATAGAATAGTTTCAGCACATTAAAAGCGAATTAATTTCATTTATTATATATAGTATGAGCATTGTTTTCTGTTTTTGCTAATATAATATCGCCATCTACTGGGATTTGAATTAAACACTACAGAATTGTGTGATTCTTTTAAAGATTGTAAATAAAACCATATCTCTCTAAAGTACTACATTCAGTTTTGTCGATTGGTAGCACAAATATATACAATACATAGAGCAGTGGTCGGCAACCCGTCGAATGGGATCGACTGGTCGATCGCAAGCCCATTTTCGGTCGATCGCGACAGCATTTTGGACAGTTTATAGTTTAAAAAAAATAAATAAAATAACTTTTGAATTGGATGGCGAGTTCATTATTATTTTTTCCTTCAGAAAATGTTTATTAGTTTGTCAGACCATTCACCGGACCTAAAAAAACTTCTAATAATATGGATTGTCCGTCGTCACTTTAACTATACTCTTGGTCAGAGTTGATTCAAGAATGCATACATTTCACGTGTGTGTTTTAGTTAAAAAACAAAACAAAAACTAACAGTCAAATTCGAAGGAAATAATATATTTGTATTGTTTTGATGCCAGTTAACAATGTAGCAAACCATTATTTTAGAAATTTTAAAGTAGATGCTCTATAAGCATCAGAACTTGTTCTGACGAGAATTAACTTTTAATTTGAAGACAGGCGCAATCCCAACATGCCCTATTAATAATGTATAAAAGGCACAAAAGCGTTCAGAAAATCCATTACATTTATCCATTTGGGCAGCTACTCATATTAACATTTTTGTTTCCTTTATAACCTACTTTCCCGTAAAAGTAAAAAATAATAATAATAAAGCATGAAAGAAGGCTTAATGTATCGTGAAAATATCGTTAAAAATCAAGAAAAGTCAAAAATGAATCGAGTAATTAAATAAAAATTAAAAATAAAAAAATTGAAAGTAGGGTTTTGAGATGGGGAAAAAGTGTGTCGGTCGGTCTGTCAGTCTGTCTGCGCCCCCCCCCCCCCCCCCCTAATAACTTCTGAACGAATTGTCTGATTCGAAATATTCTTTTTGCATTCGAAAGATCTCGGCGAGAACATCTCATTTCCATATTTTACTTTTAAGAATTGATTTAAACAATTTTTCGTTTAATTTTGAGAAGTTCAAAAAATCAACATTAGCGCTTATAGGCAAATTACGTAAACTCTGGGAGCAAGATTCGAGTTCTTATGAGCAAGCTTATATAAAGAAGGTCTGGCGTGAATAATGTTTTGATTCGAACTGTTTTTGTTCATTTTTGAACAGTTAAAAAAAATTAACATAGCGCCTACGGGGAAATTTCAATCCTATATAAATCCAGATCTAACCCACCGATTTTCTTGGAACAAACTTTATCGGAATGCTCTTATAACGTAGAATATGTACAGATAGAAAGTTCATTCAGAAGTAAAAAGTCTCTTTTCCTATGAAATTTTTTTATCGGGATTTTCAAGAATATTATTGAATTAATGAATGATCAAAGGAACAAGTGAAATAATAAATGAACAAATGAGTGAATAAATGAGCGAATGAATGAAAAAATAAGTAAATAAATGAATAAATACATAAATGAGTGAATGAATGACTGAATAAATGAATGAATGAATTGAGTGAGTGACTATCTATTAACCGTTGAAAAAAGTATATTTGAAGCAATTAAGAACTAAAGCTAAGCGAGAAAAAGAGAGAGAGGTAGCTAGATTATAAATTTGAAGTTGGGTGTATACGGGAAAGTAGGCTCGTATAGTTCTAGACGGAACTTCTTGTTCTTCTTTGTGTGTGTGCGTGTGTGTGTGGAAACATGCACCATCACACCATTCATAATACTTAAAAGAATATTTAATGTACAAATGCTCCATTGACTAAAATAATTAGATTTAAAATAAAGAATTAATTAGAGATGATAACATTTGAACTTATACATAAGAGCGAATTTACTGTTTTTAACTGGCAGGCACTTGGTTGAATGGATCGCAAAAGAAATGAGAAGTTCTTAGTTGCTTTTGAAAGTTTCAGTTTGTATTTGAGTGGAAAGTTTTAGTTTAGATTTTTTGTAGTTCTTTCTTTTCTTTTTTTCTCTTTACGACTCTGATATTACCAGTAAATGATTACCTATTTCAACAAATTTGCCTTTGTTTAATTTACTAGATTGTTTTATAATAAACTGCTTCTTATCAATAGATAAGTAAACAAATAAATACCAGTCAGTTCTGCAATAGGGGATCATTCATAAATGACGTCAAGCTTCGAGGGGGGGGGGTTCATGAAATTGTGACAAAGTGTAACAAGGGGAGGGGAGGGGTTACAATAAATGTGACATCAACATAGAGTGACATGTGACAAAGGGGGGAGGGGGGTCCGCTGAACTGTGACATATTGTGACAAAGGGGGGGAGGGGGGTCAAATATATGAAGAAAAGGCGTGATATCATTTATGAACGGCCCCTATGCATTTCATGTGTTTACTTAACAACAAACTTGGAATTTACTTTTGGGCTATTATCAATAACGAGTTCACAGTTAACTGAGGTTAGGACAATGCAAATTTCTGAATCGTGACTAAAAATATAGGCTTGGAGGAAATGCTGATAAATGTATCTAGGTAAATAAATAGTACAAGAGAAGAAGCATAATACTGCAATGTATGTAAAAAAGATAAACACTAATCAATAGTAAACTCACATTAAATATATCAATTTCAGAGATTGCACGTCGAATTGTAAACTTCTGCAACCTTCGAAATGCCGTCATTTGACTCATTTTACCATTTTTACTCTACGATAGCAAATGTAATGTCAGAACGCATGCGCAAGGTGTTGAGGTGCCAAATGTCACCAGTATAGTATAGTGCATAGGTGCAATTGACTCCGGAACTATTTTTTCAAGACCCTGTTTCACCCTAAGCATGCAAGTGGTGCCGTCTTTTCACCCCTGAGTTCCAAATGACCGTAGCAATGTGTAAATGAAAAACTTATGTGCTAAGAATTTCATTCTTAAAAAAAGCTCAATTATTGTGTTTAATGTGGAATATATTTCCTGCGAGCTAGGTAGAAAAAGCACCTTATACAAAAACCATGCAAGAACTTCTTAAATATTCGTGATACAGAAAAGGATAAGATTCACTGAAAAATATGGCAAAATACAACACCTTATGAATTCATTCACTGAAAACGTAATGTTTCCACAGAACATTACTGAAAGTAGATACATGTCTCTTTAAGAAGGGAAAAGTCACGTAAAGGCCGTCGTTTGCCGGATCCTCTTTTATTTCGTTCAAAGGAAAATCAAAAGCACGTGCAAAAACTCGTAAAGATTTCGTAAACATTTCTTCTTTTCTTTCTATTTTATCTCTTAAGAAACGGAATTACCTAGGAAAGAACAGAAGCGCTCATACATATTTAAACATATTCTCTAACGTACTGAAAGAACCATCTTTATTAAACCGATTCATGAAATGCAGTAAACAATATCAATTACAGTAAGTTTTATTCATGACTAAATATTGTACACAGAGCTATAATATGTTGAGATTCGAAACATCTTACAAATGCAGAAATTCCGAGAGGCTTTTCACCGCGATTTTTTTATTGTGTTCCCTTGTTAATTGCTTTATCCCGATCGCCTAATGTAATTACAGTTTCAATAAGACTATCTCCAAAATGTTATTGTACGTATGATGTTTAGAAAATTCATTTATTCACAAATATTTTTGAAAGTGGTCCAGCTAGAGAGTTAATCACATTTCCCCCAAAATCTTTTGTTTAAATGTGATTAACTTGAGAATCATCCAATTATGATTATATGATACCTTTTACAATTGGGCTGAAACTATAACAATAACTATAGGGATATTGGATTCCGTATATTTCAAAATCGGTCGGATACTGAATATGCAGTATCCGGGTGACCATGCCCCTCCCCCTTCCGCCCCCGCCCGGTCAGTACCCCCGCTATCCCGTATTTGCAGTTTTTAAATTTGGTAGCTATGGTGACTAGTAACTGTCAGACATTTAACTTAAAATAGGCAACATGAAAATAAATTGTTGCCTTTTTGCAAAGCTCATGCAATCCTTCTGAGGAATACTCGAAGTAAAAGTTGTAAGAGGGATGTTTTTTCTTTTTCTTAGCTCTCAACAATATCTTAAGTTATTATCCACTCTTAATTTATAAATATATGCTAGACCAATTGTGCTTTCATTGAGGCTAATGTTAATATTGAGCGTCTTATGTAATTAGGTATCTTAAGCCTGTAATTCCCAATTTCCAATTCTAAAGTTCACGAAATTATCAAAAATACAATCCGACTATTAAAAATTGTTATTTTTGTGGTAAAAATGCTGAGATAATTTGTCGGAGATTTAATTTTACCATTTAATTATAAACTTTAATCAAAAGTAAACAATGGACGAGCTATTTCGGAATTAATTTCATTCATCTTTTCTGGAAATTGGTTATTCTGTATGGGAAAGTATAAAGTTTCGTTACACATTAATTTTCTTAATTCGAGTTGCATAACGAAGAATATTATGAATTATTTCAGCAAAAATGCAGTTTGGGATAAATATTCAGATGCCGCTAATTTCTTTACGAAAAAACAATACTGCTTTTATTAAACAACAAGGAGAACGAAATAAATGATTATTTTCCGTTTTATTCTATTTTCACACTTTGCATTCAAGCGGCGCATTTTATTGATCGTTTTGTTTTCAATACTCGGCGGGGAAAAATCGGTTGATTTTAAACAAAATTTCTTTTGGAGGAAACATAAAGAACTTTGGTGAATAAAGAATAAATGTAATAGAAAGGAAAAAGAGTCACATACAGAGCCATTACTTCATTGAGGAGATTCTTTCCAAGAGCAGATCATGTCTTTGGAAAATAGCTGTAGGAGAAGAGGTCATTGAATATGGAATAAGGAATAGATGATGCAATTACCTTAATGCAGTGGAAGAGAAAGACGCTGAGACGTGAAGAAAAACAAGATCTTGCAGATTCAATTTGGGAGCAAAAATTGTTTCGTTTTTAAAGAAAGGAAAAAACGATGGAAGTGTTTTAAAGTGATTATCTGTTTTTTGAAGTCTGGAGACTTGTAAAAATAAAGAATGAAAATTATAATAGTATTCTCAGTGTAGTAATAGAAATAATTTCAAAATTTTAATTCACAATTTGTTTGAAATGTGTTTTTGGACGAGCTGCAAAAATTCGCAATAAAAAATGCACTTTTACATTTAGTTCATAAAAGCCTCTTGGTTTGAATAATTGAATAAGGTATTCAGGCGTCACGATTTGTCTAGGAAAAGGGTAAATATGTTCTGAGTATAGCCCTTAAATATTTCTCATTATTTATTGCATTTGGGAAATATTTCATAAGACGACCGAAGTCATATTCTTCATATACAAAAGGTATAATGAATTATAACTCGCAACACAATTTTCATGGTATAATTAACTTTACAGAGAGCGCTTTTTGTCACAGGGACAAGAGTGCATTGGTACCGGAACTCACCGGAACACCGTTGCAGTAATGATTTTCAAAAAGATATTTTCCTTACACGAAAGAAATGTTTTAACTTAATTGTTTGCCTAATTTTAATTTCAACGTGAAGCATTAATTCTTTTTTTAATTATTATTACTATTTCTTTATATATAATTTATCCGACTTATTAATTGATGAAATTGTACAGTGAATAAAAAAGTAGAGCAAACATTCTCATCGGCGTTTCAGTACTGGGAATTTTACCAACACACCCACTGGATAAATATGATAGAAATCATGTCGTCGGTAAAAATTAGTAAAAATAGCTAAAATTAAGTCGGTAATGGTAAAAAAATCATTTTTGGACGCCTCGCAAAAATTCGTTTATTGTTGGGAGAAAATGTGCCGAATACATGTTATAAATACTTTTTTTAGTTAAAAGTTAAGATATCGAAAATGTGTTGCTTATTCACTTCTTTTTAAATCCATTCCACTTGGAAATAATTTTTTTTTTGAATTCTAACACAACTAATGTGCAAATAAGTTTCCCTTATGACGTTTTACATAAGCTTCCCTTATGACGTTATGGTGGGTGCTCTAAAACACCCTCCATACTTGCACTTTGAAATAATATTAATTTTTAAATTGAAAAAAAAAAGAAAAAGAACTAATAATAATAGTATTATTAATAATAATAATAAATAAATAAAGTAAAATACAATAAGTTTTACCCTGAAAACCTGTATTTGAGAAGATACCTCTCATTTTAAGAGAAGAATAAAAAGGTATTAGAAATAAAATTTCACGTTAAATTAAAGCACAAATGAGCATTAAAACGCAGACATATGTTTCGGGATCGCTTGGAATCCCTTTTTCAATGCGACAGGGAGCTTCTAGATGCAAAACATCCAAATGTTTTGCATCTAGAAGCTCCCTGTCGCATTGAAAAAGGGATTCCAAGCGATCCCGAAACATATGTCTGCGTTTTAATGCTCATTTGTGCTTTAATTTAACGTGAAATTTTATTTCTATTACTTTGCACAAAGTTTAATCATTACTATCAATAAAAAGGTAGTTAAATATGGAATATTTAACAGAGTCTAATTAATAATAACTAATAAGAAATTTTCTTTTATTTTTCTTTCTTTTCCTTACCGATAGAAAACGCCATTCAAAATCAGTGCATTGTCTTAGTCTAGCTATAATTCTATTACATACAGATGCGGTATGACATCACCTAATCTTTTGTGAAAACCTTAAACGTGCAATGATCAAGATAAGTACAGTGGTACCTCCCTTAAGGGACAACTCTGAAAAAGGGACACTTTTTCTGGTCCCAGTCCCTTTGAATAGGGATTGCAATGTATTTACCTCAGAATAAGGGACACTCTATTTAAGGGACATTATTAGAGGAAAATTTCCAAAATTCAAGTTATATTGATAAGAAAATTTACTGGAAGCTGAAGCTTTTTTCTTCTAAAAATGAACTTCTGAAAGTTGGTATGAGTCCTAGAAGCATGAACAAATAAACAAGTGTACTTTAAAGTTTCCTTTACAAAACCTACTTGTAAAGCCTTTTCCCTCTTTTGTACTTTGGAATACGTGTGTGTTCAGCAAGGACAGACAGTACCCGGCTACCAACAGTTTTTTATGCAAGAATTGGAAAAAGTACACTAAACATAACTTACACTGTATTGCCCAAATTACGTATTTTGAAACAAACCCATCTAACAGATTACTTCAAATAAATTTCTGCTAAGCGCCAAAACGACGTTTCTGCTAAAATTTTAGTTTTTCAATGAAAACATTTTAAATTTCACTAATTTCAACTTATATTTTGTATGCATGAGACATTTTCAGCATTTAAGCTTATATGGTAACACATGTTTATTATTAAAAAGTTAAACTTAGTTAATACACTATATATGTGTATGCATCCATTTATGAACCTCCGAGGAAGGGACACCTTTATTTAAGGGACAAAATTTCCAGTCCTCTTAGTGTCCCTTATTGAGAGGTTTCACTGTCATTTGTTGAAGATATAGATTGCTATAGTATTCAAGAAAAATAATAAAAAAATAATAATAATAATTAATGCCCTTAAAGTTAGACTTCCCGTATGACGAGAATCAGTCAGGACAGTCCTGGGCTTTTAGTGCGGTCCTGGGAAATACCCATGGTTACAAAACGCCGGAGACTTGAGAATCGTGTGCTCTCCAAACATTATGTTCATGCTGTTTTGATGTATGTGGTTATCATCGCGTTTGTAAACATTTCTCATAGTCGTGTATCAATAAGTCGATCTTTGCAAACAAGGGCTGATCAGAAATCGGGGTTTTTTTAAATCCATTAAATTACTTCTGAAGAAAATCATGTTGGTTGAAAAGTTTAGCTAAGTTACTAGACATAAACGTTTGAATCCATAACGTGTTTCAATAAAATATTAAATATTTCAAGTGATTGCAATTAATTGTGATGTTAGAAAAATCAGTATAAGGTAAAACCTGGTGAGATTGTGCTGTCGGAGAGATGAGGGAACTTGAATTTTTGGGGCGAATGAAAGGTGTGAACACTCTCAGGAATAGAACGCTCATTTTTCACGATTCTTGAATCCTCAAGACAAATTTCGTCATTTACAACGATTCTTTCCTCATTCGATCACCTGACTTCTGACGACATGCGAACTCTCGGAAATTTGACGAAATATTTCCTCGCTGAACGCTCACCCAATCTAAAGAAAATGGCGCTTTCGTTTTGGGAGATTTCTACGTAGCTGTTCTGACGAAGCTCTCGTTCAAGTGACAAATTACATCAGATGTGGGCGAAAAAGAGCTATAAGGTTAGTATTTTAGAATTGTCAAACTCTGTGATTGTATACTTGTAGTTTAATAACCACATATTATTGAATTAATATTTTTCAATGTTCTGTTAGGCCTAACTATGTTTGCCTTATGTTTACTATTATGGCCAAGTGGGGAAATGTGGAATCACATTAATAGTATTTTACTCGCAAAAATTAAAACAACAATAATAATTTAAAACTGCCTACTGCAAAGCTGTGCTAATGTTTTAAACCTTTTTAAAAATAATGTATATTTTGTTGTTCAAGTTAACAACTTGTCGAACCTTCAATCAACTTACATACAGTCAAGCAGGGTAACTTTGCAGCACTTCATATTTTTTAGAGTACTTGACTTGAAATGAAACTGAACACGTTCAGTGCTACTCTTCTGGCAAAGTTTTAAAATCACTTTTCTTCTCTTTATTTCAGTAAAAAGTTTCGCAACTGTACACAGCTAATTATATAAGTCAGTAAATATAAAGTTGCAGCTTGGAAGCTATTTTGGAATGCTGATTAAAAGTTGTTAAAACTTATCATTCTTTTAAAGTAAGTGACATTATACTAATTTACCAAGCATTTTATCTCCTAAATATTCTAAATATAGTGAATTTTTTAGTATATATGTGATTCTCTATTCAGTAATATTTAGTAAAATGCCAAACAAGTAAGACATTGCAATTTTATTCCATTCTCAGGGTAACTTTGAGCCGGCGGAAAGTTAGCATGAGATTTGTTGTTTTCTGATTATAGATATATTCTACATAAAACTAAAATTTTATTTCTACTTTCTATGCATGTAACAAAAGTTTGCAAATAACACCATTAGAATATATATAATATGTTTATCTAGTTTGATTATAAAAACATATAATTAAATTGTAAAGAAGCAGATACATAACTAGACATTCTATTAAATTTAAGTAATAGGATTTGTGATACTCAGGTATATACTGAGAATATGTTAAAAGTTGCTGTAAGCATGTAGTGTGCATATGAATGAATAGTTGAGTGATATTCAAATTAAACGTATAGAATAGAATATAGCTCTTCTCAAAGTGCCTAATATTACTTTTGTTTTCTTATAATTTTTGCTTACAAATTACATACTATCATTAAATTTCTGATTAATATGTATGAATAAAGATTTTCGAGTGATATTTTTTAAAATGTGAGAATTAATTATTATGGTATTATTTTTTTCAAGGTATCATTTTGATGACCACCAATAATGATTTGTCGAACAGAAAGATAACGAAACAAAGTCTCCAAAAGATATTACTCCAGCAAGTAATAGAAAGGTTTTTATGAGCTCCAACTCTCTGCTAAATGCAAAAGTACTCGGCTAAAAGTGTTACATTTTAATGAAAATTTTTAAATAGTTGTTTTAATTAATATACTTGCGTGAATATGTTTACTTAAATAATTGAAAATTGTTTTCTTCAACTTTTTTTCCTAAATAAATTTGTAATGGGGATTTTTGTCCTAAACATGTTGATGTTTTACTTCTACTCTTTTTTTTTTCATGTAACATTTCTTGCAATATCATAAATTATAGAAAACTTGTAATGTTGTGGACTAAAAACGGCGAGTTTTTAAGTATTAAAAAAAAATTATAGTTCAGTGTTGCATAACTATAATTCTTTTATTAAAATCGTGTATTTCATATAATTTTTTCTGATGCGGTTCGAAATTGCCCTGAGTGTCATGGTAACTTTGAACCAGGTTAATAATTCATTGTAGATGGTGTTTGTAATTATTATTTCTTAGTTTTTAAAGCTACAATATACGTTGGGAGTTTTCCTTAAATTTTATGCGTATAAGAACAATAACATTATTAAAATATTAGTGGGACGAGTAAAAATCGAGTAATTAAGGTGCTAAGTTGACTGTCGTGCATTTGCATAATTTTTCTTCATTGTTTTTGTAAAAAGTTTTATAAAGTAGGTGTTTCTTCTTTGAATCTATCTTCTACCTTAATAAAAAAAATCTACTCCAAATTTTGAATATCCAAGGATTTTTTCCCCCAACTGTCCGTCCCCATTATTTGTCACTTGCTCAATTTTCTATTGAAATATATTAATTTTGAAATGTTTCTTTCCTCATGCAGGTTGGTTCGAGAATTTTTTGCACAGTGCTTAATTAATCTAAAAATGGGTATTGTATCTTCAAAGCTAAAATAATTAGGATTTGAAAGATTTATGTGTCAGTTTCCCCCAGAAAATAATATATCCAGTAACTGCAAGTGAAATTAGCCTTTTGAAGTTAAATACTTCAGAGTGGATAAATTTCAAATTTTAACTATTGCATTTCATACTTTCACTTTCATAACATTTTATTTATATTTCTTAAGCATATTAATTTATTTTTAAGCATTGTTAATGCTACCAGAAAGAGTACTACTACTGAATTTAGCACCATAACGACCTGCCCGTCATAAGTAATATTTGTAGTTGAAATTCAATGTGTAATGTAATGTTGAAGCTTCATGTTTTCTAACGTTACCATATTTTGTGTTTACTTTTTGATTTTACTTAACTTTGCCATATCTTGTGATTTACTTTCTATTTCTTAAATGCACTATATTTTATTACTATTATTTGAAATCGACAGATAACAATTATAAACTTGTGTTGGCTTTATATATCTGCGCCCTCCCAATGTGGATAGTGTAAAGTATAAGAACATTAAGACAAACCTACTTTTGTGTGATAGGAACGGATTGCATAAAAGAAATAGCTCAAAAAACAAAAACTGTTCAGAAACTGGAAAAGTTATTTTTACAACATATTAAAAAAAATCAAGCATTAAAAGTGGACAGCTTAAAAATTGCATAGTAAATGTCAAGAATTTGTGAAAGGGCGAGAAAGTGATTTCCAAGCAAACTAAATAATCGAGTACAGACAAAAGCATTTCTACATTTGTTGCTGTTGGTGAGTTCCCGCATGAAGAGAGGGTGCACTGCTCCTGATTTATAGGGGTCCTCATTGGTTGGAGTCGGACCCTTTTTTTGAACCAGATGAGAGACTGTCACTTGGGGGTTGGCACCTCCAGAAGCATCGGTTCACTTGAGTGTACACACTCCCAGAGCAACCAGCTGTGAGAGGTGTCACCCTCCTAAACACTAACTTGGTCAATGTTGCTTCACTTTTAGTGTTCAGTGTGAACAAAGCTATTATGACAAAGCTGGTCCACTGCAGGACATTTTTACATTTAATTTTTCATTTTAAACATTTAATAATTTTAAAACGCACAAAATACAACTCTGCTCGTCATAGTTCAAAAGGTGCATCTTGTGGTGAACTGGTTCAAAATCGCTTTCCATTCTTGAAGATATCATTGTTGTTCTATGTGCTTGTGGAGATTTACTTAATTTTATCTATGAATTTCTCATTTTTTTAAAATTAGTTTTTCTGAAAAGTTTTGAAGCTTTTTTTCATGATTTTAATCTTCATTCTTTTATAGGTAATGAAATAGATGAAGAAGCTACGGACCAGAAGCTCTCCAATATGGGGTGACTAGGGGGTATGATAAAGTGGGACATTTTGTGACAAGGGATGCAGGGGGTCAAATATATTGAAAAAAAGTGTGTCATCAATGAATGTTTGCTTAAAAAGTCCTTATTTTTTTGTTTTCCCAAAAGAGTATGAACCCTGCAATAATACATTGCTTGAAAAAAATGAAAGAATCATTACATTTTGAAAAAATATTAATTTCATTAGGAGTATTAATTTCCATTAGCAGCTGTGGCAGAGTTGCAAAACACTCGGGTTTTTTCAAATAGAAGTATCTAAACTTTTGTATAACTATCCTCTGCAAATTCTTTTAAATTGTAAGAAAAAATAATTTAATTGCTGTCAATAATTTGAAATTTATGAAAAATACTTTTTAAATACAATCTTCTAATTTTTTAAAAATTAGAATTTATTATTTTTGCTGCCTAGTTTGATTAAATCCAACTTTTTTACAATCACCACTCAGTGACAGAATTAAAATATTATTATTTCTACCATATGTTATGCTTTCGTTTATTTTGTATAATGTGTGGTATAACCTATCAAAAAAACAAGTAATGTTTTATTTCATATTTAAATAGGGTGTGGGGAATATTTTTAGATTACAATTTTAATGCCACAAAATACAAGGAGTTGGGAAACTTCTCTTAAAACTTTAACGTTATTCATTAGATTTTTCAGCCTACCATAATTACATTTTATTAAAATTTCTGATAATCTGAGTGTGATGATTAATCACATAGTCCAGTTCTGTTACTGTGTTATGTAAATATTCTTGAATTTTTAAATTGTAAGTAATACTGTAGTTTGTAGCTACAGTACTAGTATAACGAATTTCACGCATCAGGTGGTGTTGTAAGTTATATTGACATTCAGTTTGATATAGGTGTGTGTATCCCTTTTTTTCTTTTCTTTTAAATGTGTCGGAATCTTTAAAAAAATCAATTGTAAGTATCAACAATTGTTCCCCAAATTAGTATACTAATTGAATGCAACTATTGCCTGTGTAATTAGAATCGGCGTATCAAGGTCACACAACTCTACCTTTTTCCATTTCTGGTCGCCATGGTTTCCGTGCGAAAAACTTTTTCCCCACTTGGTTTTGCGAACATAAGTAAATTTGTTGCTCTAGTTATAATAATAATAATAGGCGAATTAAAATCAGATTTATTTCTCATTGGCAAAATAGATTGCGTAAGAAAAAGTACTCTAATATTTTGAACCAATCAAAATCTTATTCTAATATTTTGATGTGTTTAAGAAAGCTATTGTATACCTAATTTACTGTATTTTATATTTTGTACATGGTAAAATCTTATCTAAACATTCCAGATTTAAAATTTATAAGAAATTGAATTGAATTTACTTAGTATCAAAAATAAATAAATGGAAAATAAATTCTTATTACTTCTTCTCAATTGTTCTAATATTTTAAATCGGAGTTGTAGTAATGCGATTGCCTTAACTGCAGTGCAAAAAAAGGTCTGGCTCTGTTATCTTTCTCGCAGTTGCCATGGTAACGAAGCAGGAAACGCGACCTTGATGCGCTTATTCTAATTACACGGACTATAACACATGTGAAAACAAAAGTCTTCATCTTTTCTTTTCTCATTTTTTGTTAGAATTTAAATAATTAAATATTAAAGAAACAAATTTTTAAATTGATATTTTATTTCCTACATGATTTTGAGAATGAAAATAATAAACATTTGTAGAGTCAATGTTATCGCACGTGAAAGTGTGTAGCTTTGAATTGTTTAAGAAATACCAAATTTTAAAAGAAGATTGGAAAATAAAAGGGTTGTAGTTATAAAAGTATTTTTTAAATATTTCTTTTGCATAATTAATTTAGTAACGATAAAATATTCATAATAACCTGTTTTGATTGTAATGTGTATAAATAATGTGTATTACAATGTGTATTTGTAATCTATAAATCATGTCAAAATATGGGAAGAAAACCTCATATATTATATCCTTGCTCTATGGTAAAAGTTTTAGATTTGTAAGTTATTTTATAGGGTTGGCATGTTTTTGAATATTAGTTAAATTTTTGCATGTACGGTTTTTTTTTTTAAGAGTCCTGTGACCCTGAAGAATTTACTTACCGTAAAATACCGAACAAGCGTTTATTCCCCCCCCCCCCCGTTTTCCGCGAATTACCTTTAGGAAATATACCGATTATCCGCCCCCCAACTTCGATTGTGATTGAAATCAGCGCCCCCTATATCTAGGAAGCCTTTGCACGGGAGCAGTCTAAATAATGTCACGTGGTTTTGAGAAGGCCATCAAATCTGCCATTGCAGTGTGTTGTGTCGCTACCAGTACAGTTGTATGTTTGTTGGTTATCGTTTCTATTATCTTTATCTTCTTGTAATCAATTTTCAAAGTTTTAAAATGCCTTACAAGTGTGCCGTTTACGGCTGCAAGGGCAATTATGCAATTATGCTTCCGGACAGAAGGTGTCAATTTCAAAGTTATGAAAGATTCAATTCTTTTAAAAGTGTGGACATCAAAGACGAGGAGCAACAACTTCAAACCATCGAATAGATCCCGAGTAAGTAATTAAATTCGTTAATTTATAGTTCGCTTTAAGAATATAGAAACTGGAAATATATAAATTATGTTTTGGGAAGGTGTTTCGTTTTAGAATTGTGTCACTGTTCTTGCCAGTGTGCGATGTGTTACATTATCATTCGTCATTAATGTTGTGGAATTAAAGTTTTATGGTTAACAAGATTTAATTTTCATGAACGACTTTCATCTTTTCTAATCCTACAATTTGAAAGAATACCGACTTGATATATTTATTAGTTTGTATGTCATTTATGTGTGACAAAGTTATACTATGCTTATCATATTTTATGAAGTTAGAAAACTTGATTTTGGTTCTTGATCGTTTTGCATACACATGACATTTAAGTTAAAACTCATTACTAAGCTGTTTTATTATTCTTAATATTACTATTTATTAACTAAAATTATTTTTGAACGCTTTAATGTACAATTACTTTTAACGTAATACTCTTTATTCATTTCTTTAGTGTTCATAAGTTTGTTTAAGAGTACTGTTACCAATAATAAGTGTGCTCTCTTTTATCTATAATTTAGGGGGTAGGTTACTCACTGTATTATATTGTGTGAATACAGCATAGGGATCATTCATAAATGATGTCACGCTTCGAGGGGGGGGTCGTGATGTAGCGACAAGGGGAGGGGGTAACAAGAAGTGTGACATCTTGCTTATTCAACATAGCGTGGCATCTGACAAAGGGGGGAGGGGGTATGTTGAAGTGGGACACTTTGTGACAAGGGGGGGGGGGGTCAAATACATGGGGAAAAATCCTGACATCATTTATGAACGATCCCATATTGCTTTCTGGGTGATTCCACCTTATTTTTGTGTTACGTGCGGAACATTTTTGAGCAAAATTCTGTTATATTTATTTAATTACTTTTAATTATGAAAATATTAATGCAAAGTTTTCAAAATTTTTTAGAACATTTTGTACAGCTGGAGACACATTTTGAATATTAAAATTTTGTTTCGCACGGGACATCACAAATGTCCCGTACTTATCAAAATTGTAATATTTTTTAAATAATAAACTATTGACCCTATTGAAAAGGAATTTTGTACCACTGATTGGCTCCAAATGTACGGACTGTAATAAAAATTTTTGAAAACGTTTCATTAATATTTTCAAAATTAAACACACCAAAATTTTGTTCTAACATTTCCAGTAGGTAACATAAAAATGCTGTGGAATGACTCTTCTATGTTTTATTTTAAAAGGGATTTCAATATTTTAAAGATTTTAGGGGCCGTTCATAAATGATGTCACGCTTTTTCCCCATATATTTGACCTCCCTCCCTCCCCCCTTTGTCACAATATGTCACACTTCAACGGACCCCCTCTCCCCCCCTTTGTCACACGTCACGCTATGTTGTATAATGCAGAATGTCACACTTCTTGTTACCTCTCCCCTCCCCTTGTCACACTTTTTCACAAGTTCACGAACCCCCCTCCCCCCTCGAAGCGTGACATCTTTTAGGAATGATCCCTTACCCACAGCTCAAATACCGGGGGGGGGGGGGCGAAAAAATTAAAGGGACTTTTGAGAAAAGAGGTATTTATTCTAATGATAGGAATTTTCTACGTAACCTCCCTCACAAGTTCATACATAGTCCAACGTTTCACAAGTTTTATTACACAAGGTAGATTATATTTGTATAAAGTGTATTCTTTTGGCTCGAAATCAGTTTAATATTATTTTGAAATTTAACAGTAAATATCAAATGGTTGTTTAAAACACAAGAAAAAAAGAAAGAATCATACAGCTTGTAGTAAAACTTTTACAAACAATGTCTAAGTTTATTCTACACTTTTAAGTGTTCTGATAGAAATAGTACCGAATTTTAGGTTATAACTTTTTTCCAAGTGTTAAGTATTAACATGAACTAAATATATAAATAAATTGCAAATTCATATAGAATAATTGAGAGGATAATTCCTTCATGAAAATATATGAGAGAATGTCAATATTGGATTGCTTTTCAAAATAGACAAGATTTTATTTTTCTTATTAAAGAAAAACATCATAGCGTAGATTAAAAAAAGGCTGAAGGTTAAATTAAAAATGGGTTAAGATGAAAAGTTATCAACTAATGAATTTAAGATGAGCGTTAAAAGAAACAAATAATGTAAAAGATATTTTGGAATGACTGAATTTTTGGTGTCTGTTTTTTTTTTACATTAATTTCACAATTATTATTTCTAATTATTCTGTTTTTTTTTTCTTTACAAATATTGATTTATTTTAAGTAGCAGTCAATTGAAAAGAAATAAGCGCAAAGCGAAGCGGTCTTTCTCTCTCATCGTGTTTAGCAACGGAGACTGAGAGACTGGCCTTCTGCTGATCACGTGACTTGCCTGTTAACGGGCTTCCTGATGCAGGGGGCATTGTTGAAATCATACCGTAGGAACAGAAAGTGGACCATTCTCGAATATGAGTACGAAAATTGCTCAATAACGGTCTTAAATTAATTCACTAAATTTTATTTTCATTATTTTCAAAACATTAATTCCAACTTTCATGCTGTGTTTAAAAGAACGCACTTTCAAAATGGCGCGAACCATCATCCTTACTGTGCATATAATAGCGCAAGAATTTTCAGTTTTGCAAGTTAGCATAACAATATCCGATCCACGCCAGAAAAAAAGTAAAAAAATAACTCTTTGTGCACATTTAAGTAACTAAAAAATCAAGCATGCTTCAGGCAAGGGGAATGAATGTTTTTCACCTGCTTCGGTCGCTGCAGCTGGTGTCATCTTTTCTTGCTATTGTTTTTATTTATACTCTATTATTGTAGAATGAAACATGTGAATGGAGGTTAAATGCAGAGCTGTGCATTCAGCGCGATCGAAATTTGGTTGCCACTTAACTTTCTTTTTTTTTTTTTTTTTGAAGGGGGGGGGGGGGATCGAACGGAACGAATTTTTCAAGTCAAACCAAGTAATAAATGAGTCTGAGTGAGTACTGCTTTTAATGAATCATGGATGGGTGCGACGTATAATCGGTACGTTTTTTCGCTTGTACCGTTTAAGCGCCCGCTCCCGTTTTTTCACAAAATTTAGGGGGGGGGGGCGGTTATTCGGTATTTTACGGTAATCATGAACATGCTTTTCCCTTAATATATGGTTTGAATTCCTTTCTTTTAATTTTCAAACGGGATTTTTGTGCTCTATACATGTTCCTATCAATTTAGATGCTCATACCATAATTTTCAGTTTTGCTGTAATGCTCCATATGAGTTAGAAAAATGTTTACCAACATAATAAAAGTCAAATTTAATTATTAGTGCTGGTGTTTTTTTTCTTTTAAATGTGTTATGGGGTTTGAAAACCCTTAAAAAGAAATTCTTCATGTGACAAATTCATACATACATATAACCAACTCAATGAAACTAAGTTTTTTAAATTAATGAAATAATTTTCTGAATGAATTAGTAAACAGAACTTAGACAAATTGATAGTTCATTGCTTGCAGGATTATGAGGGGAAAAAATATTGTAACAATAAATTTAATTGCTTTTATCTGTCAACAAAATGCTTAATTTAGAAGGAATACTAACTTTTTAAATTGTTTTGAAAGTAGGAATGTTAAAATAAAATTGTGTAAGAAATTTCTGTTACAATTGACCTAAAATAAGAAATTTAAACGTATATAATATGACATGCTTAAATGATAGAAAATTTTCTCCTTTAGAACATTTATTTAAAATGAATGATACATATTTCAGCAATTAATGCCGCAACTCAAAAAATCGAAAATTTTCAATGTAATTATTTGAAGCCCCAAATCACTAGAAATATCAAATTGCCCTCTTAAAAATAAATTCAAGATTTTATTTAAGGTTCCATGACGTGCTCAAAATGACGAAATTTAATTTAAAGTATTTTAGTACAACGAAATTTATCATGATAATTAACGAATCAAAATGACGAAATTTTTTCCAATTTTAATGAAATGCAAAGACTCGTTAATACGGAATCGAAATGACGAAAATTTGATTTTGACGAAATGTATTTCATCAAATAGACCCGACGAAACAAACGACTAAAATTTCGTTGTTTTTGACGAAATGTGTTTCATCACATAGATGACGAGACAAGTGACTAAAATTTCGTTGTTTTTGACGAAATGTGTTTCATCAAACAGATGACGAAACAAGTGACTAAAATTTCGTTGTTTTTGACAAAACGTATATGACGAAATATTTTTTTGTTTTTGACGAAATTTATTTCGTTAAATGTATGACGAAACAAATTTCGTCAATTTGACAAAATGTTTAATCGGAGCATTTTTCACGAAGTCATTTCGTCAAATATGACGAAAGTTTCGTGAAATTTGAGCATGCGTTTCTGAGAGTGAATGCACGGCGAGTTTATGTAGTTGTACAGCCACAACAGCGCAATGTCTACTCGAATTCATAAGTTTTTTCTCGGAAAATGTATGACACAACGCCGCTTTCATTGTTTTCTTTCAAAACGTAAGGGCTTGAATTTTTACTACTGTTCCTCTGATTTTCATGGTGATGTGAGTACTACAAGATACTTTTTAATCAAACGCTTTTTCAACTACTTTGACAATTTACATTATTTGACTTGCAGTTATTATTTCCTGTAATATCATCTACTTATTATCGAAAGCCATTTCGCGTGTAATCCACCTATATGCGCCATCTCACCCGCCCTATAAGGAGAGAAGCGAAAAATAGGTGTCTTAGTTTTGTTCCAGGACTGTCGCTTTAATTAACAACGTAACGGCAAAATAATGATAAAAATGCATACAGAAGCAATGTGGTCTATAATATTCACCAAAAGTTTGCCAAAAAATTAACCTTTTCCATTCGTTTTTATCATGTTTTCCAATTGTGCACGAACTCTCCGGCTTTAAGTAGATGATAAATGGGCATTCTGCAACAGGAGGCGGTGGAGGTAAATAAAAAATAATAATTTAATTGGAACAACTATTCACTTTTGTTTGCTTCGAGTATGTGTCATTTCCACACCCTTTTGACATGTTTCCCTTTGTTGAAATGTTTTTGTAGAATTTTCAGAAGTGGACAGTTGATTTTCCTAAGTAGCGCTTATGATTATCGAGCTAGCATTGGAATGTTTCTCTTGTCGTTAATTCCTAAAGTAAACGATTGTGTAAAAGATTAAAAGAACCTGCGATAACAATTTTTATTTTACCATGATGCTGAGTTCTATAAATGTTGATTTAATGTCAACGCTCTTCATGTTGTACTTTAAATATGCATACCATATTTTTTAGGGGTTTAAACTAGGACACATTCGCGATCAAACTGTTACTACTAAATTTTAGTGTTTTTGAAGCTTAAGGTAAAGCAGTAGATGATAAATGGGCATTCTGCAACAGGAGGCGGTGGCGGTGGAGTGCAAGCGCAAGGGGGCGTGGTCCCTCCGCCTCCCCTCCTCTCCTCCGCCTGCCGAGTAGGGTTGAGTAGTAGGGTTTCCTCGTAGAAGATTACGGGGGTTTCTGAGTGGAGTTGAGTTGTTACTCTACGTCTGAAGTTTCGTTTTTAGGAATGGCAACGGTGATATAGCGGTTACCATGACAACGTATTTTTACGAAGAGCCTCCTAGTGACAAAAATAGGAATAATTATTTTTTCGGACTTAGTCGTTTTCTGAAGTTATTTTTGATTTCCAACTTAGGTTTTCACAAATGGCAACATGTTTTTAGTTTTAATTCCAAGGTTTGAAACGCTCATGGCGTCACCTAGTGAGAGAAATTATTTTTTGAACTTAGTCGTTTTCCGGTGTTATTTTTAATTTCTAACTTGGGTTTTTCACATTATTTTTTTTTATTTCAAGAGTTGAAGCACTCATGCAGCCGTCTAGTGGGAGAAAAATTTTTTTTTTTTGGACATAGAATATTTTACTTCATGAAAGTGAAATTAATTTAATTTTAAGTTGATGGTCCCACCACCATCCCGATGTGACTTTTAATCACACCCCATCAACTATTTTGTACTCGTTCATTTAATTTGGTCGTTTTAAAACAATTGTAAATATTCAAGCAATTATACATAACGGAAAAAATTGACCCTAGAAGTGGAAAAAATATAAAAGTATCATGCAGTGAGACTTCACTTCTACAGTCAATTTGTTTTTTAGAATACATAAGCACATAATTTAGACTGCATTAGATGAATAATCCATTAAAAAAAATATTGTATCATTGAATTCAAAATAATCTGCAAAACAAGAGAACGTTTCATAGACTCTAGCTGTTGAATAAAATAAGTCTCAAACGGAGACTTAACTTCTACAGTCAGTGAAACACTATAATATCTCACATACGTGAAAATCACCAATTAGAATCTGAAATGAAACACGCAAATTTTTTCCTCATGATATTGAAATTCACACATCTCAGAACTTTTAAGTTGTAAAACCCATTCGAGAAAGCTGTGAATGCTATGTTTTTTTTTTTTTTTCCCCTTTCATTATATTAAATTTAACTGTTATGTTCTAGCGAGAATTAATTATTTCCATCAGAATTAAATTTTACAATTTTTAATCAACTCATGGTATTAATTTAATCTTAATAATGTATTAATATCAACTATCTCTTAATTTTGAACATATTTTATTTTTACACTTGTAATTCTTCCCCTAAAATGCCAAAGACTGGATTAAATGAGAACTGATCAAATCTCTTCTTGAGAAAGTGTAGATTTAATGTGAACCAATCAAGTCAATTCCCGAAACTTACTAAATTTATGCCAAAGCTAATTATAGAAAAGTTTAAGACTTTGAAAATGTGCATCAGTAGGTTTATACAAACATATTTAGTGATACTTTTACGAAAAGAGGTGATTTATTCTATACTTAAACATGGGTTTACATTCATTTTACAGTTTTCTATGAATACAAATCCACTTGCAAAATGTAAAAAGTACGTTGTACTTTTACATTTTAGTTTTGCTTTAAGATATTATACTTAATATTTTTACATCATCGTTTCATGTTTTAGTTAAAGTTTTAACATTAGTACACAGTACTTTTTACATTTTGCAAGTGCATAACACTTTTATTTTTGAAAATTTTCGTAGTTTTACATTATTCGTTCTAAGTTTTACTAGATAACTCTAAGTTTTGATGTTTTGCGCGCAGTACTTTGACTTTTCTTATGGAGTTTTTAGCAGGTTAATATAAGTTTTGCATTGGTAGTAGTAGTTGGAAGCTATCTTTCTTTATTTCAGTTAGTAATGCAAGTCTTTGAGTATAACATTTCTAACTTTTTTTTACATTCTGTACTTTATGTTGCTACGATTTTAACCAATTCTATATTTAACTTGAACTCTGTATAAAGTTGTTTGCAATCTTAGTTTCAAAGTAAAGATTTCAATTTTGTATGTAAGTAATAGACTTTTTCAAAACACGGAATTTGTATTGTAAATAGCTTGAAAGTTTTCTTTGTACTTTAGTAATAAACCTTTTCAGTATGGGAAAGACGCGTTGCAAATAGTTTTGATAAATATTTTTTTCGGTTGTATATCATAAACCCTATGTAAATTATAAAAATTGTGTTAAAGATTAAGTTTTGAAAATAAATAACTTCTTGAATAAATGAGATGTTCGTTAAATGTTAAAGAGTAAGTTTTGAAAGTCTTTGAATAGATGAAATGTTCGTTTAATGTGTTATGCGCTTGATTATACTATTAAAGGTGTGAATAAAGTAAAGATTTCAAGTTTGTATGTTAGTAATAGACTTTTTCAAAACATGAAATTTGCAGTGAAAATAGCTTGAAAGTTTTCTTTGAACTTTGCTAATAAACCTTTTCAATGTATGAAACTTGTATTGGAAATAGTTTTGTTAAATATTTTTATCGGGTGTATTACTCTGTGAAAATCTTAAAAATTGTGTTAAACACTGAGTTTTGAAAATAAATAACTCATTGAATAGATGAAACGTTCGTTAAATGTTTAAGAGTAAGTTTTGAAAGTCTTTGAATAGATGAAAGATGAAATGTCCGCTTAATGTGTTATATGCTTGATTATAATATTAAAGGTGTGAATAACGTAAAGATTCCAAGTTTGTATATTAGTAATAGACTTTTTCAAAGCATGAAATTTGCAGCGTAAATAGCATTTAAGTGTTCTTCGAACTTTGGTAATAAACCTTTACAATGTATGAAACTCGTGTTGGAAATAGATTTGTTAAATATTTTTCTCGGTTGTATATCATAAAATCTTTGTAAATCATAAGTTCTGTGTGAATCGTAAAAAAAAAAAAAAAAAAATGTTAAAGATTGAGTTTTTGAAAATAAATAACTTCTTGAATAGATGAAACGTTCGTTAAATGTTTCACTCTTTAATCTCAGTGAGTAACTGATATTACCCTGAATCATAGATAATGTTAACCTTGGAGAAGCTATGACTTCATATCGAGGTCACAGCACCCCTTCTATGGTTCGGGGCAGCGATAAGACGTTTCCCCACGATCGAGTCATTTCAACTTGCTACTTCATCGAATGCGGTTAGAGCGTATCGCTTTGCAGTGCATTTTTTCTCCGTTTCATTGGGACTTCGTTTCATAACTCCGTTCTTGCGTTAATTTAATTTATTAGTTCCAAGATGTTTTCTCCCGTTAGTTTGAATGAGCATGGATTAAACGTGACAGTTTGCAACGAATTCAGACTTTAATTATGATTTGAGTCACTTCTTTCTGAGACTTGAATGAAGACGAAGGCTATTTTTTTCTCTCGAGCTCTCTGCTTTTATTTTCAAAATATTTTCAAAGTTTCTTCTATTTTTTTTTTTTTCGAAATGAAATATCCTTCAGAGTTTAATCACTTCTACAGCAAGTTTTATCGCGATTAGACCTTCTCCGATCTTACTTTCACATACGTTTGTATATCTCAGTTAGCTTTATTTTTGATATGTATTGGTGAATTTTTCTTTTGTCTTCATTTTCTCTACGTTTTTTCTTATATCTTCTACATTTATGAAGTTTCTTAGTTTTAGCGGTTTGTGCTAAGTACTTCTACATTTTTCGTGTTAATTTTAAACATTTTGCTATAGAAAACTTTTGTTTTAGTAAATTTAAGTATTTTTATACTTTTTATGACAAGTTTTACTGGACGAATCCAAGTTTCACCGTCTTGTATAGATGGTACTTTTCAATTTTTATTAGAAGAATCTTAGTTTTGCAGAGCTAGTTGAAAGTTGAGTTTCTTTATTTCAGTTAGTAATGTAAGTCTTCGATCTTAACATTTCTAACTTTTTCATATTCTGTACCTTATGTTTGGTACGATTTAGACATTTCTGTATTTAAGATAGTGTCTATATCCATACGAGCTTAGTCTTAAAGTAGAGATTCCATGTTTGTATGTAGGTAAGTAGTAATAGACTTTTTCAAAACATGAAATTTAAAACGTAAAGTTTCTTCGTACTTTAGTAATAAACATTTCCAATATATGAAAGTCGCGCTGCAAATAGTTTCTTAAATGTTTTTTCTCGGTTGTATTATTCTGTGTAAATTATAAAAACTGTGTTAAAGACAGAGTTTTGAAAATAAATAACTCTTTGAATAAATGCAAAATTCGTTAAATGTTAAAGACAAAGTTTTGAATAGTTGAAATGTTCGTTAAATGTATTATATATCAATCGTGTTGTTAAGCTGCTTTACAGTTACAAATTTAGTAATATGTTCTTGACTATTTTTTTAAAGTTTCTTTAATCATGATTCATATTGCAACAATAATCTCTGAGATTGTAGTCGTTTGAAACGTTAAAATGTGTATGAAAAAACTAAATTAAAAACAAATAAAATAAATATATTGGAATATATAAAACATTTGCTTATCATTCTATACAAAATCGAGTTGCTGAACATGTTCTAACTTCTATTATTTTATGCAAACTCTTAAACTTGTGAAAAATCTAGCGGTGTAATATGGATTAAAGGATGATTATCTATAATGTAAATATAGTCTTCGTTGATATAAATTCATTGATTTGTATTCATAGAAAACTGTAAAATGAATGTAAACCCATGTTTAAGTATAGAATAAATCACCTCTTTTCGTAAAAGTATCACTAAATATGTTTGTATAAACCTACTGATGCACATTTTCAAAGTATTAAACTTTTCTATAATTAGCTTTGGCATAAATTTAGTAAGTTTCGGGAATTGACTTGATTGGTTCACATTAAATCTACTTTCTCAAGAAGAGATTTGATCAGTTCTCATTTAATCCAGTCTTTGGCATTTTAGGGGAAGAATTACAAGTGTAAAAATAAAATATGTTCAAAATTAAGAGATAGTTGATATTAATACATTATTAAGATTAAATTAATACGATGAGTTGATTAAAAATTGTAAAATTTAATTCTGATGGAAATAATTAATTCTCGCTAGAACATAACAGTTAAATTTAATACAATGAAAGGGGAAAAAAAAAAAAAAAAAACATAGCATTCACAGCTTTCTCGAATGGGTTTTACAACTTAAAAGTTCTGAGATGTGTGAATTTCAATATCATGAGGAAAAAATTTGCGTGTTTCATTTCAGATTCTAATTGGTGATTTTCACGTATGTGAGATATTATAGTGTTTCACTGACTGTAGAAGTTAAGTCTCCGTTTGAGACTTATTTTATTCAACAGCTAGAGTCTATGAAACGTTCTCTTGTTTTGCAGATTATTTTGAATTCAATGATACAATATTTTTTTTAATGGATTATTCATCTAATGCAGTCTAAATTATGTGGTTATGTATTCTAAAAAACAAATTGACTGTAGAAGTGAAGTCTCACTGCATGATACTTTTATATTTTTTCCACTTCTAGGGTCAATTTTTTCCGTTATGTATAATTGCTTGAATATTTACAATTGTTTTAAAACGACCAAATTAAATGAACGAGTACAAAATAGTTGATGGGGTGTGATTAAAAGTCACATCGGGATGGTGGTGGGACCATCAACTTAAAATTAAATTAATTTCACTTTCATGAAGTAAAATATTCTATGTCCAAAAAAAAAAATTTTTTTCTCTCACTAGACGGCAGCATGAGTGCTTCAACTCTTGAAATAAAAAAAATTAATGTGAAAAACCCAAGTTAGAAATTAAAAATAACACTGGAAAACGACTAAGCTCAAAAAATAATTTCTCTCACTAGGTGACCCCATGAGCGTTTCAAACCTTGGAATTAAAACTAAAAACATGTTGCCATTTGTGAAAACCTAAGTTGGAAATCAAAAATAACTTCAGAAAACGACTAAGTCCGAAAAAATAATTATTCCTATTTTTGTCACTAGGAGGCTCTTCGTAAAAATACGTTGTCATGGTAACCGCTATATCACCGTTGCCATTCCTAAAAACGAAACTTCAGACGTAGAGTAACAACTCAACTCCACGCAGAAACCCCCGTAATCTTCTACGAGGAAACCCTACTACTCAACCCTACTCGGCAGGCGGAGGAGAGGAGGGGAGGCGGAGGGACCACGCCCCCTTGCGCTTGCACTCCACCGCCACCGCCTCCTGTTGCAGAATGCCCATTTATCATCTACTGCTTTACCTTAAGCTTCAAAAACACTAAAATTTAGTAGTAACAGTTTGATCGCGAATGTGTCCTAGTTTAAACCCCTAAAAAATATGGTATGCATATTTAAAGTACAACATGAAGAGCGTTGACATTAAATCAACATTTATAGAACTCAGCATCATGGTAAAATAAAAATTGTTATCGCAGGTTCTTTTAATCTTTTACACAATCGTTTACTTTAGGAATTAACGACAAGAGAAACATTCCAATGCTAGCTCGATAATCATAAGCGCTACTTAGGAAAATCAACTGTCCACTTCTGAAAATTCTACAAAAACATTTCAACAAAGGGAAACATGTCAAAAGGGTGTGGAAATGACACATACTCGAAGCAAACAAAAGTGAATAGTTGTTCCAATTAAATTATTATTTTTTATTTAATGCAAGCAACTTCACGTTGAAATTAAAGAGAATCTTTTGTGCACTCTAAATTACATACCAGGGCTCAAAAAAAAACTACTAAATGAAAAACTTGGGAGATAAAAAATCCCCTTTGGGCATTTTCATTTCTAAATTCACTCTCTCTCTCTTTCTCTCTCTCTCTCTCTCGCTCTCTCTTTCTCGTTTAAAATATCTTCTTTATTTTTTCAGTTACTCTGATTTTAGAAACGGAACAGTTTATTTGTTACAGATGTACCTCTGTATATTTTTTAATGTATAAAATGAACTGACTTCATTTATTGTATCAGATCAAATTATTTAAAACTTTTCCTTTTTTTAAACTGCTTTGATTTTCTTCTTTGCTATGTAAAATAGAAATATCTTTTAACTAAACTTTCTTTTTCTTTTAAAGAAACTGCTATTTTTTTCCAAAGCAAGAAAGAAAAAGATATACTCGAGAATTATTTTTTACCTTTAGTAAAAAAATAGTGTTTTTCTTCATAAATAATTCATCAACATTGAAACGATAGATTGTTAAAGTTGCCTTACTTTGTAAATTATGCAAAGCATGGTCTTCTCAAAAATTCCTTACCGCGCTGTTTTAGCAGTAAATTTCGATCATTTCATCTTTAGGAAAACTTTTTTTTCCCTTAGAACTGCTAAAAACAAACAAAAAAAAAAAAAATTAATCCTGATATCCGTTTTAGTTTGAGCTTCAAGTCTTGCAACGAAAAAACAAATACCTAATAAAAGTTTGTTATATATTTTAAAGTTATTAATTACCGAGTTTTTTATTTTACACGCTAAATGAAATAAGAGTATGTTTCGTTCTTGTCGTGATTTTAACAATCGCGAGGTGATGCCACATGCTACTATAATATCACGCATTAGTATTAATGTTAGTATTCTTATCTATATATAAATTGGTAAACACAAAACAGCTAAGCACCTATCTCTCCTCTGTCAACCGATTTTCTTACTCTTTTTGTTATGTTCAATAGCTTTGATGAGTTTTCGTGTTATCAATAAAAAATGTTTGGAAACAGTGAATCGTTTTCTTTTCTCCTACTTTCGACGTAGATTCGAAGCCTTTTTTTAGAAGTCTTTATTCATAAAGATTCCATACTGTTTTTACATTTATAATCTACAATAGTTGCACAATACTCGCTACATTTTTACTATTTATAATTCAGAGAAGAATAAATGTCAAGAACAAAACAAAAGAGAGCATCTAATTTTTTAAATGGATGTCAAAACAAAATAATTCTAAGATGTCAGTCAATACATTTTCTATATAGATATGATAAATAAGCGAAAATAATGATATGAGAATAATAGCAAAAAATAACGTTAAAACTGGGGTTGCCACTTAAGATATGACGTTAAAAGTGGGGTATAACATTATATTCAGTGGAGATCTGCTGAGCCGAGCGAGTTTTTGATGCTGTAATCGATGTGCCGATAAAAACGGTTACGTCATAAACGAGTTCGATTGTATACCACATCAACCAAACGAACGGATAGTCTAAAAATACAATCTATTGCTCCCCAACTTAACGCTTCGTTAAAAATTGCCTCGCATGTATGCAGCAACATTGACTAAACAGAACGCCAGTCTCTCAAATAATAATAAGTGTCACAAACTAAGACGTTCGGATCGCCTGGAATGCCTATTTTACTTTCAACTGAAGGAGCTGTCTTTCGAAACTAAATTTGCATGTTTCCTAGGAAACGACACTACTGCTTCCAAATAATTAAAGTTACTTAAAATACTCTTTTAAAATATTTAAATGAAACTGAACGCCAAAGTTGGTTTTTCACAAACTCTGCGATTCATACTTTTGTACAGGATAAAAGAAAGTATTTAATTAATCCATCAGAAAAATTCTTAGTCGTAATTAATTAAAACTGATAATTAAATTGCTTTGTGACGTTCGGAATCCTTTTTCTCACTAATGACCTGCGTTCTTAAAAATATATTAACAGCGATTTATTTGCTATTATTTTTCAAGTTGACATCTTTCCATATTTCTTATCATTTGTCGCATCTTGTGATTTTAAGCTATAATTATTTTCTACCTACTTTATTCATAATTAAGTTGCAAGAACCATGTATACTAGCCAAAAAATCCCGCAATATGGTACAGAAAAAGATATTTTTGAGAAAAAATACTACGCTAAAAAGGCAGAAAGGAAACCGATTGTTTCTGTAAGTTTAAAAAGGACTTGTTTAAAATCAAATGATAAAGTTTTTTATGACAGTTCCTGAATAAAATTTTTGTTTTCCCGCTCTCTGTACAACTACAGAGAAAAATCTGTTTAGTCACCTAAGTACTCATTAAAAAGCCATGATTCAAGTTTCTCGAGAGCAACAGCTCCGCGGAAAATTGAACACTTGAGATCCGTAAATACCAATTTAAAAATTGTAAACAAATGCATCATATATTGTTTGCGTATTGCTGATTTTCAACTCTAGTGAGCAGCCTAACCATCAGCAGCCAGTCCTCCCAACTCCAGAGGCATCTTTAACCGAGCGCTCTAAGGCACAGGAATCACAACAGCATGGGCTCAACTCCTAAATTCCCATTCGACTTTGTGTACTGGAAATATTAATTCTGTGTTTTCTCAGAGGCTGTGCCGCTACTGTGGCACATCGTCTGCTGCTGTCAATTTACAGAGTGCTTCCTGTTTTTAATTCTCTATATTTTTTCTTCATTCTCCGGATAAATGATTTCCATTACATTCTCATGCATTTTCGGGAGGGAAATTTTACAGTGTGAAACAATGTTTTAGATTGCTCAAGTTTTTAAATTTTAAGCTTGTTAAAATTTTAAATGTTTCAAAATGCATGTTTTAATATATTTTTTGTATATTTCAAATTCCGAATTGAAGTAATAACTTTTTTGAAAATGTATTAAAAGGATTGAACTATATAATGGTGTGGTTTTAGTAATTTGTTGTCACATAAAGCATTAAGTCTATAGAGCAAAAATGTGTCTTCAAAACATGGCACCGCTGTTTTCTTATTTCAAAAAAAAAAAAAAATGAAAAGTTATTTTCTACTTCGCTTCTAAAAATCGCACAGATTCATGCATATACACTCAAGAAGCAACTATAGCTACGAACAATAACTAATATTATATTATTTTAATTTGGATAAGGAAAACATAAACATATAGAATTCAGAAAGTAAGAGTGTAAAAGCTTTCACTAATAGGACACTATATTTTAAATATATTTTTAATTGAAATGAAACTTTTTAAATTTCTTTATTTCAAAAAAGAAAAAGAGTTTGTTCTCTGTGATATTTTGGTTTATTTTCATCATAAATTATAACGCTTTCTAGGTAAAATGTAATTAGCATAATCCCCAGGAAAGAGTGTCATGAATGAAATTTATTCTTTGCGTTCATTGAACAATTTGAACAAAGTGCTGGATTGTTAATATCTATAATTACTCATGAAATATTAACCACAATTGCTTGAAAGAAATCTCTCATTTGGGAATTCTTTTCAATATTTGAAACACAAACTTGCACGTAACCACTGAAGGGAATATCGTGAGAGAATTTACTGCTTCTCTATTTTTAACAGAGTATTAAATTGCTTCCACTAGAACGAATAACATAATAAATTTGGATTCCAATTTCTTATTTCTTGCGCGTAATCTTATTCCAATGAATAGGTATTCAAATGAAAGAATTGACAGAGAATATTATTGTTTTTGATTAAGCAATTTGAAGCGAAATAGATATAAATCTTCTTGTTGAAGTTATAAGCAAGTAACACAGTTGATGGCTTTCTTGTCTGAAATGCTTAACCTGTCGTATGAGAAAAATATCTCGTTCAGCAGCAAAAACGAGGTTGCCAACTCAAAAACAAATTTATTAATTAAATCAAATTAAATTATGATCATAATAAGTCACTTTGCAACTTACTTTGTGATTCGTTTATCTTGCTCAGCAACAGAAATGTGGTTGCACAGAATTGTGTTTTTCAAAAATGAATAAATAAATAAAATAATGATCATAATAATTCATGTAGTGATTCACTTCATAATTCACTTTGTGTAGTTAAGAGCTCTATTCGATATCCAGTGATTTAATCTGCATCATTCTAAAAAGAATCGAGAGCTATTGTAGAACGATGTCTGACTTTCAATAAATTGCTTTATAGAATTTTTCTTACTTTTCTGCTAAGTTACAGGTAATATTTGCTCTTTGGTCTTCTAAGTCTTAGCGGATATACGAAAAGAATCGTTTCATCAAACGGAGGCAAGTCACCTAACTCAATCATCACCTCCAACTCAATCTAAAGGACCTAGACCATTTCCTAGAACTTATTACTAGATTTTCATGATTCTAGAAAACACATTGACTCCGTTTGGTAACTGATCTTATAGTTTTCAAAATTATTTAATTCGTCACCATCATCATGATCACAACTGTTATTACTATTATAAGTGCTTTGATGCCTTTGTGTTATTTTGTTATCCTTTAGAAGGTATAATTCCCCTGGAATGCTATTTTTAACGCAGTAAACAGAAATAGAATGCTTTTTTGTTTGTGTGTGTAGGTGCTCATATCAAAGGTACCTTTCATTTCAATTGAAATATTTGCTTTCTATGTGAATGCTATTTAAAATGTATCTGCTCTAATGGATTGATGATTTGAGACTCAACAGCACAATCTATTGAAATACCGTATTTATGGAATCATTTAATAAAAAATATGCTTTGCAAGACTAATCAATTAACACAAACTAACAAATTTTTAATATTGTAACTAATTATTAGGATCAGGTGGGGGAAAATGGGTCACTTTTCAGCTATTTTCATATTCAAAGTTTCATAGCAACAAAAACAGAAACAGTTACCATTTCTTTTCAATTGCATCTTAACATTGAATTCCTTTAGAACAATTTTATGTAATTTTAATATTTATTTCGTAAATATGAAATAGTTTAACTGAGCTTATAAAGTTGTGTTCTATTTTACCCCATCGTGGGATAAAATAGGTCACCCTGGGGTAAAATGAATCATAATGCAAAATAACGCTGAACACAGTTATTTATTACTTTGAAATTGAAAAAGAAATGTAACATATTTAGCAATATTTTGAATTACGATTATATTAAAATGTTAAACTAATATTGTTCTCGATTGTTCAATACTTCAACAACATCCCTTCGCTCTACCACATCAACATAATCTTTTTTAGGGAAAACATAAACATTTTTTTAAACTTTAATTTCAATAAAATAAACAACACACATTGTCTAAATTTAGGAACTTGATGCAGTTAAGTACAACAGAATACATTTAATAAAATAATAGAATAGAACTTCTAAGATTAACCATGAGCCATTTTACCCCATCCAAGAAAAACTGATGTAAAAAAGAAAATATTTAATATTTTTCTTACCTGATCAGCAGGAGTTGTTCTTCAAAGTTTCTTAGTGAGGAAACTCCTTAAATTTGGGCTGTTATTCTATAAAATATTGAGCTTTTCAGAAGTTGGTAAACCATGTATTTATCACACTATCATCCAAAGTTTTAAAAAAAATTGTGTTGCCATATTTAAGAACCTAACTTTTTGTAGAATGAAAAATTTTGCCCACACATTGAGAAATAAGATTAAAAATATTTGTTTAAAATTTTCAATTTCAAGTTCTATTATTTTGGGTTTTTTATAAGGTGACCCATTTTACCCCTCCCCCCTAATAAGTGTCTTAGCTTCAAATAGGAAATATAAATTCCATAACGGAAACTTAATATCATCATACCAGTCCAGCAGATTTTAATTACAGTCAATGGCTAGCTCAAAACCAGAGAACTGTATTTTCTAAGAAATGAGTGCGTACTTGTCCGTCGACTCTGTGCTTGAAAAAAAAGCTCTTGTGTCAATTAAAAGTGCAATAACACATTTTTTTTAATTTTATTTATTTTTTTAACACCTTTTTCATAGATCCCTAAATGTTAGTTTTTATTTTTTCTGTACAACCTAAAGTAATGAGCAAGCAAAAAAAAGGCGATTATGTATGGTCTCCATTGTTTTAACATCTCAAATTAAATATTCTCAAATTAAGGGTGTACCCAATTATTACTCAAATTAAAGGTGAACAACTTGAACATTAAAACTTCATAAATCATTCTGTTTTGAACGAATCATAAGCATTTAAGTTTACTTTCATTAACATTTATAAGACTAAATTTAAAATTTTAAAATTACTTTACCGTAAAAGAAGCAAGAAAAAAAGGAGGAATGTTGTTTTGCTAAGAAATAATTTTACTTTCGATTTATATACTACTTGTCACCACTACCTTTATTTAAACAAACATCATATTTAAATATCGTTTGGAAATTATCTTATACGGCTTCCAAAACACACTGAGATATATTACTAACAATTTTAACAACCCTCTCCCAAATCCCTGGACGGAATGCGGTGGAACCAACTATCTTATTGTAGAAAGCTGATAAAAGTTTCCACGGAATTGTTCTGCGCTGCGGCAGAACTGTGACGAGCTCCGCTGTACCGGATGCTTTCATTTAAAGCTTACCCTGTGTGCCGTAAAGGCATCACCTTCTCTTCCATGATTTGCGTACAATACTAGGAATAATTCTGCCAGTATAATTACAATTTACTTTGTATGCATTACCGCTTGTTATTCTTGTTATTTGTATAATTGAGGCAGTAAGAAGCAAAGGGATGTAAGTGACAGAAAAGCGATTCTGAGTAAACTGCGTTCAAAATTCCGATATTTTGGGGGCTTTAATGTTTTTTTTTTTTTTCTAAATCACGTTTTTGTGGATTCCCTGCTAGAGCTATCACTAACATATCTTGCCACAATATGGAATGGGGCTTTCCTTATCGTATGTACTAGCCATCTCCGAATTTTCCATCTTGTCACTTCATTTTGGTTCTAGTCACAATTCATACGTTCTACTGTCTTTTCGCCTTTCTATTCCGTTAATATCAACAGTTGACTATTCAGCTATTGGTTCATTTTAGCTCCCTCTATTTTACATTCTAGAACAAGATTTGTACTGTTTTTAGTGTGATATATTTATAATTGCTCATATTTTATAATTATACTGATGCACAGTATTATACAAATTTCGCACTTTAGTCTTTAAAAATCTCTTGCATTTTAAGTGTACTTTCCAGCTGTAAAGTAATAACGCAATGTTAAAAATAGTTCTATAGGCTGTGTAATTAAAATCGGGGTGTCAAGGTCACACAACTCTACCTTTTTCCCTTCTGGTCGCCATGGTTTCCGTGCTAGAAACTTTTCCCCCACGTTGGTTTGGCAAATATGATAAGCAAGTTTGTTGTTTTAGTTATAATAATAATAGACGGATTCAATTCAGATTTATAAAGGGCAAAAATAGAGTGCGTCAGATAAAGTATTCAAATATCTTGAACCAATCTAAATCGTATTCTAATATTTGGATGTGTTTCAGAAAACTATTGTATACCTAATTTATTGTATTTTATATTTCGTAAATGTTAAAATCTTATGTGAACATTCCACATTTGATTTATGAGAAATTTAATTGCATCTACTTAGTATCAAAAATAAATAAATGTAAAATAAATTCTTTCTTATTACCTTTTACAAATTATTCCAATATTTTGAATCGGAGGTGTAATAATGCAATTGCCTTAACTGCAGTGCAAAAACAGTCTGGCGCTGTTATTTTTCTCGCAGTTGCCATGGTAACGAAGCAGGAAACATGACCTTGATGCTTTCATTTTAACTACAGAGACTATAGACTGATAGAAGTAAAGAATAATGAATTAAAAGTATATAATAATGGTATCAAAATAAATGTGGTTCGTCAAGTGGTCTTTCGTTTTGTTACATCTCTAATATTCATATGAGAGCTGGACTTTTGAACCAATTTATTAACTCAAATTTCGAATGTCTGCTTAACCTGTGGCCTCATGAATTCTGTTCATCTACTTAGCTGCTCCGGACTTAATGAAGACTATCAGGAAAAGGGTGACATCCACGAACCATATTGGGACGCCATTGCGCTGATGAACTCCTACTGACTGGTCATTTTACCTTGCATCCACTTTAGGATGATCTAGCTTCTTACTTGTGTTCTTGCTAGTTATGTTGGGTTGTTTGTCTCGATGGTGAGTTGAGAGCTGCCATTTTTGTTTTTGAGTAATTTTCTATAGCAGAGCCATATAAATCTTTACTCAAATTAGTTCATTCTGATATTTTATCGATTTGCATTTTTTTTTCTTCAAATTTTTAAAATTGCACAATAGAGACATAAGTTAAGCAGTTATTACTTTCTTTGGATACAGGTATTTCAACAGAAAATAAAATTGTTACAAAAAATGTTCTCACAGAATGCATACAAGAAAAAATTACCACTATCCTAACGTCCTTTAATAATTTTTGTTATTCTGAAAAACTAGGCCAAATTAATTATTGAGAGTTTCAAAAAAAGCAATGGGAGGGATAGCTGAAGCATGTTGAAATACAAATCGATATTATTATTTAAAAAAAGAAACAAAGAAAAGAATAAAAAGTAAGATTCTTAATAACTTTACATTAAAGGGAAAAATAACAACTAAAAATCAACGTAATTCGCACCACAATCTAATGCCCTAAATTTATTCTACCATTTAAAAAAGGCAGTTTGTATAATAACTTTTTGAGATAAATGTTTACAAGATTTATGGATCAAATATACTCTTTTTTTTTCCTTTCTCCATTGCATAAAAACTGATTATTATTATAAATATAAGTTACATGACTATCCGTCTTTGAAAGTTTTTATTATTATTCTTGAGCATTTCAAACAAATAATGCAAGTTTACAGTTGCATTACGTTTCGAGACCTTGAAAGTCAAATAATAAAAACTGCTATTAAAAATAAAAAAATAAAAAAAACAGTCTAGCAATATAATACTGATCAACATGCTAAGTAAATGGAGAGTTATAAAATGTCCTGCAATAAGAAGGATGTATTTTTGATTACTTGAGTCTTGTTAGTGTATGAGGTGCCATGTTGTGTTTCGGAGACCGTACAGCAGAGTAATTGCATTTAGAGGAAATAACACTCATATAAGATCTAATATCTTCAGTTGATTAGATTCCGTCGTAGTTCTGCTTTTTCTTTGACTGCTTCATTTTATTGCCCAGAATTATTTAACAAGATATTTGTGTGCAACCAAAAATGAAAAACCTATCAATGATTTTTTTATTATGTTTGTGCAAAGATTAAATGGGACAATTTAATGAAAACTTATTATAATAAAGATTAAATGCGATGACTTAATGAAAACTTATTATAATTCTAACGATTCATTTATGAATTTTAATGTATAAATATTAAATACTTTTAAGTGTAAAATCTTTAAAATAACTTGCTTATTTGAACGAGAAAGTTCCAAATATTTTTTTCGTATTTCTAATTTTGATTACAAATTTTCGTACAGGTTAAAGCAATAAATGCACCAGACACATTGTTAAAACATTCATCTGAAAACTGAGAAAATTTGAGATTTTAACTTGTCTTGCAAATTTAACAACAACGAAGAGAACAAGCATTCAAATCAAACTTTTGAAAAACGCTTTACATTACCTACCTTATTCTTTATACTAGTATCCAGATTTAATCCGAGAGAATTTATTCAATTTTATTAAAGTTATAGTACATTTTAATTTACCTTTGCACAACTATTCATTTTTTACCGCTCTGTTTAAATTTTTTTACGCATTGAGTTCTCTATTTTTGCACTTCTACATACATTTATTTACTTCGCCAGTTACCTGATATTTTTCTGCTCATATATTTGGCCGTCACTCCATAAGCTCTTAAAGTAGTCTTTTTATGTATCTAAATATTCATCTTCCAAGTGTAATATATATATATATATTAACCCCTCGTTATATCGCTCATTCGGATATACCGCGCTTTTTCTATGTCTCAGAAAATTTTAAGTTTGAGCTCTTGAAAATAAAAATATTGCATTTCTGAGTAAAGCCCTTCTTCGCATTAAAAAACCCATCGAACAGAAATGTTTTCTTTTCTTCTGAATTTGCTGCAATAAAAAGCTGCAACAATTCTCCTCCCACTCCCCAACTTACATGCCTGCAGAATGATTCTACTCAAACCAGTTGACGTTTTACTTGTTCTTTTTGTATTGATCCTAACGCCCATTGAATGAAAGAGAGATGTCTACTGCCGAAGCAGAAAAAATACACCCATTTCTGGATACCTTTTAGTACAGAAAGGATTCGCCCGTGGCTGAACAAATCCAAATGATACAATCCCCTTAACCAAGAAAGGGAGAGAGAGTGACAGTTAAAGGGATTTTCTGGAAAGCAAATGGTTACCTTTATCTTTGACATCGTTTTCAAACCCTGCTCAGGTGTCGTGTGCAGGTCCACTCAATTTACTTGTACTTTGAGTTATTTCTAACAACATCGGTTATATCGCGCATTCGGATATATCGCGCTTTTTTTTTCTTTTGCTGTCCCCCGACAAGCTCGATGTAACGAAGGGCTACTGTACACTATCTACCAAAAAGTATTTGACCACTTTGGATTTTAGACATATTTTAAAAATTCTGGAGAAATATTAAACTTGTTGTTCTGTATTTTTCACCATGGAAATAACATACTTAAACTCACATTTAAAAAACAAAATTCAGGCTTAGGGCAATTAGGGGGTGGTCAAAAAATTAAAGAAAGAAAAAAAAACACTTTTGAACATCTTGTATCAAAAAATGATCGAAATTCCTGTACCGTTCGAAAAACATTTTTAATTATATACGCAATGCTTACACCCACTTTCGTCAGAATAGCAGTAATATTCATGAAGATATGAGCATTTGTTTTAAATATTCGAAAATTTTCGCAAGTGTTTTGCTTATAACTCGGTAAGTTCTATCTCAAATTACATGAAAATTGCAGACAACTTGACAAAATAAAAAGTAAGTATGGTACCTAGGCGTGGGGAAAATGTAATAAATAGTCGATGAGATTTGAGCAGTTTTATTAAAACAAGTGTGATTGCGCATGCGCGAAAGATATTAATTATTTTTTTTAATATTTTGGTAGTGAGGTCTATCGAGCAACTTATGTAAACATTTCAGTTGATTATTGATATTTTTCAAAGAGATATACTCCATACAGTGAGCCGTATTTAGCAAATTCTCAAATTGGAGAAAAATGATAAGGGTTTTTCCACAAGTTTTTATATTGCATGATAAATTGGAAAATTGACAGATGTTAAACTGAATTAAATTGCATCATTTGTGTTTATGGAGTCCGAATTTGAACGCTATTGTTTACTTTGCCAAAATTATCATGCAATATAAAAATTTGTTTAAAAAAACTTATCTTTTTTCTCCAATTTGAGAGCTTGCTAAATACGGCTCACTGTACGGTCTATATCTCTTTGAAAAATATCAATATTCAACTGAAACTTTTGCATAAGTTGCTCCATAGATCTCACTACCAAATTATTAAAAAAAATAATTAATATCTTTCGCGCATGCGCAATCACACTTGTTTTAATAAAACTGCTCAAATCTCATAGACTATTTATTACATTTTCCCCACGTTTTGGTACCATACTTACTTTTTATTTTGTCAAGTTGTCTGCAAGTTTCATGTAATTTGAGATTGAACTTAGCGAGTTATAAGCAAAACACTTGCGAAAATTTTCGAATATTTAAAACAAATGCCCATATCTTCATGAATATTACTGCTATTCTGACGAAAGCGGGTGTAACCATTGCGTATATAATTAAAAATGTTTTGCGAAAGTTACAGGACATTTCAATCATTTTTTGATACAAGATGTTTAAAAGTGTTTTTTTTTTTCCTTCTTTAATTTTTTTACCGCCCCCTAATTGCCCTAAGCCTGAGTTTTGTTTCTTAAATGTGATTCTAAGTATGTTCTTCCATGGTGCAAAATACAGAGCAACAAGTTTAATATTTCTCCAGAATTGTTAAAAAATGTCTAAAATCTAAAGTGTCCAAATACTTTTTGGTAGATAGTGTATATATATATATATATATATATATATATATACACTATATATATATATATTGGTCTTCATTGAACATTTGATTGCCATAGCTTTTTACTGTATGTATATTTTTCAAAATGGTTGTATTTATATTTTTGGCAAGAACTTCCTGTTTATTTTTATCATTCTAACTCAGGGATCGGCAAACCAATACCAATCGCAAGCCAAACGCGGCTCTTTGGCTACTTGAATCCAGTAGCTCTTCATAATTATACTGAAATTCAGAGCTAAGAAAAAGAAAAATGTACTTTAAAAAAAAAAACTTTCTAACTATTATGAAAAATTGACAAAATAAAGCTGAAGTTATCTTCAGTAACGAATTTAACTGCTAAGAATTTGGATTCATGTTTTAAATTTTAAAAAGTTGCGCATGTAAGTTATTGCTCTCATCAATTAAAATGTTTATTACTTACAGGTGAATTGTTTGTGAGTATATTTTTTTACATAAATGCATATATTTTGATGGACCAAAGTGTAGTCATTAATTAGAAAAATGATATTAAAATATTTACTAAACTGTAATTATTTATGTTACAAAATTTTAAGGATCTCTTAATAGGTGAAAGTGGCTCTATAGTTTCAAAAAAATTACAGACCACTGTCCTAACTGTTTAATGATATTTTAAAAATTCAAATTGTGGAGAATTATCTCGCATTTTTTCTATATCTACAGATTTATTTATTATTGTATCTGTGCCACTTCATCCATTTTAAAGTCTACTTTTCAAGGATTTTTTTTTTTTTTTTTTTTGATCTATCAATATATTTTTGCCAAATATTGCATACATGTATTTTTCCATTACTCTCAATGTATTTTCCAACTCTTACGCGTCTCATAACAGAAATTAATCAATCTCTACTTAAGTCACTTAAGCCTACGTACTCAACAATGTCTTTATCGCTCTTTAAGATTCATCTATGCAATCGTTATCTCTTTCTCCTTTCTTTTTTTTTTCTTTTTATTGTATAGATATAAATTACAACTTTCTTTCTATTCACCGCGATACATGTCTATAAAACCCTTTATCTGTCATCCCGTCTTGATCAGATGGAGATTTTTTTAACCCTCTTGTAGTCAATGTTAATGTCTGATAAACTATCGATAAGGGGGGAGTCGTTCTACTGCCTCTCTTTAAAAATTATGTAGTTTTTTCATGACTCTGAAACCGCACTTTATTGTTTTTACGAAGATTTTATTGCGGCAATGTTCGAAAACTATCCGCATTTATGACCCCAAAAAATATTTTGTTTAAATCTTACACAAAATATTAGTATGTTGCATTTTTATGTACTTTCGAAGAGTCCATGTACTCAGTGCATTGAAATACAATTTTATTTTATTAGTGTCATTGAACAATTTGAACAAATATGTTAACGTCATGTTTCCAACAAAATAGGTTTCTTTTTCCCACCCTCTACTTTAACGATTTTCTTTCTTACGAAATTCTTTTACGTAGTTAAAGAAATAGTTTTCTTAGCCGAATGAAGTGAATTAGGAAGATTTCCTTATTGATTTTAGTTTCAGTAAGCGTTTCATCTTTCAACATCGCTAAGAGGTAATTTACATTTATTTCTTTCATTTCATTAGTTTAAAAAGAAGAAAAAAAAGTCCCTTTTTTGCGCCAACATTGCTTAATTCATTTCGTTTTAAAGCGGGCTTGAATAACTTTGGATGTTGTTGACGAGGAACATGCTTTCTGAGTTTGGCAAAAGAATTTGACTCTAAAGTTAGTGAGTGTCCTCAACACATCAATTTTTCTTAGCATGTGCATGTCTACATATCGCTTATAGAAATGAACAGTGTCATACCTGCAAAATGGAAATTTTTCCAGAGAGGAATTTGAACGTTTTACAATTTGTTTTATGTAATTACCTTATTTGTTTCAATGAGTATTATAATCGATTTTGCTCAGAAAATAGTGATTGTTCTAGTTTTATCTCACATGATGGATGTTATTGATGACAAAAAAATTAGAAATAACTATAAAAAGTATTTATTACAGTATTGCACCAAAAAAAAAAAAAACAAAAAAAAAAAGAAGTTGGCCTCTAGTCTTAACTTTTGACCATTTACTTTCAGCGGTATTCTAAATATCAAGAGCGCACAGATCTGAAACTTTTGATATAAAAATCAAAAAGACGGTTTTTTGCAGATATGACACTGTTTATTTCTTTAAGCGATATGTAAAATTTTTAACTTTAGAGTTAAAAACTTTACATATGTACCAAGGTTACTTAGTAAAAAATGATTAACCGTATCGCTAAATCGCGGAGTTAATTTAGCCGTAAAGTTCATTTAACTATAAAAATGCTCTTGGAAAGACAGTAACGTCCATTGGGGTAGTTGTAAACATGGGGTAAATGTAACCATACTTCCTAACTACACCCATAGTCGTTTTGAAAACAAAACTGCTGATGAGCGATGACTTGGCAATGTAGGGAAGGCATTGAAGGAGTTCCATATGGTTTGTAAGCAACTTGATAGGCGTCACCATTGCTTGAAAATAACACGTTGTTTAAACGTTGTTTAGCAAAATTTAGGGATCTTACATTTTCCTCTCCAGCACATCTACGAATGCAAAAAAAAAAAAACTGTGTCAACCGTTTTTATTTGTCATATGGAATGTTGCTCAAAAACATTTAGTCATAAATTGTGTCCTCCCGGTTGTTGTTGATACGCAAGTTAGGTGTTTTCAAGTACCTCATACATTATGTACCCTGGGGTAATTGCAAACACTTAAGCTTGTCACATTTCCAATATTTTGGAAAAGACGATAAATATTATATTTTTGTGTGTATTTTACATAAATTTAACGAATTACTTGATTTTTTGTAACATATTTCTCATTAAATGATCTCAGCGGACCCAAAAATAAATCAGCCGACAACACGTGCCCCGTGGGCAGCGGGTTGAGAGCCATTGCTCTAGAACTTTTTAAGCTTCCAATCAACCTGTGTATGCCACAGTTTTCTATTTGCATCAACCTGATGGGGAAAAAATCCCCCATAAATGTAAACACGCTGAGGTAAATGTAAACACCGAGTTCATTCGCTAACAAATAGTCATAAAGTCAAAATGTTGGTACACATTTACTCACAAAGACTAGAGTATAGAATGCTCCCAATTTTGTATCTCAATTCATTCAAGAGGTAGGGAAGGATCTAAATTTAAAGCATTGAAATTGTGTTTACTAGTATCCCAATTGACCCTGTCTTAATTAAATATTTAAAAAAGATAAAAGGCGACAACTTCATTTTGCAATCACCTCGAAAACTGCTAAAAGATTTTAAAATATTGAAAAGATCTATTTTTCTTTTAAGAAAGAAAAAAAATCAAAACAACGGACTGATCATTTTTTCGTGAATGAATGAGCACTAATTAAGACTTTGTGCTGTGCTTTATGTATGCTTAATCAAGGGTAAACGAACTGTAAAACCGGATATCCGATATCCAACAAAACCAATATCCGGCGTATCCCGAATCTTGACCCCCCCCCCCTCCCCAACCAAAAAAAATCCTGGGTGTACTAATGTATAAAATTTTAAAATTTAAGACTTTGAGGTGCATTGATGGAGTTATAGCCTTCCTGTGCGCTAAATCTCATTACTGTAAGGTTGATAATGCGTCTAAACATAGCGCACTTACACAAGACACACATCCTTTTACAATAAGTTTAAAATGTCGGAAGGTGCGTTCATCTGTGAAGGATTTCCTCATTTCTTTATAAAGAAGACATTGTTACGAAAAGGCTATCTTGCAGAGCGAAAAACTCATAACTGATTTTTTTTTATTGGTTGTTCTTTGTATGCAGAAGTCAAATAAATAATAACAAAAAACGAGAAAAATATTTCCAATGCAAATAAATCTTCAGCTTAGAGGAAAATGACTAAAAATAGAAAGATCCCGTAATGCAGAAATGCTTCTTCAGAATAGCGTGAGAGTCATTGTTGACTGACTTGTGTAACCAGATGTTGTCTCAGAAATTTCAGTTGAGGATCGTAGGAGAGGATAAAAAAGAAATGTTAGAGTCAAATGAAAAATGTCCCATTTTGCTTTGAAATTAATTTGCTAACGGCTTTAGTATTAATCTATATAAACGGGGCAATGAAGAATGTAACAAATACCATTATTAAAATACAATACAGACAATAAATAATTCTAAATTTAATAGTGGAACTTCAAAAATGATTTGAGCTATTATACACAGAGTTGTTAAAACTATGCGTCATTAAAAACTATGTTGTCCTAAAATATATTCGTGTCAGTCAATATTTCTACAAAAAAAAGAAAAAAGTAGGATAGCTAAATAAACAAATGAACAAGAAAAATGGAATAAATAGTTAAAGCAAAATTTTTCCAAATTAATTTTTGATGCATTTTACGGACAGATGTCTAGATGCGTATTTAATTACCTATTACATCAGGCGTTAATTTTAAGTTTCTTACATATACAGTAAAACCTCGTTATACCGCGCCTCAGTATACCGCGGTGACTATCATGTCCTCCGACGTTTAAACCACCCTTTATCATTGCCATTTAAAGGTGATTCCATGTTTACATTTGTAAATAAAGCCATCCCGAGCACACAAATATTCTAACCAAAGAGCTCCTATCACCCCACCACACACTAACATTTAAAGCCCTATTGTAATAGGCCTGATGTACACCTTTTGGTTTATAACCTATCGCTCGATAGACTGATTGCGCAATTGAGATGTGTGCTTCTTGCACTGCAATTACAGTGAATAAAATGGCAGCAAAGAAGAAAAGAAAAAAATATGCTATATCGAAGAAAAGTCACGAGTAATTGATAAAGTTAAAAATGATGCAACAAAAGCGAGTATTGTTTGGATACATATACGTATAAATGAAAAATAAGCAGTGTTTTCAAAATCGCAAAACAGTATTTCCCAAGTTCATTACAACCTTAAAGTATTAAATATTTTAATTTTTTTCAGTATGGGAGAAATACCTCCCACGGTGCGTAACACGACTGAATGTTGAATCAGGAATGCGTATTAAAACTCGCATTTTGTATAAAATAATATTGTTCTCTATTTAACTTCAAGCAGAAATATTTATCGTTAATTTTCAAAATCTTATACCTAATATCCCTTTTAAAAGAGCGATACAATTGATTGGTACAATTGGTATATAGATGTTTGAATATAATATGACAATTTAAAACAGAAATATTTCAAGTACTGTGCCGTACTCACACGCCGCTGCTCGTGACATGATGTTTGACAGCTAGTGCACCTAAGTAACAAAAATTATGTGTAAAAAAGACCTGGTCAGAAACGATTTCAAGTAAGCATGCAGTATTGCATTTTTAAAAACATAAGCTCATTTCACGAAAATAAAAGTACAGATAAAATGGTAAACAACATTAACTCGACAATTAAAATCGAAAAGTTATCAAATATTGGCTAGTACTCGCAATGTCCTGCCCGTGACCTGGTGTTTGATAGTTGGGGCATCTAAGTAAGAAGAATTATGCATTAAATTTTTTTAATGTCAAGTAAATGCAGTCATGTATCATTGAAAAATGAACTATTTACGAAAATATTATACGAATTTTATGAACTACTAACGAAAATAGACTTAAGTGTAAATAGTAATCAAAATATAGTTAACTAAAGCGATAGAGAGCATTACAATTAATTCAGTAAAAGTAGAAGAATATCGATAGCCTTCTTTCAATATACAGCTGCATTTCACAAACGTTACAACAAATAAAACCAAAGATAAAGTAAATGTGTCTGAGCACTAATAATTGTTCGTCTGAAATTAAAAATGAAATTAAAGCGACAAAAAATCTTAATTAAAAATTATGTGTGCTAAACAGAAAGCAATCTCAAGTCAATGCATTCTATTCACTTTATCAATGCATAAATTTGTGTTTCGGGGTGCATGCAATCTGGCTGAAGTTCAACTTACATTTCGCAGCTTACAATGCACTGACAACGCAATTCCTTGTATTCCTAAAAAAGGTATGGGATTTTTCTTTTTGAAATTTATGTTATAAATTTTATGTTCCAAATGGGCATATATGTTTTCTTATTGACTGTTTCCGCACAAATGGAAACCCTTTGCTTATTAATGGTATTTATACGCTGTGTTTTATCAGCTGCATCCCAGATTTTTAACGGAAAAAAAAAGAACATATTAAGCCATAACCAGCTTAAGTTCGCAAAAATTTCAAAATGGGCAGAAAATGATTTATGCGTGCAGTTTTATTTTCCTTGGAAAGCATCTTGAACATCCTCTCTGTCTTTGTTGACTTTTGCATGACAACCGGACGTTGTCGCGGAAATGTCAGCTAGATCAGGACGATAGACAAAACTTAACTACGCAAAAAATAAGATAGGAATGAATCAATTCGAAAACAAAACGGAGCAAGAAATTTTCGGCATCACGCCATCAGAACCTCTACCCCGCAAAACCTAAAATCTGGCCAATGAGAGAAAGGAATGCTCCATTCATTCCTTTCCACATCGATCCCGACTGGCGCTGATGTCGCTGGAACAAAACGTCAGTTCCACTGCCCCCCACGAAGGCGCGCTCTCTCGGATGGGGTTAGTCAAACGATCTTTTGATTCCTGGTAAATTGCGTTCTTGAGAGCTTCCTTGTTAGAGAATTGCTGGAATCCTTCTGACTTTTTTTATCTCCTCCAAAAGTGTTCTTCTGAACGTAAAAAAATTCCGCGAAGACGCTCAAGTTATGGACCTTACAAATCCAGTGGTTCTTGTCAAATTTGTAAACAGTGCAACATAATCTGAGACCGTGGTTCAAAATGAATTGTTTCTTTTCGAATTCATCATTTGACCTCAATTAGCGTAGAAGGTAAATTCCTTGCATTCTCTATATTTTGTGATAGAAATTTCGGTGTATACTTTAGACAACTAGGCTTTTATTGTTTTCTGTCCTCGTGACATCTAATATTTCTTGTTATGTTATTTTCATCGAAAGAGAACATTTTGATGCAGAATAGACAGTATTTTAACCTTCTCCATCAGTAGCTAGTCATTCGAACGGTTGGAGAAAAAAAAGAGAAAAATCTATACGTTTACGTAATAAGTTTTCCTTTTATGTGTAATTCAGCATTCCAGCAGCAGAATACATTAACTTCAGGTAGTGTGTAAACATTTGAGAACATTAGCCTCAACAAATGGTATAGTAAATTTTGAAGACTAAACTATAGTTTTCTACGTGTTGCTGTATAAAAACAACTGAAGCTCAGCTTTTAATTCTGTATTTAATCAACCACATGTCAAAGTGCATCAGTACTTATGATATTTAGAAATAAAAAGATTGAGATAATTGGAAGTGAAAATTTTCAGAAATGTTGAAAGTCAAATGGATCAAAAGACCATCTAAAACGCATTTTTACAGCGCACTTCATGACAAATTCCGACAATTATTCCAGTGAATTTCATAAAAAGGTGAAAGGTAATCTAATAAATTATCTCGGATTCATTTAAAATATTTTTATATCAAAAGCATAACCTTTAAAACAAAATAACAGATTGATTTCATATAAGAAATTGATAATCATAAAAACATATTTTAAAGAATGAATGAATCAAACAACATGGAAATGATGAAATCGTTTCTATTCTTGGATTTTTTAAATATGAATCTTGAAACAAGAAATAATGTGTAAAGAAGACAGTATGTTAATCAAATTCTACTATATGATGTTTTTTGTGGAAAAAAGCATTGGACAGATGCTGCAGAAAAATTAATAATATAGAATGTGGAGAAAAGATGACACTTTGATCTGAAAAGATTGATTGCACTTTATATTCTCAATAAAAAAAACAAGGCATCATTATAACAAACATGTGCTTATGATAATCTGGGATGTTTCCTCTTCAAAAGAAAAATGATTGGAGAATGCAAATGAAAAAAAATATGCAAAAAGGGTAGTACCACTGGCCTGATCAGAACATCAGCTATGATGTTTGAGTCAGAATATGAAATTACTGGTGCCAAGAAATAACCATTTTTGGGAAAAAAATATAAATAATATGAATTATGCTAAACGATGGTATCAGAGCTGTAATAAAAGTCATCAGATATAACATGTGCAAAGCCTATGTGAAATGCATGGAATACTTGGAATCAAGAAATGATATCTCTAGCTAAAAACTTCTAAACAAGTATGACTGACATTGGTGTAATAATGACGCCAATAACCTCCCCGGATCCACCAAACAATACGGTTGTTAATGAGTCATCAGCTTTAGCTGCTTCTTTGGATATCGAAACTATATTACTGAACACTTTGGGTCCAAAGCGATCTCCACTAAACTGGCTAATCCCTCTGACAGTAGTTTATTCGATAATTTTTCTCACAGGCATTGTGGGGAATGTGTGTACTTGTCTAGTCATCGCCAGGAACCAATACATGCAGACCGCAACGAATTGCTACTTATTCAACCTTGCCATTGCAGATATGATGACCTTGCTGTTCGGTAAGTAGCTTTCTGTTGCCATTTATTCTAAAAATGCTATTAGCTCTATAATTTTATTCATTGAGTCCCATCTAACGTGAGGAGAAAAGCGTTTTTAACGAACCCTGAAGAAAAAGAACTGAATTTGGGGCATGAAAAGAAAAATTGGTTTGTTAGTCTAACAAAAAATGAGAAGCTAAACTTAGTAAACATATGTGTATCAATAAAAACGATGTTTGTTTTTGCTTCAGAATTACAGGCGAGTTCTAAAGCATATTTTATTCATCTCTCAAATCTCTCAAGTTCAAAATGTTGGGGCTTGTTATCCCGTTTTTTAGCCTATTTTCCCGTAAAAGTAAAAAAAAAAATAATAAAGCATGAAAGAAGGCTTAATGTATCGTAAAAATATCGTTAAAAATAAAGAAAAGTCAAAAAAAAGTGAAGTAATTAAATAAAGATTGAAAAATAAAAAATTTGAAAGTAGGGTTTTGAGATGGAGAAAATGTGTGTCTGTCGGTCTGTCGGTCTGTCCCCCCCCCTAATAACTTTTGAACGAATTGTCCGATTCGAAAAACTCTTTTTGCATTCGAAAGATCTCGGCGAGGACATCTCATTTTCATATTTTACTTTTTGATTTGAACAATTTTTCGTTCAATTTTGAACAGTTCAAAAAAATTTAACATTAGCGCCTATAGGCGAAAATGAAGCAAATTATGTAAACTCTGGGTACGAGATCCAGTGTTCCACTGAACAAGCTCACTGGAAGAAACTCTTGGCGTGAAATATTGATTTGAACAAGTTTTGTTCATTTTTGAACAGTTCAAAAAATTAACCTAGTGCTTATGGGGAAATTTCAATTCTATATAAATCCTGATCTAACGGACAATCCGTCCGTTTACTTGAAACAAACGTATACTTGAAACAAACTTTATCGGAAAGCTCTTATAACGTAGAACATGTACAAATAGAAAGTTCATCCAGAACTAACGAGCCTTTTTTCCTATGAAATTTTTTTATCTCGATTTTTTAAGGATATTTGTTAATGAGTGAAATAATGAATGAATGAATAAATAAAAGAGTGAAAGAATGAATCAATGAATAAATGAATGAGTGAATAAATAGATGAATGAGTAAACGAATAAATGAATAAATGAAAGAATGAATGAGTGAGTGAATGAATATGTATTATCCGTTGAAAAAGGTATATTTGAAATACTTTAGAACTAAAGCTAAATGAGAAAGAGAGAGAAAGAGAAGGCTAGATTATAAATTTGTATTTGGTGCATACGGGAAAGTAGGCTCGTATAGTTCTAGACGGAACTTCTTGTTCTTCTATGATTTAAAAAAATAGAACTAATGTTCAGTAAAAAATTTGTGAGTTAACTGCCTTATCTTACCTTAAAAAAGAGGTTTACATTGTAAAATTTGAGATGACTATTAAGAGGTGAATATTGATGCTTAGCAGCTTGGTCGGCTAGGACTAACAGCGGGTTAAAGTGAGAGTGTTTGCAGGGTAAACTGCGAATGTAAAAAGGTACGTCAATCTCGTATACTTTCGTATTTCACATGTGATTACATCATTAATCCCCCACACACACCCAAATTTTTTCAGTTTTTTTAATTTTTCCTATCCCCCCCTCCCCATATTTATTTTTCTGCGCAGAAATCATAATAATAAATGTTTATAAAACTCTATGAAAACAGGAACATAATATATCATAAAGTCGTTTGATAAAACGCTTCGAAAATAAATGTATAGAACAAGGCTTTTATTCAAAGTCAAAACTAAACACATCTCTTGTTTTTATTTTCCTCCCCTCCCCCTGGGATTCAAAGCAAATGTTTGTATTCAATAAGTTATGACCTTGCATGCTTTGTTTTTCACAATGCAAAGATATTCTTTTTAACACTTTAAAAAATATATATTTATGCATTTTCAACGTCTTTAGACTTTAAAACTCCATAAAATGTTTGAAAGAAATCAGAAAAAAATTATACGATATCACCCAGATAAAAATTTTCCATCGCTAAAATAGTATCATGACTTCGCTCATTTGAGAGCTCTAGATATATAATTTATTTTCCAATACCTTCTCTTTTAAATTAACTTTATACTCAAAAGAAACAGTTCAAAATCAGTAATTCAAACAAGCAAGATAGAAAGTGTCAAATAAACTATTCATGAAACAGACAAGATAATTTCCCAAGCATGAGTTCCGGAATAAATCGAGGCTTTCTACTCCTGTTTCGCAAGCCCAGGATAAATGCATTGATTTCCATTCAGTAAATATTTCCTAATCAATACTTAGTTATCTATGAATTTAAAAACTTCTTTTTTTCTTTGGTGCTCTTTAGCCTGTAGTTCCATCACGCAACAGTGCTTATAAATTCATTTATTGATTATGGAGAGGAGGAGCATGTGGGAAAAAAATCCGTCTCAGAAACATTTTCTTTGTCTATCTTTTTAAACGTGTTTATGGTAATAATTTTGCTTAGTAAGTTTTTGGATGGTTTTGAAGCTCCATATCCAGTCACTATAGAGGTTCAAATATTTTAAAATCCCATCTTATATGAATGAGATAGATAAGTAGATTGTATATTGTTCACCTTGAATTGGACAGAAGATAGATAACTTGAAAGCTGAAATTTGGAGGAAATTACATTATAAAATCTTGTCTTCTTTTTTGGTGGCTAGAAAGGATAATAAGACAAATGATCAAAATGCTTTGTGCTGAAATATGAGTACAAAGAGAGAAACAACGTAAAAAAGCACAAATTGTCAGAACAAATAACGCTAATAGCTATTTCGAGGCTACAATAGAGCCTCTTCATCTGTGCAGAAAAGAAGTGCTCAATATACAACTAGAAAGTTGTGTGTTGAGCACTCCTTCTCTGCACTGATCAAGAGGCTCCATTGTAGCCTCGAAATAGCTAAACTAAAACTAAACTCAGTGGCACGCCAGCCCTTTTGGAGGCCATGGCCTACTGTGCCCATCCCAGCTTTCTTGACCGAGGGCCCTGGGGTGCAGAAGCAGATGTTCCGGTCAAGTGGTCGGCCTGACGCGGAACCCCCAGTTTTTAGTTCCCAATCAAGCTTGTTCCTCATTTTATCGACCCCACTAAATGGATGAAAGGCTGAGTCGACCCTGCCCGGGAATCGAACCCTGGATCTGTGGCATGGTAGCACGGAAGGCAGGCACTCAGCCACTGGGCTTCCTCGAAATAGCTATTTGCACTATTTGTTCTGACAATTTGTGCTTTTTCACGTTGTTTTTATTATTGCACTCATAAAAAGGGTAATGCTTCATTTTATTTTGTTTCGATGCTTATTTGCATATCTTGCACCAAAATATAGTAAAATTAAGCCCCATCCTTTCTAAGCAACAAATTAGCACTATTTGTTGGTGCCCAAATACCACCAATTTCTTACAGTATAGGACAGCAGTTGCTGAAAACCATTATTGTGAAACAAATCAAATTTGACATCTCTTTTTCCATGTCTTTCACTGAACAAGGCTCCTCCCACGGAAGAAACGGCTTGATTGAATAAGCACTTTTTCTACTGTGACGTTTTGAATTTGGCTGTAATATACGGCTGGTAAAAATATGAATTCATATATTTTCATTCTCATAAACCCACTACCGCAAGAGCAACAAAAAGTGTGGGTGATCTTCCATACTAATTTCATTGCTCCTCATGCCAAATTAACTGTGAGCAATGACTTACAGCTAAAATGTTGTTGATATATCATTATCTGATAGCACAAAATGCTACGCAAAAATGAAGTCGATTTAAAAATTAATGAAATATTAAAAATCGTTTTTATTTGTGAAGCAAAAATAAATAATAATGTAGTTTTGTACAAGCACAAATTGAACAAGCTTTTTATATTGCTTCTGCATTTATCATTAAGTATATTTTGAGTTTGCTTATATCTGATTTCAACTGAATAAGTGAAATGCTTTTATACAGTCCACATGTAAGATTAATTTTTCTTTAATCAGACTACTAGTTCATTTTCTTTCTTATCGATGCTTACAAATTTTACGATGATGATGTTATGCTAAAATTTCAAACAAACATTCCTTTTATTGTGCGTCATAAGTCAACAAGATAGTACATCAACTTTGAAGCATAAATTTCCATTATGAGTTTTTTTCTTTAGTATAATGCAATGTGTATCAATATAAATGGAATCAAAGTATTATAATTGGAGCTCAAGAATAAATATACCAAATACTGTAGTATATTTATTTCAAAAATACAATTGCATAATAAATATTGTAGCATAAAATAAAAAGCGAACAAGAAATAATATTTAGTCTTCAATAGTTAAATTTAACATATTTAGGGAAGGAATAGCTTCTGTTAGTGCAATAAAGCTCAAATACAAGTGCAAAAAAGACTATATTGCATAATTTTCCTTTATCTGTTCTTCCTTTTTCTGCATAGACTTAAAATATCCCAAAAAGCTGTATGGTTCAGTGTCATCCTGACAACAACCCCGAGCACCTATGACTTTCTTTCTTCTCCTAAAATAGAATTTTCTGCATACGAAAACAGCTTGCTTTACTAAGATAAGAGCATGTAACGCACCCATTCTTTCATATTTATCATTATTTTTAAGAAATCGTACACAATACATTTTTAATAACTCTTTTCTTCGCTTCTTTAACGCAATATTTTAATAATTTATGATGTAACTGATAAAAGTAAATATTTTTCGGATAAAAAGTGAAGCAAGGCTGTTTTCCAGATAAATACATGAGAAGCATCAACTATTTTTCCTCGCCAAATTTCTTTCAATGTAGTGAAAGCAACTACTTATTTCAAAGTGCTTAGAAACATTAAGAGTAAGATGTGAAAATTAAATTTTCATTAAAAGTTAATCTAGGTGATAGCATAACGTAAGAGCCACTCATAGATCAACTAAATATATTACAAATATAATATTGCTACTACGCGAATAATATTTTTATTGCTTCAAAAAGCTTTAACATCTGGACATTTTATATTTAAAAATTATTTTTAATTAATGCAAGATAAGCAATCTTTCCAATGTTTTCAAAAATAATTACTCATGATACGGTTTCGTAAATACTAACATGCTGAAAATATCAAATTTAATTAAAGTCGTTTTTATTTCTTTGAAATAATTATAAAAATGCAATTAGTGTTACCATGCTACTATTACAGTTCGCTATATGACTCTGGATTTAATACAATTTCTGAGGCAAAAATTGATTTTTTATATTCATTGTAAGGAAAGCCTTGAAACACTCCAAAAAATAATTTGATTTCCCTCTAGGTATTTGTTTTAGTAGTAATCACATTTCGGGCGTTTTCATTGAATAAAAATTTATGAAAATGAAGTTTATCAAACTGCACTCAGATGTTTTAAGGTATAAAACGAAAAACCTGTACCTTAAAAAAACACCACAGGTTTCCAGAAATAACTATAAGCCTTATTGTTTTGAATTTCGCTTTCAAAATGTCTACAAGGTATTTTTTCTGGAAACAAACAAGTCAAAGAAATGTAGGCTGATAGATTTCCTTTCCCTTTCGTCCCAAATATATATGCAAAAAAAAAATCTAAACACATTTCATTCCTGAAAATACTCAAGCAAAATAAATAGCTAGTTTCCACAAAAGAAAAAAGATCATTGTTGCTGAAAATAATGAATGAAAGCTGCAAAGTATTAGATCAATACATAAAAAAGTATTTTTATGGAATTTTGACTGTCGAAATCTAATTGCGCCAATAGTGAACCACAAAAGCATACACAGAATTGCATGATTTTGAGGGTTATTTACCGCTTGCGCCAAAAATAACCAGGTATAAAACTAGCTGAAAAAGAAGCCTTTGATATAGTAGAAACACATTCAATTCACAGATCTATGGTAACTTATTCAACTTTAATGTAATACGTCATTAAAATTTGCCGAACGAGTGCTTTGAGGCACTTGCTAAAAAATGTCAATGTTATTTCGATATTTAATACGGATATATAAATATTACATTAAGCTTTTTTTAACAAACTAAATTGCGTTCTAAAAAAGATTCATAATCCGAAATGATTGCAGAAATTCTGGGGTATATTAATTATACATACCCCAGACACTCTGAGGTAGATGTAAACACCGTATGTGATAACAAAGGATCATATAATCAAAAGTTTTATACAAATTTACTGAAAAATAGAATAATATTGGCTACAATGCTCACAATTTTATCTCTCAATTCATTCAAGATGTAGGGAAGAATCGTGAGTTGAAACATTGAAAAAGCGTTTACAATTACCCTAACTGACCATGCGCACTTGCTGAAAATGCAATGATTTTCATAATTTCTCACATAATTGCAGTTGCAACAAATCGACTCTTTTTACTGCAATAAATACACATATCAATATATATATATATGTATAATGTGTTATACTAAAGTGTCATTAATGAAAAAAGTCCAAAACGCAGCGTTTTAATTATTGCGACTTGTTATTGTGCAATAGTACCTTACTCGCATTGCTTCTAAGTAAGATAAGCAATGTGAAAAACACGAAAAATTTAATTAATAGCTTTGGTCTTATTGTCATTTGGATTTTCAAGGTCATTACAGAAGAGGTTCACATTAAGAGGAGCGAAAACGAATTAATAATGTAATACATTGTTTCAAAAATTAACGTTTTTGGCACTTCCTGCCCTGCAAAGCGAAGATACTCTCTGAAATGCATTCTCTCCTTGGAGACTTCTATGTTGTACCTAATCGCTCTTGAAACACTAATGTCTACCTGTTACCTCTAAACTTATGTGTCGCTAAAAATAAGGTATTCGCATTACGCAAGACATAGGAACAGGACTATTCTAATAATAAACACTGCATTCAGTTGTAACTGAGCCAAGTCGTTAACTAGGAAACGTCCAATCAGCTCCTTGCTTCAAAACACACGTTTCTGTAATGATTCAATTGCTCATTTACTTTGTGTGTTCATTTGCTGAAAGTGTTTACTACTAATTTCATGATTGTGTTTCTAGCAACCTGTCCTCAATACAAATGTGAGATTTAATATCTGAATACTATCGGCTCTTTTCAGTCGTAACATTATTTAAGCATATGGCTTACATAAAATAAAGACACCAAAATATTACGAACTATTAAACGATAAAAGTTAGTGACAATTTTAGTAGACAGAGATTGGAACGCTGCAAGTACGACAGGCTGAAGTGGTTCGGGAAAATAACAGATTAGAGAGCGGCACGTATACAATATACGTTTCTCTGTTCTTCAGAAGAAATGTTTACCTAATGTTGAACACAATACTAGATGCCCTTGTTTGTTCCGTTTCACAGGAATTAGGTTGCACGATTTGGCAAGTAATAAATTTAGCGATTGCATACAAAAAATTATTTTACTTTTTATGCTATTGAATTATACTTCGTAGTTAAGCCAATGGAAACACGAGTAAAATTTATTTTATAGCCATCACTTTGGTGGATTTATCTCATGATTTGCATACGATATTCTTTGCAGGAATTTTACCAAACAGTGTTCGACAGCATTCCACCAACCATTCCAAAAATTAAAAGTTTTCGAATAAACGAAAATGCTAGATTGAAAAAAAAGAATGAATTAAATACAAGTTAACATAAATGATCAAATATAAAAATATTGTAAGAGCTGAATAATATATTACATTATAAATATAGTAAAGCTAAAGAAAGCTGCAAAACGAAAAAAAAAAAACAAGAAGTTCCATCTAGAACTATACGAGCCTACTTTCCCGTATGCACCAAATTCAAATTTATAATATAGCTATCTCTTTCTCCCTCTTTCTTATTTATCTTTAGTTCTAATTATTGAAAATATACCTTTTTCAACGGATAATACATATTCATTCACTCACTCATTCATTCTTCCATCTATTCAGCCATGCATGTATTCATTCATTCGTTACCTCATCCAAGTGTTTATTCATTCATTTACGCATTCATGTATTTATTCACTCATTTATTTATATTTTCATTTATTCAATAATTTATTCATTCATTCTTTTCCTCATTCATTTATTCATTGATTTATTCTTTCACTCTTTCATTTATTCATTCATTCATTATTTCACTCATTGAGTCCCTGAGAAATATTCTTGAAAATCCTGATCAAAAAATTTCATAGCAAAATAGGCTCGTACGTTCTGGATAAACTTTCTATTTCTACATGTTCTACGTTATAAGAGCTTTCCGATAAAGTTTGTTCCAAGCAAATCGGTCCGTTAGATCAGGATTTATATAGGGTTGAAATTTCCCCGTAAGCTCTGTGTTAATTTTTTGAACTGTTCAAAAATGAACAAAAATTGTTCAAATCAATATTTTACGCCAAGAACTTCTTCCAGTGAGCTTGTTCATGGGAACTTATATCTTGTACCCAGAGTTTACATCATGTGCTTCATTTTCACCCATAGGCGCTAATGTTAAAATTTTTTGAACTGTTCAAAATTGAACAAAAAATTGCTCAAATCAAAAAGTAAAATATGGAAATGAGATGTCCTCGCCGAGATCTTTCGAATGCAAAAAGAATTTTTCCAATCGGACAATTCGTTCAAAAGTTATTAGGGGGGGACAGACCGACAGACAGACAGACAGACAGACACACTTTTTCCCCATCTCAATACCCTACTTTCAAATTTTTTATTTTACAATCTTTATTTAATTACTTCACTTATTTTTGACTTTTCTTGATTTTTAACGATATTTTCACGATACATTAAGCCTTCTTTCATGATTCATTATTATTTTTTTTTACTTTTACAGGAAAGTAGGCTAAAAAACGGGAGAGTATTTTAGGGTACATTATGGTTTTTGTATTTAGTTACATTCCTCTTAATATCGTCAAAGAGAGACGTTCAAACATAATATATTTGTTTTCAATGTATATTAAATATTATGAAACAAAATCGAAACAGATATTTGAAACCTTTTAAAGTTAAATCTAAGTAATTATTAATTAATAACTGCAGAAAAAGATATTTGAATTTTTAATTGTTAATTACACCTTTTTAGAGTATCACTGCATCCATAATTGCATTTGAAAGACTTTCTATACAGCATTGAGACCGCTAACGAACTGATGCATTTTCCAAAAAGAATATAATGTGGGAATTCTTAGTGTAATTTTTGAAAATTATTCATGAAGTAGATTCTGCACTTTTGGAAACTTTAAAAATTATTTTACTTATCATCAAAATCCATTTATTTTTGTCTCTTTTTAAATTATAAGACCTCATGAGAAAATTATAGTATTATGCATCACATTGAAACATTATAAAAAAAATGCATTAGTACTTCGTGGAAAGCATAAGTGCAGAATTTGATTGATATCCACAAAAATGCCGCGCAACTAGAAATTTATTATTATATTGTTTTATCTATTTTATTTATTCATTTAATTATTTATTTAATTATGTATTTATTCATTCATTCATTTACTTAATTACTTATTTATTTATTCATTCATTCATTTAATGAAAGTGCTGTGTAAATCTGAAAGAGAAATAGCTGTGATGTACTCAAAATCTGTTATTAGTTAATGTCATAATTAGAAAAGATGAATCAATGAAAAAAATATAGATATGAAAACTGTATTTTCGCAGCATGAGGCAATCGACAGCTATATTAGCATTAAAAATGGTTTCAACGACTCGTAAAGTTTTTTAAAAAAGCTACAAATGTCATAAAAGGGGACATATTCTTAAAGCAGGATCAGATGTGCTGTTATAAATATTATTTTTTAGTCTCGCATAGTTTCTTTTTTTGTTTAATTGGTCACAAAAAACTGGTTATTTTATGACCGTACAAAATTATCAGTTCCAATTGTTTTCAAAACTACGGAAATATTCGCCACTGAATCATTCCTATGTTATGTGCCAAATAGTTTTAAAAAGAGTAGATAGTCGCAATATTATGCTCGATTTTGAGAGCCAAAAATCTGTGTTTTATTCTTTCTTTCTTTCTTTTTTTTTGACTTCAGAAAAAAAATGATAGTAATAAAGTTGATTCTAAAGGTTGTAAAAGCAAAATTAATGTATATCTACAGCTAAATAGATAACAGAGCTTATATTTCATCAGAACATATAATTTAAAATACTAATAAAAAGTGTCTCATAGTTTTTTTTAAGTTAACAACTGCTGACATGCCAATGAGCCTAAAAGGCCCTTTTTAATGGTGAAATTAAAAAATGTTTGACAAACACAAATTAGTGTTTGACAGCATGAGCAAGTTATTTACAAATCACATTATTGAGATGAAGTTGTTTATTTAATCCTACATTCGTAGTTAACTTTACTGTAATTAATATGAGATACTTGTTGAGTTCGCTTCCTAATAAACACATTCCCTTTTTACCTAATTCCTATCTCACTTGAATAAACGTTTCTATTTAAAAAAAACATTCGATACAGATATCAAGAAAGAGATTCAGGACTTATTTTTTGATGTACCTCTCATTACGGGTATTTTACAAAGATCTGCTAATAAAAATACTAAATTTATTACAATTCCAGATAATTGGGAAAATCGCTTTTTAACCTATTTATTGATTTATTTTCAAATTAATTCCTTTAAATGAGAGCTCATGAATTCTGACAGAATGAAGTCCAGTTTTCATGCTCGTTAACATCCTAGAAGTAAATTTTCGATAACAGCTTCATTTTCCACGATTTAAATCCTTCATTTATGGAATTATTTATTTCAGAATCTTTAGAATGCGTTTTCAATTTTTTCTAACTTTAATGCATTAGTTGTTTATATTCTTTAATAAGGTAAAATAAGGAAAAACATAAACTTTAAAAGTACCAAACACTAAAATAAAGGTTAAGTTTTGAAAAATTTAATTCATAATTTTATTATATTCATAATTTTATTAAGAATAACGTATTTGAAAATTTCAAGTTCTCACAACAGAAACTTAACATGTTTCGTGGTCTCAGGAAAGTCAATCCTCCGTGACGTTGGTCACGGTGGATAGGCTTCATCTACAAAAAACCTTGTTTAATCGTTATATTTATCTTAGTATTAAATTCAAAAAACTTGAATGTGTATTATTTTTTCACTGGTCAGTGGTTGTATTATAAATGATTTATGTGAAAACATTCAAACAAAAGACAAGTATTGTAAAATTCGATTTTTTTCCCCATTTTTAACATGTAGCACTATATCACATTTTTCATGTACTTCATCATTTACTTCGCATAAAACTATCTCTTTAAAAAGTATTATGATTTAGCAAGAAAACCTTTATATTTACTGGATAATTGAATTCGAATCAGCGTGCTTCCTTGAAAACTATTCAATTATTCCGAAATAATTCATTTTATCAAAACAGTTGGCTCACAAACTGTAGCTCTAGAGATATTTATAAAATCTTCTCTTAATTTATGTGGATATCATTCTTTACTATGAGATATACTAAGAAATATATGATCCATAAAACAAAACCTTATGATCAACTTTTGAAGACCAGAAAAACATCTGCTCTTTTTCCCAGAAACAGTAAAATATAGAAGTAACATTGCAAAATTAAAAAGTCGATCCCTTTATGTTAATGTGAGTGTGCTTTAACAAAAGTCCCTGCTACTATTAATTAACTTAAATGTATACAGGGAAAAAATCACACAAATATAGCACGCATGAAGGAATATTCATTAATGCATATTTTGACCCAATATTTTATGTACACCTCTTCCGTGATATTCCATATGTATCACCTCATTAAGATAGTAGTTTACTAGCTAAAAAACTGAATTCCAGGGAAAATAGTATTTTATGTACAACTATTTGCGATAAAATATTTGCAGTAATCATCACTGCATATTCATAAACAAATTATAACCAATCGAATGCTATTTTTGATCTAATTAGTCATAACTGATAAGATGACAATATATTTCGTTGCACGGTTATCAGTATTAGCAAGGAAGAATAATAAACGCCGTGATGGCCTTTGCATCTCTTTTCTAGGCATCGTACAAATGTTTCCGGATATAGATTTTTTTATTCGTTATTGCTCGCAAGGTACACCGGCTTTTTTTAGAGCTTGAAAAAATATATACAAAACAGAATATGAAAATAAAAATCATAACATGTGAAAGTTTAACAAAATAAAAGTAAAATAATGAATATCAAAAAGCATAAAAGCTTTTCTCTATATATGTATAGCGCAAAAGCGTTTTCGATTTACACAAAAGAGCAAATCTGGAATTGAAATTTATCAACAATCAGAATGACTTAATCATGAAAACCTATGTAAAATATAGCATTTTTTGGAGCTTTCATGTGTTGATAAATATTTGTTAGTACAAGCTCTTAAACTTCCCTCCTAATTTGTTTTGGTTATATTCGTTTTTGCAAGACTTTTCTCTACGATTTACATTAGGACTCACCATCCATGAATGGCTCGCAGTTAGACAATGCTTTTGCACTGCTCTTACTCCAGACTTCCATACGTTGAATGTCAAACTTTACATCAGCGGGTGGCAATAAAAATTCCTTTTGAGCCACATTTTGCTTTCTATGTTTTCATGCTTCATTATTAGTGGTCATTACTACTATTTTTGCTGCATATGATAATATCCAGCATTAAAAGCCGTGTAACTACCGACCGTTAAAAAGAAAATCACCATTTAATGCTAAAGTTTTCCTTTTTCTTCCGATTTTCTGTTTCTGACATAATTTACTTATTTATGTTCCTTCTTTTTGAAAGCACCTGATCACTGCTATTCTAATGATGAACTGTTAGAATATTATGGTGTGTTTTTTTTTTCGTTCATGGGAATAATGGCTCTATTCATTGTCTCTCATAAGCTCTGGGGCCTTATGACTGAAATGGCACTAGACTTTAATTGTTTAGATAATAAAACAGCTCCAAAACAAAAGGTCAAACATTATTTCGGACATCTTGATAGATATCTCTGGACTTTCTACTACTGCCATTTAAAAGATCTCCTAAAAAGCAATTTCGTATAATGCTATTTTTTCTTCTCATTTGTTTGCATATAACGAATCTTCCCTTTCGTACAATTTCTCCGTTTGGAAATTGTTAACAAGAAAAATTAGCCATCAAATACGGCAAAAAGTAAAAAACAAACATTATTTCCGATACGATATTTTTTATTCACAAGTTCAGCCACTGGAGCTGAGAATTATATTTTTTGCTAGCTACTCGCTTTTATCCAACAATACCACTAGAGGAGGATACACAGAACACGTGGGTAATTTTACTCTTCTTCTTCTTTGGAGTGACGTACAGCATGACGTTACTCAGAGAGGAAATAAAAAACTAGAGAAAACACCATTTGGAATGATTTCAGAATATCTGAATCAAAGTTTTAGAAGCGTATCCGTTTTGAGAACGCTTTGAATCGCACCGCAGTAGTTGAAGATAGTAGTTGGATTGGGGCCAATGCATTCTGAGATAGAAAAAAACCTCGTGTTATTAGAACTAATAACATCGCTTGCCGATTTAATATTTTTCTTTTCCGCTAAGATATTTATACTGAAAAAGTAACAATTAGATTCAAGATTTTAATTATATTTCTACACTAATTTAAAACTCTCCAGCTCAAGCAGAGAATATCCTCCTAAACACTATTGATTTAGAACAGCGTTTCCCAACCGGTGGTTCGCGAACCCCCAGGGGTTCGTGCGGTGTAGAAAGGGGGTTCGCGAAAATAATATTGCAATGGCGGAGTTTTTTATCGCTAACGTAAAAGAAAAAACAAAATAATAAATTTACATACTTATTAGGAAAGAGTGCAAAAATGATTTTTTTTTTTAAATAAATTGTTTTCCAGATAATGCAGAAACGTTGTGTACTGGCATACAAAATTTGAAATGCGTTTTATTTCTACTTTTGCCTGGTTTTTAATTTGGATCACTACCGTATTTGGTACCAAATTGGTACCGAAAGATATTACTTTAAATTTTAGAACTTGTTTTTCTCCAACTATTTTCCACTTTTTTATCGCAAGCGCAAAGATCGAGTCGGAAATGTAAAAATTTGCTACATAATAGGTAAAATTGTGCATTATTTTAGGCTAATTTTTCACTATACAGAACCTCAAGTGGAACCAGTAGATATTTATTCATTAATTTTAAATTTTTAATCAAAAAGAACAAATAATAAAAAAGTAATACTATTTTTTTAAATATTTGTAGCCGTATTCTGGTTTTTATTTAAATTTAGGTGCTTTGCAGTAATTATGCTTTGATTTTTTGTTATGAAGTATTGTTCAACATGGAAAATAAATGTGTTAGTAAATTTCATAGTTTTGTCACCCGTTACTAACGGCTACAGTCCATGGGGTTCGCCATTTTCTTTCGGATCATAGAAGGGGTTCGTAAGAGAAAGAAGGTTGGGAAACACTGATTTAGAATAATGTTGACATTTGATATATATATAATTGGGAGGCATTTAATATACATCTATATAAATAAAAATAAGTGTTCGTTTGTTCCTAACCGCTAATCTTCGAAATCGATTGCTTTGAAATTTTGCTAGTAGACAGAGTGATTCAAAAGAAAGGTTTATAGACCCGTTTGAAAAACATCCGACAGGTAATTCCTTTTTGTATTCCAATTTTAAGCAAATTTCCACATAAATTCCCCAATATGGGGGTGAAAAAAACCTTGTACATAATAATATAATATATCGATTGAAAGCGCTGCTTTTTCTGCACAAGATGGAAGTTGTTCGAAGCTTCTAAGTCAATAAGAACGCCAGTTACAAGCTTTTTAGTTCGATTTCTTAAGGCGTACCTTGAACCAAAAATACTAATTAGCAGTTTCCTCAACTCCGGGTGAATACTGTTAGTTTAATCTATCTATATAAATAAAAATGTAAGTGTTCGTTTGTTCCTAAACGCTAATTTTCGATAGTACTTCACCGATTGCTTTGAAATTTTGCCAGAACGTCGCGTTCGAATACGTGCGTGTTTTTATGTATCACTTTTAATTTATTTTAATTTTGATTTAATTATTTCGTTTTTCAAATGTTCCATTAAGGGGAATGAGCCACTGCAACGTGTTTCAGGGTACAGCTTTTTTCATTTTGATTTAATAATTTCGCGGTTTTTTTTTTTTTTTTTTTTCTGTTTGTATTGAAGTATTTTCGCACTCGAAGATTAAGGGGAACTTTAAAACACAGATTACTTATTTTGAATGGCAACAGTTTAATTTAGCTATTTTCACTTTGATTTAAAAATTTTGTGCTTTTTCTGTTTGTAAAAAAAGTATGAAAATAGCTAAAATTTACCCATTTTACCCCACCTGACCCTATTTAATATTTAAATAGAAATGAAACGTCACGTTCATTACAACTCCAAAAGATTAACTTATGTATTCTTTCATTTTCTCCTTTATCTTTGTTATGAACAAAAGAATTACTGTATATCACCTAGAAAAGAAGAACCAGACTCATTTATCTCTCCCACTCTCACAAGCCTCTTTTAAAATTCTGAATTTTCAATACCTATTGATTTTTAGCAATATTTTATTTCTGTTGTTTCCAATCATTATTTTTAAACCGGAAAGAAGACAAAAAGTGAATTATTCTAATAATGCGACATAATAAGCCCGTAAGTTTTTGTTTGTTTTTTCTTTGCTGAAACATAATGTGTTGTAGTATTTATTACCCCGATGACATGCGAAAATATTTTTCGGCGAAGTTTTATAAACTTGCAGAAGAAAAAAAGTTCTGGAACAAATTTGAGGCATTTTCATATAAGTACATGTAAGAAAGATGAGAACTTTTTCTAATATTTATTTAGTATTTTTTTTTAATGTTATTTCTTTAAAATGAGATTATTATTGTACGGTATTGCATTTTTACGAGTTAATCTTTTTTTTTTTTTTACTGATGTTGCCTACATTTAGATTATACTACTATTTTATCTTTGTAAATGTTTTTGAATACATAACGCACGCTGTCACATAAACTTAACATAATAATGAAATAAATTTATTTTCAAAACGTTTTACGTTAACGAGCGCCATTAATGACTTTTAAAGAAAGGAACATAAATTATTTTAGTTTTTAGTCTACAAACCTTAACATTTATGCATACATTAACCTTTAAAGTAAAGAAATAATCTCTGTTACTTACAGAAATTTAGAATTTAGAGGGAATTGTATTTGAAGGGAAAAACGCTGCAAGATAGCTAGAACTATCAAATCTATTGAATTTCTAGAATTTAAGAAACGGTGGATTATAAGTAACAAAAACTAGATGCATTTTTTGAATTAAACGCAAAGTTAATGAAATACAATAAATTTAATAATGATAAATTAGTTATTTCTATTATATTCCTTTTCATTCAATAAGGTAATATTTTATTTCTTATGAAATTAATTACTACTGTTTTTAAAATAATGGAGCATCAAGTAGGCTTGACGTAATACAGTAAGTATGAATATCGAACGCCCACCTAAGAAGTAAAATAGAAATACGCAAAATTGTCCGTTTATCTGAATTGCTTTGAAAGTGCAATAAATATATTAACTCTAAAAATATTTTTAGGAATTTAATTTAAAATTACAGAAATGAAGAACTTAAAGCATTTTTAACGTTAAAAGGAACTTATAATGATGCGTCTATTTTAAAATTTTAAAACAAAAGAACAATCGATAGTTTTATTGACCTTTGAAATTGATCGAAACTGAAATTGTACTTTCTCTTTTGCAGTTTTTTAACCCCAGTTTAACTATTCATAACGGTGCCAATTTCGCAAAATCTTAGAAAACGGATGAAATAAGATGAAAAACGTTAAACGTTAAACTGCAATATAAAATGCAGACACGTGTTTCCGAATTACAAGGAATTCTTTTTTTCGATGCAAAAAAAAAAAAAACATAGTATTTGGAGCCAAGGACACCACAAATGTGCCGAATATATATATCCTTGTTTGTTCAAAACAATAGAAAAAAAAATAAATCAAAATCAAAATATTTTTTTCTATTGATGTAATTAAGAGAATGGTTAACCCAGTAAATTTGAATAGCTTATTTTTTCACACATAAAAGAACTCCAAACCATTTTATTTTTGATTTATATGATTAGTACGATATATTTTTTTTTAATGATTATTACTTGAAAATATTTTTAAATGGCTCATCCAAAGTCATTATGCTACAATTACATTTCAAATTTCATTCGTACTGTAAGTTTTTGAAAAGCAAAACAATCTATTTGAGGAGCAAACAGTCAGACCGTGTTTTCTCCAAAAAAATAAATAAAGTTACTGGTTTTTCTTTGAAATCCTCATTAACTAGTACAAAAGTATGCTGTTATTTGTACCAGTTAATGAGAAGTTCAAAGAAAAACCAGTAACTTTAACTTTTTTTTTTGTCTAGAAAACACGGTTTGACTGTTTGCTCCTCATTTAGCTAGTCAAATCAAAAGTTTTGATGTATGTTATGCGTGTAATTCTGCAGATTAAGCCCTGAAATTTATGAAAATGTAATAAAATCTTTGCTTTTCCTTTCGTAACGTATAACATCATATTTTTAATATAATTTCAGGAATATTTCCTATTAATTTTACTGCTACAACTTTTACAAAACATATAACGGCAAAAAAAGGTCCAAGATTTTTTTGCCACCAATGTACATAATACACACTGATATATTTGCCCTTTCAAAAATTATCATATTTTTCAAGTGCCAAAATTAACTGATGCGTTAGTATCAAGTACTTACTAACTATTAATCCATGAGAATTGCAAAAGATGCTTTCATTTCGGTTTATCTATCGAGCAAGCCGTCGGGCTTGATTAAAAATCCGCATTATGTCGTGTGTGGGCGCCCTCTTCTGTCATATGAGCTGACGCCGTTAGATAGAAAGGATTACAAAATGTCAAAAGTATTTGCGCAAAGAGCATTTTTAGTTGAAAAGTTGTTTTCTTAAGTGATTATATGAAAATTTGACATAATAAGGAGATAACTTTAAGACAAGTTTGTAGGTTGTAAAAATAAACTCGAAGTTCCTGATTTCTTTTATTGAACATTTACAGCCTAGAAGAATATCAACAAAAGCATTAATTTGAGTAAGTTAAGGTATTAGGGGAAAGGATTACCGTTTCGATGTTATCATACATGCATACACATAAAGCAGTGATCGGCAACCCGTCGATCGCGATCGACCGGTCGATCGTGAACCCATTTTCGGTCGATCGCGACAGTATTTTGGGCAGTTTATGGCTTTAAAAAATATACAATCGAACAACTTTTGAATTGGAAGCCGAATTTATTATTATTTCTTTTTCCTTCAGAAAATGTTGATTGGTTTGTCAGACCTAAAAAAACTTGCCAATAAAATGGAATGTCTGTCGACACAACAACTATGCTCTCTGTGAGAGTTAATTGAAGAATGTAACGGAATTTCACATATGTGTTTTACTTAAAAAGCAAAACAAAACAAAAACTAAGTTTTTTTTATCAAATTTAAAAGAAATAATATACAATTAGTATCTGAAATATTGCTTTGATGCGAGTTAACGTTGCTAACATAGCATTATTTTCGAAATTTTAAAGTAGGTATTTCATAAGCACCAAAACTTGTTCTGACAAGAATTAACCTACAATTTGAAGACCGACGCAATCTCACCATGCCCTATTAATTGTGTATTAATAGTAGTGCAATAGTGTATTAATAGCAGTTCTTAATGTAGTATTAGTAGTAGTGCACCTCCCTGCCCCCATGGTTACGAGTCGATCTTGGTGCTCGCCGAATTTGGAAAGTAGATCTTCAGTCAATTTAGGTTGCCGACCGCTGAAATAGAGATTTAAGTATGTATGTGTGTGTGAAAATATTCTTCAATATTGCACTTATCTTTAAGACAACCACATTACGATTTGGGTCACACAATTCTAAAATGCATAAAATATTCTCCCTTTAATATTTCGTTTAATATTTTCAGGTTAAAATGTAGCTCGATGCGAGTTTTTTTGCTTGAAATCGCATTGAACTTTCCTTAAAAGCATTTAAGCAATGCATTTAAATTTCAAGAAAATCATAAAACTATAATTCAAATGTGTAAAATAAGTAACCAGAACTATGAAAAAATATAGGAGTAATGACATATAAGAGTAAAAATGAACAACGTTAAATTTCATGCTTACTATAATCTTATGTTGTGATTGCGACATTTGATTTACACATTCCTCTAATTCAAATAAAAGAATTGCACAATTCTGAGAGAAGATCCTGTTGTACTTCAAAACTTGACCTAAATTATAATTCTTATCTTGAATTATTATTGACTCTTTATTCCATGGAATGTACGTGGAAACATTCATAGTCGTTTGATTATATACGCTAAAGACCTTTAAAGAGCATGGAGAACTACATTAAGATGTTATCCTGTGGATGCCATTAGTATTTGTGAGGCATTACATCCAACATTGAATTACGTCCGTTGTCAATCCATAGCGGAGATTAGAGACGTATACTTGCATTTGATGTGATTTTGCAAACTCCAATTAAAGACAGAACATTAAATACGGAGGAACAATTTACTTGCAGTCGTTGATTTACTGGCAAATCAACCACAATAATAATTATAGCCAATAGCAATTGTTTGTTCTTAAGCTAAAGTGAGTGTTCAAAGTATTTCAGCTCCTTTCTATGAATGGAAGAATTTTGTAACAATAAAGTTTTTTTTTTAACATAAATAATGAAAAGTACCACCAAAAAAATGAGCTTATTTTTATGATGCCTAGAAATTACTTTTTAAACTATTTTTCTGAAAAATAAATGCTTTTGGAGGAGAAAACTTAAAATAATAATAAAAAAAACATTAAACTACGTAGAGAGTTTTCATGAGTTGCTAAAATTACTATTCATAGGTAGAAAGGAATTCATACTCAAAAAAAATAATAATAAAGCAGCTTTTTAAATAAACACTATAATGAGTGAAGAATTGTCCGATGTGTGACACGCATAAGACATGCATAGAATTACCCGTGCCTAATTAAATGGTTTGTGGCGAATTAAAATACGAAATTATTTTATTTCAAGGAATAAATTAATTATAATTTCATAATCATGTGATTTCGCACAAATGCATAAAAGCTTTATATGTGTGTGTGTTTGTACGTGTGTGCGGAGAGAGACATTTTGATTGCATACCGTGGGTGGCGATAAAGCTCACCCTTGACGTCACGCGACTAATAAATCGAATATCACATACACCTTGTAACTCCGTAAACATCAATCGCAGTAAATAGGCTTTAACATAACCCCAACAACGCTTGGAATGTCTTTTTTGTTAACAGAAAGTCACCAACGCGACAAGTCGATTTATCTCGACCGCCTATTTATCAGACATTTTCGCTCGCCAATCTTCGATTAATAGTAGGGAATAACAAGATGTCAAGAGTTATATGACACTTTTGGGATTGTGGTTGTTAAGCTGTGCTTGACGTATTGGCGTCATAAGCTGTCTAGCCGTTGATTTTTTTTTTTTTTTTTTTTTATCTTTAACAATTTTGTTAAGATTATATTTGTACTGGAATAGAATAAACATTTGCCTTGTGTGATATGGCGTTCTCATATTTTAATTTTATGAACGAAAACACTTATTACACCTAAAATCCTATTTAGGCAAGTACAGACGTGTTGAAATAATTTTTGCCCTTTTTATGCTTATTACTATTTACTGCAAAAGTCTCTGTTTTCTTCAAGCTATTCATGTGCATGAATTTTAAAATGAATTTCCGCTATGACTTACACATTTTTTTTTCTGAGTTTTATCACGCTATTCACGTAACTATTTCGCATTTTTTTACTTTACTTACATCTTCCTTTCATATTTTTACGGAGACATTATCTTACTAGACAATATAAAACTTTTAATTTGTAACTAATTTAATGGCTATTTTTTTTTTCGTAGAATGAAAAATGTTCAAGAAGAAATATTACCTGCCGATTGAGAACAAAATACTCATTTCAGGAAAAGTACTCTGTGATTTTTTTTTACTGACAATTCCTTAACTATATGAAAATTCTAATTTAAACTCTTAGTTCATCACGTCATTCATTTTTTGTACTTTGACTAACACCGAAAAAAGGCAAATACAGTTTTAAAAAGTTGCCATCATTAGAATACCTTACCAGAAGTCACATACTATGTTTTGTAAAATACTTGCTTTCTTGTCTCAATGTCCTGTATTTTTTTACTTTTTTTTCTATCATGTAAAATATTCAGTAGTAATAAGTCTAATCAATTAATTTGCCATCAAAAAAAGTCCTGCCACAATTTATTTTCTACATAAATCTTGATCTAACAGACGATTTTGCTTGAAACAAACTTTATCGGAAGGAAATTATGGCGTAGAACATGTACAGATACGAAGTTCAGCCCGAACTAAACGATCCAATTTTTCTATGAACATGTTTGATCTGGATTTTTAAGGATATTTCTGAATGAATGAATGAATGAATGAATGAATGAATGAATGAGTGAAAAAATGAATGAATAAATGAATTAATGAGTGAGTGAGTGATTTAATGAATATGTATTAACCTTTGAAAAATGTATATTTGAAGTAATTAAAAACTAAAGCTAAATGAGAAAGAGACAGAGATAGCTAGATTATAAATTTAAAGCTGGTGTATACGGGAAAGTATGCTCGTATAGTTCTAGATGGAAATTCTTGTTTAAATTGTCATATTCAAAGAAAAATTATTTTGATGCACTAATAATTGAATAAATAGTAAACCCATTTATAATGAGCTCTCGGGTATAACAAGCAAATTGTCGCAGTCCCTTCACCTTCGTTGTAATCGAGTTCGACTGTATTTGAAATATACATGTGGGAAATTTGCTATCGCAAAATTGCCGATTCTGCCTATTCAACATCGATATTTTGGGCATTTTGAAGATTCAGAAAGTTTCAACAACATTTTCCGATCTGTCGGGACAGAAATCCAACTTATTTAGATCCTGCTCCAAAATTTTCGCCGACTCCTGTCAATACTTTTCATACCTTGAAATAAATTAAAGAAAAACGTTTTGACAGGCATCTCAAAACTCAAGACAGCTGAGTGACGCTTTCTTTAAAGGCATTCTTTTAAACACGGTGACGATAAATGTTATTCTTAGTCACGGTTTCAAGCATTTATGTCAAGTAAAACAAGTTCTGGATTTTAAAGTAATGTAACAGAAAATTCTGATTCGTGCTTATGTGAATATATTTCCTAACTAAAATTATTTACTCATTTTAAATGCATGTTGATAAAAAAAGTATAACAGAGTGTAGGTTAGCTAGTTTATGATGTGCTAAATTACTTAGGATTATAATAAATATTACGCAGGCAGAGTGGCGTAGTGGTAAGGCCCTCTTACGCCCAAGTTCGAAGGTTCAAACCTGGCCCAAGTCGGTGGATTTCCAAAATGCAGAAAATCGTCTGCGCCCATGTCGTATAATTAAGCGGCATATTAAAGATCCCTTGAGTATCTGGTTGGCGTGGATACTCTCGGCTAAATTAAATTCCGAGTGCAGTTAACATCAATTAGAGCTCAGGTGCCGCCATCTAGAATGAAACTGAGCGTCAAAAAAATTTTGCGGCAATGGTACCACACTCATTGTGGTACCGCTGAGAAGAGTTGGAACCAATCTCTGGGAACTCACTAGGTCTGCAATGGTTAAGAATCAATACACGCAGCCCATTTAAAAACAACACAATAAATGTTACAGATAACATTTATCAAAGTAATTTCAATTAAATTACAGCTAATTGTTGCTGTCCTGGGTAATAGGGAATAGTGCGCTGTTATTCGAATAGAAAATAAAAGCACCTTAGTATGTAGTGTTAGCGTCATTTATGTATTTTTGAATCATTGCCAACAAAAAAAGAAATTTTAAACGCATATTAATGCATCTTTAAGTTACTGGCTAAAGAGCATTATAAATCATGATTTAGAGAAGATATTTTTATAAATTTTTATTTTGTGATTTAAGTCCACTTTTCATTTGCAAAAATACAATAGTCTGTCAAGGTTATATATTTATTTCCCATCCACCCCCTTTTATTAAATGTAATAAGTTATTTGCGAATGAACTAAATTTGAAATGAAATCTTTTTGAAGATACATAAATATTGGTGACAGTTGATTGACGCGCCTTGCAGACTGTGGAATCATAGAAACCTGGAAAAATCAAAATAGCTTGTGAGTAAAAAATTTTATATCCATTTTCAAACCGGAAAGAAAGTGAGTGATCTACAAAAACACTTTTTTTTTTCATGTTTATGCAGTTCTTCTATTCGTTTTTATTTCGAAGAAATAAATAATTCATTGCTTTTAAATTCTTTGAAATAAAATGGTTTTCTTACCCTTAAGAATTGATTTTTCCATTTCCAACTAATGTTCACAGACTAAATTTAGCTCTTTACAGTAGTTTTCACTCGCTCTTTATTTTCTTTTCAAATAACATAGAGTTCTTGAAGCAGAAAATGCAATATTTCTACATGAAAAAACGGTAATTTAAAGTTTCTGCATAAGTACAGTTATGTCTATTTCAAAGCGTACCTTAAAAGAGACTTTCCATAAAAAACAAGTTTCATAACTTTATTTCCTTTGGAACATTTTTATTCTACGCGTACTCGTACATTGCATTTTAGAAAGGCATTATATATGATTTTAATACACTAAAGTGAAATATTAAGGAAATTTATCCCATGACAGGAAAAAAAATATTTTCCAAAAGTCAGACAATTCTACTTGACTGTTTTTAAAGCTACGTATTTCAAAGCACATAAATAAAAGCGACAGAGGTAATATGCAATAAAAATGCCATAAGGAAAAAAAAACCTATGTTTTCTATTTCCGAATGTAACAGGTTTAGGGACCGTTCATAAATGATGTCACGCTTGTTTTCCACATATTTGACCCCCCTCCCCCCTTTGTCACATGTCTCGCTATGTCGCATTAGCAGGGATGTCACACTTCCTGTTACCCCCTCCCCTCCCCTTTTCACACTTTGTCACAATTTCAAGAACCCCCCTGCCCCCCTCGAAGCGTGACATCATTTATGAATGATCCCTTACTTAAAACCCTAAAATTAATAAATTGTGTACGGTTGAATAAGGAAAAAAATTTTGCTTTAATGCATTAAAAGTATTTTTTAAAATCGGAATTTGATAATGTTATGTCAAAAACTTTCTCATTTACGAACAAAAATGTAAAATTCATTACATTTGACCAAAATACTCTTCCACAACACAAAATACGAATATCGTATACATATATATACTAGCGGATCAGCCCATTTTATTTTGGATGAAAATTCGACTCGAAATGTGCGGCTTATTTACGAGTCAAAAAATTTTCAAAATTTGATTCGCAGAATAAAAACATAAAATAAGGCTATAAAATAACGATATGACAAATTAGGTTCTTGCTTTTGAAAGGTAAAAGATTATAAAGGAGATACGTAAAAGATTATAAAGGAGATACAAACGTTATTCCAACACAACATCGTATGTGTATGCACAAAGTGCTCCGAATTCAGTCTTGACTTCCCTATTATCAGCAAAATTACCGTCTACATTTTCTTCGTCTTAATAGGATTCTTCAGTACGTGTCAGTACAAAATACGTGTCAATTTTCAGAGTGGGGGTGGAGTTACACACGGGGTCAATCTTTCCTTCTTTTTCTTCAAAGATTTTTGGCGGGAAAGTTGGAAAATAGTTACAATTACAAAACAGTCAACCTTAGATTTCAACTCTAGCGGCTTTCTACACAAATGAAAAAAATAATGGGGAATTTCAGTACAAAAAGGTTTCCCACACCTGCAATATGAAAAAAAAAAACTAAAAAAAAGTAGTCAGTTGCTGCAGTTATACTTTTGCCCTGTTAGATAAATCTAATCTGTGGAAAAATATGGTTTTTAGTGAATAGAAACCAGACAAATTTTTTTTAAGCAGCAGAAAACGTTTTATTAACATTTGATAAAGCAAAAACGTCTGTTTGAACCAAAAATGCCTGCTTTAAACCATCAAAACTTTTTTTTTTTTTTTTGAGGATAAAAAGCCGACAGAACAACTCCACGTAAGAAATTTTTTTCAAAAATGACATGTATTTAGATTTATCTGAGACGATTATTTTGTACAGACAAATAAATGGCATCATAATCTGTTTTAATCATTATCAACTTAAACGATTTAATCTTTATGTGAAGCATAAGCAAACCTTGTTATTCTCAAAGGAACTTTATACTACTTTTATACTAAACGCTTTAATTGCTTCTACTACAAAACGTTATTTTAAATCACTTGAAATATGAAAGAAGATTGGCAATTTTTCAGTAATTTTATTAATCGCACCATCCTTAAGATCAAATTACAATTTCGAAATTTCCAGTTTCGTCTTCATGACCTAAATTGCTTTTGAAATAGATTTTCTATTTTCAAAATAAATTGCCCCTTCAGAAAATAACCATTCAAAATCCTTCTTCCAAAAATCTTTTTCTTCTTCTTTTAGCTAAAATCAATTCTTGAATGTTTGCTTTTATAGTGCTTTTGCAACATTAACGTATATTCTTGCGTTAAACTCCAGTGTTTTAATTATTCTAAACAACAAAGAGTTACATTACTTTTAGGAGCAAAAAAGTATTCAAATTATTGCAACATGAACGACCCAATTGACGTAACGGAACTATTAACTAAAAATGCAGTAAAATGGGATTTAGCGAAACAAGGAACTGAAAAATGTAAAAACTAATTAAAACATGTCATATTTTCCTTTTCTTTTTTTTCTTATTTATACGCATTTTTTAAAAATAAAAAGTTAATTATATTTTCCATGTTCTTTTTATGGCACTGATCACATAATTTACACGTATCTCTTAGTGCGTGCGTCAATAAGAACCACAACAGTAGTCCAATTAACAACTCTTTTATCTAATGCAAGTCTTTTTTACTCCCCATAAATAATGAAAAGAGATGGAAGTTCATGAGTTTCAGATTTGTAACCAGGATTTTATTAGACACTTTACAAAAAGCAGATGAGTGTTATTCAACTGTAAATAAATTGCAGCTTAGAGAATAAGTGTCATTTTTGTATAAAATTTTAATTGTAACTTTATGTTTAAAATGTTTTACTGTCTGCATATGAATTATGCAATAAGAGAGACAGCAAACATTTTTAGTGCTTAGTGAATCTAAGGGTTTCGAGCCAGAACTGACCAGAGGGCTCGAGGTTTTCGTTGGGAAAACTCACACGATATGTGTCAAAAATTGTTGTAAACTGCAATTATAATTTTCTTTTATAACGAAAAGAAAATTATAATTGCCACACAATGACTCCTCAATTCGAAGCGTCCTGTATTTTTTAGAAGATCTACAGTTCGACCATGAAGTTCTGACACTTAGACGCTGCAGCGTATGTCTAAACAGCACATTCCCCTATACCAGCAGTTTCTCCCTTGAACATGATTGTACTCCTCTTGACACTCTGCCAGCCAAAAGTCAAAAGTCTTCTTTTTTTACACGGTTTTATTTAACTTGATTTGTCACGGAAGTTTGTTACGCGATTTCGACCACTATTACTGCATAAATTATCTTCAAACTTTAGCTTGCACACAATCTTATCTTCTATGACAATACAATATTCCATCCATTTTATAATTTATTATAACGCTAATCAGGAAAAAAATTAATAGTTTTGGCTCTGAGGAAATTATCAGAATTATTATTTGTGGATGGCAGCGATAGCTTTGCTTGGATAGTGCAACGATGTTATTCAACTTGGTTTGTAGCTGAATCTTTGGCGCAGTGGTTATAGCGTTGGATTGCGCCACCGGAGGTCGTCAGCTCTAAAGCAGTTCCCGCTCTCATCCATTCCATTCCATGCAATTTGATTTGTCACGGAAGTTTGTTACGCGGTTTTCGACCACTATTTCTGTATTTTAGTTTTTTTTTTAATAAAACCGTGTAACTTAAAGCATTTTTTAGATATTTAATATATATATATATATATATATATATATATATATTTTTTTTTTTTTTTTTTTTTTTTTTGTGGTAGATTTGTACGAGCACAGTTCTCATCAGCAACAGCGACGCTCTGTGAGAATGAAACTTTCTCAGTTTAAATAGGAAACAAAAGATCGCCTCGCAAAAATCACTTTTTAACCGTGTACAAGAAATTAAAAATTTCATGTTGAAACATAGGTGAAGATTAATAGTGTTATTTGAAACGGTTTTGAAATGCTTTTTAAATGTATAAAATTGAAATTATTTTAACATCAAGTATTTTTTTCTTAATATTTACGAGATAAAAGACAATATTTAGTCTTTAAAAAGTTCAGTTAAAAAGTTCAGTTTGATATGCTGGTCATAAGCTGAATCACCACATAAATAAGAACCACTTTTAGTTTTACAGGTATCTGTATCTAACTAGATTATTGGATTATACAGTGCTCAAATAGTTCAAAGTAAAACAAACAAGAACACCTAAATTTGAATGACCTATTTAAATTGTATTGTAAACACATGCACACAAACACAGCTTAGATAAAAATTTACTATAGTAATTATTATATTTCCTAATTATCTTTTTTTCTTACATTGAGAACAATTGATTAAATAAGAACACATATTTTTGCAATAATTGATTTTTATGCAATGTAATAACACACGCACACAAACACACTGTAATTTAAAAATTCACAATAGTAATCAGTATTTTTTTCCTGTTTTCTGAAGATAATTTAACAAAGGTTGTAATTACCTATTTTTCCTGCAGACTAAGAGCTGTCTAATTCAGTGTCCTTCTCTATATAAGATATACTGTCCTCAGTGTAGACGCATTTATCCATGATCATCATAAATATTTTCTAGACGCACCAAATCTTTGTTTCCAACTTTTAAGGGGGAGCTCGTTATCGATTTTTATACTGTACTTATAAGTTTCATTTTATTTTGCCAAACAAAGTACTAAGTAAATATATTGATTCACATTTTTTGGTGGTGTTGGGCTATAAAAGCACAGTACTATTAATTTCCTGCCTCAAATTTTACAGGGAATTGGGCAACATTTAAACGTTAAATTACTCTTGCTAAAATCTTGCCCAACAACAGGTACAAAACGAGAGAACCAGTTGGGAAAAGTTACTCAAATTTAACTTTTAAATTTAGGGCGAAATATGCCCCAAACGATTAAATACAGGAAAGTAGAATTCACAAATGTCGGCAGCTGCCTCTAATGATTAAAGGAATAATGTTGCACTCCACCAACTAATTGGAAGTCAGGAAAAGTAATCACTTCCACCTCTCGCTTGTAGGACAGCACAACTCAAGAATAAGTTATTTTACACCCGATTCATTTATTACTTTACAAAGTGTAAATGTCTGTGATTAATCGCCGCGTGACTGAGCAGTACATTTTTGACATCATAAACCAACAGAATGATGTCAAAGACACATTTACCGCTTCTCTATTAATGTTACTTTGGAAAAATAAATGTTTGACTTCTGAAGATCATTTTTATTCTATGGTTTGTTTCCAAAATTGGTATTCATGAGTCTGGTGTAATGTATAAATTTATCATTTATTTTCATCAGAGTTAAACATGAGACAGCTGTATATGTAATTTTGCATGAGGACCTTTACCTAAAATAAAATAAAAGTTAAGAGTTATGTTACAAAAATTTATTGAGGCAACTTCACTAACGGTTATCTTTTTAATAGCATTATGTGTTATTGGTGTTTAGTATTACCACATTGAACTGTGGGTACCCATTTATTTTGAAGATTTTATTCGGGATTGAAGGGTTGTAGAATTCCCCCTCCCCGTTCAGTAGCATGCCCAATTTGCGAACGCGAAGATGAACGATAGAAGCTGCTTTCTATCAGTGGTGGCAAAAGTCAAACTCCTGCCTCTTGTCGAATATGCGCAGGAGTCCGACTTTTGCCTTATTAAGAACACTAGCATATTTTTTACATAGCACACACATACATATATATATATAGTTAGAAAGGAGGGAGGGAGAGAGAGAGAGGTGGACAACTACATCTAGAAAATCAAAATCATAATAGCAATGAAGGATCATTAGGATTTAATTAAAATTATAATAAAATTTGAATGGTGAATACATCTGACAAAAACAGATTCAATCGTAAAGAACAACACGTAAGTTTGAAAATAAATGCTTCTAATAAATGTGTTTTACAGCACTTACAAAAACAGAAATGTCTCCCTTTCCGTTCAAAAAACGTTACAACTGCTTCAGATGGCTCAAGAAGAAATGGAAAAGCGTTTATTGATACAAGAAAGGACAAAAAGAAAGAAAGACTAACGTGGACAAGAAGATACAACGAAATACCTTATTTGATGTAAAAAACCTATCATGTCCAAGGGGATAGAGCAGATCATTTAGCGAAGAAACATCACGTCTTTGTTGTCGTTTCTCGGAGGACATCCCCCTGAAGATTTTCAAATGCAGTTTCCCTTATTGTTTCTTATGTTGAGAAAACATACACGGAACTACATCTTCTTAAGAAATTCTGATTGGTTAAAGGAAAGATTTAACAGTATTTCTAAACTATAATAAAGTATGACTGCATATTTCAAAAACATTTTTTTTTAAATTTTAATAAGTCTTCTGTATTTTGTTTTCCAGAATTCCAGTGTCTAGCTGTAATTGAAAATTTCTTTCCTAATTGGAATTCGTTCCGCGTACAAATGTTCTGTAACCATTTATGACTGTTTCAATAACATCATTACCATGAGGTTTTAGTAGGGATGTAACGAATATTCGTCCACTATTCGGTATTCGGCCTATTCGGCCCTTTGGCCGAATATTCGGCCTTGCCGAAGAGTCATTTCGTCACCCAGCCGAATATTCGGCCTGGCCGAATACCGGGCAAGGTCAAATTCGGCCTGGCTGAATTCGATGGACTATTCGGCCGAATAGTTCTGCTGCAGTAGAACTGTAAAAAAATAAAGAAATTAGTACATTTTAAACATTTACAATTGCAGCCATAGAATACATTAGTATATAGTTTTAATAAATAATAATAATTTAGAAAAAACTAGTTTTTTTAAACCTTGTTTTAGGTTTGACTGAGCAGAAGCAGATTTTAAAGTCGTAATATTGTATTTTATATTTAGCATTTGCTCCAACAACCTGGCAATAACTAATTATGATGGAGAATATGATAAATTAATTTTGTTATTATTAACAAAGGGGAAATCAGACTTTGTTTTGTAGACTGATTTATTGTGGATATTGGGTAAGAAAGAAATGTGAAAAGCCTAGAATATATCATGAAGATAGCATAAAGTATAAATTATTGGGGGTTTTGAAAATAAAAATGTATTCCAGTTAAGTTTATTAAATTTTAAAAGACCTTTTAAAAATACGTATGTAAAGAAACCCATAAAATAAAAATATCTTCCTAAAACAGTTTTGAGCAAGGTAAAAGTTCATTAAGCAATAGTAGTTCTTTCATTGGAATTAAATAATTGCTAATGCTTACTACCATAAAACCTGTCATTTCTATTCCAGTTGTGGGTGAAATTCTTAGTTTTATTACATTCAAAACAATAGAGAAAACAGATTAATCTTAAATAGTTTTAAATTCTTAACAAACAGAATTAAATCAAACATCATAGATTGTGCGTAATTGGTGTTTGACTTTGTGAATAATTTTAAATTTGATAAATACTTTCTATTACAATGATTTTCCAGAAATTTTAATATTCGGCCGCCGAATATTCGGTATTCGGCTTCGGCCTATTCGGCCTAGAAGAAGTGGCCGAATACTCGGCTTCGGCTTGGAAGAAATGGCCGAATATTCGGTATTCAGCTATTCGGCCAAATCACTATTCGTTACATCCCTAGTTATTAGTGTGATGTTAAATATGAAACCATTGCTTTGAATGAACCTTCATGATATGCAATAAAATCTTCTTTAGAATGTGCAATGAATTAATTAGATAACGAAGTATGCGCTAACTTTTGCTTTATTAATTCTATTACTCTTTTCCTTTAGATTTTGGCATCTTTTCCAAGATGCCTACTTTTTTTCTCCTTCCAGGTTTATACAGCTTTTCAAACTATCTCCTTCCTTTTTCTACTACGAACTACTTATGGCTTTAAATAGTATAGCTTAAAATAAAAGAATTATTCACTTAAAAATTTCCGTAAGAAAATAGTAATATAATTATTTATTTGATTGTTATTTTACCATATTTAATTACAACAGTCGAATATCCATTAAAAAGATGGTACTCAAACAGCTGGTTGTGAAAAAAATCCTTTATTCTCTGTTTCTTCTAAAGAACGTTTAACTAACCGTAATTTACAAGCGCTACCTAGGTCTCCTAGTCAATAAGAATCGGGCGTCCATGTTGGTTGTGGAACGAATAAGTGTGAAGATTAAGCCGGCCAACCACACTGCGCAATCTTAGCCCTTACCGTCGTACGTTGTTGTTAAAATATGAATAAAGATTTATCAGTTCAAATCTGGATGTGTATATAAAAAGAAGAAAAAAAAAGTGGCTTTAGCAGTGGTTACTAAATAGAAATACATACACATGTAAATCAAAAATTGGAGACATCGGATTCCCGAACTGTTTGCGAATGAGCGAGCCCATAATTTGTGCATCTGAAGCTTGTTTGTATTTTAATTTTTGCAGCAAATAAAACGATTTTCGTCAATGTCCACTAAATTTAGACCAAAAATGACTTTGAATCCAATCATAAACTGAAATCGCAATTTTAATGCAGTTTGCCTGTTGAAAAAGAAGACTTATTGATGAATAAACGGCCGCTTTGAGTGGTGTAGATGGCCAAATGGTTAGAGCGCAAGGTTGGTACACCATACACCCGAGGTTTGATTCTCGCGTGCTTCGTTTACTGTTTCTACGCCTCGAAGATTCTACGCCTCAAAGTGGTTCAAAAACCGTGAAAAAACTTACATTTAGTTTTGAAACCATACTAATAAATGGTTATGAAACCGTAAACTTTTGTATTTACGACTTTTTAACCAAGCTGATTGGAAATGGTTTCGTCCCTGTAAAGATACAAAAATGTTCCAAAACCGTAAATTTAACGGTGAATTAGATGGAAAGACTGCTGTCGGCTGTTTAACCGTAATTTCATGATGAAATTTCTAACAGTGTTCGTCACAAAATTCCCAATTCTCTTATTTTTTAAATATAAGCAAATATTTTCAAATTTTAAAACCTATTATTATATAGACATTCCATCGTGTAACTTAGCTGATGATTAATGACTTCAATTCTTAGTTCATCGCGTGTTACATGCCATTATACGTTATCACGCATCCAAGTCAGCAGCGAACAAAAGCTTGATTTATTAAAAGCTTGATTCGTAACTTGTCAAACTTACAGCTAAAAAACTTTTTAAATACTGAAGATTGCTATACAAGTAAGGAAATTTAACTTTTCGGTATTTAATTAAACTTTTGTGGTATAGAAAATTTGATTTATTTGGTAATTTTCTTAGTACAAACATTTCAGGTTTGGAGAATCCCCAGTTCAATGTAATTTTATGAATGCAGGTTTGATCTCTTTAGGAAGAACTTCCTTTTAAACTGCTTAACAAGTACTCATCCCTAACGCTTTCAATACTACACTGAACAGGAAATGGAATTCATCCTATTTATAATGAAAAACATATATGGTTAGGAATTATATCTCTAAAATTTAGTTTTTGAGGAAAGTAAAAAAAAAATGTATGCTTTCAAAAAATTTATTTTGAAACTAAATTCCTTAATTATTCCACTATTTCTATCGTCAGTTTATTGTTGGCAGTTTGTGTAGTTAGTAATTACTAATTATGTTTTGCTAATCAGATAATTGTAAGCAATATTCGCACCATTACACTGTCTTAAAAGATATGAAAAAGGACGAAAACTTAGGTATTTTTTAGCTGGTAGCGGAAGATAAATAGAGCTGTCTTTTTCTCACTTGATAGCGAAGCATAAATGGCGTTAATTTCTTTTCTCAGTATAATTATTATACCGGCCAACGCGGGATAGTTTTGCTAGTTGATAGATAACTGAAAAAAAATGTCATATTTAAGTAGAAGTTTCATCATTAAACTCGTCAAAGGAAAAGAAGATCCCTTTATTATGATGCATTTGATATGCCCCATAATTTATTCAACATTTTGTTTCTCACACACACACACACATTTACGCTGATAGCAATACATTTAGCTTTAAGTGAAATTGGGCGCAATCTAAATATGTAACGAAATTACAGATGGCGTTGCGTATGCTCAGTTAAAATAGTTAATTTTGGGGATTTCTCTCCAAAAAAAGTGATAAATAGCAATTTAACTTCCTTTTAATTAACAAAAAATCATTGAAGTTAAACTAAATTATATTATAGAAGTACAGATATTTACTAATAAAATGGTCTAGGTTCGCCCTTACGAAACTATTTCTTCTAAAACATTAGTTCAAAATGGTAGAAAGATATGAAATTAGGAATTTGAACTTTCACGGAGTTTATTACGTGACGAAAAGTGACTTCATGTTGATGGCAGAAAAAGCAAACTATGAAGTTCTCTCATTTAATCATTTTTATTTAATTTTGTACCATTTGCGATTTTTAATGGATTTATAAAACTCTTTTTTGCTATTTCGATTTATATTTGAGACATTACTCACCCTTCGAAAGTTCAATTAAATGCAAATCTCGTATGAAAATCCATCAAATTCATGAGCAATACTAGCTAATGCATTCCTCCTCGTATTATCCATTGTATTAAATGTAATCTTCATTTAATTGTCCATTGCTTCGTACAGCAATGTAGCATATCAGATGCCTCGTATTTCACCGGAACTAAGATTTTCGAAGGGATCTAGAATCTCGTTTCTCAATTTATCATAAATCGATTTTTCCAGGATTATTAGTGCTGAAATGCATTATTGAGTTGTACTGCAGTAATCCAAAATAATTGATTTTCCTCCTACATGGCACAAATATGGAGTGATAAACAGTCGACACTTGAGGCAAACTTAATTTAGTAGTGATAAAATAACTGTGCGTGTTATTTTACGTTTTTTGTCTGTGACTTCCCATTATTCTTAGAAAAATTGATTTCCTGTACTATTATGTTATGGGCATTTTCCCCTTTCTTTTTTTTTTCTTTTTTTGTAGAAACAAACCTTTTTTTTCTCAAACACAATACTCCACATCATCAGCTTTAAATATTCTTAGTTTTCATACCATTAGTACCATACGAATTCCAAGCACGTCCCTGGTTTTAAAATATATATATATACATAACGGGGGCTACTACTCTTAGCAAAACCTATTCATAAAAATGAACTTTTCTTTCGTCATAGTTTTCATTTTAAATAGAAGAGAGGACTTTAAGTATAAACTTTATATATTTATTAGGTGCTAGTCATTGAAGTGGACTTGGAAAAATGATGTTTAAAAGTAGTATCGATGTTGTTTACAGAATGAATTTATTTTTTGCTTTTTAGTGCAAATGTTAATTTGAAGTCAGTTCTATTTTTCCCCCAAAAAACAATTTTATTTCTTTCGTTCTCCGCGTACTTTGAATAAAAATATAGGCGTGATAAGACCGTTTGATGTCATTTTACAATTAGTTGTTATACGATATGAAAAGGCCTACAAAAACAATTGTCCATATTGTCAATTCACTAGCGTTCGGAAAAAAGCACATAAGTCAAAAATTGGAATTTTTTGTTTTTTTTTTATGCATAAGTATCTACTGAGTGATATCTTCCTTTGAGAAAAACTATATAGTTTTTCTCAAAGGAGGATATCATTGAACAGATACTTATGCATAAAAAAATGTCAATTTTTGACTTATGTGCTTTTTCTCAAATGCTAGCGAATTTTAATATTAGATGAATACAAAAAATATGCATTGCATTCATTTTCTTTACTGCGTTGTAAATAAAATTTGTTGAACGGATGTTTATCAGACTAATCTGAAACATATTGGGGAAAAATCTTTCTTTGAGTTAAATTTTCCCTTTTATTGGGAAAGATTGCTGTCAAATTGTACTTCGTTTTCCAATGAACATGAATAAGTTAAAAACGCTTTTCTCTATTAGTTGTGAATAAAAATAATTTTAATCCCGTTTTCTGATGGCATTTTTAAACATCGCTGTAAAATTTTCTACCTTTACCTCTCATTGGTATTGTGGAAGGCAGGCCCACACAGCGAGAGTATTAGCAAATGCATTAAACTTTTAATGCAGAAAGGCTTTATCCTGGTAATGTCTTTTTCCTGGACTAAAAGCAAAGAACAATAACATCAACCTATATATATATATATATATATATATATATATATTATTCATTTATTGCATTTTGAATTTCCCCTCGTACGAGTTCTTTTGCAGTTAATTCGATAATACAGTTAAATTTAAAATTTTAATAATCAAATGGATAGAATATCACTTTTTAAATACACTTAATTACTTGAAATAATTAAGCCTTTTACTATACTTATATTTTTAGGAAATCAATATGCATACATTTATTGTCATTACCTCATGGAAACAAAGTAAATAAATTATTATTCTTTTGATTTTTCTTATATGCCTTCTGTTTAAGAGTTAAAAGCAATACCCTTTTTCCCAAAAAAAATTTCAAGTTATAAATCTTGTTCAAGTTCGATTACTCATGAAGATAAAGCTAAACATTTCCCAAAATTGTAACAAAATTAAACAGAAGAGTGCTTTCGTAAACAAAACAGAGAGAGGTAAAATTAAACTGTTGTGCGAGCTAATATTTATGGTTTTAATTTTATTTTCTTTAGTTCATAAACTTTGACTTGGGCTTTCTAGATGGCGCAGTTAAGTTGTATACATAAGATTGTGAAATTAAACATATTTTTGGCTCAAGAGGGGGGGGGGGGGGGATCTTGTTTGGTTTGGTGTTATGTTCTTTGTACCTTGGGAAATTATTCTCAGTTCGAGTTTATTATTTAAAGCACTTCTATTAAACAGCGTACAACTACATTCCATTGCGCCGTAATGCCTCCGTTACCATCCAACTGATGTTTTCAAAGATCAATCCCCAAAAGGTTCTTACTATGAATTACATCCCAATTCCAATTTCCATTTCAGGATAAAAGCATAAACTTTGTGATATTCTATCTAAATTGTTTTAATGTCTGTTGTTCTGAAATCATAACACCAAAACTTCATTAAAAAAGATGTGGTCCAAATCGTTTGTTTCTCCGGACTGGTTGTAATTCTCTGCAGTAATGGATTTCTTTTCAAAGGACTAACCCATTGACTAGATAAAACAAATGAAACTTTTATTACCCAAACGCTTCATTTGCTTCAAGATAATTTATAGAATGGCTGAAAGATTTGTATCTCATAAAAACTGTAGAAAGATCCCTAGATATTAGATCTTATCTTATCAAAGCATTTTTTTAAGGAAATATTTGATATGTTCTATACTAATGTCATTATGTTTCCATTTTTTAAATTGTATACGTAGTCGTAAAATTACAAAAAGAAAAGTTGAGTATTAAAATTACTGTACATTTATAAATCTTCGCCTATTAATAAAACGATAGTTCACAACTGATTAACAACACACTAGTTGAAAAGAACACAGGGGGAGATCGAAATCCTCTCAACTTCTGTTGACTTCAAAATTATGTTTAAAACTAGCATTGATTTGATTTAAATAATGAACTTATTTTTCAACTTATAGCCCAATATACAATTATATCAATGGTAGTTTTCCCTTTCACTTACGTAGTGTACGATTACAACACCTTTGAAGCGTGTAACAAGTTTGAAATGTCAACATTTTTTTTAATGATACTAAACATTCAAGCATCGTGACATGTTCAAAATCTCTAACGTCTCCAGTGTTGTTTACTGTTTATAAGCGCACATGCATGAAGTTCCCACAAGATATTCTACGAATACCTCTGTAGTGTTTATTACGAATCAGACCTCATCACCTGCCTATTTACTAAATTCCAGTGGTTTCCAGACATTTTTCCTGCTATGGTACAATAATAGAAAATGGCAAAACGTTTTGTTTTATGAACAATTTTAGCGTTATTAATGAGTTTCACAAACCCCAGATATATTTGTTTTTGAAGAAACGGAATTCCTTTGAAGAAATTGTAATGACGGTTAAAAATTGGAAGTTCATGTTAAAAATTTTAAGTGTAACAATTACATTAGTTGAAATCAATTTCATACACTACTTAAACAGCTAAAGCATGTTTCGTATCTTAAACGTAAAAAAAACAACATCTTAATTAAAAATCTTTTAAAATAAAACTTGCAAAATTAGATCAGAAATAATTGTTCCTTGAAGAAGTATAAGATAGGAGAAAAGGGAAAAAATAAGAAGGCTATGCCAATGTGGGAGCTGTAAAAATACACTTTAGATTTTGGTGGAATAAAAGTTAGATCCAATTTCCATCAGTTTCCCTTGGAGACTAAAGTTCACCACCGGAACTTCGAAAACTCGATTTTTTTCACTGCAGTCTCTTCCGGGATGAAACTCGATTTCGGCTCTGCGTTCTTCATTTGCATCAGAAGCGAGTTTTATCCTTTTACGAGCCATTTAGTGGAAAGCAGTATTTACTCTAATGGAAGCAACACATTATTTTTAGGCTAAGACAAATAATGGTAATATTGAGCTCTAAACAAAGAAATACTACCCTTTATTTTTTTACTAAACTGATAACTTGATTAATTGACACTTAATATCAGTTTTTCTTTAAAAAATTCTAAAAATATGGAAAGCATTAATAAACTCTACGACTTCTTTTTTTTTCAATCTTTGAATTTATAACATGGAAATATGAATACATAAATAAAAATAAATACATCGAGAAAATATGGTTTTATACACTGAATAATAATGTGTCTAAAGAAAAGAAATAAACTTTTAATGCATATTTTGTTCGGTAACAAATTTTCATTCTTATCCACGTGACACTCTTTCAGAAATTTGTCTCTGATAAATAGCATGCACAAACTTTCTAAACATATTACTAATTGTAAAGCTCACTTATAAAATTTTTTAGACACACATAAAAATCGCTTCTTTTTTAAATTAGAAAATTATTTCTGACTAGGCTGAAGAATACAGAAGGCAATTCATCTGGGAACATTTAGAAGCTAAATGAAAAAAAAATTAAGCTGCCTCGTCCGTCTCCAAACTAACTTCGATACACTCCCTCAATTGATCTAAAAAGGCCTCATTTTCGGAGTGTAATTTTTCTTCAATAGCATTAAAGTCCTCTTGTTTCTTTCTCTCCCGTTCTGCCAGTTCTATCCTTGTTTTTTGCAATTTTGGCTCATGCTCCCAAATCGCATCTTCCAGCTCGGCTGCTTTCGTTCTCAGTCGGACAACTTCCGAAATCAACTGAGAGCAATCCGCCTTGGCCGACAGGCTTTTCTTAAGGCCATAAGCCACGCTACTCTCGTAACAGAACATAATAGTCTTCAGTGAAAGCTCAGATTCCATCCGAACCATTCTCAGAAGTCGGCCCCGTTCAGGGCATGCGATCAGTTCTTGTCGCGTGAGTTCGTCGAAACACTGATCGTAGAGTCGACGTCGGACTGGACAGAGGCCGATCTCACGGGCATTATTTTGCAGCAATTCTTCATCCAATCTCTCTTGCAGCCGAAGCAAATCACTTGTGGAGGTAGAAGCTCTAGAGACCTTTTGATAAAACATTTTCTCATCTTCTTCAGCTAAAGCAAATAAAAATACAGTCTGTCAGTAAGATAATAAGCAAAAGGAAATTTGTCTACAATTTATCTACATAATTTACTAAAAATTCTTTGTGATTCAAGGGTGTATTTACAATATCGCAAATGATGCAACTGCGACAGTTCTCCGCGGCATTAAATGGGATTACAAAACGAAATAAAACAAATTGTTTCTCGAAATTCAATTCATTTGTAAGCAGTAATCTTAAAAAGAATGTATTAGCTTTTACAGGCTGTGCAGGCCCCTTCATTACAATTTACTTCTGCTCAGTGTCTAATAACTGTGCAAACCAAGCTATCGCGACCCTAAGTCCCTGTAATTTATTTATTTATTTATTTTTTTTTTTTTTTTGATTATACATCGAAGTGACTTTGAGCGAGTTCCACATAACGTGATTGCATTAATTGAATTATATTAAAAATTTAATACTTTATGCTTTATTATACTTTTGCACATGTTGCAAAAACATGTGAGAGTGAGCTTATGAGTAAAAAGACATTCAAAGCTCACATCTTTTGCATTGAAAAGGGTGTTCTTTGATACCACAAAACACGTGAATGCAATATTCTCTATTTTGAGCCCTAAACGCTATTCTTTCATTTTATATTTTGCACAAGACTTATTCTTTTTACTTACCGTAATTTAAGGTTTTCTCATTCTTGCTGGAATAACACACGGAAAAAAAATATGTTACTTTTCCATTAACTCGACCCCTGTTAAAAACAAGCATGAAGACTGCAAGAGCTCCAAACTTGCAATCAAATCAAGAATTGGTCGCTAACGAAAAGAATATGGATTACGATTTTTCTGTCAATAAATAGCTCACCCGATGGTTCTAAGAAGTTCTAAGAAGTATCTAAATATTCTTCCGAGTTCTACGAAAATTTATTTCTGAATTAATTTGGTGAAGCAAATATACTTACTGGAACAGTTTGCCAAATTTGGCAACAAACGAACTTCGATAACTTACACATAGTATAAGTATTCGAACTGTTTTCTGTAAGTTGGATATTTACAGTTACAAAGCACACTTGTTGAACCGTTTTTTCTTCGAATTGTCGTCAATAAGAACGTTGGAGGCATTGGCTTATGGATGATAAAAGGCTCTAAATGCAATCAAACTGCTATTAATAGACTGATATTGAAAACTAAGCTTCACTTGCTTGTTGTAACAGTTGATAGGTTAATTTGGCGTTGTTTGAACGTGCTGGTGAGCTTGGCTTCGGTCTCTATAACCGATAAGTCTGTTTCATAAGGCTTTAGGGTAATGAAGCAAGAATCATGAAGCAAAGACGCATAAAAAATTGAGCCACATATTTGTCATGTATGCTTTGTGAGAGAATTTCTAAGGACATTATTTTTTATTTATTTATTTTTATTTTTAGCTAATATTTTCCAAAATTGCCGTAGTTTCTAGATAAGACCATTGTTGTCCAAAATTTGGAGACAGAGCCCAAATATTACAGAAATGTTCCCTGATTTTTGGATATAACGGTCTACTCGAATATGCTGTCAAAAGTTAATTGGCGCATTTTGGTACACATGCTTTGAAGAAACTTTTAAAAAATGTTTTGATGGTGCATAATACGGCACCGAAGGGTAATTTATCGGTTAAAGGGCCGATATTGGCGACAGTATTCCGATTTGCAGTCAACGTGATTCGTGTTTTTTTTTTTAGTGTAACAAATAAACGACATTTATTTAAATTCCGTAAATTGTTTTGTTAACATTTAATTTCGCGATAAAAATCTCGCTTTAACCGAAAAGTACCTGACAAAGGACACAGTAAAACTGACTTCTGTAATTTTAATAAACATAAGTTTAAAAACATAAAAACATACACTTCAGCCATTGTTCACTAAAAAAATTTCATTATTTTTCGCGGAACTTGGGTATAACCTTAGTCAACCAGTGCTTGGCGATTTTTTACGTTGTCCCCAAATGAAAAAAAGCGGAAACGATTGCTGAGACGTATTCTGTTTTTATTATTACTCTACAACAGAGACTGATTCGGTGTTCCATTTTTGGGGCTATCTTGGACTGTAAGCTACGTCAAACCTTTTTTTCCCGCTTTCAAAACATACGTATAATTGATATTGTACACTTTAAAAAAATTCCATACGTTCATTATTAACCTTACATTACCTCCCAGTAGGTGCATAAAAACTGGGCATGCATTACTAAAACTATATATAATAGTATTAATAATTATAACAGGAATCATAAGAATTCTGTACCAGAGAGTCATTCATAAGCCAATTTTTTGATTTTTTGCGATTTTACAAAACATTTAAAATTACTTTACACTTCAATACACTTAATAGGCAGACAAAGTATCGACGAGAAAGCCACTAAACTACATGAAGGTTTCGAACTTTTAAAGCACCCATCGGACATTCTTTATTCTAAGGTTCGCACGGAAAATGTGGTCTTATAGTACTGAAAATGTTTATTTTTCAACTTCATCGCAAAAACTCGATAAATGAACTTGAGATACTATGGTTCTCAAGTACAGAGTTTGTGCCCATAATTTAATAAGCTAAAATAGGATACCTAGTCTTGGAGGCATGAATATATCAAGAATATCCATATCTTTACTTGAAGATTCAAGTAGGTCTTCCATATTCATCCATATCATTTGCTCCGCCTTTTTCTGATTCTTTTCTATCTCTGCTTTTTTTGAATGATGGAGGATTAATTGGGGATTTTCGTACTGAATTAATGAAGTTGGAAACATTTTTAGAAAATGTTGTGTATCGGTTTGAATCCAGTTATTATCAAAACGGAGAAATGCTTCAATAATCTATTTCGCTACGCAGCTTGGAAAGACGACTACTTCCTTTATTGAATCAGGGCTTCACTCGATAGTACAGTCATAGTTAACAAAAATCCTATATATTGAATGGAAAGTGTACAGTTTCTTGTACTAGACGCTTGGAACCCTTCTAACGATTCTTTACCATGGTAACGTATCAACGTAATCTTGACGACGAGAGTTTTAGAATGTTGTTGTTTACATTTACCCCATTAACTTCAATTGCGTTTTAAGTATCATGGATTGTGAAAATTGCTGGTATTATGGATTATCAACCAGTTTCTTATCAAGCTAAGGAAATCTTATAGATTTAAAACTTGCAAAAAGTGTTAGTTGTGTTGCAAAAGTGTATTGTGCATCATTTTACTGGTAATTGTATTTTTTTTCCCAAAAAATAGTTTATTTCCTTGTGATTAAAACACTCAATTTTGCACTATCGCTAAAGTTGGTGATAAAAATTTCTTTAGTAGTTGCTGGTAAAAATTTTGAATTTTTTATTCATTAATAAAATAAGGAGCATTATACTTATTTCATTATTAAAATAAGGAGCATTATACTTATTTATTAATAGAATTCAATACATTTAAGCCATTATTTACACTGTTTAGGATTTTAATTTTCAAAAGAATTCTATCTTTAAAAATATTGGAAAATTGACAAATGGAATTCCATATGATGCACGTACCCTTTTCATAGAATAGTTTTCTATAAGAATTTTACACAGAATATCAAAAGTGTTTTTCTTTTTAAATTATCTGAAAAAATTCTCAATGCCCGATTTTTCAAAGGTATGTTGATTAGAATCTTTAGTTTGTACTACGTTAATTTAATTTTGTTCGTTGTAATGTGTAGAAATGTTTTGCAAAAATTTTAGTAAATAAGATGAATCTTATATTATTGTTAGGAACTATGGAAATATAGTCTTTTACGCTAAGTCTTCTATTTTATTAGTCATTTTCTCATTATTACCTATTGTTTTAAAATTGAAGTCGTCGTCAAATGACATAGTTATTTACGCAAAGTACCACGCATATAACCTATAACACGTTCAAGAATAGATGGTAGATGCCAAGAGCGCCAACACTAATTATATGTCCTCAAATGAAGCTGTAAACGCTCCCCCATCAGCACATCGAGGAAATAGCTCGCTTTCCATCATTTTTAGTGATTTGACACTCAGTATACATCGATTGAGCGATTGAGGCCATGATTGAATTAAACAAAAATATTTGTGTTGTCAATCAATTTAAGAACTTTACGATAGTTACACTACGTAATGTAATGTTAGAATATTTATGTTTAAAAATCACAAAACCCATTGTTTGCTGCTCGGGAATACCTACTGACAATCAGGAACGTGTAGGCGAATTTCTTTTACACCAAAAGAGGCGCCAAGAAGTAGCTGTTAACTAAAATATTGCTAAAACCGTATGTTATCATCTAACCAATAAAATTAGCTACTCTTAAATTTTTCGGCTGCTTTTCATTAATTCGCTTTCGTTTAACCTTGGTTACTGTTCGTTTTTTTTTCTGTAGCCCTAAATGACCAGCGCCAATATTTGGCTCGAATCCAAGGTTTTACCCAATTCTACTTTATAGCCTGTTAATGATTTGTAAAAATGCATTGCTGTTACTCAGATGTTCGACTGGAAAAATCTGCAGCTCTATCAATGAAAAAAATTTGAAAAGTTGGCCATGTTTAGTGAGAAACTTAGATAGCTCACACATAGCGATAAGAGTCCGTATTTAAAGGATTTTAAAGCTATACTAGAGAAGCTTTAGCTTCTGGACGTGCTTGGGGTTCACATAGACCACTTTGTGCCCATAGTGCCCTTAAATTATTACTAGTGCACATAGTATCACTTCATCCACTTAACACAATACAGTGATAACTAAATGGCCCCTCTGCCCTTTGCTCTGACAAACTGTAAATACTCTGATTATAATAACGTGGCACTTTCGTGTCGTGCAGCCATAAAAGCACACACACACAGACACACAGATAGAAATTATTTAGCATTTTTTAGGATTAGAAGTGTGTTTGTGTGTAATATGTACACATTGATTGCATTATAAATGCATTAATACATTATCTAAGTTCAAAGCGACAACAGTTTTAATTTCAGCATTAATTTTAGTTAGCATTCCTAAATTAAAAAAGGAGTCTGTATAACGCTCAATAACACTTAAGAGCGTTTCATTTTTCAGAAAATTGGAATCCAAATTACGTTGTGGGACAGTTGATTATAGTAATGTTTGTGTAAAGAAACATCATAAGTTTAAGAAAAAACACTTTTGTGCAAAAAAAAAAACCCCTAACTTTATGTTTCTTTTCGAAGGAAAATTTTGCATTTCCACTTATTGAATACGTTTGGAATACATATTCAAGTCTAAAAATCTTAAATATTAAAGATAAAATATATATAATGTCTAAATTTCTTGAATTTAGTTTATTTTATCAAGGTCAACTTATGAGACAGCAGAAGTCATTTTGAAGATATTTTCGCATAAAAGTTTTGATATTCTTTCGCCCTCAGGAAATATTTAATTGTATAAGCCAACAGTTATGCTCTAATTGCATCATTAAAAGCAAAGAATTCAACTAGCAGCAAGATGGATTTTCTCTCGTTATTTCCGAGTCAAACGGGGCGCATGAAAATAATGCAAGGGCGCCAACGCGACGCCCCACTTAAGGGCTGCAAACACAATGCCATTATTCAAGCTCATTGATTCTACGTCAAAGTAAGGGTCGAGGCTGATGGATTTCTCGCTCATACATAGCTCGATGTACTATTGCTCTTCATTTCTGTGTCCCATATTCTCACAGTGCCTCCCAAATCTTTCTACTCATGACTGATTTTTAAAATCTAATTTCTATCACCCTTTTTTATGCTTCAAATAAGTAACTTTGTAAAGCGAGAGAGAGAGGGAACTGCTATGATCTTCGGAAACAAATTCATGAAATGCATTTCAGAAGTGTCAGGAGCGATAACAATGGTAATTTCCGTCTCTTTAAGATCTTGAAATTAATAACAATGGGTAATAATGGAGATTTTTCTAACCTGCTCCGATGTTTCTAACCTACCTCAAATGTCTGTACGGCAATCACCCTAATCATAGCGGTAAATTACGCCTATTCATTTACATGTGATCCAACTAATGATAATTGCAAAAAATTAACAAGACACTGATTAATTCCATATGTCTTTTGTCATGTCCAGGGTTGCCAAAACTGCAAATATGGGACATCAGGAGCACGCCATAAACCCAAGAGGCATCGGATATTCAGCATTCTAGCAAGTTTTAAATGTAAGGAATCCGATCCGGCCACTGCACGAAAGATCTGGACAGCCGGCGTGCCAAATTTGATGCGTAAATTCAATTCATTAGCGTGTTTTAAAAATATATGTAAATTAAAAACTTACTACTGATTTTGACGCTGTGAGATGTTTAAAAATATGTATAGAATTTACATGTTTCTAATGGATATTCAGTACAGACCCGTAATAAAAGGGTGAAGGGATATCCGATATCCGGCAAAATCAATATCCTGCCGAGAATACGGGAGTTTTGTAGTCCCGTAGTTCGAACTGGGTCCCGTATCGAATTACGAAGTCATCTGGGACGTGGTACAAATAAATATTGCACAAAATTTGCAAAAATATCAGACACGAGTTTCGATGTTACAAGGAACGCCAATTTTCAATACAAAAGAGTGAGCTTCTAGATGAAAAACATAAAACAGAAGGATAAAACTTTTATTTATTTATTTTTTTTTTCAATAAACATTGGTTTAAAATGGGTTTTTGGCATCAGACATCTTGATGCATACTTTTAAAATAATGAAAGAATTTTAACCTTCTGAATTATATGTAAAACTATACCGTTTCAGCCGTAACAAAAATTGGACATGGCTCCTATAGCAAGTTTTTACACAATTATTTAAAAATTTTATTTTTTTAAATTAAAATTCGCCCAATATGTTTTAAAGTAGTTATAAAGATGCATAAAGCATGCCGAAATTTATTAAATTATTTTAATATTTGGAATGAATGCAAATGGTTTTTAAATAGTTAAGTAGTCTTTAAAAGTTAAAGATGATTTCATTTGCGTTGATTTTGGATCCAGAAAATTAACGAAGTTTGCAATGGAATTTTTAGAAGACTCTCCTTGTAACTTCGAAATTTCATATCAAATGTTTAGCTTAAAATGGTACTTCCTTTTCCACCTTACAGTCACAATACAATGTACATTTGCTTTTAAAACAAACTTATCCATGCTATATGTAGAAGTTAGTAAAAATATTTTACAAATAGAAATAGAGAGTGAAGCAATTATTTCCAAACTTTGAGGTTTTTCAAATATATTTATAGTAACATGACTGAGGTTAAATAATCTAGAAAACGAATATTAAGTATCCTATTGATAGTTTTATCTTTTTAATTTTCGTTGTTACACACATTAAAATTTTGTTCAGCTTTTTGCTGGAAATACTTCTGAGCCTCCTACCCTTCAAATATTAAAATACTTTTAATCCAGTTTGGCTGAAATTAAATTCCCATCTTTTATCAGACTCATTTTCCAAGTAGACTCATTTTCCAATGTTGGCATCTACAAATTAAATGTAGTGGTATTGCTAGTGATCATGAGCTTCTTGGCAAGTTGTTTTGAACACAGAATTTACATTGAGAATGGACGTGTCTCTTTGGTATTTTTTATTATTTTCAATGTTACTTTTAATACCCTTATTGACATACCTAAAACTGATGCCAAAATTATTGAAATATATCTTTTTCATTTGCCTGTTTATAAATACACTTGAGGAATAAGTTCTTTTAACATTAGTGTTCTTTTATTCAGTTTATGGAGAAATTAATAAATTATTACCCATACTATTACATCACATCCGCAACGAACATTAAAATGTATCGATTTAATACACAAAGCTCAAAATAATTATGCCTTATTAATTGTTTTTTTTTTTTTTTTCATTTTCAAGTGAAAATCAAAAATTTCTTATATAAAAGGCATAATTTTTAACAAATCACAGGAAAAAATATATTTATTAGAAACTTCCACAAATTAGCATTGCCTTCCCAAATGTGAAGCAAAGACAAATTGACAACATAATGAAATACACTTGTGACTGTCTTCTGTGTCTCATTAGATCCACCATTAAGAGTGTAGACAGTGCAGATAATATTTGTACTTGATCGACAAAACTTTCCCGACATTACGGCGCCCAAGCATCAAAGCAACGTTTCGTAAGGAGGTTATTTCTTTATGTTAGCAAAGGGCACTCATTTTTTGCTCTTTTGGAAGATTTTAAATGAAAGTGAAAAATTGTCCCGTCGTTTGGTCTTTTGGAACAATTCCAGCGAATTCTTGCTATTGAATGAATTATAAGAACTTCTTTTCCTAATTTTATCATTGTATTTTTCAAACTCAAGTACATATTGATAAAACTTCGAGAATGGTATTTTTCTTATTTCATGTAGTATATTATTAATTAAATACATCTAGGTATCTAATTAGATTTTTAATTATCATGTATAGAAACTTGTTTTTACCTGATTTGACAAAACTAATTACGTCAAATTATATCACAATAGAAAGAAATTCTAAAAATACCTTTTAAAAGAATAGACCTACCTTTTATTTTTATTTGTTAATTTTATTGCTGTTACAAAAAATTTTAAAATATAAAGAAGTAAGCTAATACAAACGTTTTTTCTTTTTTTTTTAACAAGTTAAAAACTGATTTGTTCCAAAACCAAATTTTAAACAATTTTGCCAAATTCTAAACAAATATCAGGATTTAAAAATTGCATTTGCGTGAAAGCATTTGTATGCCCCTAACCTGATGCAATAGGGCAGAACATTAGATGTGGGTTCATCAAAACATGCACTGAACAGCTGATCAATAGAGGCTTGTTCTATTCTCGATTGAGTCCTATTTTAACCTCCCCTAACCCTTGTTAACCCTATTTTAACAAGTACTTGCTCCTCTGTAGAAGACTCCATTTCATGGATATTTAATAAAAGTTAATGTATTCGTTTTTCTTTCCAAATTAAATGTCAGATAGCAGGAGTCATTGGATTTGAAGAGTACAAAAAAAATTGTTTTACAGTTAATTCTTAGGCTATATATAAGCTTTGTTTTTGTTGTTTTGTCTGCTTCATTTGGATGTTTTGCATCTAGAAGCTCCCTGTCGCATTGAAAAGGGGATTCCAAGCAATCCCGAAACATATGTCTGCGCTTTAATGCTCATTTGTGCTTTAAATTATCGTGAAATTATATTTCTATAACATCATAATTATTGAAAACACACCTTAAAAATGAATGCATAAATATATTTTACAAACTTTGAAAAATAATAAGAAGTTTTAGTAAAATTTAGCATTTTTTAAAAAATGCTCCAATTTTTACAAAAATGCATCTACTTGAATATTTTTGTATGATTTGCATTTCTTATGCACTAGAACAGGGAATGACCTACAATCTTAGCTTTATTTACTTTCAGTAAAAAGTTATGATGCTTCGAAATTGAATTTTCGAGATTTTAACTACCTTTAAAGCTACATATGAGTACAAAACCAGTAAAATTTATGCAAATCAGAAGATTTATAGGTCATTCCCTAGTAAATACTATAAAAAACATTTCTGCTGAATTTCATTGAAATATGTTATGAACTTTTTAAGAAATCATCTTTGAAGCATCAGTTTTCATCGAAAACAGTTCTGAGAAAAACAAGTTAGAAGTGGGAAGAAACTGTATTTTTATAGTTTAGAATACTATAGCTTTACTTTGAAATGAAGTAGAGACAAAACAAAACCTTTTCGAAATCTTAAAATGTTATATTTTACTACGCCGAAGTTTTTTAAAAAGTGATTTTTTGACGGAAAATGAAGTTTTAAACGTAAGCGGATACCTAAATCCATCTAACCTGTTTGGGATTCATTACTGAGACGAATTACTATCATCTATCTTCTTCCTAAGACCCTTACCACACTTAACAGCTTTAAAAGAGCATACGAGTAATTCACACTACGTACTATACATTGCTGAATGTACTCTGGATTGCTTCTGGGGGGTGGGGGGTGATATTCTATACTGAAAGGTACTTCGTCTATAAAAAAACTGACACACACTATTTTAACTTCATACTTGTAATACTTTCTAAAACATCATCATTTTCTGAGTTTTATTTCCACTTTTTTTATACTTTAGTGTATGTTATATCTGTACCTCAGTTTCATCAAGTTCTATATGTATAATTTAGAGTTCTTGTTATTTTCATGATTTTTATCTTAATTTGTAAAAACTAGTATATATATGTATATATAAATGTTGGATTAAAATTTCAAAGAAAAAAGAGACTATTGAGGCTTTGGTCGATCATGATTATAGAGAGAAAGAAAGAAAAACAAGAATAGAGTATAGAATGTTTGACTATGTTTTTGAATTTCAAACTATTTCCGCTGATGCGTGAACATGGAAAAGAAAAAAAGTGAGTATCTTGATAGCTTAATCGATATTTTCCACCGCACAATAAAACACGCGAAGGAACAGTTCGCTTCCAGATGCTATTCCCTGACCTAAAAACTGGAAGTTTTATACGTTGCCCCGATGCATTTGTCTGCTGTTTGTTCTTTCGAGACAATAATGGATCAGAAGTTAAATCGAGCGTGTAAAAGGGTAGTACGTCACATAGCGGGTAATTGTTTTTCTTTTTGAAAGCAAACACGAGATTAAATAATTATTTCATTAGCGTATAAATTATTCTAATGCTAAAAGTTTTACCATTATCAGCATTTTATTTCAAATCAACACAAAGAAATGGTTAAAAAGCTAGTTTTTATTAAAATTGAACTTAGCAAACTAGTAAATGCAAAATATCTCTTAAGTGCATGAATGTAACTTCATTTTGTTTATCTAGGGGCCGTTCATAAATGACGTCACGCTTTTTTCCCATGTATTTGACCCCCTCCCCCCCTTTGTCACGCGTCACGCTATGTTGCATAATGAAGGATGTCACACTTCTTGTTACCCCCTCCCCTCCCCTTGTCACACTTTGTCACAATTTCACGGGGGAGGGGGTCCCCCCCTCGAAGCGTGACATCATTTATGAATGATCCCCTATTGATTTTTACGAAACACTAAAAAATTAAAATAAGCTGACACAAAACAAGCATTTGTATTCTACTCTTGAATCAGTCTAAGAAATTCTAGAGGAATATACTTGAATAATCGCAGCGGACTTACTGCAAGTTAAATAATATAATGTTTTAGACACTTGTCAAAAAAAAAAAGGCTTTTGCCAATAATATTATAAGCAACCGAGGTTGGATCAAGAAATGGGTTGTATATTTCTAAATAATACTAGCAAAATTGGTTAAAAAATACTAGCAAGACTGGTTAAAAAATTGTTATCGAGTACAATGTTTATTGATTTACGATGTTTAGTTTACATAATAGAAACTGAGGAGTTGGCACCTCATTTAAAGTTTATTTCGAGATTTAAAATACTTTTAGAATCAGTGATCTTCAAAATTTAATTTAGAAAAGTAAACACTCGCTGTGATGAGATTTTATTTTGCCTGATATATTGACTTAAGTATATAAGACATTTAAATACTAAGTGATTAATTATACAATAATTTTCCAATTTTCTTATAGTTTTTCATCTCCCCCCCCCCCTTAACGCGTCTCATTTATAAGGAACCAAATTAACATTTCATTAAAAATGGAATAATTATTCACTACTCTGTTAGTAAGCCTATGTCAAAGTTATGCATCATTCGTTTTCATGCATCTACGCTTCACCACAATTTTGGCATTTTATTTACCCTGAGTTGAAATTGACTTTATCTATCTGCATAAAAAAAAACCTTTTTAAGAAATAAGATCATTTTTCTGAAAATATTAGCGCTTAGAGCATTTGATGTTTTATTTCATATCAAATAAAACATAAAACATTGATTTGTCAAATAATCAACCTATTAATTAATCTACTTTTGGCTATTAAAAGTTTTTATACTGTGCTAAGCTTTGCATGTGGTGTTATTCGCTATGTCTGTATGTTATATTTTTAAACAAAACTTTAGTGCACTGTATTTAAATTACCCCCCCCCCCCCTCTCTCTCTTTCTCTCTCTCTCTCTCTCTCTCGCTTCCTCACTTTGTCTGTACGTAAAGTATGTACGTATTTTTTGGTTTTTCTACAATATCAATGAGATAATCCCGCAAACAAATAAATAGTCTCCAGGCTTTTCATGCAACAAATTATTTTTAAATTCATTGCTCTACTTATTAGTACTCCAAATGTAATGAACCATAAGGCAGAAACTTGATGTTTTTTCATTTTGATCGCGCTTTTTTAAACAGATTTTTGAATCGTGAAAATCTAAACGAAAACTATAACTGAACTATTTTGAAGCAACGAATTTATGAACATTTGCTCACTCAAAATGAATTTATCAGACTATAGTAAATTAAGCAGTTGACACTATTGTAGAAGTGGGAAAAACAGGTACAGAGCACAACAAGGAAGTTGAGATATTGAGAATGGTAAGTGAGAAATGGGGGCAAAGACACGGGGAATACAGCATAGTAGTGCTCAGAGTGCAACAGGAAAGTGTTTCATAACAAGACGGGAAGGCAATATTTGCCATGAGGGAAACAAAGCCAGTATTAAATAAATATATATCATCGCTTTTCAGCCTTTTTATGATCTGTTTAAGATAGGGTTATTCCAATGTTAGAATAGGAAAGTTATACGTAGAGTAGAAAAAAATCTAAAGATTTTGTTAAAACTTCACACTTAAAATAAACCATCAGTACAGCTAGGACAAATTTAAGCCGGCAGGGGGCGTAGTGGTAAAGCACTGGCCTCGTACGCCCAAGTTCGCAGGATCAAACCTGAGCCATGTCGGTGGATTTTCAAGATGCAGAAAATCGACAGCGTCCATGTCGTATGATTATGCGGCATATTAAAGATCCTTTGAATATTTGTTTGTCTTGGATACTCTGGGCTAAATGAAATTCCTAGTGCAGTTTTGCATCAATTAGAGCTCAGGTGCCGCCATCTAGGGGGTAACTGAGCGTCAAATTTCTCAAGTGGTAATGGCATCCGCCGATAGTGGTGCTACTTGAAAGAATGGATGCCGGTTTCCGGGGAACGCACTAGTTCTGTAAAGGTTAGTAACCATACGCAGCCCCATTGGAAAGAAGAACAAATCTAAAAATAGAATACACATTTAAAGCACACTTTAAAAAAAGCACCAATTCAGTAGAAACAAATATAAACATTTTGCTATTAAATTAATAATGAACACCAATGCAGATAATAAACTAGCATGAGATTACGCATCTTCTACCAAATTCCAAAAAGATTCTTGAAAATCAACCCTTTAGATTGGAAAGTTAGTCTGAACACGTAAACTTTACTGTGAAAATAGTTGTGTAGTTGATTGGTCAATTTCTTCCTAATTACTTGCTTTCCGCCTTGGGTATCGTATTGCTTGACCTCTTAAGGAGAAAAGTAACTTGGTACTTTTAAAACGGTGTCGCTTTTCGTGTAATTATCTAAAATCTTTTGACGATAAAATCCATCACTGCTCTCAAAGAAAGGTGTTTTACTTTTGTGATTAATCATTTCATAAAAATATTATACATTGACCAAACAGCGAAAAATAGTGCCACCTCCTTCAAAATTTACAATGAACACCGTAACTAAACTGCAAGTTGCAAAAAATAATTGAACGTGATTAAAGCCCAAGTGAACATTAAAATGCAGACATATGTTTCGGGATTGCTTGGAATCCCTTTTTCAATGAAATGGCGGAGCTTCTAGATGACAAAACATTCAATGCTCATTTGTACTCTCACGTGCAATTATTTTTTAGTTGTCTTGTGCACCAAGTTCCTTTATTATTTTAACTGCAAATGTATAACCTTGCTGTAGCGGCAATTAGTCGAAAATCTACGTGCTAAATGCATAATGTCAACATAATTAAAATTCATTACAAAAAGTTTAATTACTTTTATTTGTGTTTTTATTAATGTTATCCAGCCGATAACTAGCTGTTGCCAACCCATAGGGACGCAGTTCACATGTATTTCCAACTGCTAATCATAAAATAAAATCTTAGAAAGGATTTCACTAATATTATTGCATTTGTACCGATGATTCTTACAGAATAATTTTAGTTATTATAAGCACTTTTCATAGATGACAATTTTTAGATATTCTAAATATTCATAGATGACAATTCTTAGTTATTCTAAATAATTTTTCTCAGATGGCAATTTTTGGAATTTTAAATTTATTTCTTCAACATTACTGCTAACATTTTTTTTTTTTTTTTTTTTTGTGCTGTTGAGATAGGAAATTGATGTCAAAGTAATTTTCATAAAAATAAGAGATTTTACTTTACTGTTTGAAAATTTTTTTTTTTATTTTCATAATCAATACATCAAAGTAAATGAATTATAGTAACAAAATAAAACATTGTGTACAAATGCTTTTACACGGTTACCAATACATTCTTGAATGAAAACTGACACATTTTCCCCCTAAACATCACATTTTGATCTCATTTTTCGATCCAAGTATTTCTTTGAAACAAGGAAAACTTTTGTTCAGAACAAAAAAGAGTAAATACATTCTCTCCGTTTGATTCAGAAGTTTGGTATTACAGATTGTTCTAATAATTTTGGAACGCTTCCAAAAACTCATTTCTTTTCTTTCCTTTTGCCAAAGCCCAGAAATTTATACAGAACTTCAAATAAATCTTAACGTAAAACCTATTTTTAGAAAAGTTTCTTCGTTCTTGATATTATACACCTCATATTGTTTTCACTTACTGATCCGATTGGCCTTATTTTTACCGCGTTTGGTACTTTCGAAACAAAATTTTTATCAAGGATAGTTTGCTATCATTAAGTGAGAACAGAAATACCTTTATCTTCAAATTTCAAGCAAAATATATTTAGCTTGTTGCTTTCATTTTTCTCTTCTCCTGAAGAATATTATTGTACTTTGGTATAAGAAATAAATATTCAGAATTGGCTATGAACATTATTGATAATTTGCAGTTTTTGAACACATCGATCAAAAGCAAAAATGAGTGATTAATTTACAAACATACTCTTATAAGGGGGAACGAAAGGAAACATTTTATTTTTCAACAGTATTCAATAGCCATTGTATGACTTAAAATATGCTTCGGAAATTAAAGCTTCTGGAACATTTTTATTTTTTACTCAGAGATATTAAAGCATGTAAATGAAATTTCAAATTTGGAATTTTGTTTCATTTTTTACCTTTTAGAAAACTTAGAAGCTAACAAAATTTAAGATCGATAAAAAATGCGTATGTCAGTCTGAATTAAAATATTGCTCTAAATGTTTTTAGTAACAGTTTGTACAGATGATTCGTTTTTTCCCCTTGTATCAAAAAGTATTTTGATTTTATATGTGAATCGTTCTTATTTTGAACTCACATTAGAGTAAACTCATTTCAGTATTACAATGTGTTCTTTTATCAGTTGTTGAAAACGCATAGCAATGTAAGAAATATGAAAAGATTTTTCGAATTTCAAACACTCCGAAGCTAACAGCTATTTGCATTGAAAAGCGGTTCCTTTTTAACCTCGAAACAAGTGTCTGCAATTTTATTGCTATTTCTATGTTTACTACGTTGATTTTCTCTTTTTTAAACTTCTGCCTTTTTTTCTGAAAGTGGTTTACTTCTTAAAGTTTGAGTTGTTCAGGACATTACCAAAGATCCTCAGGGATACAAGAAAGTTGCACGTGCTTTATATTTTATGAGTGCCTATAAAATCGTTGCCTCAACGTACACAATATTTAATATTGACGCAATGTTTTTTCCCTGTGAAGTACCGAAAACCTGAAATGAAATTTACGCATAATGTGATAAGAGTTTTTCCTCATTAAAATAGATTGCTCGCCTTAAGGCACACACACACAAGTTGGAAACTCTCCCTTCTACGCCAGATGCTATTTTTTTATTTTACGAAAAGAAAGAAATAACAAAGAGGAAAACTTTTATTTTATAAGAGGAAAACACTCTTTATCACTTTTATAATGTTTCTATCTTTTAAATACATTTCGCCACAACTTTTAAACGAGGGAATTTTCTCGCAAATTTGAACCGACTTTGGATTTTACTGATCACATCTTCGTTTCCAAATTGTTTCATGCGTCCTTTTCATTTGATAATTCTATAAGTAAAACATTTTTACGGAAAAAAAGAAAGATTTGTTAGCAGTAGTGAAAACTGTCAAATTCATTTCTTCAAATTAAGTCTCATATTTAAGGAAAATTTGCTGATTTTTCACGGATTTTTGCGTTGTTGTTTTTAAAGTTTCTAATACTACTATTTCTCTTCACATTGCATTTCGCCATCAAAATTCTCTTGAAGCATGTTAATTTTCAAAAAGTAAGAAACTTGGAAAATTCAATGTCTGTGTGAAAACTATTGTTAGTTTTACGAAAGATCGTTTGCCTTTTTTTCCAATAGCAGAGGGTTGACAGTAAAAAAACAAAAAAACACAAGAGCAAGAATAAGATGAAATAAAAAAGTCATATCCTCATTTGAAATATTTTATTCCAATATTACACATAAATATTTTTATGTCGCTCATTTTTTTTTTTAAAGAAAGTTCAAAATAGTACGAACTTTTTATTTCGAGTTTTGAAAATGTTATCACCCAAAAAAACAATTCTTATTTGCTTATTTATATTTTTATTTGAAAATGATAATTGAACCAGTTATTTTCCTTCTACTTAGTATAACGGAACCATTGCATCCATTTGTAACGATGAACATTGTCTTATAAAATTATGTTTGATGAGGTGTAAAGTTTTTCGAAAGTTATTTTACTTTAAAATTGAATAAAATATAAAAATAAAAAGATCTTTCTCGAAGTAATAGTTCATATTATCCAGAGACCTTATGTATAAATCAATCTAAAGCAAGAAGATAAATAATGGTGCATAGCGATACTTAAAAGTACGTTATAGAGAGCAGTTTTAAAACACAACGTTGCTACGTGCTCTCTTTCCCCCCTCCCCTACTTCTTTTATTTATTCATTTATATATGTAGTGTATCCTTGAATACATTAATTTGTTTAATAATTATTATATTTTGAATTAAGTTAAAAATGAATGGCAATAGCGAATTATTATGGAATTAAAAAAGTACAGCGGTCGATTGCCCGCAGTTGAGAATTGATGTAAATAAATTTAAAAGAAATATTATGAGTTAATGTTAATAATGTGTTGTACATAATAAAATATGTATATAGGAATAGTCAGAGATGCGTTTTCATTATCTATCTTAACACAAACTCATAAATATATATATATATATATTTTTTTTTATTTATTTGTTCCTTTTTGAATGTTGTTAATTATAAAAGTTTTTCTGTTTTGTTTTCTTTAAATATAAATAAAACAATAAAAATTAAAACTATATCTTATGTTTTGAAATTAAAATCAACTTTTCGTCAAAAGAAAAAAAATCACCAAAATCCAATTTTTTTTCTTCCTTCTAAATCTTAAAAAAGCTTTCTTCGCAATATTTTCCCGGCTCTTGTTATCAGAATATAGTTAATTATTTAATTTACTTTCTTTTCAAATTAAGTTTAACTGTTAGATTAAAAAGGCAGGAAGATAATACGACCAAAAGGAGAAAACGCAGGAGGAACATTTGTACAAATTTTGCTACAAAATTTGTGAAGACGTCAACTGATCAGCGCATCCAGAAGATCATTAAACTAGTTTTACTCGAGATATAAAGAATACTAAAAACAATCAAAATATTCATATCTTCGTTGTTTTTATATGTTTCAGTGTTAAGAAACTATTATGAATAGGAATAAAGGAAATAAAATCAGTTCGCTCTAGAAATATACGTCAGTAAAGTGTATGCTAAACAAAAAAGGTCTTTCCGAAAAATATCTTATTCTTATATTTTTACAAACAGAACAAAATTATGAGTTTCTCGGGAGTTTTTTTTTTTTTTAATTGTTTACAAATGTTTTTTATTAAAAATATTCATCTATACATGAAAGTTTATGAAGCTCATACTTCTCATCTTTTACTAGCCGAAAATCAAATTTTATTTGTAGAAGTAGTTGCACTACTTTAATGTTGTGCACTTCTTTCCATTCAAAAGGCAAAATCGGTAGAAAAGTTGGAAAAAATGGTAGTACGTAATCCCAATTGCTTAGCATAAATGTCAAAAAGAAATATCGTCAGACTTTCGCTCATGAATTATTTACTTGAAGAAGATCAAAATGTTCTTCAACGTCTTTCATGTACCTCAGATTCTGAAAACCATTCTAGAGAAAGTTATGATGGCGATTCTCGTATGAGAGAGTATTTATTTTCTTCATACAATAAGTATAATGTTTTTTTTTAACTCTTCCTGATCACGCTTCCAGTTTTATTCGTTTAAGAACTTTAAACTTCAGAAATCTAATTTGAACAATTTAACCTCAGGATTTGTGAATTTAATTATAGTAAAAAAATTAACTTAAAGATAATATTTAAACACAAAAATAAAATTAACAGAAAAGGACTCTGTTTGATTTTCATGCAACATAGAATATTCGCTTTCATTTTCAAGGTTCAGCTTTCTTTAAAGGCTAATGTAACTAGTAACCCCTTCCCATCATTTTCACATAATAAATTATTTCCTTTAAACTTCAGGTGCTAAGCATCTTAAAGGAAAATTCTCTTATGAATAATTTCAGTAGTTTCATGCCCAAACTGTACACTAAAAAATTTCTGTAAAAGTACTGAAGTTACACTGAGCGTTTTTCTAAATTTACGAAGAACTTGTTTTAAATCAAATAATCAAGGTTCTTGATAACAGTTTTTTAATTAAATTCTTGTTTTTCTGCACTCTGCACAACTATAGAGAAAGATTTGTTAAGTTACGTAAAACTGAACACTTGAGATCTGTGACTACCAGTTTAAAAAGCTGTAAACAAATGCATAAATAAATGCTTGAGATCTGTGAATGCCGGCTTAAAAATTGGCAAAAATCATTATATGGTATAATCCATGTCGATTCATCCAGGGGGGTACCTTCATAGTCTTAGAAGTTTATGAATTTCACATAGGTTAAAATTTACAACAAAGTGAGTTATAGGTACGTTTTTGTTTTGTTCAAAAAATTTCCTGGCCCGAGAAACAGGCCGCCAAAGATGGCGCCTACGGCGCTATTGCTCACTTGCGATTTCGACAAAAACTTTCAAGTGCTCTATTTCCTGAACGGAGCAAGATATTATTTTGAAGCAGTTTTTGTTATTTGAAAGATAATTAGATTCTGTTTCAGATGAAAGGCAATATTTTGAAATATCTGTTCAACATTTTTTACGGCAGCCTTCTGAAATTTCTTTAATTTTTTTTTTTTTTTTTTTCCCTCAAAAAAGTATATCTCAAAAATTTTTATTTTTCTGCAATTGGTTAATACCATTGAGTACTACATTCCCTGAAAAGGAGAGCTTCCACTTTTGTGTTCAACGGTTTTTATAAACAATTTAAGATTTTACCATATATTTTATCAGTTTTCTTTGTAACATAGTCATATATTGGTCTCATTAAGTCAAAATTATCCAAATTTAATTTTCGTTGACATGGTATTTAATTCTTAATAAATATTAGTGCATGAAAAACTCAGGATTTTTTTTTAATTAAAAAAAAAGCAGTTTCCTTTCATTTCATACCAATAAACATAACTTAAAATTGACATTCTGAGTAAAACGCAATGAATATAATATTTATTTAAGTGAAAATAAGAATTTTTCATTGAAAAGTGTATGTTTATGCTAAAAATTTAGAAACTGTACTTTCAACCCAAGACGCATATGTTGGAAAAATTAATTACTGCACATTCGCCAAGCCATTAGCAAGTAATATAAATACATGTATACCAACCATTAAAATTATTTATGTATATCATTTAATCATAATCACAAATTGATTAATAATTAAATTTATTTTTATATAACACATACAGTTAGGTATTTTCTTGATTCCATTTGCCATTAAGTAATTTGAAAAAGAAAACAAGTTTGGCTGTCTTTTCTACCCCAAGGTTTTTTTTTTTTTTTTTTGAGATTGTTGTGAACAAATCCAAAGGCTTTAGTTTCAATTGCTGCTGAAATGAGCATTTGAATAATTTTTGGCTGTTTATTACCCATGAACTCTTTTACAGCAGTTACAGTTTCCCACACTTAAATTTTGACATAGACTGCAATTTCTTTTGCAAATTAAATTCCACAAAAAGGAAGTACACAAATTATGAACTTCAAGCCATTACTTCATAGTTCAGTGTTTTTTTAACCAAATTTAATTCGCTCTTAAACCTCGTATTTTATATTTTGGGGTTAGAGATGGCTAAAAAAAAGAAAGATGCCTGCTCATATTTGTTTTTAAAAGATATTATATAGTTACTTTATCTTGCTGATTTAGGTTATTTTCCAGCTTTTTCTGAATTCTTGTTACAGCTTCGGCTATTTTAATTACCTCCTTCAATTTATTTAAATCAGGTAAGATTGGTTTTAATTTATTAGGAGGATCCTCGACATTCTGTTCCATTGCCCCATTGCAAATATTTTGATAGTTATTTCTCTATTAAATTTCTACTTCCTTTTTTAAATACCTGCATAAAAATTATACAACTCATAATGCTAACTCAAATTAGTAATAAATTCTTCAATATTCTTGTTTGATTTGATTTTTGTTAGAACTATTGAGTTAAATCAATGATTTTTTGAAAAAGTCATCTGAGTTAAATTATATACAGCCTGATAAATATTAGAAACATATTTTCAAAAAAGGAAAAAGAGAAAGCAAAAGAAAGAAAAAAACACTAACATATTACAATCAAAAACATATTAAAGCTTACAGTATATGAACATGTTCCAAAACATACCATTTACCAAAGTTGTGTTATAAGTGAGTTCTCTAGTTTCAAAACCAGCTACATCCAAAAAATGAAATTTTTCACGGCGGACAAAAAACTCTTAATATAAAATATATTTAAGAAAATCGAAATGTTAGAGAATCAAGATTTTTCTAGAAAAGCATTGGGATGGGCTTTTAACTTGCTGAAATTTTAACACTAAAATAATTTTTACTTGTAAAATATTTAGAGGGAAAAAGTGGATGTATCTGGTTTTGAAACTAGACGGCTCAAGTTATAGATAAAACAAATAGTGGTGTTTCGTGAATATGCTTTGTTTTTGTTAACTTCCTTATGAAAGAAAAGGAAGGAAAATGCAAAGTGATTGAATCCCAAGTTGATTCCCCCCCCCCCCCTTTGTAGCGTTCCTCTTTCTTTTTTCTAAGATCAATAGTAAGATATGAAAATCAAAGATAAAAAGCTATGTCTTACTGAATAGCACATATATTAAAATTAACAACTAATAAATTTGAACTCTAGCTATGAAAAAAAAATGATAAAATGATATTTAAAAAAAATAAATGGAATCAATAAATATTTTAAAGTAGCCGGCAATAAGATTTAGCAATGTATGTCTATCTGTTTGTCTACATGTAATTTTTTTGTGAGAAGGGAGGGGGGAGATATGTTTCTAATATTTATTAAGAAAATTATATTTGGATAATTTTGACTTAATGAAACCAATACATGGCTATGTTATAAAGAAAACTGATAAAATATATGGCAAAATCTTAAATTGTTTCGAAAAACCGTTGAAAGCAAAAGTGGAAACTCTCCTTTTCAGGAAATGTAGTACTCAATAGTATTAACCAACTGTAAAAATAAAAAATAAAAAAAAAAAGTTTTGAGGTTGGCTTTTTTGAGAAAAAAAATAATAAAGATTTTTTTTTAAATTTCAGAAGGCTGCAGAAAAAATGTTGAACAGATATTTTAAAATCTAGCCTTTCATATGAAACAGAATCTAATTATCTTTCAAATAAAAAAACTTGCATCAAAATATCTTATACCGTTCAGAAAATAGAGCACTTGAAATTTTTTGTCGAAAATCGCAAGTGAGAAATCCCCATCTTTGGCGGCCTGTATTTCGGGCCAGGAATTTTTTTTGAGCAAAATAAAAACATACCTATAACTCACTTTGTTTTAAATTTTAACATACGTGAAATTCAAAAACTTCTGAGATTATGAAGGTAAGATTTTATTTTTACCTGCCTGAATCGAGATGGACTATGCCATATATTTTTGGCGTATAATTTAACTTTAGCTTTAGTGAGCAGCCTGCTAGCCCTTGACGGCCAGCTTTCTCGACTCTGAAGGCATCATTGGCCGTGAGACCTATAGCACAATCAGAGCAGCTTGAACTCAACTGAACTCTTCTTCAACTTTGTGTACCAGAAAAAGTGATTCAGCGTAATCACAGATGACGCAACGACAGCGGCATACTATCTGTTGCAACCAATAAACAGAATGTTCTATGTTTTTTATTCTCTATAATTTCCTTTTTTAAAGACTTTTTAGTTTTTAAATCTCTGTAATTTTACGTCAGACTCGGGATAAATGATTCCCTGGAGATTCTTATGTATTTTCAGGAAAACATTTTTTACAGTATATTTTTATGTTGATATGGAGAAAGGGAAACTTATATCAGTCAAATCGATGTTATCGTTGGCAGAATCCAATTTCCAACCAGCCAATCAGAAAGCTTATGGAAAACGCCGTAACTAAAATTAGAATTCATTCTTTTTATTTTACCTTAATCGAATATAGGGCTGTCATTTGTGTTTTTTTTAATTTTGTTTTAACATTTATAACGACCTAAGTAACTATGTATATGTTAATATTAGCTACTTGAAGAGAGATATATTATAGAAAAAGTAGTGCAGGAAGTTCAAGAAAAACGGAAACCTGGAAACTAACAATTTTAAAAAGCGGTCATTTGACCTCTCTGGTCAAATGACAGCTCAAATGGTACATTTAGTGTTATGCCTTTGTTTGCGCTTGCGCACGACTACCGCGCCACCTATATGGTGCGTCAAGTTCCTGCTTGTGTGTGTGTTCGAATAGTGCCACTGTGAAGACGGGTGTGTCCGTCGTCTTGTGTAACCAAATGTGCAGGTGAAATAAAACTAATTGATACAGTCCACTGAGAGAGAGAGTATTATTAACATAGTGGTCCGTATCTCGCCCGAGAGCGAGCCAGCTGTGAATGTGAATTTGAAATTGGTTTCGGTTCTGCAGGAGCGAAGTGTTTCCCAAATGTGTTCCCATTCCTCATATTCTCAGTCATAGCGGATTAACAATTTTATATTGGGTAAGTGTTAACTTTTAATTAAATTTAAAATGTCAATTAAAGAATTGAAGAAAAGTGAGCTTAAGCTAGTTGCTGAGGAGCTAGGAATAAGTGTTCCTGCGAGCGCGAAAGCAATTGAAATAAAAAAATTAATTCAGGAAAGCGAATGTTATGAAAGTGATATTGAATTTGTGCAGAGTATTGTTTTAAGTGTTGTTGAGGATAGAAGAAGTAAAGTAGCAGATGCGCAAAGGGAAAAGTGGGAGATTGAGCAAAAATTAGAGTTAGAAAAAATAGCGCTAGCCCGACTGGATAAAGAATTAGAACTTGAAAGATTAAGAAGCGACAAAGCTGTAAATCAATCAGTAGAATCAAAGAGTGAGTCAATAAATTGCAGTTTAGAGAACCTAATTAAGAGTGTGAAAACATTAACGATTCAAGTACCAACACGTGCTGAATCATATAATGTGTTTTTTAAATCATTAGAAAAGGCTTTCAAAACAAAAAATGTTCCCGAAGAATGGAAATCGGAAATTCTTTTAAATATTTTAGGTGAAAGAGCGAATAATTTAATGTCATATGTGTCAGAGGAAGAGTTACTTCACTATGATAAACTAAAAGATTTAGTCTTAAAAGAATTCCAGCCTACCCCACAAGAATGCTATAACAAATTTCGCAGAGCGCAAAAAGTAGGTTCTGAGAGTTATGTTCAGTTCGCTTCAAGATTAAGTGCTTCATTCGAGTACTACTGCCAGCTGCGCAATGTAACAGACTTTAAATCTGTTTGTGATTTAGTGGTATCAGATCAAATGATGAGTACTTTTGACCGAGAATTAATCACTCACATAAATATAAAGCAGGGAGAAACGTATTTTAAACCTCTTGAGTTAGGGCGCGAGTGCGATATTTATCTGTCTTCCAAGGGCAGACCTAAAAATGAGCCGTCTTTTAAACCCGGAAGTATTTTTACTAAGCGATTCGGTTTAAATAAGAAGCAAATAAGAGATCATAGAGAAATGTCAAACGTATTTTTTTCTGAAGTAAAAAGTGATATGTGTATATTGTGTAAAAATGAAGGCCATGTGTTACAATTATGTCCAAAATTTAAGAATTTTTCGATTAATGAAAGAGTAGATTATGTTAAAAACAATAAAATATGTTTTAAATGTCTATCTTTAGATTGTTATGTTAAACAGTGTCGTGCGAGAAATTGTTTTTGTGGAAAACCACACAATAAATTATTACACTATCAAAGAGAGAAAAAGGGTAATTTCGCATCTGAGCCTGCGAACACTGTTCAGAACCCACAAACGGGTTTCAATGCTTCAGCAGCACCTTTTGTTCCTGCTGAAGTAGAAAGACAGTCTCTGATTGTGGCGACTGCGTTTTCTGAAAGCAAAATTAAAAAATGCTTATTGAGCACTGCCAATGTTTATGTGAAGGATAAATATTCGCAATGGCATCAATGCCGCTGTCTGTTGGATGTTGGATCAGAGGTGTCCCTAATTACTAGTGAATGCGCAAATAAGTTATCACTTAAAAGTGAAAAGATAAATACCTTAATATCGTGTTTAAATGATACATCTATGACTGTTAGCGGATGCGTGAAAACAATCATATCGAATAAAAATAAAACGTTTCAGAGAGATTTAACTATGTTGGTTGTTAAGAAAATTACTGATTTACTACCAAACACTGGTTTTTAGGTTAATGTTGATTTATCAAATTTTGTTGAGTTAGCGGATAAGAATTTTAATAGTCCTGGAAAAATAGATATGTTGATAGGTGCAGAACTATTTTATGAATTATTAAAACCAGAAAAAATCCAGGTAAAGGATTCAAAATTAATTCTGCAAAATTCCGAATTTGGCTATCTGGTAAGCGGAAATATAGATTTGATAAATGAAACAAGAGTTCATTGCGGTTTGGTCAGGGATGAGGATTTGAATAAAACCTTACAGAAATTTTGGGAAATAGAGAGTGTAGAAGCGGAAATAACTAAGAGTAAGGAAAATTTAATTTGTGAAGAGCATTTCCAACGAACGCATTTTAGAAATGAGGACGGTAAATATGTTGTTTCAATGCCCCTAAAAGATGATCCCTCATGTTTAGGTAATTCTAGAGACATTGCGCTCAGACGACTCAGGTCGCTGTGGACCCGTTTATCAAAGGATAAAAATTATTTAACGTTATATAGAGAGTTCTTAAAAGTTTATGAGGAAATGGGTCACATGAAGGAGGTTAAAATTGAGAACAAAGAAGTCTCATATTATGCCATTCATCATGGAGTTTATCGTCCTGACAAGAGCAGTACTAAACTTAGGGTCGTGTTCAATTGTTCTTCGGTGACTGATAATGGTATATCACTTAATGACATCCAGTATAAAGGAGGTGTGATACAAGATGATTTGTTTGCATTAATGTTGCGGTTTAGATCGTACCAGTATGCACTAACTGCAGACATCAAGATGATGTACCGTATGATTCTCATAAATCCAAATCAGCGTTGTCTTCAGAGGATCTTGTGGTGTGAGAATGCGAATGACCCTCCAAGAACAACTCTCAACGGTTACTTCCGGAACTACTAGTGCTCCATATTTAGCTCAGAGAACTCTAAAGCAGTTGTCGTTTGACGAAGAAAATAACTTCCCTATTGCAGCCCCTGTGCTCAGGGAAAGTTATTACATGGACGACGTACTATGTGGAGCTGCAACTCTCGATGAGGCAAAAGAGCTTAAGCAGCAGCTAGTTGGAATTTTATTTAAAGCAGGTATGCAACTGCACAAAATGTGTGCAAATCACGTGGAGCTGTCTGCAGAGACTGATCAGGGCTACGATTTTGAAAGTCAAGCAGAAACTAAAACTTTAGGTGTCTCTTGGAAGCCAATTCGAGATTGTTTTTTATTTACAGTTAAGGTGTCATTAGACAGTTCTTACACGAAGCGTCAGGTTTTGTCTACGATTGCAAAGCTGTTCGACCCTTTAGGACTCTTGGGTCCTGTGGTAGCTAAGGCGAAGATGTTCATGCAGAGTCTGTGGAAAGTTAAAATGGACTGGAATGACCCTTTGCCTGACGCGGAATATCTAGAGTGGCATCAGTTTCTTGCGTCGTTAGAAGCCATAAACAACATCGAAATTCCAAGGCGAATTCTCTGCGAGAATCCACGGGAGATAGAAATACATGGATTCTCTGACGCTTCAGAGCAGTGTTACGGAGCTACAGTTTACTGTAAATCGGTGACTAATTCTGGTCAGGTGTCTGTGAATTTAGTGACCAGTAAATCTAGAGTGTCTCCTTTAAAACAGTTGACAATTCCCCGCTTAGAGTTGTGTGCAGCCGTTCTACTCTCAAAATTGATCAAGCGTGTGATTACCGCTCTAAAAATTAGTGTAAATCGTGTGATTTTGTGGTGCGATTCTATGATTGTGTTATCTTGGTTACAAAAGGAAGCGTGTGAACTTAAAACTTTTGTTGGAAATAGAGTCTCCGTCATACAAGAATTGACTGAAGGAATGCAATGGCGACACGTTTCGTCACAGGAGAACCCTGCCGATCTTCTTTCTAGAGGAGTTAGTCCTGATAGACTAAACCTTAGTGAAATTTGGTGGAATGGACCATCATTTCTTCTGGAGAAGGGGTATCCTCTCAGAGATATTCCTGCAGCAGTTATTTCGGACGTTTTTTCGAAAGAACTTAAGAACAATGCCTGCAATAATGTTATTTCATGTGTTTTGAGTACTCATTCTACTAGTTCATTTGTGTTTGATCTAATCAATATTAGTAATAAGTTTAGTAAATTAATTCGTGTTTTAGCATTTATTTTCAGATTTATTCATAATTGTAGAAAGGAGAAAATTTTAGGATATTTAGATGCCACGGAGCTTAAAGAGGCAGAGAATTTCCTTTTAAAGCAGGTCCAGTGTAAGGACTTTGAACAAGAAATAATATCACTGCGAAAAACAGGTGAGGTTAAATCTAGCAGTCGAATAAAGAATCTCCATCCATTCCTTGATAGAGAAGGAATTTTGAGAGTTGGAGGTAGGTTAGCAAATAGTAATTTAAGTGTTGATCAAAAATTTCCAATTCTGTTTCATAATAAGAGTAAACTTACTCATTTGATTGTTAATTATTTCCATCAACGATATTTGCATTTAGGACCACATGCCTTACTGTTTCAATTGAGATCAAAGTTTTGGCCATTAAATGGTCGTGCAATTTGTCGACAAGTAGTTCATAATTGTGTAATTTGTTGTAAAGCAAAGCCTATTCCCTGTCAACAAATCATGGGAAATTTGCCGAAGGAAAGGGTAACTGAGAACTATCCTTTTAATTGTTCAGGTGTGGATTTTTCAGGACCTTTTCTCATAAAATATAAGTATCAGAGAAAAGGAATTTTTCACAAGGTATATGTTGCCAATTTTATTTGTTTAGCTACTCGTGCAATACACTTAGAGATAGTTAGTGAATTAACGTCTCAAGCCTTTATAGAAGCTTTAAAGAGATTTTTTGCTAGGAGAGGAAGGATTGCTTGTCTTTTTTCAGACAATGCTAAAAATTTCATTGGTGCTGATAGAGAACTCAAGGAACTACGTAAACTAGTGCAGATTCCTGATAATGACTTATCTGGTTATTTAAGTAATGAAGGTGTTAACTGGAAATTTATCCCACCCAGAGCACCAAATTTTGGTGGCTTATGGGAAGCGGGAGTCAAATCCTTCAAGTATCATCTTAAACGAGTGGTGGGAAATGCCAAATTAACATACGAGGGCTTTCTAACTGTAATAACTCAAATTGAAGGTGTTTTAAATTCGCGTCCCCTTGTGCCTTTCTCATCCGATGCAGAGGACCTGAACGCTTTGACTCCTGGGCATTTTTTAATCGGGAGATCTATTAATTCTGTTGTTGAACCTGATGTAACGAATATTCATGATACAAAGTTAAAGCTTTGGCAAAGGACTACAAAATTAGTTCAGTCAATTTGGAAAAAATGGTCCAATGATTATTTGAGTTCTCTACAGCAGCGAACAAAGTGGTTAATTGAAAAAGATAACATTAAAATTAATGATTTAGTAATTGTGAAAGAGGATAATATCGCTATTTGTAATTGGCCTTTAGGGAGAATTGTGGAGTTGTTCCCCGGTAAGGATGGGAAAGTAAGAGTAGTTAAGGTGAAAACTCAAAGAGGGATATTTAAAAGGCCCATTGCAAAAATTTGTCCTCTGCCAATGGAAAATTGATATAGGGATTGTGGTATATGTATCTATAATTAAGTTTTTTTAGTGTTTCAGTGTGCTATTCTAATGCTATAATACCGTGTACTGAGTGGGATTAATTTAATTGATAATTTAAAGTGAACTCTAAAAGTGTCTTACTATAGTGATTGAATGTTTTTCAACCATTCAATGGGGGCCGGTATGTTTGCGCTTGCGCACGACTACCGCGCCACCTATATGGTGCGTCAAGTTCCTGCTTGTGTGTGTGTTCGAATAGTGCCGCTGTGAAGACGGGTGTGTCCGTCGTCTTGTGTAACCAAATGTGCAGGTGAAATAAAACTAATTGATACAGTCCACTGAGAGAGAGTATTATTAACAGCCTTCTATCATTTTCGCTCTCTCTCTCTCTCTCTCTCTCTATTTTTTTTTTTTTTTTTTTTTGAACGCAGGAAAGCAAAACCAAAACTGAATCTACATAACAATGATTTTAAAGTAAAACTTCGTTAAAAATAAATTCGTAACGCTACGTTCTTATTTGAAATTTGTCACTGATTTTTCTGAGTCTTTTTTTTTTTTTTTGAAATATATATTGTAGATTGAACACGAAAAACGTTGTCCAGTTGCAAAACGTCATCGATTCTTACATTTTAGTTTCAATCTTAGAGAAAAACGATTCACAACGTCAAAGCAATTAATTTAATTCTATAACAATGTATTTCAAATATTCGTACAGTCCTGCAATTGTGTTTCTTAAGTTCATTAAGATCGTATGTTACTGCAAGAAAGTGTTTTAAAAAGCTGTTAAAAAACTTTCTCGGGTGTTGAGGTATCATGTAAAAGTACTCCTAATTACTCTATACATTTGTATCCAATTTTGAATTTTCTTTGTTTCAAGGGCACCTTAGAAAGAATAAGATTGAAACAAAAGAATAAACTCATTGCTTTCTCTTTTTTTTTTTTTTTTTTTTGGAAGGAAAATTTCAAAAACTCCTTTTCTTTATCGCAAGTGTTCCGGTCATACATTACTACTTCGGAGCCATTTCAGTTACAACCCCATGGAGGTTTTATCCTAGAATATAACTATAGCTTAGAGAGTTAGAAACAACATTAAAGAGCGATTATCACCCCAGCGTAGCAATTTTCTCGGGTAAAATTCGGGAACAACTTCCGCAAAATTTATGAACTATTTCTGTTTCGGAATCATTATATGGTTATGTGTATTATGTAGTCAATTACAGTAGCATTTAAAGCCGGAATTTTCTTTTACGAATTAAAAATACAATGTCGCGTATAATTCTTTTTCACATTTTTATTAGTTTTTTTTTTTCTTTACTTTAACATAAGAAACCTGATAAAGAAGATGAAATTTGTAAAACCCTTTGCTGGAGACTATACGTATTAAGCCTTTTTGGTCTGACATAATAATATGAAAAACAATTTACTAACTGAAACTTAAAGACTTGAAACAATTATTATAGTAACGGAATGCAACCTATTTAAAAACATTACCATTGACTTGAAAAATCCGACCACTTTTTAAAATTAACTGCAAAGTTCTGACAACGTTTCTGTTTTTTTACTGTTTAATATTAAATCACCAATAAAGCCATGTTTTTTATTGAAACAGTGCGTAACTAATTCAATATCAAATATAATTAAAATTTTTATCAAAAATGGTAGTTGATGCAAAAAGTTGTTCTTTATTTTTAATTGTTCTTGGTTTTTCTCTTAGTTTTAGAAGTAAACTTGCATCAAACATTAATATGTTTGAATTTCATTCGAAAGCAAAAAAATATTTATCTAAATCAAGAAATATGTTAAATCAATTTTATTAATACATCCAAAACTGTCCAGCACAATTTAAATTTTATTTTTATAGTGGACATTTTACATTTAGTCGTTTTTCAGCCCAAAACTTCATGTAGTTAATATTTGAAATTCAAACAACTCAACCCACCCGAATAATCAGAAAGAAGGCCTAAAGCTATTCCAATATCGATTGCCATGATCCATCTTCGAATGATGGTCCGTATATTTCATGCGTGTGATGGGAATTTGTTCTTCTTCTTCTAGAGCCAAGGGCACTTTTTGAGCCATCAAATACGACATCGCAGTCTGCGAGCTCAAGTCATTAAAAGCAATCGTGGAGTTCTTTGCTTTTTGTAATGTATGGGGTGGGTTTTTCGTTTGAAGATAATTGATTTGATTAGTCTTTTCACTCATTTCTCATTCTGAAGTTTATGTAAGTCCATTATTTTTTTAAACACATTGCTAAAGTCACATTCATTAAGTTGTAAAAAAATATTTTCTCAAAGAAAAGAAAAAAATTAAATTATGAGTACAGTATACTAAGGCTGGGCGATGTAGGAATTAATGCATCGTGATACATCGCCAAACTTGCATTACGAAGTTTCGATACATCACAATGTAAAAAAGGGAATTAAATTGATATAATACAATATAATCAGCACACACTCATTACTAAAAAAATATGATTACATAGCTTTTAACTGATAAGTTAGTAAAAAACAAGCATTTTTAAGTAATCCAAGGATTTAAACAAAGTTACTATACATGTGTACCTCAATGAGAACCTCTTCTTCTTCTTAGCCAACGTTCACCCTTGGCTGTTGGGCCATTAGGTGACGCGCTGACCAGTAGAGATAGGCCTCCCTAAAGAGGTTGTTTACATAGTTTTTATTATGGTCCAGAGCAGAGCAATCCCTCAGATGATGGTAGGACTTTTATGCGATGAAGGTGTGATGCAAGATAATCATGCCCTGTGCTCATCCTGAAAGCTGCTACACCAACCGAACGAGGTAGGTTGTGGTCGATGGGGCCCCTGGAAACGAGGCTCTCCCGATTCTTGTCCAAAGACAACCTCTCTAGCCGCTGACAATTCCATCTCTCAACTGCTAATTTTATTTGGGACTTGACAGAATGAAGCGTACTCGGTTTTTGAGCTGGGGAAGAGCTGTCCCCTGCATTGCCAGCCTGTCAGCCATTTCATTGCCGCTGATGTTAACATGGCTCGGGATCCATTGGAACTTTAGAGTGTACCCAAGGTCCAGCAAATAGTTCAGTTTTTTTCTACAGTCAATGGTTTGTAAGAGAACCATTGACTGTAGAAAATGAGAGACAGGTCAATGAGAACAGGTGCTGATAAATTTTTGGTGCCGCACACTCCAAGAGGGGTGGATCAATTGAGCGTTTTTTTTTTTGCATTAAACCTGAGTGCCATACAGGTGTACAGGTGTAGCTCAATGGGAGTCAGCACGGATTCTTTTTTAGCGTTTTAATTCAAAAGGAGTTCACATTCGTTTATTTATTTGTTCGATTTTTTTTTTATTTTTTATTGATATAGCTTGATTTTCACAACCGAAGAACTAATGCAAGGATTCAATTTCAAAATAAAATTGTTATACAGGTTTACTCCACGGGAACGGCAACTGATTACGTTTCTCGGACGTTACTGGAACGTCTCCATTTAAAAGATTATAAAGAATATTCATATGAAAGATGTAGAAGAAAATTTCGTAACGGCCACAAAGTATAAGTTTTACGTTTGTTCATATTACAAGTGATTGTATATTACATTTGATATTTTTTGACATTTCATTCCTATGGCAAAATTAATCTATTCAAATGAAATACATTAACAGGTTTTCTTTTTAAATTACTGCATTTCATTTCATATAATGTTTTGATTATAGGAAGAATTGTAAGCAGGAGCTTTCTCCAAGATAGTATAAAACTCGCACGGTTATGATTAAAAACTACTTGCTGTCTCCGCGAAAGAATTTGTGACGAAAATGCATGAATAGTAGAACCACGAAATTGAAATTTCATTCCAAAGCGAAACAATTTAATCATAGCACAAAGCAGCACATCCTCTTTGAACTAGGATACTTAGATTTTCTCAATACGTTCAAATCACAAAATGAATAAAATTCCTACTCTATTTTTTGCAATTACTGATGGCTACTACTCATTTTTTATGCCACCAAACTTCTTCTAATTAAGAATTAAATCGTATGAATAATGATATCAATTTCGATAATAATATTTAACATTTAATTTGCAGTTGAAATGTTAATTCTTATTTTACTTTTTGTTGTTATTAAACTGTTCCGTTTCTCGCACACTCTTGCCTTATAAACTTCGTTTTTATGGAACTAAAATTCAAAAGTGCCTCCATTGTATTTTTCTCTTACTTTCAAATTGTTATTTTCAAATTATACCTTCATAGACATGAAGTTTTTCTTGGACAATAACCTTTCCACATTTTAAACTCTGAAAATACTTGCTCAAAGTTTGCCTGAAAATAAATTACGATCTCCAGGGTGTGAACTATTTTTGCTTAAAGAATGAATATATGTATATTCAATTGATTAAGATAATTTATAAAGATTATTTATAAATTACAAAAAAATATCTGATTTATTCGTCTTTGCACATCATTTCACTAAGGAAGACTCCGAACAAATTCCTCCATTATCCTAGAAAAGAGGTCACTTATATGATTGATGTGATTCCTTCTGACATTGTTTGTATCTAGATCTTCTCGCTCACCATCTGCAGAATGGTGAAAGTATTCCAATAAATCATTCACAAATAGAATAAAACGTACCCAAAAGAGTGCATATGAATTCAATATAAATCAGAATTTCATGAACCGAAATGCAGTGGAGTAGTTGAAATATAAAAGTGTTTATTATTTTTTAATAATGGATTTTGATATTTTGCATAATTTACTTTTCTGTCTGAGAGCTGAAGATATTTTCCTTTTTGAATCATAAGACTATTTGCATCACTTCCTTAAAAAATGTGCAGATTTTCCCGAAGATGTAAAAGAATTCTTATATTTGTCAGTGCAAGGAGTTTCGTGAAAGTACAATAAGATGTATACCATATATGTATATATATATATATATATATATATATACTTTAAGTTATATTTATTTATAGTATTTTCACAATACCTTAATTTAACTAAAGCAGAATAAAGATAAATAAATGTCATTTGGACCATTCATAAATGATGTCACACTTCAACATACCGTCCTACTCCCTTTGTCACATGTCACGCTATATCACATAAGCATATGTAATTGCAGTGTTGCAGTTCACAAACAAAGCAAACTACGTTATAGATCACGTTTCTAATTTTATTTTTTTAACTTTAAACGACCTTTCTAAGAATAATAATAATAATGATTATATGTATACTTAATTTGTATAAAATGAGATTAAGTTAACTACGAAAAAGATAATTAGTGTATAATAGTAAAAAATATTAATTGTTCGAAATCTGAAAAAATGACCGGCGTTATTTTAGCTTAAAAATGTAAATGCCTAAGAAGATTTCCTTTTAAACTTTTAACCAGAAGTAAATTTAAACCTTAATCATCATCGGTGTTTTCGATACCAAAGGAAATCAGTGAAATTTTAAAATCAATTTATGGAAATAAAACACTTTAAAAAATAAATTTACTTTGCTGATTTTAAATGTTTTTATAGAAACCTAAATGTGCGTTGTCCAGGGTGGCCTTCTCCCAAGTTCAATGGCGCAAGTGTCCTTACCAGTCAAATGACTTTTCCAGATACCGGATATCCGGTATCCCTTGCTTAACTAATATGTACCGGATTTTTAAACACCCCACAGCTTACAGCTTGTAAATACTCACTAAGTTTGTAATTTACATATATTTTCAGAACATACTAGTGAATTAAATCTTAATAGTTAAATTTGACATGGCTGGATAACCGGATGTTCCGTGAAATAACTGAATCAGATTCGGAATATTTGAAAATCAGTCGGATACCACATATTTGATGCATGCAAAGAAAAAAATCCTCACTCCAAAATTCTGATGGCGCAACTTGCGCCATAGTCTTTCCTATGGGCACTCCTGGTGATGTCACACTTCTTGCTACCACCTCCCCTTGTCATAAACTCACATTTTGTAGAACGCCCCCCCCCCCTCGAAGCACGACATCAGTAATTAATGACCCCATAATAGAATGACCCCCTTTAAGAATTTAGGAAACCCTTTCAGCAAAAAGCGAAATTGAGAAACACAAGTGAAAAGCAAAGAATTACAAATTGTTAGTTTCAATTTAAAAATAACAAGACTAATCCTAAGATGCTTGATGATTTTACTCAATTTCATCTCTTTAATAGTTCGATTTCCTGAGAAAGAAGACTTAATTCTAAGAGTTCTAAAAAGATAAATAACTTCTTCTTCCGTTCTGAACGAAGAACGCAATCATCGCAGAAAGTTAAGAGAACCCTGACCTTTTCGTTTGGCGTTGGTGTTAGGCTCAACTCTATCCGTGGGACGATTATTAGATAGATCCCCCTTCCATATCGATCTCTCTGCGCCTCTTTGCCTCTCTTCCCACGAGCGTCCAGGGCTTTCCTGTTAGAGGTAGTTAAGCTTAAAATTTGGGTCACTGTGCATTATGTTAAAGTAAAATGGACGCTTGACTCTGAGAATGACGGACTTTCTATAAATTTAAATTTCAATCTGAAGGTTGCGTGAGGGTTTGTAGGGAAAACGCATCTTTTGTGAAAATAACAAGTGAATAGGAAACTCATTCCCTTATTTAAATTAAATCTTTTATTTTTTAACTGAATGATTTTAAAAATTTAATTTTCTTGAAAAGCTTAATTTTCTTACAAGCACGTAAAAGTATTTTCTTGTATTGTTTAATTTTTTAAATTTCAAAAAGAAAAAATCAACATGTCGTGAGTCTCATGCAGTACAAGAGCTGGTCAGTTTAATCACTTGAAAACAGAGCTTATTCATTTCTTTTATTTCCTTTTTCACCACAATCAATCAAAAGTTAAATATTTAAAATGCTCTGTGTTCCTTATAAATACTACTTAAAATTTGTAAGGAAAGTTGTTGAGTTATTATTTCAAGCTTTAAGAAACAAGATCTATTATGAAATATCACATTAACAACTATAAATTCCTATAAATATCTGATATTTTCAATTTTTTCCCTACTACTAGCCTTATATTCAGTGCAATTGATTGTTTGTTCATATAATCACGTTCAAATGAACTATTTAAATCCTTAATGTTTACGTCAAACACTAAGTTTAGTCTAGAACTATACGAACCTGATTTTTTCTATACACTAACATACAATTTATAATTTATCTAAATCTTTCTCTTTCCCATTTAACTTTAGTTACTAATTATTTCAAATATACCTTTTTCGTCGGTTAATACATATTCCTTCACTAATTCATTCATTCACTTATTCATTTATTCATTCCTTGACTCATTCATTTATTCATTCATTCATTCGTTCATTTATTCATTCATTCACTCATTCGTGTATTTATTCTGCCACTCATTCATGCATTTATTCATTTATTCTTTCACTCATTCATTTATTCATTCATTCATTCAGAAATATCCTTAAAAATCTAGATCCAAAAAATTCAAGGGAAAATAAACTCGTTTAGTTCTGGAGGAACTTGGTATTTGTACATGTTCCACGTGTAAGATCCGTCCGATAAAGTTTTTTCAAGCAAATCCGTCTCTTAGATCTGGATTTATATAGGATTTAAATTACCCTGTGGGCGCTGATGTTAAAAAAGTTCACTATTCAAACTATTCAAAATTGAACCAAAATTCTTAAATAAAATTAAAAAAAAGAAGTCACTGTGAGAATTCGTGCTAATCTTGTTCAGGAGAACTTGGATCTTATGTCCAGGATTTATACAATTTACTTCACATTTCCCCATACGCTCCAATGTTAAAAAAGTTTTGAACTGCTCAAAATTGAGCGAAAATTGTTCAACCCCCCAAAAAAATTTCACGCTCAGAGCTCTTTCCGAAGCTTATTCAAAGGAACTTGTACCTTATGTGCAGGATTTATACAATTTGCTTCATATTTCCCCATACGCGCTAATGCTAAAAATTTTTTGAACTGTTCAAAATTGAACGAAAAATTGCTCAAATCAAAAAATAAAATGTGGAACTGAGACGTCTTCACCGACCTCTTTCGAAGGCAAAAAAAAAAAAAGTCTTTCGAATCGGACAGTTCCCTCAAAAGTTATTTGAGGGGGGGGGGGGGCTGACAGACAGACAGACACACATTTTCCCCATCTCAAAGCAGTGATTTATTTTTATTTTATTTATTTTTTTTTTTTTATTACTTCGCTTATTTTTGACTTTATTTTTAACGATATTTTTACGATGCATTAAGCCTTCTTTCATATATTTTTTTAATTGCTTTTATAGGAAAGCATGTTAAAAACGAACCCTGAAAAATGTTGAGGAGCTTTGTAAACATTTCAAAATCAATTGACAATCAATTATAAAAACAGTAAAATGAGAAATCAATCCAAGAGGATAAAATGGTTACTGCCACAAAAAATAATAAGAAAAATAAGTAAATAAATAAATAAAATAAAATAAAGCACAATTCCAATTGCTTGATAAGGATAAATGCCGGTCGGCTTGTAGTCAGGATATTTATCCTCTGAGTTTTTTTATTATGAAACAGGCCCTTTTATTTTCCTATAATTACATTTTATAGTTGAAAAAGAGTGTGAGCCTATTTTAAAATTTCGAGCTTGCCACTGATTCTATATAAAACATTTTCTTTTTCAGCTATGCCGCTGGAGCTTTTCACGCTGTGGCAGCAGTACCCTTGGCAACTAGGAACAGTGATGTGCTGGCTGCGCGGTGTGGTCCCGGAAGCAACTGCATACGCTTCCATATTGACTATAGTGACTTTCAGTACGGAAAGATACATTGCCATCTGCCATCCCATTCGCCAGCAGACGAAATCGAAGCTGTCCCGGGCAATCCGGAACATTGGAATAATCTGGCTGGGATCTATCCTCAGTGCTATCCCCTATGCCGTCTTCACGCGTGTCAACTACCTGACGACGAATGGCAAGGAGGATGGAGAGCCCATCCCTGAATCTGCATGGTGCGGCTTTCCTTTCAACCAGCCTCAGAGGCAGTGGGAGACCCTGATGCTCTGCTCCACCTTCCTGTTCTTCGTGATGCCCCTCTCCATGATTACTGCACTCTATGTTAGAATCGCCCTGGCCCTCCACCAGTCCAGAAACCTTCACAGATCCACCTCGGAGAGTGCGGCGTGCCGACTCGAGAGAGAGAGGTCCAAAGCCCAAGCGAGGAGAGTGGTCATCAGAATGCTTGGTAAATGTTCACTCATCCTTATTTGATCCTAATACAATTTTCTTTTTTCTTCATCTTCTTGTGGTTAAGGAAAGTACACTCAACGTCGAACACATGGGTTTTTAATTTCTGGAAGATTACTCCACATCTTCTTCTCCCCCAAAAGGACGATTGTTATCATCATCATCATTAGTAGTAGTAGTATTAGTATTATTATTATTATTACTATTATTATTACCATGATTATTATTATAAGCTAAATAAATTTCTTTTCTGAAACCATTCATAATTTGAAGAATAATTAAATGTACTTCTATATAAACTGTCTCTTTATGAACGGTAAAAGCAGTGCCTTTCATCACTGAAAAAAATTTTTCAACCGATAATAACTTAAATTTAGCTATTAGGGAAATAGTGAAATGGTTTCAAAATATTTATGTGTAAATATTACGGAGAAAAAATATATTGCTAAAAACTGTCTTTAAAAAAAAAATCCTGTTTGATCTATTGAGAAAAAAAATGATTTAACATAATTAGTTTTCATTTAAACGCTATGCTTCTTGAAAACCTAATGGTGTGCCCTACTTTTGCTAGCAGAAGAATCTTCAAAATAGCTCTTTTTAATGAAGAATAATACATTTAAATTTTTAAATGAATACTTATTCTGCAAAATGTATATATATATATATGTGTACATAATTAAGTTACTCATTCAAATTTAAAATGTGTAATGGTGTGATATTATTGTAATTGAATTTTAGGAGAACAGTCTCGAATATTCCCCTTTATGATGATATTCTTGAGAATAATCTCGAAAGTATTCTCCAAAAGCTTATTACCTAGAATTTAACACCTTCAAATTGTTTCTTTTTGTGAATAATCTCTAAAAATGTAAAAGCGAAAAATAATTTCCTCGACAAAGGGATGATACCTAATTAGATTTCCCATATCCTGGTATTTCGGATTCCCAGCACCCCGTGAATCATTTCCCTCATTTGATTTGAACGCCTAACTCAGAGAGAGCGATAAAAATAAGAAAGGGGGAAAAAGAAAATGAAGAAAAATCTAGGTTCCGAACCATATTTCCTCCAGACAAGAAATAAATTTCTTTTTCCATTGAAATTCTGGCATCATCACGCAAAGGGATCATAACGTTAATTGTCTTTGCTTGACTCTTGGGATACTATTTAATGCTAACTGATCAATGGGAAAAGATATTATTTAACTAGTAAAAATAGATCGTAATTTTTAAAGAAATACATAAAGCTTTTTTTACAAAAATAAAGGGAAGACAGAAATATGCTCTAATTTATTATTTTGTGAAGTTAAGGAAACTTTTTGATTCGAAGATATACTCGAAACGCAAAGTAGATATTAACAAGTTTCACATGGAAAAAAATCTGTCATTTTCACGTTAAATTGTTTCATAATGAAAAAAGAAAAAATAATAATGGTATTTTTATGTGATATAAAATATATCAAAATAATAATAAATTTACTTAAAATTCCATTTAAAAAATAATTTTGATACTTTGCAAATAAATTCATCAGGGGCATAGTCCATGGTCGGTTGGGCAGAAGGTTCCCGCGTCAAAGGCCCGGTCTCAAATCCTAGCCAACAGCATCAGTGTTATTAATCGGCATAGTTTTCTACCGGTCATATCCTATATTTGAAATCCACTGTAAGATATAAATCTCCCAGCTATCCATAGGGGCATTTCGTGCTCAGTATGTTTTCGTGTATTTTGTTGTTGCTGTTGCTGTTTTTGCCTTTCTTTCTTTCTTTCTTTTAGTAGATACTTACAGATCGCAGATTTTCTCCTTCTTTGGTTAGATAAATGTTAAACTATAATACGATCGATATTTTACTTAAAAAGACAAAATGGAATATTTTAATGGAAAGAAACTCTCAACATAAGTTGAAAATCCGAAAAAAAAAACTGATAGTTTATAGATTTTTTTTAACGCATCAAATGAAACGATACACTTATACTCATATCTTTTTTTAAAAAAATACTGTAAAAACTATATTATGGAGCATGAAACATCATGTTTTGCTGGACTATGTCTAGTGCCTTCTTGTGGATGACAGCCAAAAAGCAATGTTATCAATTAGACAGGTCTGCGCAGAGGTCTCGGTTTTCCTTCGCTTACTTTCTTCATCAGAAGAATTTACAAAACGGACCTAAAGATAAAACCAGCATTTGCAATGTGCTATAATCAAGTGTTTCATAAGTTTGCTACTATTTGTAGCATTCAAACCCCAATTTAAACTATTTTAAAAAATATTTTTTCATGTTACTTAAAAATAATCCTTAATGCTTTAGAGAAGTTAAAATTTCCTATGAAAAACAAAAAGAAATTTCGGAATAATTTAATTCTACGATAAGATTGAATTTTATTAGCCAAATCAATTTTCTAAAAATATAGAGGCTGAGTGAGCCAGTGCTCAGCCACTACTACATAAAACTCCTTAGAAATAATAAAATGCAAAGTACCGCGTTCCCTTACCTGTCGCTAACCATCAACCAACAACATTGAGTTATGGTACTTTCTAATGAATTAGTAATTAGTCCTTTTATTTCAAGTAGTGTGCTCTTTAGCATAGATTGCCAGTTTGCTGATTTTTCTGCTAAGAGGAAGTGTTGTCGTTAAGTTGTAAGCGCCTCTTTGTTTTGCGTCCTACTGCAAATTTAATTGAGTTCTTTATTAATTGACTGTATAAGGCTAACTTGTTTATAAAAAAAGTTTCACATTTTTTGGCAAAATTATGTTTAAAAAGGAGGTTGGACATAGGGAATTAGTTTTGTTTGCTTATCCAGTTGTCAACCAGGATAGGCAGACTACTGGCAATATGTCGCTTAGTTGGTTCACCCAGTAAACAGTCCCTTTCTTAATGTGCTCTTTCTAATGTGCAGTAAAAAGTATTTAAATTAAAGTTTTACTCAGCCACTTTTTTAATGTGGCATTTCTAATGTGAACTAAGAAGTAATTGAAATTAAAGTTTTTGAAATATAACAACAATCCATCTGTGTCGACTAAATCTTCGGTTTACAAAATTATTGCTCCTCTTGAAAAATGTTAAATTTAGTTACTTGACATTTTTGAGAATCAGTGCGGCATCGTGAAGATTTTCCAAAACAGGTTTTGAATTCAGTCAGCCAATGCTTTTACCCTATGTATATATATATATATATATATATATATATATATATATATATTGTGTGTGTGTGTGTGTGTGTGTGACTGTGTGTGTGTGTGTGTGTGTGTGTTTGCGTGAATTTCTTTTCAATGTGTACATATTTCAAAATTATATACAAATATACGTGTGGTGCATTTATCTTCATTCATTATTTTTACGTACGTATATCTCTCCGTTCAAAATACAAAAATTTCTCTATTTTTTCTCTCGCTTTCTCTCATTAAATCCTGATGTCAAAAATAAGCACCAACGGACTTTAACTCTCTCTCTTTTTGGTCATTTTAATAGCTAAAAGTTGCTTTGGAGCGAAAAGTGACTGTTCTAGGCAAAGTTGCTCTAAAGGCTTTTTTTCCTGTCATTCTCACTAGTGATGATTAAACTTTGTGCAAAGTAATAGAAATAAAATTTCACGTTAAATTAAAGCACAAATGAGCATTAAAACGCAGACATATGTTTCGGGATCGCTTGGAATCCCTTTTTCAATGCGACAGGGAGCTTCTAGATGCAAAACATTTGGATGTTTTGCATCTAGAAGCTCCCTGTCGCATTGAAAAAGGGATTCCAAGCGATCCCGAAACATATGTCTGCGTTTTAATGCTCATTTGTGCTTTAATTTAACGTGAAATTTTATTTCTATTCTCACTAGTGTTTTGAGGCATAAAACTGCCAAATGTCTCAACAGGATGCATTGCGAAATGCAATTCAGTAAAGCGTTAAATAAATGTGGAAGGCTTTTCGAATCATACTCTCTCAGATGACGCTCAGTTCAGTGAACTGCTTCATCATTAACGCTCTCAAGCTATTCGGAAGTCTAGCCTCATTTAAGAGCGAATATTTTGGAGCAGCTTTGGGAATTCCTTTCACTCATCGTAACGCGCTCTGCAATGGATGGAACTGTGCATTTCGCAATGAACTTTTCCTTTTCGTGGTGAGAAGATGTGGGTAAATAAAACATTGGACTTTATGAAGAGAAAATTATTGTGAGATTGAAATATTTAAACAAATAATACATTTCTTCTCGTAAGGTCAATTTCTAAATTAAGAGCAATAATAACTAAAATCATGATGTATTCCTTCCGTAGCTGTAACACTTCAAGAGTATTTTTCTGTGATGTGAAGTAGTTTCTTATTTTACATCATGGTTGATGTGTTATATATATTCAAATATTTATTTTATTCTATTATCAATATTAGTTCAGGGCTTCACAACCATTTAGTGTTCATGGCGCAGTTTTTAATTATACATTTCCTTGCGCTCCCTACCCTTAGTTGTGTATTAATGTACAAAAGATAAGGTTAACAATTCATACCGTATGTATGTCGCTTTTTTGTCTATTGATAACTTCTAACTAGATGAACCGATTCTGATTGTTTTTTTTTTTTTTTTTGTTTTTTTTTTTTTTTTTTTTTTTTTTTTTGACGATTTGAGGGTGGTCTCTCATAGGTCCCTACTACCTAAATTCGATAATTAGAAAAAAGTTATGGGAGGAAATATAGTCCTTTTTTTTGTTTTTTATCCACAACTTTTGGCTAAATGAACCAATTTTAATGATTTTTTTTTTAAATCAATGGAGTGCCATCTAACTGAAATATTGCACATCGATTTGACTACAATTATTCTTTATAAACTTCTTATTTTCAACAGCGTAGTTATTAACTCCTGTCTCTGTATATCATATAAGTTATTTTCTTTGGTACTGTATTTTTTTTAATCAATGGAGGACCATCTAACTGAAATATCGCACATCGATTTTACTACCAATTGTTCTTTATAAACTTCTTATTTTCAACAGCGTCGTTATTAATTCCTGTCTCTGTATATCATATAAGTTATTTTCTTTGGTACTGTATTTTCTGGCAATCAAATAAACCAATTAGGTGTAAAACTTTTTTTTTTTCCTTCCTTCCTTTTTTTTTTTTTTTTTTTTGTTGAAAACATTCAGGCAAGCAGATTTCAAATTTTTAAATTGCATTTGGTTTAATATTCTTTTTCTAGAATGATGGAAATAATGTTTAAGATTGCTACTAGGATCTTCATTATTTGGCTCCCGGCGAAGCTTTTCTTTAATTAATATCCATAAACGCACGTATCAAATCACAGTAACATTAGGAATAAATATTCAAATGAAAACCTCCAACAAAATTTATTAGTGCCAACACATTTTTTATGTTACACTGTAAAGCATTTTAGTTCACCTTTTCACTAAAAAATTGGTGAAATTTAGCTGCAACCAAGATTTGGTACTAAGTTGAACCATTATAATGGTGTAGCTTCACCATGAATGTGAAACTAAGAACCATTAAATAATGGTTCAACTTTAGTACCAAATGTTGGTTGCAGCCAAATTTCACCGGGGTTTTTTTTCCTTATTTTTTTGGTGAAAAGTTGAACTAAAAATTTTTACAAGTGTGCGAAAACGTTATTAGTCGCTGTCTATCAAACTAATTACTTGTTTATCGAATGCATTTAATGAATAATCCATTTTACCGGTACAAGGTTTTCATTTTAATCCTTGAGCTTCCTTTTTTTTTCTTTCTTTCTTTCTCTCTTTATTTCAGAAGCATCTACACGACTTTTTTTTGGCTGTGGTGCTTTTGTCAATAAATACTGGCACCGAATCCTATAAGATCCTTATTATTTATATTTATGGTTTGAAAAACTTTTAAACTCACGAGAAAGACACAGAACAACTGTGAGAGAATGTTTACTCTGAAACTGTAAAAAGTTTTTCAGAGAAAAATATTTTTGTTAAGAAAGATAAGTAGATCTCCTATAAAGGTAGTATTTTTACCTCGCGACAAGTGTCCATATTTGTCGCGATCTATTGGTAGATCACAGAGGCCATTTTTGTAGATCAAGCGCATTATCCTTACTTAGGAGAAATACTTTTAGGAAAAAACTGAACATCATTTTAAATAATATTCTACAGCCGTTCTGTGAAAAGCTGAATGCATTAAGAAATTCATAAAAATGGGGTTTCAAGCAATTTCTAATTTTAAATTTCAAACTGATGAGGGAGCAAAGTCCCATAAAAAGGGAGTTAATATTCAAATTTTGAAAGAAAATTTTCAAATCAAATTCTCAGATTTCAAACACGTTTCTATATCGCATCTGTCTGCTTTCCGTTTGCAAATCTCAATCCAAATTTAATTTCCTTAGTGGAGAAAAACATTCAACACAGTTGAACCAGATTCTGAAATAGAAATTTTGTCGAAGAAAAGTGTTATGTGTCCAAAATAAGTGGGTCTATGGGATTCCAAACGAAAAGTACTCATTGTTGACTGATTTTCACTTCAAGTGAAAGTTTGTTATGTTTTAAGTACTCATTTTCCTGCACGAACTTCAACAAATATAAATATAGAACTAGAATAACTGTTTAACATTTGAAATAGTGTATCCAACTCAGTCTCATGCGTTGTACACGAAACATCAAATCTACTAGCAATAATCACCTTGTCAATTTTCTCAGAATGAGCAGATAAGCTTATCAACTTTTATAAATAATTATTTCAAAAAAATAGTTCTAAAAGTATATTTGCATTTGTTACTCATTGTACGTATGTATATTCTTTGTTTTCGTGATGATCATTCTAAGAAATTTTGCTAAATAAGCATTTTAATAATGGAAAGTGACATGAAAATAAAATGGAGAAATAATGAGCAAATCCTTTCCACCGGAAGAAACACATCAGTAAGCCCCTAAAGCTTCAAGATTGGTCCCTGGTCTAGAGGATGCTTCAGTTACAGTTCTACTCTCAACTAAAGCGATCTGCGGAGCAGAGTGCCAAAGAAAATCCATTCATGTTCAAGAAAGAAACTGCTGGTACAAGGAATATGCCCTTTTTGTTCTCGTTCTAGTTCGTTTAGCGTACTTGATTTCTTCCGAACTGATACTGTATGACAGTTTATGAATTTAGTTGCATTCAGCAAACAGAGAAGCAAACATTCTGATTCGCGTACTAAATAAACGCACCTGCAAAATGATCTTCCCTCAAACTCGAATGGATTCGTTCTTTTCTGCCATGCACAGAAGCGTCCAAACGTCAAAATTCCGTGGTCGAACTGTAGGTGACTAACGCTTACCGAAAATGATTGGAAGGCCCTTGCATCAATAAAGCGAGAATTCCTTTAGCGTTCGAAATTCTTCTGTGCTCATCTTTCGCTCTTCGCCGGTTGGAAGGAATTTTGCTATAAATTAACCTTCTAGTCTTCGTGCAAGAGAAATAGGGCTACGTAATATTGGATGCCTTGAAAAGCATGAATAATTTGATAAAGTCTTCCAAACTTCAACGTTGGATTCGCATAATTATTCAATCTAAAACGAAACATTCATTTGATCTAATAGAGTTATGTCTAAACTCTTCAACTTAATTAAATAATTCTAGTCAGTTTAATGGATTAAACTTTTGCATTTGAAATTAATAATTTTTATTTTAATTTATAGCAGTAAGTAATGTTAGTATTTTTACTTCTTCTCATTATTTCAAATTGCATTACTGGCAAACAAAGTGAAATCTCGATCGCATTGTATCTGACTATATTTTTCATTCAATTTATTCACTTTCTTTAAAAGTAAAAAAATAATAGTGATAATAAATAAATTAATTAAAATAAAAATTATAAACCCCGACTTTCAGAATTAATGTGAATTATGCCACCCACAAGTTATCACATCAAGTTACAATATGTTATTTCCTTGGTTATGGGATGCTTCTTGACTATTGTTGAATTCTCAATCGAAAAACCAGAGAAAGGAATCGGAAGCGCTTTTGAAGAAGCATCAATTGAGAGATAGAAGGTTAGATAAGAATGTAAGGTAGAGCTGAGATTGTGTATAAATATAAGAAACAATAAGTTCCTGATAAGTTGTAAGACAGTATAATATGTTTAGGTAATATTTTTTAATCGCAAATTTGCTTTTATGTTGTAAAAACCTATGCGTTATGGAATGTTATGAAAGGCATTTTTAGAATATGTCTTCCTTACAACTTATAATTCAGTTAAAATATCATATACAGCTATATTATTAATAATGATGATAATTATTATTATTAATTATTATTATTTTGCACATTTGACTAGAATTTAAATCAAAAAATGAGAAAGCAACAAGCTGAAACATAGAACAGCGCCTTTGAAAATGAGGAAAAAACATTCAGTTGCGAAAAAGTTTTAAAAATCAAAAATGCATTAAAGCGAAAAGCCAAACCATCAAAAAAAAAAAAAATTCATCATCAACTTCCCTGCCCTGATTTTCTTCAAATGAAGTGACTCAGAAAATAGAACAATAATTCCAAGTTTTTTAGTTGTTTCGGGCAAAAAAAGAAAGAGTAGTTAGATTAGTCAATGACAGTTTTGCACTAATTACACTGTGCAACAAATTTGAACTTTTTTTTTTTTTTGTCCTTTAGATGAATCTATGTGGTTCTATATAAGAAAAAGGTGCTTGATTCAAATATCCAAACCAAAATGGTCCATCACTTACCGTTTTTGCTGGAGACCCACTTCTCATATTTATACAATTTGGTTATAGAAGAATGTAACTGCGGCTTTCTTATTGAAAACACAAACACTAAAATGATTTTTTTGGCCGTTTCACCTTGTGGGCATCTGTTGGCGTGCCCTGATAACAGATTAGCAATATTTAATTCGTATACTTCCATTCTATCGACCGCCGAACCGCTTTTCAAACACAGATGTCCTGATGAAAACTTTCCTCATGCTCATCATTAATTGCGCCAAGGTTTTGAAAAAAGAAGTCCATATGGGAGTCCAAAAAGCGTAGTTTTAATGAAATATAGCAACCTAATAATACAAAAGCATTTTATCATGTCACTAACAAGATTTTCGTAGTTTTCAGCTTTCTCATTTCCAAGGAAATGTGAGCACACTGATTTAAAGGCCAGCCAGGCGGATTTTTCGGCTTCTGACTGTTTGTTTTCATACTCTTCATCATAAAAGGACTTCCTTAAGTTGTGGGACAATAAAAATCCTTTTTTTTTACTTTTGCCTCTCTTAAATGTTTGAATTTATTCCTGAGATTGCAAGAAAGCCACTACTTCTCGATCCAGAGCTTTTACAAATATTTCGATAAACCAAGTTTGATGTGCAATTGTGTGAACAAAGCACTTTGCAGATGTACAAGTGGCGCATTTGATATGTTTTTGCCTCTCATAATTTTGAAATTTCCTTTGTGTTTGCAGAATATGTTACTGGAATGAGTAGGGAAAAAACACTTAGATGGAGGAGCACTTATAAACAAGCGCCACTCTGCTGAATTGTGCTCATATCCTAATGCTTGAAATAGTACATTCACATCACAGCAACATACTATTATTTCTTTCTCCGCAAAATAATCTACAAAATGCTTTTGTCGTCTTATAAAAAACACGAAACTTCGAGAAGTAGATAAATCTTCTGTTGCCAAAAATGTTGCTAAAGTAACCCAAGTTCATTAAAAATGTCTCTAGAATGGCACCGATTTCACTGGCAATGAGAAAGATATAATTTATATTAAATTGAGACGATAAATTACGAAAATATGCTCATTTATCCAGAAAATACGTAAAAAGCTAAAATGCGGAATTTTGGGAAAATGGTACGTGATAGACAAAAAGTACTTGCAGATTCGTAATTTTCAGCCAAAAATACATAAGATACAGCCATTTTCATCCAAAGGACATTTTTCGTGTTGCACAGTGTTATGTCACGTGTTTTGAGTTTTTTAATGGGATACAATTAAAGCTTTTAAAAATTAAACTAAACATTTTCATCAAACAAGAATGACATTTCAAAATGTTTATTTTATATTTTTACTAAGTCCCTAATCAGTGATACAATGTTGGAGACAAAAGATTTTTAATAAAGGATTTTAGTAAAGACTTCAAGAATGTAAAAAATTGATATTTGTACATTTTATGATGCAAATTAATAATGCTTGGCATTTAATCCTTACAAAAAAGACGTCTATTGTCTATCAAGCGCACTTCAATAAAGATGGGAAAGCAATAAATATACTACGTAATTTAAAAATTATTAGGAAGAAAGAGAAAATATTGAATGAACAACATTAATATTAATATTTATGCAGATTCATAAAATGATGCGCTGATTCTAAATAGTTTTAAAAGAAAATCTGCAAATTTACTCAATAATTTATTTTAAAATGGAAAATAAAGTAAAACATTAGCAAATAACTGTCGTATATACATAAGTCGATTCGAAGCTATTAGAAGCTTTCTTGTAATAGTCAGAAGGCTTCGAAGGGCGAATCGAGTGTCTGACGGTTCGAGTTATCTAAAACTTCGAATTACACAAGTCTAATTTTTGTACCCTAATTTAAGGCCCAGGAATGCTTAAAACGTTTATTCCTTCAAAAATAACGTCAAGGACGGAGGTTCGAATTGGCTAGTGAATACAGTGAAACTCTGTTATAGCGTCATTCAAGGGATTGGGATATTTATGACGCAATAGCCAAGTGACGCTATAAGCAATCACCATTACTATTGATTGCCGAATGAAGGGACTGGAATTTCTTGACGTTATTATTTCTTGACAGAGTTGTCGCTATAAACGATGTCGTTATAACAAAGTTCAACTGTACAACCATTAGTGTTAAACATTTTTAAAAAATTCTAATTTAAGAGAAATTTTTTGACGGTGGTGTGAGGGTACTGCTAGTTGAATGTTATAACTAATAAACTAATGTTATAACGTCTTTTTTTTTTTGCAGTTGCTGTAGTGATAGCTTTTTTTGTCTGCTGGGCACCATTCCACGCTCAACGGCTCCTGTTCCTTTACGTTTCTCTGTACGGGCAATGGACAGATACGTTGAGACACGTTAATCAGAATTTGTTCACTTTAGCCGGTAAGTAAAAGAATCAGGAGGGCCGATTCCGGGGGCTTATGGAGTATTTGAGTGCATCCCTCCCCCCATTTCTCTTATATTTTCAAAATTAAAACAAAACAATGTGTCCCTTTTTACTTGGATTTGTTTTGTTTGCACTCATTCATCTGTGTAGAAAAAGTATCTGATTATAACAATAGTTTCTAGTGAACGTCGAGTATTTATCATTAAAAAAAAAACGAGCTGATGTGTCCACCTCATGACTTCCTTGTACTAAACTACATATAATAGACATTTTTAAGAACTAAAAAGAAAATGGGTGCGTGTATCATACACGCACGTTAAAAGTTATATTTCTTAGTTTCATTATTTTTAAATAAATTTATTAATGAATTAACATTATTTTTAAATAAAACTTTTATTTTCCTACACGCATAAAGCATAGTAAATATAGACAATGGTTATTTTCAGGATTAACCCTTTCACTACGGGGCTGGGACAACAGCAGTCCAAGAGAAAATTCCCTTTTTGCTCTAATGTTATTAGTAAAAATATGGTATTCTGACTGATTGTCTCTATAGTACGATATCAAACTAGTATAAATTTTGTTTTACAACAAAAATATAGCACTAATGTGTCTTCTAACTAATATATAATAGCAGAAAGATGTGATAAAGGTGCGTTAAATTCTTTATCGGTCTCCCGGAGTCAAAAGGTTGATGGAATTTATTATTTTTATTGACCTGAGAAATCTGAAATTGCAACACAACAGTAACTGAACGGAATTGTTAAAGGGTAAAAAACGGAAGCATGCCTTAGGGTGAGGCAACACTTAAACCAACTAGTTTGTTGTGGACCAATGGAGGAAAGACGATTTTACAAGGTCCTAATTCTTGCAAATGCTTTAACATGGGAGTTCTACTTGAAAGGCGCCAAATATCGCATAAATCGCCAAACCGACACCGGATTTGGCTTCACTATTTTGGCAGCAAATTTGGCGAGATGTCGCCAAATTTGCATTTTCAAATTCAAAACTCAATTTATCATACAAATGATTATTTTTCAGTGACAGTCACTCAAAGTGGGTGTGCCTTTTGATATGTTCATTATTATTGTTTTTTAAATAGAGTATTTATATAAAAATGCATTTCCACTAAAAAAAATAAAATTTTTAAAAAATTGAGGAAAAAATAGAACCGACTTCAAATTAAAAACAATGTCCAAGTGCAAAATAAAAGAAATAATTTCATTCTTGCGGGTTTTTAACTTTGAGAGGGTTTAATTCGTTCGAAATTTCTTCCAGGTTGCTTTTATTATTTCAACTCAACCATCAATCCAATCCTCTACAGTGTGATGTCAAAACGGTTCCGGGTAGCATTCCGTGACAAACTCTGCGCTGGGCCTCCCTCCCTCTGGTGTATTTGCTGTTGCTGCTTCTGTTTCGTGAAGGACTTCGAGAAGCGGAGCCAGCAAGCAGGCGCCATCTATAGAAATTCGAACTCGCACAGTTCAGTGAGATCACACGCCAGTTTCGCCATCAACAAAGCGGGCATCAACAATAACAACGTCAACGTGGTTCTTCCCAGAGCCCGAAGTATGGCTGTCGAGTACAATGACAAGGTCGGCGTCACCATGACATGGGTAAATGAGGCAGAGAAAGCAGACAGAGTGGTAAGATCCCCAAGTACATCAAGTCCCAGCAGAAAATACGGTAGGAATCTCACAGTGTCTCCACCTCTCGAGTATCGTCACGTGGTTCGCATAGAATCAGGCAATAGTCACAGCAGTGGAAGATCTTCATCGAAATCGAGTGACCAAGTTATTCCCAAGCGGATGTATAACGTCGAATCCAGTTCTTCCAGCAGAGATGAAGAACCAGAAATAAGTAAAGAACCGGACTTGGAAGAAGAACTTGATCAGGCCATCCGGCCTGAGCTAGAAAAGCTAGAGGAAACAGAAAAGACAGACTGTGTCAACTGTACTAACTGTACTCTTCTATTTCCGCAAAAGACGAGAAACGCGGTGTGCTACGAAGCTGCTGATAAAACTTCTACTACTGAGATATCTCACTCTGAGCACATAGCTCAGGATGAACCTTCCTTGGAAGTTATTGAATCTCTTGTATGATGCCCTATATTTCATCGCTTCCTACTTATAAACGTGATGTCATTGAAAAAGTGTTGAATCTTAATATGTGTCTTCGGAGATTCTCGAATTTCTTAGAGACAAGTACAAAGCATTTCCTTAGCCTCATAAAACTGATATTATTTTGAGCCAAATGACCAAACATATTATGTCTAGTCACTAATTATTTTTAAATAGCATTTAAAAAATTTCATAAATTTATTAGTGCTAAAAGTGCTTTATTTAATGTGTAGTAATTTATACATTTGTGCTGTTTTTATAATTTGAAATATCCTCCGAGAAAGCGAAGTAGAAAACTTAAATGTGATGTCTTTTGTGATTCGAATGTTATTTGAATGTTATTTATTGAATATGTTTTATTACTAAATTATGTTTTGTTCATATATTTTATGTGTATATTCAGCGTTGCGAAAGGAAGTATATTTAATGAACATTTAAATAAGAAACTGATTTTTCTCATTTTTTTTACAAAAAATGGTTTAACTTGATGCTGAAATAATAACAGATTTCTGAAGGAGAGAGTTTCGGTTCTGGGGATTTTTGATGCGATTGCATAAGCTTCCAAAGTTTTAGCCGACAATAACTAGTTCAGATTGAACCATCGGTGTATAGAGCTAAATGAAACTATTGTAACTGGATTACCAGATTTAAGTATTAATCCCTAAACGATTTGGTGAAATTCCAAATGTCAGAAAAAACTCCATTACCGAAAGTCTGCTTCTGATTGATTAAATGCCAAAAGTTTTTACGGGTTTGATGAAAAATCTAGTCATTATATAAGTGTTAAAGAATATTATGTTTAAAATTTATGAGTGCGATTTAGTACCCAAAAACGTATCCACACCGTGTATATAACTTCGTAAATTATTGCCCTTATCAAGTTTACGTGTATCCCATCGCCCGCTGAAACATGAAAAAAAAATTTGCGCTACAAATTCTAACAGTTTTTAACTGTGGACAGTTTTCATTTTCTCATCGAACATTAAATACTTCCTTATAAGTAAGCTTTCGCATTTGCACTTCCATGTGATAAAACCATTGAACAGAACTATTTTCTTGTGAATTTAATACATTTTTACTTTAATTAATTTATTTATTTATTTACTTATTTTATTTGGTTTAATTTTTATTTTTTAATAGATATTAGCTAATAAATCTTATCTACAGAAAAAGCATTTTCGTTTTTTACCTTTCTTCAAGTTCTAAATTAAAATGTTTGTACCTTTGTTGTGAGAAAAATAGTCAAATGATTTAAGCATCATATAAATAGTTACAATTTTTTCGTTAGTCACCACAATGCTGCAACTAATTTAACTACTGCTGAAATTTCTATTCCTAGAAGTTGACAAGTATGTATTTGAGAAGATTTCATCACACGCAATTTTGATAAAAATAAAAGTTAAAAACTAATACAGCCAAGTTTAGCGTGTTTTACGTTAAGACAAGTGGTACACTTAGCGTTTTCAAATGCCAAATCTACTGCTTCGAATTCAGACTGGCGGCATTTGTTACACGGAAACTAACGTTGTCCATTGTTCAAGGAGCTACAAGCTTATCGTTTGATCAGGAAACTTTTGTATCTTTAGAAAGTTAATTGGAAGCGAATTATAATGTTTTGATTCAGGGATAGGTAAAATTTTGCGATCAGCACTACCTTAATTTTTCAAAATGTCTAAATTAAATTACTTAATAGCTGAACACTTTCCGATTTTCTCACCGTTGTTGTTCTGGATTGCTTGAATTCTCTCCAACAGACGTAGTTCAGGAATTTTGGATATAATTACTTAATGAATTCAATTACACATTATAATATTTTTGCTTCAATTCAGATACATGCAAAAAAATTATTAATATTTCTAGGTATGTTCAAGACTTATGTGAAAACTGCACTTTGGGCTTTTTTCACTATAATAAAATATGATAGCCTCTATGTATGTGTCATGATATGTCCAAAACTTTTGGAGGAAGCAACTTAGCAATAAAGAGTTGAGTTAAAATCTTGTAAATTCGATGTGTGACCAAGATGCAGATCGCACACTATTTATGAATTTAACCATATTTCCTGCTTAGTTCAATATTTTCTTCAAGATGTTGTGTTTGCAGAATAGAGAAAGTGCTCTTTTTCCTGCTTCCTTTAAATTCTATACTTTAATATCAAAATTGAAGCTTCTTGGTGTATTTCCACCCCATTTGAGGATTTTCTGTAACAGTCTCTGCTTTTCCTTATTGATTACATGACAATTCATGGCTTACTACTTTCATCTATCTTCACTACTTTAAAAATTCTTTCGTTGTTGTGTATGTTTTGGAACATGCATGAAAAGATTTATTATTTAATTGATCTTCGTTAGTCCATGTCTAAAATTGAGTAAAATAAATCTATGACAGAAAATTTAGAACCATTTATCAATTATGAAGAGACATTAGTATGGGTGACATGTCATTTTCTTCCATGTTTGTTTGGAACACGTCTTGAAAATATATCATCTGCAAAAGTTAAGCAATGATTTTTAGTGAAGCATTAAACTTTTCTGTCATTCAAATTTGACGACTAAATTCTCTATTGCTGTTTTTGTAAATTACTTAAAATATAGACATTCTTTGAAACATTTTGTTATTTAAAACTATTCAGAATGTGTAATTACAATTTCTGATTATGCATGGTTTTAAAGTTTAGTATTTCTTTTCATAAAACTACCTTATATGTTGCTCCATCCCACTTATCAATATTCCATCCCTACTTAACGATTCAACAACGCCCATCAGTTCCCTCCTGACCCCAGCTTCTTGCATCATTTAACTAGTATTGATACCATTGACATTCCATTATTCCTATTTACTAATGATATTCTCTATACCAACTTTTTTTTTGACTCAGTAGTAAACATCTTTTCCGAATATTTCCCATTTATTTTTCCTGAGGGAAATACAAAGCAGTTATTAGAACAAGCAGTTATTATTTCCGCAAGCGATGATTATAAAGCTACCCAGCGGCATTTGCGGTAAGCCATGAGCTCGAGTTCGAATCCCGGCCAGAGCATGGATGTTAGTGATAGATTTGGCACACTACTTCATAAAAACTCTTAGCGGTTCAGAACTCACTTAAAGGTTTAGGTCCTAAAGCGATCCTTAGGGGCACATCGTGATCTGTCTATTTTACCAAATACAAGTGCACAAGTCAGCCGTTGGCTTTGCAACCAAATGTATCAAAAGCGTGAACATGTAGTCGACATCGTCAGAAAAAGAGTCCATCAAAACGACGACAAGTAAATACGCCAAAACAAGAATAGCTTCTAGCACTGATATGAGTTGCATATATTCCAACCAGGCATTTACGTCAGATAACATGACTTTTGTATAAATATGTTCTTTTCACCTCTAATCAGCTATTACACTGGAAACCTTTAGGCTCAACTAACGTTTCGTTGTTTCATACATTACTCATGTGTTACAGCCATGTTATGTGTTTAACTAATTAGTATTACCGAGGTTAAACACATAATTCATATCTGTGCACTTTTTGGCGAAATTGAGTTATTTCCACCAGGTGATTCTTTGTCAATTATTTGACTTAACTACAATGTTTGGTGGGAATATGTAACTGGGAATTATTTTTTAAAAAAATCAGAAAAAGTGATATCTGAATCAAGTATGTGGAGGGGAAAAACTTTAATCGTCGATATGCCATTTTGAGTTCAGATACAGATACCACATTAGTGCTTAGCATAACCATCAGAGTAGCACTGCAACCAAACAACTTTTTCAATCAAATGGTCCCGAGTTTGGCTTTAACTAATCAGTGGAATAAATAGAAGTCTATGTATAGTGAATAGATAGATCTAGAATGAATAGCCATTCAGCAATACTCAAATCATTATCCAGAAAGCCTTTAACAGTCGTCATAACGTAAAGATCATGGCTTCGAAGTGCGAGGAAATTTTCTTGGAAATTCACCAAGAAGCGGTTGAAATAATGCCTTTAATCATCACGTGAAATGATCGATAAATACTATCTACATGGCTTAATTTAGATTGAATGAATTTGCTCTAAGCAATTGGGAAATCCTAACCAGAAAGGGGAATCAAAGTAGTCGTCTGTAATCAAAAGCCGACTTAAAAGTTCGTCCATATGATTAGCCCATTAAGAACCACTTACACGTTTTTGTACTGAGCTGATAATACGAATAAGTCATTAAAATGTTAAAGACTCCTGATTAAAGCTCTTATGCCTAGGAGAATTAGCTAGAATGCGCATTCGATAGATCAAGAAAGTCACATTCGCGTCTTCTTAATTCCCAAACAAGAAACTGACTTTGAGGTTTTCGTCTGTAAGAAGTTGCTAAAATTGTGTAGAAAAGATAAAAAACAGAATTTACCTAACTTGCGATAGAATTACAGACGACGCTCTTTATAGCGACCACACATTATAACGACCACTGGTAAGTCCCAACTTTATTCGTATGAACTCTATGTTAATTTGCTTTCGGTATAACGACCGTTCTGTATCGTCTAATAAAATACAGCGACCGCATTCAGCGGACTGTTTCTGGTATTTTTTCAAATAGAGCATGTTTCTAAATTTGTAACTTGAAATGACGTTGATTATAGTTTATGGACAAGCTGCGTGGAGTTCAGTGTTCAGTCCAACTTTGTTAGAGGGGGAGGGGGGAATTACCACTCATCACAGTACAGATGTAATAGACGGGAGCAAACGTGGAATTTCGGGATTTCTTAGGAAAAGGGGTGACAGATATATTGGTAATTTGTCGTTTGAATCACGTGGTTTTCCAATCGAAATAAGAGGAGTCATGCTGTCCGTGCAGGTTTCATGTCAGCTCAGAAGTTCTGCTTTCAGAAATGTGTATGTAATTTTCCCACTATATTTTCTACTTTAAAATCTGTTTAATATTTTGCACTGATAATTTTATTAAATTCCAATGATAAAAAATAATTTGAGCATTTAGTTGGGATCTTTGAATAATTACCAATTTTAATGGAACTACTGAACATGCATGATGCAGGTATATTTTTTTAGAAAATTCTATCTCTTATAGCGACCACTCGATATAAAGATCTTTTTCTGTGGGACGCAGATAGCCATATCGAGCGTCAACTGTATTTCTTTTAGAAATATCGATACAAACTAGCAATGGTTCTGAAAACGAAACTAAAGTCGATTTTGTTTTCCAAATCGGTTACATTGGGAATAAAAGCTCTAAAAAATCCATCAATGTTGATATCACGTTGTAAGAAAATGAAAAAATCCAAAATAGAGCATGTTCCGCAATTAAACATTTAAGAAATTTACAAGAGTTACATGAAGGTGCTTCTCATGCTGAAATATTCTTCCATGCTTAGCAAAAACATCTGCCTTAGTGCATTCCGTCCTCCTCTTTTTTTGTCCGTCCGTCAGAAGCAAATTTTCCCGAAACACCTGAGAGCATAACCATGTACCTCAACTTATTTCATGCATCCGACAGAATTTCCTTTACATTATTTGTCGGTTATTTTATTTTCTATGTTTTTGTTTTATTCCAAATATGGAAAAAAACGAAATTCTCAATGGGGATAGTATGAATCTACACTAAAAAAATCTCCTGAAAATAACGGAAAAAGTACGGCACGAGAGTTGCCGGAAATATTCCGTTTCTGATAATATTTTCCCGAGATTTGACAGAAGTTCCATTTCTTTTTTCTCAGTTAATCCAAATCAGGTTGTGAAAATACAGCAACCGTAAAATGGAAAAGTTCCGTTCTCGTATTTTCATTACGTGATATTTCCGTTTTTGGAAGGAAAAACCATGTATTGAAGCACTACGGAAATCTTCCTTTAAAATCGGTCAAAAAACAATCTGAAAATTCAGGGTTTTTTTAACAATGTATAAGCCAAATCATAGAATCATAGTTGCCAGTACACTCGCAAAATTTGTAGCCAAACTTTGGTAAATGGGGTCAAACCAAGGGTTTCTATTCTTTATAAAGAGGATCTTCTAGAGCAGTGGTTCTCAACCAAGGGGGCGCAATCACCTCGGGTGGCGTAGAAGAATTGCAAGGAAGGCGTAAATTTACCAAAAAAAAAAAAATGCAATTAACAGTAAAACTAATTTTCTGTATTTAGTTCTTCGATTTCATATGTTCTAATAATAATGTTTCCTAAATTAATAATCATAAGTATGTGTAGTAATATTAACTTTTGTGTATGAAATTATCTATATTTCCATTTAATAACCAGTTTTATTTTCAAACTCCTATTATACCACTGGTATTGACAACATTTAACGGTGCTAGTGGGGAAGGCGTGACCTCACATCATCGGCCAAAGGGGTCACAGATCCAGAAAGGTAGAGAACACTTGTTCTAGAGCATCGTTTCTCAACCTTTTCAGTGTCGCAATCCCCATAACAGCCAAAAAGAAAAACATGCAAAAAGCCTTGTGACCCGCTTGCCTGTTCAAACGAAAAAACTTAAAAGTAAAACAAAGCAAACAATCGAATTATTAATTAGTGAGTAATTATTTCAAAGAACTTTCTTTTAGAATGTTTCATAAGGACATTACATGCTGATAGTGAATTTTGTGACACTTCTTTTAATACTTTAAAAAGCTGCTTCTAGTATTGATCTTACTTTTCTTGGTCAGATTGTGACGCCCAGGTTGAGAAACAATGATATATAAAATCAGTGATTTATTTACCTGCATTATTCATTTCTAGAAATCTTAGTTGCTTTTGATGATTTTTTTTTTTGGTGATAAACATTTAGATCTGGTAATTTACAATTTCTTTGCACAGCCTTTCCTTATCACAGGTGAAATGAAAATTACTTGTCATATTATAAATGCCTTCTATTGTTTGTCTCTAATAACTTGAATTTCAAACGACGAAGAATTAAACGATTTCATTTGTTAAAATAGAGGTGAGGAGAACAGGTTTGCCTCGCAATAACTGTGAAGGTTATTGGCTCTGCGCAAATCTAAGAATTCCTCTTCTGTACTGTTTGCTCTGACTAACAAATGAACTCTCTCTCTCGCTAATTTTTTTTTTCTTTTCTTTTTTTTCAGGCATGGGATTAACCGATGACCTTGATTTTAAAAATACTTAAAATTTAATTCTGTTTGTATACTCAAAATATTTTTAGTCACAAAAACGTAAAAAGAGAGTCGAACACTATTCCCATTCAAAGAAGTAGTAATATGCTTGTCATTGATGGTTTGGCGGCAAAATATGACAAGATTCTAAAATTGCTTCGAAATCACGCCTAATGGAAACTTTCTAAATAACTTAACGAGCTTTCAGATTTAATGTATCTCTACTAAGTTTTGCAACAAATTTGGCAAGCGTTCATGTATGCGTATTTAATAATGCTTTTCTCCTTTATTAAAAACAAAATTTTAACATTTACTCAACAAAAAAAAAAACCGTGATTCACTTTAATTGGAGTAATATCAATGTTTTTATGATACCTCTTGACCTTAATATTATTATTTGAGAAGCAAAATTATTTATTAAAAAATTTTTTTAATTTGTCACAAAAAAAAGAATAATTTATTTTTAATTTTAAATCAAAGCTTCTGTGGTTACATTGTCATTACTTCAATGCAAAGAAACATAATTAATTCATTTTATTACTCAACTGCTCTTCATAAGTATTTCAATGACAAAATTATATTCTATAATGTTTATGCGAACACTAATGATTTTCAACCTAACAATTTTATTCCAATATGACGCTTTAAAAAATATATATTATTAAAAACTAAATCTCAATCTGTTTCTATAAAATGTGTGAAAAAATAGTGTATTTGCTATGCTGCTTTCTAATAAGAAAGCTCTTGAAATGAATTTTGCTGTAGTAAAAATAGTCATCTCATCTAAGATTTTTCTTAGGATGGCTGAATGCTTTCTATACAAAATGCTTGGAGAACAATTTGTTTCTGTGAAATGTTAATATTTCTTACGATTGTAATGCAGTTATAGAGTAACCATGTGTGGGGGCCAGAGAATTAACTTGGTTCTACAAACACTTTAAGATTCTCAGAATTTGTAAAGCCACATCCCCGAATTCTGTATATAATAGAACTGCGAAAATGAAAATTATCTCGTTTCAAAAATTTGAACTAAAATTTGTATTTTGACAAATTACTTTTATCGCCAACTTGAGAACAATGGTGGATTTACGGTACAAAAACAATTACGACAGCGATAAAAAATTACTATTAAATATTTGGTATTTGCACTAAATAGTTTAATTGCCACGCTTATTCAGTCTTTTTTTTATGCTTAAAAATTGCTTTCATCTAGAGGACCGTGATTAATTAATTTCGCAATGATCCCATTTAAAACAAGTAGAACACTCGTTGCTAATATGAGTGCCATTGTAACAGCAAATTGATATGCGTAGTTTATTGATGTCACAATTGGTGAGAATTCCCTATTACTTATTACGTTTACTGCGTCAATAATTAATTATTCTGTTTAAAATAAAAGTTATACCTTGTTTTATCAATTCCTTCCCGATGAATATCTTTTTTATCTTTTATTTTTTACTTATTTATTTTTTAGTTATTTATTTTTTTTTTACATTATTAAAAAATACTTTCCTTACATTTAGATACAATGGTTTATAAAGAGCCACATTTGCACACTATTGCTCATCACCTCAGCATAAATTTATCTACCATGTTTCTGCAGAAATGCATTATTGACTTTTACTGTTATGAACTTAACAAAACCGGCCACAGTATTAAAAGTTTTCTCGTCGTTTAGGCAGTTCTTCTATTATATTACAGAAGGTCTTGATTAATAGTGAAATAGTTTACGATTTTATTCGGGATGATGCTAAGAGGCACTATTGAATCACAGTGTACGAACTTGTTGATTCTCTAGTCTAACTATACTCTGTAAATGCAATCTCTTTAGCTTGTATCTTTTGGTTTAATATTCCGTGGATTAATGCATTTGCAAGTGCATTGTTTTACCAGTGGTCTTCGATAAATACATGCATTCGAGAAAATGCAGAACAGTTTATTAAGATTAATCAACTTTTTCTGAATGATCTGCTGTTTTTCTGACGTCACATACTTTCATTCATTTTACTAGAAGTAAGTGTTTTTTTATGCAAAGCCCCTCATGTATGTATGCTTAAGAAAGTGTTGTTTTATTCTTGTGCAAATATTTACATTTCAAATTTTTATTACGAAAAAATTAATTCAGGTCTCAAGAGAACAAATAAAAATCTCAATAAACAATGTAAAATTAAGTTCCTTATTAGAGTGTCTGATAATATGATATTCCATAGTTCCTTAATTTGCTGCTTATTACACCATATCCAGAACTAATTAACTTATTTGTAACAAGACAAAGTCATAAATTTACATGCAAATTCAGGACATTGCAAAAGAATATAAAGTTTCAACACAACGGACCTAAAAACATCTCATTTTAGTGACATAACTCTCCGAAGAGAATGGAATACATAAACAATAGTAAAATCAGTATAAAAGTTGTAAAACACAGAAAAAAATTGTAATATTCAGTATCAGGGAATAAATAATGATATTTACATCACATTACATGTAAAAGTTAAATCATTATAACGTTTTGTTCCCCTATCTCTCTCTCTTTTCTTTTCACTTTTCACAGTGAGTAACAGAAATGATTGAATGCAGTTTAGTCGTGACGTTATGCCTTTAGTTTGTATTTCGTTTGATGCGTTTATTCGACTTTAAAGAAACGCTAGCACAAGGGTAAGGGTCAGAAACACCACATGAATTTGCTTGGAGCTAGGATTGCTGACATACTAAAGCTTTATTTACCTATTTATTCATTTCTTTTTATTGATCAATTCCGTTCTTATGTGTGTTCCGACATGGAATTTGTTGTTGAAATCATCATATGCAGTTGTTTGAAATGTCGGTGGTCGTGGTCTAGGTCAGAGTCGTCGAAAGGGGTCGACGGCGGTCCAGGTTATTCGGCACTGCTACCACAAACTCCACACCACGTGTCAAACATACAAGCGTAGGAATAGTATTTTGCTGGATAAACTAGAATTGCGCTTCTACGAGTTTAAAAACCACGAATGGCAATTAATATCAATCTATCTCGACACCAAAATATAAAAGTTTTTAAGTTTTCCTTGGCAGTTTAAAACCAACTGATTCAGAAAAGCCAAAGGGCCGCACTCGCTCGAAAACGGACAGTCATAGCAAGACATAATAAGAGAGGCGCTCAATTTTAGTTGATACATGTTACGATCAAAATTACTATTTACTCTCTATTTCTCTTCCCCATAGTGACCTATGGGACTATGACCCTATAAGCATTTTTTTTTATTCTAATTTCTTTTTTTATGCATTAATATTTAATTTCATTTTTGCAGTGTTTTAAATTACAACAACAAAACTAGTATTTACAGGTTGACTTTATCCAAGGGGCTTTTACCTCTTAAATTGACAAATATAGAAACAAAAGATAGCACCAAAACAAGTTTTCATTTGGTGCAATTCACTCTTAGTTCTGATTTGGGAAAGAAAATACAAATTGCGGTCTTTAGGCATAGAATACAAACGACTGTTGCATCGATATACTCGAGTTGCCGCAATCGATATATCGATTGTTCAAACCAGTCTTCCAGGATAGAAAACAAGGTGCCTGAATCAGGTACGTAGCTATAACTTTGTTGGAGGCAAGGGGCTTAATCTTTAATGTACTCTTTATGATTTTATAGGCAACAGACCCTCCCAGCAAAAAGTACAATTATACCTTTTACTAATAAAGCAGATTAACTAATTAATTCAAAGTGATAAAATATATACTTAATAATTGTTGGTTTTCAGTTGTTTTGTAAATGATTTCTTGAAAGATATTCCATACATAACCTACCGCATAAAAACGTTCTTTAAATATGACACTAGATAATGACTTTGATCCATGAGCAATATATTTCACAAAGGCAAACAAAATTAAACATTCTAATTCATATGACTGGAAAATCAACAACACAAAGAAACTGCATAATGGTATCAGAGCAAAATTCCTCTGATTTTTCCTTTTGCATAAACAAACTTTATTCACTCAACATTTTCAACATCGGTTTTAATGATTCATTTTCTTCATAAAAGCATCGTAAAGGAATTTTTAAACCCGGTTTTTCAAAATTTTATTATGTGACTAGATGAGTCGCCCGGCGTTGTACTGGCTAATCTCGAGTATTGAAACATAGTGATGTCCTGATGTCACGTGGCACATGTTCATATCCCCTTAGGAATAAGAAGAACAATCCCAAAGAATCCTTAACAGAATAAAGATAACATTTGAAATAAGATCAACATATAATCAAATTGCTTGAATATAATCAATTGTTTAAAAATAATAAAGAAGAATAAATTCGCGTACATTTATTTAACGGAGATTCAAATACAGTGATGCCTCATCAAAATGCTAGAAACGTTGATATCATTATTATATTTCATTTGTTTAACAATGGCAACTGCATTGATTTGTTTTTTTCAGACGGCAACTGTACCAATTGTTGAAACAATGCAAATGAAATAAATATGTCGTCTTCTGGGTCAAATAAAATTAAAGTTAATTATCGTGAATAAAATAATTTTTATAAAAAAACAGAACCGACTTCAAATTAAACATTGCGCTAAAAAGTAAAAAATAAATTCATTCTTTAAACAACATCGATGTGACTTTTAAACAGTTTTAGAAGTCGGTGCAAAATTAGGATAGATACAATATTTTGTAATCATGAATCAATTACAAATATATATATATATCCGCAGAATTAGTAACAGTTCCAATATGAAGTAGCAAATGGTATAATGGTAATTAGACCCATAATTTTGCACCGACTTCTAAAACTATGTTTAAAAGTCACATCGATGTTGTTTAAAGAATGAATTTATTTTTTACTTTTTAGCACAATGTTTAATTTGAAGTCGGTTCTGTTTTTTTATAAAAATTATTTTATTTTATTCTTTTTAGTGTAAATACATTTTGCATATAAATACTCTATTTTTTAAAAAATCCATATCAAAGGGCAAAACTTCTTTAAATTAATGGCACTAAAAACTAATCATTTGCATGATAAATTCCCTTTTGAAGTCTATTTTAGCAAACAAACTGATTGGATTAATTTTTGCCACAGATAAGCCTTCAGTCAAACTCTTGCTGTGATTTCTTTTAATATTATAGCCCATGACAACAAACATGTTTTTAACAATGCTTTTATATTTATTAATAGAGTTCCCAACAAAGAAAAATAAAGCCAAGCCTTTCCAATTAAAATAAAAAAATACTTATTTTTCACTCGTAACGTTTTTTCTAAAAAACAAATATAGGCAAATTGATTTGCAATATTTGAGTTAGACGATCCTCTATCGATTAAAGAAAAAATCATCAAAATCGGTTCATTTAATCAAAAGTTATGGATGAAAAGACAAAAAAAATACTACATTTCTGCCCATTACTTTTGTTCTAATTATAGAATATGGTCAAACGAAAGGACGGGACCTATGGGAAACCACCCCTGATCGATTGAAAAAAAAATCATGAAAATCGGTTCATCCGGTGCGAAGTTATGAGTGGACAAACAAACAAAAAAAAAAAAAACGACATACATACAATACGAATGTATAACCTCCTTCCTTTGTGAAGTCGGTTAAAAAATAATTTCAAACTACAGAGAAAAACGCTTATAACTTCTTTTCTAGTTAATTTAGGGGCTTCCAATTTTAGTGCGAAGCGAAAAACTCTTCCTGAAGTAGTTTTTTACGCGCTTTTTAATGGTATCAAACTCGAAAGGATGCGATAGTTTCTTCCGATAGAAAGGACTATTTTATGCAATTTATGTAGCGGTAAATCCATTTGACTACATTTGTTTTTTAGAAAAAACGTTACGGGTGAAAAATAAGTATTTTTTATTTTAATTGGAAAGGCTAGACTTGATTTTTCTTTATTGGGAAAACTATTTATAAATATAAAACTCATTGTTGAAAAATTTTTTGTTGCCATTGTGCTATAATAATAAGTGCAATTACAGTAAGATTTTGACTGAAATCTTCTCTGAGGCAATAATTAAATCCAATCAGTTTGTTTGCTAAAATCGACTTCAAAATAGATTTTTTCATACAAATGATTAGTTTTTAGTGCCATTCTACCAAAGAAGGTTTGCCCTTTGATATGGATTTTTTAAAAATAGAGTATTTATATAAAAAATGTATTTACACTAAAAAGAATAAAATAAAATTATTTTTGGAAAAAAACAGAACCGACTTCAGATTATAAATTGCGCTGAAAAGTGAAAAATAAATTAATTCTTTAAACAACATCGATGTGACTTTTAAACATAGTTTTAGAAGTCGGTGCAAAATTATGAGCCTAATTAACATCACATCATGTGCTACTTCATATTGGAACTGTTGCTAATTATGGGTCATTTAATATTTGTAATTGATTCATGATTACAAAAGATTTTATCTATCCTAATTTTGCACCTACTTCTAAAACTATGTTTAAAAGTCACATTGATGTTGTTTAAAGAACTAATTTATTTTTCACTTTTCAGCGCAATTTATAATCTGAAGTCGGTTCTGTTTTTTTCCAAAAATAATTTTATATTAGTATAGATACGCACTTATCATTTTACCGAAAAATAATAACACATTGGACAACATTGTGTCCTTACCCTTGCTTCTTGGAAATAAAGATAATCTGAAAATAAGCTCTAGAAAGCTTTTGACTCCATTCATCGTCCCACCCCCCTCCCCACTTACCGACTTCTCCGTAATTATCCTACCCCAGAAATAAATTTGAACATCGTCATCCCAGCTTCATGATGAGGCACAAATTTGAATACAGACAATTTCGATGTGCGCACTCGAAAAAACCAAACAAACATGGCTGATAATAATTACTTTCCTTTCATGTGCAAAAACTGAAAACTTAATAAAATTAATGTTTTAGCACAGTTTAACAAACATATCTATATGGAGATAAGGACCTTATTGCAAAAATAATTGTTTTCCCTACTTCAAGCTTTGAAGCTTAATTTTGAATCAAGTTTTATTCATTTAACTAGCGGTACCCGCACGGCTATGCCCGTGTTAGAAAAAGAAAAGAAAAGTCGATTCACCATTGTGTTTATAGTGATAACTTTTTAATGTGTAAATTATGTTATTTTATTAAAATGTATAGCATTCCACGTAGTTAAAAATTAGCAGCCCATGGCAATAAACCAGCGACCCTACACATTTAAGCCTTTTTTTTTTACAACACGCACACAATAAAAAAGGAAAAAAGAAAGAAACAAACGAAACAAAACGAAAAAGAAAACATTTAAAAGGAAACGCATTTTGTTTGTTTAAATCAAGTACCCACACAAAAAGGACGACTATAATCCTTTAGAATAGTTTTAATTAATACATTTTTAATATAAATAATTTTTATCTATTAGTAAACAGTTAAATAGAACGGCAAAATTTTGTAGTTTGCAGAAGCAAAAGCAGCAAGTAAAGCTTTGAAAACGGAAAAAACCTTTCATCCGAGTTCAAATAGGAAAATAACATATGTGCTAATTCACTGAAGAAAAAAGAATAATTAAATAAAAACATAAATAGTAACAATAAGTTGGAATAACAAAAATCGCTTTAAAGGATAACATTTCTTTAAAGGACCCCTGTGCGGTATGGAAAATGGTCCCGTGAAATACATGTCAAAATAAGGAAATCAAAATTAAGCTATCGATGGCCTATGAGCCGCAGGAAATAAATTTTAATTCGTTTTTTTAAAAATCAAAATTTAAAAAAATAATAATAATAAATTAATTAATTAAAAGCAGGCTGCTCCTTAAAATGCTAAAAACGGCAAGAAATAAATTTTAATTCGTTAAAAAAATAATCATAATCCAGTCGGCATGGTAACAATTCAAATAAAATAAAAAGCAAGCACATTATCAATCGTCTGGAGAAAAAAAAATTAAACTAAATTACCGTGAAAAAATAATTTCGAACTGCAGGGAAAAACGCTTATAACTTCTTTTCTAGTTAATTTAGAGACTTCGAATTTTTGTACGTAGAGCAAGACTCTTTTTTAGAATAGTTTTTTATGGGCTTTTCAAAGATATAAAGTTTGAAACGATGCGATAGTTTCGTCCTATAGAAAAGAACCCTTTTGTAATTTTCGGCTATAAATTGCAATAAAAAAAAGAGCAAATTCGAATTTCAGAAAATTCGAAAAAGGTGCACACCCCCTATTCCAAACTAATTTCGTGACAAATTTCATTACAATTCGCCGAACGGTCTTGTATATAGTGGTAACTTCTTTATGTGAAAATTATGTTATTTTATTAAAATGTATAGCATTCCACATAATTAAAAATTATCCGCCCACGGCAATAAACCAGCGATCCTACACATTTAAGCATTTTTTTTACAAAATACACACAATAACAAGAAGTTCCGTCTAGAACTATACGAGCCTACTTTCCCGTATACACCAAATTCAAATTTATAATCTAGCTATCTCTTTCTCTCTCTTTCTTATTTATCTTTAGTTCTAATTATTGAAAATATACCTTTTTCAACGGATAATACATATTCATTCACTCACTCATTCATTCTTTCATTTATTCAGCCATGCATTTATTCATTCATTCGTTACCTCATTCAAGTGTTTATTCATTCATTTACGCATTCATGTATTTATTCACTCATTTATTTATATTTTCATTTATTCAATAATTTATTCATTCATTCTTTTCCTCATTCATTTATTCATTGATTTATTCTTTCACTCTTTCATTTATTCATTCATTCATTATTTCACTCATTGAGTCACTGAGAAATATCCTTGAAAATCCCGATCAAAAAATTTCATAGCAAAATAGGCTCGTAAGTTCTGGATAAACTTTCTATTTCTACATGTTCTACGTTATAAGAGCTTTCCGATAAAGTTTGTTCCAAGCAAATCGGTCCGTTAGATCAGGATTTATATAGGATTGAAATTTCCCCGTAGGCGGTATGTTAATTTTTTTTGAACTGTTCAAAAATGAACAAAAATTGTTCAAATCAATATTTCACGCCAAGAACTTCTTCCAGTGAGCTTGTTCATGGGAACTTATATCTTGTACCCAGAGTTTACATAATTTGCTTCATTTTCACCCATAGGCGCTAATGTTAAAATTTTTTGAACTGTTCAAAATTGAACAAAAAATTGTTCAAATCAAAAAGTAAAATATAGAAATGAGATGTCCTCGCCGAGATCTTTCGAATGCAAAAAGAATTTTTCCAATCGGACAATTCGTTCCAAAGTTATTAGGGGGGGACAGACCGACAGACAGACAGACCGACAGACCGACAGACACACTTTTTCCCCCATCTCAATACCCTACTTTCAAATTTTTTATTTTTCAATTTTTATTTAATTACTTCACTTATTTTTGACTTTTCTTGATTTTTAACGATATTTTCACGATACATTAAGCCTTCTTTCATGCTTTATTATTATTTTTTTTTACTTTTACGGGAAAGTAGGCTAAAAAAGGAAAAAAGAAAAGAAAGAAACGAATCAAAACAAAATTAAAATATTTAAGAGAAAACGCATTTTGTTTGTTTAGTTCAAGTACCCACACAAAAAGGACAATTATAATCCATTAGTATAGTTTTAATTAGTAAATTGTTAGTATAATTAATTTTTATCTATTATTCATTGATATTAAAAGAGAAAGACGAAATTTTGTAGCTTTCACAAACAAACAGCAGTAAGCATAGCTTTGAAAGCGGAATAAACCTTTCATCCGAGCTCAAATAGGAAAATAATATATGTGCTAATTCACTGGAGAAAAAAAAATGAAAATATAAATAGTAATAATAAGTTGGAATAACAAAAAGTGCTATAAAGAATAAAATTTCTTTTAAAAACCCCTGTGCAGTATGGAAAATGGTCCTGTGAAATACATGTCAAAATAAAGCTGTCGATCGCCTGTGAGCCGCAGGAAATAAATTTTAATTCGTTAAAAAAAAAGAATAATCAAATCCAAAAAAAGAAATTAATTAATTAAAAACCGGCTGCTCCTCAAAATGCTAAAAACCGCAAGCAATAAATTTTAATTCGTTAAAAAGAAGGATCATAAGCCAGTCGGTATGGTAACAATTAAAATTAAAGTTAATTACCGTGAAAAAATAATTTCGAACTGCAGAGAAAAACGCTTATAACTTCTTTTCTAGTTAATTTAGAGACTTCGAATTTTAGCACATAGAGCGAAACTCCTTCCGGGGTAGTTTTTACGCTCTTTTCAACGGTATCAAACAAGGTGCAACCCCCCCCCCCCCCCCCATGTTCCAAACTAATTTCGTGCCAAATTTCATGAAAATCCGCCGGACGGTCTGGGCCCTGCACCGGACACAGACAGACACACACACACACATACTTGCTGCTTTATTATTAGTAGAGATAGAGAAGATAGAGATAGAGATGTTCATGTAATCTACCATTTTGAAGAACTAATTTCGCTCTACCGATTTATGTGTATGGTTTTGTTACAAGTTTTTTCTTGTGTATTTTAAGCTGTCACAAAAATGATGGAAAGAGAGCCAATCCGAGTGATTTTATTTTATGAGTTCAACATGGTTGTCAGTAGGGATGTAACGAATAGTGATTTGGCCGAATAGCCGAATATTCGGACATTTCTTCCAGGCCGAAGCCGAATATTCGGCCAATATCTTAGGCCGAATATGAAAATTTCTAGAAATCGTTGTAGTAGAAAGTATTTGTTAAATTCAAAATTATTCAAAAAGTCAAACACCAATTTCACACAACCTATGATGTATGATTTAATTCTGCTTCTTAAGAATTTAAAACTACTTAAAACTAATCTATTTTCTCTATTGTTTCGAATGTAATAAAACTAAGAATTTCACCCACAAGTGGAATAGAAATATTAGGTTTTATGGTAGTAAGCATTATCATTGTTTTACTAATTATTTAATTCAAATAAAAGAACAACTATTACTTAGTGACCTTGAACTTTTCAAAACTGTTTTATGAAGACATTTTAAAAGTTATAAAAGTTAATATTTTTATTTTATGGGGTTTTTTACATTCCTATTTTTAAAAGATCTATTAAAATTTAATACACCTAACTGGAATATATTTTTATTTTCAAAAACCCCAATAACTTATGCTATCTAAATATTCATGATATGTTCTAGGCTTTTCACATTTTTCTCTTAGCCAATATTCACAATAAATCAGTCTACCCAAACAAAGGTTGACTTCCACTTTGTTAATAATAACAAAATAAATTTCTCATATTCTCCATCATAATTAACTGTTGCCAGCTTTTGGAAGGAAATACTAAATATAAAACACAATATTAAAACTTTAAAATCTGTATTTGCTTAGTCAAGCCTAAAACAAGGTTTAAAAAAATTGTTTTTTTCTAAATTATTTTTATTTATTAAAACTATATACTAATGTATTCTTTTGCAATAATTAGAATACAATTTTAAATGCTTAAAATCCACTAATTTCTTTATTTTTTTACATTTCTTCTGCAGCAGAACTATTCGGCCGAATAGTCCATCAATATTCGGCCAGGCCGAATTTGACCTTACCCAGTATTAGGCTTGGCCGAATATTCGGCTAGGTGATGAAATAAATATTCGGCCAGGCCGAATACCGAATAGTGGCCGAATATTCGTTACATCCTTAGTTGTCACACAGCAGGGGATACTCGCAGTATGATCCAAGCATTTAGCCAGATCAGGACCATCAGTGGATTTATATAGCTCAACATTGGATCCAAAATTTTCCGAGTTGGGATCACAATCGGAAGTCGGAGATCGGAACCGAAGAAATTTTGATTTCCGGCGAAACCATCACCTCGGAAAGGCATTGCGACGAAGACGACAAAAAGCTGCAATATCTATGCCTAACATTAGTTCAATTGAAAAGGACCAATTCTTCTGCATGACAACGCCGGACAGCATTTCTCACAAACTGCGCAGTAGAACGAATTGGGATAGGAAACCTTACCTCACCCAACTTACTCACCAGATAGATCTCTCACCAACTAACTACCACTTTTTCAAACACCATAATAACTTCCAGCAAAAGAAAACTCTTCAGCAACACAAAAATTCTCTAAACGCCTTTGAAGGATTCATCGGTTCTAAAACTCCTGAACTCTAGGTCGCCGAAATAGATGGACTTGTTTATTGTTGACAAAAATGCAGATTCTAATGATTCAAAATTAGAAAATTTTGATTAAGATTTATGTTAAACCGAGATTCAGTTTTAAAGTTGACAGTTTAAAACCGCAATTGTTTTTGCATTAGTTCGTGTATACAGGAAAAAGGTAAAACAAAAAAGAAAGAAATTATGTTTGTTGTAAGGCCAAATCCTGTAACTTTCTTCCATACCTTTTATATAAGCTAGTGAGAAAAACACAAGAGATTTAGACCACATTAGCTTCTTCAATATACCTGCACAATAAAGATGCGTTACTTCACCTTGATCCCACAGGTTCTCAAACGTTTCCGCATCGCTGCACACTAGGAAGAAGGAATTTTCTCACAGCATCCTCATATCGCTACTTGATATGCATAAGCATATACAATGTTATATATTTATATGATTTTTAGAAAAAATAAGAGAAGTAGATATAAGAACATAAAAGTAATGATTATAACCAGAGGCATTTCTAGCCTGGGCGTCACCCAGTGCGGTAATCTGTTGTGGCAACCCCCCCCCCCCCCAAAAAAAAAAAAAATTTGTTACGTTGTATAAATTTGTAGTTTATATATTTCAGCAAAAAATGCATCAGTGCAACATTAGTGCACTAACTTCAGCATTAGTGCAGAGAAAAAATCTTGAGAAATTCCACTTATTTACTTTATGTTAAGTTTCATTAAACTACATTTATATTCAGTTACAATGAGTTGAAATGGCACCCGAAAAATTGCATCAATTCCATTACGTGTATTTTTTTTTAAACTTTTGAATTCATTATGCGTGTCACCCTGCAACACCTGTGATATTGCATCACATTTTTTCTATTGTATTTATTTTTTTTTCATTATTAATTAATTTATTTTTATTTCTCTAAACTTTTTTTATCATTTAATTTTTTATGTAATGCTTCCTTTCAATTAAATTATTCCAAATTATTTTATTTTTCACGAAATCGGTATTTTCGGCACTAAATTCTTTTAACATCAAAATTTTGCTTATTTTAATTACAGATTCGTAAATTCTTTTACCATGCTTAACTTTTTTTTAATATAAATCTTTTTCATTCCTTTTTCCAAATTACCATTTTTTTACCAAATAGCCATCTTGTTTTCAACGAAGTTGTCGTCCATCTTCGAACATCCTGTCTTGAAGATCTTATCAGGTTGTTTTTGATGCGTCATAGTGATACTTATCTGTTGGTTTTGGTTCAGAATTCGCGAGTCGCGCTTGATTGGTTCCCGCCGAAATTCCTCCTGCGCTCTCATTGGCGCACGTGACGTGCGCCGTTGCCATCGGAGAAATTGCGTGAGGAGAAAGTGGGAGAGATGCGATCACTCTTGCCGAGATTGCCGTGTCGAGAGGTTGCCGGCGCATCGATTTCCTTTTCTGTGAAATAATGGCAGAGGACCGCCGATATGGGGCTTTCGATCCTGCCCCTGACACCGTGTGAGCCACACGTTATGTTTAAAAAAAAAAAAAAAAGTTATCTGCAAATATTTTCAAATTATGGCAACAATTATTACCAGCAAAAGTCCGGCGAAATCCATGAGGACGCAGCTGCACCTGTAAAACGGGAGCGATGCCCGCCACTGCAATCTTTTTTTCTCGGAGCCAGGAGGCCCTCATCATAAGTTTATAAGTCATACTTCAAGTTTATATTTATTGATTTTATGTCCTGGATGATCTCTTACAACTAAAATGGATCCATAGTTTTTTTTTTTTTTTTTTTGCACCGCCTGAGGATGCTCAAATGTAATTTGTAAAAAAAATTGGATGTCTAACAGTCTAATCTAATATAGTAATTGTGCAGGTGATCACCTATTTTTTTATTTTATAAGAGTAAAAATGCAGCCAGTTCCTCCATAAATAAAATTTTTTGTTATTTGTTAAAACTTGTTAAGTTTTTTTTTTCATGATCAACACGCCATCCACAAGGGGTAAGTCGAATTTTTTTCTTTTCATGCCAATCTGTAAACGCATTCAAGGTAGTCGTTGATCTGGGGAATTATTGTGGCACCCTTTGCGATTAAAAACCCTTTTTATGTGCAACCACTATTTCGGCATAATCAAAATTTTCTGGGAAACTAAATTCTAAAAACATTAAATAAACGAAATCTTAATTCCAACTGGGGGGGGTGTAACAACACAAATTTGTGCCGCGAATAAATTTTAACTCATTTAATTTCAACGTTGCACTGGTACTACCACAAAATTTTGGCGGGGCCCTTTTCATGGATTTCGCCGGACTTTTGCTGGTAATCATTGTTCCATAATTTTTAAAAAATTTGCAGATAACTTTTTTTTTTTTTTTAAACATAACGTGTGGCTCACACGGTGTCAGGGGCAGGATGAAAGCCCCATATCGGCGGTCCTCTGCCATTTTTCACAGAAAAGGAAATCGATGCGCCGGCAACCTCTCGACACGGCAATCTTTGGCAAGAGTCAATCGCCCTCTCTCCCACTTTCTCCACACGCAATTTCTCCGATGGCAACGGCGCACGTCACGTGCGCCAATGAGAGCGCAGGAGGAATTTTGGCGGGAACCAATCAAGCGCGACTCGCGAATTTTGAACCAAAAAACCAAAAGATAAGTATCACTATGACGCATCAAAAACAACCTGATAAGATCTTCAAGACAGGATGTTCGAAGATGGACGACAACTTTTATTGAAAACAAGATGGCTATTTGGTAAAAAATGGTAATTTGGAAAAAGGAATAAAAAAGATTTATATTAAAAAAAAATTTAGCATGGTAAAAGAATTTACGAATCGGTAATTAAAACAAGCAAAATTTTGATGTTTAAAAAAATTTAGTGCCGAAAATACCGATTTCGTGAAAAATAAAATAATTTGGAATAATTTAATTGAAAGGAAGCATTACATAAAAAATTAAATGATAAAAAAAGTTTAGAGAAATAAAAATAAATTAATTAATAATGAAAAAAAATAATTACAATAGAAAAAATAAAAACATTATTATGAGCAACCACTATTTCGGCCTAATCAAAATTTTCTGGGAAACTAAATTCTAAAAACATTAAATAAACGAAATCTTAATTCCAACTGGGGGGTGTAACAACACAAATTTGTGCCGCGAATATATTTTAACTCATTTAATTGTCAACGTTGCACTGGTACTACCACAAATGCCTCCTGGCTCCGAGAAAAAAAGATTGCAGTGGCGGGCATCGCTCCCGTTTTACAGGTGCAGCTGCATCCTCATGGATTTCGCCGGACTTTTGCTGGTAATAATTGTTGCCATAATTTGAAAATATTTGCAGATTACTTTTTTTTTTTTTTTTTTTCATGCGTGTGGCTTACACGGTGTCAGGGGCAGGATCGAAAGCCCCATATCGGCGGTCCTCTGCCATTATTTCACAGAAAAGGAAATCGATGCGCCGGCAACCTCTCGACACGGCAATCTCGGCAAGAGTGAATCACAGAGTAATCATAAACCAGAGACACATCTTAATATTAATTCCTATGTAGTCAAAAACTGCGTTCAGCGCCCCTACGGAGAAAAACGGGAACTTCTTTTGACGGTTTTGCTGTTACTTTAATTGTTGTCACTCCCCATTATTGGCTATTACGGTTATTGATGTCACCCCTATAACCATTAACTGATTTCTTTTATTTGTGAATAATTGTCAGTAATTTTTATCGGTTTTGGAAAACTGCTTCTATTACTTTGAAATTTTGCTTTGTATAAATAAAATGCCATTTCTACAAACGACTTTAATTTTCTAACCGTCATTTTTTTAAAAATTGATTTCAAAATACTCTTTACTTTTCTCCCCCCCCCCCCTTTTATAGAATTAAACTGCAAGTAAGATGTATTTCACACTGATGTTTCGTATCACAGTCATACTTAAAATAACACTTTCAAAACATATTAATCTATTTCAGAATTCTAAATAATTGTTTGCCCTTTTCTCGTTCTCGTTTTCACTTCGCCTAGCATTGTATTTGTTGACTCGGTTTATTTTAATTTCGTTGATACAATCTTTTATTCTATACTTCTAAAACCTAGCTTTGCATGAATCTCAGAATAGTTTTTAAGATTACCATCTTGTTTTATTCAACGTACTTACTGTTCTTTTTGAATTAAAAATGGCATGAAATATCATACAAAAAGATCTAATAAATCCGCTACTTTTCCTTTTCAGGGGGACTGGTGATGGTTAATATTATTATTATTTTTTATCCAAATCAATCTATTATATCATTTTTGAGTTGCCGTTGGCGATGTTTAAATATTTTTCGCAAAAACAAATTCCACAAACTAAACAAATTGATTTAGCAAAAAAAAAAAAAAAAAAAACTATCGCCAGGTCCCTGAATCGGAAAAGCCAAAAATTGGAGCAGACGTTTAATCATAAAACAATATACATAAAAATATCTTTATTTAAACTCTCTATGTAGTAAGACAAGGGGCACAATTATAAAAATCAATAAAATATATCCTTTTAAATTAAGTACAAAAAAAAAGATAAATAAATAAAGCATTCATTTTCAACAGATAAAAATGAAAATGTAGAACATGTTCTAAATAAGTTCAGTTAAATATATTTGGTATCAAGAAATTCTTAAGTTAGATATTATTTTAAAAAGTAATCCTTTCTAAATACCGTAAATAAACTTTAGCGTTGAAAAATATTCCAGAAAATGACGAACAAAATTAGTGAAGAAAAAATGATTCAATCTGAAAGAACCACGCAAAGCTCACTGGCAAAGCTGCAATGAGCGAACCGATTCTGAAGAAGTATGCAATTTCCTTCCAAAACAAAGATAATATCGTCGTAGAGGAAACATGAGTTAAACTTCAATGCGAACTCTTGTAATTTAGTTCAGGGGTCTCCAAACTACGGCCCGAGGGCCACATCCGGCCCGCGGACAGATTTTGTCCGGCCCGCGGAGAGCTAGCATACTTGAAAGAAACTCCTTCTAGAGAACATATTTATTTTTTATAGCAAATTAAATTAAGTTTACTGAAGTAATCTATTTTTATGTTGAATAATTATGTTGTAGGGTAATCAATATGGCCCTAAGGCTGGAAAGTTTGGAGACCCCTGATTTAGTTCATGTTTTTCCCCGTGGTGCGCTAGTGAAATCGACACTACAAAACGGCTTGAACAGTTGACCCTGTGGTTTATGATTACTCTGTGGAGTGAATCGCATCTCTCCCACTTTCTCCTCACGCAATTTCTCCGATGGCAACGGCGCACGTCACGCGCGCCAATGAGAGCGCAGGAGGAATTTCGGCGGGAACCAATCAAGCGTGACTCGCGAATTCTGAACCAAAACCAACAGATAAGTATCACTATGACGCATCAAAAACAGCCTGATAAGATCTTCAAGACAGGATGTTCGAAGATGGACGACAACTTCGTTGAAAACAAGATGGCTATTTGGTAAAAAAATGGTAATTTGGAAAAAGGAATGAAAAAGATTTATATTAAAAAAAAGTTTAGCATGGTAAAAGAATTTACGAATCGGTAATTAAAATAAGCAAAATTTTGATGTTAAAAGAATTTAGTGCCGAAAATACCGATTTCGTGAAAAATAAAATAGTTTGGAATAATTTAATTGAAAGGAAGCATTACATAAAAAATTAAATGATAAAAAAAGTTTAGAGAAATAAAAATAAATTAATTAATAATGAAAAAAAATAATTACAATAGAAAAAATGTGATGCAATATCACAACACCCCTCAAAAGGGGGTCGGGGCAAACCGACCCCCGCGTCGCTAGTTATAACTCATACTGAATATTCACGAAAATACTTCAGTATTAACCATTCTACATTTTTGTTTGCTTTAGCAAAAAAGATTTGATATCATGAGCGCATTGCGGCACCCCTAATTTCACAAAGTGGCACCAATTTTAGGAAACCCTGCTTTATTCATTTGAAACATAAGTTTTTATTTTTGTTACATTATATATTGTGACCCTTAAAACAGAAAAATAGACTTGCTGCAAGTTGACCAGAAAATCAATCTTAAGCCATTTATGCCAACTGATCTAATGCAAAACAGTTCTGCTATACGATTGTAAAATTCTCAATTGAAGGCCTGATGGTGCAACTGGTGTTTCCTTGAACAGATATACTTACTCGCTTAACACAACAGTTTGTTCTGTATAACGCATGCTGCTTGAACCACCATACATTCAGATTGCTGGGAAAACAACGACTAGGGTCTACTCCCAAGCAAAATGTTTTCTGTACAGTGGTAACTAATAGAGATATTTCCAGTGGCGGATCCAGAGGGGGGGGGGGGGCACGGGGGCCCGTGCCCCCTCCAGACGCTTTATGTACGGACTAGAAAGAAGAGAAAGAATTGACTTTCTTTTCTTCCTTTACGCTAAAAACGAGGAAAAAGAAACTATTTTGCAGATGGAGCGATAAAACTTCTATTCTATGTAACTTCTATTCTTTCAATTCTATGTGACAAACTGAGATAACCGGGTAATTGCTAAGACAGAAAGAAGCAGACACCTGCAAAATCACTTAGACAGTTGATTTATGCTCACGTTAAATCTTCAATAGACTTGAAGAAGACTCCATTTGACCCCCCCCCCCCCCTACATTTTTGCGAAAAAGAAGTTATTGGTGATTTTGCGAGCTGAAAATTTCGCGAATTATATATGAACAAAACCAAAAGTTAAAAAAAAGTGCTCAAGAAAATAAGTGCTTTGACAGTATATATTCCTTTATTATATATGTCCAGTTTAAAAAAAAATGTGTTTTTTTGTATTTAATTAGGGAATAATTAATTAAAATTTTATTGATAATTTAAATTTAATAAATCAATTAAGTTTAATTAAATAATTGATTAAATTATATTTGGAAATTAAAACGGATCACAGTTTCTGGAGTTGTGTCCCCCCCCCTCTATTTTGCTTTTAAGCTGAAACCACGCACATCAGCCACATTGTGCCCCCCCCCCCCAGAATTTTTTTCTGGATCCGCCACTGGATATTTCTGATTACAATTGCTATGAGTAATATGCAAAGTAATGTAAAAGTAAAATAACGATCATAGATACACAATATTGTATTTATATTGATCAGCACTCCGAATTTACTAATCTAAATTTTAATTTTTCTTATTGCTTCAAATTAATAAAGAACAAGGTGATCACTATTTGTTAAACATTTCCAAATCTTAGTAACTTTACACTAAATGAGTAAATACCTATCGTAAAGAAGTGGAAGGCTTGAATAGTAAATTCCTATCCTAGAGAGTGCAAATACCTATATGGCATCACCATTCATTTTAGAGAAAGTAAATTCCTATCCTAGAGAGGTCAAATACCTATATGGCATCACCATTCATTTTAGGGACGGCTCCACATTGTACTACTATTGTAATTATACAACTCAACAAAGAAGAAATACATAAGGGTCATTCCACGTCAAGTGTGCCAGGGGTCCCCACTTGACCCTCTCCAATTTTGATGAAATTTTTATGGTATGACGCCAAATTGCAGCTCCATAAGTTGTATTAGTTGGGCCACTAGCCATAGTTTTGCAAAGACGCCTTTTTTTCATGTCGCAACCAAAATGACTAAATCGTCTACTTTGTGTTCTTATTGAACATGACCTAAGCGGACTAACATTGAAACTTGGTGATCCTGCTAAACATTTGGGATATAACAGCCTACTAGTACAACGAAAGGTTCACGTATTTTAGATTTTTCACATTTTGCTGCCAAAGTAGCTCATTTGTGCCGATGTGGCGGATTTTGACCACACTTTGCCAGCTTGTATCTGTCGATAGAAATATTTTTTGAACTGGATTCTTTCATCATTTGCACCCTGCTAGCATGTCATAAAGGTGTGAAAGTGGTATCCTGATTGCTCAATTAACTGCCGAGTTATGCTGGTTCAAAATTCAGTTTAAAATTTCACGCCTCAATTTTGGCTCATTTTCAAAGAGCCATACCTCAAAAGGGATAATCCGGATTTGGTTTTTCTTTATATCATTAAAAAGAACTCACTTTCTTCTTTAAGGAAATGTCTTCTGAATTTTTGAGACAAAACTGTTTTATACAGATATTGAAATTTAAACGATATACAAAATTTCGCCAATTACAGAAAATAGAGTTTATTTCATTTATTTATACATGATCTAAGAGGGCTACCAGGCTGAAACTTGGTGATCCTGCTAAACAATTGGGATATAATAGCCTACTAGTACAAAGAAAGATTCATGTAATTTAGATTTTTCACATTTCGCTGGCAAAGTAGCTCATTTGTGTCGATGTGGCAGATTTTGACCACACTTTGCCAGCTCGTATCTGTTGATAAAAATATTTTCTGAACAGGATTCTCTCTTCATTTGCACCCTGCTGGCATGTCATAAAGGTGCGCAAGTGGCATTTTGATTGTTCAATTAACTCCCGAGTTATGCCGGTTCAAAATTCATTCACAAACTTCATGCCTGAATAAATCATAATCGAGGCATGAAATTTGAACCGGCATAGCTCGGGAGTTAATTGAGCAATCAAAATGCCACTTGCACACCTTTTTAACATGCTGGCAGGGTGCAAATGAGGAAGGGATCCAGTTCAGAAAATATTTCTATCATAAGATGGCTGGCAAAGTGTAGTCAAAATCTCCCGCATCGGCACAAATGAACTACTTTGGCAGCAAAGTGTGAAAAATCTAAAATATACATTTAGCTTTCGTTGCACCAGCAGGCTGTTATATTCGAAATGTTTAGAGCTATCACCAACTTTCAGCCCGGTAGTCCTCTTAGGTCATGTATAAATAAATGAAATAATCTTCAATTTCTGTAATTGGGCGATATTTTGTATATTGTTCTGAACCTCAACATCTGTATGAAACTGCTTGGTCTCAAAAATTCAGAAGACATTTCCTTAAAGAGGAATGTGAGCTCTTTTTAATGATACAAAGAAAAACCAAATCCGAGTTATCCCTTTTGAGGTATGGCTCTTTGAAAATGAGCCAAAATTGAGTCGTGAAATTTTTGACTGAATTTCGAACCAGCATAACTCGGCAGTTAATTGAACAATCAACATGCCTCTTGCACACCTTTATGACATGCCAGCAGGGTTCAAATGATGAAAGAATCCAGTTCAGAAAATATTTCTACCGAGAGATACGAGCTGGCAAAGTGTGGTCAAAAACCGCCACATCGGCACGGCACAAATGAGCTACTTTGGCAGCAAAATGTGAAAAATCTAAAATACATTAAGCTTTCGTTGCACCAGCAGGCTGTTATATTCCAAATGTTTACCACTATCACCAACTTTCAGCCCGGTAGTCCTCTTAGGTCATGTATAAATAAATGAAACAATCTTTATTTTCTGTTATTGACGATATTTTGTATATCGTTTTGAACCTCTACATCTGTATAAAACTGCTTTGTCTCAAAAATTCAGAAGACATTTCCTTAAAGAAGAAAGTGAGCTCTTTTTAATGATATAAAGAAAAACCAAATTTGAGTTATCCCTTTTGAGGTATGGCTCTTTGAATATGAGCCAAAATTGAGGCGTGAAATTTTTAACTGAATTTTGAACCAGCATAACTCGGCAGTTAATTGAGCAATCAAAATGCCACTTGCACACCTTTATGATATGCCAGCAGGGTGCATATGATGAAGGAATCCAGATCAGAAAATATTTCTATCGACAGATACAAGCTGGAAAATTGTGGTCAAAATACGCCACATCAGCACAAATGAGCTACTTTGGCAGCAAATTGTGAAAAATCTAAAATACATGAACCTTTCGTTGTACTAGTAGGCTGTTATATCCCAAATGTTTTGCAGGATCACCAAGTTTCAGTGTTAGTCCACTTAGGTCATGATCAATAAGAACACAAAGTAGACGATTTAGTCATTTTAGTTGCGACATGAAAAAAGGCGTCTTTGCAAAACCATGGCTAGCTGCAAAGCTGGCAAAGTGTGGTCAAAATCCGCCACATCGGCACAAATGAGCTACTTTGGCAGCAAAATGTGAAAAATCTAAAATACATTAAGCTTTCGTTGCACCAGCTTTCGTTGCTGTTATATTCCAAATGTTTAGCACTATCACCAACTTTCAGCCCGGTAGTCCTCTTTGGTTATGTATAAATAAATGAAATAATCTTTATTTTCTGTTATTGACGATATTTTGTATATCGTTTTGAACTTGAACATCTGTATAAAACTTCTTTGTCTCAAAAATTCAGAAGACATTTCCTTAAAGAAGAAAGTGAGCTATTTTTAATGATATAAAGAAAAACCAAATCCGAGTTATCCCTTTTGAGGTATGGCTCTTTGAAAATGAGCCAAAATTGAGGCGTGAAATTTTTAACTGAATTTTGAACCAGCATAACTCGGCAGTTAATTGAGCAATCAAGATGCCACTTGCACACCTTTATGATATGCCAGCAGGGTGCATATGATGAAGGAATCCAGATCAGAAAATATTTCTATCGACAGATACAAGCTGGAAAATTGTGGTCAAAATACGCCACATCAGCACAAATGAGCTACTTTGGCAGCAAATTGTGAAAAATCTAAAATACATGAACCTTTCGTTGTACTAGTAGGCTGTTATATCCCAAATGTTTTGCAGGATCACCAAGTTTCAGTGTTAGTCCGCTTAGGTCATGATCAATAAGAACACAAAGTAGACGATTTAGTCATTTTAGTTGCGACATGAAAAAAGGCGTCTTTGCAAAACCATGGCTAGTGGCCCAACTATACAACTTATGGAGCTGTAATTTGGCATGGCTATCTAAGACATAGATGCACATGCCGTAAAATTTTCATCAAAATCGGAGGGGGTCGAGTGGGGAACTTTCCGAAATTTGGCCCATTTGACATGGAATGACCCATAAGAAGAAATTCATTTGATTCTGTACTTAAAAATGCAATACCTGCAAAAAAGTGATATTTCATTTAAAGCTCAATTTTCTCTACAGAGAAGTTTGTAATTTTTAAACAACAATGACATTTATATTCTCAACAAAAATGAATGATTCATACATTAAAATGTATTTAAAAATTTATTCATAATGGAGGAAATACAGACGTTTTAAATATCATTCTGACAAACATGATTACAACATGACACTTTTGTATTTTCAAAAAGATTAAGAAGGTAGCAAATTTAGTTGAATAATCATGTAGTCAAAACAATTTGCTGAATATTCATTTTGCACATTATCAGTGCTATAAAAACAAAAAGTGAGCAATTTTAATCCAGCATTTATAATTCTACATCACAGCAATATATTATAAGTACAATATGTAAGAAATATGAAAATTTTCCAACACATTAATTCATAAAAACAGTAATGAATATGCTCATTTTAAGGTGAAGTACATTCTTTTAAAAAGCAGTTCAAAAAAAATTTTCAACAGTATTAAAAAAATTCTTTTTAAGTACTCTCTTTAGTTTAAATGGACAACTAATTTCAGCCATTCATTAACATTTTTCATATGTAAAATCTTGAAAGAGTACAGATCCATAATATTAGTATTTGTGTGCATTTTTCAAAATTGTTCACAACCACTTAGGGAAGGTGGAAAATAAACACATGAGAATAACTTCGGAATGTTTGACAGGAAACCCCAACCTGATAAACTAAAAACCAATCCAATGGCCCCCACAATTGCCGCCTAAATTAAATTGTCTGGATTGTTACTAAGGAGGGTTTTTTCTTGATCCCTGAAAAACATGATCTATGCAACTTCAATCGATTCGAACATGAACCTCGTTGCAAAATTTGAAATCACAGCTATAAATCTTTAAATGTGCAGAAATGGCTTGTATTTCCAAACAATTTACCATTCAGTCCAATATGGACAGTTTATATAACTGTGGATGTTAAAAGAGATTTTGATTTAGGCTGAGTACAGACCTAATGCAAATATTAATTATTACTGCGATTTGCAGTTATTTCTACACCACTGTTGCTCTGTAGAATTTCAGGTTAGGCTATCCAGTCATACATTGCTATGTAATTCTGGTTTGTTTCTGTGTTTTCTGTACCCCCGTAAGAGTTTGTACGCACAATTTTGAATCACGTTGTATATAATGTGAGTATATGTGCATCAGCACAGAACAACACTTTAAATTCATTCACCAACCTTTTCATTCCCATTTTATGTACTTTTTCTATAACATGTTTGCTTATAATTACATTTTCTTAGCACATTTGTTATATTTTGTTTTTCACTATCGAAGAGAGTGAAAATCACATAACATGTGTTTCGGTATTCAACACTACATAGTGAGACTACTGAAAATTTTGAATAGGAAACAAATGGAATGATGTATGAAGTGGCATCTTCAATTTATGTATATCACTTTTAAACATTTTGCAAGGAAGTTGTTCTTGATCTTTTAGCAATCATCTGATTAAGTAACCAATAAATCTCACACCTTTGTTAACTCAAGAACTTTCTTAGTTAAAAAGTCAAATTTCCAAATAGTGAAGTTCGTCAAAATGAGAAAGATCAAAGTTTCAATGGATGAAAAACTAAAAGCAATACAAATGTCATAATATATAGTTTCCACAAGGCTCGAGATTAAATTGCGGTATACGCTACATTTTGATAACAACTAGAAGAGAAATACGAAAGAAACAGAATAATTACGTTCAGAATAAAACTGATTATGCACTATAAAAAAGGGGAATGGAAGGAATGAGCCCAGAAAATGTGTACTTATTGATATGATAGCTCAAAATTGAATTTGTTTCATCCCTAATTGATTGATAATTTAGAAATGCAAGAGGATTGCACATTTGTGTTGAACAAGCAAGACTTTACTGGTTCTTCCTTCTATCCCTCCCATCCTTACAAACATGTGTGTAAATGCACACATGCAAACACATCGCTAGCATTCTTTTAAAAGTCATTAACTCCATGACAACTTAAAGGATTGAACCATTGTGAGGAATCGTAAAAGTCATTTAACTGACACATAACTCCTACATTAGGTTAAAATTTTTATTCTCATGTAAAATGTTAAATTGTGTAAATGATTTATTTTATAAAATTACAAATTAGGAATTATAATTCATTGCACTTTTATCATTATTATTTGTCTATTTAATTTGCGGACTTGTCAATGTTTACTAGTTTACCAACCATATGTGGATATTTTTCAATGGGTATATGTAATCATTAACACTCTTAACATTTTTGAAACATAGAAACTGGCTATTAGTTAAAAAACTAGATAAAGCTAACCTTGATACATAACTTATGGGCAATATCTTTTAAGATTCAACATACTGCCAGTTGTCCATCTACATTCTTCTAATTTCACCAAAAAGATCAAATCATGACATGATAAATTATCAATATTATTTCATAATACATCAATCAGAGCACTTCAGGTTCCATAATTTTGCTGTTATTGGTTATGAAATGCAATCTATTTATAAAGTATGAAAAAACATTAATATTTTAAGTGTAGAAGAACTGTTAATACGAGTTTTTATTGAAATACAGAAAATGTAAAATTTTAAACAGCCTACATGATAAAATTTAAAATTAATAACTCTAAAAATTTTGCTAAAATATGAAATCAGAATTTTAATCCTATCATAAAAAAAATAATTTCAGATATAACAACTAAAATACAACAAGAATTAAACACTGATCAAACTAACAACTTTAAAAACATTTTTCAAGATACTTACAAGGTGTGTTCCATAAGTAATGCGACCAAATTCATAAAAAATGATTTATTAAGCATATCCGTACAGTCTCCTAAAAATCTTCAAAATAGCACCCTCCAGCGTCGATACATTTCTGGAGGCGGTGTTTCCAGGCCTGGATGGCCTTTAGAGCAGATGCAACATGAGCCTGGATGTTTTCAATCGTGTCCCAATGTCTCCCTTTCCTTTTAAGCGGGAAAACAAAAAAAAAATCTGGGGGAGCCAGGTCAGGACTGTAGGGAGGTTGGGGAACCAATAGGGTGTGGGTCCTGGCCAAGAAATCGTTAACAACGAAGGCGGCGTGGCTCCGCGCGTCGTCGTGATGAGTTTCCACGCATCCTCGATGTCACTTCGACAGCGCGCAACCCTTCTTTTCGGCACTTCCGGGCAAAAAGCTGCACTCGCAGTAGTCCCGATCCGTCGCGCCGTGTTACGTTCAGCCCAAATTGGTTTCACGAAAACACACGCCCCGACTCTCCGGCAGCTCGGAGCCGACCGAGAATGGGTGCGGTATGAAGCCGACACCCCCCTCCACCTAGCCCAGCCAATTAGAGGGCCCTGCGGTATACGGTCGCATCTGGAAAAAATTGGTTGCATTACTTATGGAACACACCCTGTATGTAAGGAGAGAAAAACAAAATCAAAACTCTTCATTTTTTCCCACTAAGTGTGCCCTCATTTTAATCCTGTTATTTCAAAACAATTTTTTCTGAAGAGAAAAAGCTAATAAAATAAAGTTATGTTAGGAATACCAAACAAAAATATTTTTTAGAAAAATGCAAACTAGAAAACTTCTATGCATGAAGACACTTTTAGGAAAAATGAAAAAGAATTTTATTTCATCATAGGACAGCTTTCAAAAGTTAAGATACAAAAGGAAAAAAAAAAAAAAGGTGCAGTGGACTCTCACCTAACTGGCCTAATTGGAACCAATTCTAAGTAAGTTTAGAGAAAGTTTAGTTAAAAGCGAAAGAGTAGGGACAAACAGCAAACATAAAATTATGGATAGAATATCCCCCCCCCCCCCACCCTCTTCTTTATTTTTGGAATTTACAACAGAAACAAATTAGTAAACTATTTGACTAGAAGAAATTTTTTTCATAATTTAAGAATTATATGCATGCATATCAATTACAAGGAATTACTCAAGGACACAACCAGAATTTTTTCCCAAGGGAGTGGGGGATCATAATTAGTCTTGGTATGTATATATACTAACGTAATAGGATTGGCAATATGGCTTAAAACTAAAAGTTACAGTCAACATCAATTAATAACAAATTAGAGCAATTTTTGTACAAAAATCCTTGTTTCAAGCTTGTAAATTAAACCTATTGAAAATAAACCGATTGCATTTACATCAGCAATATGACAGGAAATAGGAAACATATCATCCTTTGCATTGCCATACATTGTAAATAAAAATTTAGTTAATATTTTACATTTTACCATGTAGTACCAGTCAGTAACATGCATTCAGAAAACAAATTTTACAAAAAAGTTTACTTCACAAACAAAAAGATTTAACAGTAAAAGAAGGAAAATAATAAATAAATAATGATAATAATTTATATTTATAATGTACAATAAAAAGAACTTTTAAAAAGGTGATCCCTAATTACAATATTTGAAAATTCATTTTGACAAAGAGATCGAAGTAACTTTGAAAATAGACATTATAAACAGCATTTTGAATTTTGTATACGCAAAAATAGAATTAAATTGGATAATTTAAATAAAATTAAAAAATAACATTCACTCATTTTTATTTCTCGACAGAATAAAAAATAAATAAAAAATGATGGAATAATGTACCATAAAATGAGGCAGTCATTTTCCAGTTGAAGTATCAGATCATATAAATAAAGTAAAACTTAAAAAAGAAAGAAAAACACATATATTTAATAAATATATTAGTATGAATTTAAACACTTTACAGCTAGTAGTAGTCCAAAAAGGAGCAACAGTATCTTGAAATTCAATGATGTATTAATTTATCAAATATTCTTTGAGTATGAAAATAAGGAAAACATAGAAATACATATAAAAAGAATCTGTGCAGCCTAATGTGCAACAGAAATCTAATTTTTCATTTCTTAAAAAGCTATATCAAAACCAGTCTATATATTGAAAGGCAAGCAACATTCTAGGACAAAACACCATGGCCGGAAAACAACCAAGATAAATGCTGCCACATTTTTTGTAATTGATGAAAACTTTTGATTATTTTTCCAAACTTTCATTTTTTCAAATATACTTGCCGATTAGAGTAATATTCCGTTTGTAATCTGAAAAAATAGATAATTGATTAAATAAATATGACTTTGAATATCAAAAGAGCAGATTGAACATTTTTGAAACATACTGTTTAATAGAAATTATTACAAGCAAGGTGGTATATGGCATTTCCTCCAATTTGGAAATTTTCTTTAGAAACAAAATAAACCCTACTGTGAGAACATCCCATTTTGAACAGTTTTTCACACAGCTTTTCACAAAGTTTAAAAACAAAATGTTCTAAAACTTCAATAAAGATAAAGCTAAACTTACAGAAAAAGTGTCTAACATTGTTTATAAATTTTAATGCGTTTAATTAAGTTACACAGTTTTATTTTTAAAAAAAAATGAATTTATTAAATTCAAAACAGCATTGCATTATCCAAACATTTGCCATTCGACAAATAATAATTCTGATAATTTCCTCAGAGCCAAAGGCCAAAGTTATTAATTTTTTTTTCTAATTAACGTTATAAAAAACTATAAAATGGATGGAATATTGTACTGTCATTGAAGACAAGGCTGTGTGAAAAGTTTGAAGATAATTTATGCAGTAATAGTGGTTGAAAACCGCGTGGCAAACTTCCGTGACAAATCAAGTTAAATAAAACCGTGTAAAAAGATCATTAGATGATGTTGCCTTTAATGTAGCAAACATGGGCGATTCTCAGTAAGCAAAAATTTTCTGAAAAAGTATGCGCCATGACTTTTAAATGAAAATTATAGAATTAGATGTACACCTCCCACCCCCTCACACACAAACATGTAATACATACATATATACATACAAGCACAAAAAAATCCTTCAAGCGATTAAATGAAGCTTCTGTAGTAAGAATAGAAGAAGTTAATTTTTTTTCCGGAACCACTATTGTTTAGTTTTTCAAAATGTAAAATCTTGCTGTCTCAAGGTAAAAAGAAAAGTTGATATGATTTGTCAAATTAACCCAATCCCAAAATTGATTTAAAATTTAAAATATTTTGAAAACTTTTTTTTTTCTTTTCTTTTTTTAAATATTCGAATCAGGTTCTCTAAAATTTTTGGAAAATTCAGAGAATTTCGGATGAGAATCACCTTTTGGAAAGAACATCTGTATCTGGGGAGTGAATATCATGTAAGATTGTATCAGAGGTGCGTAATATTAATTTTGTTCCAGTTTTTCATCAGTGCCTTGTAGGTATTGTACTGCAATGCGAGTAGCTGCCACTTCTTGCCATGCAACAATATGTTATTTCAGTTCTGAAAACTGTCATGTAATATTTCATTTGCCAAGTAGGCAATTAACTCTTCTTTATTCCAAACAATTGACAGGCGTTTTTTTATGGTAATTTTTCTTTATCGTAATATCGTCAGTGATATGTGATTGATTCATTTCCTCTGAAAAATTTTTGGGGAGATGCAGTGAAACAGCAATCCATCAGGAAAAATTTTACTCATAATAAGTGAGAAAGGAAGAGAAGAAAAGACTGAGGCAGAAACTTAGGGTAATTTAGGCATATAACTGAAGCACATTATCATTATAACAGATATGATTTAATTAGGACGGCAGTGAAATAACGTACATATGTAAAGGGCATTTAATTGGTATAAATGGAGCTTTAGTGCATTTTAAGCTTTGAAAATTTGTTGTCATGATGATATTGCTGTTTTTATGAAACAAGTTGTCGGCAATTTTAACTCCCCCGAACCCCAGCACAATTTTTGGAACTAACAACATCCAAGTTCTTTTTTTTATGGCAATACCTTTCAAAAAAACTAACATTCATTATTGTATCACAGCAATCACAGGGAAAAGCACTAGTTCAGCAGTCAGAAATATTAAAAGAAATACATAATAATTTGAGATGATCGCTTTATTAAAAGTCAAAATATGAAGAAAGAAACTGAAGATGAAATGATCCAACAATGAATAATTCAACAAAAGACTTATAAAAAATTTCAAAACAGAAAGTAATTGCATATCTCTTTACTTATGCAAAGAAACCTATAAAAAAAACTTTTCATCAAGGGAAAGAAAATTATATAAAAAATATTTTCAACCTGAACAATTTCAAAAAAGCTTCGAGGATGAATCTTACTACCTTAATATTCTTTTTTCAGTCCAAATCAGGATCAAAGAGTGATACTGTAGCTGTACTTGATGCAGAATTCTGACTCAGATCACTGCTTTTTGTAGAAGATGAACAACTGTTTGGCGCACTGTCAAGTGTATATATTTTTAAAGCTTTTTCTTTTCTAGGTGAATAATTGTTTCTAAGGTTTTTATTAGACCTAAAAAACACAAAAAAAAAAATTACTTAATTAATTTAAAAATAAAGAACATATCTTTCTTACAAATAGCATAACTGAACTTTTAATTTGTGTTTCCCCATTACAAGATTATGACAAACTAAATATCCATATGTATACACACACTTATTTTGCAAACGCTTACAGCCACATGTAGGAAAATATCAGATTCAATAGAATTTCAGAAAAACTTTAAATAAAATAAAACAAAAGAAAAAAATTGAGATCAAGGCTGTTAGCCAGCTTTTCATACATTTTGATTCTTTCTAACATAACTTTATTTTTTCAAAACACCAAGCAGAAGAAGCCCATCATGGTCTCACAAGTGCACTTCCCTAACTCAGAAGCTTGTCTACATATGAAGATATATTTTGCTTATTCTCTGCTTCATTTGGATTATATCCTCTATTTAAAGGATTGTTAAAAACTTATCATTTATCCCTTTCAGCCCGAGCTTACACGATCGTGCGGGTTAAACATTAAATAAAACTTAATTTTCCTGGATGGTCGTATGAAATAAATGCCAGAAACGAACGATCGTGCCGGTTCAGGGAAACGATGTAGTACCTATTTTCCTGAATAGATAACAGTACAAGTACCGTTTTAAGTTTCTGGCATCACTGAAATCTTTGTCTACATGTTGTCTGTTTAACATAAAAAAGTTCAGATCTTCAAGATTTACATTAACTAGTCATTTTCAATTTATAACCAAAACTACTCTACTTTTGATCATTTTGTATTTGCCACAAAAATTTCAAAACTTACAGAGTATAAACAAAATACAGAGGCTGGCTTTTGCAAGAAATAACCAAATTCAGAGATAAAACAAATTCATTTGAATTTACATCCACATAAACATTTTGCATGATACGATAGGACAGAAATCTAGCAATTAAAAAGACTTTTCGTTTAAAAGACGTTTAAAAAGACTTTTTATACTTGCTGGAATCAATATCAAAGAGAAATATATTTTTATTGGTTATACAAGAAAAAGAAAGTGAACATAATTCCAACATTTATTCTGAAGCAAATAATTTAATGAAGTTAAAAGTAAAATTGATATTTTCAGTCAACAATAGAATAATGAAGCATGTTCAATGTCTCAATGGTAAATGCATTTGGCTCAGAAACAGAACATCCCAGGTAGTGGTAGGCAGAGCCCGATTTACATTTTGAATCACTATAGGCACAACTCATGTTTGGGGGCCCCTCACGCAACAAAATTTTTTTAAACATAACATTCAGTATGTGTTTGTAAAACTTGCCAGCCACACCAAAACTTGGGGGCCCCCAAAGCGCAAAAACTAATTTGTTTTTCAAATGTCAAAGAGTCGGAATAACATTTGGGAGCCCCCAACGAGCAAAATGATTTTTTTTTTAAATTATAAAATGTTTGAATAAAATCTGGGGGCCCCCAAAGTGTAAAATCGATTTAGTTTTTCAAATTTCAAATTGTCAGACCAAAATTTAGGGGCCCCCAAAGTGAAAATTCCTTGTGGTTTTAAAATAATTTAATAATACAAATTTTCTATGAAGCAACAGAACACTAAGAGTTTGTTTATGAAAGATGCTATTTTTAAATATTTTTCTAAAAAATTTTGAATTACAAAAAAAATAATAATAACCAAAATTAGGGGGCCCCCCTCAAAGTGGGGTCCTAGGCCCGGGCTGCACGGGCCTAATGGTAAATAAGGCCCTGGTGGTAGGTGTGACGTGTCATCTAACATTCATCAAATTACCCGATATCAGTTTTCCTAGTTTTCTCCTATTTAATATGCAAAATTTTTTTAACCACACTTTATCATTTTATAATTACATAAAAATAAAAAAATTCTGTTAATGAAAATCAAAAAATGTTTCAATATAATGGGAAAGTGCTTTTCTTATTATAGTGTATAGTGATGATAAAAATCTCACAAGATCACACATTTCAGTGTGGTTCAACCCACGGCCCACCTATTCAATTTTGTTGGTCACTGCCCTTCTTACTGCAAAAATATTTTGACTTAATTCTTGGAAGAAAATTGTTTACTGTTTTCACAGTTTTTATTTTTTAATAATGGTCCCATAACAGCCCCATACAGAAGCTGCTCTCTTTGATTGTTTTAAACTCAGGCTTGCATATTTTGATTTCACTTTCAGTACTGTTACAAAGGCATTGGTTACGAAAAGAAACTTCCACAAAAGTTTGCCTGTAACCAAAATTGTCGTTTCACGAATACGTCTGGCACGAGAGCATCCCCCACATCTAGGTGAAGTTTTAGGTTTGCTCAATGGCATTTTGGAATTTTACGCTCTAGCTAAAGGTGAGGGCACAGATATAGCTGACATCAGCTAGCTCCTTATCCTTGTCAAACAAAAATGCAAAATACAGAAATGGATCTAATTATCTTCAAGCACTAATTCAAACTTTTAGGAAAATTATCAAAAGTGATTTATCATAGGCAAACAAATGTAAAGAATCTGAAAGAAAGGAAGAAATAGAAACTGATTCATTAATTAAATCATGCAACAAATCTCAAACAGTTTAAGAATTTCAGAATAGATATTTTTTTTTTTCAAACTTCAGAACATGCTTAACTATGAATTTCTTAATCAGTTACAGAAAAAGATTACAATACAAGAAATGCTTTGCATTGATACTTTCCGTAACATTTTATCAATTATATTCATGATGTTTACTTAGATACTTACCTAGCATTTTCTTTGTTTGATATTTCTCGCTTCTCTTCTTCTGACAAATTTTTCAGTTCTTCTCGTTTGTCTCTGCAAGACAAAACAAAAATTTTTTTAGTTATTTATTAAGATCACAAATTATAAGCAAAATTATACATTAAGTGTACAAAAAATAGAATAATATAGTGACACATTAATATTTATTGAATAAAATGCAACATTAACATTCTAAAATAATAATATATACAAAAGAAAATAAAACAAAAATATGAAGAGTAACTAAGTAATAGTTTCGGGTTTCTCCCTCTCAAATTTGCACACAATTACAGTTCAAATAGTTTTTGATGATCATTTTGACGTCAATGAGGGGAAAAATCATTAATTTTGTCCTTTGTCACTTTAGCTGTGTCAGCTTTCTAAACTGGGAACATGAAGTTATAGTTTTATGATTGGCTTTCGTGTTGCAAGAGCTCATCAAAATTTCATTGAAGTAGTCATCTAAATTGTAAAGTATGCAAGACTGGATAATCACTGGAGGATTATTGGTCAAAGTTTATGTGTTAAGCTTTTGTAATCCGTACATTACCAAGGGGAAAATTTACGGCGTGATGGTGAGTTTTTTACCAAAATCCTTCAGAACATTTACTTGAAAATAATCTTAGTAGTAGATTCACAAACACAAATGTGACAACCAGCAACACCCTCTGGGAGCAGTTAGGCTGGTCGTAGTCAATTTACCACCTTAATCAAGAGAGTCATCTTAAAACTTTACCCCCTTCCAAGTAACATTTGCTAGAAGTAAACTATTCCAACTGTCTATAACCCTAGTGAAGTAGTAATTTTTCCAAATTTCAGAATTAGATTAGAACAGTAGAACCCTAGTTGTCCGAAAAGCACAGGACCGTAATGTTTTCTGTTAATCGAGGTACCACAGAAATTTTTGGACAAGCGAGAATTATAGGCGAAAGCCATGTTTATAACCAATATGTTCCCCCTGCGCATAGAACTTCTTCCAACTGCTGAATACAATGGATTGCCAAGCAGATTAACCGGTTCTGAGCTTGAATGTAAAATAGTTGTTGCAATAAATTCTATACAAAATATTAATAACTTATGTTTATGTCATTTAGTATTATACATTTTATCATGTACTGTGTACTGACAATATTTTTGATAGTTATGGAAAAAACAGGCAATTTGCCCTTTATTAAAAAAGAATTTAAGAAAATAACGGAAATTTTGCCTGCTCTGGAAAAAAAACCTGACCCATTTGCCCTTTCGGTTAAGATTTTCGGATAAACGGGATTTGGATAACCGGGGTTCTACTGTATCTAAAAAATGGAAAACATTTCTTTTTGTACAAAAAAAAATGCTTTTCTTCCTTAAATTTGTTTCTATTTTGTTTACATCGATGTCAGGAATTAAAAATTTAAAAAATAGTAATCCTCTCCACACATAAAGCTTGAGCTCTGCTCTATTTAAAATCTTAAAATTTAGGCCTTGAATACATAGCTAATATATATTATGCACTTGTGAATTCATAAAGTTTCTGCTTATAAGATACAGAAAATAGCTTTAATTTACTGTTTGTTTGCTCAGATATATTAGCTATGGTGTTAGACATCAAGTTTCCTTTAACAAAGACGACTACTTGAAAATTAGCATAATTTCCATATCATATTGTCTCAAAATTGTTATATCATCTAGGGCTTTTTTTGGAAAAATATAAAAATCCAACTAAAATCAAAGAATTTATTTGCCAATTTAAAAACAACTGAATTTTCTCAGAAGGGGTGGGGAACCATTATTACACACTGTATTTTGCAAAGAATCATTTTCACTTAATTTCCAAAAGCAGAATAATTAAAAAGAGACTATTGAACATAATTTCAATAATTGCAATTAGTAAATGCTTACCTATAAAAAATAACATGACCATCTTCACCAACACAAAGAGGCCATGTGCTCAAGGAAGATGCTTGAGTCTGCCAAGACAACTCTTTATGAATAGTTAATAGAGAAACTTCACATGGAAATGTGCCTTCACCCTTAAAATAAAAATTCAACAACTTTGAATAAAATTAAAACTCCAGTTATGTCTGTTGTCTGTTTTACAACATTTCCTTAAAAATGCTATAAAGAATTTTAGATTTAAACCAGGGTCCGTGATTTAAAAAAAAAAAATTTTTTTTTGAAAAAAATCGGATTTTTTAAATTTAAATCAGATTTTTTTTATTTAAATCGGATTTTTTTGAAAAGACCTTAAATATTTTGGTTATTTATTATGATATATTCATAGAAGCAATATGGCATGTCAATGTGTTAAAACACACTTTAAGCTATTTTCACAGCAATAAATATTTTTTAATAATAATAATGATAAACAAATTTCAATACAAATGCATGACTCAACTGAAACTTAACCCTACCAGGAATAATAGTACACTCATAAGTATAGAGAAAATGAACACATTTAATCTGAATTATTTTGCTGTTGAAAGCTGAAAAACGTAACAATTGTATGTACTTAATTTTTACACCAAGTGTACTTTAATCCTTTTTCTATTTTAGAGATGCAAAACCTGAAATATTTTTACCCATTTAGTAAAATCATGCACTCTCATCATTACTAAAAACGGAAACTTTTTGTTTTAATCAAATATCTTCATTGAAAACTTCTATAAAAAAAATATTTTAGAAGGAAAAAACCTTAAGCTATTAGGGGACATAGATGAAACTTTAAGAATACATATTCTAAATTCTAACAGTTGCTGCTTTAAACACTATTATTCAGAATTATTTACTGTGTGGCATTTATTAAATTGGTCTAAAATACTCTTTTTAAGATAAAAAACAAATAATGGGTTCATGATTATTATGAACTCTAATTTGAATGATTGAATGAATAATGCTTTGCTCGTAAGATGCTTGAAGAATAAGAGAAATATTGTAATATTTAAAAAATAGTAATTACTTCTAAACTTATGAAATATGTTATGCACACACAGATGGACCTAGGAAGTTTTGTTTGAAATAGTGGTTGTAATTGCAACATATTTCATTTTTACAACACTTTCTAACATTGTAAACTTGATGATTTTTTTGAAGAAAAAAAATCACTTGATTTAAATCAATGATTTTTTTAAAAAATCACTTGATTTAAATCAACGAACCCTGGTTTAAACTGGGGAAAGGTCAGCAAAAGAGATACAACCAAAATACAAAAAATATTAAATTCAGCCCTCACCTTTGCAAATTCTATAAACTCTTCTGGAACATTACTGATTTCAGATAGCTATGAAAGGAAAAAAAGGAAATGTTAAAATATCATTCAATACAATACACCATACCCATAAAAACTAGGAAGGGGGAAAAAGTAAAGAAAAAAGAAAGAAAAAAAGGAAATCCTGTAACATTAATTATAATAAATGTTGCAGGGAAAATTATGACTTGAAATTATTAGAAGGAATTAAGAATAAGAAGTGGAGGAATTTGCTTTGTAAGATCCCAGGCTCCCCTAGATCTATCACAGTAGCTGCCTTTCACCTAGAGACAGGACGTAGCAGCTTTGCTGAACATTGCACAGCATTGGTGTATACAATAGTCCTTTGTGTAGTTTGCAACCAGAGCACTCTGAGATAGATAAAGATTTCTGCTAAGTTGTTTTTCGTTGCATGAAGAAAACCTATATAGTCGATCTTTACGGGCTGGAGAATTGATGCAGTTGATCATTTAGTAATTAATTTTCTTTTGTGTTTATATAGTCAGTTTTGATGCTATTATTGTTATTGTTATGAGTTACTGTTTATACTAGTTTGCTTTTTTGTAATTTCATTATATTTTCTTTTTGCTCCAATCTAATGCACCTTCGATGCTTGGGAGCCACTGCTGTATCATCAAATTCTTTTGCAAAGTTAAAAAAAAAAAAACACTTGCCCGATTTGATAATTGCACATTTTGTTATTGCAGAAAAGTTGGATTAATTTTGATGATTAAAATAAATTAAACAGTTTTATAAAATACATTTTAAACTGATTTGTATAACTGGAAAGATTTATGCTAATACAGTCTAGCTACAATTTAACAATACTCAAACTAACAATTTCCTCAAATTTTATAAGTCCTAAATAGGATTTGATGAATGTGATAATGATATCCATGGTTTAACAATAGCATATAACAGTTCATAGACAACTGTTAAATTGGAGTTATACTGCATACAAAAATCAATATGTTGGAAATGTGCATACTTTTATTGACTTAGTGAAAGATTGTTTAAAGTCTAAAATTTCAAAAACTTTTTCACACCAAAAAATTTTTGAGTGAATTGAATTTTTTATTTTTTTTCTGCGCTGTTTTGTTTTAAACTTTACTTTTATGATGGCTACCATAAAATAACATCTTTCAGAACAGCTTCAAGTTTAAAAAAGTGAACACATAGCTGCTTATCATGCATATTTCATTAAATTTTTATTTGAAAATTTGTGACTCCAAGAAACATTTTTCAACTAAAATTATTTGTTTTTAGTCACATAATTAGCAATTATAGTCACGCTAGTTAATAGCAAAGTGGCGTGCAAAAGTTTCGAGCCAGCCTATTTTTCATACATATTGCACATAAATATGATGGTGAAAGAAATATAAATGACCAATTATAGTAGATATTCACTTATATTTGAAAAGAATGAGATATACATTTATATTACTTTCAAATAACTATTTGTTCAACATTTCTTTGTTAATGACTGTGCAAAAGTATTGGGACACATACTACCTTTAAAAAAAAATCAAAAAGAATAAAGGAGAATTGGGGTTAAATGTCTTGTACTCCTTCACTCGACTTAATACTTTGTTGCCATGCCCTTAGCAGGAATGACTGCAGCACACCGACGAGGCATTGAGTCGATTAACCGCAAGATTCGTTCTTTTGGCAATTTCACCCACTCTTGTCGCAAATCCTTCCACAGTTCCGGCTTGTTGGAGTAATTTTTTGTTTCAACACGAACCTTTAGGTCTTGCCACAAGTGTTCAATGGGATAGGAAGCAGACTTTTCGGCTCTGAAGAAAATTTTTCACAAGACGCGAAGTTTGTTTTGAATGGTTATCTTGTTAAAAAATCCAACCACGAGGCAAATTTTTCGTTGAAAGTAGAGGCATATGGTCTAGCAGAATGTTCTTGTACATTGCAGCATCCATATTGCCGTGAATTTCCACCAGCGGACCAACACCATCAGCAAAAAATGCTCCCCAAACTTTAATGTTCCCACCAACGTGTTTAACAGTAGGTTTGATACCTTACTTTATATCTCGTACGTTTTGGAGGTCTTACGTATTTCCCACCATCACTTCCAAACAATTGAAATTTCAATTCATGAGAAAATAGCACTTTCCGCCAATCCGATGCCGTCTAGTGCTCATATTTTTTCGCAAAGTCCAACCTAGCCTTCTTATTCTTTTTGCTACTTAATGGTTTCTTGACGCCAATCCCTCCAATCATCTCTACAGCCTTCAGACGTCGAGACACTGTACTCTGGCTAACATCGGGTAGATTTTCACTTCGTAATTCTCGTGAAATATCGGCTGCGCGTTTTCGAGGATCGACAACACACTTTTTTCTTATAATTTTGTCGACTCGACTCAAAGTTTTTCGCGGCCTACCGCTCCGTTTTTTATCACATGGTTAGTTTGTTGTTTTATACTTAGAAATAATACGATTAACAGTACTTTTACCGACAGATAAAGCCCTTGCAACGAAGCGTGAACTTTTTCCTTCTGAAGAAAGTTTCTCCACAATTTCACGAACCTGACTATTCGTGTGTTCGGCATCATCGCCACAAGAAGACTAATTTTCCTTTGTGTAGCATGTTTTGAAACCAGTGAGCCTAAAATGTAAACAAACCGGGAGTACAGAGCCGCGGCGAGAAGTGGCCCAGTATTTTTGCACACCGACGAAAGTCATTTTACGTAGTACATGTAGAATGTGCTATGAACCAAAGTAATATTTGATGTTTCTTTGTATATTCTAACTTTCTCATATATTTCGGACAATGAACGAGTGGAGGAATAACACATTTTATCAAGTCAACGGAAAAATCAGGGTGGCCCGAAACTTATGCACGCCACTGTAGCAAGTTTGGTTATAACAAAAATTTCGATTCCCCCTTGTTTCCCAGGGTACTATTTGGTAGTTTTTATAACGAAATTTAGGCAATAATGAAATTTTCTTTGGGTCTCTTTGACCTCATTATACACAGTTGATACTGTACTTTTATGTGTGCAAGATTTGAAATTCATAATGATAGGCATATACTAAACACTGTTTCATTAATAACTTTGTTGCTCTATGCTTAAATACTAGTTTTATTTTTAAAATACCATGAATAATAATTCAGCATTATTTTCTAATCAAAATTATGTTGTATCCACCAAACCAAGAATATTTAAATATAATCAAGTTAACATGTCAACATTGATTCTTATAATTTGTTACAGTTCTTATTCAAGAGCCACCCACTTAAATAATAATTACAAGAAAGAAAGAAAAAGAGATTCTTAAAAAAGCCAATTTTTGGTTAGAACAACCAGTGGCGATCTTAGAGGTTTTATTGTGCATGCATACACATTTCAATACTTTAATACATTGCAATAATACAGCTAAAAATAAAGAATACAAAATAAGTCCTGAAACTGCACAGATTTATTTAAAAATTTTTTTTTTTTAATATCAAATGATCAGGGATGTAATTAGGTCATTTTCCAACAGGAGCAAGGACAGACTTTAGTCTCCTACCCCCACATACACACAAAAAAATGCACACACTTATATATGCACACATAGTCAAGTTAGTGCCCCTAAATTTTGATGCCTTAGTTATGTCCCTCTAAATGATGGGCCAATATTACTCCCCCCCCCCCCCCATGTATCACTTTAGAAATAATCTCTTCCAATGACCCTTTCTCGATCAAGGAATAAATCAATAAAGCAATGGCAAAGAACATGTAACAGTCAGTTGGGGTAATGAATTAATATAATTACATTAACACTCAATTTTCATAAAGAATTAAAAACATCGAGTAACCCTTTAACTTTGAGTAAATCTCTATAACTGAACTACCACTAAAATGTTCTATCATATAATAATAATTAATAAATATATCACAAAAATTTTTATTTTATTTCGTTGAAAAATTTTATATTCAAATGATCCAAACCTTATTTTTTAGAGTTTCCACCTTCGCATCATCTAAAACAATTTCTTGAAATTTATCTAATTGATATGTGGCAGGATGCCACATTCTGGTAAACAAGGCCAACTGATCAGGAGATGTCACAGGCTCAGCATCTGAAAGATACAAAATTCAGCTAATCATCTAAAATTTACATTAAAAAAGAACATCTTTATTAAAGCTCAGCAGAAAAAAATAGGCTATTTTCTTAAAATGCATATTTTATACATAAATGAATAAATAATAAAACAATTTTTATAAAAAAATAGAACCGACTTCAAATTATAAATTGCGCTAAAAAGTGAAAAATAAATTAATTTTTTAAACAACATTGATGTGACTTTTAAACATAGTTTTAGAAGTCGGTGCAAAGTTAGGATAGGTAAAATCTTTTGTAATCATGAATAAATTAAATACAGTACTGAACCCCAAATTCGGAATCCCAAAGTTCGGAAAATCCTAAAACTCGGCATTTCCCCCGAAAATTTCCGATTTTTTTTTTTTTTTAAATTCAGAAAAATATTAATGTAAGAATCTGTTAAATTAATAAATGTCAGTAAATTTCGATTCAAATAGAAGCAATTTTGTAAATATATTTATGCTTTATATGAACTAAACTCAGGAAACCAAGATAAAACCAGAAAACCCTACTATGTTGAAAAGTGAAAATTGATTTCTTGGGCTCAGTTAAGCATCTTTTTTCCCTATAAAAAAATTATTTTTTCCTTTAAATTCTTAAAAATTTGTTTTTCAAGTTTTATTCCCTGGAAAAATAAAAAAGAAAGAAAGATAAAGATAAACTTGCTCTATTTTTTTTCTTTGTGGTCATAAGTGGCACCCAGTAACCCTTGCAATTTGTACAAAGGGCCTGGCATTTTAGTTACACTTCTCTGCTAATATTTTTTTTAGATGTAGCTCTATTTTATTTTTCATGCAATTGCAGGTGATTCAGTGAAATGGTTAACTACCATGGTGGGTATGATTTATTTTTGCTGAATTGTGTGTTGTAATTTGGAGCGTTTTATTTGAGTCCATGAATAAGTTACTTTTTTGTTTGGTAAAAATATTCTAACACATGGCTATACTTACATTACCTTTTCCAAAAAAAGTTACTTATTTATGTACCAGTTAAGAAAACAGTGTAATCTGAAGTAAAAATATGCCATTTTTGGTCCTGCAAATCCGCCATTTTTGGTTGGGTTCCGAAATTCGGCAAATTCCGAAATCCGGCTTGGCGCCTGCCCCAAGCATGCCGAATTTAGGGTTCGATACTGTATATATATTTTCCCAGAATTAGCAACAGTTCCAATATAAAGTAGCAAGTGGTGTAATGGTAATTAGACTCATAATTTTGCACCGACTTCTAAAACTATGTTTAAAAGTCACATCGATGTTGTTTAAAAAATGTATTTATTTTTGACTTTTTAGCACAATTTATAATTTGAAGTCGGTTCTATTTTTTTTATAAAAATTATTTTATTTTATTCTTTTTAGTGTAAATACATTTTCTGTGCAAATACTCTATTTTTTTAAAAATCCATATCAAAGGGCAAACCTTTTTTGAATGAATGGCCATTAAAAACTAAGCATTTGTATGAAAAATTCCGTTTTGAAGTCGATTTTAGCAAACAAACTGATTGGATTTAATTTTTGCCTCAGATAAGCCTTCAGTCAAACTCTTGCTGTAATTGCTTTTAATATTATAGCACAATGGCAACAAACACTTTTTAAACAATCACTTTTATATTTATTAATAGTTTTCCCAACAAAGAAAAATCAAGCAAAGCCTTTCTGATTAAAATAAAAAAACTTATTTTTCACCCGCAATGTTTTTTCTAAAAAACAAATGTAGTCAGATGGATGTACAATATTTGAGTTAGACGACCCTCTATCGATTAAAGAAAAAATCGTCAAAATCGGTTCATTTAGTCAAAAGTTATGGATAAAAAAACAAAAAACATACTACATTTCTGCTCATTACTTTTGTTCTATTTATCGAATATGGTCTAACTAAGGTACGGGACCTATGAGAAACCACCCTTGATCAATTTAAAAAATTCATGAAAATCGGTTCATCCGGTGTGAAGTTATGAGTGGACAAACAAAAAAAAAAAAACGACATTCATACAGTAATAATGTATAACCTCCTTCCTTTGTGAAGTTGGTCAAAAAGTATATATTGAATACATATTAAACCGCATTTAAAAACAAATAAAATAGTAAAAAGTATCACACATAATTTTTAATACCTGGAAGGATTTCTAAAAACATTTCCCAATTTGTAGCCACTCTAATATCTTTTTCAATCCTCTGAGAATCTAGATATATGGTTCCAGGATATTTCCAGTTCTTTTTCCTTAATCGACACCTAAAAAATACTTTTGTCAGATATGCAAGGATGTCAAGTTAAAATGTTCTACATAATATATAGCATTCTCAATTTTAAACAAATATTTAGGTTTCCTTGCAACTTATTCAAGTTCTTTCTTACATTATTACTTGTTAAATGCAATATAAAAATTAACATGGATATTAATAGGACAAACTGAGTTCAACAAAAACTACATCTATGTTCCCATTGCAGTGTTAGCAAATAAGATTCATGTTAATCATTTATGTTCATTAACAATGATTACAAGTTTCATTTATGAGAGGAGAAAATTAAGCAGTCACCATCTTATGAAAACAAAATTCAAAATCAATGTTCCATAAAGAAAAAATATTATTTTTAGAGCAAAAAATTAATTTAATCTTCATGTTTATTAATATGAAATGAACAGGCCCCAGAGATATGTCTCCGAGTTGCTCACTGTTATGCTGTTTGATTGTGACCAAAGCTTTCTAAGAGATATACGTACTTTAGTTGTAACCCAAATGACCAGCTCGTGCATTTTTATTTGGCAAAACAGGCCAAGCATGAAGTGCCCCCATGAGTATTTTTTTTCTTTTCCTATGGGGCTGTGTATTGGTCATTAACCTTTGCAGACTTGCTGCATAACCCAGAGACTAGGATCCATAAAGTCGCCCCCCCTCCCCCCCCCCACCACAATCAGCAGATACCATTACCATCATGAAAATTTGATGCCTAGTAATTGCTCGAGTTCGCAATATATTTTTATCTCAACATTTGATTAAAACAAAATGCATTCGTAAGTAATCAAGCCAGCTGCTTACCAAGGGCAGTTCATGAATAAAAGTAGACTAGACAGTAGTATACAAGTAAGTAAACCAACTGGTCGTGTAAAGCAGCTTGTTATGCAAGTATATATTAAAATTAAGATATTAACTGCAACAGATACAGTATACCATAATTGTAATTAGTAGGTATTGATCAATGAGATTTTAAATTGATGAAATTATTAGAAAATATCATTTTACATTTACATCTTCTCAATATGATGATTTTCAAAAAATCATAAAAAATCTTAAGAGCAAAAACATACAATTTGAGGGATATCTCATTGAAAGTTTTAAATAAGTCCATTTTTAAAAATGGGGTTTCTGCATAATCCCACTTCAAAAATTGAAATTTCTGAAAAATTTTTAATTTTCAAATTTAATTTCTAAAGCTGTATGCAGCTTAGGCTTACAATAAAATATGGTAAGAAACGTTCATAAGAAGACATTAGATTTTCATCTATGTTTAGATTTTTTCCACCATGGGAAAAAAATTCATAAACTAGGTATAGATATAAACACAATGTTTTCACAACAAATATTTTTGTTATCAATAAAGCCAACCTTTCAAAAATGACTAAATGAACTACTATTCTTTAGTTATTTATGGGGAAAAAATGAATTGAATTTGTTAAATACTTATGAAATTCTGTCCATTTCAAAAAGTGGCCAATTTTGTATGCAGAATTTTACACAATGTAACTGAAGAAAAAATGTCTTCTTGCAAAATACTTTCGGAATATTTCATATATAACTACAAAAATTAAATATATAAATCCTTGGTGGTCATGAAACGTATCTTGCCTTATCTGAAATAGAATGGCGTATTTTTATACTATGTAAATAAGAATAAAATTAGTTTACCTATTCAAAGGAATATCTAAATTACACCTTTCTTTGATTTCAGGAAGGATTTCTTTCTTTGCTTTAAGGATTGTCATGCCTTTTAAAAGAACCCAATCAATGAGGTGTTTAAATGGCTAAAGGAGGAACAAATAAATTAGCAAAATATAACTTTAAACTACTGAAACAACTTTGAATATTATTCAAATCTAAATTACTTCTGGGTCATTGACACATAATTGATAAATTTTCACTTTGTATTCTCCTTTTCGAAGTGCTCTACCAAGTTTGACGGTTAACTGAAATGTAAAAATAAATTTTAAGAATAAATTATTTATTTATTTATATACATGTATATATAGATATATATATAAACAGACAGATACTACTCAACACCAAAATTGCTATGTTTGGAATGAAAAGTCATAGTGTAATGAAAATTGCTGGATTGTTAGATATGTTAATAATATGAACAAAAATGAAGACAATACATTCAAATTGACTCGACTTATTCATATTTCATATGACCAACTTGTGATGAAATAAAGGCATTTACACATCCAAGAATGCTATCAATCTGATTGTAAATGGTTGCATAAAGAATTTTCTGCCATGCTAAATTTACTTGCGTGAGTAAACTATAAAATTTCCTCGCAGGAGTTTGTACTTTTTTGTAATTAATGACCAATAATGTCACAGAGCTGATCTATTAGATACAAGTATAGAGACCCTGACTGCCATGGAAATATATTCAGACCGCTGAAATTATTTCTAACAGCATGAGCAAGCTCAGACCTGGCGTTGACTTGTGGGGGAAATGTTTCCAGAGACATCTTTCAATCATGGTCATAAAACACTTTATATTTTATTAGTAATTCAGAGGTTTTCACAAAATATTTTCCAGATATAAAAGGATCACATAAATGACTAGGGCTGACTCTAAGCCATTTTGGCAGTGCGCTGCACCCGGCGGTCCTTTTCAATCTTTTTTGCGCCCCGCGGCCTCTTTCTTCCCTTTTCTATGCGTCCTGCGGTCTATTCAGACCATGACACATCGGCCAAACGGGTTTCAAAGCAGGAAGTGCAGTCGGAAAACTTCAATCCAGGATCCCCCCACCTTTATTTGTCCCCACTAGTTTTCTCAGAACGCCAGAGCATTGTTGTCTTCTCCCCTTCAGCTTCTTAGAACAACTGAGGGTAGTAAGGGGACGCATCACGTGCCTTTTTTTCACTTTACAGGTGTTTATAGCCCTAAACAAATATGAATATCTGCTAGTTAAATTATGCTATTTATAGTCAGGATGGACTGCTTGCGGCCCGCTACCTGCCGATGATGTGCAGCGATTCGGGAAACTCCCGATTTAAAAAAAAAAAAAAAAACATTTTTTATGTTAAAACATAATTAGGGACAGTGGCATAGCTACAAACGGATTTTAGGAGGGGGGGGGGCGGTTTCTTTGGGAGAATTCCGCTAATTTCATTGTTTTACAAGAAAAATTAGTCCAATTCTAGACAATCTTTACCATTTCAGGGTGGGGAGGTTTTGTCCTAAAAACCACCCCCTTATCTACGCCAGTGATTAGGGACTTCAAATCCGGAACGCTCGGAGCGACAATCTCTCCGGATTTTGGGTCCTGATTCAACAAATTTTGCAAATAGCATCAGAACTCATAATTTGCCATTAGCATTTCATTCATTAATAGCATTTTTTAATACTGTATATACTCACTTATAAGTCGAGAAATTTGCCACAAAAAACGAAGTAAAGGCCGACTTACGTTCGTGGAATAACATCGAAAAATCCAGACTTTTCCCGCTTTTTTTTTAACCAGATTATTTAAACAATAGAAGAAAAAAATTTGCTCAAAATTGTGACATGATTTTATATGCTCCAGCCGCTTATTAAAGACTTTTAATTACAAAAGGTCGGATTATCAGAAAAATAAAAGGAAGCCCGCACTTCAATTTTACGAATTTTCTGTATTGTGTAAAATTTAGAGCTCAGTCTAAAAAACAATAATAAATATAATAAAGTACAAAAAAATAGAAAATAGCAAATTGTTATATTAACTTAGAATTAAAGCAATAATTGATAAGAACTCTGAATCGCGAAAACGAACCCTTTTTCAGAAATCCCGATCTCAAATATGAAAACTTTTTCGAACAGGATTATGAAAACTGTACATTTTTATCTTAAACATGTTCATTACAATTCATTTTTTCATATTTTTAAAATGTTTATTTCCAAAACAAAAAAAAAAAAAATTATAAAATGCTTTCCGATTTTTTATTGAAATCAAGAGCCCTTTTTTTTTTAATTTTGGGATTACGAATTTTGTGTTCCATGATGTGTAATTGTTCTGGGTTTAGCATTTAGCCCCAGTACTGAAAAAAATAATAAAATAAAACAGAAAACGGCGTTGGCGTCATTTCGCAAAATTTATACCTAAGACAAAACAGTTAAATACTATTTTCAAAGCCAAATAAGCATTTCTTATCTTTTCAATTTAAACATTTTAATTTTTACATACTAATCAGTTTATATGTGCTAAAAATAGCATTTGTGTCTCATGTATATGCTTTTCTTCCTTTGCAGGCGATAAACGGTCATATGCTAATCAGCAAACTGCGTATAATCCGGCAGCAATCTTTTAGCATCTGCTTTAGGTTTACAATATTTCTTATTATTTTTTAAACAGTGAACAGCAAAACGCTTATTGGGCCTAAATACAGTTATTTATTTCCAAGACTTTGGACCCCACCTCCCGAAATTTATGGCTTTATTAGAAAAAAAAAATTAAATAAGGTGTTGAATACAAGCATAATTTGCACACTAGTTTCCTCTCATAAAATTTGCCCATAGAAGAATAAAAGAAGTAAAGATTGTACTAGCATGTGGCTCCCATTTGTCTGTGAAAAATTATATTATGTAATTGTAGTGTTTTGTTGCATATAATTAATTGTGCAGCATTTTTTTTTATTACCTGATATAATTTCTTTTTTAATGGTAAAAAGGACAAAATATACTGAATAAAAATAAAAAGCTATTTTCTCCAAAGTTCCCACCCCACCCCTCCTCTAAAAAGAAAAAAAAAATGTTTCAATTAGAAACAAAATGATTAAGGAAAAATTTGAAAGCTCTATGATTGGCGTTTAAAATGGCACCAAGTTTGAAATCCTAGGTTACTGTCACCTGAAATACTTGCCAATAATAATCAAAGCCAGCCTTAAGACTTGTACGGCCACATTGGGAGTACTTTTGTGGGGGGGGGGGGTCTTTTTCGGATTTGTTGCGATTTTGGTAATCCCCTCCCAAACTTGGTCATGGAGAAATGTCACCAAGACCTAAAATTTTTTTGTTGAGTAGTTCATAATTTTGCAGCAGAATACATATGAAAATGTGACTAAGTGTTACATATATACGTATATATTTTTCAAAATGAAAACCTATATTTTGGGGTACACATGCAAAGTTTTTTTTAAACGCTTAAATTTTTTTACCTGTAAAAATTTAAGCAAAGGTGCTTTAATGCAGGGGGGGGGGGGAGTAAAAAAATTTAAAGCACAACTCAAGGGTGCCCTTTTCGGAGTTCCCCCTGGCGGCCCTATCATCCTGGAGTCAGCATTATAAATGACTGATAAGCATTATGTTGTAAAACAAAAATCATAAATTATAAAATAAAAGTACACTTTAGGGTGATAAATTGGAAAGGGATATCAAAAGCAAAGTAATTTAAAATGTTTGAAAAATTAAGCAACATTTCAAATACATTTGGAAATTTTTCAAACATTAATGTTACAATAATAGTGGCAAAACTAAATTTCTGTTTATTTATTTAAAAAAAATAAAAAATATACATGTTTCATACATACCCTACTGTCATCACCATATGACATTAAATTTTCAGATAGCTTTACGCATTCAAATTCTTGATTATTTGAATAAACCCTGTATATCTGTAAAATATTTTAAAAAGAAACTTATGTCAATTTCTTTAAAACTGTATTGCTGAAAAAAATAATAATAATTAAGAAAAGAAAAACGCAGGTTGTACATATTACGTTATAAATACTTTGAAGACAAATTTTGTTCACTAGTAAAACATATACATAAATAACTATGTGAATTCAATACCTTCGCTTCATAATAATTGAATAATAGCAAAATAATCATTGGTAACTATTACTAGCTAAATTTACAAAATTTTTGTGACATAAGATTTTTTTAAAAGTACTTTTAAGATTCTACATTAAAAATTTATAAAGATTTATACATTTTTAATTGATCAGGAAACTGAAAAAAAAATCTTGACATAATACACTCCTTTGATAAAATAACAATAATAATAATAACAAATACAAAAAAAGCTTCTTATACCAGTTTTTCATGGAATTGTTGTGAAAACTTACATAAAACAAATAAAAGTTCCAAAACAAGAAAAGAAAAAGGAATTCTTATATGAATAATATTCATTATAAAAATATGTTCTAAATGATATTACAATAAAATGAGGGAAGGGGAAGCAGGGTTCACAAAAAAGCAGAATTATAGCAATGAAAAGCTCTCAAATGCAATCAATTTATAAAAAAAGAGACAGAAACTGTTTGATACATAAAATAAACGTTTTTACACATTAAAGGAAATTCATTTGGATAACAAACATGTTAATATAACCAATCAAACTATGATAGTAATATTGGAAAATACAGAAGAAACAAGAGAATTCAAGAGCTTATAAACATATAAATAAATAAAATCTCAATATATTATAATAAACAGCAATATTTTAGAAAGATTTTTGATATGGAACAAAAATACACATGACCTTAAAAATTAAAGTAAATCAATGTCTTACAAATTAAGAATTTTCAGAAAAAAATTGCTACATTCGCCATACTAAGACGTAAAAAATTGAGTAAATAAAGTAATAACCATTTAAGTGCCCAGAATTAACAAAACAAGTCATTTAATAAAAGAAACACACCTGAAACGCTAAAATGAAAAATGTAAAAACCTTGCAAAACTACTGCAGATAAAACCAGTGCTACTGCTTATTAAGATCAAAATTCCAATCACTCAATGACATTATTTAAAAAACACAAAGTTGAAAACTACATTCTTTCAAATTTATATTTCGTTTTTTCCCAAAAAAAAAATTTTTTTTTTCAGTTCATTTAACTTGTTTCCAAGCATTGAATCTTGTTCTATAGAATCCATACTGAAATACAGTTGAGTAGTATAGTAGTAAATTATGAACAAATTTGCTAAAGAAATGTTTTTTTACTTCCTTGTACGAGAGAGAAGAAGTATTGTCGCCAAAAAATTTCCACTCAAATTTTGGCCTAAATTTGCATTTTGAATACAAGTTAATCAGTTTGGAGTTTTTTTCACAATGTGCATATGTATGTACATATGCAAGTGCGTATGGATCACAGAAATATTGATTTTGACTATCCCGGAGCCCGTTCTGATGAGTTTTGTCATGCCATCTGTATGTTCGTATATGCGTATCTCACATAACCTAAAAACAGTTAATCATAGACAGTTGAAATTTCATATGTAGGACGTGTACACGGTCTAGTTGCGCACTTCCCCTTTTGGTTGCAATCGGATGTTCCAAAACGGGTGTTTGATGTGATTCTGTGTCAATTGCATGCAAAATTTCCAGTTCCAGCTTTTAATACCAAGCTAGACAAGGGCATTACTCAAACCAACTCCAACGTTAAGTATATTGGGATAACTTGCAAATATTTCGCCAAATTAGGATCTCGTAAAATAGTCTTTCCTCAATCGGTTCTCAACAAACTAGTGGGTTTAAGCATTTAAAATGCTCTTCCTGCCTCACCTTAAAGCATGCTTACTTTTTTCCCTTTGCAGAATCTGTTCAGTTACTGTTGTATTTTAATTTCAAATTTCTTAGCCCAATAAAAATAATAATTCCATTGATCCTGAAAATGCCACTTTCTATATTTACTAGACTATATAGGTGTAGGGAAGCAAAAAGGAACTAAAAATTTATTTAAAAAAAAGAAACTAAGAAATATAACTTTTAATGTGCATGTATGATACATGCAACCATTTTTTTTTTAATTCTTAAAAAGGTGTATTATATTTAGCGAAGTACAACAAAGTCATTTGGTGCACATATCAGTTTTTCTTTTTTTTTTTTTTTCCTTTTTTGAAAATTAGCAAACATGACACGAAGCATTAAAATATGAAATGCACGTCACAAATTTGTTCAGTGACTTTAGTTAAACATTAATTTTAATGAAAATAAAACTTCTCTACTTCAGACCCCCTACCCTGTTAGCTGAAGGCCTTAGGGCTGCCCTCCCCTGCGCACGGGTAAGTGAAGTCCGGCAAATGCTTGTATGGGTCCGAGATAGGTTTGCTGGGCTTTATGCGTACAACTACGCCGGTTCAGCCTACCTACCTCTTGCTGTGTGGACCTGGCAATCCTTGATACCCCTATGTTTAAGGAGTATCATTGAAGGGTTGTGGTTCCCTAATGAAAATAAGACTAGTTTTTTTTTTAAAAAAAGACAAAAAAAGGCTTAATGTATCAAGAAAATATCGTTGAAATTAAAGAAAAGTCAAAAATAAGTGAAGTAATAAAATTAAGATCGAAAAATTTAAAATTTGAAAGTAGAGTTTTGAGATAGAGAAAATGTGTGTCTGTCTAAACCCCAATAAGTGTTGAGGGAATCATCAGGTTGATTTGATTTTTTTTTTTTTTTGCATTCGCAAGATCTCAACGAGAACATCTATTTTCCATTTCATTTTTTGATTTGAACAATTTTTTAATCAATTTTAAACGGTTCAAAAAATCTTAACATTAGTGCCTACGGGACTGTCCATAAATGATGTCACGCTTTTTTCCCATGATGCACCTCCCCTCTTTGTCACAAAATGTCACACTTCAATGGACCCCCCTAACCCCCTTTGTCACATGTCATTCTATGTTGCATAAGCATGATGTCACACTTCTTGTTATCCCTTGTCACAATTTCATGAACCCACTCCCCCTTAAAGCGTGACATCATTTAGGAACGATCAATATGGGAAAATATGAAGCAAATTATATCTGTACCTGAGAGCCATAGTATAAGTCCATTTTTTGGGTTTTTGCGAGTTTACATTTAATTTGCACACAGAGTACCGATAACAAAGCCGCTAGCTACATGAAGGTTCCGAACATTTAAAGCTGCCCTCGGACACCTTTATTATAACGTTCGCACAGAAAAGTCTAGTCTTACAGTACTAAAAATGTTTATTTTTTAACTGCTTTTCAAAAACTCCAAAAGTGGACTTTAGATACTATGGATCTCAGGTACAGATATAATCCCTGAACAACATCCAAGTTCCTTTGAACAAGCTTATTTGAAGGAGCTCTCGACGTTAAATATTTTTTATTTGAATAACTTTTGTTCAATTCTGAATAGTTCAAAAAAATTTAGCATTAGCACCAATAGGCAAATTATGTAAACTCTGGGCGTAAGATCCAAGTTCCTACGAACAAGCTTATTAGAAGAAGCTCTCTGCATGAAATACTTTTTAATTTGAACTATTTTTGTTCCTTTTTGAACCGTTCAAAAAACCTAACATAGCCCCTACAGGGAACAAAACTTCAATCCTATAGAAAGCTGGATCTAACAGATGGACTTGCTTAGAACAAGCTTTATCGGAAGGATCTTATGCAGAACATGTACAGATATGAAGTTTATCCAGGACTAAACAAGCTTATTTTTCCATGAATTTTTTTAATCTGGTTTTTTAAGGATATTTCTGAATGAATAAATGAGTAAATGAATGAAAAAATAAATAAATGAATGAATACAGTATATTTGAAGTAATTGGGCTAAAGGAGAAAGACAGATAGGGTACATCATATATTTGATGTTCTTGTATTCAGGAAAGTAGACTTGTATAGTTCTAGATGGAACTTCTTATTTTATATTAATAAAAAAACTAGGTGAGAAGAAAATAACATGAAGTTATAAGGCCCTGTAGCACAGTACTGCATTGTACAAAATGTAACAAATCTTGGTGTACATGCAGCTTAAAACTATTTCTTACTTGTTGGGAGCATCTACCCCCTCTGGAAAACATTGGCTATTCTAATACTCCTTTTCCAAACAATCATCAGAAGTTTTCAAAATTACATGGCTTACTTAATAATTATAAATAATAACTCAAAACTAAAATACCTTAAAACAATCAGCTCCAACTCCTAGATGAGGCTCTAACTCTTTTTTCACTTCAGCTAAAGTTATTCTTTTATCAACAAAAACACGTAGCACTACAAGAACAAAATACAATTTATTTATTTTTTCATATATAAATAAAACATGATCTAACTAAGATAAAAAGAGACTGTGCAATAAAAAGAGAAATAGATAACATAAAATTAAAAAACAATTTAGTTGCATTGTTATATTTTAAACACTTAATACTAAAGGCCAAGTTTCTACAGCTCAAATTACCATTCCTTTGCAACAAGGATTTTTCTTCCTCTTGTTCTCTGGTTAGCATTTGCTCATTTTTTCAAAAATATTATTGAAAAAAAGTTTGCTAAGAGACAAGCAGTCAATGTACTGATAAACTACTTCAAAGGTTAAAAATTGGTTGATTAAAGGGAAAATGTAATAAATGACGTTAATTTTGAGATGAAAAAACAAAATATATATCTAAAAAATGTTCGATTTTTTTCCCACAAAAATTGCGATTTGACGCAAATCTTCCGGAAAAAACACATTAGCCACAAGAAGTCGAAAAATCATTTTAGTGCATTTTTACACAGCCGTGGAAGCCCTGAATTCAGAAAAAAGAAGAATCAATTCTTAATGCAATATTGTAAAACTGCAGAACATGAATCAGGTCAATCCTCTAACACAGATCATACTATAATAGCTCTCATAATTATATCATTCCATATATTTAATACAAAAAATCACAAACATTGAAACAATTACAGACCAAACTTACTTCTTTCCTTAGTTACAAAATCTGTATATGGCCATGCCCGGAAATGACGTTTGATAACAACTTCTGAAATAGGAGACTGGTTAGATGATGAGCTGACATTTTTACAGTTTTCAGAACTTGTACTACACTTGGAATCTTTACTACTGTCATCAGACCAATATTTCAAAGATTCATGTAATGGACATTTTGCTTCAATGTTCATCAACACACACCCACATTCATAGGACTTCATTGGAGTTCCTGATGATATATACATAGAGTGGTTAGCAGGCTCCAAATCCTGCTCCATTTCAATTCCCATTATGTCGGGAGAATTGTTCCTGGGTGACAACTCATCACCAACAAGCGTCCTTTCACTATCTGTCAAACTACTGTCTTCTGACTGATCACTATGGACAGCTTGATTAGACTGATACCCATTAGTGGAAGATGAATCACCAATCTCACTATCTCCCAAGCCTTCATCATAATCTTGGGATGAATCATCTGGAGTAATACTTGTATGACTTTTCGTGGAAAAATCTCTATTTATTGAAGAAAGTTTTGAGTTCTCAGTCCAATCAGTTTCTAGGACGGAATTTGTTTTTGAACTTGTATTATCAGAAGTAGATTTGTCAGCATGCATTACGTCAGCATCTGAAACAAATAATGAAACTGAATATCTCATAATTCAAATGATTCATGTGAGTTGCAATTCTTGAAACATAAAATAATTATATTCCTATATAATTAAGATTTAAACCAAATTCAATCAGAACAAACATGGAATATGAGGTAATTTTGAAAATGTAATTTCAATAATACCATATTGCATTTAAATAATATCACCCAGAAAAAATAAATATTGCAATGTTTTCTGTAATGTCCTTCTACTATTTACTGAGTTATCACTAGCTCTTTTATCCCCAAGTAATTAAAAAAAAAAATTTAAGTACAACTAAAATTGTTTAATTCAAACTGAAAAATTAGTGCATTATAAATAATCAGGCAAAAATGGAAGGCATTTTTATGCGCAATAAAGCCAAGAAACCTAGATGTTTCAAGAACTTTCCCCTGACAATGAACAAGTGAAAACTTTTTAAGAGTTGATGTGTGTTCAGAGTAAGACTTACAACATAAGTCTTACAAGCATAAAAATAAAACTCAAAAAAAAAAAAAAAAAATAGCAATTTTTTTTTCAACTAAATTACAACTCTGATGCGTAAATCATTGTAAAGGAAGAAATAAAAAGATAGGCAACATAACATATTCTGTAAGTAGACCCTTTACCTTTTATTAGTAGTACCTTTGTGCTACTAATCAAAAGGTCAAAAGTAGAGCTCAAAACTCACGGTCGCCAGTCGCCAAATGTGACCAATTTTCCCGTTTTGGCGACCATTGTTTTCATTGAAGTAGCCAATGTGGCTACCATTTGCTAATGCTAAAACCCTTTCCCAATAAAGAAGAAAGAAATAGGAGTTAATTTTTAAGCCACATGGAAACTAGTTTTTCCTTCGATTTTTACGGAAAATTGCATCCGTGTTTGAAATTTCAATCCTTTTCCATCCTGGAATTATTATAATTATCTTGAGAGTTGTAAGGTATTTTTGCATGCACAACCTTAAATCTGCTTATTTGTCGTTTCATTTTAACAAATAAAAAGAAAAAAAGTAAAGACAGAAACAGCCAAAATCGTCACGTTCTTCGCCGAAAATTGGATTCTACGTTAGAGATTGTAATCCTTTTGCATCGGATACAAATTTCAATTATTTTCTAATTTATTAGAAGATATTTTTCACACATGCTACCTAAAATCTGCTTATTTTGCATTTAATTTTAATAGTTTCTGGCTTTTTTTTTTTTTAACAGCGCCGATATTGAACACGTGTTTGTCGAAAATTGCGTTTATCACTATTATAGTTTCTTTTATTAAATTTGATTTTAGTATTGACAGCTATTTACTTTTTAGAAGATACTAAATTTTGGATAAATAAGAAATTTTTAGAAAATTGTTAATTTACCTGGATCCAAATTCTTAAAAAAATACAATAAACAATTATTGAATACTGTTAGCTAAATAAACAGTTATTGAAAAGAAGTATTATCAAAAATCATAAAATAAATAAGGAATTTTTTTTTAGCTTAAACATTTTACAAAATAATAATAATGATAATAATAATAATCAGTAGCGGATCTAGGGTGGGGCTAGCCGGGGCCCATGACCCGAACGGCACTTCTGGGGGAAGTAAATTCAACTGTGATGTACAAAAGGAAAAGAAAGAAAATGGGGGAAAAGGGAGAAAGAAAGAAAGAAAAAAATATTTAATTATGAAAATTTAACTTTTGAAAAAGAATTAAAATCTTAGTTCGGCGATTTTATCATTGATCAGCTATATTGCTAACAATTAACTCCGATTAATAGAATTAGTTATTTGTATAAACTGTTGGAAATTCTAAAATTTAGGTTAGGGGGAAGAAAATTTTGCAATGTCAAAATTTAAATTTTAAAAAGTCAAGGTTTTTTCCCCCTTGTGAAATACGAAGAACTGCATGGTTTAGTTTTGAGAAGAACTACATGGTTTAGTTAAATGTAAATGTAATTCAAATGCTCCTCGCAATTGATACCAGTTTTGTGCTCTTAAAAACAATGCACTGTTAAATTTTTTTGCAGATGTGCACATTTTTTTTTTTTTTTTTTGAAGTTTTGCTACCATTTTTTTAAATTTGGCTACCATTTTGAGGGGTTTTAGTAGCCATTTAGTAACCAATGAAGAATTGGAGTTTTGAGGTATAGTCAAAAAGTAGAAAATCAATCAACACATATTTTGCAAAAATGATTGAGTATACACATTGTGTGTATGTATGTTTTTCAGCTAGAATTTTATTTCCGTTGCACTGAAAAAGGGATCCTATGAACATCAAAATACATGTATGCATACTATGTTTCCCAAAATTTACGTTGTATTGGTCGACTTTCTGTATTCACAATCAGTACTTTTGTTTTTTCCATCCTTATTTAAAGTTTTCACACGTATCACGCTATTTCCTTCAGTCCGCAGAATGATGTTAAATCAAGGTTCTGCTGTATGTCTGTGTATATACATTCCTTGCATTCCTAGTACTTAATGCTTCTTATTATATATAAGCGGCTTATTCTGTCTGTCTGTCCGCTATAGAATCCCAGGCCGTTTTACCGATTGGGACCACATTCGGCACTGTTAATGTTCATGACCCGAGAAACTCATTGCTGCAAAAATGAAAGTTGTGACTCAAGTAGTTTTTTTTAATTAATTTTTTAAATTTTTTCAATGATTTTTTTGACTTACTTTATTTTATTTTTGCATTCTTGCCATCGTTTTCAACAGTATAATTACAGTTGCCGTGTGAACAAACAAATCAATGCAGTTACCATTGTTATTGTAACAAATATACTAATAATAATCAAAACTTTTCTTTAGCATATTGAGTGAGGTTTTGCTGTATTTGCAATCTCCGTTAAAATTTAATGTACAGGCGAATTGAATTTAATCCTTTGTTTCTTTTTAATTTATTTATTTATTGTCTGCGCTTTTTTCATTTTTCTTATTAGGGTAGCAGCGCTCTTTTTACCCAGTTTTGTTAAAACTTTTGTTTTGAAAAGCACAATAAAATTTTCAATAAGTTCTTTGGATGGTAAATATATATTTTTCACAAACAATTTGATAATATAGTAAATAAATATATAGTAGTGTGGGGCAGTAAGCAAAGGGGCAAAGGGCCTGCCTGACCTGGGTAATTTAGTTTGAATTTGCAGACACCTTTGCACAAATCATTTTAATTACAATTTATAATATCTAGAACAGCGGTCATTTCATATGACCGCCGGGCTTACCAGTCTAGGCATATACCCATTATCTACATTTATAAAAGAGGGCTAAGAAATAATAAATATAATAAATTAATATTGAAACACAATATTTAAATAGTTACAAGTAAATAGTTTTTTAAAAGCAATTTTGGATTCATTCCGAAACAGCCAATCAAACAATTTTTCCTACCAGCAATTTCATCTCCTTCTTCACTGCTAGAATCATATTTATCTTCATCTGTTTCACAATCATGGATTCGTAATCGATCTAAAATGGCTGCAACAGCGATAAAATGTAAATAAGTAATAATGAATATAATGAATTTACTTAAATTATTTTTTAAAATATGACAAGAAACCAACAGAAAATACACAGAGTTTGAAACACATAGAAGAAAAACAGAGCACACAGAAGGTTTACTTTTAAAAAAAGTCAAATCTTTGAAAAAAGTTAAACATCATAATTACAGTTAAATATTCTTTTTAGACTGTAATATATTCTTTGGAAGAGTTTCCATTTATGATAAATTAATGGTGGTAGTTAAAACTGCAACTAAGAAGCATAAAAAAAAACTTCACAAACCTTTGTCGACTTTAGGAAGTGATACATTAACGCAAATTGTATGAGCATAACAATCTAAGACTTGAAATAATTTTGACTGGTTATAAGGCAATTCTGTATCTGCAATGTCCATAAACTCCACGAAAACCTGATAGCAAAAGAAAATATGAATAAATTTAAAAGTTGTTCCATAATGTTTTTAAAAAAGAACTTTTTTAACATAACTGAATTTCTAATTCTACAAAGGGGTTAGGTTTTAGTAAATCTAAAATAATGTTTTGCAATTATCATCGCAAATGTTTTTAATCACATGAAAAGAAATAAAATTATTAATAAAACACTACAAACACTACTGTTATATATAGTAGCTGACAGTGTCAGCTCATTGGCATCAATACATTTCATATAATTTGCAAACATAATCATAGTTCTAATGACAAAGCTTTTAGCACTTAATGAACAAGGAGACTTTATGGACCAAAAGAAAGCAATAAGGAATTTTAGAGATTGGTCATTTAATTCACAAACATCAGTGATGGGTAATTTTTTATATAGGACGTCTACCATATTGTTAGCTGGATACGAAACATGACTCTGTATTCATATTGAATCATTTTCTACTTTCTGTGATTTTACCTTCATTAGTGTCGTTTTTGAATGTCAAAACAGCTTTTATAATGGATTCAGAGAGTATATCTGAGGATAATGACAAAGTAAATAATCAGTAATAGATGATCTCGGTTTTGTGATAAATGTGGTTTTTATATTCCAATGTTCAAGGCAGATTGTAAAGCCGTTTTTCACATAATTTTATTTATTTTTTTGAATGTAGATATCCATCTTCAGCACCTCAAAGCAATAGAATTAATAAATATAGTAAGAGATATTTTTTTTAAACTTAAATTTTGTGTGCATTGTAGAGAAAACAGGTGATCGGTGGACGTAACATCATATATTTGATCATACGTTGGTCCAACAAAAAACTACATATTGTCAAAACTATTTTGCATTTTCAAATTTAGGATACAACGTGTTCCTTTATAGCAATTAAAAAATGCCTTTTGTTTGGGGGGGGGGGGGGGGGTCAAAAATTTGAAAGAAAAAAAATGACTGAGAAGGGGTTAAACTAGCTGATTTAACCCATTTGATAGCATACCTTTATAATAGGGATTTCAAACAATTATTTTTTTTTCTTTCTTGCAAAGAAATGTTGAGCATTAAAAGCTACTAAGTTTACTTTGCCAGAAATACAAATAAATAGTGTTAGGGGAATTTAAAAAAAAGAGGATTAGATGGAACAACAAATGCAGTGTTTATTTATTTACCTTGTTACTTTTCCTAAAACCTTCACTGCTTAAGGTTTTTGTTGGCACATTCAATAGTTTAAACTCATTACTAAAAGCATCCAAAACTATCCTCATATTATTACCATCAACTCCAAGGGCCTGAAAAAAAGGAAAATGCAAAATTATATTTAGATAAATATTTTTTTATAATCAGAAATAAAGAAGATAATTACAACTTTTTAAAAAATATATACATCCATTCATATTTATAGTATTAATCCTTCACTGAAATTATTACTTCTAATGCATGATTTTTAATTTTCTTGAAAAATAGTTACCAATCATTTACCAAAAGGGAAGATCAGAAATTCGTAATTTCTACTAGCTCATATTTTCTCTCCCATTCAAAATAACTTTTTAACTATTGTCACTGTTAAATAAATACGATTTACTGTAAAACTCCAAAGCAGTCCTTCATGAATTACTTAGACAGTTATTAAATAAATCAACCATACAATGTGTAATTACCAGGTCAATTTCATTATAAAACTTATGTTTCAAAATAGCGAGACACCAGTGCAATTTTCAGCAGAGAAACAATAATTAAGTATATATCTTCTGTTTACCATTTTCCTCAACTTAGCAATAGGTTTTAAATTTGGGATTGAACTTAATGAAAGTTATGTCCCTCAAACTTAATGATTCCCATTCATGGCATTTAAAAGTCCACAGCCAGTTGTCAAATCGGGGCTATACTGTAATTGCAATCTTGCAATGAAACAAATACTTATCGCCAAAAAAAAGAAATGCATACGGTACTTTCTCGATGTCAAATAATGCAACACATGACAACGCGGGCTAAAATTTTTCTTCTTTAATTAACCATTAGCGACAAAATCGGAACGTACTAAGGAAATTGTAGAAACATTTTCAAAGTATGGTTTACAATATCACTTAATTATAGGCAGATGATGGTTTACAGGCAAAGACATTGTGATATTGCATCACATTTTTTTCTATTTAAAATATTTTTTTTCATTATTAATTAATTTATTTTTATTTTTCAAAACTTTTTATCATTTCTATTTTTTTATGTAACGCTAACTTTTAATTAAATTATTCCAAATTATTTTATTTTTTCACGAAATCGGTATTTTCGGCACTAAATTCTTTTAACATCAAAATTTTGCTTATTTTAATTACCGATTCGTAAATTCTTTTACCATGCTAAACTTTTTTTAATATAAATCTTTTTCATTCCTTTTTCCAAATTACCATTTTTTTTACCAAATAGCCATCTTGTTTTCAACGAAATTGTCGTCCATCTTCGAACATCCTGTCTTGAAGATCTTATCAGGTTGTTTTTGATGCGTCATAGTGATACTTATCTGTTGGTTTTGGTTCAGGATTCGCGAGTCACGCTTGATTGGTTCCCGCCGAAATTCCTCCTGCGCTCTCATTGGCGCACGTGACATGCGCCGTTGCCATCAAAGAAATTACGTGAGGAGAAAGTGATGAAAAACGATTGAGAATCGCTGTGAGATCCGTGCCGTAGAGTGATCGGCCATGCGCGCTCCTGTACGCGAGCGATATTGTTGGAGACATGGATGGATGCTGGCGCGTAGCTGTCGCCAAGTCATAATGTTTTAAATTTATTTATATTTTATCCAATCTCACAGAACCTCAACTCCTTCATCAATGCCCCAACCTTTTTCCGCCTAGCGACTCCCGATCCAGGGTGACGTCGCATCACTATGATATCCGAGCCGAGAGGCTTGTGGTTGTTGAATAGGAGCTGAAACATCAGTCTCATTCGCATGGCTACAAAGTATCCCTGAGGATCCTAACCAGCGATGATTGCGATTGAGTTTTCACCTTCGTTCGGCTTGCAAGCCTTTGTTTTCTACAAAAGTTTCATCATCTGAACATCCGCTTTTTATTCACCACCTTTCAATAATGGCAACTGTACGCCAGATCAAGATGTACAAAATTATCCCTATGTTCATTTTTTTATAAAGAGTAATTAATGCATTCAGTTTTTGAACAATAGTAATATATTTTTATCTTTTTGGTGATCACCTAATAGTTTTTTTTTATAATATGTGACCCTCCAAAATAAATTCCTTGCTATTTTTCTGTAAATTGTTGTTACGTATTTTTTTTACAACGATCTACACACCAGCAACTAATGGGTAAGTCGAATGTTTCCTCTTTTCATTCTCAAATTAAAAGCATTTCAAGGTAGTCGTTGATCTGGGGAATTATCGTGGCACTTTGCAAGTAAAAACATAATTATGTGCAACCACTATTTCGGCCTATTCAAAAATTTTCTGGAAATTAAATCCTAAAAACATTAAATAAATGAAATCTTAATTCCAACTGGGGGGTGTAACCACACAGACATTTTTTTTGTATTTTAATTCTTTGCACATGCAACGCCGCAGGCAACATTTTCTAAACGCTTAGTACGTGCATTGCTAGCGCAGCTTCATTTTCTTATAAAAGTGATTTTTCTGTAAGCGAGACAACAGTTCAACATGAGGGGGGCGGGGATATTTAATATGATAGTGTACTAGTTGCAAACCTACAATCCAAGATACTCACCAAGACTCACTCCACAGGAAATATAGTGCAACAAATGACGCCATGCCACAATTTGGCAGTTTTTTTAATTACCCTTTGCTGACAAGTCCAACCTTACTAACGGAATTGTTCCCAAGTTTGCTTAATTGATTCTTGAAGTGTTGACAGTACCTACAGGCTTTTTGTGATAAATAAGAGGATGACGCTTCCTGTAGAAAAACACTACAGGCAATGCTGTAGGCAAATTTTTAAAATATTCTAGGGAAGGTCTGAGCGGCAGGCGATGTTTTTTATACTCTTAGCAAGGACAGCGTCACATACAAGGTTTTCATACACTTAGCAAGGACAGTGCTAGAGGTGCCCGTGCTGGTATGCTAGTTTTATATAAAAACAAATACCTTCAAAGTTACAAACATTATTTGGACAAATATATCTTTGTTAATTAATGCTTATTCAATTATTATTTTTAATTAAATAAATAAGTACTGATTAACTGAGAGTATTTGTCAATACTTTTTTTGTAACTTTAAAAACATTATATTATAAAATCATAAAATTTTAAAATGAACAAAATAGCATCACACTGAAGTACATACAGCAGCAATTTGGGATATTAGTTCATCAACAGTATTGTTTGGATGACTTCTAATTGTCAAGGGATGAGCAGCAACTTCTTCTTTTTCCAAATCAACAACATGAACTTTAACTGTTGTTCCTAGAGACAACATAGTTCATGGATCATTTATGACAATAAATACAAAACATGGAACATACATATTCTAAAACCAAATGAAGCATTAAAAACTTAATATTTTAGTTCACTAAATTAAAAATAACTCTAATCATTATGTTGTTTAATCAGAATCATTAATATAGTCTATTCACGTTCAATAACAAATGTCTAACAATTGATTTGACTCTTCATTATCCGACACCTGCACTCAAATATTTTTTTCACGTGCACAAGCAGCAAAGAAATGTTTTAAAGCATATACTGTATTTGCGGGTGAATAAAATGCTACTATCAGTAGCATCACTAGGGAGTGCAAATGACTTTTTTGAGGGATGACGCTGAAAACAGATTTATGTGTTCATGAAATATATTATCGAGCACCAATTCTGTAAAATAATTTTCATAATGTTTTCCATTCAAGTTTAAAATAAATTTTATCTATTAAATACAATTTGTTTCATTTTCAATAGTAAGTTCATCATACTTCTGCTTTAATTAGCCCTTCCGCTTGCATTTATTTACTTATTATTATTATTATATCCGTTTATATTTAAAGGAAATCGCATGCTTTGCGAAGGCATCAGAATGTCTGAAGCCAGTGCACTTCCATACATTGTCCAGTGAGCATTTTTATTATTTTTATTTTTTAATTTTAATTTTTATTTATTTAGTTATTTTTATTTATTTATTTATTTATTTTTTGAGCCTTTTCAAAGTGAGGTGTATCATTGTAACAGTACTTCTTATTCGTCCAGTCAAAACGTACCTAAAAAAAGACTAAAATCGCAAGGCATTATGCAGTTCTGATTTTCTTACATGTTGTTTTTATTAATCAAGATCTGTGAATCAAAGTTCGCAGTTTTGAAAAACCTGTAATTGTTGTGTAACATGTGAAAAACTTCAAACTTTTATTACTTTCCTCAATAGCTAATTTCTTATGTAAGTTGTGATAACCAATCTTAAAATACATTAAATAATATTTTTAACAGTTAAAGTCCAACCACAGTGATGCATTACTTTTAGTTTCCAAGATATGGTATTTCAAAGTGGTAATTTTATACAAAAAAAATTATAATTTTCAGTTTGGATAATATTTTTTTACCAAAAATGGACATAAATTTCATCTTATAAGAAAACTGAAGGAAATGTTGTAGCAAGTTTAATTGACTTTTATTTAAGCACAAAACAAAATCTGTAAATCCAGTGGTTCACTTGTAACAGGGTTGCTACTCAAATTGCAGAATGAAATTCAGTGACTTTTTCAGGTTTCCCAGATATTTTTTAAATCTCTAGTCTCGACTCTACGGTATCAACCAATCAAAAAAACATACATTTGCCCCAAAATATTCTTTTTAAAATGATAGTAGAAATTGCTAACCTTAAAATCATTTCTTACAAACTTTGAAACATTATTCAGCCAGGCAATAAAAGGGAACAAACATTTATATAAAAACTAGGTACTTGGCAAAATGTATTTTTTTAAAGGTCTAATAACTCAATTCCTTCATAAGAAAATCTATTCCTATCAAGAATTTTTAGCAAAAAAAAAACTATATTAATTACCCAATGCATTTGGAAAAAAATTGAATAACAATAAGAAAATGTGAGTCATTTATAACTATTTACAATTTAAAGTAAGGCGTTCATAAGTCAATGATGGAGACAGTGGTTGAATCACAGGGCATCAATTCGGCAGATCCCTTTGAATGTTGCATTTGGATGCATATTTGCATGCAATAAAGAAAAAAATCCGGTAGCATCTCGTATTAGCGCTTCGAACCTTGGCACAAAAGTCACGTTCTTGATGAGCACCATGTAAAATTCCCCGACTCTTCCAGATTTTTGATAAAATAGCGAAATTCCCCGAGACTCCCCCCGACTTTTTCACTCAATTTTAAAATTTCCTGACTTTTCCAGGTTCTCCCTGTTTTCCAGATAGCATAGCAATCCTGTTGTAATCATAAAAAACAAGCAAGCATAAAATCTGATTTTTGAAGAAACAACCAAAAACATTTCTCATAGTATTTTGTGGGCATGAAAGATAAAGACACAAAATGATGTTAAAAAATGAAATATATATAGATAAATTATATATGTTATGACAACATGGCTAGTTATCCGACTCAGTTTATTTTATGCTTTTTTTACACTAAAAGTGCTTGCGATATATGTACAGAACATGACTGTTCAACAACAATGGATGGTTCCAAAGTAATTAATTATTGACTTTAAACAAGACTACAGTTTTTCGATATGATAAATTTTGATCAGGTATGTGGATGTATTTGTGCATTAAACAGATGGTCTTGGTACATTCATCAGTGATTTGTTACTCGTGAACTGGATGAATTATAAACATTTGCAGAGAGCTGAAACAGTTCTGGGGCTTTGATTGTATGACATTAAAACAACAGACTGGTAAGAGGCCAATACATATCATATAAAGCATTGTTTAGGTGTGAAGAAAACAACTAGTTCCGTTCCTGTGCAATATCTGAAGAAACCATCTATATTTAATCTATTTAGCTCCATTTCCATGGGAATGGAGAAAAAGCCATTGTACATTTCCATACTATATTTAATCCATTTACTGATTAATATAAAACATGCATCTTTCATCAAAACAGAAACAGCAGCATTATATAATATTTTGAATACCAGTTAAATGCAATTCATTTTCTTAACATTTGATTACCTTAGAGAATGTTTCATTTTGTACAATTAATTAACAAAAAAAAGGGAAAAATCAGATTTAGATTACCAGATTACTGACCAATTGTGATTTGTTACTGAAAAATTCAAAAATGGCTTTAAAATAATGCAATTATAACAACATGGTACCTTTATGCGGAATTAGTTATATTTTATATCAGTCATTTTGCCCTTTAAAAAAAATTTTAAAATTTATTTTAAAAACACTAAAAAGAAAATTGTGTTATCCTATTTCAAGACAATTAGTAAACTCATAGATAATTTTCAATATTTTTTCCTTTTCAAAAAAGTAAAATAAAGCAATAACAAAATCCCCCCCCCCCCCAAAAAAAAAAAACCTATAATATGAGATTGATCTAAATTAACACATTTCTCAACCCACCCTACAGCATTAAAACATATTACATTACTAGCAGCTGATTATACAAAAGTTATAATCCCCTTAAAATACCTCCAGGTTTGTACTCCTGAAATTTTTCTTCAGGTTTCTTTATTTCCAGCAATAAATCAAATTTATAGCTTGATTTAACACCTCCAAGCAAATCTCCCATTCGTTCATCACTGCTGGCATCAAAGGAACTTTCAAGAGAATCACAAAATTCATCATATTTCACAAGCCTGCAGCATTCAAGAGGTACTATGCCCTCAAGTCCTAGAATCTACAATGAATATGAATTAAAATGAATGATCATAAATCAAATTGTATCTACTACAAAACAGAAAATATTGGATTGATAAAGTCCGGCTTTGAAGTTATACATTATTTAACAGCAATATAAAACTCCATTACTGCTTCTCAGGAAAATTCAGGGCAGATGGCAGGATTCCTGCCCAAATTTCTCAGCTTCCCTCCTTGAAAATAGACTGGGAGGGAGCCTCCCGCCCGTGGAAGATTGAAAACACAAAACAGTGTTTTTAAACTTGTATGTAAGGTTATTCATACATGGGTATTTCTGAGGCTAGCTGAAATACCCTAAAGAAAAAAAAATCTCCATTTTTGAAATACTAGTAAGTTTAATCTATCCAAGTCAATGACTCACAATTAACAACAAATTTTCAGGAGATGGCAAAACCCCTTATGTAAAACTTCTCTGCAATTAATATGCTATTTACTAGCTAAATTTTCAATTCAACTACATCTGCCATCCTTATACATCAAATTTTTGTTCTTATAAAATAAAAATAAGGTAATAGATTTTGCGTGTTTTATTATAAGAAGTATAGGCTCCTAAGTTACTTTTTTTATATATGATTCATTACAGCTACTGACAACCAACAATAAACAATATTAAAACTACATCTAATTGAATTATTATACATAGAAAAAGTTATTGAATGTATATCTTGGGTTCAATAAAATGAAAAACAATGTAAGCAAATAAAAGAATTACAAAGACAAATAATGAAAGAAATTGTTATAAATCAAAATATTAAAAAACACCCCCAAAAATGAAGAACTACGTTACAAAACGAAACTGAACAAAAGTTTAAAAGAGAAAAGTGATAAAATATTAATTGCCTGAAATATCTTAAATAATCATAAGTGTTTAATTCTGCTGCTTAATGGAAGACATTGTTTTCTGAGGATTGAGTGCTGTAGGTACTTGAAAATTATTATGTAAAATTCTTAAAAACAATCAAGATTCTGAACAAAAGTTTTTACCACAAGGCAAGTGTTTAAAAAAAACCTTTTTATACAAAATGTCAAAAATAATAACAAATGACAGCTTTTTTTAATGCATGGAGTCTGGACATTTTTCTAAGACATTTAATGCAAATTTTCAACATTCAAGTTTTTTTTTATTATTTTAATGTATTTTTAATGCATACCAATAATAATTTTCTTAATTGAATACACCAAATAAAATAAATGACTAAACAAAAATTATACTAAAAGTTATTACATAAAAATAAATGCCATAAATTGATTTATCTTAAAAAAAATAATCTAATTTTTTTGTTTTCCAGAACAGATTGTTAAGCTTGATTCAAGGCCATAGCAATAATTTTTTTTCGGGGAGGAGGGGGGGACGTGACTGACTTTGAAACACTTATGTTGAGGAAAGTTTCAGGGAGGAATATATGCTACATTGCAAAAAATTTCAGGCTAACCAGAGGGGGGCCGTCCCCCCCCCCCCTCCTCTGGATACGGCTTTGGCTTGATTTCATGTTGAAATCATTTTAAGAAATCCCCTGCAAAAATGAAAAGCAGAACAAAGATACGAGAGTTTTTGACCGCAGTACATGTGGCCTCTTAACGCACTATCTTGGCCTAATGATCTAAGTAATGAATGTTTTTAAATCTTGTTAAAGTTCTAAAATGGTGAACAAGTGAATGACATTGCAAACTGGCTGCAGCAGAAGTAAGTGGGGAACTAAAGCGAAATACCGAGCGCCAATCATGGGACATGGATAACTTTGCATAGAAACCACTGTTCCGCACCGTTTAGACTGGAGAGCTGATAGCTCGGTTCCATGCCCCACCCATTACTGAGAATGTTCTCATGAAAGTTTATGTTTGAATTTCCATACGTTGTCGTTCTACTTAAAAATTTGAATTTTAGACCCTGAAAGTTTGATGTAACTATTGTTGAACACAACCCCTAAGTTGGCAAATCCCTGTAGAATAAACATGTAAGCATTAAACAGCAAACAAAATTGTAATAAGTCAAATAGAGTGCATACAGTGTGAGCAGTTTCTGTAGCTTCAGCTAAAGTATCATTTTTGTGAACCTTTAGCTTCATTTCAATCATTCGATGATGTTTGGGATGCTGGCAGAAAAGCTTAATCTGAAATAAAAATGAGTAAAATATACAAGCAAAAGTTGCAAACACATAAAAAGCAATGAATAAATGAATTTATATTGAATTATATGTTTTTGGTATTTAAAAAATGGCATTACATACTGTGATATTGCATCACATTTTTTTTCTATTTAAAATTTTTTTCATTATTAATTAATTTATTTTTTTATTTTTCTAAACTTTTTTTTATCATTTAATATTTTTTATGTAACGCTTCCTTTCAATTAAATTATTCCAAATTATTTTATTTTTCACGAAATCGGTATTTTCGGCACTAAATTCTTTTAACATCAAAATTTCGCTTATTTTAATTACCGATTCGTAATTTTTTTTTAACATACTAAGCTTTCTTTTTAATACATATCTTTTTCATTTTTTTCCCAAATGTACTTTTTTTACCAAATAGCCATCTTGTTTTCAAAGTATTTGGGCGTCCATCTTTGAACATCATGTCTTGAAGATTTGATCAGGTTGTTTTCGCTGCGTCATAGCGATGCCTATCTATCAGTTTTGGTTTAGAATCAAGAGTCGTCCAACGATTGGTTCCCGCTGAAATTCCTCCTGCGCTCTCATTGGTGCACGTGACGTGCGGCGTTGCCATCTGAGAATTGCGTGAAGAGAAAGTGACGGTTAAACGAATTACAACTGCTCTGAGATCCGTGCCGTAGAGTCGTCAGGCGCAGTGTGCTCCCGTGTGTGAGCGATAATGTTGGAGACATGGACGGATGCAACCATGATTTTTTAATCTTATTTTAAATTTCATCCTATATCACCAAAATCTCAACTCTTTCATCGCTGCCCCAACCTTTTTTCCATCTGGCGACTCCCGATCCAGGGTGATGTCGCTTTGCAATGGTATCCGAGCCGAGCGGCTCGTGATTTTTGAATAGGAGCTGAAACATCAATGTCTCATTTGCATAGCCTCTAAACTACCACTCCTGCTCCCTGATGATGCGAACCTGAAAGATCCAATTTTGTGTGCTTCGCCTTGGAGCGCTGAAATGAAGGTTCATAATGTGAACGTCAGCTTTTTAGACATCTCCTTACAACAATTGCACCTGTACGCCAGGTCATGATCATACAAAATTTTGCCTAGGTTAATTTTTGCTAAAGAGTAATGCATTTAGTTTTTAAACAATAGTAATGTATTTTTTAAATTTTGGTGATCACCTAATAGTATTTTCTCATTTTATGTGAGTGTAGTATGCAGAATGTTCCTCTATAATAAATTCCTTGTTATTTTTCGTTAAATTTTTGTTACGTATTTTTCACAATGATCTACACACCAGCAACTAATGGGTAAGTCGAATCTTTCCTCTTCTCATTCCCAAATTAAAAGCATTTCAAGGTAGTCGTTGATCTGGGAAATTATTGTGGCACTTCGCGATTATAAACATAATTATGTGCAACCACTATTTCGGCCTAATCAAAATTTTTGGGAAGTTAAATTCTAAATACATTAAGTAATCAAAATTTTAATTCCAACTCGGGTGCAACAAAACAAATACCAAGGTAGAGGGAAAAGAGCTGTCTCTTACAGGCAAATCCCAATCTGCGAGCATAGGGCCTTTACACAGACAGCCTTTTGCTTTTATATGACACTGACACATTTATTTTAACAAAATTGCATGGATATATGGTGAGTGAAAACATGGTGTGTTCAAATTACTCCCACATTACATTAAACTATATATTCTCTTAATTTACATCACAGGATTTACAAATACAAGTGCATGCGAAATTCTGCATTTGAGGCAGTGAGAAGCAAAGGGATGTAAGTGACCAAAAAACGATTCTGAGTAAAACACGTTCAAAGTTTGGATGGATCTTCTGGGACCTTTAATGTCATTTTTTTTCTAATCACATTGGGGTGGAGCAACTGTTGGAGGTATTACTAACATATCTTACCACAATATAGAATTGTGCTTTCCCCACCATTTGCACCAGTGATGTCAAAATTTTCAATTTTGTCACTTACATCCCTTTGCTTCCGGGTGCTTCATTTTTAAATACTTGTAATAAAAATATATGCAATTATCCTTTTGAAATACCATCATTGATAATGAAAGTTTCATCATTCAAATGCCAATATTAATGTGTTATTGAAAATCACATAGCAAGAGGGGTGCAGTATTCAGATCCCCCCAGAACCCTTGGTTTTAAGTCATATTGCCTAGTGTGGTAAATCAGAAGATTTAATTTGTAGCAAAAAAAAAAATTCATTAGAAAGTTTGAAATAAAAAATCATACTTTGCACATAGAGCGATCTAATTCTCTAGCTATTCTTTCTTGTTCTTCTTGCTCTTGCATTGACTGCAGCAGGGTTTTAATATGATCAGGAAATTCATCAGGAGACATGCATTCTAGTTTGAAAAAATAATGATAATTTGAGTACTGAAGAGCAAATAACAATTAGTCTCACAAATATGAAATATATGAAACCTTATTAATCATTAATCCATCAAAAATGAATGCATATAAATGCGTCAGAATGAATGCAGTCAGCTCTTATTTGGTGCCCTGCTATTTTATGGTATAATGAATGAATGAATAAAATACAGAGTAAAATAAATAATAAAAAGTTGAATTCTACTATTTAAAGTACTTAATATATTAAATATAAGATGCAATTAGATTAATAAAATGAAAAAGGCAGTAAATATTTGTATAAATATGCCTGGTAACAAATTAAATAAATACTGTTATTTTCAGTTACATTAATATTTTTATAATGTCTAGAACTGTAGAAAAATCCCTCTTTAAAAATGTGGCATTTATGAAGTATCGCAGTCTGAAACTTTAACAAACAAAGTATACAATTTTTAAAACCATCCAGCTTTAATTAAAAAAAGCATTTAAAATCTCTTCCTGCACAAAAAGCATTCACAAAAAAAAAAAAAAAAAAAAAAGAGAATTGTGACTTTTAAACACATATACAAAAAAATAACCAATATTCCTAATTAAATAAAACATAAGTTTGGTCAAAAAAACATTCTCCTTTAGTGCCATAATTCTATGAAGGAAATATACATAGAAAGATGTAAATACAATGTAGGTAAAATGAAGTAACATACAGACATAATGAAGACTTTGAGACTGGAATGTTGCCAAGTTGGACCCTGAGCTAGTCCATGGTACGAGTTGAAAAAAAAGGCTAGAAATCGAGACCTTTGACAAAAATTTTCGCCCACATAAAAGTGCATTCTTTCAGTAAAATAATGTAACGTAATTACAAGAAAAAACCATCTGGATTAAATTCCAGAGTTAAATGAAACTATAAAGAAGTCTCAGAGCAGCTTTATCCAGTATTATGGTTTTACAGCTAATGTTATCAGATCATAAATTCTACAACACATTTATACATTTTCAACTCGCATAATCAAAATTTACCTGTATTTTTCTCCTTGTCAATTTGACGGTACATCAGCATGTACGCATTAGTAGAGCTGAAAAGAAAAATTAAATACATTTTTTCTACGCTCAAGATATTTTAAATGTAAGGTATTATATAGTTAGTGTCCCTATGAAATACTCAATAGCTCTCTACAGCAAAAGAAGTACTCAAAATCAATATAAAACCAAGAGTAAATTTAACAGTTCAGTATTAGGCACTTATTTCATTTAAGCAAAATTTGAACATAAAAATAATTTTGAAAATGCAGTTAACAAGAAAGGAGTTTTTTACATTATTCCTCCGACACATAGGAGAAAAACAATAAATGTTTTTTTCCTATGTGTGTCTTAGTAATTACAGTTTATCTAATAGATAAAGGAATTAACCAGTACTAATTAGCAAACTTTTTTTTAAATTTAAAGTTGCTTTTACAATCCAGTAAAGAAATTTTTGCTGTGACCTTGAAACACAACTGATATCACTTCAAGAGAATTCTTTCTAAAAGTGTACAAAACTTTTCATAACAATAATCTAAATATTATTCATGATTATTGCTAAGCATGGTTGTTTTCTGACATTAAAACCCAGTGAAGCAAATCTAAAATGTAAAAGTACCAAAGCAAGTTAATGATTTCCCCTATTTAGCTATCCAATTAAAACATTTAAATGCTTGCAAATTTATACCTTGAGTAGGCACTAGAATAATATCCTCTAGATGGACCACCACCATATGTTTTCTGAATATCATCATAGGTAATCTTAAAGAAGAAAAGAGTTTTTATTGTTGATTATATATATATATGCATATAAAAAATCTGAAATCATAATATGAGATAAAATTTCTTACTTTTGTAACTTGGGCATCATTAAAGCAATACCATTCACCTCTTTTAAATGATCTATAAACATAAAATAACATAAGTTCTAATTGGTTGAGAAATGGCATATTATGAATCATGTGCAAAACAGCAATAAAATTCTCAGACACAATTAATGACATCAATTTTCATTCCAACTTTAAGAAGCATAAAACGGTATAAAGTTCCCAGTCTCCCTCTAACTATATACACATAATTGATATCAGGGGCTAAAATTCAGAGCGGGATAGTGGGATTCTCGTCCAAATCTCTCAGATCCTCTCCTTGAAAATAGACCAGACGCGAGTGTCCTGTCCAAGGAAGATTGGAAAAATTTCGCCGTAAAAGTGAAAATCCGGATATTTTCACTTGTCTATATAACTACCAATATTATTATCAGAAATGTTTTTTTATCCCTTCCAAAAAACAATGCAATCCTTTCCATGCATCAAAGCTTAGAAGGAGGTCTCCCCTCCAATTGAAAATATGAATTTTAGCCCCTTTATATATCATGCAATTGAAAATAAAGGAGAAGGCACTGCCAAGATATTTTTAAAAATATTTATGATGATTTGCAGAAATCCTTTGAAGTCACAAACATTTTAAAACATGGAATGTTTTATTGATTCAAGTATATGAGCAAAAGTTCACAAAAATTTATTTATAATCACCAATAAGCTAGACATTATAGTTGAATATTAAATGTTTGCCTAAGAAATTTTTGGTCGATGATGGTTGATTTTAATATTTTTTGTGCATGAGTAAGACTGCTTCTATTACCTCCCCTCTACGTGTACACACACATTCTCAGGGCTCGGCGCACTTTGGAGTCTTCAAAATAGTGAAAAAAGTGACCATTAAAATGTAAACTTGTGTGTGTGTTTTTTCATTTAAACTAAATATAACTTTAAAAAGAGCAGTTTCGACATCTTTTAAAAACTAAACCTGAATAAATAGAGCTTTTACCCAACCTTAAAAAAAAAAAAAAAAAATTCATAGCCTATTCAAAAATACAAATTTTTATACCTGTAACTATCTTCATAAATACCTTTTTCAAAACCCATAAATGGCTAAGAGTGAGAAAGAGAAAAGTTATTTCTTTTAATTAATTTCTTTCTCAAATTGTTACTTATTTAAAAATATAAATGAATAAATATTTATTCAAATTGGCAGAAATTTCAAATTTTAATTTATGTTCAACATTGAATAAAATTTATTTTGCAAATGCTTGTTTTTAAATATTTTTTATACTTGTTTAAAGATTAGAAAATTCCACTTGAAATAAATCTAAATTTGATATTTTATCAAAATTATTCAGATTAAAATTACTGTGTTAATCTTCTGTACCATTGTAGGAAACAAACCGTTTGATTATTCAATACTGTTTTTGTAATTTCATGGTAGTACCAAAATCCAAGAAAAATTCCCTGATTGAGCTCCAAAAAATTAACTGATTTTATAATTTTAGTTGTGATTTTATAATTTTAGTTACACGGTATAACTGATATACATAATGACAGTATGAGTGGCACAATCAGAAAAATTCTTTATGGGGAGGGGTGCACTATTTTTTTTCCTACCTGAACTTTGTACAATTCCTTTTTTGGGGGGGGAGGGGGAGGAATGGAAATAAAAAGAGGTCATAATGTAATTTTCTGAGCAATATATATAATCTGCAACTGCTAAGAATTTTTCAGATTTGAAGTTTTTTTTTAAGAATTTAGATTTCCCCCTCCCCTGCATCATTATTTAATGATTTCTTGGCAAGAATATAACTTAATTTTCTCAAAACTGCGTATTGTCTTTTCGTTGAGAAATCCACTTCAAAAATTTTCTTTTGTGATTGTGACAGTTAGTTCGGGAATGGGGGGGGGGGGGGGAGAAAGAAAAGAGAAATGAAGCTAATTTTCTGAGGGGTATAATCTGCAACTGCTAAAAATTTTTAGTTTCTATTCTAATTTAAATATCGTTTAATTTTCTTAGGATTTGCTCTTCTCAAGTAAAAAAAAATTAAAAACAATTAAAATTATCATTCTAGATGGGGGGAGAGGTCACGGGCCCTCTAGGCCTTCCCTTCTGGTTGCACCACACTGCAATATCAAACCTTAACTTCGGCACACTTGAGGCCGGCGCCACGCTGAATTTCAAAATACGACCAAAAATGGCGGCCTTACAGGACCAAAAATGGCAGACTTACAGAACCAAAAATGGCGGACTTAGAGAACCAAAAATGGCGGATATGCGGAAGCTTCAACCCTGGCACACGTACTTTTATGCAAAATTGCAATGTTTTCTTAACTCATAGATAGACAAAGTAACTTTTTTTGGTTGCTCTGCCAGAGAAAGGGCAAAAAAGTGAAAATAGTGACCAACTTTTTTTAAAAAGTTAAAATAGTGACCAATTTTTGAAAAAGTGACTAAAAGTGACCAATGCAAAAAAAAAGTGACTTTTAGTGAAAAAAGTGACTTGTGCCGACCCCTGCATTCTCCCTATCGCTCTTACTAAATCTTGTACAGAAAAACTCCTACTCATCTCAAGGCCTTGTGCTAACAGGGAAGGGGGATAGAGGAGAAAATTAAAACTCCCCCAAGCAGACACATCCAGGGGTGATTGCGACACAAAGTAAAAAACCCTGAAACTTTTTTATGCAAAATGTCGGTATCACTTTTTATGCACCATAAATTATACGACAGCTTTTATACACATATAGTTACAACATGTTAAAAATAACTTTTGAAATTAAAATTTATATTTTACTTATCTACTTCTAACTAATAAGAAAAAATTAATTTATATATTTTTTTGCAAATGAATTGTAATTTATAGTAAAACATAATGAATAGGAATTTCCCATTGCTATATATTTTTTGCCAAATTTTTGCAGTGAAATAATTTTTTTATTTAGAGTTATTATTTTTTCATTTTTATTTGTCAAATATATGCAACTTTTACATTTATTTGTCAATGATCTGCAACTTTTAAAATAAATGTTGAGAAAATAACTTGAAGTCCAGCCGATTCAGGAAAAGGATGTTAAAATGCGTTATTATATGCAAAACAAATGAAGTTTGGAAAATGAGGTCAACTTTTTGCGATGTTTATCGAAAAAATAACTAAATCCAAAAAAACTCCAAGTTTTTTTTTGTCGTTCTTTTAAAAATAAAAATTAAGTTCAGGAAAAAAGTAACACTTTTGGCAATGTTCACATCGGGAATGTGAACAGTGGCAACCCCGGGGTTTGACGGTGAAAAAAAAATTCCAAAATGGCGCCAACGCCCAGTTATCCATAACAACGGAAGCACGTGGGACGTGGTATCGTTCCTGTTCGGAACAAAGATGGTTGGTGCTGTTGCAACCCTTGCTGCGTAAAGGGTTGCTACGAAGAGAATGTTTATCACATTTCGGCGTATTTTTTGTTCTCATCCGCTAAATTTTCAATTTTGAAGACTAAAAACTCTGATTTTTAAAACACGAAAGGAGGATATGAAAAACCCGGATTTCCTGGGTACACCCGGAATACAATCACCCCTGGCATCTCAAATTCGATGAAAAATCAATCTTAGGTGGAAAGTTTTTAATTCCCTTCAGCAAAGCATTGAGCTTTAAATAAACTCTTTTTTGCAGACAGCCCTCTATAATAGAAAAATATTTTTGTCTCACTGGTGTCCACTATAGAGGAATTTTACTATACATATAAAATTTAATAATCTAAAAAAAAGTTTCTAACACTTAAGAATTTTAAAACATCAAAATTTAAATAATACATATATTACTTGATGTAAGCATAATAGTGTCCACCATTAGCACTGCCAGAATGAACCATAATGGAAAATAATTCATATACATATGGGCCCTGTAGAAAAAAAGTGGTAAATTTCAAACAACAGCAAAATTGTGACACATAACACTATAAAGAAAATTAAATACAAATAAAATTTGCCTTTTAAAAATCAAACTGTGCAGAGAAATGTTAAGTAAGAAACAGATTTTAAATACATTTTACAACGTACGTAACATATACGCACATTTCAAATATATTTTACAACATGTGTATACAAGGTGAACGCTTTGTCACTGTCTTTAATTGGGTAATTGGGGTTGGAATCTTCAGACTATGATCTTTTTTTTTTTTTTTTTTTGTTCTTTTTGTCAAAACAAAAATAAATGTGTTCTTATTCGCCCCATTAATCTTAAACCTATGACATCATAAACAATTTTCTATTTTTCAAACTAATTTTAGAAATGCTTAAAATCAAATGCACAATATCTTGTATATGGCTACACCAAATAAAATTAGTCTTAAAAATATGTAAAGGTTTGCACTCACAAGAGAAGTTTTGCAGATGATGCAGCAAGATTTTTTGAGGTTTCATTTGCCATTTGCAAAGGCAGTAGTGGTGCCAACATGACAAAACTTAATTCCCCAACTGTTTATATTACCTTCCCAAAAAAAAAGAAAAAAAATTACAGCTAAAAACATCCTCACATCTATTTATGGGGAATTTCTTTGTATGACCAGGAAATTGTGTTCCAATTCACCATGCTGTTCCGATTCACTCCATTTTACGGTATAAGAGAACATCTATTCTTGTTTTGTAAGTTTAATCCATAAAGCAAATTGTTAATTTGCACCTAATCGATTAAATGAAGAATATTATTGCAAATGTTTGGTCTAAAAGCATTCCAAATATAAATATTGTGTATTTGAGATGCAGGATTAAATTCTATTTTAAAATGCCTTTAAAAACGAATATGTAAATTTAGCAATAATGTGCCCCAAAGCAAAGATTGATAAGTTGTGAGTGAATAATAAATGCAATTTTATAAAGTACTAGAATTAAAATAATTAGACTTGAATTAAATAATAATTAAAATAATATATAAAAAATAATTAAAATAATTACAGTACCTTTTCCATACACTTTTTCAAATTCCTTTCATTAGTACACAATTCATGGTTATTTTCAATGGATGATGCATGAGGACTAACATCAATTCCTTCATCATCATCAGGAAGATCGTTATCACTACAAGCTTCAGGAGACAATGAACAACCAGTTTTACATCCACCAGCAAAACAAGCTCCTTCATCATCTAGTGCAGAACCACTATCTGTTGTGTCACCATCATCAACTAATTCCTGTTCAGATATTAAAGCCAAAAAAATTACTCTTTGAAAAAAAAATGAAATTTAAAAAAAAATGTTCAGATTGGAATATAATATAAGCCCTTTGTGCTACACAAAGTAAAAATTAAGAATAAATGCAAAATTAAGCCCAAAATTTTCAAAAACATCTATCCGAAGCCTTTTGGCTTCAGTTGGATGTTTTTCATCTAGAAGCTCACTCTTGTGCATTGAAAAAGAGGTTACTTGTAACCTCAAAACATGAGTCTGCAATATCAGGGTTCGTACTCTTTTGGCAAAACAAAAAATAAGGACTTCCTAAGGACTATTTAAGGACCTACAAAAAATTTTAAGGACGTCACAAATTTTTAGAAAAAAAAAACTGTTATGTTTATTTCAGAAGGAAGCATTATTGAAAGGGGAAATTGATTTAACATCGTATTTTTATTAGGAACACAATACAAGCACTTTTATGGAGCTCTCTTTGACTTGTTGCTTTTCTACTGTCCAATACAGTCGGGAGTTAAATAATTATTGGAGGTAGTAATAACAGAAGCACACAACACAAGCATTAAACATATATGCAAATTATCATGTTATGAAAAATTATCAAAAATAGTTAGTGCTATAAAACACAACTTAAATGAAAGGACAATTTAAATTTTAAAAAAATGTCAAAGGAAACGCTGCACTTTGTGTTGAGAATTTGTGTTTAATTTAGATTTTTTTCTTCATTTTACTTAATTTATGTATTCAGCATCTCAATTTAGGCTTACTTAAATTTTTATCTCTGTCAAAAATATTATTTTAAAAATTACTTAGAAGAGCTTACAAAAATTCAGATAAAAACTTTTTCAACTTGAGAAAAATATTTCATTTTGGAAACAACATATAAATAAAAAAATGGAGCTCATTCACTTAAACTTTGTACCTTACCCTCAAATAGTAACTACCAAAATTTAACTAAAATAAAGTTTCAAAAATTGAACAAATTTTTTAAATAAAAAATAAAACAAGCAGACTGCAAGCTGCAAATACTAAAACAACTTTAGTTGATGCATTTACAGGATGCAAAAAAGATAGAAATCTCAAAAGCTGCGTCAATTTTCGGCGAACCACGTGCTAGATGTTAGCAAGTTTCCAAAAAATAAGTTTTTACATTTCCGCGTTATAAGTTATGAAAATTCATGTAATTTAATACATCTCTTTTTAAAAAGTTCCATAAAAATTTTCTTGTTTTGCAGTACAATTCCTTTAGATAAAAATACTTGTACATCAGCTTGAAAAATCGGACCTTTTTGAAAAAAAATCGGATTTTCGAAGTTCACAAATAAAATCAGAAAAACTAGGGGGGGGGGGGGAGCATTTGGCAACTATGGCGTATAGGTTTAAAAAGCTGTCGCAATTTACTGCAAATTAAAAGATTTTATGACATACAAATTTTGATTAACGTAGCAAATATCATCATCTCCCACACAACAAACGATCGCGAAGCCAAATTGGCCGCTTAATATTAAAACATAGCTTTTAAAAAAACAAATTAATAAATTAATTTTTTCGATACGGGAATTTATTTGATCTAAAAAAAAAATGGAAGAACAAACTGTTTATCAAAAGATCAGCTGAAAAGTGATCGGAAGAGTTGGCGACTCAGCGTTTATTATAGTGTAAGACATAAGAAAAATGATAATAAAAATAAATAATTCTTTTACGTTTAACAGCATAAACAAGCGACAATAATATATGCGATTGGTCAAACGCAAAAAAAGCTGAAAGATTTTTTTGCCTACATTAGTTAAATGTATCTCTTTTAGTGAGTTATATGTCAACGATATGCTTCTTCGAAGTATTTTCCCTCTTTAAATTGAAAAAAAAAAGTTTCAAAAACAATATTTATTTACTGATTACTTGTTAAGAGCTGCTCCTTCTGGCTTTATTGATAATTGTTTAGAATGTAGATGATTTAGTAACAATTTTCATGGATAATTTTTGTTTATTTACTTTGTAAATTAACTTAATAAATAGTATCAAATCCCAAATTTGATATCTTAAAAATCGGCCCTTTTTCAAAAATTCCCGATTTTTTTTTTTTTTCGTAAAATCAGAAAAAATATTAATTTAAGAAACTGTTAAATAAAAAAAATACCAGTAAGTTTTAATTCAAATAGAAGCAATCTTGTTGATATATTTCTTATGTGAGCTAAACTCAGGAAACCAAGATAGAATAAGAAAACCCAACCATGTTAAAAAATGAAATCAGTTCCTTAAGCGCACCTTTCACTAAATTTTTTCCCCTTGAGTCCTTAAAAGTCCGTTTTTCAAATTATATTCCTTTTTCTTTTCTTTCTTGTTTTTTTAAAGCAAAATGAGGGCACTTGTGTGATTTGTTTTTCTGTGGTCTTAAATGGTGACAGGTTACTGGGCAACATTGCATTTTGTACAAATGTTTGGTGCTTTGATTCGACTTCTCTACTAACATTTTTTAAAAAGATGTAGCTCGAGTTTTTTTTCATACAATTGCAGGAGATAGCAAATTGGGAGCTGTCATGTGGGTGGGTACAAGTTTATTTTAACTGAATTGGGTGTTGTAGTTTGAAACTTTTTACCAAAATCCATGAAGAGTTGTTTTTTGTTTTTTTTTTGCAAAAATATATAACACCTCAATTTAGTTATACCTTTTCACAAAAAAAAAAAAAAAAAAGAGTTACTTATTTATCTACCAGTTGAAAAAGCAATGCAATTTGAAGTAAAAATGTGTTGATGTTTATGCAAATCCGCCATTTTTGGTTCTGTCAATCTGCCGTTTTGGGTCTGTCTGAAAGCCGCGATAGTGCGGACCCAAGCAAACGAAATTTGAGGTTTGATTAAGTTTTTGAAAGAAGTTTGATTCTTGAGAAGGATGCAAAAGATTGTCTTCTTTTGTAAGACCTTCTTATTTTAACAAAAAACATTAAGCACCTAAAATAGAAAATAAGGACTATTTAAGGACTTTTTAAGGCCTTAAAAATGAAAGTGAACATTAAGGACTTTCTAAGGACCTTTAAGGACCGTACGAACCCTGAATATTTGCAAATTTTATGCTTAACTTTATGTTGATTTTTAATTTTTACTTCAGGTTGCGTTTCAGGAAACTACAGGAATGCTGCTGCTACAGCATTCAACACAACTTGATTTCAAATAATAAAAAATATTAACTTTAGTAACTTATGTATTTTAATGAACAAGTACATCAAAAACATACTTATAGGGATCATTCATAAATGATGTCATGCTTCGAGGGGGGGAGGGGGTTTGTGACATTGTGACAAAGTGTGACAAGGGGAGGGGAGGGGGTAACAGGAAGTGTGACATCATGCATTATGCAACGTAGCGTGACCCGTGACAAAGGGGGGGGGAGGGGGTCAAATATATGGGGAAAAAAGCGTGACGTCATTTATGAACGGCCCCATAAGTTCTATGCTATATAAACAGCATTTTGCATTCTGAAGATTTATACAGCTTTCTGTTCATTGCAATTACCTTAACTTCAATGAATTTCTTCTACACTATAGTCTATGTAATTAGAATCGGCGCGCCAAGGTCACACAACTCTACCTTTTCCCCTTTTGGTTGTCATGGTTTCCGTGCTAGAAACTTTTCCCACACATTGGTTTGGCGAGCATAATAAGTAAGTTCGTTGTTTTGGTTATAATAATAATAGACGGTTCAAATCAGATTTATTTCTCAATAGCAAAAATAGATTGCGTAAGATAAAGTATTCTAATATTTTGAACCAATCTAAATCTCATTCTAATATTTTGATGTGTTTCAGAAGGCTATTGTATACCAAATTTATTGTATTTTATATTTTTGTAAATGTGTCGACAGGGTGGCGTAATGATAAGACGCAGGTCTCGTATGCGCAAGATCGCAGGTTCAAACCTGGCCCAAGTCGGTAGATTTTCAAGATGCAGAAAATCGTCTGCATCGTATGATTATGCGGAATGTTAAAGATCCCTTGAGTATCCGTTTGGCATGGATACTCTCAGCTAAATTAAATTCCTAGTGCAGATTGCATCAACGAGAGCTCAGGTGCCCCATCTAGGGGAAACTAAGTGTCAAAAAATTGCGGCAATGGTACCACACTCATTGTGGTGCCGCTGAAAGAGTTGGTACCAATCTCTGGGGACGCACTAGGTCTGCAATGGTTGATGAACAATACTGCCGCCCCATTTGAAAAAAAAAAAAAAATATTTTTGTAAATGTTAAAATCTTAGCTAAACATTCCACATTTAATTTATAAGAAATTTAATTGCATTTATTTAGTATCAAAAATAAATCAATGGAAAATAAATTTTTTCTTATTACTTTTTCTCAATTATTCTAATATTTTGAATCGGGGTTGTAGTAATGCAATTGCCTTAACTGCAGCAGGAAAAAAAATCTGGCACTGTTATCGTTCTCGCAGTTGCCAGGATGACGAAGCCGGAAACGCGTCCTTTGACGGGCCTATTCTAATTACATAGACTATAATTATTCTCAACTATAGTTTGCCCTCCCTGCCTCAATTCAATTTTTTTAAAGGTATCCTCACAAAACTAACTTCATATCAAGAATATTCTAAACATTAATTCAATTTCATTTTTCTTTTTTAAATAAGATACTACCATAATTTTTTATTTAAGTTTTCAAAATATAGGTTCTACAGAACAATATTTTATAGAACTATTTTCAACATTATAAATTTACACCAATTAATTGTTATTTTTAAAAATAATTTGTTCTTTTTCAAAAAATAATAAATAAAATTTACACAAACTAATAAATTTAGTAATGATGATACTGCATAAAGAGACAAAAAATATTATTTACAACAATAATCATAGTGAACATAAAATGAATTGTACATTTATTACTTACCAAGTTGGCACCAGTTTTGATAAATTCATTAAGATTTAAAATTTCTGGAAAGGATACCCTGTAAAAAAATAGAAAGATGAAGAAACACATATTTTCATACTTTTAATGCAGAAGTTAAGAAAAGTATAGTACAGCGATTCTCAACCTGTGGGGCTCGCCCCTCTAGGACGGGCGCGAGCACGCTAGAAGGGGGGCGCGAGAATATCCAAGAGAAAATATTACTTTGAAAAATTGATTATAACTAACTGAAAGGAAAGCACACATACACATAGAAAACAAAACACATTTCGACATATTTAACAACTTATTAAAGTAAAACAAATTACTAAACCACAACTTTCTCAATCAAAACATACTAAATTAAAGACAAATTTAATAATTATTAGTGACTTCCTTGGGCCTGTCTTGTAAAGCAAAGTTTTTCGAAGGAAGGCTTACTATTAGAAATAGCCACTCTCAGTTCTGTTTCTATATTTAGCCGAGATCTATAGTTTGTCTTGAAAGAAGCCACAGCAGAAAATCCTGTTTTACGAAAGTAGGATGCTGAAAATGGTAACACAATGTGAAATGCCCTTGTTTTTAGGGCAGAAAAATCCTTCTCTACTCCTGCCCAAAATTAAAATGGTAATTTATTGCTAAATTAATTTTATTACTAAATTACTCGCTTTTACTCGTTTTGGCAGTTAGTTAAAAATAATTCAAAAACAGAATCCAAATACTCAATATACATTATTGTTGTATACGTGGGGCGCGATGAAATTATGACTGAAAACTGAGCCACGAACACTGAAAGGTTGAGAAACGCTGGCATAGTAATTTTAAAAAATTAAATAAGTCTTTCAATTAATAAAAATAATTTATTGAAATAAAGAGCAGATATAATGGGAAAAGAATTACCTGTCATTCAACTTGATGCGATGCATCGTATTTGGATCAAAATCAAATCTTTTTAATTGAAGAGTTAACAAGTATGGAAATTTTATAAATTTTAATCCCTTATGGGCATCACATTTTTTATTGCACTGTTCACAGAAATACTGATTTGAGCCTTGAAGTATCTCAGGTGTAACAAACGCTTGCAGTGCTTCACCCTGAAAAATATCAAAAAGGTGGAAACATAGTTTCAATGAGTGGAACATAGCTTTAATGAATTAGAGATAAAAAAAGAAACCATACAAGAAAATTGAAAATGTTTTTTTAACCTTCTTTCATAGCATAAGGAAACTTTTAAACATGGGAATTTTGGTCTAATTCCAAAAGTTACCAAATTTTTGTCATCCAGTAAGGACTGCAGGTTGAAATCAATAAAAAAGTGTGGGTAGATAACCAAATTTACTGTATATCATAAGAATATTTATCAAGATTTCAAATCTTCAGTGCTCCCACCGGCCTCACAGAGTTTGTATCAGATTTTGGAGCAGATAAAATTGGGCTTTTGTATCAGTTTGGAGCAGAAAAAATGGGCTTTTGTTTCAGTTTGGAGCAGAAGAAATCTACTTTTGTATCAGCCTAGGAGCTGAAAATATCAACTTTGTAGGAGTTTTTGCTTTATTTTTTAAATATTAAATGGTCATTCTAAAGCAATGTTATTTTCATACATAAAGGGTAAGAGCATCTCAAGTCTTCAAAATGATAGGAAATGTAAACGTTAGTCATCGTTCAAAAACTGGATTATTTTTATATTTTTTAAGAAATTATTCATAACCTATTCAAAAAGTAAGACTAATTAAACCTTTAACCCTTATAAAGATGTTTTTCAATACTTTTCTCAAGAAACGGATTATATATATGAAAAAAGTTCACTTTTTTTTTTTCTCCTTCAAATAGTTAAGAATAGCTGGAAGATAGCTTAAGAATTTTTTCATTTTAAAAATCATTGCAGTCCTTCCTTTTTGTTTAATAACTAAAACACTGTTCTTTCAAGAAAATAAGCAAAAACAAACTAATATGAAAGGTTCAACTATTTGAAACTATTTACCAGTTAAAATTTGTTTTTTAAATGGTACTTATTTAGGTTTAACCATTGTGATTATAGTAACAGTAAAATTTTGAATGAATTTCATATTTTATCAAAAAATGTTTGAAGTATATCCTTTCTACCTGCAGTAATACTTATTATTTTCCTGATTAAGAAATATTCCTTTAAATTTCAATCCTAAATACTCCCTTAGATACTTTGGAAGTAATTAATGGCCCTGAAAGTAAATTGCTGAGTTTCATAATTTTGCATCAAGAAAATTCAAGAATCAAGTTATATTTTTCAGTTCTATAATAGAAATGCAAAATCTATTTTTTTATTATATGTTGATAATTTAATGTCTAGTGATTTATTTTATTTTTTCCCAAGAATTTATTTTTATATCTTTTAAAAATTGCGTAATAGTTAGAATTAAATTTTAAGACCCCTAGGTTTACAGCAATTGGATGCTGAAAGAAACTAAATTGAATTAAAAGGAAATGCATGATAATTTCATAATTTTCAAATCTAATTAAAAAATTTAAACTTTAAGCAAGAGTACTTTTATGAGGTCGCTCATCCACACCAAAATTTCGATTTCTTCTAACAATATTGCTTAACATGTTTCCTAAAGATCATCAATTCATTAAGATATACATGCTTTTTTAAATGATTTTTCTGACTTAAGGGGAATCGCAACAGGCCTCCGGCTATCGTCGTCTCCCATGTTATGTCTACGGAGCGGGTTTTCCACATCTCCTGCGTTTATTTTTTGGAGTATCCTTATGCGGTTTTTTGCATATGAAGCATCAAGGAAAGCTTTTTATCTTTGTCTTTCGAATTTTGAAGTTCGGAGTAGAACTTTTTCAGAAATGAGAAAAATACTTGCGTTGCTAACTTTAAAACGCTCTCAAATACGTCTTAATCAAAATATCAAAGAAAATGAAAGTAAAAGACAAAATTTACACTGTTTAGCGTCTGAATCCGCAAACAGAAGTTCATTCCGTTAAATTTAACAGCTGGAAACTCAAAAACAAAAGTAGTAGATTTATTGCAAAAAATTGAGAATGTATTCACTGCTTTGCAGCGCCCTCTGGATTCGTAGGGATTTTCGACGAAGAGAAGGGAAGGGGGCATCAATCAACTGTCATCCTTTAGGCAAAAAGTGATTAACGGTTGATTTACTACAGTTTACGTTAGCGGGAGTTTCCAGGCAATGGACAAGACGCTTTTCTTTTGCTCCCTTCTTTGCCTTTTGAGCGAAAGGATCTAGAATTGAAATATATGTGGAGGGAAGCGTTTTCCGTAACCTATTTTAACTCATAGTTTTCCTAATGTCTCCTCAGTTATTGGAATTTGTTCTACGTAATGGTAGAACCAAGACATACAAGTCGAAGCTTTGAAATTTTACTTTACTAAATTAAGAAAAGTTTTTAAGCATTCCATTTAGGCAGAACCCTACAAAAATGTATATACATGTATTATGTGCATTTTTGATATAATATGAGAAATCGAAATACAATAAATGAGTAAAATAACGGATAGAAGAAAACGCGTAATAAACTTCTTATAAATTTCAATTTAATCATACTTTTTAAGTGCTTTTTTAAAAAAAAAATTTAACAGCAATAGTTTTCAAAAAGAGAAATGTGAGTGTGTTTTAAGAGGATACGACATTCATATTAAAAATGAATATATAATATTTACAAAGGGGGCAGGGGAGTAAAAAAATTGCACCTGACTGATTTTATGTTACAAGCTCATTGATAATACACAAAGTTTAAAAATTCTGTTATGACAATTTTTTATTTAGGGAAATATTTAACGTTCTCAATGGTATATTCATTTGTTTTCGCTTCAGTAAGTTTTATTTATTCATATTCATTTTTATTTATTTAAAACAAAGTAACACTTTCATAGGTGAAAACAGAAAAAGATAGAAAATATTTGTGGATATCAAACATAAGATTCTACTTTATAAGCAGTACCGCTCATCCAGAGGTGCTTCCCCCCCCCCCCCCTCTCTGCGCGATGGCGGCACCATTCGTTGTACGGTGTGAAAAGACATGAAGATAGTGCGCGTCTTTAAAAATATTCAGTTTTGGAAGGAACTGCTTCCAAAACTACAATATTTTTACAAGAATTGCATCTTTCCAAAACTGATAAATCAAAACAAAAATGCCCATAAGAGAACCAACCATTTGTTGATAATGTAAATGCGTATATTTTTAAATATAATATGTAAATTCGTTTTCTGTCTTTTAACTTTGACAAATAGCTGAAACTGCCCATTATATGAAATAATTGCTATTATTGTCATTTTTGTTTGAAGATTGGATGCATTGCACGTTGATTCTTCAAATAGTTCCCAACTCTATTTTCGAGAGATTAGTATCTATTATATAAAACGCGTTGGGGATTTGGGGGCAGAATTAAAAAATTCATAGTAGAAAACCAGATCAATCAAATGTTTTCCGAAAATGGAAAATGCGGAGGGACTGTTGGCTACATACAGCATTTTGATTTGAAATGAATGAAAGAAGGCAGGGATGGTTGTCAAGGGGGCTGGAGGAAGAGCTAGGACTCCACCCCCGCCCTACACACACACACTGGACGCAATCTTTTTTTTTTTTTTTTTACGACCAGAGTCTGTTTGTGTGGACAACAAATTCAACCGTTTTTTAATGTCACCAAAGATATCCTGATATACGTTTTATGTCCTGAATTTCCGAAAATTTCAAAAAAAAAAAAAAAAAGCCTTGAATCCCCCACCTCTCTTTTTTTCTGTAACATCATTAATGGACGTCCAAAATTGCGAATTTTCGAACCGAATTTAGGAAAAAATTCTGAAGACAATTCTGATTTCTGAAGACAGATACGTTTTTAAAACTTTAATTTAAAAAAAATTTCAGGGGGGATCCCCCCGCAGCACCTTCCGCCCCTCCCCTTCACATCCTCGAAAATCATTAAAGTTGTATTTTTAGAACTTTTTAGAAAAATGTCAAGTGTCTTTTAACGTCACCAAAGATTGCCAAATGTGAGTTTTATGCCTTGAAACCCTCCTAGGTCTAACAGCATCAATGGATGTCATTGCAAATTTCCGAAAAGGAGAATGAAATTCTGAATTCTGCAATTTTTTTTTCGACGTCACCAAAGAGAGACTGAAGGGGGGGGGGCAGCTCCTAATAGCGTCAAAGATTGTATAAAATTGCGTTTTTCAAATTTAAATTTCTAAAATTTTCGGGGGAGATTCCCAGGACTTCCCTCTATTTATGCTATAATATACTTATGATCAAATTTATATTGATAATTTGTTAATTGTCTTCTTTAAGCATATATAATGCAATTTCTACCGAATTGTTTGCTCATATTCTAACAATGAGCTCTTTCTATACCAGAAGCTGGACCCCTTCATATACATATCTTATATATTTAAACGAGCAATTCTTATATATATATATTGAGTTTTCAAAAACGACACTAACGAATTGGATCAAATTTTATATTTAGGTCAGGTTTTGTTTTTTAAATTTACCTATGTAATTGTCTTCCCGGAAAAAATGCTATTTTACACACCACACACAAAAAAAACTAAATTTTTTAGCCTACTTTCCCGTAAAAGTAAAAAAAATAATAATAAAGCATGAAAGAAGGCTTAATGTATCGTGAAAATGTCGTTAAAAATCAAGAAAAGTCAAAAATAAGTTAAGTAATAAAATAAAGATTGAAAAATAAAAAATTTGAAAGTAGGGTTTTGAGATGGGGAAAAAGTGTGTCTGTCGGTCTGTCTTCCCCTAATAACTTTTGAACGAATTGTCCGATTCGAAAAATTCTTTTTGCATTCGAAAGATCTCGGTGAGGACATCTAATTTCCATATTTTATTTTTTGATTTGAACAATTTTTTGTTCAATTTTGAACAGTTCAAAAAATTTTAACATTAGAGCCTATGGGCGAAAATGAAGCAAATTATGTAAACTCTGGGTACAAGATCCAAGTTCCAATGAACAAGCTCACTGGAAGAAGTTCTTGGCGTGAAATATTTATTTGAACAATTTTTGTTCATTTTTGAACAGTTCAAAAAAAAATTTAACATAGTGCCAATGGGGAAATTTCAATCCTATATAAATCCTGATCTAACGGGCCGATTTGCTTGGAACGAACTTTATCGGAAAGCTCTTATGACGTAGAACATGTACAGATAAAAAGTTCATCCAGAACTAACGAGCCTATTTTCTTATGAAATTTTTTGATCGGGATTTTCAAGAATATTTTTGAATTAATGAAAGATTAAATGAATAAACAAAATAATGAATGAATAAATGAGTGAATAAATACATGAATGACTGAATAAATGAATGATTGAACGAATCTGTATTAACCGTTGAAAAAGGCATATTTGAAGCAATTAAGAACTAAAGCTAAACGAGAAAGAGAGAGAGATAGTTAGATTATAAATTTGAAGCTGGTGTATACGGGAAAGTAGGCTCGTATAGTTCTAGACGGAACTTCTTGTTTAATAACGCAATTGAGGTACTTGTTAACAGTGTACAAACGTCATCCGCCATAGATATTTTATTTCAATTGAGATAGCAATACATTGAGTGGCAACGCTTAATTTTTAATTTACCTTTTGTTGATTGAAATTTGTTGTTGTTACCATTTGTGGGCATTTTAGCCCAAGAAACCCATTGAAAAATAGTTTAATAATGATGCGCATAATTTGAATGTATCAGAAGGTCTATGCTACTGTGTAAGACTCACTGCGTGTGACAAGTTTAAATAATAACATGATAAAGTTGAAAATCGTTATGGTGAACAACCTGGCAAGGAAGTACATAACATAGGCATGCACCTATAGTAACTTTCTGGGTGCAACTTTAGTGTTAGGGGCCTAATTTGCAACATTTTTGGTTGGAGAAGGAATTGTTGGTCGCAATTGCAATTAGTTATTTTTTGTTTGATGTGTAGAGCTTGAGTTTGTTGCATATTTGGAAAGTTCTCGACATATCTCTCTTTTGGGGACACCTTTTGTCATCAACCAAAGTAAACTGCCAACCGGCCCCTGCACTAAAGTTGTTCCTTTGCCATGACAGTGCACACATCTCAAGGTCAAACTTACGAATTTAAGATCATCGGTTTTTATCCGTGGCATATTGTTTGTAAAATTTTCCAGAGTAAAACAACCAACTACGTTAAAAGGACTCCTCCCATACCAAATGAAATTTATCGCCATGTCCGCAACATAGTTTGAAGAAAGTATTACGTTAAGACCTGATGTCACCATAGTGAATATAGGTTTAAGTACAAAAACGTATAACTAATGATAAGTAAACTGTAAAGTAAAAACCTTAATATAGCATATTTTTAGAAATGAAGTGTTGAAATAAGGGTGTGCACATTTTTTTTTTTTTTTTTTTCTTAAATGAAATTTAAAGTTCATATGTAGGTGGGATTGCAAAACAATCATATTCATTATATGTAATGCAAAGTGCATTGTCTAAATAGGTATCAAACCTTATATCAATTGATCGGAATAGGCAGAATTATAGGTAAATTACTCCTGCTCATATCGCTTCGCAAAATTTTAACCTTTAAATGACTCGTATAAATAAATAAATATTTATATGCTAGCACCTCAGAGTCGCCTCAGGTGAATGACTATGGGGGAGGCCTATGTCCAGCAGTAGACTTCTTACGGCTGAAATGATGATAATGCTGATGAAACATTTTATATGCATCTACTCTATATATCTCTCATATCCTCGTATCTTGGAAAAAGCTCTAATAATCGGCATGGAAATTTATATTTAGTAAACACTTTAATTTTCCAAATTTATTTGAATAAATACCTTCGTAAAAAAAAATAATTAATAAATATCCGAGCTAAGCTTGGTCACCCAAGTACTACATATATATTAAAACGATAAATTATATATAATAACTATATATCCTATATATACATGCATACGCACATATATCATATACATAATATGTATACTTTTATAAAAACAATCAAGGCGCTACCAAACTCATACCACCCCTTAAAACTGAAAAACAGTAATTCACGTAAAGGTTTCGTTTGGATGATTTTGCATCTTGAAGCTCCACTACTTGAAAAAGGGATTCCAAACAATCCCAAAACATATGTCTGCATCTTAATGCTCATTTGTGCTTTCTTTACGTGAATAATTGTTTTTCAGTTTTACTAGTGCACAAAGTTCATTGATTTTATTTATCATACACCCCTTATTTTTTACCTCTTCACGGTCAACGTTTAGAGCAGATATATCATAGCAATTTTGTTATTTAGTATATTTGCTCCTTCCGTCTAATCAGAAATTAAGACTTACGGATGTTTTTTCTGTTCTTGTTGTTTGTTATAAACGCACATTTTCATAGTGAGTTAATCACACTACTGTGAAAAATCACTTTCTATGCATGACCTCTTTGTCCGTCAGTGTAAGGTCAATTTTGCACTTAATGTCCCTTTCCCACACAAACAAGCGAGTGCGAAAGGCAGAAGTAAAAAGAAAGTTGAATGCTAAGAAAGAAAAAAAATCTTCAGATTATGTCCGTAAAAGAAAGCCCCCCCCCCCCCCCCAAGCGCGAAGGCGCGCCTGCTCCTCAAAAAGACCCAAGGCCGTATCCAGAGGGCGCCGACCCCCCCCCCCCCCCACGTTTTTCCACGTTCCATAAAATTGTAAACTTTTTTATCTTTTTCAAGAAAAACTTACTAAATAAAATGTTTAACATAAATAGTGATAAGATGAATGATTTTTCTCTCTATAATACTACAAAATATTAGAAATCGTCTCACTGTTTCTTCTACAAGTGTGGGATACATCACTCATTCTGCTCAATTTTCTCATCCATATTTGATGTTCTTAAGAGAGGGTAGAGCTAATATTCATTAATAAACTACTTCAAAGGTAAAAAATTAGTTGACTAAAGGGAAAATAACAAATGATGTCAATTTTAAGATGAAAAAAAAATATCTAAAATTTTTTTGATTTTTTTCCCCGAAAATCGCGATTTGGCGCAAATTTTACGAAAAAAAACGCATTTTGTAGCAGCATGTAGCAGAAAAATCATTTTGGCGCAGTTTTGCGCAATTGGCACAGTGGTGGGAGCAGTGAATCTTGCTAAAAATTCCCATAACAAAATCCTTCTATGACAAAAATTTCGACACATCAAGGGTTAAGAAAAAGGAATTTCAAGATAAATATAGAAAATATGTAACATTTTGATAGAATTGCACAGGCAATTTTTTTTCAAGATATCATAGTTAGACTGTAACTAAATATCTAGTATAAATGGATATATGTCTGGTAAATGTATTTGCAGGTTTATTGTATAAAGCCACAGCACTTGTGGAACAAAATTTACACTAAATTCAAACATTAGCTAGAAGAGAAAAATTTGTGAGTCCATTGATTGATGGATTATGAAGTAAGGATTGTTCCTATGCCCTATTCTATTTTCTTCTCCACATTTTTAATCATGACTAATGAAGGCAAGTTAGCAAGTAATAATTTGAAAGACAACTGAAATACATTTAATTCTAACACTTACATTTGGTTTTTTTAATGAATGATTTTCTATACTTACCACACTTCCATATGCTTGACTAGAACCAAATGGTCGAACAACTAAAGGAACATCAAGAAAAGTATCTTCTCGTGCGCTTTCATATCCACACTGAAAAAATATAACATTTCAAATATAGATGCATCATTACATTTTAACTAGATTTTGCACATACAATAGTGCTGATTAATCCAATATCAACCAATGAAAAATCATTCCACCAAGCATAAATAACAAAGTTGGCAAAAGAAACACTATACATATATATAAATGTATAAAAGCGCTTATTAAAAATGAAAAATGAGACTCCTCAGTGTTGGTTCATTTCAAAAAATGTGAATTTTAACAAATCAAATTTTTCGGTGCTTTACACAAAATTTTCGGAAAAAACATGCACCTTGAATTTAAAATAAAAATTATATAAAAAGGTGAACAGCCCCCCACCCCCACAGCACCCAACACACAATTCATTCATGTATACATATATATATATGTGTGTAAAACCTCAAAAATAATCCTTCAAGTAATTAATTGAAAGGTCTAATATTAATATTTTTTCCAGAACGTTTGTTAAAGCAATGCAAAATATTTTGCTTGTCTGAAGGTAGAAAGAAAAGCAGAGATATTATACGTCAAAAAAACCTTAAGATAAATTAAGACATTTTCGAAAAACCTTTTTTTTTCTTGGAATCTGCATTCAAAAACTTTCTAAAATGTCAGAGAATTTCCGATCAGAGTCCCCCAACGAGAATGTGCAGAACACCTCACAAAATTTAAGAAAAATTAGCACTTTAACCAAATGAAGCATTGGGTAAAAGCACCAACTAATAAAAGGTTATGAGTCTGAACTTTAAAGGGGAAAAGTACTACCAGCATTAAAAAAGAAAAAATAAATTCAAAAAAATTATCATTAGAATGCCACAGTCAAAGGACTGAACGACACACCAGCATATATTTGATATCCTATTATAAAATTTGATATCCTATATATAGACACAGGGACGGGATTGACAAATTCCCATATCCTATATATAGACACAGGGACGGGATTGACAAATTCCCATCTATACATGAACATATATTGTGTGTGTGCGTGTATATATATATAGATAGATATATATGGAGAAGATGCAGAACGATTCACAAAATTTCAGAAAAATAAGCACTGTAACCAAATGAAGCGTTAGGCAAAAGCACCAACAATTTGTTGTGTGTGTGTATGTATATATATATATATATATTGAGACAAACCAACAGTAATGAGTCCTTGTCTCATTCTCAAACCTTTTTAAAAACTATTTTTGATTTTTAAACCTTTCAAAAAGGTTTAACTACATTTCTGTTATATATATACATATAGGTATATTATGATAAATTTGGACATACTGAAACTTTTACTAATTTGTAATTGGTATGTGATAAAAAATATCATCCTTTAATGTTTTACAAAAGCATGCAAAACAAAATTTCCTTGTTAAATTATTTTTCTTAAAATTTAAATTAAAAAGGAGATTTAAAATTTATTGTGAGTTAATAGTGTTTAATAAACTATATTGTAAATAAATAACTTTAACCTATATATCAAAAATCAAATTATCACTTTTCACAATAAGATGAGAGTTTTAACATAAGGGAACCATGTAAAAATTTATAAAAAAAACTAGCAACACGAAAATAAAATCAAAATAAAAAAAGAAAGAAAAATAAATTTGTTTGTTACCTCAAGACATTTTACATAATCCTTCAGTTTTCCTTCATACAATGTACTTATGAGATCAGATTGTTCTGTATTTTTAAATTTTTGTTCTAATGCATCAAACATTACTCTGCACAGCTCTTGCACATCATGTTGTTGCCATGCTGGAAATTTGAAAAATAACTGATGTACTTAACATAAAAGAAATAAGTCAAGCAACATATGTATTAAAAGCTCTGAAATTAAATTTTTTACTTAAAAAATATGTACATGTAAATACTCCAAGAAAGGATGAAATCCATAATAGTAACCTGCTACAATTTTAGCGGCATCAGGGTTCCTACCAATTTCCCTTACTGTTGCATGTTTTCTCTGACTAGGACTGTCATTTAGAGGAGTCAGGGTGGATAATCCTGACTTTTGGAATTCAATGTATTTTTATAAATGCGTATATCTTTTGTAGTTTTTTAATGTAACATACAAGGGTTATATACACTTCCCCTGGAAAAATTTGAAATGGTGGGATTGTCTGTGACCTTTTAGCATTGTAAGAAAAAAATTTAAATAAAGCAAATGCAAATACAGCTATCTTTTAGTTTTATATTCTTGTTTCAAGAATGAAAAGACACTAAACTCTGAAAATGAAATAAATAAATGTATTACTTGAAAGCCTGAATAAAAGTTTAAATATATTATTCTCAAAATGGCAAATATCAGTAGTATAAGGAGAAAACAAAAAATGCAACATATTTCCTTGAAGTATTTAAAATATCTATTATACAGAGCAACTACTGTAAATGCTTGTTGCTATTTTCATTATAAAACTTTTTTTTGAAAAATGGTATTTATGATATTTAATACTCTAAATAACATTTTTATATTATTATCTAAATTCTACATTTAAGTATTCAAGTGACCACAGAAGATTCAAATTTTCAGCATTTTTTTAAAATTCCCCTGGCTATTCCAAGTTTTACTGACCCTATAAGAACCCTGCACGTGTATTCAGGGTAGGTGTGATGGAGATAAGGTATATTCCTTATAATTGACCAGATGATAAAAGGGACCCCATATTTATAATAGCTTGAACTAAAAAGCACAATCTAAAGAAAATATACACATTGTGTATGGACTATGTATTAGACTGTCCCAAAATTGCACGGCAAAAAAACTTTTGGAATCTTCTTTCGCATACCATGTTATTGTGACATTTGGTTTAAATAAATGTCTTGCAAAATTTTAAACAATGGCCTTGGCTCTGGGGGGGGGGGTCCCCTGGGGAACAATCGGGGTCCCATGCAGGGTATCTGCTACACTTCAAGTTCTCAATTCCATGACTTTCCATGACTTTTGCTTATGACTTTCCATGACTTACATACCACAGTTTTCTCGACAAAAACACTTATCAACCTAGTTACCTAAACCAGTCTTTCACAAAAATGAATTTTTTTCATAAGTACTGTACTTTCTGGCATATAAGACAAAATGTAATTTATCTAGTTGAAATTTATGAAAACTACTTGATTCAGGCAGAAATGGAAAAAAAGTACTTATTTTAAAAGGGTCGCAATGGAAAATGTATAAAATATAGGACAACAGGGAAATGGTACAAAAAGGGTGTACTATTTTAATAAAATGTGTGGATTATTAAAAAAAAAATACAATTTCCTCTAAAAAATCATTTTGACTTTTGCTGCTTCAATACCTTGCATGATTTTTCGTTTTATTCCTGTTGCAGTACTTTGCTCTTCCTTCATCTATTATCACCCAACTATGCAAAAAAAAAATTGAAAAAAATGCAGAAAACGCCGACTTTAAGATTCTCGAATTTTGCGTAATTGATCAAGTTGAAATTAGAACTTGTTTAAAAACATAAATCAAATAGGACTGCAAGAAATTTAAACTCAAAAGCTCTTTTTTATTGATTCAGAACAAAAGCAAAAATTAACAGTCTAACAGCAAAAAGGAATCCTTTACAAATATCGCGATCGCAAAAATGAAACTACACATTTCCAATTGTAGTTACATTCCATTCCCCTTCCTTTTAAAACATTTATGTCTAAAAATCCGCGGCAAAAACGCTCCCGATTTTTCTCTGAAAGGTCGACTTACACGCGGGTTTCCGTTTATTTGTCTGAAAGTTGGGTGTTCTGTTTACATACGATTCTGTTTAGATACGAATCAACTTATACGCAATTATATACAATAAGATATTGATAAAAATAAAAAGGAATTTTATTTGCTTATTTCATAATTAAATTTAAAAAAGAGTTAAAATGGAAAGAATACGATTCTTCTACAGGATGCAGAAAGATTGCGCAAAGAAAAGAACGTATCCGTTTTCTTGCTTGCACGTGGAAATTAGGCCTACGATATTTTAAAGAATTGCATAAATTAATTAAGAAATGTGCATTGCTGCAATTTAAAAGAAAAAACCAAAATGAGGGCGGAAATTTTAGGGTCAAGGAGTAAAATAAAATTTCCGGAACTTCGGCAAAAAAATTCCGGAAATTTCTGGTTTTCCGGAATTTTACCACTTTTGGGCATGGTTCCAAAAACGAGAGAACCAGAGAATATTGCCTACACAAGTTAGAAACTGAAAATGTAACTAAAATAATTTAGATAATCTTCAAAAGAAACAGAATTTTTATAAAATGAAAAATGTTAAAATGTCACAGGGCATGATAAATTATTAAAAATTACCTTCTAAGTTATAGTTAAATAATAACTCAAGGGTCCATTTAGAAGAAAACTGGATTCATATTTATAGACGTTTCCTACCTGAGAAACGGACCTTTCAAGAATTTCCAAACCCTGAAAACGAAACTTTTACGAAATGAAACCTCTATCTACCAGTAAAAGATTTCTATTTTCTGAACACAATTTCGAATAAATTTACACACAATATTATTTTATTTCTTTGTATAAATTAGTAGGACACTGTATTCAAAAAAAAAAAATGGACGAAAAAAGTTTTTTTTTTTTTGGCGTAAGAAATGCATTATCGCGAAGTTTACAGCCTTCAATATAAAAAACGGCGTTTTATAAATTTATATAGTAGGTTCCAGAGCCTAAAATCCATGACAAATATTCAAATTCCCTGAGTTTTCAGCATTTTTCACTGAAATCCACGACTTTCCATGACAAATTTCAGTCACCTTCAAAATGCATGACTTTCCAGGTGCCCGGACACCCTGCCCATGCCAAGGCCTGCACCGTCCATACGTTTATGATAGCCATAAATAATAATAATAAAATTACACGTTAATTTAAAGCACAAATGAGCAAAAAAATGCAGACATATGTTTCGGGATTGCTTGGAATCCCTTTTTCAATGCGACAGGAGCTTCTAGATGCAAAACATCCAAATGAAGCAGACAGAACAAGAAAAACAAAGCTTATATAGCCTAAGAATTATCTGTAAACCAATGAGAATAAAGGCAGCGTGAAGTGGAAGTAGAAGTAGCAGGAAGACACCAATAAGAGAGCAACAAGCGAATCCAGTTGAAAGTACAGGAAGTAAAAAGGAATAACAATAAAAATAAAGCAAAAAAGACGACAGCATGCATAAAAATTGCAAAAATAATAAAATAAAATACAAAGAATAAAATTGAAATAAAAATAAGTACAGAAACTACCAAAACAAAATGCAAAACAAAGTACACATGTAAAGGAGGGGGAGGGGAGGGAGGGGGGAAGGAGAAATTGTGATATGGTATATCACATATTTCATTCATTTTCTTAATGAGGGGAATTTATTATTTTGTTTTTCAAGAAATTCGGGATAGCATTCATTTATTTTGTGAAAATATTAAGTTTGGGTTTTTATTTATTTTACAGGGGATTTAAGTGTAAAATATAGGTTGGATTTATTGTTTTTTAACGGGGGATATTTTTATATTAAACGGGTGTAAGCGCGTTCATTATTAATATGCATCAAGCTTTTTTGTATTCTTCCCGCTAGTGCATGTTTTGGCGGCCATTTTTTTCCCTTTCCCTGCGAGAGCTGGAAGCGTGACGTCATGATGTTGTTTCATTGTGCTCTGTTCTGATTGGCTGCTTGGATTCACGGCGGTAGGATACATCGTTTTCACGCCGCTGCGAAGGCGTTTTTGGTGCACGTGGGGCAGAGGTTGTTGAAGGCAGTGTGGCTTGTGAGGCAGCAGAGGACGCACGTATAGTTGGAGAGCTAGCCAGCGACCACCGAGAAGTGATGATGGAGATGGCTTCAGCGTGGCCGGATCGGAATCCGCCGACATCCTTTGACGAAGAATAGATGCAGGAAAAAGATCTCAACGATCCTTTAGGATCAGAAAGGATGCTGATGGTGTCGTCAGTATTTTTTTAAGCAAAAATGTTTTTTTTGAGGAGAAACAGATATAGGTAATAGTCTTCCAGCCAGCCATGAGCACGTGTCGTCTAAAGCATTCACCAATTTCATCTCCGCTCTCCTGCCGCTAAGCTGAACAGCTTTGAGTCCAACAGCCTTGTGTTTTTTTTTTGTATCGATAGCCATGCAAGTCGTTCAACTGAGGCCTCTGAGCAAGGCATAAAAGTTACCTATTTTTTTTAAAAAAATGAATCCTATCCAACCTGTCTCCAGACATTTTTTTGTCCAATGTTAAGTTCAAGATCCTGAGTCGTCGATATCTTAGTATTGTCATATTTTTTTACAAGTAATCAATTGTTGTTCACATGTAGTGATCTTTTTTTCGTGGTACGGAGTACTCCCAAGCCGTTTAACTAAATATGCCAAGTCAATAAATTTCCCTTTGTGTCTCCAAATGATGTGTGGATATCTATTAATTCCAATGATTAAGCTGTGATGGGGTAAGTTCCTTTTCTTTTATTTTGTTCAAGGTTTCACAGTGCATCCAGACGGATGAAACGTCCTGGAGTTTTTGCGGAAGCACATGCCACTATACGATTCGCGACAAATCTTTTGGTTCAAGTTATAATGGGGGGAAAATAGATTGTGGTGCAAAAATTAAAGGGGGTTTACTAAAAATTTAGCCACCTTTGGCCTTTCCACCAAATAATGGTGATGCATCACGACAAATTGGTGCCGTTTTTTTTGACTTGTGTTTGGATGCATCTGTGGAATTTTTAAATTGTTGTGAGATTAATGTGTGCAACACTTGAAATGATTTAGTTGTAGTATTTTTTTTGTTTGCATGTTTATGTTATGTTTTCAGATTACAATAACAAACCTATGTGTTACATTTATATGTTTCATATTCTGGACTTTAAGAAATTTTGTGAATTGATTTTGAATATTTTGGGGGAAATGATCAATATGTTTTTAATTTAAAAGGCATCGTATGATATTTTTTCTTTCATTGCACACATTAAGTAATGAGTTTGCTTTGCCAATTAATGTCTTTAGTGTTGGTATTCAATGCCAATTGTAGTTAAGTATATGAATCAGGGGGAAAACGGGCATTATTATACTACAATCATGTCGACAGAGGAAGAGCAAGGAGCAGATAGGGGAGTTAATTCTGTAAATTTTGCCATCGCACCTTTCTCAGGAGATCCTGAAAGCCTTGAATGGTTTATTTCTCAGGTATCCCAAATTAAAATGATTAACGCGTGGGATGATGCCACGGCATTATTATACTTAAAAACAAAATTGTCAGGTGCTGCTCAATACTATTTTCAGTCCAACCCCAGTTGCTTAAATATTTCAAGGTTTGATGATGCTTGCAAAAAGCTTCGCAATTTCTTCCAAATACCGATTATGTCCTCTGTGTCTTTGACACAATTCCAGAACATTTCTCACATCCAAGGGGAGACGATGCATAGTCTCGCCCATCGTGTAGAAAGGGCTGCCCATCAGGCATATGCACAGCTAAGTGATGATAATGCTATGGTGCATATCAAAAGCTTGCAATTTATCCAAGCAGTTCCTAAATTTGTAAAAGACAAACTTGTCGATAGTGACATTAACAACTTCGAGGCCTTAGTAAATAAAGCACCTAAATTGTTTTGTATGCTCGAAGGACATCAAAGTCAAATGACTAACGCATTACAAATGCAGTCAACTGAAAGTGCCCAGATAGAATCATTATCCAAACAGGTACAGAATTTAACATTGACACTTGAGACTATTTTGAAGTCATGTCGGTTATGTTCCCAAGGTAACCATCCCTTAACTGAATGTCCTGTTTGGAATTCTAGACCACAAACTTCGACACAACCAACTGAATGTCATCAACCTATGAATAATATGTCTGAAACTGCAACTCCAAGAATGCAGTGTTCGTTTTGTGGAAAACATAATCATGTAATGGCACAATGCAGATCTTTTCTCGCAAATGCCAATCCACCTACATTTAGACCCAGGGCTCAGAACCTGCAGTTTTTTTCACCGCGTCTACCATATAGACCTAGGTATCCACAGGGTAACCAATCAAATAGGTCAAATTTTCAACAGAGACAATTTTCTTCACAGCATAGGCAGCATTTAAACTCCAGGGGAGGTCATCAATAGGGGACGAGATGATCTCTGATGTCAATATTGCTCAATTCAATGTGCACTGCCTTTCTTAGTTGATATTAATCGCCTTCGTCTTGCACCTAGTCGCAAAAAAATGTTTGAATCTGAAGCTATGAAAACCTCATGTAAACCTCAGCAAACTAGGTAGTTTCTTCGCAGTCGAAATGTTTAAAAATGTGTATATTGTGGTTCACGGTGCACCTTGTGTTGCAAAATTTTAGTTGAGCTGGTCGTAACTTATCCTAGGTTGTTTTGCAACATTTGGTTCCTCATGTATCATAAATTTTTGTGTTAAATTTTTTCGTATTTGCGGTAAACAATTTTCTTCAGGGTACATTGAGCAATTGAATTGAGTTGTATTGGTACAATATTGAATGAGTCAGTTCTCAAGAATCATTTGTCACTGGTAGTTTAAAATGTATTATGAAAGTTTATGCTGTAACAAATTTTTTCAGAATCTTACTTTTCTGTTTATGCTAGCTGAATAGTTAAGTAAATAGACAAATACTGTTGTATTTTGTCGATTTTTTCTAGACTATACCCATGATTGTATAGTTCGAAACCATGGTACCTGATGTAACTGTATATAATTATTATACTCCAGTTGTTACATTTTATGTATTTGTTTTGCTTTCACCTTTTGGACTTTTAACTATTGTGGTGATGTATTTTTTTGTGTGTAATTATTTTATGTGTGATATGTTTCAGGCAACACCGTCGGGGTAAAATATTTTTTAAGAGTATTGTTGGCAAAGGTTTAAGCAAATTCATTACATCTCTCACTGAATGTATGTTTTATTTTTTTTCATTTTGGTAACTTACCCTATGCTGATATGTGTATTGCTTTTTGTGTGGTACATGATGTGTTAACTTTTCGTGTATGGAGACGGGTTCGGAATGCTTTTGGCTTGAATACTTAAGCTTGACAAATTATTTCTTTTTTTTTTCTTTTTTTTTTCTTTGATTGCTGAGTGAATTGTGATATGGTATATCACATATTTCATTCATTTTCTTAATGAGGGGAATTTATTATTTTGTTTTTCAAGAAATTCGGGATAGCATTCATTTATTTTGTGAAAATATTAAGTTTGGGTTTTTATTTATTTTACAGGGGATTTAAGTGTAAAATATAGGTTGGATTTATTGTTTTTTAACGGGGGATATTTTTATATTAAACGGGTGTAAGCGCGTTCATTATTAATATGCATCAAGCTTTTTTGTATTCTTCCCGCTAGTGCATGTTTTGGCGGCCATTTTTTTCCCTTTCCCTGCGAGAGCTGGAAGCGTGACGTCATGATGTTGTTTCATTGTGCTCTGTTCTGATTGGCTGCTTGGATTCACGGCGGTAGGATACATCGTTTTCACGCCGCTGCGAAGGCGTTTTTGGTGCACGTGGGGCAGAGGTTGTTGAAGGCAGTGTGGCTTGTGAGGCAGCAGAGGACGCACGTATAGTTGGAGAGCTAGCCAGCGACCACCGAGAAGTGATGATGGAGATGGCTTCAGCGTGGCCGGATCGGAATCCGCCGACATCCTTTGACGAAGAAAGATGCAGGAAAAAGATCTCAACGATCCTTTAGGATCAGAAAGGATGCTGATGGTGTCGTCAGTATTTTTTTAAGCAAAAATGTTTTTTTTGAGGAGAAACAGATATAGGTAATAGTCTTCCAGCCAGCCATGAGCACGTGTCGTCTAAAGCATTCACCAATTTCATCTCCGCTCTCCTGCCGCTAAGCTGAACAGCTTTGAGTCCAACAGCCTTGTGTTTTTTTTTTTTTATCGATAGCCATGCAAGTCGTTCAACTGAGGCCTCTGAGCAAGGCATAAAAGTTACCTATTTTTTTAAAAAAAATGAATCCTATCCAACCTGTCTCCAGACATTTTTTTGTCCAATGTTAAGTTCAAGATCCTGAGTCGTCGATATCTTAGTATTGTCATATTTTTTTACAAGTAATCAATTGTTGTTCACATGTAGTGATCTTTTTTTCGTGGTACGGAGTACTCCCAAGCCGTTTAACTAAATATGCCAAGTCAATAAATTTCCCTTTGTGTCTCCAAATGATGTGTGGATATCTATTAATTCCAATGATTAAGCTGTGATGGGGTAAGTTCCTTTTCTTTTATTTTGTTCAAGGTTTCACAGTGCATCCAGACGGATGAAACGTCCTGGAGTTTTTGCGGAAGCACATGCCACTATACGATTCGCGACAAATCTTTTGGTTCAAGTTATAATGGGGGGAAAATAGATTGTGGTGCAAAAATTAAAGGGGGTTTACTAAAAATTTAGCCACCTTTGGCCTTTCCACCAAATAATGGTGATGCATCACGACAGAAAAATAGACACAAAAAAGGAAAACAACAAGAAAACCTAGAAAGAACAACAAATTAAAGAAATTTATGCCAGACCTGTGAAAAATAAGGAGTTGAGGAAGAATCATTAACCAAATTAGAACTATTCCTGTTAATATGATAAGCTTCCCAAAAGTCAAGCTCTAAAGGGGAAGAACATATTTGAATAATTTTACCAGAATTGAAGTCAAAAGAGTGGTTGGAATTCCAACAATGTTGAGCAATGCTAGACTTATTTAACTCTTGCTTTCGTGCAATCCCGAAACATATGTCTGCATTTTTTTGCTCATTTGTGCTTTAAATTAACGTGTAATTTTATTATTATTGTTTACTTGCACAAAGTTAAATTATTTTTATAGCCATAAATGTCTAATTTTTTTAAAAGGGTTTTTCTTATCATTTAATTATATATTATTTTGAAGAAAGTCATCTTCTTTTTTTATAATAATTTGCATAATGTGCACGCTCGGATGTAAAATAGTTCTTGGAGCATTCTGCACATGCGTAGGAGTGCCGTTTCTGCACATGCGTGGGAGCCCTTTTGGCAGCATAAAAGCTGCGTACTGGAGCTCCTAAAACAGATCCTTTTTCTTACGGGGCTCTTTCGAGCACTCGCCGTCTTTTTCGTTCGCCGTCTTTCGTTCTTTTAATTTTTATACTCATGTTCATATTTTTTACTGTTGTTATTTTTAGCCATGTCTCTGACCAAATAAATGTTTATTATAAGTTAAACGGATTCAGTTCCAATTTATTAGGAACGCCCAACAGTTTAGTTGGCGCACAACTACGCCGAGTTAAGAAAGTGGCGGGCTCTGCCCAAAAAAAAAGAAAAGAAAAGAAAAAAGGAGACAATTATGTTGCATGTTTCCGGGGGGGGGGGGGGGAGCTTTTTTTCCAACCCTATAAAAGCCCTCATTAGGCATTTGCACTATAGCCTTAATCACGCTTGGCATCGCTAGAGTGGAACTCGGTTAAGTGGGATTTGAATAATCGGGACTGTATTATTTCAATCAACTAAATTAAAAATTTGGAATCAAGCCTTTCCAAACCAATCTCAAGCCAAAAAAATGTTAAAAATGGTAATGAAATTTATTTGTTTTAAAATTAAATTATTTAGTTTGGAAATTCAAATGATTTACCAGAAACAATTGCATAATAAACAAATTTTAAAAGATTAATGTGTGCAACACTTGAAATGATTTAGTTGTAGTATTTTTTTTGTTTGCATGTTTATGTTATGTTTTCAGATTACAATAACAAACCTATGTGTTACATTTATATGTTTCATATTCTGGACTTTAAGAAATTTTGTGAATTGATTTTGAATATTTTGGGGGAAATGATCAATATGTTTTTAATTTAAAAGGCATCGTATGATATTTTTTCTTTCATTGCACACATTAAGTAATGAGTTTGCTTTGCCAATTAATGTCTTTAGTGTTGGTATTCAATGCCAATTGTAGTTAAGTATATGAATCAGGGGGAAAACGGGCATTATTATACTACAATCATGTCGACAGAGGAAGAGCAAGGAGCAGATAGGGGAGTTAATTCTGTAAATTTTGCCATCGCACCTTTCTCAGGAGATCCTGAAAGCCTTGAATGGTTTATTTCTCAGGTATCCCAAATTAAAATGATTAACGCGTGGGATGATGCCACGGCATTATTATACTTAAAAACAAAATTGTCAGGTGCTGCTCAATACTATTTTCAGTCCAACCCCAGTTGCTTAAATATTTCAAGGTTTGATGATGCTTGCAAAAAGCTTCGCAATTTCTTCCAAATACCGATTATGTCCTCTGTGTCTTTGACACAATTCCAGAACATTTCTCACATCCAAGGGGAGACGATGCATAGTCTCGCCCATCGTGTAGAAAGGGCTGCCCATCAGGCATATGCACAGCTAAGTGATGATAATGCTATGGTGCATATCAAAAGCTTGCAATTTATCCAAGCAGTTCCTAAATTTGTAAAAGACAAACTTGTCGATAGTGACATTAACAACTTCGAGGCCTTAGTAAATAAAGCACCTAAATTGTTTTGTATGCTCGAAGGACATCAAAGTCAAATGACTAACGCATTACAAATGCAGTCAACTGAAAGTGCCCAGATAGAATCATTATCCAAACAGGTACAGAATTTAACATTGACACTTGAGACTATTTTGAAGTCATGTCGGTTATGTTCCCAAGGTAACCATCCCTTAACTGAATGTCCTGTTTGGAATTCTAGACCACAAACTTCGACACAACCAACTGAATGTCATCAACCTATGAATAATATGTCTGAAACTGCAACTCCAAGAATGCAGTGTTCGTTTTGTGGAAAACATAATCATGTAATGGCACAATGCAGATCTTTTCTCGCAAATGCCAATCCACCTACATTTAGACCCAGGGCTCAGAACCTGCAGTTTTTTTCACCGCGTCTACCATATAGACCTAGGTATCCACAGGGTAACCAATCAAATAGGTCAAATTTTCAACAGAGACAATTTTCTTCACAGCATAGGCAGCATTTAAACTCCAGGGGAGGTCATCAATAGGGGACGAGATGATCTCTGATGTCAATATTGCTCAATTCAATGTGCACTGCCTTTCTTAGTTGATATTAATCGCCTTCGTCTTGCACCTAGTCGCAAAAAAATGTTTGAATCTGAAGCTATGAAAACCTCATGTAAACCTCAGCAAACTAGGTAGTTTCTTCGCAGTCGAAATGTTTAAAAATGTGTATATTGTGGTTCACGGTGCACCTTGTGTTGCAAAATTTTAGTTGAGCTGGTCGTAACTTATCCTAGGTTGTTTTGCAACATTTGGTTCCTCATGTATCATAAATTTTTGTGTTAAATTTTTTCGTATTTGCGGTAAACAATTTTCTTCAGGGTACATTGAGCAATTGAATTGAGTTGTATTGGTACAATATTGAATGAGTCAGTTCTCAAGAATCATTTGTCACTGGTAGTTTAAAATGTATTATGAAAGTTTATGCTGTAACAAATTTTTTCAGAATCTTACTTTTCTGTTTATGCTAGCTGAATAGTTAAGTAAATAGACAAATACTGTTGTATTTTGTCGATTTTTTCTAGACTATACCCATGATTGTATAGTTCGAAACCATGGTACCTGATGTAACTGTATATAATTATTATACTCCAGTTGTTACATTTTATGTATTTGTTTTGCTTTCACCTTTTGGACTTTTAACTATTGTGGTGATGTATTTTTTTGTGTGTAATTATTTTATGTGTGATATGTTTCAGGCAACACCGTCGGGGTAAAATATTTTTTAAGAGTATTGTTGGCAAAGGTTTAAGCAAATTCATTACATCTCTCACTGAATGTATGTTTTATTTTTTTTCATTTTGGTAACTTACCCTATGCTGATATGTGTATTGCTTTTTGTGTGGTACATGATGTGTTAACTTTTCGTGTATGGAGACGGGTTCGGAATGCTTTTGGCTTGAATACTTAAGCTTGACAAATTATTTCTTTTTTTTTTCTTTTTTTTTTCTTATGATTGCTGAGTGAATTGTGATATGGTATATCACATATTTCATTCATTTTCTTAATGAGGGGAATTTATTATTTTGTTTTTCAAGAAATTCGGGATAGCATTCATTTATTTTGTGAAAATATTAAGTTTGGGTTTTTATTTATTTTACAGGGGATTTAAGTGTAAAATATAGGTTGGATTTATTGTTTTTTAACGGGGGATATTTTTATATTAAACGGGTGTAAGCGCGTTCATTATTAATATGCATCAAGCTTTTTTGTATTCTTCCCGCTAGTGCATGTTTTGGCGGCCATTTTTTTCCCTTTCCCTGCGAGAGCTGGAAGCGTGACGTCATGATGTTGTTTCATTGTGCTCTGTTCTGATTGGCTGCTTGGATTCACGGCGGTAGGATACATCGTTTTCACGCCGCTGCGAAGGCGTTTTTGGTGCACGTGGGGCAGAGGTTGTTGAAGGCAGTGTGGCTTGTGAGGCAGCAGAGGACGCACGTATAGTTGGAGAGCTAGCCAGCGACCACCGAGAAGTGATGATGGAGATGGCTTCAGCGTGGCCGGATCGGAATCCGCCGACATCCTTTGACGAAGAACAGATGCAGGAAAAAGATCTCAACGATCCTTTAGGATCAGAAAGGATGCTGATGGTGTCGTCAGTATTTTTTTAAGCAAAAATGTTTTTTTTGAGGAGAAACAGATATAGGTAATAGTCTTCCAGCCAGCCATGAGCACGTGTCGTCTAAAGCATTCACCAATTTCATCTCCGCTCTCCTGCCGCTAAGCTGAACAGCTTTGAGTCCAACAGCCTTGTGTTTTTTTTTTGTATCGATAGCCATGCAAGTCGTTCAACTGAGGCCTCTGAGCAAGGCATAAAAGTTACCTATTTTTTTAAAAAAAATGAATCCTATCCAACCTGTCTCCAGACATTTTTTTGTCCAATGTTAAGTTCAAGATCCTGAGTCGTCGATATCTTAGTATTGTCATATTTTTTTACAAGTAATCAATTGTTGTTCACATGTAGTGATCTTTTTTTCGTGGTACGGAGTACTCCCAAGCCGTTTAACTAAATATGCCAAGTCAATAAATTTCCCTTTGTGTCTCCAAATGATGTGTGGATATCTATTAATTCCAATGATTAAGCTGTGATGGGGTAAGTTCCTTTTCTTTTATTTTGTTCAAGGTTTCACAGTGCATCCAGACGGATGAAACGTCCTGGAGTTTTTGCGGAAGCACATGCCACTATACGATTCGCGACAAATCTTTTGGTTCAAGTTATAATGGGGGGAAAATAGATTGTGGTGCAAAAATTAAAGGGGGTTTACTAAAAATTTAGCCACCTTTGGCCTTTCCACCAAATAATGGTGATGCATCACGACAGAAAAATAGACACAAAAAAGGAAAACAACAAGAAAACCTAGAAAGAACAACAAATTAAAGAAATTTATGCCAGACCTGTGAAAAATAAGGAGTTGAGGAAGAATCATTAACCAAATTAGAACTATTCCTGTTAATATGATAAGCTTCCCAAAAGTCAAGCTCTAAAGGGGAAGAACATATTTGAATAATTTTACCAGAATTGAAGTCAAAAGAGTGGTTGGAATTCCAACAATGTTGAGCAATGCTAGACTTATTTAACTCTTGCTTTCGTGCAATCCCGAAACATATGTCTGCATTTTTTTGCTCATTTGTGCTTTAAATTAACGTGTAATTTTATTATTATTGTTTACTTGCACAAAGTTAAATTATTTTTATAGCCATAAATGTCTAATTTTTAAAGGATTTTTCTTATCATTTAATTATATATTATTTTGAAGAAAGTCATCTTCTTTTTTTATAATAATTTGCATAATGTGCACGCTCGGATGTAAAATAGTTCTTGGAGCATTCTGCACATGCGTAGGAGTGCCGTTTCTGCACATGCGTGGGAGCCCTTTTGGCAGCATAAAAGCTGCGTACTGGAGCTCCTAAAGCAGATCCTTTTTCTTACGGGGCTCTTTCGAGCACTCGCCGTCTTTTTCGTTCGCCGTCTTTCGTTCTTTTAATTTTTATACTCATGTTCATATTTTTTACTGTTGTTATTTTTAGCCATGTCTCTGACCAAATAAATGTTTATTATAAGTTAAACGGATTCAGTTCCAATTTATTAGGAACGCCCAACAGTTTAGTTGGCGCACAACTACGCCGAGTTAAGAAAGTGGCGGGCTCTGCCCAAAAAAAAAGAAAAGAAAAGAAAAAAGGAGACAATTATGTTGCATGTTTCCGGGGGGGGGGGGCAGCTTTTTTTCCAACCCTATAAAAGCCCTCATTAGGCATTTGCACTATAGCCTTAATCACGCTTGGCATCGCTAGAGTGGAACTCGGTTAAGTGGGATTTGAATAATCGGGACTGTATTATTTCAATCAACTAAATTAAAATATTTGGAATCAAGCCTTTCCAAACCAATCTCAAGCCAAAAAAATGTTAAAAATGGTAATGAAATTTATTTGTTTTAAAATTAAATTATTTAGTTTGGAAATTCAAATGATTTACCAGAAACAATTGCATAATAAACAAATTTTAAAAATACTCAACCTTTCCTTTCTTTACATACCTTCACTACTATCCCATCCAAAACTTGTGGTTAGCTCTGTAGTTCCAACAGCAGGTTTCTTACTAGTCTACAACATAATTGAAAGTACAATGAATATTCTTTCTTTAATATTAAACTGAATGTTATTCTTCAAATTGCAGATGATTTATGTACATTGTATATTTAAAATAAAAACTGCATGCAAAGGATACAGTCATACAAAGGTACAAAATACTCACATAAAAACATGAAAAACACTTTATTTACCTGAAGTTGTAAAAAAAGTTTTTGCAGTTGAAATGGTATACTCTTAGAACCTTCATCTTCATTGCCATCAAACTCCCATCTGAAAAAAAATATTTTTCCATTTTAATGAAACCATTTAGAAACAGGGTATTCCTACAATATATTCATAACATATTGGTAACATTTTTAAAAAAAATGATTCAAACCAAACTAATAGATAACAATATGTTGGTGAAAATAGATTCATGGTCAGTATATGCAGAGTCACAACTAAAAATGCAAGCATTTAATAACAAAATAAAGGCATTTCAGATGACAGATGGATTCAATATAAATTAATTATTTTTGGGTGTTCAAAAAATTTTACCTATATAATGCATTTCTAAATTCCGGAGTCATGTAAAGCGTCTGTAAAAGACTATTTAAATAACAAGTCATCGCTTGATTAACTAATCCAACAAAACCTGCAAAAAAAAGATTTGTAAAATACAAAAATAAAATTGAAAGCATAATTGTAAAGCACCTCTATCATCTGCTTACATCAGAGTATTTATAACACAATAACATTTAATCTAACTGTACTTAGTGGCATAACAGCCACTTAGTATAATTAGATTCAGTGGCTTAAGTTAGGTTTTAAGTGGTAAGCTAAAACCACCAAAAACTTTAAAAACACAAATAGCAATAAAAATTAGAGGCAATTTTGTTGTATGTCTTTTCATTCCTAAGCTCTTTTCTTTATTTTTGTGAAAAAAGGGGGTTTGTTGTAACCCCAGGAATAAGAATTAGAAGCAATTTTGTTGGATGTATTTTCATTCCTAAGCTCTTTTCTTTTATTTTTTTTTTTTAAAGGGATAATGCTAACATTTAATCTAACTATGCTCAGTGGCACAACAGCCACTGAGTACAGTTCGACTCAGTGGCTTAATTAGGTTTTGAGTGGAAAGCTAAAATCACAAAAAACATTAAAAACACAAATAGCAATAAGAATTAGAAGCAATTTTGTTGGATGTCTTTTCCTTCCTAAGCTCTTAACTTTTATTTTAATTTTATTTTTTTGTTAAAAAGGGGGAGGTTTGTTGTAACCCCAGGAATAAGAACTAGAAGTAATAAGAATTAGAAGCAAATTTGTTGAATATCTTTTCACTCCTAAGCTCTCTTCTTTTATTTTTATTTTTTGTTAAAAAAGGAGGTTTGTGGTAAGGGAGTTCTAGCAGGGTGTATTGTCAACAAAAAGTCTACAATAGTTTACAAAATCCTAAGTATACAAAAAATGTAGACAACCTGTAAAGGTAATAATTTTTGCCTGATCCAATACTAGGAATAACACCACCTAAGACCTTTTTTTTGTTCAAAATTGCTATTTGAATTTTTATCTAAATAACATATTTATGTTACTCACTTATCCATATAAATTCACTCAAAATGCAATTTTAAAATTCCCATTAGGTTTCTGCTTAAAAAAGGAATATCAATTTTTTTATTTGAATTTGCAAAATGACATTGTGTGGGTGTATCACTTAAAGATTATATAGCATTGTGTCTTATTTATTTACTTATCATTATTTTATTATTATTATTTTTAATCGAGTTAGTTTATTTAATAAATATTAGCCTGAAAAATAATTGTGGAAGGTTGCTTGAAATTCTGTTAATAAATTCCAAAGACATCATATTGTCACAAAGTAATTTTGATAAATGAATGACTCAAGGAAAAAAAGGAAGCAAATTTATAATAGAGCTGCTCCAACCTTGTACGAGTTCTAGCAGAGTGTATTGTCAACAAAAAGTCTACAATAGTTTACAAAATCCTAAGTATACAAAAAATGTAGACTTAACCTGTAAAGGTAATAATTTTTGCCTGATCCAATACTTCAATGCGTAAGGCATGTAATATACAAGAATTTTTTTAAAAATATGCTTTTTTTTCTTTTTGAGTGTACTGCATAGAGTAAAAGTGAAGCAGATATTCAACAATTTGCAATTAATTTGAAAACAAATTGCTAAAGTATAAAACACATTGCACATTCCATTTAGAAAAAAAGAAAAGAAAAACACTTTTCTAATGGGAATTACATTTGCAGGTACATTCCTAAATTGCATAGGAGTGCATAAAAGAATACTTCATGTAAATAATTGAATGGCCTCCAGGAATGGTTCTGTTCAATTGGGAAAAAACACATGATTAATAAAGTTGAATACTTTTTGTTTCAAGCAAATTTTGAAATATTCCCTTTCTAAAATACGTATTTTATTTCCTGACAGCCAGAGAATAAGGGAGACATGATATATCAAAGCAACATTCCGTGGTGCAGCAGTAGCACAAAGGTAAGTTGTTGAAAATAACCAAATTTAGGAAAACATGCATTATTTAATTTGAAAATAATGAAGAAGAAAAAAAGCAAGAAATTAAATGGTAATACACCTATATACAAATCAATTAAGAAAATACTTACCTGTTTCTTGTCTTGTAAGGGCATTACTATAACTGTAAGAATATTCAGTATTTCCTGAAGTATATGGAGGTGGAGCTGGAGGAGGAACATAGGTACATGAGCTATCTCCTCTATCAAGAGTTAATTTTCCTTTAATACTCTCCATGTTAGATGCAATGCCACTTAGAGAGTCAGAAACCTGAAATTTGAAAAACTCATTCTTGATATACAGTCAATTTTTTCAAATTCACACAGATTAGAACCAAAAGTTGGGCACATTTTGAAATTATATGTATAGCAAAATTGTCACCCCCCCCCCTCCTTTTTACAATGTATAACTATAGTAACACAAAAATAACATTTTTTGAAAAAAGTTTTTTTTTTGGTCACATAACCGTTTCTGCGCAATGACCTTGTAGTTCTGAAACATGCATGTTAGGGTGAAGTGAAAGGTATACGTGGAAAAAATCTTTACTTTTAAATCAGCAAGGGTGTGAAAAGTGGACCATATTGTCTCCGACTATGTGATAAGGTTTGAACTTAACCACATCTAAGATATTAAATAAAATCTTCATGCTCAGCATGGCAATTAAGGTTTGCATATTTAATCCAAAAAATGGCATTCTTATTTTGTCACAAATACATTAATTTCTATACTTCTGGAATAGGCTAAGTGAGAAAAGTTGCTCAAAATGACTAAATAATTAGGTGTAAAATTTTAATACAGTCAAATCAACTCATCACAAGCCATATAGTGTTCAAAATTTGCAAAATGAAATCCAGTTTTCGAAAAATACGTCATTTTTTTTTAAACTTTTGAGATTGGCCAGGGTAAGAAATGCTGCCCAACAGGGTAATGATTATGTGTAAAATTATAAAATAACAAAAAAATATTCCAATGCTGCATAGATCACTAATTAATTGATTTTATTTTCACTAAAAAATTATCAATTTTGGGTTCATTTTGCAAAAATTGAGCCCCAATGCAGCATATGAAGATTTTATCCGACTGATTTGAAATTTTACACCTAAGCCCAAAAAGAGAAGCAGCAATTGCTTGGCAGTCAGACAGATGATCTGGAGTTAATTGTGTGTCTGGGCAATTTTTGCAGAATGGGTAAGATCTTGAGTTATCTAGAGATATTTTCATGCCTTTAAAATGTTCTGTACGAAGCCTTGCTATTATAGATGTTAGATTTCGAGGGCAGTTTAAATCAGGTATGGGGGCTTTTTAAAAGGTTGATCAAAAATTCTACGCTTGGCAACCGCGTTTGCATTCTCAGATGTGGGGATGAGAGGCCCTCGGGGAAGCCTGTAACTCCTAGAGGGCACGTCCCCAGGTAGTGGATCAGGGAAAGCCTCTCCACTAGTTTTCCAGTGGGTGGTAGAAGGGAAATGAAATACCTTCCGTGGACCAACAGGCAGAAGTTCAACCTCTCTGAGGTAATGGCAACTCTCCTCCATGAATAGTGCAAAATATTGAATTTTCTCATTTAAGTAATTAGTCTTGGTGGTCAACTTTTCATACCCAGTCAGATTCGGAAAAAAAAACAAAAAATGCACATGCAATTTGCCTTATTATGTAACTTCACAACACTATTTTGTTTAGCAATAAAAGAAATCATTAACAAAAATAACTGGTAATTTAATAGTAAGTGGAGTAATGTACTAAGTAAATAATGAGCATAAAATAAATGAAATTGGACTCACCAGCATATATCTCGATAATACTTCCCTTGCTGATGAGCCTAGTTTCATTTGTTTTATGCTTATTATACACATGTATGTATATATATATATATATATATACATAGATACATACATATATATATCTATATACAGAGGCGGACTGGCTGGTCGGCTATCTCCAAGTTGGTGCCAGCACCTCAAATGTGCAAATGTGGTATGTATAACATTAAATATGTGTTTGTTGTAGTTTAAAGATTAAAGAAAGTTTAGAAATTTCACAGAAAAGCTGTGTTGATCTTATGGGGCTCAAACCCAACTAAGTGCCCTGTGCAAAGTGGAGCAACTTAGCCCATATGGCAATTTCTGTTTTTCATGAGGGTAAGAAATTATTCCAAAAGTGTTTCAATCAATAAACAGATTCTACAGTAACTAAGAAAAATTCTGTACAAATACCGCTTGTCAAAATGGAAAACTTGATATAGTAATAAATAAAAACGATTAATTTTAGCGGTAAAATGTACTCACTTCAGTAGAATTTTGAAAAACCTAGCTGGTTCCTTAATGGTTACCTTTTCATTAATGACCAGAGGGTGACAGGACATTTCACACTTGGCTGGACTTATAGCCCGATTTGCCTGAAACTCTTTGAAATCTTGCAATTGGGACAATATGTCCTATGCCAAGTAGGCCCAATCTAGCTTAAAAAAAGATAACCTAAAATTGCGTTTCCCTCCCACCCTTTTATACTCAAAGAGAGTCTAAAACAGCGTTTTCATTCATTTTAGAGGAAAAGCCATTGTTTTCCTTATCATCAAAAGATAACAATACAGAATGTGTAGCGACATACATGTGATTCTTGTGTAACGTAAATCTTTTAGAATTTAACTTGTAGTAGGGCCTATATAGCTTCCCTTGTGCAAAAGTAATATATACAATTCATTTTATTAGGGGTTGGGCCAAAACATAATTTTTCTCACTTGGCCAAAGTTAGCCAGTCCGCCACTGTATATATATATATATATATATATATATATATATATATATATATATACAGTAGAACTTGGATAATTCGAAGCTGAAGGGACCACAGCTAAACTCCGAATTATCCAAAACTTTGAATTACACAAGACTAACTTTTGCAGCCTAATTTAAGGTTCACGAATGCCGATAATGTTTATTACGTCAAAAATAACGCCAATAATCTTTTCTGGGAAATGTCCAGACATGTACATAAAATAATTAAACATTGTATTTGTCAACAAAGTAAAATTTATTTTGTACATAATATAAAGAATAAAACTATAGCATACACATACGAAAACAGGAACATATAACTAGAGTATTACTTTTTCAAAAGTTGTCACGTTCCCAACAGGTGGATGAAAGGATAGAATCTTTTACAATAGAAAACAAGACAGAAATTTCACTAATCTACCATTAGCTGCAAACAAGCAAGTAGGATAAAACTTTAGCAGACAAAAAAATTATTTCAACCGACTTTTGTCGATTTTGGATGAGAAAACCTTCGAATTAAAGAAATTGAACTTCGAATTATCCAAAAATTCCTAAAATCTTCGAATTAAAGGAAAATTCGAATTAACAAAGTTCGAATTATCCAAGTTCTACTGTATATATATATATATTGAAATATAGATGTAAATGAAAAGAAAATGAAAGTTCCGGGACATGTAAACTAACATTAACGTAATTTAAAAGTCATAGAATAAGAAACAAAAACAGATAACTCTCCTCATCAGTGGGCGGGGATTATAACGTGTTTAAAAGAAACCAAGAAAATAGTCCTACAGGTTTCGGAATGCGTCGCAGAAATGGCATGTAAAAGGAAGTATTGTAAATAAATTAAAGCGACGAAGTTACAAAATGTGGTGAATAACGTAAAATGGAAACTTTGACGGAAATAACGAAAAAGGCTTTGACACAAAAATTACAAAATTAGACGTACGTGAAACATGCCACCAATACGACGCACCCGCCCATACCAGCAGGACGTTGGCACGTAGCAACGATTATACTCACCTACACCCAGAGATGAGAGGTCCAAAGCTGCGACGACAAAAGCAGAAAACACAAAATATTTTCATTGTTGTTCCGTGTCCGCAAACTCCTGATCAAACGTTCGAGTCTGACATCATCCGCTGCAACACATCCAGGTTGAGGCCTTCCATAGATTATTAGAGGACTTTAGCCACGACCCTTCATAACATCCACAGCGAACAGCGTCACCAGTACGTCAGCTAGCACGTGCGTCGTACATGCGCACAGCCCTCTTGAATATTTTAACGTAATGTTTAATAAATTCTAGTGGAAAAAGGTTATTATAATAAAGATTTGCTGTATTGCTGAAAATTTGTTTATTTAAAAAGATATTATTGTTACAGATTTTTGAAAATCTGTTTAATTGATTAATTATTACGTTAACAAAAATTCTTTTATTTAAATTACTGTGCCAATGCGGCATATTTATCGTAGAAAAATTAAAATCTTTACGTTTGTCGTAAAGATCGAGATTTAGCTTGTCCGTTTCAATATTTATATAGATATCTAAGAAGTTAGCGCGGATTGCAGTATTATTGGTTTTATTTAACGTAAGGCATTTTGGATATATTTTATAGTGGATGTTGCAAAAATCTGAATCGATTATTAGAATATCATCTATGTATCTGTAAATCTGCAATTTTTTGTTAGAATTGATCACATAGTTATATTCATAAAAAAACAAGAATAAGTTAGCAGCGGTACTGGAATAGTTAGTTCCCATGCCAATACCGTAAATTTGTTTGAAGATATTGTTTTGGAATAAAATGTAGTTATTATTAAAACAGAAATGACACAGATTTATGAAATAACTTCTGTCAATTTTCAGTTCAAGTTCTATGCAAAAGGTATCAAAAAGTCTCTCGATAACTTCATACAGATTATTAATTGGAATATTGCAAAACAGGTTTTCAAAGTCAAATGTTTGAAGCGTAGTAGGCATAGAGTAACGTAATTTAGGAATAATTTCAAAGCTGTTATCAATAATCCAGAAATGCTACACACTAGCTATTTCTGGATTATTGATAACAGCTTTGAAATTATTCCTAAATTACGTTACTCTGTGCCTACTACGCTTCAAACATTTGACTTTGAAAACCTGTTTTGCAATATTCCAATTAATAATCTGTATGAAGTTATCGAGAGACTTTTTGATACCTTTTGCATAGAACTTGAACTGAAAATTGACAGAAGTTATTTCATAAATCTGTGTCATTTCTGTTTTAATAATAACTACATTTTATTCCAAAACAATATCTTCAAACAAATTTACGGTATTGGCATGGGAACTAACTATTCCAGTACCGCTGCTAACTTATTCTTGTTTTTTTATGAATATAACTATGTGATCAATTCTAACAAAAAATTGCAGATTTACAGATACATAGATGATATTCTAATAATCGATTCAGATTTTTGCAACATCCACTATAAAATATATCCAAAATGCCTTACGTTAAATAAAACCAATAATACTGCAATCCGCGCTAACTTCTTAGATATCTATATAAATATTGAAACGGACAAGCTAAATCTCGATCTTTACGACAAACGTAAAGATTTTAATTTTTCTACGATACATATGCCGCATTGGCACAGTAATTTAAATAAAAGAATTTTTGTTAACGTAATAATTAATCAATTAAACAGATTTTCAAAAATCTGTAACAATAATATCTTTTTAAATAAACAAATTTTCAGCAATACAGCAAATCTTTATTATAATAACCTTTTTCCACTAGAATTTATTAAACATTACGTTAAAATATTCAAGAGGGCTGTGCGCATGTACGACGCACGTGCTAGCTGACGTACTGGTGACGCTGTTCGCTGTGGATGTTATGAAGGGTCGTGGCTAAAGTCCTCTAATAATCTATGGAAGGCCTCAACCTGGATGTGTTGCAGCGGATGATGTCAGACTCGAACGTTTGATCAGGAGTTTGCGGACACGGAACAACAATGAAAATATTTTGTGTTTTCTGCTTTTGTCGTCGCAGCTTTGGACCTCTCATCTCTGGGTGTAGGTGAGTATAATCGTTGCTACGTGCCAACGTCCTGCAGGTATGGGCGGGTGCGTCGTATTGGTGGCATGTTTCACGTACGTCTAATTTTGTAATTTTTGTGTCAAAGCCTTTTTCGTTATTTCCGTCAAAGTTTCCATTTTACGTTATTCACCACATTTTGTAACTTCGTCGCTTTAATTTATTTACAATACTTCCTTTTACATGCCATTTCTGCGACGCATTCCGAAACCTGTAGGACTATTTTCTTGGTTTCTTTTGAACACGTTATGCTCCCCGCCCACTGATGAGGAGAGTTATCTGTTTTTGTTTCTTATTCTATGACTTTTAAATTACGTTAATGTTAGTTTACATGTCCCGGAACTTTCATTTTCTTTTCATTTACATCTATATTTCAATATATTAAAGTTCGCTGCATAGTGCTGCATTTGCGCCTGGCACTAACTTTTACAATTTCATATACTTAACAACTTGCTACACCTATATATATATATATATATATATATATATATATATATATATACAGAGAGAGAGAGAGAGAGAGAGAGAAAGATAAAAAATGAAGTAATGGGAGAGGAGTGCAATTTTATTATTTATATCATTATGTATATATACACACAACGTGTGTGTGCAAAAAAAGACATTTATTGTTAACGTTACTCCCAGGGTTCGTTGATTTAAATCATGATTTAATTATGATTAAAGTCAAGTGATTTTTTTTTTCAAAAAAATCATTGATTTTACAATGTTAGAAAGTGTTGTAAAAATGAAATATGTTGGAATTACAGTGCTTCCCCCAGGCTTGGGCGGGAGGGCGCCGCGCCCTGCCCGCCCTTGGATTCGGGAAACGCGCCCATCTTGCCCTTTTGTTAGTGGAATTGCGCCCTTCTTGTAGAGCTCAAAACTTGCGATCGCCAGTCGCCAACGCCGACCATTGTTTTCATTGAAGTCGCTATTGTGGCTACCATTTGCTAATGCTAAAACCCTTTCCCGAACTTTTATCTTGACACGTGACCTTTCACAAATTTTCTTGTCCCCTAAAAATTAAATAAAGAAGAAAGAAATAGGAGTTAATATTTGGGCACACGGAAACTGTTTTTCCTCCGATTTTTACCGGAAATTGCTTAGTGTTTAACATTTCAATCTTTTTCCATCCTTGAATTATTTCAATTATCTTGAAAGTTGTAAGATATTTTTTGCATGCACTACCTTAAATTTGCCTATTTGTCGCTTCATTTTAATAATTAAAAAAGAAAAAAGTATAAAGATAGAAACAGCCAAAATCGTGCACGTGTTTAGCCGAAAATTGGATTCTACGTTAGAGATTTTAATCCTTTTGCATCGGGTACAAATTCCAATTATTTTCTAAATTAGAAGATATTTTTCACACATGCTACCCTAAATCTGCTTATTTTGCATTTTATTTTAAGTTTCTGCCACTTTTTTTTTTTTTTTTTTTGAACTGTGCCGAAATTGAACACGTGTTTGTCGAAAATTGCGTTTGGTTTATCACTATTATTCACCATTATTAAATCACGATTATTGTTTCATTTATTCAAATTTGATTTTAGTATTGACAGCTATTTACTTTTTAGAAAATACTAAATTGTGGATAAATAAGAAATTTTTAGAAAATTTTTAATTTACCTGTATCCAACTTCTTTAAAAAACAATACACAATTATTGAAAACTGTTTGCTAAATAAACAATTATTAAAAAGAAGTAGTATTATCACAAATCATAAAATAAATAAGGATTTTTTTTTTTAGTTTAAACATTTTACAAAATTAATAATGATAATAATGACCTCTTTTAGGGCCGACAGTTGCGAGATTTTTCGGGCACTTTTTGAGATTTTGGCGATTCTTTTTTTCACATCATTTTATGTCTTTTTTTTTTGGCTTTGGGTAATTTTTTGTGTGTAGACTGAAACTCTTCCAATGATTCTGTGCTTGATTATATTGCAACTCTTGAAAACTATCTCATAAAATTTAGAACAGTAGGTTCCCAAAGACTAATAAGAAAATTCTTTTATTTTCATCTTTATAAAGGACCCATTTGGGTCAAATATGCATTTATTACATCTGCAGACGTTGAGAAAACTAACCAAAATGTAAGAGAGAGAAGGCTCTTTCAAATAAGAAACTATTTACCATTCAAAATATGAAAAAGCATTTAATAATCCCAATTTAATGGTGCTTTCTAGTTATTTCAAGAAATAAAAGTTTAAAATGTAATAAAACTTTGGGGGGGGGGGGGAGATGGCAATGTGTGAGGAATCCATATATTAGACATTTCCTTTTTCTCTCCTTATTTTAATAAACATTTATTTCAATCTTTAATGAAAATGTATTGTATTAATTTTGCTTCTTTTAATTTTTTTAAAAAATACTATTGTCATTTTAAGCTAAACCATTGCTTTCAATTGGTATTCTTGATTAATTATAATGGCATTTTTTGCAATTTTGCTGTTTTTTGGACATATTAAAAATTTTAAAGGGCGTTTTCAGTGATCATTTAGGTCATCAAAATCCGGGCTCCAATTATTATTACTTAGCTTTATTGTATTAAGAAAAGATATATTCTTATTTTCTTATTATTCCTCAGAGGTGGTCAGATCTTCAGAAGTACTGGAATGAACAGAAACACTCTCATAAATTAGTAAAAATGTATAACTCAGAAAATCCTTGCTAGATATTTTATTGAATTTAAATCATTATTGGTTGATGTTGCCTTGAATATACAAGCAGAATTGTTTCATGCTTTACTTCAAATATTGAAAACGATCTTAAAAATGAATATTGTCAAATTAGTTTATATATATTATTCAATGCTCAGTTTCTCTCTGATGATATTGATGTTTGACTAAAATGTTGAATTATGGCAATAATAAAGTATTACTACGGGAGGATTCATAAATGATGTCACACTTCTAGGGAGAAGGGGGGGGGATTGTGAAATTGTGACAAGGGGAGGAGAGGGGTAACAGGAAGTGTGACATTCTGCTTGTGCAACATAGCGTAACATGTGACAATGGGGGAGGGCGGTCCAATATGGAAAAAAATGCGACATCATTTATGAACGGTCCCTACTTCAAATCACGTGTGCCCTTTATTTCGATAAGATGCCCTAAATTTGGAAAAATGCCCCTTTTTTTTACAGTAGCACCCTGCCCTTTTTCAATCCTGGGGAAAGGTCTGGGAATTACAACCAGTTTCAAACAAAACTTTCTAGGTCGGTGTGCATAAGACATTTCATAAGTTCAGAACTAATTACTATTTTTTTTTAATTTTACAATATTACTCTTATTCTTCAAGCATCTTAACAGCAAAGCATAATTCATTCAATCGTTCAAATTAGAATTCATAATAAACATGAACTATTCTGTTTTTTTCATCTTAAAAATAGTATTTTAGATCAATTTAATAAATGCTACACACTAAATAATTCAGAATGATAGCGTTTAAAACAACAATTGTTAGAATTTAGAATATGTATCCTGAAAGTTTTATCCATATCCCCTAATAGCTTAAGGTTTTTTCATCTAAAATATTTTTTATCATAGAAGTTTTCAAGAAAGATATTTGATTAAAACTAAAAGTTTCAGTTTTTAGTAATGGTGTGAGCATATGATTTTACTAAATGGGTAAAAATATTTCAAGTTTTTTCATTTATAAAATAGAAAAATGCTTAAAGTACACGCAATGAAAAACTAAGCACACACAACTGTTATTTTTTTTCAACTTTCAACAGCAAAATAATTCAGACTAAATTTGTTCATTTTCTCTGTACTTCTGAGTGTACTATTATTCCTGGTAGGGTTAAGTTTCATTTGAGTCATGCATTTGTTTTAAAATTTGTTTGTCATTATTATTATTAAAAAATATTTATTGTTGTGAAAATAGCTTAAAGTGTGCATATTGATCATCATGCCATATTGTTTCTATGAATGTAACATAAAAAATATCCAAAATATTCAAGGGCTTTTTTAAAAAATAAAAGAAAATCTGATTTAAATAAAAAAAATCACAAACCCTGGTCACTTCTCATTAAAACCCCAATCTTATAGACTCCTACTTAAGAATAACTGAACATAAAATATGGATATTGCATAGATTAGGTCAAACTTAATTTCTGGAATGTATTATTTAAAATAAAGATATTTTTCTTACATTTTAAAACAGATACACTAAGAAATAGTTAAAAACTATAACGTACAGTAGCTTTGTCAGATTTCCTTTGCAATATTAATTCAAATGTATCAGGATGATAGCCAAACTTTTTGCTAACTTCTTGTACTAACTGAGCACCAGTAGTTGATGCAGGTAAATTTATCGCTGATTTATTTCCATCATCCCACTAGAAAAAAAGATGCAAATTTAATATTTTTAATAATTAGTAGGCTAAACATGCTTCTTACATGGAAATGCTAAAAAAAGGAAATTAATTTGATTTAATTAATAAACACAAACATTCGATAATCAAAAAAAATTATCTATAAAATATTACACATAGGTATCTTTGGAATATTAGAAACAAACTTCAAAAGCATTAAAATATGCATGTTTTAGAATGCAGAAACACACAAAATTCCCAGCTGACAGGATCAAAGAGCCATAATAAAAACTTTTAAAAAGGACCAAATAATATATACTCATTTATAACAATAACCAGGAATTGAAATGAAAAAAAAATGAGGAGATGCCAAACAGAAAGCAGTAAGCAGTGATTTTATGCAAAAATTCTATGAAATTAGTAGCTAATCTTCTCTAAATATCTCTTTGATTTAAATTTATTTCTTCAGAAATTAAGAGTTTTGATGAACAATCAACAAGATAATTATTCTCAAGTTTTAAAAATGCTTAAACTACAAATGTTCTGAATTTGACAAAATAGATTGGCTGGTGAAGAACAATAAAGCACTATCATAAAATTTCAGAAACAGTCCTCATATTTTGAATACTAATGAAAAAATAATTTTGCAGCATTTATTCTTTGCTTGCAAAGAACTTTTAGTGATTAAATTATAACTTGTTTCATAAAAAGTAAAATTTTAAAATTCAACAATATTTCAAAGCTCTTTAAAAGAATGACCTTTTAAAATCATCATCACATAGCTAGACAAGAAAACAATTTTACTGCTTAAGAAAACAGGCAAAAACTTACAAGACTGCTAGACAGATCCCGAATAATGCACAAAGCCCGAGGTTCATCAGCTGCAGCAGTCGCAGTAGCGCACATGCCCTATATCAAAGAAAAATTCTCAGTCAATTTTTATGAAATATTATACAACTAAACAATTTGTATGAATAAGACACATAATTAAACTAATGTATAAAAACCCCAAAAAGAAAAATGTGTTTAAAAATTTTGAAAATAATGTTATAAAAATCCATATTGAATAATTTGGAGAAGATATTAAACCACATGGTAAAACAATGGAGAAAAACCGAGCAAGTGAAGTTCAGTTTGAAAAGTTCAGCATAAAAATAATAAGTATCTTAGGGGCCGTTCATAAATGACGTCACGCTTTTTTCCCATTAATTTGACCCCCCTTTGTCACGCTATGTTGCATAATGCATGATGTCACACTTCTTGTTACCCGCTCCCCTCCCCTTGTCACAATTTCACGAACCCCCCTCCCCCCCTCGAAGCGTGACATCATTTATGAATGATCCCCTATGTGACCATGTTTCCATTATAAATTTTATTTTAAAGAATTAGGTGAAGGCAAAAATAATCATTGCAATATTTAAAGTAAAATTGTAGTAAATAATGATAAATTATCCACACTAATTTACTTCTGTCATTAATTACTGCAGAAATAAGTTGCAACCAACCAATACTTACCCGGTCTGTGACCGATAATTACGAAGAAGCCAGGACAGTTCTTGGTCACTTAATTAGTTAAATTAAACAAAATGTATATTTTAATTGTTGGTTACATGATCCATATCAAGGTGTCATATTGTATAAGTTCTTTTTTTCTTTTTTTGGACCCCTTTACCCCTGAACAAAAAAGTTCAAAAGAAAAAAGCTTCACATACAGTTCTGTCATACCACATTTTTATTTTGTAAATTTTTCTTCACATAGTACTATAAACTTGCTATTTAAAATGCGAATCACAATTCCTTTTTTTTTTTTTTTTCAGAAGTCAATTGGTTCTCTTTCAAAGGCTGTTATAATGGATTAGGTTGTTGTAACGCAGAATCATTAATGCGAGTTGGGTCATTAATGTCAGTCGACTGTATATGAGTCATTCCACAGTACTTTTGTGTTATGCATGGGACATTTTACAGCAAAATAATGTTCAGTATGCAATAAAAGTTTAATATTTATTAAATAAAAACTATTGGCATTTCTGAAAAGGGTTTTTTAGTAATGTTGCTGTAGGTGTAAAAAACATACTAAAAGTTTTTGAAAACTTTTCATCAATATTTTCAAAATTAAAAAATATAAATACTCCAAAATTTTGCTGTAAAATGTCCCATACATAACAAATATACTGTGGAATGACGCATATAAAATACGTGATGCTACTATAACCAGGGTTCACGCTAGGCCACGCGACCGCGCGATTTCCGCAATATTTTTTGAAATCCCACTCAAAAAAAGTTCGTTTGCGCGCTGTTCCCGCAACTAGCGGACACGCGTTCAAAACATTGTGAAACGAAATTTCTATTCTAAACTGATAATTCAATACAAAGTAAATGGAGTATGTTAGCTTCCAACTGCCATCTTATCCCCATTAATGAAAAGAAGAATATAGGAACCCTATTTATCATGAATAATAATATGTGGGAAAGATTGACAACTTCATCCTTCTTTGGGATTATTGAACAATTTAAGCCCTTTGTGAATGCAGACTTCATTCTACTCACAGAGGACAAAATCAAAAAAAGGAGTGGAAAAAGGGAATCTTCCTTGGTCATAAAGTTAAAAAAGAATGCTGGTTTCTAAAATATACTGTTTTATTGAAAAACATCAATGAACCAAAAAAAAAAAAAATAGAGGAAATATTAAACTATTGTTTAGGATTTTTTTATAAAAATCACACGTCAAAGAATTTTGGTTAAATAACCAAAATACCAGAGAGTCTTTTTCATGCCTAACATTTTATAACGCACCCATTTTTGTGATCGTGAGTTTTGTGAGGGATCCATTTTATGTGAACCTTGTTGATATTGTTTATTCTTTCTTTGCTGAGCACAGCTTAGATAATCATCTTTTATTACATAGTTTGTATTTGATCATGATCGGACAATCTAGTAATATTTTTAAAGACAAAAACAAAAAGAAAAGTTCCCACTTAAATTTTAAAAATCCCACTTAAAATTTTGGTCAAGGTGGGAAATCACACCTTGTATTTTTCCCCAGTGTGAACCCTGCTATAACAAATGTACTGTGGAATGACGCATATAAAACATGTGATGCTACTAGATATTTATTTTTGAGAAGAGTGAATGAAATCTAAAATTATTGATAAAGAAAACTCAAACAAATAATTGACATTGTGGTAATTGCCTTTCAAATAAATACTTTTAAGAAATGCAGATTTTCAAATCACCTTAATTTTCCATTAAACAAAGGGTTCAGAAATTTTGCCTGCACATTAAATTTTATAATATTTTTTAAACTGATATAAAAATCTCAACACACACACAATTTGAAAAATGAACAAAGAACACTCAAGTGTAAATTTTAAGAGAAGGTATTGTAAATTTTAAAATTGGGTAATAAATAGAATTGAAGTGCCTTTATTCATAAAAAGGCAGGCATAAATCAATTCTACATGACAATATTGTGAACACACACCAATAAAAATTATGAATTCAGCCATAGGAACTCACCTTTTAAATAAATAAGTTTGTAAATCCAAAATAAGCCTAAGATGTTTTAAAACCTATATTCTCAAAGGTATTATAACAGTCACACTAAAAACAACACATTTTAACACAATGATAAAGAGAAAATTTAAGGATATTGACACACTAAGAATGCTAGATGCATATGTACACTGTCTGCCACTACTTGGCAGCTATACAAGGAAGGGAAAATATAGCTAGAAAGAAAAGAGGTGCATGTGTCAGGAGTGCTAAAAATAGCTTCAGTGGCACAAATGCTGAGTATAACATACAAAATGGTTTTCTCTCTCTTCTTCAACAAAATTAAATACATTCGAAATTTTGAAATAACATAAAACTTAATAGACTGCTTATTGAATTTAGAAAAAATGAAACATAATCTTAGGTTTTGAAGTTTAGTGATTGATTGCTCTAAAATTATATCAGTAAATACATATCATTAATTGATTAATCAAAATATTAATTAAGATTGTGTTCATTAAAAAAAATGGATAATTTGTGTTGCAATGGTGCCAACTTACGTTTCAAATGCAATTTGCTGAGCCGAATATTCAAATAAGGTAGAGCTGCCTAAGAGGACTTTTTTTTTTTTTTTTTTTGCTATTCTTGAAAGTAAAATACCACTGAACTTCTAGTTTCTGTGGAAACATCGTTTCTTTTTAAATTTTTATTATTAAATAATGTTACGTTTTTTCCTCTCTCTCCTGAAAATAAAATGCCTCCCAAGTATAAATAATAAATCAAATGAATTGAAGAGGCATCTTAAAAGAAGAAGTATGAAGGTAACAAAAGGGCTTTAGTAGGAGTTTTAAAATCAATGTAGCTTTAAATCCTTCCTTTCAGATGGGAGAGGAGAGAATTTCATGTCAACATCAGCCTGTAGATGCCATTTGGCTAAATTCAGCCCAAGGAATGTGCATTGCTTAAAAAAAAATTACCACTCATTTTCTAATCCCGTTTTCACATAAAATAAAATGATCCAATAGATATAATTTGTTGAATGACTACTGACTCTTCAGATTGTAGCACACACTGCATAATATAATCTTAAATATAACCTCTTTTTTTTTCCTCTCACTCCTAAAAATAGTTCCTAAAATCAAGGTGCTTATGTTAATAGTTGGTTTAATTACTTGCTACCCTCGGACTATAGATGGATTTGGCAATGAGTTGCGATTGACTACAGGTGGGTTTGGCAAATATGTTGATGAGTTGTGATCGACTGTATATAGAATAAAACAATACTTTCTGTATTTTTTGGGTTTCTTTTGAGATTTTTCATTCACACAAGCCTGCAAAAATTTACAGCTGATCAGTAAAATGACTTTTAGTTTTCCCCTTCAAGTAAAGATTTTTTTCAAAATAGCAAATTTCAAAATTTGCAAAAAAAAAAAATTGAATAATTGCACTTTTAAAAGACTTGTAAAGGTTTCTTTCTTATAGCTCTTTTTTTTTTTTTTTTTGACTTAAACAAGTATTATTATGTCTATTAAACATGTGAGAGACCGCAGAAGAAAGGGTGGGGGCTTATTGACTCCTTTAATTTCTAATGAAACTTGCCAAAAAACAAATTTAAATTTATTTTTTGGAAGATACAACAAGCCTCATAAAAAAATACTTAAATAAGATAATCTAAAAATTCACTAAAAATGAATTTTAGATTAGTTTTGTGATAATTTTCATTTTAGAAGTTAAGGGGGTCAATGTGCCATGCACCTTTTTGTTCAGGCCCCTCACCTGGTTAGATATATTAATGTGTAGCAAAGACAGTAAAATTAAAAATTCATAAGAAAAAACTGTTGTTAAGTTTTCAAAAGTACGGAATATTTTCATTTTTTAAAAAAATTTTGAAATTTTCAATTTTTGAAAAATTCTTACATGATAGGGAAGAGGGGGATGCTGGCTGTTTTCAGATTCAGTGCTAAAAATACATAAGATTCAATTATCAAAACCTATTTTTTAGACCCAAAGCTATTGCAGGCCTGTGTCAGTTATCATGCAGGACTTCAGTAAAAGTTGTAAGAAATGTTGTATTGATTTTTCCTATATAATGGCACTTTAATAATATAGAGTGAGTCATATTTGGGAGGTGGGTCTTAATAAGGATTATGTGACCCAGTAGTAATAGGGTATCAGTATGATTATATACACAGTGTCACACTCAGGATTTTGTTTTGATGGGGATCAAGGTAGGGAGGTGAAAAAATCAGATACTGATTCATTTTCACGGATACCGGATATCAGGTGTCTCTTGTATGATTTATTCATACCAGATATCCAGGTCTATTGTTTGAAACCTGTAATTTCAACACATATTAAATATTTGACATGCTGAATAACAAGCTTGTTCATTCAGTGGCCAGATCGGGTTCAGGATATTTTAAAAAATAGATTGGATACCAAATATACGATACTTTCTGGGGGCTAAAGAACCGGTCCCGTTGGTCCCACCGCTGGTGTGCCCCTGTATTATGTATTATACTTTTTAACTAGATTATCAGTAAGTAGGTTTGATGACAAAAATTGTAGCCACAGTATATGATGCCAAATCACACAACAAACTTGTTATGAAATAACAAGGTTTGTGTTTGCAAGTTATAGAGTGTTTTAATGCAAAATTGCTAAAGAGGAATGCAACTTAAGCTTACACTACTGAACTGAAAATTCTCAAGGAAAAGTAGCAAAAAGTTTATCAACTTTTAGGGTTCTTCCAAATAATTTTCACCCCTGATAAATGTTCTCAACATTTTATGTTGCATATTAACAGATATCCAATGTGAGACTTTTCAGTTTGAAAAACAATAAGAAAGAATTGGGGGAAAGCTGTCAAACAACACAACAGTGTAAACAGTCTAACCAGAATTCATGCATAAGGATCACACCTTTTTGTTTTACCCTTAGAAAATAGGTACTTCTTAAAGGCAGCAGTAGGGAGCTTACAAATGAAAAATATCCATTAGGGATGTTCTTTTGTCCACATAGGGTGGTGCTACAAGCAACACCCCAACCGACTAGAGTGTAGCTTTGTGGATAAAAGTTTGCAGGTGGTATTCAGAATTATATAGTAATTAAAAGATAATAATAAAAGCGACCAGATATCAAAGCATCTTGTTAAAAATTTACAACATATAAGTGAAAGAAAGCTGTAAAAATATTTTAATTGAAATTTCAAAGTATTAGCAGCATTTTTAACTTCATGATTATCTGATATGTTTCATCAAAGAAATAATTGGTGGAAATCTAAAAATATATCACACATTTACTGTGCTCCCTATTACTCAGACTGCGAAGCTGATATTAACAGCAATAAATATCAAATGAACAAATAGCTTTGTAGAGATATCAAAAAACATTCAATATATTATGCCTCTATATTAAATCAATACCATTAAATATCGGTATAGGTGTTTATTACATATTGTCAGTAATGCAGCAATAAAAAAATAACTACAAAAGCATCTGTTTTGTTATAAACTGCTAAGCAAATAATGTTAATGATTATGTTAGGTGTCTAATGCAGAAAATTGTCTGCATCCATGTCGTATGATTATGTGGCATGTTAAAGATCCCTTGGGTATCCGTTTGGCATGGATACTCTCGGCTAAATTAAATTTCTAGAGCAGGTTGCATCAACGAGAGCTCATGTGCCCCATCTAGGGGAAACTAAGCGTCAAAAAAATTGCGGCAATGGTACCACACTCATTGTGGTGCTGCTGAAAGAGTTGGTACCAATCTCTGGGGACGCACTAGGTCTGCAATGGTTGATGACCAATACTGCAGCCCCATTAGAAAGAAAAAAAAAGAATGTTAGCGTCTTTTAAAAGCAGCAATATGGGCCATTATTTCTTTAACGGCCCATTTTGTCTTTCAAAAGCAGCATAATGGCCTTTTATGGGCCATTTATTTTTTTTTCAATTAATACCAGTTTCTTGTGTTTTATTTTCACCAAAACAATAGCATTTAAGAAAATATATTTTATTTTACCGAATTTTATGTTCATATCTAAATTTTAGGGTGGGAAGTACGCTTCCCCCCCCCCAAAAAAAAAACCATTTACAATTATAGAGAAAGTTTAATTTAATGGTGTTTAATTGTTATGAAAAGCAGGTTGCTACACCACATTCTACACACACATAGAGGGCCCTCTTTTTTAGTCTGTAGTTGGAAACCATCTATTGCATATGATTTCTCACACTACCATTACTGTTCCCATCATTCTAATGCGCATATAACCCATCATTATGTAACCTATAGTAATATTATAATAAGAAAACATTACGATATTATGGATTTTCCGCTTCGTACACGTATATTTTGTAGGTTGGGAAGTAATGCCCGTTACAGTTTTAAGCGATAAAACTTAAAATTACATTCAATTATCTTTGGGAACATTATTTACATCTTGAGTTTAATGTAATAATCATTGATTTACCTAATCATTGCATTGTGAATTATTTAGTATTATGCAATACTTCAATTAGTTGATGATTAAGATCATAATTTCAGCTAACAAGGTGACTGACAAGTGTGACAATTCTGAAAGTGTGAGGGGAAAATACATATTTTTCCTGCACAGAGCAATAAAAGTGTCTGTCATTTGTTGCAGTGCAATAAAACAATGCATAAAAGTTCATCAGATATTAAATTTCAAAATGAAACGAGTTTAAATATTTTCTTTATATTGTATAATGAATCGTTTTATGATTTTCAAGGTATACATAGTTGAAAAGTTACGAAATTTTCACCAAGGAAAAATTAAGGATTTTTCATTTCTAAAACAACAAAAACGTTGCAACGAAAATATATCTTCTGACCTGATCGTCTCAAATATGCAATATTTCGCAATCCAAATTCATGAAATTAAGAAAGCAATTGAATGAAATTTAAGGTAAACAAAGTATCATTCACTGATAACCTGTTTGTTTTGCTTATTTTAGGCTTAAAACCTTAAGTTATATCATACTTAGATGTGACGCACCTGAATCGCTACAATCTGCGTATTTTCACCTGGAACCATGCCGAAAAATAAATATCACTAAAAAAAAATTTTGCGATATGCCGTCATATTAAAATCAACTCAAACGATACCACAATAAATTAACGTAGTTAACATCACTTCGTTTCAGTTACACAACTCCGGTCGTGGTCTTGCTGTTTCCTCTATCCTCCATGAGATGCGCATCTCGTGAGTACTTTATTCTTTCCTCCGGAAATAAGATGATCAAAAAGCTGCCCTTTTAAAAAAGGTTCTCATCAGATCATCAAAATAATTCATAATAACAAAAAGAAGTTAAGTATTGTAGTTAAACATACTTAAAATATTATAATTATTAAAAAAAATAAAAATAATAAATTTTTAAAAAAGCACATTTTTTGACTTTACAAGATTTTGAAAAAAATAACAGATCACTAAATCCCAATTTCCCAATTCAATTTAATATGGAACAATTTGAGCCCCTGTATGCTATTCCCAATTTAAAAGTTGAGTTCAAGTCGTAAAGAAAATTTACAAGTTTAAAGAAAAGTTTTTTTTCTTGTGACGTGCATCTTGAATTGTAATAATAATATATTGTCTTGAATTTACAGTGTAAGAACTTGCCCCATGAAAAGTTTGCGTTATTATTAGGAACCCATCAGGAAATTTTTAGGGAATGATCCAAGAATTTCGGGAATGTTAAGAACACTTTGATGGGATGGGAAGATGTAAAGGTTAATGCAGATGTTGCACTTTTATTAATAAGCAATTTCAATTGTATATTTTTTTAATTTTACAATTTTTCTGCTGTTGTTTATAATGCCACTTGGGTATCAAAAAGCGTGAAGTTCGTATGTTGTCCAGAAACGTACTCCAATGGCTACGGAGATCAAATGCTCAATTGTTGCATTTTTATTTAGACTCTTGATTAAACATTGCTATATACAGTATGTTACAACTCCTTACAAACATTTATCCTGGAAGGTATCGAGGATTGCGTGCTCTCCTTTACACGTCCATGCGAGAAGTTTATAGGCGTAAAAATGTCCCTTTCTTCTCTCCTATCGCTCCCACTGTGGTCCCCGCTCCCTTCGGCGATCTCACCGTGGGACCCTCTCTTCTCGCTGCTGCCGCGGACACCACAGGTGTTCACCATATGTGCCCTTATTAGGCACCCGAGTTCAGCTCAGGAGCTGACACTCCCCCTTCGCATAGTGACCAGAAATCAAGGCAGTAAGCAGCACCTTCCGTTTATATATGAGCACCACAACGGTGGAATACGATTTAGCTCATTATGTATTTGGAAGAAGACATCAGATGGCGCCACCACAAATGCGACACCTTCCTTTTTTGACCAAAGAGTGAAGGGAAGGGAAATTTTCCACCCTTCGGACCCTCGTTACTTCCTCGGGACTTCAGGGTCCGCGGATTTTACACGCACGTATCTCAAGTGTACATGGTGGGTCATCAGCAGGTCGGGTATCGAACACCCAATCTTCCGGTTGGAAGCCGACGTCCTAACCACTAGGTTACCATGACCCCTCAATATTTCTTACTTGAATGGATGAAACTATAAGTTGTTGAATTTCAACACATTATTTTCTGTAAACTTATATTCATTTCATTATATTTTCTTCGGAATTCCCCGGAAGTAAAAATTTCGTCTAATACTCCTTTCCCAAGGAACTACAGTTCCTTATAAATCCCAAAATTTTATTTATGTCATTTTAAAAAATGAAAAAAAAAAAAAAAAAAAGATATCTATTAAGGGAGAAAAAATAGACAAAACATTTCAAAATTTCCTGCTTTAGAATACCCCCCTAAAATGCCGTTTTCCCCCACCAATCTGTTACAATCTGTATAGTCGTATTTACAACACAAAATTTTTAACAATAGCAAATATTAATACAGGGATGCCCACCAAAAGAGGGGAGGGGCATGACACAAAGTGCGTGATTGAAATTTTTAGGGGGATGTTCTCAGGGTGTTTTTTTTTTTTTTTTGGTATTTGGGGGCCTCTATAACTTTTTAGGTGGGTGCGTCATCGCTCTGAGGGGGTGGAACCCCTGATTAATGTTCTAATTTATTAGTGTTTAAGTATTTCCTTCTTATTTTTCTGTTATTCGTGCATTCGTATTCAGTGTTTGACTTTTATAATTTTGTGTTATATTCAAGGATCTATCAACTATAATCGCCTGACGGTAGCAATAAAAATATAATCACTGCTGCTATAATAACGATGATGGGAATGAATATTATAATGGTATATATATATATATATATATATATATATACGCATTTCGATCCGCAAAAAATTGTAGTGTCAATAATGCCACTTATGTAGTCGAGGGATTTTAATACAAAAGGACCTCCCCCCTTCCCTCCCAGAACTAATATTTGTGAATGATATACATGCTATATTGATTTTATTAATGGGAGAGTATTCAAATAAATACATAAAAGTAGCTATTTTTGAAACTCAGCTATTATACACTATTAAAGATTACTTCACTCCGAACTCAAAAAAGAACCGCTTTAATTAATTAAATAGTCATAAAAAATAAATAAAACAATTATATACTGAAGCACAACAAGAAAATTTGCATACATTTTACCAAGACACTTTGACCAAAAACATAAAAAGTATTTCTGAGTATAATTTCTTACTTTATTTTTTAAAGAAATTTCTACATCAATCTGTTTTCTTATCTTTTTTTACTGAAAAATATTCCTTTTATTTATTTACCCTTTTTATTATTTATTTATAGAATTTTTTTTTTTTTTTTTAACGGCTGAACACATTAATTTCTTTTTTAAAGCACTGGAAATATTTGATAATATAAAAGCTAACATAATGACGGTTAGATGGCGCCACTAACTAATTCTGAAACGTATTGCTTTTATTTTCAAAGGGACTACCTGAGGACTACTCCCTGCCATATATATAGACCATGGTCCACTTTCTGGATATTTGCTTATTACTCCTTATTTCGGTGATAATAACGAAATGGATGTTCAAAAGAAAAATGCTATTCTCTTTCTTTTTAGTAGCTAATCTTGGCCCGATGACGACAGAAATTAATTTTGCTCATGCTGTCTATAGTTTCATATTGAAGGAAAAAGTGTTGAGATAATATAATTGGTGTTGTTGATGGCGCGATGACTGAAATATAATAAGTACATGAAGCGTTTAAGCATTCGAAATGGCCTGGGGACGATTTGAAAAAGATGCGCATCCCCCACCCCCGATCGATAGCGCACCCGAAAGAACGGTACTCTCTCTCCCCAAAAAAATTTAACTAAGACTTCTTCAACAATTGCCCTAAAAAATTCAATGAGATAGTCTGCGTCATAGCTCCCCCTCCCCCCACCCCGGCCTTTTGGACACGCACGAGACGGCGGGATATTATATGGTTTTATTTAGAAATTTTCTCGTTAAACATCAATTTCTGTTGCTTATATTACTGCGAAAATTAAAATACTTTAAACTGAAGAAAATGTAGGGGTACATGCATTTCCCCCGCTATTTGAGGGGGGGGGGGAGCGTCGGCGGGTTAAGCGTTTGTCCGGGGTACAAAAACTGCTAAAGCCAGCCCTCTCTGACTGGTAGCAGAAGTTTTGTGCCGATAACTTACGATAATAGAGATAAGTAACGATTTGAAGTAATAACGAATTAAAATTTTCTTTGTGCTGCAGTTAAAAACAAGAAATCCAGAGTTTTCAAATAATAAACGCATACAGTAATAATAAGCAAACATTTGTATCTCAATATGGGAATACTTAAAAAATCTTTTTTCTTTTTTCTTATTTAAAGTGAAGCGTGAGAAAAAAAAATCACGCATAAAAACAGAAAATGAATCATTTCTTACCGGATGACAGATCGATGATTCGGCAAGCATTTTCTGCATTCTAATCACCCTTCCTACTTCCTACCATACCTGCCACCATTCACGGTGGCAGGTATGGTAGGACGGAACTTTTCCCTCATCCACTGAAAAAAAAAAAAAAAACCCGTACTCTTTAATTCCAGTTGCTCTTCTTGAATGAGCTTATTCACGTGCATATACAGCCAGTTGTCCGTTAGTCTCTCTAATCAATGGATGGGAAATGCGATAAATTGCTTAGAATAGCGTGCCGTGTTTCCTCATTGCATGATTTAAGCAGTGATAGCATTGTGCTATTTTTCGAGCAACTAATTTTTGCTATTATACAAGCAAACTATCATATATAAAATAAACTTTACAATGCCATCATATCGCTCATGGGCTGCAATAGCGGCACAACTCAAAAATCATGTTTTGAGATAAGAGGGTTTAAAGTTTTCATTGCTTGGGAAGATGCATAAGAAATGCTTTAGTTTGCTGCCTTCTCACAGCCTTATATTGAATTATGAGTTGTGCTAGTACTGCTGTTGAAAAGAATGTGCATTTTCATTTTTACATCTGTTCTCAGTCCAAAACGCGTGTTTTTTGAGTTGTGTCACTATTGCAGCCCATAAGCGATATATTATAGACTGAGAGCTGGCTACATGAAAATGTCGATCATAAGGTACACGGCTCGTTTTCGCGCGGAACGTCTCTATTTGTATGTCCAAGTACATAGTTACCGGTCTGCTAGGGCGGGTGTGGGGCTTTAAGCGGGGGCGGGCGCTCAAAGTCGACGAATTTTAGCGAAAAAAAAATCATAAGGTACACGACTCGTTTTTGCACGAAGCATCTCTATTAATATGTCCGAGTACATAGCCACCGGTCTGCCAGGGCGGGTGTGGGGCTTTAAGCGGGGGCGGGCCCTCAAAGTTGACGAATTTTAGCGAAAAAAAATTCATAAGGTACACGGCTCGTTTTTGCACAAAACGTCTCTATTAATATGTCAGGGTATATAGCCACTGGTCTGCCAGGGCGCATGTGGGGCTTTAAGCGGGGGCGGCCCCTCAAAGTTGACGAATTTTAGCGAAAAAAAATTCATAAGGTACATGGCTCGTTTTTGCACGAAACATCTCTATTAATATGTCCGAGCACATAGCCACCGGTCTGCCAGGGCGGGTTGTGGGGCTTTAAGCGGGGGCGGGAGCTCAAAGTCGACGAATTTCAGCGAAAAAAAAATCATAAGCGGCTCGTTTTTGCACGAAACATCTCTATTAATATTTCCGAGTACATAGCCACCGGTCTGCCAGGGCGCGTGTGGGGCTTTAAGCGTAGGCGGGCCCTCAAAGTCAACGTATTTTAACGAAAAAAATCATAAGGTACACGGATGGAAGTTTCACGAATATGTACTACTTATTGCTCTAAATCGTGGGAAAATAATGGCAGGCGATTTCTAGGGGAAAAAGTGACGGCAGACCGCTTCAAAGGGGCGTAAATTTCGAGAGAAAAAAATAAGGTACACGGACAGAAGTTTTTTAGAATAGTTGCATACCTCATTGAGAACACGTATGCCAAATGGCGGACTGATATCTTGAGGCTAAGGTACTGGCAGACTGATTTAAAGGCCGCACTGTACTGTGATGTAAATGCTCGGCTGCCTAAATAATTTTAGCTCTAAAATATCAATTGAAAATCATATGGACTATTCGTCAAATTTTTATTCCTATAAAATAAATAATTAGAAATAAGATTAATTGGAACACGCTTAGAATTTAATTGCATTATAAGAACTGTATTATCAAGTGGTATGATTATATAGCTGTTATTCGACTTCACTGTTCTCATCTGACTCATCATATTGCTGATCCTCGCTGTCGCAATCCGTTTCTGCTTCTGAATTAATTTCCACAATGTCACCTAAAATATAATTTAATTTTTAGTTTTATTACAAGTAAAAATAAATCTTAATGGGTAAACGGAAATAATTTTACCTTCAGCTATATCTGGATCAATTACTACGTCCTTAACAGTGCTTGGCAACTGGGGTCCATCAAACCATTTAAAACTATTTATTGTCGAATTTTAACCATCCACATTTTTCTGGCGTTAAAAACGTCGGAACTTTCCTGTACGAATTTTTCCATATTGTAGTAATATACATTGTTCTTAATAAATGTTGCAGCAATTCAGCACGACAAGGAGGTAACAATGAAGCATCAAAATTCTGTATTTTCTTCTTCTTAAAAGGTTCATCTAAATCACTGACAGCATAGACTTTTGAAAATATTGCAAATCTAGCCCTATTAACAGACTCAAGGGATTTGAAGCTATACATGTTACAAACGAATTTCTCAAGAATGGGAAAAACAGTGTCTCTGTCGCAATTATCACAACCAATCTCATCAAATGCTTTTTTAAATAATTCAGTCTTTCAATAGTTGTAAAGGTCGTTGTTTTCCTTTACGGGAAATAATGCCGGATTAAAGTCACATCCAGTCAACGCATGAAAACCTGCTAAAGATTTGCAAAATATATCGTCTAAATTCCCATACAATTCTGAGACGGCGATGATGCGCTGGTTGTTCCAATTCCCGATTTGTATCCAAATTGGGTTGCGATTTTTAACTTGATTCATATTCGCTAGCATTATAACAAGAATATCTGTATCAGAGCATTTTATAATGATGTTAGCTGTTAATGCAATATTACAAGCATGATACACAATTTTGGTGTCAGCTTCTTCGTGAGATGGAATTGTAAACATATCATTGATGGAAAATGAAACGCATTCATTTTGAACTTCATATTGATAGCATTTATCAAAGTTCAGTAAAAAATTTTTGCTGCCCAGAAAGGGTATCATTTCCTTATTTTTCCAGTGAAAAATCAAAAACCTAACTAGAGCTTCCTTAAAATTGCTGTTTCTGAGTTCTTTCATAAAATCAGAAGACCTCACCTGGTCAGGTCCTGAAATCTTATAAATTCGATTTACAGAGGTACCTCCTCGAAGAGATCTTTCATAATCTTTTATAGAAGGTGACCAATACCTATCAAAAATGACGTGTACTTCATGGGCCTTATTATTCGTCACCATTTGAAGAATTTTTTTCGAAACACCAGCAAAACTTTTCGGAAATTCTTTTATGCAATGTATAAGAAAAAAGCCATCTATTATACAAATATCTGTGTGTGGTGCAGCTTTACTTTGAATTTCTTTCTCCAGTAATTTTAATAAAACGGACTTATCTGTTTTATATATGGATCCGTCCAAGTGGCACATGGACATTGGAAGAGGAGTTAAGGGAAAGGTGAGAATTTTTTCAATATTTGTGTATTCATTTATTGAAATGGCTAGCATTCGACCAAATAAGTCACGTTGTAATCTCACTTCTTGTACCTTCTTATTTACTTTTATTGGTTTTCTTTCAGCAGAATTAGCAAAATTTAGTATTTTGTTTTGTTTAATCTTTGATTCAAATCTATAAGGCGAAGCAGTACATTCAAAAATGAATGCTTCTCGCAGTTGATGACCCTTTGCTTCTACATCTAATAAAAAATCACTCACTTGTGGCTGTGCTGCTCTTCCCGTAGCAATATTATATAGCAAATCATTCTGAGTATCTACACTGTCAAAAGGATTAATGAAATTTTGCTTCAAAGTAGTTATAAAATTTTCTAACTGAACGGAGTCTTTTTTAATTTGATGATTTTCTAATTCCCCAGTGACATCCTGTGCTTTCTTCAGTCCAGTTACATTGTATGTATGTGACACCACTGTTGATCTAATGCCGTGACTTTTGGACCATCTCTGCCGTGCCGAGATTGAATTGGTAAAGTGGGTTATCCCAGTTAATCTTCTCGAAGCATCAGCGTTGATTGTCTGTTCTAAAGTTAAGTCGACAGGCATTCTCTAGAAAGGTTTATCGGTTCTTTTCACAGCAAAGTATCCCTTTTCAAAGTCATTTTCCAAACCTGGATGAGTTGAATTAACAGTTAATAAATCATTATGATATTTTAGAAGCCATCGAGAATAATTTCCCTGGTTAAATGTAAAAAATATATTAATCATTTTTGGAATTACGTTTTTAAAAAGCTCAAAATCTCCCATGCGAATACTACGTGTAAACATTAAATAATAGTGTATGAAAGAAATGTACAATGCGTAAAATTGAGAAGTTTTCCCGAAGTCTCCATTTAAAGTACGTTTCTCGTAATTTAGGAAGTCTTCTAACAAACTGTTAAGTGCTTTATTTTCTGTTTCGAAATTTGACAATTTCGCTGATTGAAATTGTTTAAATACTTCCACTGAATCCACTTTAATACTTTTCTTTTCGTGCTTTAAAAATTCTTCGAATAATAACAATCGCAGTCCAAGAGCTACTAATGTATGTAAGCGCTTGCAACGATTAAAATGTTTACCATGTATAAATCCTGCAACTGAACCGGAAGCCAACAACCCACTTTCAACCATTATGTATGGTAATCCACATTCATCGATAAACTTTCCAATAGCTTTGAAATATGCCATAACGATATGGAAACTGACAAGGTGAATAAAAAGATTATCAAACTGCGGCTTCTCTGTTGATTGCAATTGATAAGCTACTTTATCGATAGCTAGATCGTAGGTGACTTGTATATACTTTTGCCCACATTCTTGAGCTATTTTTTGACTTTGTAGCATTGTTTCGTATACCACAGAAACATTAGTAGGAGAAAAGTTAATCGGAGTCAGGTAAGACACTTTTTGTCTAACAGATTCATCTCTTATAACTTTGCTATTAAACCCGATCCACATTGGCGTATTTTCGATCTTTAAATGATGTGATATTAGCCATATTAAATCTAGTTTTTGAAAGAAATCATAATTTATTTTATTAGTAATACGTAATTCACTTTCAAGGGGTAGTAAATTTTCAACAAGCTTGGGTTTTTTTAAGTAAGTAACCAATTCCGTTGATATGACGTCTAAAGTCCTTCTTCTCTTTGTAGGAGGCTCATTTGCAGCTTCTATTTCAATTGCATGTTCATTAGAAATATTTTATTGTATATTTTGATAAATGATGCCTACAGTGTCATGAAATGTATCTTTGCCACCACAGGTTTCTACAAAACGATCATAGTTATCAAATGCGACACCTGTACAATAATCAGGAGCTAGCTGAACTTCTTCAGGACAAATGAAAGATTTAGTTAAAGATGAAAACGTCGCTTCTGTTTCTAGCTCTTCAATAGCGTTATAACTACAGCACTGTCCATACTTATTAAGTATATCTAATACCTTTCGACTACTTGTTATGCTTTTTAAAGTGATCCCAAGTGTTATTTGTTTGGACGTTTTAATTTTTCCATGATGAATAGCATAAACTAAATCTTGTGATATTGAGTCCACTTTTAGTGCACAATTGCAACTTTTGACTGTCCTAGAGTCACTTCCACAAATTAAAAATCGTAAAAACTGTGAAATATCTGCAGGAATTTCACATTCTCCCTTTATTAAGTCTGATGCTGTAATTGTTTGAGGCAAGGGCTTTCTTTCAATTGACAATATTTTTCTTCTTAAAATAAATGCTGCGCGTTGAAAAACTTCCGACTCTTCTAATTCACTATATGTTTTATCAGATATGATACATCCTTCTCGTTGAGCTATTATTTTCTTATGCACAGTTATTACTTGCAATTGCTCTCCAAATTTTTTAGTTAGTTTTTGCAACACATAGGCGTTTGTAATACATGATACATGACTTTCATACTGTTGATGAAATAATTTGTACAATGAATTTTTTGAATATTCCACAAGAAAATTTAAAGAATAGCATTGTTTATTTTTAACAGTATTATGCGCAATCAAAGAAAAAAGTTCATTATAAACTAAATCATTAATCTCTCTTGAAATATGCCAGTCGGACTGCTTAGGATTTGAATATGTAATGCTTTTCTTAAAGTAATTCAATTTGCAATTGTTGTGGTAATAAATAACGCAATTTATCCCAAAAGCTGTAATTTTCGTTAACGTGTCATTATCATGCAAAGAAGTTGCATGTGTAGCGATTTGTTCGATTAATATGTCACTTGTTGATTGGATTAAATGAAATGATTTGTTTCCTTTCCTTTTTCTTGGTTGATTGCAGAAGAAACAGTTATATACATATTTTTTTTTTTACTTCAGATTCCTGAAGAGAAGATTCTGCGAACTCTAAATTTTCGTTATCAACCACTGGCAGTGACTCTGAAATTTCGCTATCAAAAACTGACTCAATTGATTTCTTGTCACTATTTCCTATAAAAGAAATTATTACTTTTTTATAAAGGCGATTTTTAAAACTATTTGAGGTGCAAAAAAAAAAAAAAAAAAAAAGACGAAGAAAAACTGAAGCTTAATTCTTTTTAAGGTTTTTTAATAGCAAATTTTGTTAAATCATATATATTATTTCTCAAGGCCATTTCTTGGTCGGTTCGCCATAACTTCCTTTATACTTCATCAAATTTCATGAATGAGGCATCATTTTAAAGCTTTCCTCAACCGCTACATCGGAAAAATATACAATCGGGCTAAAAATGTGTAATGCTTCTCTGAAATTTAAAAGTTAAATAATCTAAGAAGTGGTCCTTTAATGGATGTCAAATTGGTGTTGTGTACAATCGTTAGAAGCCGACTGGCCCAGTGGTTAGCGCGCAAGGCTGGCATACCTAACACCCGTGGTTCGAGTCCCGCGTTTCGTGTCCGTTTTCTCCAATTAATTGTTTTGCTGGACCGTTGATTTTTGATAAGCTTAAAAAATAGTAGAAAATATACTATTAAAATTATTTATTAAATTAAATATTCATTGCATAAAATGCGGAATTCCGCACGGGTCGACTAGTACTATAAATAAAGGAACTATTAGTAATGACTTTGAGTTAGTAATATACTTTTCAATTATAAATTAATAAAACTTTGCCTTTTTATATATTTCAGTTAATTTTTCTTATAACACAAATCTTGCGAATTACTAGCTCTAAAGAGTAATAGGTTTTGGAAAATTTAAAGTATATTATTGATGTCAGCTGATAAATTATTATTTTTTAAAAATCAGATATGCCTAGAATTTATGACATTAAAACGACAACTTATAAGTAAATATTTACCAACATTTATGATGAGATTCCCATTACGTTGAAATTTTATTTGTAAGTATCTATTAGTAATCCAGTAACCATATAATACAATACATATTATGCTTCGAATTATTCATTTTGACATTTTACAGAATCGCACGTTAACAGAATCGCCGTGATTAGAAATAGAATACATATAAATATCTTTGCATTATAAGACATTAGCGTTACAGATATCGCATACTTACCATAAACACTTGAATTATAATGATCAATATACTTTTGCTTGATAGCAGTGAATGTTCTATAGCAACTGATGTGGTAACCATTAATTTCATCGGGTGCTTCAGGAAATATAATGTCTTTGTATATAAAATCATTAGCTCTGCGAACATTCGAAACCAGTTGACATTTTTTAAACTCTGTTCGTTAAAGAGAGTAATTTTTGCACTTATATCGTCACATTCAAAAACACACCTTCTCACAGATGTCATATTATACGATTTAAACAATTTACTTCATCTCCCAAATCAACTCCATATGGGTTGCGAAGATTTTCCTTACTATTCTAATTTTCATGATATTTTGATTCGTCGATTTAATACACAAAGCAGACAATTTTTCATTAAAACGATTTTGATTTTTTCAACATAAATGATATTTAATATTTAACACAGACGATTCTAAAGGCATCCTGATATTGTTTTTTAAATTTTATCGTCTGGGTTTCATTTTATACGATATCGTTTGCACTTTAATTAATACTACTTTTATTTTTTATCTTTCGATATGCTTAAAAAACATTTTAAAGTTATTCCACTTATTGATGTTTGCAGTCCTTATTTTGTCCAGGTCTTGTTATTTGTACGAAATTAAAGTTCAACATTTTAAAACTCGGTTAAATTTTACTTGAAGAATCAAAAACAATTACAAAACACAGAGTTTGCATACTAAGCTGAAACAATCAGTAATCGTCATCATAAGTCTGCAATGTTTATATTATGTTATCTCAATGTCAATACCTCCATTATAAATACGTATACATATCTTTCTATATCTATACACACACAAACACACACACGTATATATATATATATATATTTTATATTGTATATCCTATCATTGCAAAATAATATAATCACACAAAACATGCATGCCTTTGTGATTTTTTGTATTTTCCATGTATTGATTGCTTACAATAAATGCAATGGAATTAAAATTTATTAAATTTTTACTTTTACTAACTTATTTTAATAGGTAATAAAAAGATAAATGCATGTCCCATTATGTCTTGCGTTGCTATTCCTATTCCACAGTTGAAATAAGAGAGCCGAGCATTTACATCACAGTACCTTGCGGCCTTTAAATCGGTCTGCCAGTGCCTTAGCCCCAAGATATCGTATTCGTGGAACTTCCACCCGTGTACCTTATGATTTTTTTTTCGCTAAAATTCGTCAACTTTGAGGGCCCGCCGCCGCTTTAAGCCCCGCGACCGCCCTGGCAGGCCGGTGGCTATGTACTCGGACATATTATTAGAGATGTTTCGTGCAAAAACGAGCCGCTTATGATTTTTTTTTCGCTGAAATTCGTCGACTTTGAGGGGCCGCCCCCGCTTAAAGCCACACACGCGCCCTGGCAGACCAGTGGCTATGTATTTGGACATACTAATAGAGATGCTTCGTGCAAAAACGAGCCGTGTACCTTATGATTTTTTTTCGCTAAAATTCGTCAACTTTGAGGACCCGCCCCCGCTTAAAGCCCCACACCCGCCCTGGCAAACCGATGGCTATGTACTCGGACATATTAATAGAGATGCTTCGTGCAAAAACGAGCCGTGTACCTTATGATTTTTTTTCGCTGAAATTCGTCGACTTTGAGCTCCCGCCCCCGCTTAAAGCCCCACAACCCGCCCTGGCAGACCGGTGGCTATGTGCTCGGACATATTAATAGAGATGTTTCGTGCAAAAACGAGCCATGTACCTCATGATCGACATTTTCATGTAGCCAGCTCTTAGTCTATTATGTGAGTAAGAGTTTCTGATATTGCCTTCCGGAATACTTGTTACTCTGTCTATACACCAAGGGTTATTAACCTTTTTACTTTCTTCTACACCCCAGATTCAAAATATATTAGAATAATTAAGTTTTTTTACAAATTGAAAATATTGTTTAATAATTCAATGTCTTTTACTGCAAAGCTGCAAACGATATTTTTATCAAGAACTTATTATTGATAAAACTTATTTATCATCTTAAAATTAATATCATTTTTGAAAAGGTTACTTGAAAAAAAAATTTTGAAAAGTCAAAATAGCAGAATATTTACTCAGTTGGTTCAAAATATTAGAATACTTCACAATAATTCTCCTTTAATTATCACCAATTCATAACTGGTGGCATCATTGATTAAATTCAGACGATTTTATTTAAAATCAGTATTCTTTTCGCAGTTTGTGTTTATTTGAAGATGATTCCATCTTTCAACAAGATTTAGCATCCGCGTACCTCGGTGTCAATTAAGAATTGGTTCCGCCAACACAAAATTGAGGTACTTCCTCGGCCACCAAATTCACCAGACATTAATCCCATCGAAAACTTATGGCGTATAATGAAGAAAAACACCAAGGAAAATGCTCCTTCAAGTAAAACTGAGTTGGTGGCCTGTATAAAAGTCTATTTGGGCTAATTTTGATAGAAATGTTTGTGAACACCTTGTATATAGTATGCACGATCGATTATATGCTGTTATTAATGCTAAAGGGGATGCTACGAAATATTTCTACCATTTACTTCATATTCATGAGGTAATATTTTTGTGTAAAATAAAATATTTTAATATTTTGAACCAATAAACATTTTATTCTAATATTTTGATGTGTTTCAGAAAGCTATTGTATAGCTAATTTATTGTATTTAATATTTTGTAAACGTTAAAAACTTATCTAAACATTCTAGATTTAATTTATAGGATATTCAATTGCATTTACTTAGTATCAAAAATAAATAAATAGAAAATAATTTTTTTCTCATTACTTTTTCTGAATTATTCTAATATTTTGAATAGGAGGTGTGTATCCTAACATATAGAAGAAAGTATTGGATTCGCGAAAATTTTCAAAATTCGAATGTCGACGGATTTACGCGTTTTGAGGGGCGCTGAACCCATTTTGACAATTTTTAAAAAACGTCTGTCTGGGGGTGGCCGTTTTTGGGGGGCGGGGTCAAATATGCCAGGGGGGCGTAACTAAAAAAGTATTGCAGGGAATCGAACGAAATTTCTTGCACACGTGGACGCTGATGGAAACTGGTGCTGATTAGTTTTCGGCGCGAATCCATTCGAAGGGGGCGAGGTAATCTAACATTTTTGTCGATTGGCATGAGTGTTATATCTCAAGAAGTAATGGGAAGAATTCTACCAAAATTTGGTATACAAGTAGAGCGCAGTAGGAACAGAGGCTTATTACATTTTGGCGCCCTTCGCTCTAAGGGGGTGGAGCAATGGAACTTTTTATCAGTTTTTTTTTTGTGGGCGCTATAACTCAAGACGTAATGAGTGGACTAAAGTAGAGGATCGGTACACAAATACATCCTGATAAAAAGTAACATTAATTAAATTTTGGCGCCATTTACTCAAGGGGAGCAATCGAACGTTTTACTCGCTAAGCGTGTACAGCAAAAATACAACAATTCAAACAATACTGTAAGTGTATCTCAATGACAAAAGGTATTAATTGTATTCTGGCACCAAAAATAAGGGAGCAAAGACTTTGTTTTGTATTGTATTGTTGACATTTCCGCTACATGTTTACAAAAAAAAATTCTTATCAATATGTTTAGCATTTGGTGGCTTCGCAGGTAGCACAAACATTTTAATTAGTTTATCTTGGTTTGCAAATCATTTTTAAAAAAAATATAATTCAGTTTCTTTTTTTTTTTTTCAATAAGGATTTGTATCATAATAGGGATATTTGCAGAGTAGTAATGTTCATATGAAGGATATCGAAGAAAGTTCCGTGATGGCCATAACATACTTGTGTGAATTGTGGCCTACCAATGAGCTGCAAATTCCTTCGTGACCCTCCTCGTGTATGTTTACACAAAAAGCACTCACTTCCTTCCTGAATGGCACGACAGCCCAGGGTGAGCCTTGGCCTTCTCCCCACAAGGAGCCAGTCATCTCTTCCCGCAAGAGTTTTCCAATTCTTAATCTCTAAAAGATTAGGTCATTTTTATGGCCATCAATTTAGTACCTTAGGTTTGGTCCACCTTAGAAAAAGGAAAAAACTAAACACACACTTTAAAAGAAATAAAAACTTATGTTACTTTCAAAGCAAGCAACATAAAAAAAAACTCTTGAGGCAAACAGCCTCTTTCATCCCCCTTCCCATATAATTTCAACTTTTTCCTTTTTAAATACTATTTATGCTTATTTTATTGGGGCGGGATATTAAGTTCTTTTCCATGTTCTTATTCATTTTTATGTTTTTTCTATAATACATTTACAGTGTATGCTAAAGAAAGGATCATATACAGTTTTGAAATTAAAAAAACTACTTCAGCAAAGTTCAAAATAAATGGTTAAGAATTTTTTTTTAGAAAATAGTGCAGTAACATTAACATAATCATAATAATTATGATCAGTCTCTGAAAGAAACACTTCTACTTAAAGCACTCATTCTAATCTTTTTCCCCTATGAAAACACGAGTCATATAACAAACGTTTTTGTAATAATAATTGTAAATCAATCCTTCGAGGGTTATTTATGAGTAGTTTTTTAAGAATTCATTTCCATAAATTCCAAAACATATACCGGGGACGGCTCTTTTAAAATGTGTTAAAAAATTATTCTTTGAGAGAGAAAGAGAGAGAGAAAAAAAAATGTATGTGAACATGTTTAACTAATGCAAGACTATGCGTTGAGGATTTTTTAAAATTAGGATACATATTTTTTTTAAAAAATTTGTCACTTACTCACTTGTAAGACACTTGGTAAAAGTAATGTAGAGTATTTTATCTTTATGCGTGAAAGATTATACTAATTTGAAAAAAATCAACCTTAGCCCTTTTCTCAAGATGCATGGTTTCTCTTTTTCATTACTTATCGACCGCTGAATTTTTTTCGTGGTCCTTGAGGGGGCCATATGGCTTAGGTTGAGAAACCCTGCTCTGTACAGCTAGTGCTGAAGCTCAACAAAAAAGTGCAGATTCAATTTTGCTTTTGAAGCTTAAAGCTATAAATTGTGCAGAGACACTTAAGCATGTAAATATTTTACAGGTATGAGTAATATAGGGATGTCATCCTGTGCCTGTAAAAACAATTTTCCGTAACTTTTTACTCTTATCCGTAGTCGGGTAGATAGCAGGTCGGTTCTTTGCATTTACGAAATTCTGGATACAGATTCAAGAGTTTTAATTGCCAAAAATAAATAGTGTAATGTTTCGAAGTGCGTTTATTCTGCGTTATTCTGTTTAGCTACTGCTTCACCAATTAAAAAAAGAAAAACCCTCCACGTACCGTTAAACGATTTCTGATATTTTTAACCGACTTCACAAACGAGGATGTTATACATTCATACCGTGTGTATGTAGTTCTTTTTTGTTTGTTTGTTCACCCATAACTTCTCACCGATATTCATGATTCTTTTTTTGCTGATTCGGGGGTGGTTCCCCATAGGTCCCGTACCTTTGTTTGACCATATTCGGTTATAAGAAAAAAAGTTATGGGCAGAAATGTAGTCTTTTTTTTTTTGTTTTTTCATCCATAACTTTTGACTAAATGAACCGATTTTGATGATTTTTTCTTTAATCGATAAAGGGTGGTGTAACTTAAATATCGTACATCGAGTTGACTACAATTATTCTTTAGGAAGAAGTTATGAATGAAAAATAAGTATTTTTCCTTTAATATTGGAAAGGCTGGAAGTAATATTTCTTTGCTGAGTAAATTATTAGGTATTAAATATAAAACTCATTGTTAAAAAGAGATTGTTATCATTAAGCTATAATATGAGTTATAATTATAATAGAGTAATAATTATAATAAGAGTTTGAGTGAAGGCTTCAGTGAAACAAAAATTAAATTCATTCTGTCTGTTTTAAGATTGAAGGAATTTGAAGTCAGTACTAGCTTTTTTTTAAATCAATTTCAAAACGCAATTTGTCACACAAATAATTATGTTTCAGAGACAGTCACTCAAACTAAGTGTGATATTTGATGTGTTTTTTTTTTTTTTTTTTTGGAATAGGGTATTCATATGGAAAATATATTTACACTAAAAAGAATAAAATTAAAATATTTTTGAAAAAAAAAATAGATCCAACTTCAAATTTAAAACCGTTCTAAAAAGTGTAAAATAAATTAATTCTTTAAACAACATTTATACGACTTTTAAACATAATTTTTAAAGTTCTTGCAAAATTCCGATGGATTAAAGCTTTTGTAATCGTTATCATGAATCCCTTACAAATAAACGGCTTAGAGTTTGCAACAGTTTCAATGTAAAAAGTGACACATGGCGTAATGATAATTAGATAAATTTGCGCCAACTTCAGAAATTATGTATAAAAGTCGTATCGATGATGTTTAAAGAATTAATTTATTTTTCACTTTTTAGAGCAATTTTAAATTTGAAGTCGGTTTTATTTTTTTTCAAAAATATTTTTATTGCGTATAATATTTAAACTAACACGGCTGTGGCACTGTTAGTTTCGTTATATGAAACTATGATCGAACCCAACAATAGAAACATCTTTTATGTGGCTGAAATATTATTTTAATATTTTTTATGAATTATGAAATAGGCATTAAACTTATTATTTAGGCTAATTTGGGAACGCTGGATTCAAATGATGTTGTCAAAACTATAGTGTCTCATTCAACTTTCTGAAAATAGTGTTCATTTGAATATCTATATGGCTTCTTATTGAAATTTTATTTTAATTGTTTGCAAGAAGACTTTAATCGATGTCGATTGGCACTTTCGATTTTCTTTCTTTTTTTTAGAGCGCATGATCCATGATGGTTGAGTAATTAGGAGTGTTTCGTTCTAGTTGCTTTTGTCCTAGTTTTCCTCAACTTTCTTCTTCGTGTATGGTAAAATAAGAGATTCTGCATTACTTATATCGGCGAAAAAAGTGGATACCGAAGGTAACTAGTAATGTATAAACTGCATATAAGAAATATACTAGTACTCGTTTTTGACAGTTTTTTAAATGGCTACAAGTACCCTTTCTTTCATGTTGGCGTCCATTCAACCTCTGAACAAGCCGCTAAAAAATTGAATAAGGAGGATAAACCTCAAGGCAATGACGTCTGTTTAAACAGCATCAAAAAATTTCGAAACGGTCATACTTAAAAGAACGAGTTTGCGCATTCAATAAGGTCGACGCCAAGGCTGAGAAGTCAGCGCCAAGAAAGGTCGTATTTAATTATTCTAAATTGGAGCAAAGCATTGGCGAGGTAAGTTGATTGCAAGAATAAAAAAGAAACAAAAAAACATAAAGAAAGAAACACGATATCACTTTCCCTTATGATTGCTTCTTACTTTTACCCTGACTTTATTCAGATTTTAAGAACTTGCCCAACTTTGATCAATAGAGATGCTAATAAGGTGCATGACCCTCCTGAATGTAATAATCAAATTGTGAAAACTGAATCGTGGAAATATGGTCTGGTTTGTGCAAATTCGAGAACGTGGGTCGTCTTCGAACTGAAAAAGGTTTAGGCAATGTCATTAAAAGCATAATATCTTCTAACTGATGGGTTCTCTTGTTATGGGTGCTATAATATTTTAAATCGATAGGGGAAAGCTTTTACGCAGCGTGAAGCTTGATGTGATTCAGCTGTTTGTTAGACGGAAGATGTTTCAAGAGATTTTATATTCAATGAATGAAAAATATTGCCATTTTGAAGGTGGATGCAACTGCGTTAATGTGGCCACTCACGCCATGAAGGAAGGCTTGGTAATCTTAAAGTCTTGGGCTAAGAGATAGGGAGAAATATGCTAAATTAACTACGATTCCAAGAATAAATTTCAGAAGTTATCTACTAATAATTTTAGCTAGCAATTTAACGCAAGTTTCCCCTTTCCCCATCTCTTCTCCCTCCAAAAAAACTCCGGGGTTAGGGATCATTCATAAATGATGTCACGCTTCGACGGGGGGAGGGGGGCTCGTGAAATTGTGAAAGGGGAGGGAAAAAGTGTGACCTCATGCTTATGCAACATAGCCCGGCGTGTGACAAAGGGGGGAGGGGGTGTGTTGAAAAGTGACACTTTGTGACAAAGGGGGGAGGGGGTTAAATGTATGGGGAAAAAGCGTGACATCATTCATGTACGGTCCCTTAGTTACTTTTTTAAAATTGATTAATTTTTCTTTTCATTCTTTCTCCCCCCCCCCTTTTTTTATTATCACGCTTAGATTAGCTCACTTTGTTGAAGTTTGCTATAATTTTTGAAATGCATACTCCACTCATTTCTTGTTCTCGGATTCGTTTAAAATTTGTTATGCGATCTTATGGTACTTGATGGCAATGGAATATTCAGTCATCATATTCATGAATTAACTATTCATAATTACATTATTACAATTTTAAATAAAATTTTCGCATTGCTTCGCTAAACAGGAGACGAAAAAAAATCTCACTCATTTAAAATTTTTATGGATTCAAAAACTGGTTTTTCTGCGTACTATAAAATATGCTCAAAGCCTCCCAATGAAGTTAATTAATCAATAAAGTTACAGCAAGTAACAAAGTTCAACCTTCTGATTGAGCAATAAAGTTCTACCACGTAAGTTATATCATACTTAGATTAAGAATGAGTTTATACTTTTACATTCAGAGAACTGAATATAAAATTCTCTAAATGGAGGGGGGGGGGGGAGGATATGCGTACTGAAGAGTACACTTTTTAAGTTATTTTTGATCTTTCAGTGTATTTTTAATTTTCCACTAATTTCTGTAAAATTAGTATTATTTTTATACGTAGTAAGAAGTCCAGCAGCAGGACATCTTATGCGTTATTCAAAAAGGTGTTATTATGCAGTTTCTTGTCTGTGTAAACACTAATGAAAAGTATCAAGTTGTTTTGTTTGTTTCGGCAAATAATTTAAGCTTACAAATATGTTTAAGATTTTAAACTCATTTTAAGGTTACACTATTTGTGAATTTATTTACAAATAAAAATGTATGAATTTAGTAAATAAATTCAATTATTTTTATTAGTGCATTGTATTTTTACCGTTGTTTTTCTTTCTGTCTTTCTGTCTTTCCTTTGTAATTTTGCCATGAATTAAGTTTGCCTCTGTTCCTTAATGGTTGTTATGTATCACATATTACTCCTTGTGAGTATCATACAGGGAAAATATTATTCAATATTCAAAACAAATATTTCTTTGAAAAATGCTGTTCTGTGATTTCAAATTTAAAGCTTTGAAAAAATAACTCGTATCAGTTTAGTAACAAATCAAAGTTGCCTATATTAAACCTTATTTTGTAAGTTCGAATATGTGCTACCTGTATTTTATAATTATTTGGGTTGTGAGTCTTGTTTTTTTTTTTTTTTTTTTGCCTTTGTTTCATTCCTGACTTGAGTCCTAAAGCTTTTCTTAATTACTATCCTTTTTTTTTTAATGCTACACGACTGTGTGTATGTGCGTGTGTATTTTTCCAATTTAAATTTGGCGTGCCATTTTTGACACTTTCCAAATTTTAGGCACTATTTTTTTTTTTTATTAAAGCGCCAACTTTCGTACCGTTACACTGCTAAAAAAAACCTTTCTAGGAGTTCTGGAAGGTGACATTAGACTTGTTTTCACTTTACGCCAAAGCAAAAAGGTGAATTACTTTTTCCTTTGAAATAAGGGCGCACTGATAGGTCAATGCCCCCTTTATGTCAAAGCAAAGAGGTAAAATTTTTTTGTGCTTAAAAGAAAAGAGAAAAAAAAAAAAGAGAAAGTAGTGCCGCTTGTTTTTACAAAGGGGACAAGAAAGGCACATTTATTTTTATTTTTCATTGCATTAATTATAATTTTGAATTCAGTTGATGGATGCATATTTTTAAAAATTGTCTTTATGTAAATGGGCAAAGGCAAAACAGTTAAGTACTAATTTCGCCTCTGTTTGCATACCGATTTTCTTACCTTTTTTTATTATTATTTAGTCACTATTGGTGAGTTTTAGGGTAACCAATAAAATTTTTTTGTGAATAGTTAATTTTTTTGCTCCTACTTTCGACGTATATTCGAAGACTTTTTTTAGAAGTCTTTATTCGTATTACGTCCATACTAATACATTAATCCTTGCATCTACAATCTACAATATTTGTATAATATTTAATACATTTTTTACTTTTTATAATTTGTAGAAGAAGAAATGTCAGAAACAAAACAAAAGAGAAAATGTAATCTATTAAATGATTGTCAAAGCAAAAAAATACTAATCTTAAGGACTCAGTTAATCCATTTCATATATATATATATATATATAAAAGTATATATGATAATAAAACCTCCAGTACAATGTCAAACAAAATAATATACAATTTGAAGCTGACAATGTCTAATATAATATAAAGTGCGATAATAAGTGCGGTGACACGTTCTTTTAATTCGCATCAACGTTTCGAATGTTTGTTAATTTACATTAGCGTTTTGAGCTCGCGAATAAATTGAAAGTGAGTGTTTGTATTTCTTATTTATTCAATGATAATAGAGAGATAAGACATTTTTTATTTATTTCCATTTTCTTTACAGGAGAAGGAGTCCAGAAAGGTAAAATTTATGTAGGATATGCTCTACATTTGCATCAAATTAACTTACTCAGTTGTCAATTAGTCGTACTGAGGAGAGATTACTGTTCATTGAAATATTCAAACATAACGAACTGTCAAGCAGAAAAACAAAAATGCCTAAAACTTATTTAAGCAATCGATGCTTAACTTGAAGAATTTAATGAATTACTGTCGAATTTCGACCACTAGGCGAACAAGAAATGTGCCAGGAACAAATACAAGATTCCACCTCTTTTAAATCGGTAAAGATTACAACTTTAAGAGTTTATCCTTTTTAATACATAATTCAGACACGTGCATTGAAAGATATGCAATAAATAGAGCGATGATTTTAATAAATTTTAAATTCTTGTCGGAATCTTTGACAGCAGTAAATTTGAATCTTTCTGACAATATTTCAACTTGTAGAACAGAGCCATATTTTCCGAGAAAGGTCAGGCTTATTAGTTATTGACGGTTCCCCTTCCTTCAAACGAGACGTGAAGCGAAAATTGGCATTTTGGCTTCTCGGCAGAGCCTCTGCATCGCGGCCTCCCAGACAAGCTCTGCAGCAATGGGCGTTCTCGTGTCCAATGGGACTAGGTCAAACCGCAACAAGACAAGACTGGTTGAAGAGCTATGTCACGCTGTCTTAAGGTCGAGGTCAAAAGCTTTTTCAAACTTGAGAATATGCGGGAAAATTGAAAGTATCGTTATATGATGCTCAATTGGAAATCAAATTGATTAAAAATGTTATTCAAAAAAGATGCATATTGCTAATATTATTGATCACATATCGCACAGGTACAATGAGGGGAGCACATGTCAAAAATTGCTGTCTTAAACTTGGTCGAGAAATGCACACTAGTCACCTACTAGAGCCTTTGACCAACCGTACAAAGGAAAAAACAAACTTCGCTAATTTTAATAATTATCAGTGCCAGGGAGAGGATTTCAAAAATTTGAAAACTTCTAAGTTGATTCCCCAAATTAGCTATTTTGAGATGCGCCCCTTTCATTCTACCTGTTAGGGCCGGCGCTAGCACGAATGGCGCCCTGAGGCAAAAAAAAATTCCGCCCCTACTATATATTATGAAGGAATAGGGATTAAAAATGATCGATACAAACTTTAATTATACATATTTTTAAACATTAATAATACATATATTGCACTTTCAAAAACCTGAAGGAAAACAATCGCTGATCAGAGTGGACTGAATAAGGAAAAATAAAAAAACAGAAAAAGAGAAAAAGCAACAGATTGAGTTTTTGCTCGTTATAAAATAGAGAAGATACTTTCTGGAACTGCAAACACTTATAAAGCGCCCCCCCCCCCCCCCGAATATATTGAAGCTGCCTGTCGCTGTGGAGTAGAAAAAGATAATGTGCAAAACAAGAAATAATCCAGTAAAGAATATATCCTTTCAAGAAAGGATAGAAAGAAACGGAAACGTTTCAAGACGATCCTGATGTGTTGCTGTGTTTGATTTTATCAAAATTAAACGTGTAATAGTATATATTAATGCAAAAATGAAATTAGATGAAGTTTTGATGCATCATTTGTAAAACTAAATAGTTTAAATATTATCTGATTTTTTTTAAGATAAAAACTATTGTTTGCTACTTTAAAAGATGCAGCCAATATTTATGGTCAATGCGCCCCTAAGAACGACGCGCCCTGAGGCGGTCGCCTCAGCCTAGCGCCGGCCCTGCTACCTGTTAACCTATGCGATACATACGGTTTAAATAGAAGAAATTCAATATCGAATAATCTGACGAATATGAAGTAATAAAAACCAAGTTTAATTCGATATTCGGAAATGCGGCGCAGTACTTGGAATTGCGGCGGTATTCGAAATTACGGCATAATTATTGGACGATTTAAATAAGATTTTAGATTTTTGTAATTAAAAGAATATACGAAAATCTAAAATCTTTTTAAAATAAATTCGTCATTCAACTAAAACAGGAAATCCTGTGTTCATCCGTATGTTCTTCAACTGATGCACAAGACTTGTGCTTATTTCTCTTCATGGTCCCCCTGCCTTCATGATTCAGTCCTATGTGAAACACGTTATTCTATGGCTATTATTAACAAATATACATATTGAGACATTGTCTGAGGTCGAATTCCAAACTTATTTTTTGTTGTTAAAAGCTAAAAATAAAAATCAATATTATATCGCAGTATTTTTCTACTCTACTTTATAATTTCAGTTGAAAATGAGCACAATTAAGCTTTGGAATACATTTATCTGTTGATGTAATAATGAGAATGAATTTTGAACTGCAAAACCTAAATTGTTTTGCTCTAAGGATTTTCGTGTATTGGTCTATCTGTGGAAACAGCTCGTTAAGTCTTTCCAGTTGTCATCACAGTACAGTTTGAAAACGGACACATATAGATACTTTAATTTGATGGAATATTTAATTTTTGAATCAGAAATTCTGATAAACTTAGTAAAACGAGAACATTAAAAAAATCCTGACTCATTCTTCATCAAGAGAAATATAATACTCCAAACGGAGCCATTCTATCATTTTCCACTCTCGGTACTGACGAAGGGAGCTGATTGCCCTTAAAACTGGTCAGCCATTTTTAGCCTACTTTCCCGTAAAAGTAAAAAAAATAATAATAAATAAAGTGTGAAGGAAGGCTTAAATGTATCGTAAAAATATCGTTAAGAATAAAAAAAAGCAAAAAATAAATTAAGTAATTGAATATTGAAAAATAAAAACTTTGTAATTAGGGTTTTGATATGAGGAAAATGTGTGTCTGTCGTTCTGTCTGCCCCCCCCCCCCCTTCATAACTTCCGAGCGAATTGCCCAATTCGAAAGATTTTTTTTTTGCATTCGAAAGATCTCGGCGAGGATATCTTATTTCCATATTTTACTTTTTGATTTGAGCAATTTTTTGTTCAATTTGGAACAGTTCAAAAAATTTTAACATTAGCGACTATAGGCAAAAATGAAGCAAATTACGTAAACTCTAGGCACAAGATCCAAGTTCCTTTGAGCAAGCTTATTGGAAGAAGCTCTCAGCGTGAAATATTGATTTGAATTTTTTTTTTTTTTTTTCAAAAAAAAAAAAAAATTAACATAGCGCCAAAATGGAAATTTCATTCCCATGTAAATCCTGATCTAACCGACGGATTTTCTTCGAACAAACTTTGTCAGAAAGATATTAGGATGCAAAACATATACAGATACGAAGTTTAACAAGAACTGAACGAGCCTGTTTTCCTATGAAATTTTTTGATCGGGATTTTTAAGGATATTTCCCAATGAATGAATGATTAAATGAATGAATTAATGAATAAATGAATGAATAAATGAATGAATAGATGAGTGAATAAATGAAAAAATAATTAAATGAGTGCATAAATACATGAATGAGTAAATAAATGAATGAATATGTACTATACGTTGAAAAGGGGTATATTTGAAGCAATTAAGAACTAAAGCTAAATGAGAAAGAGAGAGATAGCTAGATTATAAATTTGAAGTTAGAGTGTACAGGATAGTTGGCTCGTATACTTCTAGACGGAACTTCTTGTCAATATTTTTACTTGCGCCATTTACCCATTCGAATAGTTTTTACTCATTTTTGAAATCACAATCGCGAAGTGAATTTCTCTCTTTTCATGTTCTATAATGTTGCAAAGTGTAACCTGCTAAGCAAGACGGTAGATTAGATAAGTTGCCTATGAAAAGCTATTGTGAAAATACGAAGAGAATAAATATAGGAGCTTTGGGGAAAGAGTCTAATTTACTTAAATTGCAAGTTAAAGCCGTCTCAAAATTCACGAAATTAGTCATAGGATGGCTATGCTATTGAAGGTGTTGATGCATGTTATGAAAAGAAATCTGAGTTATCCATTAAATCCATAAACAAAAAATAATACGGTATCCCCCTTAGTGAGAAAATAAAAAACATGATTGTACGAGGTATTTTTTCCCACTGTTCCATACCATAAATTAAACATATAAACATTCATAAACATTGAATGTTTGTTAATTAAATAAATATCGTTTTAATCTAAATTATTCAGAATCTCTTCTGTTAGAAATATGCAACCAGTTTTCTCTTTATTCAGCCTCTCGTAATACGTTATGTGTATACAGATTTGCAAAACAGTTTTAGTTCAAATTTATGTTCTCATCAGACCTAGATCCCCACATTCGTAGCTGTTAGAACTCTTTTTGTGGCTCAATTAAAATTTAAAAAACTTCAATAGTTATTTAAGATAACAGAAAAACTTTGGAAAGACTGAGAAATCGTAATTTTTTCAGAGAAACTTTTTTTCTGATTAAAAGAGAAAGATAAAGATAACTAGAAATCAAAGTCGAATCACAAGTTTATCGAACCTCTGTACAAAAATTTTGATTTTAGCGGTATTGTTTTCGTAAATGAGGGAATTTTGAAGAAAAAAAAGGAGTCCAGCATAAATTGAAAAATGCTCTTAAAAGTGACGTAACGACAGAGGAAGTAGAAAAACAGTCTGATTGGTAAATAAGAATTTTTATTTTCTTGATAAACAACATTTTTCTGTTTTAAGAAAATCTTTGCTTTAACTTTACTTCATTGTTGAATTTGTCTCTTTTAATTAATGCATTATTTAACTTTACTGGGAATTTAGACTAAATATCAAATTTAATAACAATTTATTTATTTTTTTGGGAGATAAAATCTTGAGAGTTGTATAAATATAAACTAACAAAAAATTCAATGTTAGGAAAAAAAAGATGAAGATTTTTCATGGAAATTCAAAGGTGTTTGGAATAAGTGTTTAAAATTTGTTTCAAAAAAAGATTCTTTGCCTTTTACTTTTCTTTGATGAATCATTAAAATACTGAAACTTCTTTACTTTCTTGTGTTTATTAGCAGTTAAAAATTAAGACATCGATTACTCTATATTTCAAAACTAGAAATATTTTGGAGTTTCTTCTAAGCATTAACTCATATTTTCTGATAGGCTCTAACTAAATTTTCAGCAAAATTTTCCTAAAAATCAGTTCAACGCATGAATACACTCTTGCCTCACATCACCGTGACCTCATAGCCATCACCTTCCAATTTAATTTCAAGGAAGGTGAAACGACAAGGATATCAGATATTGACGAAGATGAAGGCAACATTCAAAGCTGAATTTCGCTGAAGTTATGCAAAATGTATCCATGCATCAATTAACGTAGAATACACATTAACTGCAAATACAAAATTATCCGACCTGCCCAAAAATGCAGCGGTTAATGTTAAAATACAATCTTAAACACCAGAAAAATGGTTTTCCAACAAACCATCATTTAATGACAAAGTAGGGAAAGTGAAACATTTTACTTAGGAATCTTACAGTGGTGCCTTTTAGTATAATATTCTTCATAACCCATAGTTAACAGAACGGTAAGCAAGGGCAAGTCACACTGACCCCAATACATCGGCAATGAAAAAAAAACTTCGCCACACCCATAACAACAGGTTATACGCCAAGTTTCTATTTTTTCAATGGATATTTTTCTGAAATTCATCGAGTATAAATACGGGCTCGGACGTCCGAATTTCATCAAACTATCTTTTACTCTAAGAACAAACAGTTCTTCCAAACTTCATTCATCATGAAAGTGGTAAGTACATGTGATGTCTTTATCTCCATCCCTACAACGGCTTAATAACTCTTATAGAATTTTTTTTTTTTTCGGTAATTGTAATGGAATGCAATGGGCGAGTTTCCGTATTGATTAATAACGAATTTAACTATGAGAACAACTCATTATTCATAAATATTACTATATTTCCTTAATTTGGCATCAATCTTCGAAAACGCTCGATTATTTTCGCATAAAAAATTGATCTTTAAATTCAGCCTGGGAATAATCATATTTGTCAAAATAACAAAGTATAAATGCTTTTTGTATAGAAATTTATATATATATATATATATATATATATATATAGGAAATATAATGGATGCAAAAAAAAAATTTTAAATATCTTTAGCACAAAATCTACTAAGTCTCACATATTTTATTTATCAAAATTTTATAATTTCTAAAAAATGTATTTAAAAAAAGTTCTTGATTATGTATGATATTTGTTATTAATTTTGAAGTTTTAATGATTACAGTACTGCATTTACATTAATTATGAAATTGTAATTACTAATATTTATTAATCCAATCAATCCAATGACTCTTCTTGTCTTGAAGAATGACAAAAGTTTTGAAGAACGGCTTAGGAAAATTTTTCCATGAATATGCATTTATATTTCGTATGAAATGCGTTTTCACCAATATCTCATGAAATTATGCATTACATAGTTTACATAGATTATAATAAGGCATGGTGTTTAAGCAAATTCTGGTTAATTTTTCCACTACGTTTTAGGTGCATGAAAATCTGCTTAAAATTTAAGGGGGAAAATTTTAAACACTCGCTAATTTGTACATTTTCTCAAACATTAAACTTCTATAAAGATATTTTCGTCCATACATTTAAAATGATTCGAAATATTTGCTTTTGGTCAAAACATTAATCAATTAAAAATTACTTAATTAGAAAATATTTATTATAAATTGGAGCTTTTTTAATGTACAAATTCTGAACATAAAATAAGTGATTACATATTTACTTAATTTATGAATAAAATCATAAAAGGAAAAATACTATGCCTTTATTACTCAACCTAGACTCTTCGTTTGACAATTGACTACCACAATTGACTGTCAGATGCTAGATTAAAATTAATATATAAATAAATAAATAAGTCTTCTTTTATTTAAAAAGGCCCTCTTCTATTGAAAAAAAAAATATGCTTCTTCGCCAGACTTGGGGTTTATAGAAGGGAGTTTAGGAGAGGATTGAGAAAAACGGAAGATGAGTTTTTTTAATTTTCCTTCTTAAATTTGGATTTTATTAAATAGTGGCGCACTTCTCTGTCGAAGTCATGAAATTTTAAATCTAGTTATTCCTTGAGAAAACGCTGCATGTAATGTTAAAGGCAGCTCGTACATAATATTGGTGACCAAAGCATGTAAGACAAAACTTGGTGAGATGGCACACTTGCATTTTTTTTAGGGAAGGGAAAGTGTGAGAGAACCACGATTCCAGGTAGTTGTACGGCCATAACAGCACAGTGTCTACTTGAATTCTTAAGTTTCTTCTCTGAAAATTTATGATACAACTTCAATTTTATTGCTTACTTTCCAAATGTAAGGGCCTGAATTTTCATTACTGTTCCTCTTATTTTTATTGAGATGAAAGTACTGCAAGAAACTTTTTAAGCAAACGCTTTTTCAGCTATTTGACAATTTATTTGCAGCTATTATTAATAGTAACACACTTATCTACCGAAAGCCATACCCCATGTGCGTAAACTATCCATGTGCGCAATCTCACCTGCCCCATAAGGAACGAAGCAAAAAATAGTTGTCTTGGCTTTATTTCTCCTGTCGTTTTAAATGACAGCATAACAAAAACATCGTGATGGAAATGCATACAGAAGGAATGTAGTCTATAACTCACCAAAAGTTTGGCAAAAAATTAGCGTTTTCATTCCTTTTTATCACGTTTTCTAATTGTGCGCCCTCTCTACCGGCTTTACCTTACTTTTTTCTCCAACAACTCCCTTCCTTTCATCGTGAAACCCGAGGATTATCTTAAAGTGCGGGAAATGTGGTAGGTTCTTCCCATGCCGGGGATCATAGGACTGGACCGTACGGGTAACGACGTCTCTAACCACTAGGCCACATGGGACATAGTAAAATTCCTCGTCATACACTCGGCGCAGATTCCTACTCTATTCAAGACATTCTGGAATTACACCAAGCGATTTTTACGATGCTCATTTTTAAATGCTGATACGCAGGACTGAAGTGTTTAAGTTGTATTCCTTTACCTTCCAGATCGCTCTCATCCTCTTGTTGGCCGGTACTGCCATGGCCCAGTACCACCACGCCCCAGCAGCCCACTCCGTCCACGTGGCACCCGCCCACGCCGCTTCCTCTGCCGGACACGCATACGGAGCCCATGGACAGCACAGCGCCGGATATGCCGCCCATGGACAATCCCATCACGGAGACCACGGACTCTACGCCGACCGAGCCCACGCTGCCCAGGGACACCACAATGTTGGAGGATACGCTAAACACGATGCTCAAGGTGCTCAAGGTAAGAAATGTCATTTCTATACCACGCAAAGTAGAAGGAGAAAGTTCAAAACTGAATAAGCATTACATTTCAATAGCCCGTAGTTCAGTAGTACTGATATTATGATAATCCAAATCAAATTTGGACAAAAAATACCCCCTCCCCCTTGAAAGCCATCATTCATCTCTCCCCAAGTTATTGACAGTATTATAATTTATATACGAAATTCTCCGGAAAAGTCAACAAAAAATACCTTACTAATGAAGTACCTCACCAAAAAATTTTCATGCTAAATTTTAGTAACAAATCACACATTTTAATTAAGTATGCTGTATTGTCTTTAGTTAAACGGGCATAAAACTTTTAATCTCGCCTACATTTATGTGCCGGCATCCAAGAATTAATCATTTTTTTTTTTTTTTTTAATTTTTAATATTGACATTGGAAAAACGGAGATTAATATTGTATGTAATTACAAATACCGTAATAACAAATTGATGATCATTAAATAGTTGGAAAATTTCGCTACATAATAAATTTTTTTTGCACTTGAAACTTTTTTTCCTTTTTTGTAAAAGAAACATGAAAATATTTAAAATAAATTCTAAAGAAAAAATTTATTTTTTAAAGAGAAGTAGCAAGAAAGGAAATCCTAAGGAAGGTATTTAACCCTCTGCACTACCTGTCCTAGTTAGTCAATTGATTTCATCATTATAATATTCAATAAGAAGAATAATAAAATCTAAACCATTCCCTAAAATGTTACTTTTAGCATTGTTTTCCCATTTCCAAATTAGTACTTTAACAAGAACTAATACTTTTAGGAACAAATTCTGATTTTAATTTTACCTTTCTCTCTCTCTCAATTTGAGTTTCTAAATTTTATAAAAAAATACCTAAAGCAAAGTTGAATAGGTGCACAAATAAACATGGTTTGGAACAATAAATTTTAGACAGAAAAAAAAACAAGCCTTGGCTTTAAATATCTTATTTTTTATAAAAAGGCAAAAATGTTGCAACAGTGGAGAACTTCGTTAATTTTCAGTATAAAAAATAAGATGCTTAGAAATACGTTTATCGGAAACAAGAGAAAAATATATTTGTACATTGTACTTGTGCTTTTTTTCAGTTCTCGATAATGTAGTTCAAACCCTTTAGATTAAGTTAAACTAATACATATCTGGAACAATCAATTTTTGCTTATCAGTTAAATTTATACAAAAACTTTTTCTCTTTAAAACTAAATCTGACCGAAATCAGTAAAAAGCAAGTTCTTAACTCAGTTTTTCTAACCGTTCAAGAAAAACCAAATGATTTGCCTATCTATGTCACATTTGTTTGTTCTCATTGTCCCCTGATATAGATAATTTGATTACATAATATTTAATGCAGGATTAACCGACTGTTAACTAATAATATATTTCATGTAAATATGTAACTACAAAAGTATAAAAATTGCAAGTTTTAAAATTTCAATTCTAAGACTTGTAGACCTCCTTTTGCTGTTCATATTGATCGGAAATCCGATAATGAGCCAGCTGATATTCATATAATTGAGTTGCTTCTATAAATTGGTCCACCTATTTTTGATCTTTATTAGCTTCGTTATTTTGATTTCGAAACTGTTGCAAAAGAAAATGAGGATGTTATTCGTGGTCAGTTAAACGAGTTTTACCCATGGAAAAGTATGAAAACTCATTAGTTTCCTATTTTCAATATGCTACTTAAATATCCAACTTTTTGTAAGCTAATACATTATCTAGAATTGTACTTTAAAAGGTTTTTGATTTCTTCAAGAAAATAGATTTTAATAAGGACTACTTCCTTACGGTTAAATTCCTTGAATGAGAAGTTTTAGAAGCATGCTGTTTCCGCCACTCTTTTAAAAACTACATTGCATCGTAGCAAAAATGTATTTTATTGTGCTGGCGCTTACTGTAAACTTTGCGAATAGCAAAGTATTGGAGAACAAACCTGTACGTAATTGCAATCACATGATTTAGGATTTCACGATTACCTTTCTCAGTACATGAAAATACTACTAAGTTCGTAAAAGTATGAACATCATTTATTTGAGATTTCTGTACTGGTATGAAAATTAATTTTCCGTAGCCTAATCCAATTATTATTATTATCGGTAGCTAACAAAAATGAACATGATCTTATAAAAGATATGGTATTTCGCATAATACTCTTATATCCGGGGGGGGGGGAGAAGAAATAATGCAGAAACAAGATAAAGGTTGATATTTTGAACGTGATTAGTATTTAAATATTTACGTTTATCGATTAACTTGGTGGTTAAAAATTGATCCAAAACAGTGAAGAACTTGCAAAAAGTTAAGGCTTTATATGGCATCAAGCCAGAAGTATCTAAAGAATGGCTACCAAAGCTAAAAGATAAAAATGAACTGATTCATCGGTGCGGAAATTTAACTGCTGTAGTAGCGAAAAATGTGAATGTGATAGTAAATTTACTTTTCCTATGCAGCCTCTAACTACGGCACATACCGCAACGCTGGAGCCTACGCTCACGACAAAGGTACCGGATACGAGAAGGCTTACGCCTACGACAAGAAGGCCGGACACCACGCAGTGACTGCTGACCACGGTGCTCAGGCTGCCAACTATGGAGTCGCCAACAGGGCCGCCCACCACAACATCGGTGCCCATGCCCAAGCCGGACACAACAGATACGGCTCTCACGACAGATACGGTGCCCAAGCCCATGCCGTCCGTGCTCATGACAGCGCCGCCCATGGATCCCAGAGCAGCGGTCACCAACAAATGTACTTCCAGGCCCCAGGATACGGATACAAATACTAAACGAGCTTTCGTAAGTGTTGATTGTTTATCCGAAGTTTTCTTCAGGTATAAGTCAAATTTTCATCCCGAACGAGTCAATTATTCTTGAAAATAAACCTCTAACAACCATCTTAACTGTTCAAAATCTTTACATTAATTTTATTACTTTGTTTCTTTGGTAAAAATCAGGTGATTTTTTAAAAAATGCCATTTCACTTACGCAGGAGTGAAAAAAATACCAATTTGTTTCATTTTTAATAATAATATTATAAAAACGGAACCTATTGTTCCATGAGCCGTAATGGTAACGCCATTCGGTTTTTAATGAATAGGTCCTGGGTTCGAAATCCGGTTTTGTACCGTTACTTTGCAAACGAGGAAGTAACATGGTAGTAGTGACACGTTATCCAGCCTTCATAGACGTACTAAACGGAAAATTTCCAAGTTTTCTCCTATTGAATACTGAAATACGGGACAGTCCACCGCAGAAGTTATATAGGAAGCCCTCCACCATTATCTAAATTTTTGTATAGGAAAATACCATTCGAACTAGACGACTGTAGTTACATTACCCTATATTTCTATTTTTCGATTATAAAATGCTTCAGAGATAATAATGGAAAATAGGTGTTTCTGAGACCGACTTAAAACTCCACGAAGGAAAGAAACCGTTTTTACTATACGAGCCATATTTAAAAAATAAAATGAAGCAAAATAACAATAGTAATAACGTATCTAACAATAACTCTCTTTATAGCTTAATTTTTGCGAGTAACAGTACAATACATAAGGGGTGAATTAGAAATCCAAGAATAATAATAGCCGAAACGACTGAAAGCAATTAAAAGATTTTTTTTTTCAAAAATGAAATATATACATATGTATACATATTATCAATGGATAATAAAGAGATATATTTTAATATAAGAGATAAGTGACAGCCAGAGATGGGTTTTGACCAGTAAATAAATAAGACGCAAAAGCGATCCACTTATTTCTCGATGAAATTATTCCTGCTAAGTGGCATGCATTCGCTATAATTACAAACTATTCATCGACAGAAAAATTGAAACACTTTATTTTCTTTTTCAGGACAAACGACAAAAACATGGGAAAATCTGCTAACATCGTTACTGATTTGCGACACGCCTGTGTTCAGGTGCTATCTGTTCTCGACTTATTTATTGAATTTTCTGTTTTCTTATTTAAAAAACCTGAAAAAAAAAAGAAAGAAAAAAATAAATAAAAGTTTTTTAAAATGTCAAAAGCTTCTTCATTGAGCTATTATCCTTTACACATGACGCTAAGCTCCAACTTGACATTCATTTCATAATAGTATATTTCCCTCAGAAAGTTTTAATACAAAAATCCATCCAAGTATTTTTATGATATTATACAATTTTCAGTATAGTAGAAGATACTTTTCTTATGAAACCACCGATCAGAAATACCTTCAGCATAACTTATTCTTAGAAAAAGAGCAAACAAATGACCAAGTTTATTTCTGATCTTTTGCAGAGGCGTAAGGAGAAATTTGAAATTATTTGTGTGGTTGCTGTGCGGGAGGCGGAGTTACTTTTGCGACTCAAATCAGCAAAAGTTTTTTATATTTTTTTACACGCACATACATATATTTATATATTATATAGTTAATTAGGAAAGATTTCTCTGTACCAAGAATTGCAATGTGATAACAGAAATCCTCTATTTCTTCCATTTTGAATTTTTTACTATTCAGTAATTGAATCTATTTAAACATATTTTTATGAGCAAGAAATTTTCGATTTGAAATCTGTAAGAAGTCATTAAACAGATCATTGAACAGATATTTCCGTTCTTTTCCGTTTTTTTATTCTAGTACAATAAACGTATAAAATACTATATGTTTTTTTTACTAGAATAAGGTTTTGCTCTGTTTTACAAATGCATCAAGAGCTTCAGAAATTTGAATCCTTAACTTATTAATTGGTCAGCTTAAAGTGGGATTCATGCTGGTGTTCTACATTAATTCTTTGCCTATATTTATTGAAGGTAAATCAAAAAATATTTAAATCTGAGTTAACTGAGTGTACTCTATTAGAAAGAAAACATTGTTTAGCATTGACTCTCGAGCAAAAGTCTTATCTAACAAACAACTTTTGCAAATATCAATCGCAAATCCTTCTAAATAAGTTTTACTTCCATTTCATCATATTGATAGTTATTTCTGCTTTAATATAGGGTCAGTTGGGGTAATTGTAAACGCTTTTTCAATGTTTTAACTTTTGATCCTTCCCTACCACTTGAATGAATTCAGAGATAAAATTGTGAGCATTGTAGCCACTACTGTACTTTTTGTGAGTAAATGTGTACAAAAGTTTTGACTTTATGACTATTTGTTAGCGAATGAACTCGTGTTTACAATTACCCCAGTGTGTTTACAATTACCCCAGAGATCTGGGGTAATTGTAAACAGCGATTTATTTTCGAATAAGGTTGATGCAAATGGAAAATTGTTTTATACACAGTCTGCTTGAAGGCTTAAGAAGTTCGAGAACAATGGTTCTCAATCTGCGGCCAACAGGCCGTATGTGGTCCGCTGAGTTATGTTATGAGTGGGCTGAGATCATTTAGCGAGAAATATCTTGCAAAAAATCAAGTAATGCAGAAACTTATGTAAAATTTGTCCCGCAGTGGATCAGTGGGTTTAGCTTGGATCCCACAGAACACTGAAAGTGAAGCACAACTGGCTGTGGTCAACGCTTGGAGGGTGACGACTTCCCGCGACTGATTACTCTGAGACCGAGGGCGCTAAAGGGAACTGTACCTGTAGTAAAATACAACGTCGCTTCAAATAGTCCACCAATTTAGAAATAATTTCCTATGAGGGACCAACCTAGGCGACGATCTCTCGTCTGGGAGCTGGTTCAAAATCATTAAGCCCCTCTGAGCCAAGTGTACTTCATTCTAGCGGAGCTAAATAATAATCAGTAGGAGCTTCCTTAATTCATGGTCGCCCTGCAAGGCGGGCTTGGATTTCCAAGTGGCATTATCAACAACAACAACAGTAATATAAAATAGACATAAAAGTATAGTTTACATCAAAATATAGAGCTTATTGTCCCCCCCAAAATATTGGAAATAGGATAAATTTAAGTGTTTACAATTACCCCAGAGTCCGAAATTTCTGGGGTAATTGTAAACACCTAACTTGTACATGAAAAATAACAGGGATTATTAAATTCATAACTAAATGTTTTTAGCACCGTTCCGTTTGACAAATAAAAATGGTTGAAACCGCTTACATCGCTTTTGTAGATGAGCTGGACAGGAAAATGTAAGATCACTAAATTTTGTTAAACAACTTTTTTCACCATGTCATTTTCAAACAATGGTAACGCTTCTACAGCTGTTTCAAAACATACGAAACTTTTTCAACGTCTTCCCCATGTTGGCAGTTCACCACTCACCCGCAATTAAGTTTTCAAAATCACCACAAGTTTAGTTATGAAGCTTGTTTACAATTACCCCAACTGACCCTACTTGAAGGAATTTTTTTCCAATCAAAGGAACAGACTAGGGTCTCAATCTGCCTCTTGAGAAATATGTTTTTCAAATCCTTTCGTTTAGGCAATGATGCTACACAGACAGATTATTCTTCCTGACAGCTTATTACTTTCAATGCTTTCTATTTATTGAAATGAATGTCGTTTTGGGAGGACACAGAAATGAGAGGCTTTCTGATTTATGGTCACAAGTTTTCAAATAGGTATTAGTTATGATATCTACTACTGGAAATGGTAAGACTTAATACTGGAAGAAGTATAATGCAAATACCATTCAAGCGTTTCTGAAATGCAATTTTGAGATCCTAAGGGACCATAAACTAGCTTCTATCTTTAATTTAGAGTGTAAATTTAGAGTTAGTCAAAAAGAGCAGCTCAGATTTTCTTCAGTAAGCTCACCTGAGTTATTTGTTCATGAAAAAATTGCTAGAACTTATTTATAAACAGTTATCTACAACAAATCTGACACAAAATATTTCTAGCGTAGCTTTTATGTCTGATTCAATAGCTTACACAGATGAATATATTATTTTTTGTACTATCGGAACAATTGGAACAATCCTTGTGAAACAAAAAATAAACCTGTATACAAGATTCTTTTGAGATTTAAATTCTCTCTCTAGTAATAACTGTGCTGTTAACGGACACTACCTACTACATCGATGGTTTAATGTTTGTATTAGTTTCAAGAAAATTGACCTGCCGTTCCTTTGTAAAGAAATATCATTGTAGTAATTTGGTAAGTAGTTGACCCGTAAAAGTACCTTTCCTACGAGTTCCTAATGCAGAACGAACTGTACATTTTCTGAATTGCCATTTAATCGAAAAAAATCGTTTTGTGCATGTTTTTCCTACATCTTTCAATTTATATGAAATAAAAAGCGGTGTCTTTTGCTTTAAATGAATGGCGAGGAAAAAAAATCTTACTATTGGTCTGAGAACACAAAATTCACTAACATATGTATGAAAGTTTTGAAAAATTTTAAATACTCTACGTAGAAATATATAATGAACGAATAATAAACGAAGTTTCAAGACACACGAGAAAAATATCCATTTAAGAAATATTCATTGACGTACCTTGAAACGTATACGAAGAGACAATTCTAAGGCAATTAAATAATGTGGTAAATAGTGACGATGTTTGGTAAAACTGATGTGTTATCTCCTCACAAACATTCCTGAATGGCATTTTAAAATATCACTCTCACTTTTTGTAAACAATAATGTAAATAAAATATAGATCTGCAGGTTTTGGGATAGTTTCTGATGCATATCCTCCTGAAAACGTCAGGGATATCAAGTATTAAACCGGCATTTGCACAGTAACTTTCGTAACGCCTCTTGAGCGAACGAAAATAAGCATCGTCCATTCCATGTAAAGATAAAATCAATTGTGTCACCCTTATCTATAAAAATGGATTTTTCCATGTTCCTCCATTAAAAAAAAGGTGACACTAATGAATAATTTAGGAAAATTAATCTCCAAAATTTCATTTTTGTTGAAGCATGCCGAATTTTGAAAATAATTCCAAAAAAAAAAAAAAACCCCGAGCCAACCCCTGCGGAAAAGCAAGATGTGAAAGAGTCTCCCGATCCCATTCCGATAAAGACTCCCAATTTCAGTGATTCACCCCGGACTTCCTTCGGGGTTGCAATAAGGGGTGGTTTCGAATGTGGAACCCCTCCGAGTATGCTCACCAGATGCGACTGGCGTGTATCGACCCACCCCTGAGAGTGGGTGGCTCTACATCACAGCTGATGATGATAGTTCTCGAGCGACGCAGAAGATATTAAATGATGAATGGATCTTTATATTGTGGATGCTCTCTAATTATTATTATTATTTGTACATATAAGGAATCATTAATTCAACGAATTCAATTACCAATGATCAATGATTCCTTTTAAAAATAATGTAAGAAATTAAAAATATTAAAAACTTGTTTTAGCTACATGATCACTTTACATTTGACTTTGAATAAAATGATTTCGGTCCATATGTTGTGAAATTTTGGGCCAACATTGCGCTTTACTTAAATACACTCGGAGAACAGAAATGTATTTGATTCTGAGAAAGAATATAACAAAGGCAAGAACATTGGTGGTACACATTTTTGAGAGATCCAATGCATCAAAATACCAGCGAAATAATTTAATACTAAGTGATATATCTCCAAATATGGCTTTAACTGCCATCAGACTTATTTCTATAATAATCATTAAACATATTTTTATGTAACTCTGATTTCATAATTACATGAAAGGTATTTCAATTACGGAAGAAAAGCCTCGAATAAGTATCTTGTTCACGAGTATTTTGAAAAAGCACTTTTCGATTAAAAATTTATTATTCGATTTAAAATTATTGACTTCTGTCTTTCAATATTTTGCATTTTTTCTGGTGCAGGTAAAAAATATAATGTACTATTATATATTAAAGTTAAAGTGCGGGAGAGCGAAATCTACAGCAATTTCTTTTACCAAAATGAGCGGTGCTTATTAACAACAGTTACTTAGGAAAAGCGCCCGAAGAAAAAGAAATACAATTTGTCAAACTTTCTAATTTCACAAAAATTTTACATAAAAGTAATTTTTTCTGTTTCAGCTCAATTTCCCGCAAAATTAAAAAAAAAAAGAATGAAAGAAGGCTTAATGTATCGCAAAAATAAAGAAAATTCGAAAATAAGTGAAGTAATTTAATGAAGATTGAAAAATAAAAAAATAGCGCATATGGGTAAGTATGAAGCAAATTATATAAACCCTGTGCATAAGATCCAAGTCTCTTTGAACAAAATTAGAAAGAGCTCCCAACTTGATTTTTTTTTTGCTTTGCTCCGATTTGAACAATTTGAACAATTTTCGTTCAATTTTGAGCCGTTCAAAAAAATTTTAACATTAGCGCGTACGGGAAAATTTTCAATCCTATATAAATCCTGATGAGAGACGGATTCGCTTGGAACAAACTTTATCGAAAGGATCTTATGACGTGGAACATGTACAAATACCAAGTTCATCGAGAACTAAACGACCCCTTTTCCCAATGAACTTTTTTGGACCTGGATTTTTGAGGATGTTTCTGAATGAATGAATGAATGAGTGAGTGAAAGAATAAATTAACAAATGAGTGACTGAATGAATAAATACATGAATGAGTGACTGAAGAAATACATGAAGGAGTGATTGAATGAGTAAAATAATGAATGAATGAAGAAATATGTATGAACCATCGAAAACAGTATAACTGAAGTAATTAAAAACTGAAGCTAAATGAGAAAGAGAGAGAAATAGATAGATTATAAATTTGATGTTGGCGTATACGAGAAAGTAGGCTCGTATAGTTCTAGACAAACTTCTTGTTTAAAATTCAGAACTGCTACGTAAATATATCAAAAACTATAATTTTCGAGATTCTTAAAAAAAGTTCTACAAGCCAATAAATTTTCTAAAAGATTTTAACGGAAAGGAATACGTAATTTTCAGTTAAGTCTGAACCATTGCATTATTTATATCACAACCTCCCCATTTTTTAACGTTGCACTTTCACCTGCAATACGTCATATTTTTCTTGAATCAGCAGTCTCCAAATTTATTCTAACCATATATATGTTTCTTTATTGAAAAGCAGTGTAGCAGGTTGTTGTAAATCTGACTTATTTGGAGTTGGAAACTTGGTTCTTATCCTATGCGGCAATAATTAAGATGAAATATGAACATACTTTTATGGTCAGCAAATGACATTTTTTGTTGACAATCTTGTTTTACGTGTCGAATGTCGATTATGTTTTCTTGTATATGTTTTTTTTTTTTTTTACTTATGTTATTATTAGTTATGATTTTAACTCTCTAAACCCTTTTACACTCTTCATCGCTCGTCATTAAACTTGATCTGAATAGACGGGATCGAGAGTAGCATTCCCGGAAGAATTGCTTTCAGATTAAACACGATAATGCGGCAGTGCTCTCTTACGCAATAGTCACCCTCCCAATATGACTCAAAAGGGATGCAAGGGAATGAGAAAGGGGGTCTGGGGGAGCTGGAATGATCCCCGAACCCAAATAATCAACGGTTTCGTTCTCTTTCCCCATTTTTTAAAGCTTTTGAATAAGTAGAAAGCAGTGTCATGGATTCGATGAATGAAAACACAAGCTTCAATACCGCCACCTTTGGTCATTGCTATTTTTTCCTATTCTTTTCTCCCCCAATTTTCTTATTTCTTCTTCTGGTGCGAATAACCTTAAGCGGAAATAAATGTCTTATGTTTATAATAAGCTTTATATATCAACGTAAATTACTTGATACTGTGACTTTCTGAGATATAATCGAAAGCCTTTCTGGAAGAAAATATTCTCTGCGATTTTGTTAAATTAAAATTACGAGATAAAAGATATTTCATTGATTTCAAGAGTAAGGAATTCAACAGAGACATTAAGCTAAAATAGCCTAAAAAACGAAACGTATCTTGAACTACGGCCTTCTATGATATTATACGAGGAGGAGGGGGTGGATTCCTGAATCTAAAGGCTTGAACTTTCTTTCTTTCTTTTTTTTGTCAAAATTCTTTTTATCGGCAAATTGAGGTCTAAAAATTGCAAAACTGAACTCGAATAAAAAAAGAAAAAGAGAGAAAAAAGAAAAAAAAAAGTATTTCGAGAATAATTAAATATAATATAATCGCAAAATATTTATTAATTTTTTATCTTTTTTTTCTAATGGATGAATGTTTGAATTTTGTTTTGATCACAATTATACTAAATGCTTGAGAACAACATTGCAGAGCAGTAACAATTATTGTATAGATGTGTAAAATAATTATAAATATAAATAAACTATAATAATACATAGTTCATAAGTAAATATAATTTAATAGCTCAATTTTTAACATTTTCCTCCAATGCTTGTTAACTTTTTTTTTCTTTTTCTCTGCGCAATTTTCTGCATGTATTTTGACCCCGACTATTCTAGTGGTGTACGAACAACTTGTGCATCTTCAAGACGTAATCAGCAGTCATATTGTTCAGTATGACTGCTGTTTACATTCCAAAGCTCAAAAACTTTATCCCATTGGATAGGGATACGCACATTTTTTCACGTGTATGCAATAAATATTGCAACTTGTGCATTACAACACAGTTCCCATTCTTAAAGTTTTTGCCCAAAGCTAAAAGTTTGCTTCTCTTAACTTTTTATAATATGTTGTGATTTTTTTTCTTTAAACATTATGTCATGGGGACCAAAAATGGTAGCTTTTTTTTGCCAACATCGGCTTACGAGGGCACCGTAACATGACGTCACATTTAGCAGCTCTCAGTATTAACGATCAAGTTAATGAATCAATGTTGGGGAAAAAGTCTTTTATTCCTTTTATAATCGAACAAAAAACCAGCGCGACTGAAAAGTTCCCCTTTTTGCCCTAATTTGCTCAGGCTGTGCGTAGAAAATTAAAAGACTCCCTCCAATTGTAAACAAAAGAATATTTGATAGAAATAAAATTTTATAAATGTACAAAAAAATCTAAATTTTTCAGTCTGATTAAATTTGTAACGTTTCAAGCAACGTCAAATGTTTGGATGTTTTATCTGTCCTTGCTTGATTCTGAGTTTTTAATTCCAAAATAAATGGTGTAGCTTAAACATTTCAACATTTTTTAAAGCCTTCCTTCTTCTTCATCTCGCTCTCTCTTCATTTTTTAACAAAACATTTTGCTCATTATCATAAGCAAAAACTTTCTTTTTCTTTTCTATAACGATATAGTGCTTCCTAAATTAATTAGCATAATTAGTTCCTTAAATTCATACGTTTTGGTATGGGAATCAGGAAGCTTCGAAATAATTATCTTTAAAAATAGTACTTGCGTCGCATTTTATTTTGTGTTTTAATTAATGATAATTATGTGCAATTTACAAGCATTTACATAATGAATAAACTGAAATGAAGATAAAATGTTTTGATTTGATGCTATTTCCATTGAATAAAATATGACAAATACACTTATTCTGGGGAACGAAAACAAACATTTTTGCAAATGTCGCTCTGTAAGGGATTGCCAATTATATTCGTTTCTGTTCTACATGTATATTAATAAATTATTCAAAGCATTCACCTGTTCATAATAACTATTATTGATCTAGTTATCTCTAAACTATACCTAGTATAGAAATTTACTTTTCCATTTATCTTCTATTAACTATCTATTTATTTATCTAAATATGTTTGCATTTACTAAGGACCATATTATTCCATTCATCTATTTAAATACATATCAATGAATTTTCATAGATATCTGTATATTTATTTTTTCACACTTTTTACTGTCATATGTATCTAATTATTTATTTGCATAATTATGTTTACAGTCATCGCTTCATCCATTAATTTGCTCATGCGTTTATCTATGTACCTGTATTTATTTATATCCCAGTCCACCTGCTTAGCTTTTTATTTATTTATTTGCATAAATATTTGCACTTTTATCTTTTATTGTGCTTATCGGTAGATTCAAGGATAAAAGTTTATCAAAATATGAAAACTCAAAGATAAGTAATCAAATTTTTTAAATGCTTACCTAACCATCTATTTTTACCTATTCCGGGTCACTCCACATCAATTCACCACAGCATTGAACCTCCCCATCTTAGATTTTCTCGAAATTTGGAACAGGTGTACCATTGCTACAAACAAGGAAAAATATGAAAATTTTCCCGTATATGTATATTTGTTCTTTATTTGCAGATGTGTAAATTTCGTAAAAAAGGAGCAAAAAACGGTGAATGGAAGTTGTTTGAATTACACTAAATTCTTCACTAATTGAGATAGAGACAAGAAATAGGCTTCATTTTACAAGCCTTTTTTCTGCTCATTCCAATGATATGCAGCACTATACAGTTTACGACATGAAATACTTTTTCAAAATCCACTTAAAATTCAATGTTTTCGCAAAATACATCAATAAAAATTTTCAAATTGATTTTATGAGTACATAGTATTGTCTTAGTATGTGTCACAGGTTAAAATGAAAATTTAGGGACGACAATCGTTTCATTGTTAAAAAAATAAATAAAAACTGAAGCACCATTTCCATCAATTTGAAGCAAGATGCGAGGGAATTAAAATAATATATATATATATATATACATGCACATAATTTTAATTCCGATTTGTGTGCCTCATTTATTTCTTTGCCTATATTTCCATATTTATTTATCAGAAAGAAAGTTATATACATATATATATATATATATATTATATCATTTATAATACAGTTGCAAAATGCTGATGATTAGGGATCTTTATTAACCATGTATGAATGAGGAAAAACTCAAGCAAGTAAAATATTTTGAGATTTGAAACATGTTTAAATGACTTGAGACCTAACCGAAGATCCACTAAAACTTCATAAGATTTATAAATGTAATATTATTAGCTTTAAAAAGGGTTAATAATCGACTGCTTGCACACACGTTTGATATGTCACAAAGAATACGTAATTGTAAAATATGATATGTAATAGTAAACTAGGCTTTTGACATTGAATGTTATATGATTAGTATAAATAAGAGCAGTTTAAATATTTTTATGGAATTTTCATGGCTAAAAATAGAAATAGTTTAATGAAGTTGTGCAATATGATTCAGAACCTGACTTTCATTAAGTTCAATTCTATTTCGGTATAAAAATTAAAAATAACAGCTTTTCTATCTTCTAGTAACCATACCCTTTCTTTGAAAAGCAGTATTATTGCTATTTAGGAATACATCAGAAGAAAACCATCTATTCCTTCCCCTTCCCCAAACGTGGCACTCTATTCCATTTGAAATAAATTAAACAAAAAAAAAATTTATGTTCAAGAATGACGAATTTTTTCGCGAAGGGAGATGAATAGGGGAGAGTTCCCCATCACCGAAGCGATGTAGACTGCCTTTGAGAGACCAATGGAAGTGCGCTTGTGACGTCAGCCTCCCCCATTCTCCCCCTCCCCCTGTCCAGTGGCTGTCGCCATGGAGACGACTAATGTAAATCCGATTTCGATCGACCAAGAAACACACGGTCCCCGAATGCCCATGCTCAGTGCGCTACTCCTGTGCCGAGCGAGAGCTCTGCGCAAGAACGCAGTAAACGGTGCGCTATGAGAAAGGGAAGAAGAGCCCCGACGCTTTGCCAGGTGCGCTTTTCATGATGGCTCCGGACAAGATCGAAATGGAAGAGGAAGAGATGAGTTCTGGTGTTCTGATCTCTGGAATCAGAATGAGAGTGTGGAGTGGAACAGTCATGCTTTAATTTGACGTCCTTTTAGTCGACAGACTCCGGTTCTTTGATTGCCTGAAGAAAGAATTGGTTGCTCTGGCTTCTAGTGAGGACTGCGCTGTGTGCAGCACTGCAACAGCAATGGGAACCGTACTGAGCTTTTCTCCCAGGGAACGAAAACCAACTTATGGAGAATACAATCTAAACAACTACAACTATGAGCAATTGAATAATGCCAAGAATAAAGATAAGGGCGGGGGAGGAGGAGGGGGAGGAGGTGGAATGGAAAAGGGAAATGCGAACAGCAACAACCAGAACCATCATCAAGGATCTCATCACCACAACTTCAAAAAGCATTCTCTGTTCATTAACGCTCTCAGTTGGAAGCATTTCACAGTATCAAGCAAAAAGAAGCAGGAGAAGAACAAAAATCTTCGACAACCACTTGACAGCATACATTCCATTGTTGACAACAACAAAAATATCCAGAATTCCCTGTCCTGCTTCAACGTAAAGCCGCGGTTGGGACAGCTCGACGTTGTGGTTCGGAACAACAACAATCTTGACAATGTCGGCAAGCAGAAGCCGGCTCCTCCACCCCTGCCACCCAAGCCTGCCATTCTCACCGCTCACAATCTGGTCAGGCCGTCTAATCACGGTGCCATCGGACCTCTGGCCTTCACGTCCAGCTGTGCCAGTGGACTTCCAAGTAAGGCTGTCCTCACGAACAGCACCTCCGTGGTTCCGTCAGTCAACGTCAACGGCAACAGTGTCGCTCCCAGTCCCCACAAGAAAACCGTCATACAGGCTTCCACTTCGGAATTGCTTCGATGTTTAGGAGAATTTCTGAACAAACGCTGCAGAAAACTGAAGGATTTCCACCCTACAGACGCAGTCATGTGGTTACGAACTGTAGACAGAAGCCTTCTCATGCAAGGATGGCAAGATATAGCTTTTATCAACCCGGCAAATGTTGTCTTCTTGTACATGCTAGTGCGAGATCTTGTAGGAGAGGACATTGAATCCGAACGCGAGCTTCAAGCTGTAGTTCTTACTTGCCTCTATTTAAGCTATTCATACATGGGCAACGAAATATCGTACCCTCTAAAGCCATTCCTGGTTGAAGACACCAAAGAAAAGTTCTGGGATAGATGTCTCCTGATCATCAATCTTTTAAGTGGCAAAATGCTGCGCATCAACAGTGAGCCTAGTTTCTTCACAGAAGTATTTACAGAGCTGAAGGGCTGTTGCTCCATAGCAGCGTAGCGGTGATGTTGATTTACTTTATTTTAATTGGAAAAAAATTCAAACTCATTAATTATCATTTTAATATTAGATAAATGACAAAGATGTTTTTAAGTATTCAAAGGTTTTATTAAGTTTATATAATGATTTGAACTTGTGTAAATTCTAAAAATGTCTTGGTCATGGTGAGATAGTAAGATATGTTTTTTAATAATTAAGCATTCTGTTCTAGTTTTGCCGTTTATAAGGATATAAAATTAAAATGAGCGATTTTATGCTTAATAGATTTTTTCTAAGCAATGCTAGAAATAAATATTTACTTCTTCAATTAAAGAAAAGCTTCTTAGCTCCAAACTATAGCAAACAGATTTTTACAAAGCTAACGGTAAAAGTGAAAGGTTTTAAAAGTTTTATTCTATTAAAATCAGACAAAAAATATCGGTAAGGATTTTTTTTAATTAAATTTCAATAGAATAAAATAGTTTAACGCTATTGATTATACAAAAAATTTGTCTATATGTCTGTAGTAAAAAACTAATATAGTTTGAAATTTCAAAATTTTCAGTCTATCTGTCACGATGTTAAAAAAAAATTATGTTTCTTATATCTGTTTTAAAATCCTCAAAATGAATTTCTTTTTCTTTTACGATTCATGTCTGTAAAAAAAATTGGAAATGAACAAAGAAGAAGATGAGTGACAGAGACTTTGAAAACTTATGGATAATTTAAAATTAATTATCTGAATAGATTTCAGTAGTAATTTGTATAGGAAAGCAACAACATAGTGATCAGATTACGCAGTAACGTTTTTTTGCCTCTCTGATTGGAGGAGACAGCTGCTCTATAATGGCGTCTTGTATTGATTTTCTTTCAACAGACGCGTGGCACGGTGTAAGATTTCGAATATCTTCTCTCGCATTCAAAAAATATTTAGAACTTGAAATTGAATCTACCTCTTAACGCCTGCTAAAGAGTGAAATAATTTTGAATTCAATTTAAATCAATATTTGACAATAACCGATAAAAAACTTTAAATAATGAAGGAAGAAACTAATCCGAACAATATATTAAGAAAAGAAAGTCAAAAATGTTAGAACGCTGAGTTATCTGAGGTATAGTTATGTGATCAGCTTCATTACGGATTTTACCTGGATCCTGATTTTGACCAAAATGGAACACGGGAACGCTAGTTAAAACTGATAATAAACTTTATTCGTTAACATTGAGGATAAAAAAATAAAAAATTGCAGCTTTTTGTAATTGTTATGAAATATTAGTTTACTTGATCCAGATTGAATCGCAGTCTTGTAAATGTATGCACCTTATTAAATTATTTGATTACAATTAATTTATTTATTTATAAGTATATTTCTAAAAAGTTCAGTCTTAAGTGACTAATGGAATCTTATTGCGTTTTCAATTGATAAAGCTTAATTTTTAAAATATCTTATGACGTTTAAAGAAACTATACAAACATTTGCAAAAGCGTCGGATAGAATCATGAAGCAAAAAAATATTCCAACCTTCTTACCAAATATTCTTTTATATCTTACCAAACAATATTCCAACTTTTAAGAAGAATTTAAAATTTATTTTGGGATGAAAGTTTTAAAATGTAAAGGGGGCGGGGGAAGCTTAAGCAGTAATTTTTCAAGAAATTTGCTTTAAGTTTTTAAGGAAATATAGATTAAAGATAAACCATATGGATTATAGAATGGTTTAATAGTTCGGTCGTGTTAGTTGTTTATAATTTCTGGTGCTTTTCTTTTCTTTTTTTCTTCAGTAATTAGTTTCATTTGTGTTCAACAATAATTATTTCAGAAAATCATTTTCCAATCTTTTAACTCTGTACATGTAGCTTTTCCTATAACATGCCTCAGTGGGGGAAAAACATTGTACGCAATTTGCTACTATTCTCTTTCTTCCCCCAATACTTATTTCCGTTTTTATGTTTTTTATGTTGCTCTTTACTATTACCGTTTTTTTTTTTTTTTTTTTGCTTTTATATATATATATTTTTATATTTCTATATAATAATAATTTTAAGAAGAAGAGTTACAATAACATTTTTTTTTCTGCGATACATTATGATCCTTTTTCACCTTTTCTTATATTACAATACAAAAATACCCTTTGTTGCAACAAAACTTTATTAACATTGTTCAAAATTGTAATTAAGGTTTTAAAATATTTAATTCGCGTAAGGATTTTAAAAACGAGTAAAAAATGATTAATTTTCAATTATCATTGCCATGTATATATATATATATATATACATATTTGCATAGAAATTCATTTTGAGCAAAAATTAATAGTAAAAGCTCTTAATTAGGCCTTTCAAAAATATTTTAATTTCAAAATTCTCTTATTTATATAGTAGACTTATTAAAATATTACAATTTCGGTTAAACTCTCACATATTTTGGCAGTTGAAAATAATAGTGCAGTTCGTGATCATATAGACCCGAAGTAATAATATCACTCGTATTTAGAAGTAAGCAGCTTTAAATATTGTAATTATGGTAATAGACTCTATTTGAATTGAAATTATTTCAGGAATACATTTGGTTTCTGAAATCAGGGATATTCATTTTTTTTTAAAATTTTGTTTCCTTTTATTCAACAGGAATTTAAATCAGTCCAAATGGATAATCCTTTCCATAGTACTGACTGTACATGGTAGTAGAAGGACTTGTAATTTAAGTGTTGAAATTAGATTTAAATATGAATATTGTTTGTCGTGTTTTCGTACAAAGTTGTGTGTAAATTATTCTTACATTCTAACGCAGAATGTGCCGGCAAAACGTGCAATATTAATGAAAGTCAGAAAAACCTCAGTGTCAGGTTCTGATTTCTTTGTATAAAAACCAATTTTGGGCATTTTAAAGTATATGTGCATGATTATCTGTTCTTAAACAGTCTAATATGTAAAGGTAAAATTAGTTTTAATTGTAATTTAGAGAATCGATTTCTCCAAAAGAGAAACACTTATTCCTGTTTGGTGAAAGATGAGAAGATTTGTATATTTAACTATCGGTATTGAGAATGGTATGAGCAACTAAAAGTTATGATTTTTTATTAACACAGTTAAGGTTGCAAAGGATGGGAAATTCAAAGTGTTCTGCTGAAAAATGTTGTGAACCAAGTTTTTGAGTTACTGTTGTAGAAAACGCATTGAATCAGCATTCATAATTTGTATTTTCAACTCGATTAACATAAATCTTTTACAAGTGGGAGCAAAAATGACTATTTTTCAGCAGCACTATAAAAATTATTTCATTGTCTAAAAAAAAGAGAAATCCCTTTGACTTAAATAATTTCCCATTGTTTGCAACCCTGGTTTAAGTGAACATATTTTCTGATGTTAAAAGATATTATTGAAATTTTGCTGTATTTTTACTAATGAATATATTTAATTTCATGATTAATTGCCCTTATATTCATTGATAAAACTAGCTTCGTGGTTTAGCATTATTGTTTTGTTGTGACCATGTGTATTTAACTTTTATATAAAAAGTCAGGATAAAGAAACTGAATAATGTCGAGTGGACACTTTTTACAATGACACTCTTTTGAAATTTAACAATCTAAAAATTTATAAATAATTTTAAAAACAAAATCTTCGCAAGACAATAATAACAATAATAATAATAATAATTATAAAATTAAACCTTCACAAATGTCATTTAAAACTGAACTCTAAAAAGAAGCATTTAATTCAAATAACTGTAATTCAATGTGGATAAATTTAGAGCTTATTTTATTTTATTTTCTGGTTTTGTACTTAAAGCACGTTACATTCTTCTACTAATTTAATAATTTTCATAAATTATTAAACGTACATTTTATGATTTGTATAATATCAGAAAAGTTCAAAGTACTTTTTCTATTACTGGAACTTTAATTAAGTTTAATTTCGTGCTCCAACACAGTTAACGACATATTCGGTAGTTATATTATGAAAAAACATCATTTATAGAACCTAAAAATATTTCAAATATGAGTTCCGAAAAATTTTAATTAAGTATAATTTTCTTATTAAAACTATTTTGTACTAAAAAATGTCAAAAGAAAAATGTTCTACAAAAGTTTTTTTTAAATAATTTATCATAAAAGTTTGCAGATGTATTTCTAGTTTTCAGATATCTTAATGAACTGTGAACATTGATATCATTATAATTTCCTATAATTGGTTGATAATTGTTTAGTGACTTTAAGCTGCCTTTTTTGTTTAAAAAATGTACCCCTTTAAAGTAGAAAGGATGCAACAAGCCTTGCGTTCATGGGAACTAAGCGCTAGTTCGTTATTTTATGTTTTTCAACTTAAAGTTCCTTTACTAATTTTCCCACGTGAATAATCCTTTATCTGAAAATCACGTGATATTATTTGTGAACATGAAGAAAGTTGCCAGAGCTTCCTCCATTTTCATTATTATTTTACATCAGGATCATGTACCATAATAAAGTCTTACATTCCACGAAATGGAGCCACTTAAATATAGAGAAAGATTAACACTCTCTTTTGGAATCTAGCTTATCATGCGTAACAGAAATGTGCTAATGATTCGATGTAAACAAACTCAAGTTTAAAAGATTCCAAAATCTTTTTTAATTATTTATTTTTTATTTTCATTTCTTTTATATAACATTAAACCAAAAAGAAAATTTAAAAAAGTAATAATAAAATACAGAAAATGATAATCAATAACTTTTCTTAAATAACTAAAAAATTTACAATTTTCTGGTCATCTATCCCAAAATGTGTAGCAAATACTTTAATAACAGATATCGTCTATAGTTGTGATAATGAGGTGTAAATGAGAAAAAAACTGAGGACGAAATACAATTTCCTCTAAAAGTCGCCAAATGTATGCATTTCGTTCTAGCGTATGTAAAGGTATTATGGCGTTTTCAATAAAATCCTAACTTTGAGCAAGAGTTGACGTCTCGATTCATGATAAATGTAACGCACTAACGCAATCTTTGAGTTTTAATTTTTCGCACTGATGTGAAACAAGCAATTTCCTTAAATATATAGCAAATTTCGACTTTCCTTCAACAAATCTCAATTTAAACAAATAAATAAATTTCTGTCGAGCAATACTTTTTTAAAAATCTCACCTAGTAATAAACTCGTTTAAGTAATCCTGCAAATTAAATTATTTTTTACGGATTATAATTTTTCGTTATAGTTGTAAAGGCATTGAACAGAATATTAAAAAGTATTTTTATGCTACTGTGATACTTTTGTTTTGTAAATAGCCGATATGTTGTAAACTATTGCTTAATTTGTTCATTAATAACTGTGAGCATTATATTCAAGTCTATTTATGATCTATTTATTAATTTTTCATGTACTCATTTTTGACGTTGTGTAAAGCTTGTAATTTTGTAAGTGTAAGTGTAGCTTCGTTTTTTTGTGCATATACCTTTAAAATGAATTTGTTTTAAAGTACATTCTCACTGAAGATCCACTATTTAAATGTAAAAAGGTTTCTTAAATTTGGTCAAAATCGATTTGAATTGTTACTGAGGCCTACTGGGGTAATTAAATTAAAACTAAACATAAATCAAACAATAAAAATGTTTACACACAGCCTTCATCTGATATCAAATTCATTAAATTTTTGTATAAACCTTCATTATCCTAAAATTTTCAGCTTTTTTTTTTTTTTTTTTTTTTCTGAAAATGATAAACAGCCACTTTTAATAAAATATAATATGTTCCAAATTAAAAAAAGTATGGTGTACTTAAAGCCTTGAAACAAAAGAGCTTTTTACAAGCACCGTTGTGCTAGAAATGTGAAAGACATTTCTAAAGATTAGTTTTAAGTGCAGTATGCTTTTGTATGCATTTAAATGCATATTTGGCGCTATCAGCATACAACAATACTTTCATTTTGTTACTATTTTTTCTTCCTCATCCTAATGAAAATGGATAACTTCTCTCAATTTTGCTTGAGCTTAAAATTTTATAAGTAGACTAAAATCTTTTTATCTCACCGGCCTCCCCCCCCCCCTAGTTGACTATGTATCTATCCCTTACTTTCTATATAACTTATGGATTTACATTCTAATGAGCTAAATGAAAAATAGTTTTCACCATTTAATTTATACTTAATCTGGGCTTTGAAATTTAAATACTTTAAGTGGCAATATTCTAAGATGATTTACTTTATATATGCATAGTTTATGTATTTAAAAATGCAATGTGGTAAATGAAATAGTCCATGATCCTTTTCTTTCTGCATAATTGTTGCAATAACTATTCTCATACTTCTCATACTTTAATGTAAAAATAAGCTAAGATCGTTTTTTATATGTATACATAACTTTACATTTTCAAAATTTTCCACTAAAACGAATCTACTGCAAGATAATTATCGTTTCATATAATTTACATTTACAATTACATATATGAAAACGAAAATACTCGGGATAAGTTCAGCTGTTATGGTTACAAAACTAAATGTAATAAATGAAACTGACCAAATTAAATGTTCGAAAATAATTTTCCATGAAAGGAGCTGGCTCTATTTCGTTTGATTTTGATGAAGCAAAGAAAGATACACAATGTAATAATGTAATAATCACAAATTAAAAGGTATTTTTATATACATTTAAACGCCAAAAATCTTCAGTCAAGGATGTATTTTAGTAGTGTTGATGCAATTTTTGTGCATAGATAAATTATTCGTGTTTGATTGTTCGTGCGGTAATTTTAATTATGCTGTTATCTCTCTTTAACAGTACATTTTGAAGACTATTTTAACTGTATTTGTTCTTTTCTGCGTGAGAAAATGCCACCTCGTCCACAGTAATGGTAAGTTTGCTCAATAGATAAGAGCTGTATATATCCTATGTGGAATTTTAGACAAGAAACATGAATCTCAGTGTAAAATGCATAGAATTGAGATTTTAAACTGAAATTTTCAAGATGTGTGTACATATATACATATGCTTATTTATTTCGGACGTAACTCAATGATATTCAAGAATGTTCGGATTCTTTAATGATACTTTCAGAGCTACTTTTGAACTTTCGTCGAAATAAATATTTTACTACAAAGCAGCAAGTCGAGAAGACAACTTAGAAACAACTCTAATGTGTTACCTGTTTGGAATTTCGGTTTTTTTTTTTTCTAAGTAGCACAAACTCATCATCGGGTAATATTAGTTTCTATTCATATACCAAACGTTGAAGATTGAATTATTTTTTCCTGAGAAACAATTTTTTTAAACTATTGTAAGAAAGTGCTTAGTTTTGATAAAATGGGGATCCTTTTTTCATTCTATTAAACAATTTCATTATATTCGGTATTAGCTTTTAACATGCAAAAGAACATTTTCACATTATGCATTTAGCTTCTGTGTAAGTGAATATTCGAATATGGATATGTAAAGTTCTTTCCAAACATATTTTTAGCTTTGCGAGTTATGTCATATTTGACATAATTATAAGTTAAGTCAACTAAGATGAAGGATGAAGGAGCTTTAAGAGGCATTTTGTTTTTTGTTTTTTTGCCTCAAACTCTAATTATTCATTCTTTATGAAATTCCAAGTTGCATAAGCCATTTTATTCAATCGAGCAAAAGTTTATGCCTCGGATGCTTAGAAGATTATTTGCGTTTCTTCTCGAAAGCAATTAATAATAAAAGAGCTACCTTATTAGACCAGTGCTTAGAGAATTCGAATATTCAAGATAATCGTTAATAATCTGAGTTCAGAAAAAAAAAACATACTTAATTTATTTTAATGTGTCTTAATATTTATCTAAATGGTTTTTAAACGCTTTATAGGACTAATTGCTTTAAGGCATTAAGAATTCGGTCTTGAAAAGTCCTTCAATACAGGCACATAATTTCAAATAAAAAGATCATCGGTACCATACTGAAATTTTAAAAACTATTATTTTTATTGTTAGTTAGTTTTTTTTTTTTTTGAAATGCTTTCTAATTACTCAATCTTTTAGGTTCAAGGTTTTTTTTCACTAAATATTTTTATTTATATAATAAATGAATTTTAAACAAAAAAAAGTGCTGTCAAAGCATTAAATAAAGTATTTGACTGGAAAGTACTTGTGCAAGCGATATTTTTTGATGAGAATGAAATGAATATTTCTTGTACACTGTATAATCAATACCGAATGCAGAGAGAGAATTCATACGATAAAAGAGATTGACAATGTTCAATCTAAACTGTTATTTATCTAGTCTATACATGAAAAAAATTCTCGTCCGATTGCTGTATGAGAAAAATTTTTCAATAAACAACTGAAATCTAACTTGTTTCCCTGTTTTTTATTTTGTTTCTCATAACTATACTATTGATATAATACTCTGTAAATATATAAGATGCGAGGGGGGTTGGAACTGAGACAATTTCATAGTAAAATTAAACTGTGAAAAAACTTTAAGAAAATTCTGCAATTTAACGAATAAAGTTAAAATCACTGGAAAAGTTTGCTTCAACGTTTGTAATAGAAATCAGGTTCAAAAAGACACGCATAATCTCTTCATTTCTTTCCTCAGTTTTTTAAAATTATGGACACTAAAAGTTTTTAAAATACTTTTAATAGATTTCAAATAAAGAAACCTGATTAATATACCGGATGAAAAGTTGTATTGTAAACGGGAAAAATGTCAAATGTTTTATGAATAAAATTGATGCTAAGTACTAGGATGGGCAGAAAAAAGACATTTTCTATGTATTTTTGATACTTTCATCGAAGGGTAGTGCAGAAAGGGCACTACCCTTCCTGTTGTTGACCTATTGTTGATACAAAGTGCCCATAAGAAATGTAAGTTTGTTTGACAAGTTTTTGATTTGCTGCAAATGCATAGAAATGTCGGTGAAGTGTTGCTTTTGATGTTTTTACAAAAAATTACAAAATTTTTTACAAGCCCCCCATCCATCCCCCACCGATTTTTGATGACGGGTATTGTGTAAAAGATGCCATTGGAAACACGAAGTTCACACATAATATTTGAAGTTATATTTAATTCATTTTTCACAAATGAATGAGAAATTTCGGCTAAAAATATACGGAAAAATACACATCAACACTTCGACAAAATTTGATAAAAATGAAAACAAAATAAGAAGTTCCATCTAGAACTATACGAACCTACTTTCCCGAATACACTAACATCAAATTTATAATATAACTATCTCTCTCTTTCTCATTTAGCTTTAATTATTAATTACTTCAAATATACCTTTTTCAACGGTTAATATATTTTCATTCACTCATTCATACATTCAATCATTCCTTCATGCCATCCTTCAAGTATTCATTCATGTATTCATACATTCATTCACTCCTTTCTTCGCTCATTCATTTAATCATTCATGCATCCACAATTATCCTTAAAAATCCAGATTAAAAACTTTCATAGGAAAATAGGCTCCTTTATCTCTGGATAAACTTCGTATATGTACATGTTCTACGCTATAACACATTTCCGATAAAGTTTGTTCCAAGCATATCCCTCTGTTAGATCAGGATTCATATCGGATTAAAATTTCCCCGCAGCAGCTAATGTTACATTTTTTTTTTTTTTTTTTTTTGAACTGTTAACAAAAAAATTGTTCAAATCAAAAAGTATTTTAGAGCTCCTTCCAATACGCTTGTCTGAAGGAACTTGGATCTTGAGTCCAGGGTTTATATACTTGGCTTCATATTTCCCCAATAGGCGCTAATGTTAAAATTTCTTGAACTGTGCAAAATTGAACAAAAAATTGTTCTAATCAGAAAATGAAACATGGAAATGAGATGTCCTCGCCAAGATCTTTCGAATTCAAAAAAAAAAAAAAAATCGAATCGGACAATTTCCTCAAAAAGTATTAGGTGGCGATAGACACAGACAGACCGACAGACACACATTCTCCCTCCATCTCAAAACCCTACTTTCAAATTTTTTATCTTTCATTTAAATTATTTCACTTATTTTTAATTTATTTTTATTTTTAATGATTTTTTACGATACATTAAGCCTTCTTTCATTCTTTTTTTTTTTTTTTTGTACTCTTACGGAAAAGAAGGATAAAAAGGGGGTAATTTCTACGCATTTTGCGATAAAGGACCGTACTACGCCATACACTAAAAAATTTTTATATGAACATAGTACTCTCTAATGGCCTCTTTTCCGAAATAATAGTGCTCTCTAATGACATTTCTGACGAAAAATTTTATAAACTTTGTTAAAAACATGAATAAACAATATTCGACCGAAATTTCAATGTATTTATGGAAATCAAAAAGGTGTTCAACAATCGTCCAATGTGCAATTTGTGCCACTAATGGAAACATTTCCGCACTATTAATAATCGAAAATATAGAAAAAAGGGTTTTTTTACGACCTAACCTTATTTAGTACTACTCAGAAAGAATCCCTAAAATAAAGAGCATATTGGGAAAGTAATGTCATGAATCTAACATTTGTGTAGTGAAATATCTGTATTCCATAAAAATAAAATTGAAACATTTGAGTACAATACATTGTGTATATAAATGAGTATCCTAGCTTTGAAAGACTTCGGTATGAAAAAAAAGTACAACTTTGTTGGTCATCGGAAATCAATAAAAGAGTTTAAAATTTTTGTTCCATTTTGTTTCAATGGTAAGATTGTTGATGGGACACAGGATTATTTATTTCGATGATAAGTCAAGATCAGCAATCACATGACTATCTCATTAGAAGACGGGGGAAAATGTTTTTAAAAATATTCTTTTACTTTTTTCTCGGATTCGCTTTGTGTTGTTAATTCTATCCCTTTGCTTCTCACTGCCTTGTATGTTGTTTTGTACAAAAAAAAAATGAAGGTATGAAATCTAATTTAGATTTTAGAAGCAAATTAGTAGAAAGACTTATACAAGATTATCATAATCACATAAAATATTTAAAAAAAAAACAGGCAGACCAAAATTTTCAGGAATTTTACGAATAACGGAATGACATTTTACCAGTTTTGTTCCATCAGTACAAGAAAGAAAGAGAAAACTCCGACAAGATACGCACTGTGAGTTGCGTTAAAAGGGATGGGAAAAGAAAACGAAAAGACAGTCGTTACACATTCATAAAAGAACAAGTAACGCTCGATCATTCAGATGTGAGGCTCGTAAATGTAAAAAGTGTGTAAGAGAAAAATTGGAGGGATCTTGTGCAAAAGGAAAATACCTATATGTTTCGTGGCAAGGGATGTTATAAGTAGATAGCTTTGTCAGGTGCTGCTCTTTAGCGTGACTTAGGGACATAAACTCCTACATAATTAGTACTACTTAAAATCTTTTGTTACATACACCTCTTTGCTTTCCGCTGCATAACACGAAGCTTTTTCCTGTATCAATGATACAAATAATCATCTGCTTTTAAAATAAATGTCTGAAGCATTAAAAAGAAAGACATGTATGATAATTAGGGGGGATATCACTTCTGTATTTCTTATTATTTTTAATAAATATAAATCACAGAAATTTTAAAAACTATTTCCAAAGACAAACATTTTTGTTGTTGTCTTTAATTCCCATTTTGCCAATACCTGAGCTACAATTATGAAGGCGATGGGGGAAGGGGATGATTTCATTTTCAGGGGCAGCGTTAATGTTCAAGTTGCATTTCGACTATTTTAACAAAAAGAGATTCAGGGAAGGCATTTGTGAGAGAAGAGCATTGCCCCAGGATCTGCAGAATGAATAAGAGAAACCCGTCTAGCGAAAGCTAGATCAGTTCTGGACGCATGTTACAAAAATCATTTCATTTCTACATTTTTCAAGCTCAGTCTTTGCCTCACAAGTATTCCTACCAGAACGTTTTAATATGATACGATATACGTTACCAATGAACTATGTCATTCTATTCCTTCATTAGTAACATTCTATTGAAGAAATATAGAGGAGTAAGTAGTGGTAATATGGAACTCCGTTTAGTGTTTGCCTTTCTTGTGTTAACCCTTTCTAAGGCGGTGGGAAGTATGCTTCTCACCAAATTCATCAAATTATAGATGTTTATAGTAAACTATTTTACCCTTTCAGATTGGCAGAATCTTGCAAAGACTCTGGGGAAAATATTTACCACCATATGCATCAATAATCAAATATTATAACTATTCCCCTTCAAAGGGGTGCGGGTGGAAAAATCATGCTAATCTTATTTACTGTCCTATATGAATTTCTTTTTTGAAACAAAACAAAATCTGAATAATATTTTAACATACCGATACTTCAAAAAAATGACGCTATAAAGGGTTAAAATTACAAAACATTGTATTCTCCTAAATAGTAACTACTAGCCTTATATATTAAGTCCAACAAATGAATTTCAAATTTGCTTTTTTCCAACCGCAAATGAGCAAATTTAAATTTTATGAAAAAAAGTATAAGTGGCGCCTCAGATTTTAGTGGTGAGGATAATATGGAACCACTTAATATCCTTTTAAATTTACTTCTTTATTTTTTTAGATTTTTTTACAGGCAAAATAAAAACAGTCGTAATAAGACTGATAGAATAATGATACGATTTGTTTAATAACAGAACAAAAATAACGGTTTGGGTTTAAAAAGGGTGGAACAATAGATAAAAAAAAAAGGAACTTTTCAATGTGAACACACAGAGATTCCCATACTAGCTCTACTTCCCCTAAATATCACAGCACTAAAATATGACGCCTGATTTAAAACAAAATATGCTTTATAATTTTCCATTTCAAAGTTATTACCTAAATATCAGTTACCTAAATGCAAATGGTCTACTTACAAAAGTGAGATTACATCACGAAAATAATACAAAGAAGATATGTTTCACAAAAAGAAATTTGAGTACTTGTTATTAATTACAAAAGACCTTCACAATCTCGTGCAAATTTTAACCACGCAAGCATCAGATTTTCAAAACAAAACCCTTTTTTTTATGTCGTGTAAAATTACCAAATGAGGTCACGAATCCAGAAGAAGGACACAAATGTATATTTTCATTCGAAATTCTCGGTATGGATATTTCGTGATACGAATCAGTTTACCCCAGCTGGCTTTTTGGCGACTAACTTTGAAAGTAGTTACTTCAGTAGAATTAGAACATATTATTTTTTCCTTAATGCCCTTTGAAATGATGTTTTGAAGACTCATAAAACATTGCAGTAAAGTTGCTTCAGCAAAAAGAACATTTATTTTTCACAGTAATACTCAGTAATTGCAGTGCACCCGATTTTCTCCCATTATTTAAAGATAGATTTGATTCTAAAATTCAATTTAAGATTAAAATATTTCAAATTATGTTATGAAATTTTTTAAATGTATGATATAGAAATCTACTTCGAGTACGTAATATTTTGTCATAGAAAGCAATACGAATTTTTCAAGTGATGCAGGGGTCACTTTAAGAGAAAATAAGTTTCGTTAGGAAATCGAGAGAAATTTTTGAAAGGCAAATGTGGTTTTATGTTAGTCAGATCTGAAATTATTAACTCATTTACTGCACAATATGCTATAAATTTTCACTTTTTCTCTATCTCGCAACTGGAAAATATTACATTTGATCATACACATACATTTAATTGAAATCTTACAGTCAATACAGTCGTAATTACAAAATCTTTCTTTTCTACGTCGCATAAACCGAATATACGGCTCTGGAATTTCATATACTACATTGGTTTTAGCTCTAAATTCTCTCGTTTAAGAATTTTATTTCATATTTTTTTTTCTAAAAAGAGGAATATGAGACTTCATGGCACTGCACTCTGTTGATGGGTTTCTCTCGCGATAACACAAGGCGCGAAATCATTTCAAGTTGATTGTGTTTATAAAATAACAAAGCAAACAATTAGGCACACCAACAAAAGAAGGTGGCGTATTTGTGGTGGCGCCATCTGGCGTCATCCAAATACATAATGAGCCAAGTCGTACTTCCACCGTTGTGGTGCTCATCCATAAAAACGGAAGGCGCTCCTTACTGCCTTAACTCCTGGTCGCTCTGCGAAGGGGAGCTCAGATACCTAAGTGGCATTAGAAACAACACCAAGCCAACACTTTAAGAAATAGTACAGAGCTTTTCAAAAATAAAGCATATTCAAAACTAAAACTCCGTGAAAAGAGCTTTTATTGAAATATTAATATTAAGTCGTCTAACCCTTTTCTTTTTTACAAAAATTTCTAGTAAGTTCTTCTGCTATTGAAACTGAATTTTTAAAAATTAATAAATAAATAAACCAAAATTGTTCCGTTTAACGTCTATAAGACGCGGAATTTTTTCTTTTCATGCATCATGAAAAGTTTTTAGGGATCATTCATAAATGATGTCACGCTTCGAGGGGGGAGGGGGGTTCGTGAAATTGTGACAAAGTGTGACAAGGGGAGGGGAGAGGGTAACAAGAAGTGTGACATCACGCATTATGCAACATAGCGTGACGCGTGACAAAGGGGGCAGGGGAGGGGTCCGCTGAAGTGTGACATATTGTGACAAAGGGGGGAGGGGGTCAAATATATGGGAAAAAAGCGTGACGTCATTTATGAACGGCCCCTTAATGGATATTAAAACGCTGTAAAAAAATTACACCACTTATAGGATAAATCATTTGACTTTTTTACTAGGAGAAATATTCTTAGGCTGCATATTTATAATTTCTGTCATTGCTCTTCAGCTATAAAAGGATGTTCAAGACTATCTGTACGGAAATGGATTACTTTTTACTCATTAGCTAGTGTTTCTAATTCATGAGCACTATTGGTTCAATGAAGTTGTTTTTTGATACCAACATTTTTGTGGGTTACATCTGCTTCTATTGCAAGAGTATACCTAAAAAGCTAGAAATATAGTGAGATTTTAATGTAAAAATAACAGTAATAAAACACAGATATTTTATTTGAAGTCTTTTCCTGTTGTACTCTAGTTTTTGCTTAGACTAAATTTTCAAAAATCCGTCAATCAAATGGCTTTTTTCGTTTACAACGATTTCCACGTTTCCTCCTATCGTATGCCTTGTAAACAATTTAAATGGTTCCTCTGAATATTTTCCCTTTATAATCGGCAACCTTATAAAATACACGAAATGAACTATAAGAATAGTTTTGACTTTGAAATGATTTTATTTCTCCCCCCCCCCCCCCCAGCTGCTAAATTGAGATCACAATATTGAATTTGAGAGCTGTCTGGGGGGAGAATATATATATATATGAAGCCATGGAAAAGGCGAATGAAAGCTAAAACTCCTTGACCTTCCTGAGTCTAATATCGATCGTCTGCATCCTTCAGAGCGTGCGCAGACAGTTTAAGGATCAGACTCTTGTTCAATAAATCACTTGTATATGTTTTGTTTCACTAGGTGATACAAAGTGTGATTTATGATGGCATTTTGCTCTTAATAGGGTAGTAAGTTTAATTACGATGGCAGTTGTACAATTAGGAGAACTGTTGGAAGCTTCGCGTGTAAGATATATTTTACTGCTTCAAAACTGCAATTCTTATTTGGAATGAGCACACAATTAATTAATGCATAGTTTTTTTCAAAAATAGATGAAAATCATTAATATAATAATAGAATGATTTTACAGTTAGGAAAAATTGAAATTAAAAAATGTTTGGGGAAAATGAAAATGTTGCAATTCGTTTCGTTTATTACAACGCATTAGCTTTATTGACCTTTTTTTTTTCGTTTACGTTCTTAAAAAGGCCGCTGAATTTACATATTTTTTTATAATTTGCATATTTTTTCATTTTTATTATACTTTTGAAGAAATGGAAAAATTAACATAAAATCCTATAAGAAAGAAAAAGAAGTTTTCAACGTTTTCCAACAATAAACTAATATCAACGTTTCGATATGATAGTATTTAGTTTTAATTTTATTTTTAAAAGATTATTTTTAAACGGTATTATAAACCTGATTTCAAATCGTTTAAAACTATGTTTAGAGAAAATTTAGGATACAAAATTCTCTGATCGTTTAATATTTTAAATAAAAATATTAGTAAAATCCCAAGCAAATATTTTCTCATTTAGAAATTAATACAAAAGTTAACAAAAATTTCAAAAGCAGCATAAGGGATCATTCATAAATGATGTCACGCTTCGAGGGGGCAGTTGGTTCATGAAATTGTGACAAAATGTGCCAAGGGGAAGGGGTAACAAGAAATGTGACATCATGTATATGCAACGTGACATGTGACAAAAGGGGATAGGGGGTCCGTTGAAGTGTAACATTTTGCGACAAAGGAGGGGAGGGTGTCAAATGTATGGGAAAAAAGCGTGACATCATTTATGAACGGTCCTTAAGTGGAATTAACGGATTGCAAAGTAGGTAAAGTAAACAAAATTAATAGTTACTTGCATCTGACAAAAATAGGCAGTGGGGTAAAACTCACTGATTGATCTCGACAAGCAACCGCATTTAGTTGTTTCTATAAAGGGGCAAAAAGGCCAGAATTCAGCATAATCTACACTTGATGGTTAATCTTTAATATTTTTCAGAATTTTATTCATATTTCTCCTGCTTTTATTCACATTTTTTACTTTTTACCTGTCTTAATTCAAAACGTTCATCACATTTTCCCATTGCAATGTTGAATAAACTTATTAATTCTCTTCCTTTAAAATATAAACATTTCTAAGTTTAAAATTTTCCAGCATGCTCTGATCCCTGTGAAAGTGAAAATTTAGCCCTTGCTCCTTCAATTAAACTTGACAAATTTTCATAGCCGACTGATCCCTTCGACTGCTCATTTCGAAATTTACTTCAACACCTCATTTTGCAAACAAGAGCAACTACTTTACCCAGTAGGCAAATTTAGGCCCAATCAGCCTTTTTGATTTTTTGAATTAATGCAGAATTCACAGTATTTTTGAATAAAGAAACGTATAAATTGCATGTGTACACATATTTCTATTTTATCTAAGTTTGGATTCTTCTTGTTGCCCAAAAACTTGTTACTACATCTTTAACTAGACTTCTAATACTTATGACATCCATACAGACCTTTAAAAAAAAGAAAGAACGAAAGAAAAGAAAAATGTCGAGAAGAGCATGAGTGATGAAAAAAAACTTTGACCATTGAAAATAAACTTTACAAATTCCGTCATCAAGAGTGCGTGAAGAATGGAAGTGGTTTCTGGAGGCATGAAATAACTCATATAAGTTAACTCAATTAAATAATTTAAAAATACATTAAAAGAGAAATTTAAACTAATTTAATGACAATTATCAGTAAAAACTAAACGATGAATGAGCCCTCAGCCCTCTTTCTCAAACCTCTTTCCTGTTTAGATATAATAATGATTATTATAATTTAAGAAATGCATAGACTATAAGGGGAACAAACTTTTCAAATCAATTTAAAGATCATTGTCTCTTAAGTTTTTGAAAATTTTATAAATTTTCGATTCTTGAAATTTTTTAACGTGTTGGGGTAAAAGTAAAGGTCATTTTCGATTTAACGCTAAAAATTAATTATCAAAACCTAAAACACACAACCATCGCAGACTCGTATATAAATGCCTCCATTTTAATGGAGAGTAATTACTAGCGCAAATAATTCTTCTCCTGGAGGGATGGGGTTGGTTCACCCAAGTCCTTCTGAGCCATTCCAAGTCAAATTAACGAAAATAAAATACTTTTCAGATTCCAGTCAATCAATTTTAATGAAATTCGAGGAATGGGGTCCACACATGACTTGATTCGAAATTTTTTTTTCTTTTTCAGATTTTTTTGCGCCCTTGGTTTTTTGTGTGGGGCCCTTTAAAAAGGCGAAAAATGCCAAAGAGTGAAATTTGGGTGCTTACAAGACATTTTTTTTCCTCAGCTCCTATTAGAGCTAGACCAAATTATTTGGTACCATTTTAAAGCTCTTGGAATAGGGTATCATGTGCAATGTCACTCAACAAGATTTCAAGAGGCTAAATTTTCAAGGTCATTGAAACCATTATTTGTCCTTGAATATCTCAAAAAGTGTGTTTTCCAAAAAATCTGAAGAAAAACAAATTATTTTTTACCCTCCAATCTGGTGTAGATGTGGTAAAAAGTTCAGAATCGGATTGTAATGGGTTCATGGAGAAAACGAATTTTACCTTTTACCCTTCACATAACTGAATTGCAATGTTCATGGCTTCTGAGTAGATTTCCTGACGTATTACACATCAAAACGCAAGACTTATGGTTATACAATACCGGATGGATTACTTTCTAGTGTTCTTGTGGTAAGCCAATTAATTCGTATAAAGCTTTATTGACATATGTAGAACAAGAACATACAATTCAATTAAACATTGCTTCTTTAGAGATCTCAAAAATTGACCCGATAAAAAAAACGAGGAAAGGATTGAAAATGTTTTTGAGCCTTACCGCATAAGATATAGCACCCATAAACGGTAAACCAAGTTCAAAAAAAGAATATGTCTTGAGACAATAGAACTTGAGACCAACTACCTTATTCATCTGAAACGTTCCCTGAAGGAAGAAAATATATTGTGATCAGCAATTTCGCCGAGAACTGTTCATTCGTTCTCCTTGATTCAATGGAAGGTTTACACTGGAACAATGCACAAAAATTCCAGCATCAAAAACATTAATGGATACATCTCTGGTCATAATATTTGACTGCCTCACATATAAATACTAAGTGGTGAGATTTTTCTAATTTATTTTACCACAAAACCAAACTTAATAATCCATTACTATAGTGACACTGCTGCTTCTTAGCATAAAAAACGGTCTCAATTTTCTCAACCGCAGATACCACTAATTTGACTGGGGGAAAAAAAGCAAAGTGGCATATTTACCGCATCACATGGCAAAAGTCTATGTGAAGGCAGGCCGCGGCCGCCCATTGAGGTAACACAAACGTAACTTTTACATTCTACCAAATTCTCTACTATTAGTTTCTTCTGCTACACGCGCACAGGAGCAGCTCACACGCGGCGCTTTAAGCGACTTAATTGACCATTTGGCCTACTACCAAAAAAGTAACACATCTGACAATGTATAACATTAAGTTTTGCGTTTTGATGTGTAATACTTCTGGAAGTGTAATACTTTTGGAAAGAAGCTCTGAAACCATCAACATAGCAATTCAGGTATGAGAAGGAAGGTAATAGGTTAAAATTGATTTTCTGCAAGAACCCATTCTGAAATTTTTACCTAAAGTACACCACATTTTAGAGTAACAAAATTCTTTTTTTTTTTTCTTTCAGATTTTTGAAACAGAAAAAAAAAACTTTCTGAGAAATTAAAGGTCAAACAATGGTTTCAGTGACATTAAAAATTTAATCTCATAAAGCCTTGCCGAACGACATATGATATGAAACCCTATTGAAAGAGCTTTAAAATGACACGCTCTAGCTCTAATAAGAGCTGGGGAAAAAATTCTTTTGTAAGTACTCGATCTTCACTTTTTGTCATTTTTCGACTAGTATTTTAAGAGGCTCCACAAAAACGGGAATGCCAAAAAATATTTAAAAAATATTTCTTTGCATCATTTCAATGAAATACTTGACCAACTTTTGTTGAAACTTATGATGGTCAAGTTGAGAGCACTGTTGATTTGACGTGGAATGACCCTTATATGCATAATATGCGTATTACCATATTGCCATTGGAAATACGGACTAAAATAAAGGCTTCTGGAGGATCCTAGAATAATTTTTGCTTTTACCTATGCAAGGAACGACCCTCAAATGGTTTGCGACAGTGAGTTCCCTGAAGACTAGGCTATTGCACTCCATTCATTTCTTCTTACTTCTTATTAATTTATATATCTATCTATATATATACATACATACCTTTTTTTTTTTTGCTTTGATCTAAATTTGTTTGTTTTTTTGTTCCATATGTTACATCGGTGGTTTATTTTATTTTGTTGTTATTTTAAAAAGTTTTACCTATTAAATTCGCTAATATATGTGCATATATATATATATATATATATATGCCGTAGTCGGCAAAATCAGTCTCCCCCAGCCCCTCGGAACCAAATTACACGTATCCTGCAAACCAAATTATCTCGAGGCGACAACCCTGCATTCAAGTACTTTTAAGCACTCCCGTCATTTGGGCGATCAGGGGGCTCAATTGCTTCCCCCCTGACTTTTAGAAATACAATGTATTTGTATATGTTTTTCTGTATTTTTTTGTTTTTTAACCTATAATATGCATTGAATACATACTCTTTCCCCCTCTCCCCCCATGGAAAATTCTGACGGGCCTGGTTTTAAAATATGTGTGTTGAAAGTGTAAACAGTCGTTTAATTGACTGTATGACCTTGGCTGACTCAACGCCATTTCGTGCAAAGGGAAAACATTGAAGCAAAAGGAAAACATTTAATAAATTGGGAGTCATCAAAAGCCAAAATAAATGAGCAGGAGCTTTGGCATCAAGCAATCGATAAACATGTCACGTGAGTATATTGAACTGAGTAAGCACGTGACTTGTGTGACTTCCCGCGGCTACTAAGATAGGAGAAAACCATTTAGACAGAAGGCACACATGCATGACACATCTGTGTACTTTTTTCAAAAGGTCAAACAAGCTTTCGATGAACTTAACGTCAATATCATGTGTATCCGCTTGAAGGATTTTAAAAGTGTCCAATTCCAATAATAATTATAAGATTAGCAGTAATGTCATGGTGTTTACAATAAAACCGCTTGAACAAATGCATTAAAACTATTGGAAATGCGTGCGTTGAGACTAAAAATCGGAATTTTTTAAAATTGAACCATTTCATTGAAGAATTTTCTTATCACTCCCGCTCCCTTTAATCAAAGTTTTGTAGGCAATTCTTCGAGAAATTACAAAGGTGACGAAACGGAATTACAGAAATTCATTATTTATTTTCATAATGTGGCCAAATAGCAATATTTTTACCACACTAAGCTAACGAATAGTACAATTGTGGAACATCAACTTTAAAAAAAAATTCATCTTTTTTTTTTTTTGCAGAAAGCAATAAATACATTCATTTAACTATTCACTGATAGTGCCTAGTCAGTGATTATTGAAGCTTATGTTCAGCAAAGTCTATTGATCTGGGGTTTGTTCTGAGTGTAACAAATTTATCATATTTAGGGGAGGGACAAGGGGTATACTGGTGCCAAAACACACCGAAGCGCGGCTGTTAAAATTTTTCTTTCACAAAAATGTGCCTTAATTAGCTTTTTGACACAAAGAATATTAGTCCCCCCCCCTGCATATCATCTGCTTGGCAATTTATGGATTTCCTAATAAAAAAACAGAAGATGAACGTCATCCTTCTATGTAATAAATCGTTTGCGCTCAGCCTTTGCAACTAATTTTCGTTGTGCAAGCTTTATGTTTCGAAGTGATGCGTTTTTGCAGCCTATAAGCTGAAGGAAGTGTGTGTCATTGATAATTATCAGCCTGAACCCCTGAACTTGAACCATTTACTCGGGACTGAACTGTTTCTCATTCACATTCCGGTACTGGAAGATTTTCAAGGGGCTCCCTGCTTAGAGAATATCGTACTTCGCAGTGATGTTCTTTTAGTTCTAGTAACTTAAATGAATTGGAGAAAAATAGAAATCTGAAAGGTAATACTTTATAAAAAGATCTAGAACAAGCTGAACATATTATATTACCCTTTATTAAAATACTAACTACTAATGAAATAATGATGGTTGATCACATTTTTGGACATAAATACGTGTTGCTACACTCTCAGAAACGCCTACACAAATTTCACGAAACTTTCTTCGTATTTGACGAAATGGCTTCGTGAAAAATGCTCCGAGTAAAACTTCCGTCAAATTGGCGAAATTCGAGTAGTAACTTTTTAAAGTCACGTGATCGCGCGAGGAAAGAATCGTTATAAATGACGAAATTTTCTTGACGAGATTGAAGAATCGTCAAAAGTAAGAGCTCCATTTCTGAGATTGTAGAGATTTTGACAAACTGTAAAATTTCAATGATTTCTTCTTTCCATTTTCTTGATTTAAAAGGAGAGTAAAAGGGTACCGATATCGTTCATTGCATTTTGTATTTAAATTTTAGAATCATTGAACTCTTCCTTCTGCCAAAATAAAAGGACTGAGAAGAAAATGCCATAACACTTTTAAAAACAAGCATCCTGTCTTCATGCAAACATAAGCATTGTTGAGATCATGCAGGCTAACTATGGGTTTAAAGTTCGCCGATGGGCTGAAATTTCCGGTCACCTATCGTGCAAAGGAGAAGCAGTCTTCGATACTGCCGCATTAAATCAGCTAAAAATAGAACAACTCAAGGCTGTAACACGCCCACGCCAGTTATTGATTAATCCTAACCTTGACAATCGGGAGTTTCTCGCCCGAAGCTGACCTTGAAGATGGGCCCATTTAGACTATGACCCGTTATCTTCATCACTGTAAAAACCATTATGTTCTTGAAAAATAGCTTTTAAACTACTGATAGCAGTGTCTTTTAATTTGTGAAATTACCTAAATATGGAGAATTCTTCAAAGCCTTTTCAAGTCATTAAATGAATTATGTTAACTATTTTTTACGTAATGGACCATTAATGAGGAATTATGATTAATTTCTTAGGAAATGCATTTCTATGATTTTAATAATAATATAAGTAATTTCGATTTAAAATATTGCAGAGATTTTGAGTACCGCAAGACTTGTTCACCCAGTTATAGTTTTATATGTAAAGAGAGGCTTATGCAGAAACCGCGAAAGAATGATAATTTTTAAAAAAATACAGTTGAAATTAATAAAGAGGATACTTAAAAGAATCCAACGATTCCTCATAATTATTAGCTGTTACTCATACAGTATTCGAAAAACTTTCATATTATCATATTCGGAGTATCGAACTCACTCCTTGGGTGAAACTGTGTTTGACCGAATGGTCAACCCTGTAAATGTTGTTTTTCAACGTGGGTAATCCTACGACAGGAAAGCGCCAGATTCCACTTGAAATTTGTTTAACAGATGCAAGTAGAAGTAGCTTTGAACTGAAATATCACATCTCGTTTTTTACTACTGATGTATAAGTTTCAGTTGCGTTTTTTGGTTTTGAGCTTTAAAAATACAGTAAAGCCCCGTTAAAACGCGGGTGTCGGGGGACATGTTTGGCACCCGCGTTATAACATAACCGCGGTATAGCGAAACTATACCGCAGAACTATATTACGAAATAATACTCGCTTCTGTTCATCATTTTTAATTTTATCAATCACTCGTAACTTTTCTTTCCTTCTTTGCTGCTATTTTATTTGCTGTAATTGCTGTGCAAGAAGCACACGTCTCAACTGCGCAATCAGTCTATGGAGAGATAAGTTATAAACCAAAACTGTGTTCTGAGAAAAAAGGGGGCTTAAAACTATCTTTATGTTATCAATATGGGATTGTGAAGAGGTTCTAAGAAAAAATTTGATTTAGAAGAGAAGGAACGCACTTCTCAAAGAAACAATGTTTTAAGCCTGCATACACCCACTCAGACAGGAAAATATATTTACTTTTCAGGAACGCTAAAGAATCTGGAATATAAAGGTATACTTCTGAAAAGGGAAGATAATTAAGGATTGAACTGAACAGTTCCTGACAGATTGAGCTTCCCTCATGTCAAGAGAAACAAGTCAGAGCCAGTCACGGCGATTGTACCCAATTTCGAAATCAAGCTATATAGTGACCTAGGTTGAAAGACAGAAAAAACATGAAAAAGGTGTCAGGCCTCTTACAATAGGGCTCTAGCTGTTATAAGTGTGTCTGGTGGGGGGGATGGCAGCTCTTTGGCTAGAATATTTGTGTGCTCGGGCTGGCTTTATTTACAATGGAAAATAAGGAATAACCTTTAAATAACAATGTTAAAGGGTGGTTTAAACGTCGGGGGACATGATAGTCACCGCTGCATATCCGATTCCGCGGTCTACTGAGGCGCGGTATAACGGGGTTTTACTATTTTCGAAGCTATTCAGCATGAATAGTCCTATAACTTGAAAAATGTGTCTGTTTTAACCCCTTAACGGTCGCATAAATTTCACGGAAACAAAAACAAAGCGCCAATTTATTTTACAGAAAAACTTTTTAAAAATGTTTATTCTCTAATTATAGCATAAATAGTTTGATATTATCATCTAGTATGTAGGACAATAAATAATTTTTTAGGATTAAGGAGAGAATTTTTTAAAAATGTTTTGGTACGCTACTTTGGAACATTACAGCCCGTGATTTTGACGGGAGCGGGAGGGAACCGGTTAATTCAAGTAAAATAAAAAGCTTTGTCTTGAAAAAAAAATAAGTAAAAAAAAAAGACAAAATATATACAGAAATGAATAAATAACAATAACAGAAGAATACCTAAATCACAAAGCATAAAAATTTCAATACCTATAACTTTGTTATTTCATTGAAATAGAAAAGAGAAAATATTTTCCCGATTCAAATAGTTTTTATCTAAAAAAAAGTGCATCAGAATGAGCAGCAATGATTGACAGAAAAATAATTTAAATCTTTGCTTTTTAGCTTATTTCCGAAAAAATTTAGTAGATGAAATTAAAAACAATAACAATACATAAAATTAAATTAATTATCAAAATTAAAGAAATAAATAATGAATTTTAAAAATAATACAGTAATAAAATAAATCATCAAGAGCAAAAAAAAAAAAAAAAAATTAAAAAAAAAATAGACTAAAAAATGAATAGTTAAAAGTAATAAATAAAAAAAATTGGAAAGTAAGCACATGTTAAAATGCAGCTCTCAGTTTGTCTGTATAATCCCTTTCCTCTAATACTTTTATATGCATTCATTTTCCTACATAAAAAAACTTAATCAAAAGACCAAACAACTTATCATTCCTATGTTTCATTTTTAGATTTAAAAAAAATATTGTATAACAGTTTAAAAAAATAACAACAAAATAGACCGGTTCAAAGGAGGAAATTTAATCTTTGTTTTTGAAGTTTATGCCAAAAAATGTACCAGATTCTGTTATGTACCATTATGCTGATGTTTCTGTTTTTTTTTTTTTGGGGGGGGGGGGAGACAAAGATGTAGTCCAAAGAGAAGATGGCAGGGCCGATGGGGCTCATGCTTCAGACTCCTTTTAATACCAGGGAAGAGATCCATGCCTGAGAAGATTGTGGCTTGGAAGCAGCATCCAAAGAGAACCAGTGGTCATGAAGAACTACTTGATGATTATTATGTTGATATATATTTTTCTTTAAATCATATTTGCTATAACTCATATTTGACTTTTTCTTATAGTTGAAATATTAATTTCATCAGGGTTGGAAAAAATACCCCTCTTTTTGTTTAAACCAGGTTTTTTTGGTTTAAATAGCATTTGCAACAAAAACAATTGGACTTTTGGAAAAGCATGAAGATTTTAAATCATTAATTGTGAATAAATGTTATTAGTAATTTATTTCTTGATAATTAATTAAATAACTAAGTATAAAACCTTGAATTTTAATTACCTTATAAATATAAGTTTCATTTTTCAGAAACTTAACTATTAACATATTATAATACTATGCTTATACAGGCCTTTTAGCAAATTGTTAAAGAAATAATTATTGTGTGGGTTGAGTTTTAACCAAATCATATTTTACTAAATCAGTAAAAAATAAGCAAAAATGAAAAATATATTTAACATAATGTGTGTTGATTTACAGTATCAGAAATATCAACAAATGATTACAAGCCTCTTACTATACATATATTTTAATTTAAAAGTAAAAAAAATCAATCACTTATACAAATTAGCAACATTGACTTAGAAATTATCACCATTATTTTTATTTTTTTAATTATTAAATATATTTATAAAAACAATTTTATAGAAGTAACACCACGTATTTCTTTTTAAGTAGAAAAAGCTTTAAATAACAAAAACTAGTTTTGAAGCCTTTTCCAGTCCTATTTTATTTCGTAATTTCGTCGTAAAAAGGTTTTTTTTTTTTTTTTTTTTTTTTAAATTGTGATCTGTAACATACATTGGCAAATTAGTTATTAAGATACTTTATTATTTCTAATATATGTTCTTTATCTCTAGGAATTGCAATTGCAATATTATTTAAATGTTACAATGTGATTTTTTTCCAAGCTAATTTTAGAAAACCCCAAATAGTCTAACATGTAGATAGAAGAAAAGAAAAATTTGCACTGATTAAAAAAAAAAGTTTAAATCTAAATTCCTTATTTATCTAGTGCTGTGCTTGTAATTTCTGCATAAATTGGATTTTGCAATTTTTAATAATATGCACAATAAATGAAAAAATGTTTGGTTTAAACCAAGTGGTTTTTTTATAAAAAAAAAACATTTGGTTTAAGGAGAGCGGGTAATATGAGACCATTTTTTTGCTCTATGGTGTTTAAATGTACAATTTTTGTCTCATGTCATGTTACATCACTTCATAAGAAATTTAATATTAAAAAAACTTGATTTTTAAAATATAATTTGAATAATTTAATTTTTTAAAAGAAAATTAGCAATTTTTAAAAATGCCTGTTCTTTTTAAAAAATTGGGGTAAACTCTTAAAAATGTTTTTATTGATTCATTACTCAAAAAGCAAAACTTTTATGCTTTGGTTTTTTTATGTGTCAAATACTTTTTGCGAAAAAATAAAAATAAAAACTGAAGTCCCCTTACACCTCGGTTTAAACTAAACAACCCTGCATTTCATGATATCTAAATTTAATTTACAATTATAATATTAAATCCCTCAACTTTTGTAGCCGTAGTAATAATACTATATATTACTAATAATATTGTTACTTTTTACTTGCATTAAAAAAAGTAATCAGCTCAAGAAAAAAGTGCTAAGTTTAGTTATTACTTTGCTTAGTAGTAATGTTTTGTAATATCTACTTATGAAACATTGAGAAAATATCATTCATATATTATGGCAAGTTGCTTCAGGGTAGTAGATATTTTTTGACACAGTAAGATTGTCTGTAATTGTGTAAAGATATCCAAAAGATTATTAAATTTGTCAACTTTAGCTTTTACAAAAACAAATTTACAAACTAAATGAAATTTGTCCAAAGAATGAAATTTTGTACTACCATTAACTAATACATCTGACTACCACTGAATCGAAAAATTTTTGACATTGAGGCATCAAGATCATCGACTATCCACGATATATAACCGTGGACAGGTAGTCATCTTTTCAAATGCTGGAATGCTGCTTTTTGTGTAATTTACAGTTACACCAATAAAACGAAAAAGTTTACTTTGTAAACAAAATAGCACCACTTAAGAACAGAACACTTTCAAAAAATCTACATTCCTCTTAAATAATAATAATAAATATTATTATCATTATTATGACAACAAATAAATATAATACAAACACAGTTTTTGAAAAATTCATACACTATCTTTTATTACTTTCTGGAAAAGAAAATCTAATTAGATGAACAGCAATATCACGCGACTCCTTTTTATGCCTAAAATAAGATTGTGGAAGCTCAAATCTTGTTTCATACAAGCATTCCATTTTGATATTCCAAACTTTGCAAACCTTTTCAATGTGCTATAAAGAGAGAGAAAAAAGTATTTTATTGCAATTTAATTTTTAATTTTAAATTACTTATTAGCACAGTTAAAAATTAAATTTCATTTTTGAAACAATTTTTTACAAAATAGCTTTTGTTGCTAATGGAGCAGTCTTGATTAAATAAGAAAGCGAGATGACGAAAATTTCAGTCAAGCAACGATACCTCAAATCCTACAGGAGCAGAAAACAATTAAGTAAGTTTTCAAGAAATAGAGGTAACATAAAATAAAAAAAAAACAATTTAAAAGCCTAAAATAGCAAATGTTTTGGTATTGCAAGGAACCCCTTTTCAATGCAACAATATGTGAGCTCACGAATGAAGATACATCAAACAAAAGCAAACAGATCATCATAAACCTAGACATCAAATAATGCCTTAAAAAGTCAGAACATTAGATTAGCAAACAGCAGATGAAAGCAGAAGCAACTTAAGAAATTAGAAACTGTGAAGCAAAGTGTTAAAATAAATAAATAAATAAAATAAAAATTCAAAAATATTTTCTAAATCAACAAAAATTATTTTGATTATTTTGTTGACTTTTAAATGTTGCTGTTCTCTTTGTCACAAAAAGTTTTCAACTTTTTACTTCTTACAGAGATACCAGTTATAAATAAGGATCTTTAGCCTGTTATGCATTACAATTTAATATTAAATATTAATAGATATTTTGGTTCATTATAAAATAGCACTTAGGATAATAAAATGCACATATGCATCAGTAAAATAATGTCAATTCTGACCAGCAGACATCACGGATTGTTAATACAACTTGCTGTTTATGTGAACTTTAATAGGTAACATCTTTTGCTACAGCAAAAAATTGAGATGAACCATTCAAAATCGATATTTTTAATGAATTCTATAAATTTTCACTATAGACTTATAGCTTTCTGAGGTCTGTAAAAAGGGTGGGGGGTATTTAAAGAAATTTGGATTTGTAACAGTTAGTGGAAAAGTTAAACTGCTCTTTTCAAGCATGTGTTGACAAACTTAAAAAGTAACACACAACATTTTCACTTCAGCCCTACGTGATGTTTTGGAAATAAGTTTGCAGCACATATTAGATGAATTCAAGAATCATTACAGAAGGTATCAAAAAAAAAAAAAAATTATGCATCATTATTTTATCTTGTAATAAAACAAAAGCAAGGCCAAAATTTTATGATTTCCATTTTTATCTATAATTAGATGTTGAAGATTGTTACAAATAATAATGATAATTGCTAATTGCTTATTGAGGAACGAAATAATTCAAGGTTTATAAAGTAAATCTTTACAAGAAAGAAATTCTACAAGATACCAACTCATAAATTGAAAATACATCAAGAAATTCAAAGAAAGAACGTACTAAGTATGAACAAGCAGAAGAACAATAAAATCACAAGTAATTCTAACAAGTGAAAAGTTTGAAACAAATTTAGTTTTGAAAGAAAAAATCTTTTCTTCTTATCAACAGCAGTAAAATACTGGGAACGGTGTTGAAACTGGCAATGATCACCAGGGTTCGAAATTAGCGGTCGTTAGTCGAATTTCGCAACTAAAAATTCCAGTTTAACGACCGCGATTTTACATCCAGTCGTCACATTTGACACCTAACCTTTCATAAAACTTTTAGTTTCACAATCACAATTTTTCACCAAGTCGTCATTTTAAATATACAGTTGAACTTTCTTAATACGAACACGGTTAATACGAAATCATGGCTGAAACGAACCTTTTGTTCATTAAGTTTGGTTTACTATTTAATTATACTAAATATCATCATGCATATTACGAAGGCTAAAATACAAATTTTGGCTAAGACGAACAAAATTTCTGACCTATTCATGAAAGATTTTCTCGTTTACATAAAATTAATAATTTTTTAAAGAAATTGGTTATTTTGAGTAATTGAAAACCACCAATTTAATGTACCTAAAAAACGACTAACCTTTAAGGATTTTTTCCAAAATTGAAAAATTTTGTAAGATAAGTTCACTTTTTCTCAACAATACTAAGATTTAAAATTATTTATTTTATTTTTTATTGTAAATAGTAGTAATTATTTTTAAAATATAAACAAGCACTTTTAATACTTTTTTTATGCAATTTTACTCACTCACGGTTGTTACAGATAACGGCTAATACGAACAAATTCGTGAATTTTCGGCATTCGAGTTCAACTGTATTTATTTATTTTTCAAAACCTAGTGTAACTTTGTACAATTGTATTTTTACATACATATGTCATCTAATCATCTATATTTTGAGTTTTTATGCTATCTATGAAGACTATCGTAACAGTAAATTTGGAATTGTGAATTTTTCTTTGCAAATGAAGTTTTATAAGTAACACTAGATTGTAAATAACACTTGGAAAAACAGTTAAGCTATTAACACATATTTTATTTTATTAAGCCCTAATTAAAATAGACGTTTATATTGATTCATAAACTTAAATAAAATTACCAACTTCTCAAATGTTACTAGTAGAAATTTATTTTTGAACATTTGTCTCTTACTTATCAATAATTTTCTCAGGATGGTTGTAAAGCTGTTTTGTGCTATTTTTTAACAATTGCACAGCTGTCTTCATAGTTATCTGTTTTTATCTCTGCCCAAGCAATTCCAATTATTTTTAAATTATGCATAGCAGAACATTTTAGGCAACTGAAACAAAACAGCTAGGTGCCAATGACTCCTAACATTTGCATCCTAATTCCGAACCCTGATGATCACAAGCTATGCAAATGTCTGTCACATGGGACGACTTCAAATTGTAACAGGGCAAAAAACAATGGGTAAACAATTGGGTCAACATAATTGAAGATTTGAGAGATGAGTCTATGCCTAAGTTAGTCAAAACTGAAATGTACGAGTGAAACAGATAAAAAAGCATGGACTTAAAAGTTGTAGGGAAATTAAACTTTCTCATCTTTGTGTACTTAAATTTGCTACCATGCAGAAATAAATCTTTTCACTAAAAAAGATATGTGAAGCACTTTCTCATCAGCCTAAGTTATATGTCAGTAACCATTTTGGGTTACAATAGAAATCCAGTTCATAAGTTCATATTTTGGTATCTGGGAAAAGTTTTTGATAAACTTCAAAAATAAGATAAGTATAATTAAAATTCATCAAACAAAATTACATTTAGGCCTTATTCTTGGGTTAGATTCATGCAAAAAAGGGTCTTATTAAACAGGTTTTTAAACTACAAAACAGGAAAACTTAACCATCACTAATCAAGTTAAACTGTTTTCATGATAGTATTCAATCACTGTTAGAAAAGATTCTAAATGTTTTCACGGAAATGGTGAAAATTAAACAGAACTGTGAAAATAAACCAGAAGTCAGGCCATGTAGCAAATGTTGTGGAACCCTACCCCGCCCTCCCCCCCCCCCCAAAAAAAATAAACTATTTGCACTCCCAGATGAAGTTAAATAAGAACTGGCGGCTGCAGAAGGAATAATTGTTAAAGTAGAAGAATCAACCAAATGGGTCAGTAACATGGCTGCTATTAATGGTCCATAAAAGTTGAGAATTTTTATTGATCATGGGCTGTTCAATAAAGCAATTGATGATCCTTTACCTCATTCCAGCATCAGAGGTTATTCACCAATATGCAGAGATAGAGCACTTTCATCTTAATTGATGCCAAAAATGGATGCTGGCAATGGGCTAACATGAAGCTACCTCACAAATCTGAGCAAGACAACAGGATACATGAAAGGTTCAAATTCTGTTCACAGGAATGCAAGCACAATGGAATCTTTTATAAAAAGCAATGGATTTAAAAAAAAAAAAAACATTTAACTGTAAAAAAAAAATTTTGCTTTCATTCCTGGATGCCTAAAACAGAATCCTAAGTTTAAAAAGTAACTACGAAATTTCAAAATACAAAAGATGAGGATGGAGAAACTTTTTAAAAGTTAATGATATTTAAGAGAAACCGCTGTATAGAATTATTCCAAACCTTGAATGTTTCATAGTAGGCATTTCATTTTTTTTTTTTTAAACACATTTTATTGCAATTCAGAGATGAAAATACACAAGAAACCAGAAAAAAATCATACATTACAATTAAATATAATAGAAATTAATTTTAAAAAATCAGCTGTTTTTTTAAGGAATTACCATATTACTCTGCCTTATACTCACTCACCGGAACAGTGACAGATTTATGTAGACTGTAAACACAGTGCTTTGCCAGAGATAAAGCAATCCTCAGAAAAAGCATGTCAGTACCTGAATGAAAATAAAAAATGGAACTATATTGTTTTTTACCAGGAAAAAAAAAGTTGGAAATATTTTGACAAGTGTTGAATTTTTACAATTATACTTTCTGAGATTTAAAAAGCAGGAAAATATTTAAATTGTCCCTCTGAATCTTTAAATTGTCCTCTCCTCTGAAAGTTTACCTTCTTTGTGACCAAACATTCAGAAGGGAGCGGGTAGGCTTATATTCTTCAGATTTTCTCATTGAGTATCCTTTATGCATACATAAAATTGCATTGTTACATAATTATTTTGTTGAAAATACAAATACATTTTTATATTAAAAATATAATAATTTTGAAAATCTTTTGACTTTTTATGAAAAACAAATTAAAGATCAATATGATAAGAATAAGGACCTTTAGGGACGTAAGTAAAAGGGACCTCAAGCTACTTTGGAACCATATTAAGATCCTTGCAATTTTAAAATTTTATAGTAGTGAAGTATTACAAATCATGTTCTACAGTTTGATAAAGATAAGTAATTTCTTATAATCTGTTAACAATGTAAGATTATGTCTTCTATGAAAGTTTTTCCACTGAATTTTACTTCAAGTTATTCAACATGTTAAACAATTACATCTTACGAAAACTACACAATAATTGTTATTTTCAATTGTAATTCTGAATTAAATTTGCTTAATATCGCAAATTTTAAAATTAGTGTTAACTTTAAGTCTCCCCAAAAAACATAATAAAATATTTTCTCAAAAATTTGCCTATGAAAAGCTTACAGCAATAGAGTGCAGCATTGTCCCTCCACCCTTTTGAAAGTTTATAAAGAAAATCGTAAATACCACTCATAATGAGTGTATGCATGCATTTTAAAACCTAAATTACTTGTTCATCATTGTTTAACTCAATATGCCTTTTGCCTAATTTATTTAAATTTTTTCTTAATTATTTTTAATGAGGCTATATTTGGTATAAAACAGGATATTACGTAACAAATTCACTTTGATACAAATTATTATAAATCTATCTAATAGAAAGGAGTGTGTCAAATCATACAGATTAACGAGAGAAAGATTAAATTAAAGTTAGAAAATTTATTTTAAAATCACACCAAAACATTGCAGCTTACTTAAATAAAATTTCCTGCTCACATATGAATTATGTTGTTAAGGCAATTATGGGCCAGGTGACAAAACTGTGCATAAAATGGGCCCAATTTTTGTGAAAATTGTCAAGAACACCCTGAACAATTATTATTTTTCATAATAAGTTGCAGCAGATCTGATCTATATCAATTTGGATATAGTCGAAGGGAACATCCACATTCTTTTGAACAAATGCAGAAAATAATAAACCATCTTTAAAATCACTGAAAATTCTTTACTCAGTGCCAACATCATTTTTTTAACTACTGAAGATTGAAAGTGACTAAATGAACACACAATATGCAGTATGCAATTATCAATAAATATTTCCAGCTTTTTTTTTTTTTTGAAAAAAAAAGTAGATTGACATTTTGTTTTAACACACCATCTAACATTCAAAATCAATGGTCTCTCACACACATATATCTATACAAAAGAATCAGTCAGTAAATAAGACGTCTTTCATTGTAAAAAAAACCTTATGAATTAGAACATTAAAAAATCTACACTCAATGTGTATTTATACAAACATATTAGGTTTGTCAACATAATTTTGTACTTCTTAGAATATATTAAATAAAATAATACTTCATTACTCATTCATGAATGGCCTTCACATTGTAATTCAAAAATAAGTTTCCTATATTATACGGTACAGCTTTAATTAAAAATGTATGAGATTTTGACACATATCGCTGCCCTAGTTCAAAATTAAGACATGGATGTTTTAAATTGAACACATTTAAACATTTATTTTCTGCACTATAATTAAGGAAATGCAGAAAGGAAAATGAAGTTTGGGCATCATACAACTCCTACACTGCTCTTTTAAGCCAAGTAGCTAGAACTTGTTACAAAATGAGGTTCTTACTTAGAGATTGTCTTTTAAAGATGTCTCTGTATTGAACTAGAGCAGTGATATGACAAAGGAAATTCATCAAGATAACCAGATAACCAAAAAAAAAAAAAAAAAAACAATAATGGCTCAAAACATGAAACAATTATTTATGTCTTTAGTTACCCTTGTTTCCTTTTGTACCAAATGGTGGATTCATGATTACAGTATCAAAGGACTTGTGCCATTTTGTATTTTCCATACTCAATACATCACATTGAATAAAATCAATGTTCTCACAATCACATTCTTCTTTATTCTTCAGAGCTATTTCTAATGCACTTTCATCAATTTCAAATCCAACAACAAAACTAAGAAATTCAAAAACAATTAGAGTTAGTAGTTCAACAAATTATTGCATTAAATAAGCAAATATTGCTCAGAGTCACTTTGTAATGCCTGGTTTTTAAAATGCTTCTACAAAATGTTGGAACTTTGGAAAAGGACATATTTTGATACCCACCACCCCGGATATACATACATTCCCATAAAGACCACTTATAAACTGCTTGTTGTTTTAAAAATTAATTCTACTTTTTTAATAACGCATTTTAATAGCACTAGTTTTTAGAGTAAGGATCATTCCATGCCAAATCAACCATAAATTTGGGATTTTAACATCTACAGTTTAGGTATTTGATAAAATTCAGTGCACTTCCTTCCTTTATGATTATAAGCAAACACTGATTTCTTACCCTTCCACCTCAATGTGTTACGATTTTATAGCCTTCAGAAATTTTGCGTCTTTTATCATGTTCATGAGACACAAAGTGATCTGTTGTTGCTTATGAAAAAAAATTTGTTTTTTGGTAACTAATACCTTCTTGAAAATTGCTACACAAAGTTTAAGACATTGAGAAAATATATCATAAAAGTCTTGGTTTATTAAGTGGTTTAAAAAAAAAAAGAACACACATTAGATTATTTTTTTTAATGCACTGTGAACATTGAATTTTTAACATAAAAGTCAGTTGTAAAATCATGACCAATTTTATTAATATGATTCATTGTGAATTGAAAACAAGATCTTCAAGCATCCTGTCCCCCTCTTCTTTATTTTGAAAAAAAAAGGAGACATAGTAAAAATATTTTAAGATAAGACTAAAGTAAAATGCAAAGCTTTCATTTAATACAAGAATGATGTGAAAGCGAATTTCGAAAAGATTGCTTGCTTTTTTTCAACCAATCATAACCTTGTAGGAATTTAAAAAATGATTAAATTAACTGAACATACAGATTTTTAAAATAATAAAAATGTAAATAATAAATAAATTAAAGACAAATGCAATACATCAACAATAACATTAAGTTAAAAATAGCCATCAAATACAACAAATTTAATCAATAATAACAATGATTAATAAATAAATAATAAGAATACATTAAAAACATTGAAAGATATTGTTTTTTTCATTGAAATCACAAACCTAGCACTAAAAAGAGCAGCACCAATAGCTAGCACACCACATCCACAGCCTAAATCAGCTATTAACTTATCATCAAGATCCCCAAAATCCTTCACAACATTCAAAAAGTTAGCTATGAAAAAAGAAAAAGCAAAGCTCAAAATGAACAAGTATTCAAAAAAATTTAAAAAATAATAAACTTTCTTCAATTAATGATAAACTTTCTTCAAAAAATTGAATTAAATTTTTGAGCTTAGAAGTTATGATTAAATTGTTGATCAGTTTTAAAACCATGGTCATGAAAAGGATATCAATATTTCTGGTAAGAGAAAAATGTTTACTATTTGTTGACGCAAAGAGCTTTAGATTGGCTTATCTCTGTTCGCCATAGGCGCCAGCACATCCCAAGGACTCTAGTAAAAAAACGCTTAACTCGAAAGTTTAAAGGAACTTTATTTTAGCAGCCTCTGTTAGTAAGACATGTTTCGTTGTTTATATTATGTCAACTTGTATAGCGGGTAAATCCCCATGTTGTTCTATTTGTAGTATAATAAACCTCATAGTTTCTATTATTCGTTGGAATTAAGTTGTTCGTTATAGAAAGACACTACAGACTACACTATTGTATGACAAATAAATTAATAATAGAATGTATAAACATGCAAATCAAACTGCACGCACATATTTCAGAACTGCAAGGAACCGTTGTTTTCCATTCTGTAGTCCTAGTAAAAGAAACTATGCTATTGTTAAGAAATATTTGGTGTGCATCGCAGATTATGCGCAAGAATTGAAAGGTGGATATTACGGAAGTTGAGTTACTCATATAAAATAATTTACAACTAAAAAATTAATGTGTGATAAAGACAATAACTGTACCCAGTGGTGTAGTCATGGAGGGATGGCACCTTTGAAACCTGTTTCTTTATCTCTACGACAATTAATACTAGTATTTCACTTAATTTAAACATTGTTTGCACTAATTTTAAAGTAGCAATGCATTTATGTCCTATCGAGGACAAGGTACTATCTGTCAGAGCTGAAGTTACTTAAATGCCTGACCCCCTGTCAGATATTTTCACACTCGTTTAAACATTTTCACATTGCTTGAACATTTTCGGTTGGATTTCGGCTAATTGTCCGGGAAGCAAAGGTCGACAAACATTTTGTTGCTTGGGAGGGAAGAGTAAAATTGCAATGTTATCAAGCTAATTTAAATCTACCAACACTAATAGAAAGCTCCTTTTAGAAACCTAAACTTAAAACAAATTACTTAGAAAACAAATAATTACTCACCAGCAATATCAGCAGTAGTTGCATATTGTTCAAGAGCAATATTCGGCCTTTCAAAGATTTCAAAGTTTTGCAATTCAGACTTTAGTTTCTTCAGTTTCATGGCTGATGACCGTTTAATAAACTGATTTTTTGAAACATAAAACTGATTTCTTATTACAATAAAAGCATAATTTATGACAATATACTAAACTGATTTTGAAAAGTATTTGCAAAATATCTCATGATAATTAATTTCAAAATACTGTGTAAAAATGAACACTTGAGACATACACAATAATTTTTGAGCTTATGATTAAAACAGCATGCTAACTTCACTTGCTAACGAATGCAAACAAAAACAAGCAGAAAATAATGCATGTCCATAGAACACGCGAATCTTCACCCCGCAGGGTATGCCTAAAGTCAAATGACTAGCCGTGAGGTATTGGCGTGGTTGCAAGATTTGGCGCTTTATGCATTAAACAAATATTGCTGCTCAGTGCGCGAATCCTCCTCGGAAACCGGAAAATCTTCTTTTTTCTCAGACTGCGAATCTTCATTTTTCTCTGTGCGTTTTGCGACCTTCGTTAATCTTCATTCTCTCTCCCAGCAATGATAAGCGAAATAGGCCGAAATTTGGACATGTTTATTTTTTATAAAGCACCATGATGAAAATTATTTTATGTTTTTTTCTCTATGCTACTAATTCTTGGTGAAATTAAGCGTGTAAAAATCAATATTATTTAACTGTCTTGATGTTTATTAACGATAAACATGCTACTTATAATCACCTTTTAGCTCTAGTGTTGTGAAATATGTAAGGAACTATAAAAAAGTATGACTAATACAAAATTTTTACCACCTTTTTAACGAAGTTAACTTTCATAGAGAGAAAGGACAAAATATAAAATTTCTAGAAAAAAAATCGCGTTCACGTATTCCAATTTTTATTTATGCTTTTATTCATTTATTTTGATATTATTATTATTTGAATTTTTTATATTTAATTCATGCAGTTGGAGATTTTAAGAACTCAAAATAAATAAATAAAGGGCAGATTCTTTCCAAAATGATCGAAATTTACAACACTTTGAAAGTAACGCAAATGTTCGAGGAGGGGGCGGGAGGCAGGATTAAAGAATGAATATGGAAATTTTTTTGATGGATGTGTCTTTGCATCTGTTTAGCTCACATTCTTTTTTTCATGAAAAAAGGAATACCTTGTAATACCTGAAACACACGTGCCTGAAATTTTGTGCATAACGTTGTTAAGCTTATTTTTTATTTGTCAAAGCTTATTGTTTTATTTTGTCTTCGATATTGTTTTTCAAATTGTTACTAATTTGAAACTTCTGGGAAATTGTTATTTACTTCAGAATACCCCACAGCCTCAGGTCTAAAATTTAGCAATAAATTAATACTAATATTAAATTATGCATTTATGCAGGTTTTAAATACCCTGCAGATAAATCCAATATACAAAATCTGTATTAATCAGTTTTACACTTGGAATCTTCCAGAGTCTCTGGGTTGTTATTGGTACTAAAAATATTTAATAAAATCCTTGAAAAGATTTTAAAATAAATTTCGCAAAAAATTTGAAAGCATTTTGTTATATGCTACATTATTGTTTAATCTGTAAAAGAGAATGTTCCTTGGAATTTAACATGTTTCATGCAGGAAAATCCCACACAAAAACTGATAGAAGCCTTTTCTCCCCACTCCCAGCCTCAGAATATTCTGCAGTATAATTCTATTTTGTAAAAATTATAAAAATGCGGAAAAAATGAAAAAAGCATGAAGAAAAAACAAATAATTGAGTAAATTTATTTTTCATTAATAGCTTAATAATTTATGAGTTTGTAAATTGAAGAACAAAATTTATGATTATAAAAAAATGATTCATTAAATTTATTTTTCATTAAGAACTTTCAATTAATTGGTTTGTAAATTAAACAACTAGAATTACCAAAACTGAAACTAAAAAGCCTTGCTCCCACTTCTGGAAAATATTAGTTGAGAACAATGAATCAAAACTTGCGATGCATTCTGACTTTCATTACTCATTATATGAAACATGTAACAGCGCAATAGCGTAGATAAGGGGGGGGGGGGGGTCCGGGGGTCCCTCCCCCGGAATTTTTTCGCAATTTAGCTCCTGAGAATGCAATTTTAGGCTCTTTGGGGACGTTAGAGGAAGGAGTTTTAGAAGTTCTTCCTTAAGAAAATTTTTGAAACTGCAGTCTTAAAAATGAAGTGTCGGTCTATCTTTGTCAACGATACTGGAGGCAGGGATTTCTAGATCTCTCCCCAGGAAACTTTTGAAAATATCCTAACAATGCAATTTCGAGCTTCTTTAGTGATTTTAGAGGAAGCAGAAGGGAGTTTGGTTAGTGTTCCCCCGCAAATTTTTCAAAATAAATTCTTATCTTTTAGGTTACTTTTGGTGTCACTAGTGACAGCATTCGATGTCTTTTCTCGATGACCTAAAAATTTTTCTGAAACTAAAGTCTTAAAAGTAAAATCTCTCTTTTCTTTCATTTTCTTTTAAATTTATGAACTGATTTTTTTTCCGGGGGGGGGGGGGGCAGTTGGCTAGCTCCGAGGAGGCAGTGCGCCCCCCCCCCCTCCTTCCCGGAGAGATGAGTGAAAGAAACGCTGGGGATAACTCCTCTGAAATGGTGAAGATTGTCTAGAATTTGACAAATTTTTCCTGTAAAACCATAAAATTAGCTCACTTATTAAAAAGAGACCCCAATGAAATGGTGAAGATTTTCTAGAATTTGACCAATTTTTCCTGTAAAAGAATGAAATTAGCTCGCTTCTCCCGAAGAACCAAACCCCCCCCCCCCCCAAAAAAAAAAAAAACAATCCGGGTCTAGCTACGCCACTGTAGGGTACTGCAGTAACAAGGACAAAGTGATTTAAGAATGGGTCACATTAACATTACACATAAATATACATATAGTATATTTATTTATTTACAATATTGTATATTATTTACATACATATAGCAAACCAGAACTGCTATAAAAATCTAAAACCTATCTCATGACGATCAGACCCGGTACGCATCCGCGTGGACTCTCCTGCCATCAACTGGCTTTGGTCCCGTGACCCCATGTGACTCAGATGCGCGACACGGGAGTTTCCATTATGGCGGCCCCTCTGATGGAGTGAACCACATCCGTTTTCCACACAGGGAAGTCACGAAAAACTGATAGAAATTTCTCGAAAAATTTTGGCCCAGTATGGGGCTGTAATGGCCGTGGTAACCTAGTGGTTAGGATGTCGGACTTATACAAATACAAATACAAAAAAAGTACACCAACAACAGGCGCTAGGCCCAACAAGGTTGGTGAATAGATGAGCAATTCCTACTTGACTTCTTCATGCTCCTCTTCCTCTTCTTCCTGTCCCTTCTTCCGGAACTTCTAACCGGAAGGTCAGCGGTTCGATATCCGACCCGCTCTAGACCCACCATGTGCACTTGGGGATACGTGCATGTAAAATCCGTGGTCCCCACTATCCCTCCCACTACCTCTCGCCTGGGGAGGGCATCCGTAAGGCCTAGTGCTAACAGGGAAGGAGGTTGGAGGAGAAAAGCATGGGAATGCATGTTTATCGCAGACTCAGATGTACGAATGGTGTGAGAAATTCAGCAGCGGCACAAAAACTTTGGTGGACGCGCCGAAGACCGGGCAAGCACATCGTGTTGTGACAGCTGGGGCGATTGTAGCAGCGGAGTACTAAATGATGCATCAGAATAGAAGACAGGTTGCCGTTGATGACATTGAAATGCAATTACTAGTCAGTCAGGAAAACGCATCCCTCCGCGCTGCTCTTTGTGAACTCCAACAGAGCTCCTGTGTAGCGCTCTGGGTCACGTAGAGTCGCGGGACCGATGCCAATTGATGGGGGGGGGGGGGGAGTCCACGCGCATTCGTACACTTGTCTGATCGTGGAAAGGGAGGTTTTAGATTTTCTAGAGAAGTTTCCCGGTTTTCGTTAGCCTCGCCCTCCTGTAGGAAATCTGCTCCATATAGTATGGTTTTTCATACACCTACTTCCCTTAATTAGGAATTTTTCTTTTTAATAGTAGTTTTGTATGGGGGCATAATAAAAGGGTGGTGATGCCATCCCTTCTTCCTAGTCTTTCAAGAAGGACACAGGGTCGTCGAGAGGGAGTGTCAGTCATGTCTGATTCATGGGACCGGCGCTTTGGAGAGGGCCAGGTCCGGCATCGGAATTGTGCAAAGGGTAAAATGTGGCAATGACCAAGATTCAAGCATAATATAGGGGTGGGGCGTGACGGGGATGGCGGCTCCGAAACGGACACGGGCCTGCTCTGAAAGGGCCCTGACGATAGGAACAGAGGTTTTCTTAAGGATGGCAATATACCAGTTGGTACTAATTGATGCCACACAAATTTACTGCTTTATTCCTAACAAATCAGGGAGAGCACTTTTGACTTAACTGAATTCACATGACTGACAGTTCATTAAAAGTAGAACTATTATATCAAAACCAAATACAATGGAAGGTTTTAAACTTTAAAAACTTAAAATTTGATTTTAAACTTTGATAGAAAATATCTTCCCTAAATTAAATCTATATATAAAGCAGTGTGCTTTATAATCATACCATTTTCGTAATTTTTTTTGACACCAAGTCTCGTAGTCAAAGAGATTATTCGTTGATTGCAGATACTCTCTATACAGATTCAAACTTTCAGGGGCGAACTGGCCCGACGACGGCTCATTGGCACTCGGGCCGGTGTGCCCTCGAACCCATTCGCCCCACTGCCTTCTGTGGAATGCTTTTAGAAGTGTTGCAATGGTGTCTCTAGCGCTTTTTGGCATAGCGCAGCCCATAGTTGCTTTTTCGATGCACCTTGTTACCTTTCAGAGTGCATTCTTTTGCCCTTTACAAACATATTTTTTAAGAAACGGTATGTATTTCAATGGGAGAAGTCAGAAAACCGGTACTTTTATTTTCTATAAAAGTGCAAGGAAGAGTGAGCCAATTTTAATTTTTAAAAGTTTTCCGTCAGAGGATACGAATTTCCTCCTTTTATGACAGAAAGTGCTTCACCTCCCTCCCCTCTTGAGGGCGCCCTGCCGGAGGTAAATATCGGTGCCCTATTAGGACAGTCAGTCCGCACCTGCAGACTTTGACTTATTAAATTAACTCTGATGTGTCGACATTATATGTGCAAAACTGAATTTCTATAGATTATATATGATCTCATATCAGAGATCATAACATACTCCTTATGTTCCAACAAACTTTATAAACTCCCTCAAAAGTCCATACGTCTAAACGAAACTAAAGCAGGGCCGTCATTTAGGGATGGCAGTTACTCCCTTCCAGTGGCGTACGCAGAATTTTTTCCAGGGGGGTTCATAATTTTCTGAAACTACTAAAAGAAATTCGAGTATATAATAAAACACTATTATTTAGGGCTCAAAGAGGGGGGGGGGGGTTTAAACGCCTAACCCCCTTGCGTACGCCACTGCTCCCTTCAAGAAACATACTTTTCTCCACTAGACCCCTACCTGTTAGCCGATGCCTTAGGATTGTTTGCGCAATGAGCTGGAGGCCAAAATTAAGAAACATACTCTATATGTTCATGTATTGTGTTGTTTTCAACACAATTAGTTCTAAGAAAATTAGGAAACCCTTTGCCCCGCTGCCTGCTCACGTGAAAAACTTTTAAATGGCGGGCCAACAAAAAATCTATTTTGATATGACAATGGTCATTGCAAACAATTTCTATAAAATGTATTATACGCATTGTAGACTATATGATTTATAAACTGTAGTAAGCGTTTAATGCAAGGGAAAAAAAGCAAAGAAAAGAAACAGTAAATAGCAGTTTGTTGCTGGGTCAACGATGGGGCTACATTGTATCAGAGCCTATCATGTTTAAGGGGCACCATTACCATTTATAATGCGTTAGTTTCTATAACAGCATTATTTTAAGTTTAAGCGTTTCAGCTTATTCTTTGTGAAGTACACAATGCTAACGCAATGCGCAAACGTTCATAGACTCGGATGAAAAAATAAAAAATATATAGAGTGTCTAGTCTACATAGCGTCTGATTATAAAATTACTCAACTCGTGTGTTGGGAATTTGTGTTCCATAAATTTTTTCTATGGATAAAGTATATAAGACAAAAAATGAGAGGCTTGTATTTGACTTTCAGGGAAGGACAATTCCTGCCCTATCCAGGCCTCTGGGCAGTTATCAGGATGTACCTCCCTCCTCGAAATTCCGATATTTAAGGGAGGCCATTAACAAAACCAAAGCATTAATAAACGGAACTCAAGATATACACTAGGGATGTGACGATAAGCAAATTGACCGATTACTGATTAATAGGCTGAAGATAATCGTCCGATGCTGTTATAAATTTCCGTTCTCTTTGTCATATCTTCAATACATTTTTTTAAAATGTGATCATATTTTGATAAATCTTACCCTGATACTTTTCTTAGTTATGTTTTGGAGGGGGGGAAGGTGCATCATCACTCTTTTAGGAAGAGCATCCGTGGTTAGTTAGCAAATTCATTCAGCAGGGTTTCATGTTTTTGGCACACTAAAAGTAATTTTAATAAAACAAAATTGTTCACCAAAATTGGCCGATTATGAAAAATCGGCAAAGTGGCCGATTACCGCCGGTTAATTGGTGCATCCCTAATGTGCCCCCTCCCCCGAAAAAAACCTATTATGCATACATTAAATGTTTATGTATATATGCATGCTGTACACTAGTTTTGACGATCAATCATAATTTGAAGGTTTTTTCATCAAAGAAAAGATGAAAAAAATATATACTTTTATAGAAGGTGAATTAATTGTAATCAGTGGCGTACTCAAGGGTTTAATACTCCCCCCCCCCCTCCTTGAGCTCAAGTCAAAATTGTCTAGCTGACTAAATTAGGGAAATAATAGGGAAATTATTACATACTTGAATTTCTTTTAGAAGTTTCAGAAAATTATGAGCCTTGAAAAAATTCTGCGTACGCCACTGATCGTAATAAGTTAAGGTTACCCTTGTGCACCAACATTTATTTTTCTAAACCGACATTAAATCTTGATTATTTACTTGTAAATTATCGTTTTTGTGTTGTAAGGTTTAAAGACATCAGTTTATAGCACTTTTCTTTTGTCTTCGGACAGCCGCAATATACCGAGGAGCTACTGCACATATTGCAACTGTGTGCCGTCCTGGCCATGAGAATATAATGTATGTTTTTATCAATATGCATGCATTTTGTTGTTCATTATATAAGGATAATATACCCTTTGATCTCGCCCCTCGCACACAGAAAAATTCGAAATGACAGGTGTGACAATCATGTTTTTCAAAATGTCTGGGCACCTTTGATCCTGTGTAACTCTGAGGAAGATTTTTTAGTTTTGGTAGGTGAAGTGATTAATGTTAAATAACTGCAATTTATTTATAAATGATAACGAAAGTGTATGATGTCTATAGATAACGTCTTAATGAACAATGAGCTGTACTTTATTTTCTTTAAATTAGTCTCAGGTAGTCAATGAAATTATTTCAAATATGTTAACAGTTGTTAATGAAGTATTTAATTTTCTTTCTTTTCAGCTTCTTTGTTTTTCAGCAACCAGAACTATTTTTAATGACAATGTGATCACTATTTTTAATGATTTCTAATGATAGTGTAGAAACAAATTTATTTGAAAGCACAGTAAATGAGCTTAATCATGATTTATTTTCTTTAAAATGCAAAACAAAATTCACCCTTCAATTTTAATGATGAAGTAACCTCAGAATGTAACTTATATTAGTTTTGAAACAAAATAACTGTCTGAATATGTTTTTTTTTCTGATGAGATAAAATGTGGAAACTAATAAATGATACTTTTAAGTCTGAATGAAGTCTCAGCAAAAACATTCCAATGGTATTCTCTATAATGAGTAAGTACCAACTAAAATGGTGCTTCAGAATATTTCAAATCATCCTATAAAAAACTAATGAAACTATGCATAACTCTGTGTTTTCAGATATTTGAGTTTCAGTACTTAAAACCCCATGAAACTTACTGTTTTAAATATCAAATGTTTTATTTTTCAAATCAATGTAAATTTAAAGGATGTGTTTCCTCCTTATGTAAGCTTTAATTCTATTCTGGTAGGGGGCGCAACAAGCGCCCTCTCTGTAACTTAGCTGTAACGGGAATCCCGGGAGTTGTGTGATGTACGTCCCATGTGCGGGCAACTAAAGGCGCAGCGCACCCACCGCTGCCATTTCTCAACCTTCTCATCTAATTAAACTTTATTGTTATTGTTTGAAATGGGTTGTTATTTCAACTAGTAGTAAGTCTACATTTCCTTAGTTAAGAAAATTACAGTCCACCACAACTGAGCATGTTCCGACGCAACATGGTCCTTCTACACCGGAGTTAGAATTGGATAAATAAGTCATTAAGCTGTTCGCATAGCCAGCCATTATGGCAACCAAACCAACTGCGAACGTCATCCTGAACAGAAAAAGAGGAAACATCAAGGGACAGTTAACTAAAATCGAGAATGCAATAACTGGTGCGAATATGACACAGCGTGAATTAGAGTTGAGGAGTAGCACGGTACAAAGTCTAAAAATAAAGTTAGACGAGCTCCGAAACGAAGGATATTCAATCATCGAAGAACAAGGTTTAACAGAATTCGAAAACCTTATCACAGAGGTTGAAGACCAGCTTGAAGCTCTTGAGGTGAGATTACTTGAATTATTAAATCCTAGTACTGAATTAAATAATCATACTCTTGCTGCTTGTAATAACAATTCTAATAATACTCAGATAAAATTACCTTCTATAGCATTACCCCAATTTTCTGGGTTATACACAGAATAGTTGCAGTTTAAGGCACAATTTACGACTCTAATTGACGAAAATAAATCATTGACCGAGTCACAAAAACTATACTATTTGCAGTCATCCCTTACCGGGTCTGCAAAACAATTGGAAAATATAGATGATTCTTATGAATCATTACTAGACGCTTTGAAGAAAAGATTTGAAAACAAACGATTAATCGTTAACAGCCACATATCAGAACTACTAAGTATTAGCAAGGTCAGAATCGAAATTGCTAAGGAAATTAGAAATTTGATTGATAAACTATTAACCACTTAACCGTGGGGCCCGAGATAGCTCGGGATCGGGAAAAGTGGACCAAACCGTGCGGCCCGAGCCCCTGGACAGGAGCAAAGAGCTTCACTGCAATGCTCGCACCGTCTCTTCCCCCTTGTCGGAACTGATGAAAGGAGCAGGGTGTTAGGGACTGAATGGGTTTAGTGTCAAAAGAGTTGATCACGGAGATTTTTCCGCTTCCGCGGTATTTCTTTATCTGAGCAGTGAGCAAATGTCTTTTCTAGTCTGGAAGGAAGAGATTGCGAGCTTTTGGTTTTCCTTTCTACTCAATTTTATTTTTCTATCTCTGTTTTTAAAAGCTTTGTGAGTTTATACTTTAATTTTTAGCATTGTGTATACAGTGAACTCGTTTATAACGATACCACTGTTAAGTTCACATCATTTATCACATGTTCCCTTTGACAAAAAAAAAGAAAAACTTAAAAAAAACAACGCTAGAATTATCACGCTCGTTCCACCGCGATAATTGCAACTTGAATAGGCGGATTTTGCCCTCAATCTATACTAGCTACTGTCCGTTTCTTAGATATCAGCTGCTTAAAACTTGAAATGTATTGGTTGATCAAGGTGTATGAATCACGAAGTAAAACATGGTCCCGAACTCGGAGAAACAGACGAAAACCCTGACAGCGTACTAATACCCTATTACTTAAGGTTTAAACAATTTTGAAATAATTACTCAGCTTTGGGTACATTCATAAATGATGTCACGCTTCGAGGGGGTAGGGGGGGGGGTTCGTGAAATTGTGACAAAGGGAGAGGAGGCGGTAAACAAGAAGTGTGACAGCAGGCTTATAGAACATAGTGTGACATGTGCCACAGGGAGGAGGGGAATCCGTTGAAGTGAGACATTTTGTGACAAGAGGGGGGGGGGAGGAGGATTAAATATATCGGGAAAAAGCGTATCATGAACGGTCCTTTATTCAAAAATTGAAAGAAAGAAAAATAACGATACCAAAAAATGGAGGGGGGTGCTACTATTATTACTGTAAAGCATGTTATATAAAATTGACACGAATCAATTTTGTAGCATAAAAAACTTGTACTTCACACTTGTAAAATACTTTTTTTATAGTATAGTATTCAATTCAATTTGCAAGCGCTGAAAATCGACCTTGCTTATAACTTCGCGTGGTTTGCCATGTTATAAACATCACGGACTTCTGATATTGTTATAAGCAAAGCCGCTTTATATCCTAAAAAGATTTATGATTTTATACTATGATTTTAATACATACCAAGCAGTGTGACTAGAATTCAGCAAGTCCATCCTTCTGCCAGCCATCGAATTTATTATATTATACTCAATTTTTAGTTTCCTATTATTTTATAAGAGCTTATTTATCAATTAAAAAATAACTATGGAGAAACAGTCCTTTTAGAGCTATATAAAGCTTATTCTTTTAATTTATTAGTTAAATTTGAGCATAAATACAAAAATAAAATTTTGATAAACATTTTTAAAAATATTAAAAAATGCCTGCGTTTCATTTACTCAATAAAAATTACCATTGAACGTAGGAACATTTGAGTGACTAAAATGATAATCATGATTTTTATAGACAAAAATTATTATAGATTTTACCCTTTCACCCTGATAATGAAAACTATTGAATATTTGAGCAACAGAATGTGTACAAAGTATTATGGCATTGTTATAAGCAGCTAATTTGACGATAAAAGGAATTTTGCTACATACAAATCTCTGGTAAAATATGTATCGTATAAAATTTTCCAATTATGTATCGGTCTTACAATGACAAAGATTAAAGTTATTAAATGTATTGTATGAAGTACTAAGCTTTTCCAGCCGCCAAATATTAATGATATACTTAAACTTTCTTAGAAAGTTAGGGACCGTTCATAAATGATGTCACACTTTTTCACCATATATTTGACCCCCTCCCCTCCCCCTTTTGTCACAAATATCACACCTCAACGGACCCCTTATTCCCCTTTGTCACGCTATGTTGCATAAGCATGATGTCACACTTTGTCACAATTTTACGAACCCTCCCCCCCCTTGAAGCGTGACATCATTTATGAATGATCCCTTAAGAAATTAATTAAACTTGAGTCCTAATGAGTACATCCCATTTGGCCAAAAGTATTTGCTTCGTCATTTCTCATTTTCTAAAATCTGATACGTATTAGATTTAGAAGAAAAAATCGTTGATTGAACTGTAGCAAAGAAAAGAACACCAGTGTCCAGCTTCAAGGTCAGCTGGTTTGACCCTTTGACTTTATATTTCTTTGCTTCTTTGTGTAAAAAGCAAAGAATACTTAGCTGAAAAAAGGGGTAGCTTGGTAGTTACTCCACTGGGAATTTATACATACCTTCTACCCAGCCTTCTACCATTCTCCTTTGTTCAACCTCTTATGATTCAAACACGTGTTCGCCACATATATTCAGAGTGGTTTTGACCTTGAATGTTTTGCGTGTACAATTATTGCTTACAGCTTACTTTGAAAATCCAAACTACGAAAGAAATACGTTTTTGGATAATCGCTGAAAATGTAAAAACATTCATCGAAAAAAACGTCAGTTGTGATGTGATGCGCCGTTCATTATAGTAATAATGATAATAATAATTATTATTATCATTTAATTCTTTGCTCGCGAAATCATAAGCAACAAAATTTTAATCAAGTTCAAAGTTCAAGTCATAATGCAATTTTGAGAATGATTTTATCTGCGCAATAAATTCGATGACACACTGAGTCACATATGCGCGGATAGAAATTGGTTTCTAATAAAAATTGCCTTAAGTTCTTTAAAAGTTTAATTTCAAGGAAGCGAAAAGTGGTTTACTTGGTCAAAGTTCCGATGAGAAGTCATGGCAGGTCCAAAAATGTGCCTTGTTCAGCACATTTTGACTGATCATTCGGTAAATTTAAAAATTTGGTATTACATAGGTTTTAGTGCTTCACTCTACGGTGGGAATTCTGCAACGTAACACCTGACAGTCGTTCGAATATCTTGTTTTTATTATTATTATTATTATGTGAACAAATTCATATACGCAACTTACGATTCCGTATTTCGTTCGTCGCGTTTTCACTGTTGCAAATTCAAGCTGGCTGACTCAATTTACGTTTTCCTAAGAGTGGGGCGGAATGTAGCAATAAATTCCGTACTACATTGTTTGTTTTGATGGCTACAAATAATTCCTCTTATTTTGATAAAAATCTTTATGAAGATCCTGTATATAATAACATTGAAAGGGATGAAGTAAGTTTTTTTGCTTGTGAAAGATACGGTTATTCTTGCATAACTGACAAGGAATACCGCATTGTATGTGAAATTTCGTTTGATTTCATGCATTATTACCTATTAAATTAGAGTAACCACAAAAAAAAAAAAAAGAAAAGCGACCAAATACACGAGTTTTCACGAATGCAACAATTTCTTCTTCATATTTTTGCAAATAAAAGAAAGAAAATGAATATATATGTAGATTATTATTTACAATAAGTTCTTAATTTTTAAATTCTGAACAAGAAGGATATATATGGCACACTTGATTTACAATGAGGTAACAAATACATTGCATGATCTTATAAATCTGTCTATATTTAATTCTTTTTGCTGTCGTGTTTTTCGCTATTTTTTTTAATTAGGTAACTTGAGTCAGCTTAGTATTTTTCTAATACTAAAGGATCCCATAAAATATTTCCAACAAAATTTAACATATGTTTTAACATTTAGCAGTTCAGTTTAATTTGTATTGATAAGCTATAAAGAAATCTAGATTTTGCAAGAATTTGACTATTCAAAGGTCACATGGTCGGAAACTTGTTTAGATGATACTGGCATGAAGTTCTGTGCAGTACTGTGCGTAACGAAGGGGGCTGATTATTTCCCAGCAACTGGGAAAAAAAGTCTCAAGCATGCTTTTACAAATGTTTAGGTTCAGAATTGTATGACGGTATCTGGAATAAAAATGGTTTAAAATATAAATTGAAAAATGAACCGATTCAGGCAACATATAAATATACTTATGAGTGGGGTGTTTTTATTTCTTAAAAATTATAATTTTATTTTAATTTTAACCAGCTGCATTAGATGAAAACCTCATTCGCGGGTGATCGTCTAGTGCTTTGAACTTCTAAATTTATGGCTTTGTATATGTGTTACAATTACAACTTACAAAGCCATTATTGAGTTGCGTTGGTGTTTGGCTTTTAATTACAAATAATGAAACAATGGCTACTGGTTGCATGTATATATTTGTCTATCTAACAAAAAACACATGATATCTGTACAGAACTTTAGAAGTAGTAATTACAAAATTACCCGCAGAAAAAGTTTTGTTATTACCTCTAAGTTTTGTTATTACGACTTAATATTGAATTATGAGTTGTGCTAGTATTGCTCCTGAAAAGAATGTGTATTTTCATATTCACATCTGTTCTTAATCTAAAACGCGTGTTTTTTTGAGATGTGCCACTATTGCAGCTCATGAGCGAATTGCTGTAGCGCACTTTTCATAGAATGCTGTAGTGCTTTTGTAAAATTCCTTTTTGCTCAGAGTAGAACAATATTTTTCTGTTTCATAATTTTGGCATGTATAGCCCCTCAGTTTTGATGCTAGCGGTTCAATTTATGTTTATTCCCGCCCGGGAGATGGGGCAATAGTTATAATGCGCCAAACACCATCAGGATGAGGGAGAAATTAAATAATAATAATAATAATAACGTGTTGGTTGTTTTACACATGATATGCAGCATTTATCCAGATGTAAAATAGCACTGAATATGTCATAACAAGCGGTTAAATGGATGGTACGGTTTTCCAACGTTCTGAGCTAATTGATTTTGCATAAGCATGAGAAAATTAATGAGTAAAAAATTTCACTTTTTTATTATTTCTATAACGAGCACTTAAAACATTAGTAGCAGTGCCGGATCTAGGGGGGGGGGGGGAAGCCTGGGCCCAAACACTGGGCCGAAAATCCAACTGTGATGCATGAAAAAAAAGATAGAAAGAAATTAATTAAATATACTTTTCTTTTTTTTTTTAAAGAAAATTCAACTTTTGGAAAGAGAGAAAATCCTAGTTCGGGGGGGGGGGAGGCGTTCTGATTTGATCATTGATTCGGCTATTTTGCTAACGATTAAAACCGATTAAGAAAATTATTTATTTGCATAATTGTCAGAAACACTAAATCTGAGGTATACAGAATATGTTGTGTTGTTGATCAGTCGGGCCGGTTCCTGTGGCATGCAAGGCTCCTGGGAAGGCAGTTTTAGGGGCGGCAAATTTTGCAAAGGCAAAATTTAAAAAAATAAATTTAAAAAAGTCAAGGTTCCCCTCCCCCTTGTAATAGTGAAATATTCATCACGCTATGCTCAAACGATACGACAGTTTTTTTTTTTAAAATTTTCAAAGCATTCCTTTTGGAAAGAGGGGGGTGGGAAGGGGGACTTGTAAGTATCGCTTGAGAAGACAGACACGTGGCTCTTCGATATGGGCGTTAATAAGAACGGGGGAGGGGGGGGGGGATCCTGCCCCTCTGGATGTAAGAAAAAATACTTATTTTGTTCTGCATTTTTATGAGAAAAAGATTTTGTTTGCTTTCTTCTCCTATTACTTTTAGTCCCAAATGCATCTCCCAAGGCCTCAAAGGCAGCAGTTTGCATATAGTTTTCAAAATCTTCCCGGGGAGAAACCCTCGGACCGCCTTCAACTGTCAGAGTTTCGTATCTCCAGCTAATCCTTCATTCAAAGGGGGACCCTTCATATGGCTCTATTCCACTAATTTTGAACTGAAAGGGCCCTGCCGTCGGACGTTAGCGAAAGTTTTATGGGGTTTTATGGGATTCACTTGGATGTGTCCTCCAAGTGAAAACTCCTCAAGTAGCTAGATGGTCAGAGCATAAAAATTTATGAAATATGAACAATAATTGGATGGAGGGGGCGGCATTTTAAAGTTTTGCCCCTCCACAGAAAACTCCAAGATCCGGTACTGCCGCAGAACAAGTAATATCAGCCTGACCATCAGAAACAAAACTAGCAATTGTCGAGACTTGATCTTTTTATTTTATTTTATTTTTTGCATATTTAGAGTAATTTTTTGTGTCTAGTTGTAGGCAAATTTTTCTTGTGTGCAAGATCAGTTTAAAGATTTGAATATTTAAAACAATCCCATTGAATTCATTAGTGGATTGGCTAAGCTTTCTGAAAATTAATAACATAAGATTATGATTTTTTTTTTAATTTACACAAAAACATGTTCACTTTTAAGAGGAACCATCAATTTGTCTTCAGATAATTTTAAAATTTCGTGATTCTGGCTAAAAAAACATTATTTACAGGTCACAGTAAGACATCGATGCACAGGCGAAGGAGGGGCTCTTTTTTTTTCGGAAATGAGTGGAAATTATTCATTTATTTTATTTATTTATCTTGTTGAGTTTGTTGTTGAAATTCAATCATCGTTTTTTAAAAGAACAAAAGAAGATTTTGTCGAATTTTATACAAAATTAACACGCTGATCTTAACAATATACAAAAGTAATATGCATTGACCTATTTGTTATGTAAAAATTTAATCATCAGACTTTAAAAAAATGCAATACGCACACAGAAAAACACTTTTTAGAAATCCTTTTTTCCTAAAATTTCCGTTTTAAACTGCTATCTTTAGTCACTTTGGGAAAAGAAAGCTGTCTAGCAGAACAAGTGCTTTGAAACTGGTTTAGTTTTCAACAAGCAAAATTTGGGGGAGATAGCTTTCCAGAGTCATCAATGGACATCGTCACGCCTCAGTGTATTCAACAGTGAATTTGAATGACAACTGTAAAGTCTTTACCTCTCCGCTGAGGGGGAAAGAAGTACACTGCAGGAAAAACAAGTTTTGCCAAAATTTTCTCTCCCCGCTTTGGAGTGCATGCGAAGCGTCAAACCCCCACGGTTACGTGGTTAAGCCATTTAAGAGCCTTAAAACAACTAGGGTTAGAAAGAAATAATCTATCTGAAGCAATTTTGATGAATATTGTTCTCTCAAAAATAGATGTTCAATCGCGACAGTCGTATGAAATGACATTAGATTGTAATGAAATTCCCAACTGGGACAAATTTATAGAATTCCTATTAAAACGCAGTCAAGCATTAGATAACGTCCCGATGCACAATGCGTTTGCTTCAAAACCAAAACATGAATTCCTTTCGAAACAAAAAAGTTTTGTTTTGCAGAATGACAAAAATGTATGCCCTTTATGTAACTTTAATCACGTGATATATAAATGTAAGCGTTACTTAGATCTATCTGTTGCAGATAGATTAAACTGTATACGAAAGTTTCAACTCTGTTATAATTGCTTAGGAACTCATAAAGTTTCCCTTTGCAAAAAGCTAAACAATAAATGCAAGACATGCCTTTTAAATCATCATAGTACAATTTGTAAAAAAGTATCTCATAATTCACGCGTAGAAAGATCGGACATTAATTCCTCTTCGAATGAAAATGTAATAACAGAAAATAAAACATCTTTCAAAGAGAAAGAAAGTGAGGAATCCCAGACTGGCGCCAATAAGGAACCAAACCCAAATCGTTTGTCAGCTCTCACGTTGAAAGAGTCGATAAACAATTTATTCATTCAAGGCTCAAATGTGCTATTAAGTACAGCAATTGTTTATATTAAGGGTATAAATGATTCCTTTTTTCCATTTTATGCGATTTTGGATTCGGGCAGCCAGATTACGTTGTGTTCGCAGGAAGTATGCAATATATTAGGAATAAAACGTTTTAATGTCAATACGTCAATCACTGGGTTAAATGGATCTTTTTGTAAGGTTAAAAAGGGAATTACAGCAGAAATTTCCAATAAAGAGGGGAATTTTCGGAAAACAATAAATATGTTAGTTGTTCCAAAAATCACGGATTTGACCCCTTCTAGGCCAATTGACATTTCTAATCTGCAATTGCCGGAAAATTTAAAGTATGCTAATCCAGAATTTCATAAACCGCAGCGTATTCAAATATTATTGGGTGGAGATACATTTTACGAATTATTGTTAAATGGTCAGATAAAATTAAATGATGGTTCGGTAATTTTGCAAAATTCACAACTAGGATGGATTGTTACGGGAACATTGAATAATAAAAATAGCAATACGACATTTAAATGTCATTTGTTAGAAAATCAATGGGAATTTGACTTAAAAAGGTTTTGGGAACTTGAGGATTTAGGAATAAGAGATGATCCTACTAGTGTTGACAGGGTTCAGGCTTTGGAAAGGTTTCATGAAACTGTAACATTCAAGGACAATCGTTATGAAATAACCCTACCTTGGATTCGGGAATGGAACATTTTAGCTGATAATTTCAATATCGCTGAAAAACGACTCAAGGGTCTTATAAAAAGAATGAGACGTGACAAAACTCTCTTCGAACAATATCGAGAAATATTAGATGAATATTTAGACAAAAACATTATTGAACCTGTTCAGAATTCAGAAAGGATATCTGATAGACCAGTTTTCTATTTACCTCATCATACTGTGTTAAAACAAGACAGTGTATACACTAAATGTCGCATCGTATTCGATGCTAGTTCTCACGAACAAGGTCAGTTATCTCTGAATGACTGTTTAGATTCGGGGCATAATTTAAACCCGAATGTGTTTCATTTGTTGTTGCACTTTCGTTTTAACGAAATTGCTATGTTGGCAGACATTGAGAAGGCGTTTTTACAAATTTCTATAAATCCAAAGGACAAAGACGTTTTACGCTTTCTTTTTGTGAATAAAAATCCTACAGATAACGAACATTTCAGTACTTTAATATATAGATTTAAGCGTTTAACATTCGGCTTGAATGCCAGTCCCTTTTTATTGTCTGCAACAATTAAAGAACATGTTTCCAAATTTCAAGATGAATACCCTTTAGCGACAGAGGTGCTTAACAACTTTATTTATGTAGATGATTTAGTCAGTGGTGCTGACACAGTCCAAGATGCGTTAACTATTTCACAAGATTCTCATAAAATAATGCTGGAAGCTGGCATGAATTTACGTAAGTGGATTTCTAATAGCGAACCACTTATGGAGATATGGAAAAATCTAGGATTTAGTATCTTACCTCAATCTTCTAATGAGAATGAAAAACAACTGCATAAGGTTTTAGGAATCTATTGGCAGCCTGAACTGGACATACTTGTAATGAATATCGATAATTTACTGGAATTTTTAGATAATGCAAAAATTATTAAGAGAACTATATTGCAAGCAGCAGGCAGAATATTTGACCCTCTCGGTCTGATATCGCCATTTACAGTCAGATTAAAGTGTTTATTTCAAGAACTTTGGGTACGAAAGGTGTCTTGGGATGAAGACTTGCCTCCTGACATTACGACTATTTGGAAAGGATGGATTTCGGAAGCTCCTTTATTACGAAAATTACAAGTACCGCGAAATGTTTTTGAAGGATTTGACTTACACAATAGTGACCTAGTATTGCACACCCTTTCGGATGCTAGCCCAAAGGCATACGGGGCTGCTGTGTATTTACAAATCAATTCTGCGAATAAATCAACAGTAAATTTGGTTACTGCTAAATCCCGAGTGGCACCCTTGAAAGGGATGTCTCTCCCCCGCCTCGAGTTACTAGGCGCCTTACTGGCTGCGCGCCTTGCAAATGAAGTAAAAAAGGTATTGCTCCAAAAAGCACCATCATCCACCTACTATTGGACAGACTCACAGATTACCTTATATTGGATCAAGGGTTCTGCTACGAGGTAGAAGTCCTTTGTGTCTAACCGAGTACGGGAAATTCAGACTCTAACAGATTCGTCTCACTGGTTTCATTGCGCAGGTCCTGAAAATCCTGCCGATCTCCTTACACGAGGAATCAGATGCGAGAATCTTTTAGAGAATTCTAAATGGTTTAATGGTCCGGAGTTACTGGTCAGTGGTGAACATTACGGTGCTGTAAGTATAGGGACTCCTGACGAAGACTCGTATCAGCATGAACTAAAAAAGAACATTTATAACGACTCTTCATTAGCAAATGAACAAAAGTTATTTACACTTAAAATTGATTCCTGTGTATTTGATCATATTCTTAGCATATCTAATGAATATTTAAGGTTAATTCGTGTATCTAGTTTTGTTTTTAGGTTCCTCTTTAATTGTAAACATCCTGAGAACAAAAGGAATGGTCCCTTAAGCAGTGTGGAATTTAAATCTGCAGAATTGTTTTTAATTAACTCTGCTCAACGAAATATTTTTAAAGAGGAGTTTACAAGTTTGGAAAATGGTAAACCTATATCAGGTAAGAGCAGACTTGCTTCTCTAAATGTGTTTTTGGATGAGAAGGGGACCTTACGGGTTGGAGGGCGTTTATCCCAAGCGGATTTGCCCTACTCAGCAAAATTTCCAATGATCTTGCCTAATGATCATCGATTAACTAATATTATTGTAAGATATTTTCATTTAAAGTATTTTCATTTAGGACCACAGGCTTTACTTTTCCATATCAGACAGAAGTTTTGGCTGATCAATGGAAGAAATATTTGTCGACGAATTGTTCACGATTGTATCACTTGCTTCAAAAATAAGCCTGTGGCCACTTCTCAGTTAATGGCTGATCTGCCAACGGAACGCGTAAATCAAGGCTTTTCCTTTTCTAAATCAGGGGTTGATTACTGTGGGCCCTTCTTTATAAAATTCAAAAATCAAAGGAAAGGTGTATTGAATAAAATTTATGTCGTAGTATATGTATGCTTATGTACAAAGGCAATACATTTAGATTTTGTTTCGGATTTAACCACGCAAGCTTTTATTGCTAGTTTGAAGCGTTTCTTTGGCAGAAGAGGCAAATGTTCAAAAATAATGTCAGACAATTCTAAGACGTTTGTTGGAGCTAACATTGAGTTAAAGAAGCTTCTAAAAATGGTTAGCTCTCCAGATGAAAACTTAAGTAATTTTTTAGCCCAAGAAGGCATCGAGTGGGGTTTTATTCCTCCTAAATCGCCAAATTTTGGTGGCATTTGGGAAGCGGGGGTTAAATCGTTCAAATTCCATCTAAAACGAGTAATTGGCAACCAAAATTTGACTTTAGAGGAGTTTTTGACTATTTTGGCAGAAATTGAAGGAGTATTGAACTCTTGACCTCTCACTCCACTGTCAACAGAAATTGACAACTTTGAGGTCTTAACACCTGGCCATTTCCTCATTGGAAGGCCAATTACTTCAGTCCCTGAACCCCCATTGCTTGAGATTTCTGAAAACAGACTTTCAAAATGGCAAAAAATTGCCAAAATTTCGCAAAGAATTTGGACCTTATGGAAGCGGGATTATTTAAATAATCTTCAGGAACGGTCCAAGTGGAGATTGAGGAAAAATGATGTACAAGAGGGAACTTTGGTGTTACTAAAACAGGAAAATTTACCCTCAACTCAGTGGGCAATGGGAAGAATTACAGAGATTTTTAAGGGAAGGGATAATTTGATTAGAATTGTCAACTTACGTCTGCCAAACGGACGAATTCTTAAAAGAAATGTTAGAGACATTTGCATTTTACCAATTGGATAATTAACTAAGATTCTTTCTTCTGCAATTTAATGTAATATTTCCTTATCAGTATTTAGTGTATCTTATTGTTGTATTTTTCTGGTGTATATTGTGTTATCATTGCATTGCTTATCTTATATTGTTGTTATTATGCATGTTTAACTATTGAAATTTTTATTTCAATCCCCGGGGGAGTGTTTCCTCCTTATGTAAGCTTTAATTCTATTCTGGTAGGGGGCGCAACAAGCGCCCTCTCTGTAACTTAGCTGTAACGGGAATCCCGGGAGTTGTATGATGTACGTCCCATGTGCGGGCAACTAAAGGCGCAGCGCACCCACCGCTGCCATTTCTCAACCTTCTCATCTAATTAAACTTTATTGTTATTGTTTGAAATGGGTTGTTATTTCAACTAGTAGTAAGTCTACATTTCCTTAGTTAAGAAAATTACAGTCCACCACAACTGAGCATGTTCCGACGCAACAGGATGTGAGGTGTTAAAGGAAATTTTAACATAGATCAACTTATTCACATAAAATTACTTTATTTCAATAATTTATAGGATCCCTATTGCTTTAAATAACAATAATATATTGTACTTTTCTGCCTAATTAAATAATGTATTTTATAATTTGTAACTATTAAAAAATTAATTTCATGTTTCTTTGAATTTCTACTTGGTTTACTGCCCCCCCCCCCAGTAGTGTAAAAGTGGCAGTTCTACGCCAAGAGGCGGAGTGCGGAGGGTCCCTCCGCCTCCCCTCCCCTCCGCCTCCTCCGCCTGCCGAGTGGGGTTGAGTAGTTGGGTTTCCTCGTAGAAGATGACGGGGGTTTCTGGGTGGTGTTGAGTTGTTACACTTACTTGTTGCACTGCGTCTAAAGTTTAGCTTTTTGGGGATGGCAACGGTGATATAGCGGTTCTCATGACAACAGTCTCCATGACAACGAACTTGTAATCTTTTTGAATTGCTCATGGCGCCATCTAGTGAGATAAACATTCATTCATTCATTTAAATATATTTTTCGGACTTGGAATTATTTTATTTAATTTCTCTTTCCTAGATCGGGAATCGAACCCGCATCGTCAAAAGATCTTCATGGCAGTCAAATTGTAAACGCGCAAATTGACTATGCCATGAAGACCTTAGCTACAGTGCTAAATTGAATGTTAATATATTTCTCTTTCAGATGTTTGAGAAGACTGCCATCTAGCGAGAGAAAAATTATTTTTGAGCATAGAATATTTAATGATTTTCATGACAACGTATTTTTTTTTTACGAAGAGCCTCCTAGTGTCAAAAATAGGAATAATTATTTTTCGGACTTAGTCGTTTTCTGATGTTATTTTTGATTTCCAACTTAGATTTTTCGCGAGTGGTAACATTAATTTTTGAATTTTTTTATTTCAAGAGTTGAAGCACTCATGCTGCCGTCTAGTGAGAGAAAACTTATTTTTGGACATTGATTATTTTACTTCATGAAAGTGAAAATTAATTTAATTTTAAGTTGATGGTCCCACCACCATCCCGATGTGACTTTTAATCATACCCCATCAACTATTTTGTACTCGTTCATTTAATTTGGTCGTTTTAAAACAATTGTAAATATTCAAGCAATTACACATAAGGGAAAAAAAGTTGACCCTAGAAGTGGAAAAAATATAAAAGTATCATGCAGTGAGACTTCACTTCTACAGTCAATTTGTTTTTTAGAATACATAACCACATAATTTAGACTGCATTAGATGAATAATACATTAAAAAATATATTGTATCATTGAATTCAATCTGCAAACCAAGAGAACGTTTCATAGACTCTAGCTGTTGAATAAAATAAGTCTCAAACGGAGACTTAACTTCTACAGTCAGTGAAACACTATAATATCTCACATATGTGAAAATCATCAATTAGAATCTGAAATGAAACACGCAAATTTTTTCCTCATGATATTGAAATTCACACATCTCAGAACTTTTAAATTGTAAAACCCATTCAAGAAAGCTGTGAATGCTATGTTTTTTTTCCCCCTTTCATTGTATTAAATTTAACTGTTATGTTCTAGCGAGAATTAATTATTTCCATCAGAATTAAATTTCACAATTTTTAATCAACTTATGGTATTAATTTAATCTTAATAATGTATTAATATCAACTATCTCTTAATTTTGAACATATTTTATTTTTACACTTGTAATTCTTCCCCTGAAATGCCAAAGACTGGATTAAATGAGAACTGATTAAATCTCATCTTGAGAAAGTGTAGATTTAATGTGAACCAATCAACTCAACTCCCGAAACTTACTACATTTATGCCAAAGCTAATTATAGAAAAGTTTAAGACTTTGAAAATGTGCATCAGTAGGTTTATACAAACATATTTAGTGATACTTTTACGAAAAGAGGTGATTTATTCTATACTTAAACATGGGTTTACATTCATTTTACAGTTTTCTATGAATACAAATCAATGAATTTATATCAACTAAGACTATATTTACATTATAGATAATCATCCTTTAATCCATATTACACCGCTAGATTTTTCACAAGTTTAAGAGTTTGCATAAAATAATAGAAGTTAGAACATGTTCAGCAACTCGATTTTGTATAGAATGATAAGCGAATTTTTCGTGTATTCCAATATATTTATTTTATTTGTTTTTAATTTAGTTTTTTCATACACATTTTAACGTTTCAAACGACTACAATCTCAAAGATTATTGTAGCAATATGAATCATGATTAAAGAAACTTTAAAAAAATAGTCAAGAACATATTACTAAATTTGTAACTGTAAAGCAGCTTAACAACACGATTGATATATAATACATTTAACGAACATTTCAGCTATTCAAAACTTTGTCTTTAACATTTAACGAATTTTGCATTTATTCAAAGAGTTATTTATTTTCAAAACTCTGTCTTTAACACAGTTTTTATAATTTACACAGAATAATACAACCGAGAAAAAACATTTAAGAAACTATTTGCAGCGCGACTTTCATATATTGGAAATGTTTATTACTAAAGTACGAAGAAACTTTACGTTTTAAATTTCATGTTTTGAAACAGTCTATTACTACTTACATAACATGGAATCTCTACTTTAAGACTAAGCTCGTATGGATATAGACCCTAACTTAAATACAGAAATGTCTAAATCGTACCAAACATAAGGTACAGAATATGAAAAAGTTAGAAATGTTAAGATCGAAGACTTACATTACTAACTGAAATAAAGAAACTCAACTTTCAACTAGCTCTGCAAAACTAAGATTCTTCTAATAAAAATTGAAAAGTACCATCTATACAAGACGGTGAAACTTGGATTCGTTTAGTAAAACTTGTCATAAAAAGTATAAAAATACTTAAATTTACTAAAACAAAAGTTTTCTATAGCAAAATGTTTAAAATTAACACGAAAAATGTAGAAGTACTTAGCACAAACCGCTAAAACTGAGAAACTTTATAAATGTAGAAGATATAAGAAAAAACGTAGAGAAAATGAAGACAAAAGAAAAATTCACCAATACATATCAAAAATAAAGCTAACTGAGATATACAAACGTATGTGAAAGTAAGATCGGAGAAGGTCTAATCGCGATAAAACTTGCTGTAGAAGTGATTAAACTCTGAAGGATATTTCATTTCGGAAAAAAAAAATTAGAAGAAACTTTGAAAATATTTTGAAAATAAAAGCAGAGAGCTCGAGAGAAAAAAAAAATAGCCTCCGTCTTCATTCAAGTCTCAGAAAGAAGTGATAGATGATTGATAAAATTACCATTAGTCCAAATTAGTGACGTAGTGTTTATAGGCTCTCATTGGATTTTGAAACTATGACATCGAAAAAATTATCCAATGGATCTCTTTAAAAATGACATCACACGAGTCGAACCAATGAAAATCAGTATGCGTGATGGAATAGGATTTTATCAACTTTCCAGAGAAGGTCATATACCGAGTGTGATTTCACTCTTTAATCTCAGTGAGTAACTGATATCACCCTGAATCATAGATAATGTTAACCTTGGAGAAGCTCTGACTTCATATCGAGGTCACAGCACCCCTTCTACGGTTCGGGGCAGCGATAAGACGTTTCCCCACGATCGAGTCATTTCAACTTGCTACTTCATCGAATGCGGTGTATTTTTTCTCCGTTTCATTGGGACTTCGTTTCATAACTCCGTTCTTGCGTTAATTTAATTTATTAGTTCCAAGATGTTTTTTCCCGTTAGTTTGAATGAGCATGGATTAAACGTGACAGTTTGCGACGAATTCAGACTTTAATTATGATTTGAGTCACTTCTTTCTGAGACTTGAATGAAGACGGAAGCTATTTTTTTCTCTCGAGCTCTCTGCTTTTATTTTCAAAATATTTTCAAAGTTTCTTCTATTTTTTTTTTTTTTTTCGAAATGAAATATCCTTCAGAGTTTAATCACTTCTACAGCAAGTTTTATCGCGATTAGACCTTCTCCGATCTTACTTTCACATACGTTTGTATATCTCAGTTAGCTTTATTTTTGATATGTATTGGTGAATTTTTCTTTTGTCTTCATTTTCTCTACGTTTTTTCTTATATCTTCTAAATTTATGAAGTTTCACAGTTTTAGCGGTTTGTGCTAAGTACTTCTACATTTTTCGTGTTAATTTTAAACATTTTGCTATAGAAAACTTTTGTTTTAGTAAATTTAAGTATTTTTATACTTTTTATGACAAGTTTTACTAAACGAATCCAAGTTTCACCGTCTTGTATAGATGGTACTTTTCAATTTTTATTAGAAGAATCTTAGTTTTGCAGAGCTAGTTGAAAGTTGAGTTTCTTTATTTCAGTTAGTAATGTAAGTCTTCGATCTTAACATTTCTAACTTTTTCATATTCTGTACCTTATGTTTGGTACGATTTAGACATTTCTGTATTTAAGTTAGGGTCTATATCCATACGAGCTTAGTCTTAAAGTAGAGATTCCATGTTAGGTAAGTAGTAATAGACTTTTTCAAAACATGAAATTTAAAACGTAAAGTTTCTTCGTACTTTAGTAATAAACATTTCCAATATATGAAAGTCGCGCTGCAAATAGTTTCTTAAATGTTTTTTCTCGGTTGTATTATTCTGTGTAAATTATAAAAACTGTGTTAAAGACAGAGTTTTGAAAATAAATAACTCTTTGAATAAATGCAAAATTCGTTAAATGTTAAAGACAAAGTTTTGAATAGCTGAAATGTTCGTTAAATGTATTATATATCAATCGTGTTGTTAAGCTGCTTTACAGTTACAAATTTAGTAATATGTTCTTGACTATTTTTTTAAAGTTTCTTTAATCATGATTCATATTGCTACAATAATCTTTGAGATTGTAGTCGTTTGAAACGTTAAAATGTGTATGAAAAAACTAAATTAAAAACAAATAAAATAAATATATTGGAATGCACGAAAAATTCGCTTATCATTCTATACAAAATCGAGTTGCTGAACATGTTCTAACTTCTATTATTTTATGCAAACTCTTAAACTTGTGAAAAATCTAGCGGTGTAATATGGATTAAAGGATGATTATCTATAATGTAAATATAGTTGTTACTTTAGAGTTACCTCTGTAAATCAATTGTGCTCTGACTCCATTTTTGAAAAGAACATTTATTAGTTGAAGCAAAGGTTAAACACCGGTAAAAAGGTTAAAATCTAGTAATAACAAAAGGCTATAACATCATAGGAACACAAGAAATAGGAGCTACTCCAGCAGCCTCTCAGCTTCCATTTAAAGGTAAACAGGTAAGGAAAACTCTCTTCACTTCTTCGCTCATTAGCATAAAGATAGTTTCTTCTTCTTGCCGGTTTGGCTGGATTAATGTCACGCCACATCACTCCCCTCCCAGTGACAACGCGTTATGATCCGTAACGGTCTGGAAAGTGCACCTGACGACCAGACCTAGTCGTGTACCAATGTCGATCTGACGTACTTGTGGCCTGTGGTTGTTGCAAATCAGTTGTGGACCGAGACGGTTGCACTTCATGGACAGGAGGAGATGGGAAGAAAACTACAGGATGTTGATCTATTGCATCAGGAACTACATCGAAGAATGCCGGCTTGAGACGTTCTATGTTGACAGTCATCTTGTTGACACCATGTTGAATTACAAAAGTTTTTTCGCCCCTAGTTAGCACTTTATGTGGGCCTGTGTAAAAGGGTTGAAGACTACTGCGATGACTAGCACTTTGGCGGAGAAAAACATGAGTGCAAGACGTTAGCGCATCATGTACGAAAACACTTTTTCCGGAACGGAGGTTAGTTGGAGTAGGACGTAGGGTTGACATAGTGTCCCGAAGCTTGCCTACGAAAGACACTGGGTCAATGTAGCTTTTCGACGTCGAAAAAAATTCTCCAGGGAGGCGAAGTGGTTCACCATATAGCAGCTCTGCAACACTTGCTTGGAGATCCTCCTTGACGCAGGATCGCAGGCCAAGGAGTATTGTTGGAAGAACTTCCACCCAGCGTTCGGTAGCGTGACAACGAATGGCTGCCTTGAGGCTTCTGTGGAACCGCTCGACGAGTCCGTTCGATGCAGGATGATATGCAGTTGTATGTATGTGGTGGGATCCCATAATCTCCGTCAGCGACTTGAATAGCTGTGATTCAAATTGGCGTCCGCGGTCAGTTGTGACACGAAGAGGAACACCAAATCTGCAAATCCATTCAGAGTAAAATTTTGAAGCAGTGGTTTCAGCAGTGATGTCAGGAACTGGTATGGCTTCAGGCCAACGCGTGAATCTATCCACCATCGTGAAAAGGTATTGGCATCCTTTTGAAAGTGGTAAGGGCCCAACAAGATCCAGATGAACATGCTCAAAACGAGACCTAGGAAGGGAAAATTCTCCAATAGGGCTAATTGTATGGCGAGAAACTTTACTGCTCTGGCAAGGGATACAACATCGTGTCCATCTGGTGATGTCGGCTGTCATAGATGGCCAGCAAAAACGCTGCTTGATGAGATGTAGGCTTCCTTTAACGCCAGGATGAGACAGACCATGTAGACCGTCAAAAACCTGTCGACGCATGGACTTAGGGACAAAAGGACGAATTGTAGTAGTCTTCGTATCACAAAAAAGTTCCAGGGAAGAGTCTTCTTCTAAAGGAAACTTTTTGAGCTCTAACTTTGAAGTAGACGGATCGTTCGCCAACTGTCTCAATTCTTCATCGTTCTGTTGCTCCTGGGCCAGGACTCTAAGGTTGATGGCTGGAGGATTACGAATGCTATATACTCGTGAGAGTGCATCAGCAATGCTGTTGTTGCAACCACTGACGTGACGAATGTCCGTTGAAAACTGGGAAATAAAGTCTAAATGACGGAGTTGTCGCGGACTACACTTTTCAGCTTTTTGAGAAAACGCAAAGCACAACGGTTTATGGTCTGTAAAAATAACAACAGTTCTTGCTTCAACCATGTATCTGAAGTATTTTATGGCCTCATAAATCGCTAGCAACTCACGGTCGTAAGCAGAATATCGCTTCTGAGCAGCTGAAAGTTTCTTGGAAAAAAATGCTAAAGGTTGCAGTCCTTGGGGAGAATTTTGATGCAACGCTCCACCGATAGCAGTGTCAGACGCATCCACGTATAAGGATAAACTGGCAGAAGGGTTTGGATGAGACAACATGGTGGCATCAATCAGCTTTTGCTTGCATGTTTCGAAAGCCTTGGTAGCATTATCCGTCCACTGAATCAATCGTTTATCGTTTTTGGTAGAATTAGTGAGAAATTCATTGAGTGGAGCTTGACAGTTAGCCATATTAGGGAGAAAACGTCTATAAAAATTAATTGCACCTAAAAATCTTCGAAGTTGCTTAACAGTCTCTGGCTTGGGAAACTCTGAGATGCACTTAACTCTCTCAGGCATAGGTTTGCAACCCGCATGCGTCACGAGATGTCCCAAAAATTGCACTTGGGGAACACAAAAAATGCACTTAGAAACATTGATAGTTAAGCCGTACTTGTCAAGTTGCTTTAAGACTTGTCTTAAGTGGCTTTCATGTTCTTCTTGAGACGAACTAGCAATTAAAATGTCATCCAGGTATGGGAAGCAAAAATCCAGACCTTGTAAAACCTCATGAATAAATCTTTGAAAAGTATGGGCTGCGTTTGAAAGGCCAAAAGGCATATATACAAATTCAAACAATCCAAAAGGGGTAGTGATTGCTGTTTTTGGTATATCACTGGGATTGACGGGTATATGATGAAAAGCCCTCACTATATCGATTTTTGAAAATATCTTTCTGCCGTGTAAATTTTGAGTAAAATCCTGCAAATACGGAACAGGATAGTTATCAGGGCGCGTAATTTTGTTCAAAGCTCTATAGTCGCCTGTTGGTCTCCAATCCCCTGAACTTTTAGGTACAAGGTGCAAGGGTGAGGCCCAATTCGATTTGGAAGGACGACAGATGCCCTGGTCTAACATATACTGGAATTCGCGTTTAGCAACGGCTAGCTGAGCCGGATGCAATCTCCTAGGTTTAGCAAAAACAGGCGGTCCAGTAGTTTCAATGTAGTGGTACGTGCTATGAGCAACCCTGTCATTGAAAGGGCGGGGACGCGTAAGGTTAGGAAATTCATCCAGAACTTTTTTGACAGATAATTCGTTTGATATAGTTTTGATTGAAGTAAATATACCCTGAACATATTGACCTTTTGTTGTTAATTTGGTTAAAGGATCAATGAGGCATTTGTTTTTTAAGTCTATTAGTAAACCAAAATAAGCCAAAAAATCGGATCCAATTATGGGCCGTTTAACATCAGCAACAATGAATTCCCATTTAAAACTTCTGCGTAATTTTAAATCAAGTTCAATTAGTTTTTGGCCAAAAGTTGAAATTTTAGTATTGTTTGCTGCGAACAGGCAGAAGGATACCGGCTTATTTTTAGTGTAATTAGGAATAACCGATACATCAGCGCCAGAATCAATAAGATAATTTGTTTTGCTAGAAGGGTCATAAATACATAAGCGACTGTGCAAAGTAGGTCGTGTGCTATCACACGTCGCTACTGTGATGCACTGGCGTCGTTTCCCGAAGTGAAAAATGAGCAAGGTGGTTCGCATTTACGAGCACGATCTCCGAAACGATTGTGAAAAAAACAAATACCATTCCTATGTGTCCTATGACCTCTAGAATTGCTGCGATACCTAAACGAATTGCTCCGGTACGTACCACGAAAAGGTGCGCGAGAACGGTTTCGGAAATTTTGAGAGATTGTTAATTCCTCAATTTTTTTAGAAAGTTCCAAAATCTGCAATTGCAAAATTTTGTACTCGCTACTCTCGGTTACGGCGGCAATTGTATTAGTATTACTGTAACTAGGTTCACTTAACTCAGACACCTTGTCTGCAAGTAAGGCTAATTTATCGAGCTCATCTCCGCTAACAGCAAGTACAGTTTGAATATTTGTTGGCAAGCGTTGAAGCCAAATATTTTTCAAAAAATCGTCTGAAACTTGACCCGAAGCAAGCTCTTTCATTTTACGAAGCAAGACGCTTGGCTTCTGATCCCCTAACGTAAGTTCCTGCAGTAAGGCTTTAGTATTTTGTGCAATGGAGTGCTCAAAAATTTTTAATAGCCTATCTTTTAACGTTGTGAAAGGATTCTCAGTCGGGATTGTAAGAATCAAGTCACTAACAGTAGACAAAATATCTGTGTCGAGGATGCTAATCAAGTAATTATATTTAGTCTTTTCATCATCAATTTTGTTAAGAATAAATGTTGCATCTAGCTGTACGAAAAACAATTTAGTATTATGCTTAGAAAAGGCGGGCAGTTTAGACTGCATTGCAAGGATTTCGTTGCACTTTTGCGACTGCATATTTGAGTAAGACAATTTAATAAAATGTAAATAAATAATTAAATTTGCCTGAACAATTGCGCGATAAAAGGTGAGAAAAAAAATTCCTAGTAAAAATCATTAAGCAATGAAATACAATATTAAAAAAGTATACCGAACATAAAAATGACTAGGTAACGCATGGTTTAAAATGCACATATGTCATAAAAATAACTACGCAATTCATAAATCACTCATTACGGGCAGTCAGCAAAGAAAACAATAGCTTCCAATTTGAACAATACGCTAAAAGTATAAGTTTAACGCCTGAATACAACACACATTAGATGCACTAAAACTGGATATTGAGACCAAACTGAAAATATGCATTGAAAAAAAAAAGGGGGGAATTCACAACCCATACCTGGAGACAAAACTGCAACAACAATAGCCACAAGCCTGAAAACTAATGCCAGCCACGCATTCTAGAACAGGTCACCACTGTTAGCTTTAGAGTTACCTCTGTAAATCAATTGTGCTCTGACTCCATTTTTGAAACGAACATTTATTAGTTGAAGCAAAGGTTAAACACCGGTAAAAAGGTTAAAATCTAGTAATAACAAAAGGCTATAACATCATAGGAACACAAGAAATAGGAGCTACTCCAGCAGCCTCTCAGCTTCCATTTAAAGGTAAACAGGTAAGGAAAACTCTCTTCACTTCTTCGCTCATTAGCATAAAGATAGTTTCTTCTTCTTGCCGGTTTGGCTGGATTAATGTCACGCCACAATAGTCTTAGTTGATATAAATTCATTGATTTGTATTCATAGAAAACTGTAAAATGAATGTAAACCCATGTTTAAGTATAGAATAAATCACCTCTTTTCGTAAAAGTATCACTAAATATGTTTGTATAAACCTACTGATGCACATTTTCAAAGTCTTAAACTTTTCTATAATTAGCTTTGGCATAAATGTAGTAAGTTTCGGGAGTTGAGTTGATTGGTTCACATTAAATCTACACTTTCTCAAGATGAGATTTAATCAGTTCTCATTTAATCCAGTCTTTGGCATTTTAGGGGAAGAATTACAACTGTAAAAATAAAATAAGTTCAAAATTAAGAGATAGTTGATATTAATACATTATTAAGATTAAATTAATACCATAAGTTGATTAAAAATTGTGAAATTTAATTCTGATGGAAATAATTAATTCTCGCTAGAACATAACAGTTAAATTTAATACAATGAAAGGGGAAAAAAAAACATAGCATTCACAGCTTTCTTGAATGGGTTTTACAACTTAAAAGTTCTGAGATGTGTGAATTTCAATATCATGAGGAAAAAATTTGCGTGTTTCATTTCAGATTCTAATTGATGATTTTCACATATGTGAGATATTATAGTGTTTCACTGACTGTAGAAGTTAAGTCTCCGTTTGAGACTTATTTTATTCAGCAGCTAGAGTCTATGAAACGTTCTCTTGGTTTGCAGATTGAATTCAATGATACAATATTTGTTTTAATAGATTATTCATCTAATGCAGTCTAAATTATGTGGTTATGTATTCTAAAAAACAAATTGACTGTAGAAGTGAAGTCTCACTGCATGATACTTTTATATTTTTTCCACTTCTAGGGTCAATTTTTTCCGTTATGTGTAATTGCTTGAATATTTACAATTGTTTTAAAACGACCAAATTAAATGAACGAGTACAAAATAGTTGATGGGGTATGATTAAAAGTCACATCGGGATGGTGGTGGGACCATCAACTTAAAATTAAATTAATTTTCACTTTCATGAAGTAAAATATTCTATGTCCAAAAAAATAATTTTTCTCTCACTAGACGGCAGCATGAGTGCTTCAACTCTTGAAATAATAAAAAAAAAAATTAATGTGAAAAATCCAAGTTGGAAATTAAAAATAACACCAGAAAACGACTAAGTTCAAAAAATAATTTCTCTCACTAGGTGACGCCATGAGCGTTTCAAACCTTGGAATTAAAACTAAAAACATGTTGCCATTTGTGAAAACCTAAGTTGGAAATCAAAAATAACTTCGGAAAACGACTAAGTCCGAAAAATAATTATTCCTATTTTTGACACTAGGAGGCTCTTCGTAAAAATACGTTGTCATGGAAATCATTAAATATTCTATGCTCAAAAAGAAAGTTTTCTCTCGCTAGATGGCAGTCTTCTCAAACATCTGAAAGAGAATTATATTAGGATTGATTTAAACTGTACTTTACTGAAATCATTTGGTGGTCTCATGGATAAAGCGCGCAATTCATCAGAGCGCCAAATGATTTTTGGAGCTGGAGGTCGCATGTTCAATTCCCGATCTAGGAAAGAGAAATTAAATAAAATAATTCCAAGTCCGAAAAATATATTTAAATGGATTAATTAATATTTATCTCACTAGATGGCGCCATGTGTATAACTTCAGAAAACGACCAAGTCTGAAAAAAAAAATAATTTCTCTCACTAGGTGGCGCCATGAGCAATTCAAAGTCTAGTAAAAATACGTTGTCATGGAAACCGTTGTCAAGGTAACTTGTCATGACAACCGTTGCATGTGGTATTACAACAACCGTTGCCATTCCTAAATACGAAACTTTAGACGCAGTGCAACAAGTAAGTGTAACAAGTAAAACAACTCAACTCCACTCAGAAACCCCCGTAATCTTCTACGAGGAAACCCTACTACTCAACCCTACTCGGCAGGCGGATCAGGCGGAGGTGGCAGGCGGTGGGGAGGGGAGGCGGAGCAGGGGGCGTGGCAGGCGGAGGATCCCTCCGCACCTCCGCCTGCTGGGGCAGAACTGTCATTTTTCATCTACTCCCCCCCCTCAAAAGAAAACTTTACATACTACTAGTTTTATTTTCTCCCTACTATATTCTTTGATAAATTTTGCACTTGTATCTTTATTCCTTTTTAATATACAACCTAAATTGTGAGGGTGAGCAACAGGACATATTTTATAAAATTGTGACATTCTATGAACTATTCATGTTTATTATGTATTTGGCAAAACAAGTTTCTTTTTACTGAACTATTATTACTCATTTCTTTTTTCAATATTTTAAACTTATTAGAGCAAATTCACTTAGATGAATTGTGTTATGAACACTTTTTTGTATAAACTTTCTTGCAATTTGTATAATAAATTAATCCCACTGTATTTCTTTTCAATCTTTTTTGTTTCTTGTATTGTGCCGTTTTGAAAAGGATAATGGTATGTTCATGTACTGAAATGTTGAAGATCAGACTAAACAAGCTTCAAATAGATCACAGAGGTATTTAATTAAACTCCACTGGATTATACAAGGACTATTTACAGTAATATACAACTATATACAGTAGATAAAACTATTCTCGGACATTTCATAAGAAATGGCTTTCAATTTTAGGAACTAAGTCCTAAACGACTCACACACAGTACCAAGCAGGTACTCAAATATTTTAATAACAGGCAGTTCACGTCCTGCTAGGACGGGAGTCTTTAATCATCTCCCCGCTTCTTCTCTTCAGATGCACCTCCGATATTTTTGGGGGGCGTGACATAAACTACCAAATTTTTCTTGATTCGCTCCTATTACGGGGCTACGATCGGGTTCATTTCCCGCCTAAACATCATTGGGTCAGTCAATGGCGCCACGAAGTCTATATCCGCTCCTCGTACACACGTGCTGCGGCAAACATCTAACCGATACCGGAACATCAGTCTTCTAAGGCTGAAAACCCGACAAAGACGCTCCGTGTCTGCACATCCATTCACTGGCCAGACAGTCTGGCGCCGAACGCCAATCATCCAGGCCGGGCGAAAAGGGTGTACTCCTTACAACACCTTCCCCCTAAAAAGAGAAAATTTCTATGTCATAGAAATTTTCTAGACGTCGCAGGTACCAGTCCCACGTGCATCTCTCCATTTAAATCACTCCAAAAGTGCAACATTAAATATGAAACATTTCTACAATTCTAAATAATAAATAAAAATTCTCCAATACGATCAAAATGCACACTCAGTTTGACATGACTTCTAAAACTACAGTATTAACTCGAAAAAATATATGTAGGACGGCGTCTAGGGGTAAGTAATTTTATGGAAATAATGAAAGATTGTTTAATCTAAACATTTTATTTACTACTAAACACATAAAAAAAATACACATCACGCTATTTACAGGAAGGTAAAATAAAGTTTAATTACAGAGCATGGTTCACCTGTGAACTATGAGATGGGGACTCCGACCATCCTAGTTAGTTTATCAATTCGATAAATCGCGAAGAGGGGCGAAGAAAAAATAACGTTACCTCACTCGGCCATTGCACGCGGGAGTCTGCTAGCCATAACTGTTCTCTCTGAAAGTGTGATGTCACGTCCGCACCGAACTCTACTATTGGACGCTTTTAAACCGTATGGAATGAAATTCGTTTAGATCGGGGTCACCACCTCTCACAAATAAAATGTACTTCCTACAAGTTCGGCCATCCTGGAATCACTGACCTCAGTGATCTGACTTTACATAAAACAATTGGCTTAAGACATCAAAATTTCGAAATAATTTAGATATGAGAGATAAACATACAATTCGGTGTAAATGAAATGCGATGAAGAATTACAATAAACAGTAATAAAATAAAACACAGTAAACAATTATGAAATAAAAATATAATTGAAAGAAAAACGTTTAATCTTTCATCCTGGTGAGTAAGATTTCATTAAATCGGCGGACGAGGAGGTCAATCTAGGACCCTCGTGGTTACCTACTTTCTCTAACTCGTATCTATCTCTAGGCTTTACTTCGATAACTCTATACGGTCCTAAAAATTTAGGTCTCAGCTTCAAGCCTGTTCCAAATTGTGTTCTCTGGATAACTACTAGATCTCCCTGCTGATACTCAGGAGCTTTCTTGCGTTTCTTATCGTAGGTTCTTTTATTCTCTGCCTGGATCTTCTGAATGTTTCTTTTAGCATCTTGTCGTAATTGGTTTCTTTGCTCGTGCAATTCTTCCACCATCTCTTCCATCAACAAATTTTTTAGGTGAAGGTCCTCTTTATTTCTCATGGTAACGCCAGTTAATAGTTCAAATGGAGACCATTTAGTACTTCGGTTGGAGGTGCTGTTGAGAATTCTTTGCAGTGGGTCTACGAACTTGTACCACTTGGCAGGATCGGCGATTGACATCTTGGTCAAAACAGGGATGAGAGTTCGGTGGATTCTCTCCACTTGACCGTTTCCTCGCGGTACGCCAGTGGTGATCTGCAGATGTTGGATCTTCTCCTCAGTACAATAGTCACTAAACGCTTTGGAGGTAAAAGCAGAGCCTCGATCGGTTATTATTCTTTGGGGATTGCCGAAAGTCTTTTGTTGCAATTTTAATTTATCTAGGACATCTTCTGCGGTTGTAGATCTTACAGGATAAAGCCACGTGAACTTAGTGAAAGAATCAACTATTGAGAGGATATGTTGGTATCTTTTGTTGGTAGAGGGCATTGGACCAAGAAAATCTACGTGATAGGTGCTTAACGGCACATCCTCTTTCGGAATAGGGTTTAGGAAACCTTCTTTTTTCCCGCTCTTTCTGTTGGTTAAAATACACGGCACACAGTTAACGATCACGTTTTGCACTTGTCTGCTTAAGTTAGGTATGAAAAATTCTCGCTTAACGATTTCTTCTGTTTTTGCAGCTGAAAAGTGTCCTTTCTCATGAGCAAGTTTGATTAGCTCAGTTTGCATATCTCTTGGTGCTACTATCAATTCGCGGCCATCTACGTATTTGTATAATATTTCGTTTTTAATGAAAAAGTCCGAAGTAGTGTTAGTTCCAATCAGTGATTTAAAATTTTGAGTGTTTTCGTCTCCTTGCTGTGCTCTTTTCAACCTTGCGGTGAGAGTATCGCTCGTAATTATGGCGACGGGGTATCTGCTTAAAGCGTCCACATGTTGCATTCTCTGGCCGGGTCTATGCTCAATTTCGTAATCATAATTTTCCAACAGTAGTGCCCATCTTGCTATACGAGTAACTAAATCTTTTTTGTCCATAGTTTTTTGAAAAGCTGAACAGTCAGTTATGATTTTAAAATGCTGCCCTAAGAGGTAGATTCGAAATTTCTTTAAAGCATTGACAACAGCAAGGACTTCCAGTTCATAACTACTATATTTCTCCTCGGCTGGAGTAGTTTTCTGCGACATGTATTGAATAGGGTGTAATTTTCCGTCATCTGCTTCCTGGAGCAAAACAGCGCCATATCCTAGTTGGCTTGCATCGGTGTGTAGTTCGGTCCTTTGCCCTTGCCGAAAAATACTTAAAACGGGACTTTCAGTTAATAGTTTCTTGAGCCTTTCAAATGCTTCAATTTGGGCTTGTTCGAATACAAATGGATGATCTTTCCTTGTTAGATCACTCAGGGGTTTCGCTATTTTCGAGTACGCTGGAATAAATTTACGAAAGTAACCGGTTAGTCCTAAAAAACTCTGGACCTGCTTGACTGTTGTTGGCACTGGGAACTTCTTGACTGCTATCGTCTTCGCAACTGACGGGCGTATTGTTCCATTTTCGATGATGTGGCCCAAAAATTCTACTTTCCTCCTTAGGAATCGACATTTCTCAAACTTCATTTCTAAGCCATACTTCGAGGCAACTTCAAACACTTTCTTGAGTTTTTCCAAACCTTCTTCTTCATCTTTTGCCGGAATTATCAAATCGTCCATATAAATGACTACAATACCTTTTCGCATTAGTTCTCGAAAAATACTGTACACATATCTTTGAAATACGCTGGGGCTAGTGCTTAGGCCGAAAGGTACTTTATTAAATTCGAATTGTCCATCTGGAACAACGAAGGAGGTGAGATGTTTGCAATCTTCATTGACATCGACATGGAAAAATCCATTTCTCAAATCTAACGTAGTATACACCTTGGCTTCTTGGAGTTTATCTATTACGTCTTCTATCAACGGCAATGGAAAACGATCCTTGACTAGTTTCCGATTTAACTTTCTGTAGTCCACACACAATCTAGTGGTGCCATCTTTTTTCTTGACTAGTACAATTGGACTCGCATATTCGGATGAGCTTGGTCTTATGATTCCCTGTTCAAGCCATTCGTCGATTTGTTTGTTGACTGCTTGGTTTTCGGTAAATGATAAGCGTCGTGCAGGCTGGTAAACTGGAATGTCGTCTTTCAAAATAATCCTCATGGACACGCTTGTCGTTTCTGTCTTATTTGGCTCATAGTTGGAGATCAATTCAAACAGTTCTTTTCTAATTCGTGGATCGCTAACATGTTTGACTTCTATTTCTTCTTCGATTTTCGCTTCGTATACTTGCGTGTGCATGAACCAAATTTTATCTTCATGTTTGCGGAACTGAACACTTTCTTTGTCGAAAAAAACGGAGGCTTGTTCCAAAATATCTGATCCGATTACTGCCTGAAATTCTAAACACGGCGTAGGTACGACGTGCCACGTGAGAGAATATTCTTCTCCATCCAATTCAATTTTCCGTTGGAATGATCCTTTCGTTTTGACTTCGTACTTCCCTAACCCAGACAACACTACTATGTCTTTCGAGAGTTCTGAGGGTTTGATTATTCCATAGCACATATCTTCGCGAATGAGCGTCGCTGAACTGCCAGTATCGATGAGAGCTTCAAAATTCTTATTACCCATGGTTATTTTCTTTGTTTTAACTCTTTTTTGAGAAATTCGTGAGCAGATTTGAACCGGAGAGCTTGAAGATTTGTTAGCGTTTGGGTTTTTAGGTCGCTTTCTACAATCTACGGCATAATGACCTGGTCCTTTGCAGTAGCTACAGATTAGTTGCTTATTTCTTCCGACGTAAGGAGTTGTGTTCGATTGAAAGTATCTTTTATCATTGAAATTGTTCCCAATTTGGAAATTTTCAGGTTTTCGAGAATAAGTATCGTTAGATCCTCTGGCTTCATATTTTACTTTCCCGAATGAGTTGGATGACTTTGGTTTTAATGTTCTTCGGACATCTTCATATTCTTCAAATTTTTTAGCCAGTTCGGCAGGTGAGTTAATAGTAGACCATTCGTCTAGAAAATGTTGCTGAAACTCGTAAGGCGCTTTCTTCTTAATTTGGTCGGCAATAATTAACTCTCGCAGTTGATCGAAGGTTGCTATTTTCAAACCGGAAATCCATCCGTCGAAATACGTCTGCAGTTCGTGGTGAAAATCTTGCCATGTCCGCTCATCAGATTTTTGGTGAGATACAAATAGTTGACGAAGTTTTTCCGGAGATAATTTAAATCTTTTCAATAGTAAATTCTTGACGTGGTCGTAATCATTGCATTTATCCGCTGGTTCTCTTGCGATCAGATGAGCAACGTCGATAGGTATCAACCCTATCAGTTTTTGTACCCAGTCTTTCTTTGGCAAAAATGTCAATTCTGCGTGTCGTTCAAATAAGGTAAGGTTCAAGCTGATGTCATCCTTCATATTAAACTTATGGAAAGTTTCGTGGATCAATTTATTTGGCGGTTGGACGTTTTCGGCGTTATTCATCGTGTTGACACTCTGTTGAGCCTGTATTCGTAATTTCTCGAGTTCGTGTTCTCGTTCTTCTCGCTTCTGTTCAATATCTCTATTTTCTGCTTCTCGGCGTAGTTTCTCTTCTTTTTCTTCTGCTTCTCGGCGTAATTTCTCTTCTTTTTCTTCTGCTTCTCGGCGTACACGTTCCTCAACTATGCTATCGAACAGTATTTTGACATCTTCCTTTACGTAATTTGGGCTTTTCACAATCAGCTCTTTTATCTGAATTTTAGTTGAACCCTCTTCGATACTTAAATCTAACTCTGCGGCGAGTTCTATTAGATCTTCCTTTTTCTTCGAGAGTAGAAATGCCATTTCGTAGAAAAAATTAATTAGCGGTAACTCGGAGAACAAATTTAATTTAAAACTTGGTGAAATATTCCTTCAAAACTTATTTTCAACGTAAAAAATTTATCTAATTACACCTGAAAAGTCCGCTTACTCAGACAAGAAGAAAGACAAAACGTGAACAATAAAAATGTAAGAAATTGCACTTGAATAAAAATAAGCAAATGTTAAGAACTTCTGAAATTCGAAAATGATACTTCAAATATTTATAAGCAAATACCCTTAAAACCAGAACAAAACATATATCTTCTTTTTTAGTTGCGAGAAAAAAAAATATTTGGACTCATGTTTTCACACAAAATGCAAAAAATCTTTTATCAGTATCCAAATTCTATTTTCGATAAAAGCGAAAGAATAAAATAAACAAAAAGGGGGGAAAGAAAAAAGAAAAAAAAACACATTCGTTAAATTCTTTCTACTGCATGTAGCGACAGCTGCAAAAGATTCTTAAAAGAAGCAAAATAAAACTTTTTTTTTTTTCGATCTTTTTCTCGCAAAGGCTGTCTACCGTAAAAATATGTTAATTGATATCAGAAAAACGTTAAATATATAAATATAGATAATTCTTAACTTATAAACACGAAAAGATAAGTATTTAAATAAAATTCTGACACATATATTTCGTACAACATAAATTATCGGAGAACTGTTCTTTGGCGTTGACGTCCTTGGACCAAGTAATAACGAAACAAAACTAACCTCCTGGCGATGGCGATTCGTTGAAGCTACACGAAGTGGACCGGCTGAAAAAATGCTAGACTGACGATAATTATGCTGGAACGTGAAATGGCGCAGCTGTAGACTTCTCTTTTTGATATATATACTTTCGTTGGCTGAAACTTTCGCTGTGCTGATTGCTGCCGGACCCGTTCTTGACAAATTTCTATGAACTGTGAACTTAAAAAATACGTTAGCAAAAATACGTTGTTCTGTAAGTGAAAACCGAAAAGAGGTGAACCGCAACGGAAAAAATGCTCTTCGTTAAAAATAAAAAATTTTAAAACTGAAAACGGAAATAAAAGTAATGTTGTTCCGAGGCAAATGCCTAATGTACGGAAACAGGTTTTAATCCGGGACCGAGGCCCCAATTTGTAGGACGGCGTCTAGGGGTAAGTAATTTTATGGAAATAATGAAAGATTGTTTAATCTAAACATTTTATTTACTACTAAACACATAAAAAAAATACACATCACGCTATTTACAGGAAGGTAAAATAAAGTTTAATTACAGAGCATGGTTCACCTGTGAACTATGAGATGGGGACTCCGACCATCCTAGTTAGTTTATCAATTCGATAAATCGCGAAGAGGGGCGAAGAAAAAATAACGTTACCTCACTCGGCCATTGCACGCGGGAGTCTGCTAGCCATAACTGTTCTCTCTGAAAGTGTGACGTCACGTCCGCACCGAACTCTACTATTGGACGCTTTTAAACCGTATGGAATGAAATTCGTTTAGATCGGGGTCACCACCTCTCACAAATAAAATGTACTTCCTACATATATATTTACACTTAAGCTTTTGAAAATACATAAAAAAAAAAACAATTTAAATCATGCTCACCCAAATCAAGCATTTCACAAAATTAAATTATGGGTTTTCAATTCATCCTTTCTATCAAGTAGTTGTGGAACAGAACCTTTAACTGCTTTTGGTATTTGATCAACAAATTGTGTTTTGATTATCGCTTTCAAATTATCGTCCAAGATTTTCATAAAATAATTTTGCAATTCTGATACTCGAAAATGTGCCACAATTTCTGTCCTGTCAGGGGGATCAAGGAAACTCCCAAGATTTGGTTTTAATTTACTAGCCAGGATTTTAAGGGCAGTAGATTTCCCAATATCATTCCTTTCAACCAAACCTAAAAACGCGCCCCTTCTATGGAGCTTAAAAGAATTTTGAGTGTACCTGTGAATTGTGTCCTTTTCAAGATTACTTGGAAGATTAATAAATATAATTACTTCAAATGAACACTTCTTAACACAAATACCACAACCAATACCAAATTTCTCAGAAATGGCAGTGACTATATCGTTGGTTGTTACTTCGAGGCATAATTTTTCCATACAAACAACGGAAAAATGATGTTTCACATTCCCGTTTACGCCGCTTTGTGTTATATTCCTTGTTATTTTTACGATAGCAATTCTGGTTAATTTGTCTTGAGTGGCCATGTTGTACCGAGTACACGTGCAACAGTCAAACAAGATGGTGACAATCAATATCAATATAGCTACGCGCGAACTCCCAGGGTCAGTAAAAAATACTTTTTTATGCCCTTTTAGTATATTCCCCAATTTTCCAATCTGATTTTCCGTCACCCTCTCCCTTACCTTATTTTTTTCAATGATTTCATTCAAATCAAATTGAGTTACTTTTTGTACAAGATATGGAATTTCAGTTTCAATACCGGATTCTACCCTCTCTTCCTCCATCATTAAACTAACTCTTTCGATTCCATTAAAATAAGGTATCGTAAGATTCATATGGTTTATTGTCGTCTTATTACTCTTCCCCAGCAAATCAATCAAGTAATTAGTGTCCGATATTTTAGCAGAAACTATTCCCGGACCCATCCAATTTACCACCAATTCATTGGGCTTTGAAGTAGCCAAAACAAAAACTTCGTCAACCGCATTGAACTTTCTATCCACAATATTTTTATCATACCAGAGCTTCCTCTTATCATGACACTCTAGCATCATATTTGATGCCAGCTCTTGACATCTTTTTAAACGATTGATCAAGTTCAAAATATACTCTACTACATCGTCTTCGCCACCCTTTGTTTCCGACCATTTTTCATATACAAGGGTCTGAGGGGTCCTCAAACCTTTGCTAAATATTAGCTCTGCCGGACTGAAACCCAAATTCTCATGCGTGATAGTACGCAATGCAAATAATGCTAACGGCAAATTCTTCTCCCAATCTTCCCCATTTTCCAGGCATAACACCTTTAATACCCGCTTTAGAGAAGAGTGCCATCTTTCAACAGGGTTGGTATGAGGATGACAAACCGAATTAAGAACCATCATTTTCCCAAATTTTTTACAAAATTCAGTAGTTAGTCCACTAGCAAACGAGTTCCCTAGATCGCATTGGATCTCTTTAGGAAACCCCATCCGTGAAAAAATCATCAACAACGCATTCACGACACTCACTGATGCTATATTCTCCAAGGGAATTTCATCCGGATAACGAGATGCCAAACAAATAGAAGTTAATAAATATCGATTGCTATTATGGCTTGCTGGTAATGGCCCCAAGTCATCCATATTTATACGCCTAAAGACTTCCGATACAATTGAGACAATCTTTAATGGTGCCTTCTTTTTATCACCATTTTCTCCTACTTTCTGACAAGAATCGCCGCGTCTAACATGAGTATCAATTTCACTTATTATATTCGGCCAGAAAAAGTGTCTTAATGCTCTATCTTTCGATTTCGTCGCCCCAAGATGACCCGACGTGCCTCCATGACAAAAATCTTTTATTTTCCCCCTTTTATTTTCCGGTATGCATAATTGTATTCTTTCCTCTCCTCTTTTAGAAATCACTTTCCTAACCATTTCGTCATTTAAATTTCCAAATTCCTTACAGTCATTCTTTTTAGCTTTCTCCCTCGATTCCGCTAATGTTGGGCATACTTTTTGTTCTCGCTCAGCCTCCTCTGCTGATATGCCTTCGAGTCCAGTTTTTTCTCCTTCCAGACCACCCGCGGGTAGGAACTCTTTATCCGCACCAAGTAACTCTACAGGGGGTTCCGAAACCCTTTCAGATTCTCCCCCACTCTCTTTCTCACTTTCTATCCCCTTTTCGACTATATCATCTTCTTTGAGTTTACGCATTTGACTCCTAGTTATTACTAAATTTAATGGGTTTACATTATTTTTAGTATTGTGCAACAATTGGGCAGTTTTATTTCCCAGTAAATAAATGTCCTCATCTCCAGTATCAGGTTTAACTGCCGCTTTCGTAACAACAGTACCAAAATCGCCCATAAGCGAAACTTGTGCCAACGGTAGACGTTTATGTTCATTATCTAAGGGTTGTTTTACCCAAATTACTTCACCTAATAAGTCTTCCGCTTTTATCCAACTCCTCGGTATTAGATCTAAACTACTGCCACTATCCCTTAGACAATTTCTCGAGACATCGTTAATTACAACCGTACTCATGTAAGGTTGAAAACATTTCCCCAAAATACTTTTGCTATTCATAATATGACACACTAGTCCTTCTTCTTTTTTCTTAAGCGTGGGACACAAAGGGCGAATGTGACCTAATTGTCCACATTGAAAACATTTTATTTCGCTCTTTTTATCAAAGTTTTTATATTTATCCTCCCTACTTAAATTTTGTTTATCTCGACGTTCTACATTGTTTTTCTCATCTGATTTGTTTTTTGTAGATAGTACCATTTTATTTTTGTCGAAAGGTTTTCTCTCCCAATTTTTGTTTTCCCCTCTTCTGGAAGTTCTTTTCACACTATCGTAGTGATCTAATTTCTCTGCCAGTTCAGATGCTACTTTACAATCCTCCCATGCATCTAAATACTTTTCTTTATATTCTACAGGCACTCGTTTTTTAAACTGCTCTGTGAGAACCAATTCTTTTAGACCTTCAAAATCATTTACACCTGCCGATTCCAACCAATTTTCCAAATACCCCCGCAATTCATAAACAAGATCTGCCCATACCGATTCAGATTTTTTGTAGTGCTCTTCGAATCTCATTCTGAGAGCACTCGTGCCTAAACGGAACCTTTTCATGAGAACACCTTTTATATAAGCATAATCTTCTCCTTTTTCCTCGGGTTCCCGAATAATTAATTCCGCTATGTCTGTCGGCAAAAGAGGTATCAATTGGGATACCCACCTATCTTTCTCTACTTTTTCTTTGGCTGCCTGTCTCTCAAATATAGTGAAGAATAAAGCAATATCTAATTTCGTGGGGTCAAACCTAGGGACCAGATCTTTTAAGTTTATTTTGCGTTCACTAACTACCGACGAAGAAGATGCGACACTAGCCGTTTCCACCGAATTAGCTATCCGTAACCTTTCTAGTTCAAATTCCCTTTCTTCCCTTCTAACCTGATCTAATTTTATTTGTTTTTGCTCCTCTATTATTCTTTCCAAAAAACTTTTTGCCATCTCTTCATCATAGTCCTCCGCCTCAGTTATCTTTTTTACAATATCTTTAATTTTATCTTTTTCCTCAACCTCCACATCAAATTCATCAGCCATTAATTTTACTCCAGTTTTTCCTTGTTTCGCTAATTCTCTTTTAAAACTAGCCATATTTACTAATATTTTTCAAAACACACCAAAAAGTCAAATCGTAAAAGAACAATTTTTAATCCTATCAAATTTTCTAATCTCAATTAAAAAAAATAAAAATATTTAAACATAGAAATATGTCAGACTGAGCGTAGAAATTTTAACTCTTTTTGAGACAATTATTTTCCTCATAGCAAACAAAAAACTTCCTGACAACAATAAATTCAATGTATAGCATATCATATAGTTTTACCAAATTAAAACTAAATTAAAAATTACCCTCAATTTTTTTCTAATTACGATAACCAGAAAACACAATTTTACTTTTAAAATCTCCTAGCACTTCATTCAGCATTACAATAAAGAAATACTTTTTTTTTACCCTCAAAATCACTTTGGAGCGATTTTAAACAGAAAGAAAACATGCAGAGACTCACCCCTTCAGCTGCACTGGAAATAATTCACCATACCGGTGTTCATTCAACACAATACTTGGTCTTCATTCGACACAATACTTTTAAATCATACGCTTCACTGGACACCCTCCTTTTTGGATTCTTTGCTCTTGAAAACTCCGGTGTCACACAAATAAGATGATAGGAGACTTAATTTCTTGCTTTCCTCTTGGAACTGCTTGATTTTCAATACTTTATTATGCTAGATTTTAATTTGTCTGATACTTCTTTTAATTTAGAAGTAAAAATCCCGTCGCTGCCACCATTTAATATCTTCTTGCTGTGCCGTTTTGAAAAGGATAATGGTATGTTCATGTACTGAAATGTTGAAGATCAGACTAAACAAGCTTCAAATGGATCACAGAGGTATTTAATTAAACTCCACTGGATTATACAAGGACTATTTACAGTAATATACAACTATATACAGTAGATAAAACTATTCTCGGAAATTTCATAAGAAATGGCTTTCAATTTTAGGAACTAAGTCCTAAACGACTCACACACAGTACCAAGCAGGTACTCAAATATTTTAATAACAGGCAGTTCACGTCCTGCTAGGACGGGAGTCTTTAATCATCTCCCCGCTTCTTCTCTTCAGATGCACCTCCGATATTTTTGGGGGGCGTGACATAAACTACCAAATTTTTCTTGATTCGCTCCTATTACGGGGCTACGATCGGGTTCATTTTCCCGCCTAAACATCATTGGGTCAGTCAATGGCGCCACGAAGTCTATATCAGCACCTCGTACACACGTGCTGCGGCAAACATCTAACCGATACCGGAACATCAGTCTTCTAAGGCTGAAAACCCGACAAAGACGCTCCGTGTCTGCACATCCATTCACTGGCCAGACAGTCTGGCGCCGAACGCCAATCATCCAGGCCGGGCGAAAAGGGTGTACTCCTTACAGTATCTTTAAGTCACCATCTGATTCCAGGTGCTACATAAACTATTGAATGTTTCATTTTCAACAATTACTTGTATAATATAATGAAGCAATAAAAGGAACACAATTTGTTTTATTTATATAGTTTTTATTCTCCATAAATGGTTGACATTTATAAGAATTTGGGTAGGGTACACCGGAGTTATTGACAACCTAAAACTACATTTCTGTGCTGAAATAAAAAAAAAACTTTTTATGAAGGGATCATATTGAAACTTCCTATAGCTTCTCTTTATCTATCCTTATATAGACTCAAGAGGTTTTTTGGGTCAGAAGTTCAATTCCTTTTACCATATGGCAATATTTATGGTAAACAGTGCAAAAACTAGTTATAGACACCCTGTGGTTAGTTTCTCTTAAATACTTACATCATAAATGACTTAGGCCCTCAAACATTAGTTTCCTGTATATCTTTAAATAAAATGAGAACTTGTTTACTTATTTCTTTCAGTTAAAGTTTGAATAAGTGTACTGAGTGTCAATAACTGTCCGGATCACCCTACACAGATGTACTTGCAAAGCATATCTTAAAATTAATTACATCAGTGCTTGCTCTAGACTATATAAGATCGAGTGCAGTATGATTGAATATAAGAGCAATATCATGCAATGAAATTTAAGAAATACAAAACAAGCCTTCACCTTTTGAAACTTTTACTTACTTGAGACAATTCAAATTTCAGTGAAATGATGTATTTTTTCTCATCAACTCTACTTCACTATAAAAAAAAAAAAAAAAAGCAAGAGCAAGTTGAAGCAAATCACATACATGCTCATGCTTTATTCATTCTATTTTAGCCACAAATGTAGTTTTTAACGTCCAAAAAACAAAAACTTACAAATTAAAAGTAACTTTTTCATCTTCATTAACCCTGCTGTTCTGTTCGCAGTTACTACGCACACGTACCGTTCGGGTCAATATGACCCGAAAATTGAATACTCACTACGGAGGTGGTATATTTTCCCTGATTTGTAATAATAACCTATATCTAGATAAAATAAACATATTTTAACAGAATTCACTCGATTTAAAGTTAAAAATAAATGTCCCGAGGTGCTACAGCAAGTAGAAATATGGCAATTACTTTGTAAAACATGAATTGAACGAAAATTTCTACATTGTTCCTCTTTCTCATTTACAGCATGGGCAATAATATAATTATATGTACTTTGAAGATGCGTTTTTACAATTTTGGCGCAATATATTTGTTTATTTTTGTGACTTGATTGACTGAACTTGCATGCGATTCACTTATTACTCAACAGTAAATATGAAGTGGTAATTCCATTTTTCTTCTGCGTTGTATTTTTTCTACTATAATGCGGATTCCTCACCTCTGTGGCGTTGTTACGTTGCCTGAAAGTGTAGAGAAAATAATTACTTGCCAAGTTTTATCAAAAAGAACATTTTTTTGTTTTTGCCAATTTGTTTTCTTTACATATGTTGTTCATAAATTCCCAGAGCATAAATGCGATGCAAGCGAAACAGTCCAGCATGTTATAAAACTTAACCCTTCTTTAGCAATTTCTTCTTCTTTAGCAAGTATATTATAAACTGAAAAGTTGATCCAAAGTAAATCCAATGGCTATACTGGCATTACAATCTAAAACAAGTTTGAAAAGCTGTAACGTCAAAAAAATTTCTTTCTTCTTCATAACCCTTTGCTCTTTCAGTATTTGCCATTGTAATGACTTTATTCTGAATAGTGGAATTGAATATGCATCCAAATGGCTCTGTTTTATCATTCTTTCTGAGATTCACCTGATGTTGAATACCTAGAAATATCTGGAGTTATTTTTATAACATTCTCAGAATTTCGGCAGCTAACGATCGCAGGTGAATCAAACAACCAGTTTGTTTTTGGTCTTTTGAACGAACATACTGTGAACTATGAATTGAATGAGTAATCATATTACTACCGTCAGTAAGAAAGAAAAAAAAATTCTCACTTTGGTTACCATCCTTACAAGTGTCTTCCACGTCACTGTCAGATTCCCCCCACAAGTTCATTTCTTAGCTAAAATTTTTATTCGTCATTTTTGGTATTTTTATAATAGCACTGAATCATGCTCTCATCTAAAACGACACAAATTAGTCTAAGTGGACAGATGCTTCATACAGTTACCAAAATTGAGTCACGTGATCTAGCTACTACGTGTCAAGTCAACTGATCTGAAGAACCACATCATTATTACCTTTCCTGACCTTTGATCGTGTGTGAAACTCGTTTGACCACGTAACAGTATTTGCTCTTATCACTTCCTGTTGAATTAGTATGACAGCAAGTCATTTTTTACATAGAATTATTAAAAAAATAGGTTCGGGTCATTATGACCCGAACAGTACATTGATACAAAATTTAAAAACACATAGTATAATACCTTGACTTACAAAGCCACTAAATTTCAAACAATTATCTCAACACAGTAATTTTTTATGAACAGTTAAAAAACGTTTCGGGTCAAATAGACCCGGAAACAGACCAGCAGGGTTAAATCCATCATAATTCAAATCACAAAAGGAACGCTCCAGAATTTTCAGTGTACACACCAAAGAAACTTATTTAATTTGAAAAAACATTACCAGCACTAGCGAAATTAAAAAAGAAGTGAGAAATACTTACTATTAATGCTCAAAGCTAAAAACAAGCTTGATAAGAAGAAAAATAAGTACAAATAAACAAAAGAAGCAGGAATATAAATTATGTAAATTTAATCTACTTATTTTATAGTTATTTAGACACATAAGCATTCATAAACATGAAAACCATTATCATAATACTACACATATTGGTACATTTACCCACGTTATATTAGAGTAATTATAAAAAAATGAATCGGCAGGACTACAATTTGGTAAAAATCTCAATTTAACACATTAAATCTTTCAAGTGAAACGTAAAACTAAAGTTACCCACAAAATATTTTTAACAGAGAGATGAAAATAATATTTTTTACCAGTTTTAATTACCTTTTGCTAGTTCCTTTGTTTGGAGGCTATATTCAAATCTCTGATTGAACAATCTTCATTTTCTGGAATAAAAACTGTAAATCCAATACATAAATAAACAACTAATATTTTACGAAGATATTACAGAATTATTGAACAAGATTAAAACTTTTGTTACCATTTTTTAAGCGCCAGAGCATAATCCCAGTAAATATCTGCAAATAACAGAAATATTCATCAAAATTACTTCATATTTAAATAGGAATAAAAGACTAACAACTTGAATCAAAATAATTGCTGATTAAAATAACTACAATTTTATATAATAAGAAGAAAATAGGAATACAACCGCACATAATCATTGTTACAGAGCGCTGGAAATTTGCCGAAATGGCATCATTCATTGCTGAAAAAGAGCGACGCTTAGATAAGATTTGGCGATCTGAGAGCGAAAGCAACCATACAAAACGGCTTGGCGATTGTGTTTCTCGCCGCGAAGATTCGCGTGTTCTACCTTGCCCCGAAAAGCATTAGCTACTGCCACCTTGGAAAAGTAGTAGTAGTATTTTGCAAAATAACCAATCACATTATATTACATTGGACAGCTAAGCGCAGAATAGGAAGAGAACTTCGGAACAAGATTCCTCCTCTTCCTGTTGTTTTTACAGATTTTCGATGTGTCAAATACAGTAAAGAAGAAGAATCAGTTCTTGTTTTCCCGCGTGTTTAAGTTTTCGTGCTCACTTTTGCAATATACTGAATAGAAAGCTTTTATTTAAATGTGAAACGACTATAATTAGTATTTAGAAATTAGTTAATTTCTGTTTTATTTATCAAACAAACATAAAAATGTAAAAAATTGATTGTGAAAGTGCATGAAAGTTACTTCCCTTCTTCATATTGTTTGATATTAATGAAGTAATTAGTTTTTATTTTCAAATGACAGATCACTCAATTTATTTGCTTTTCATTTTTCTGGATTAAGATTCGCAAATGTGCATAGAACCGTGTTATATTCTCACCCTTATAAATTGATCTTGAAATATCAGCCACTACTACATTAGTTTAAAACGGACGCATGTGCTAAATATGCACATCAAATTACAATTCAACTTTAATTATTATGAACAGTTTCCGGCTTAGGTTTGAAATGTGTTTAAATGTATTGAAAAATTTATAAACATTTGTCCATTAAATTTGAATGCATGTTTGTAATTGCATGTGGAATTTTATCAAATGCGTAGCAATAAACCTGTTTTTTTTTTTTTTTTTTTATAAACGCTATTAAGGATTATCAGATTTTTATTCAATGACAGCACTGATCCTTAGTGTAAAATAACTTTATTATGAATATCTGGTGCTTTCAAGGACTATTTACTGTTTGGTGAACATTGACGCCTTAAGAACTTCAGGTGTCACAATTAAATTATTAAGACATTTAAAAAGGTTTAGACAAATGCTTATTTATAATCCATGGCATATCCTGCCAAGCGGCAGACCCATGGCGATCAAAGGGGCGAATTGCCTTCCTCCTGACTTTTAGACATACATTGAATTTATACATGTTTTTATATCTTGTTGTTTTTTGCGTATAATATGCTTTGAAAATTTACCCTTTACCCCCCTCCCCCTCCTGGAAAATTTTGAAATGACAGGCTCACCAGTGGGCATTGGCACAGTCCCTCAGCACTGAGAGAGACAATGCATAGCATTCCTAAATAAGTTCTGAAAAGTAAGGAAGCAGAAAGTACACATTATAACCCTGTTTTAATTAGAATCTGTGGCAGGGCTTTCCACACTTTTCCAGGTCATGGTGATGGTACCCTAGGAAAAATTGGAATTTTCTCATGACACCTTACTCATTGTATCTGATATATGCATAATTTATGCATGCATAACTTTAATTGATTTGATTTTGAAGGAAAAAAAAAAAACTGCTTGATATAAACATAAAAGCAAAAAAAAAAAAAAATCATGAAAGCAATTTAATTGTAACCAGTACTTTTTTGTTTGTTAGTAGAGCAGATTTGAAATAATGAATGTCTTGCTGCATCCCTTATCTGTTACCTCTCTCTCTCTCTTGTTTTCTGAGAATTCTCAGGATGCTGCAGCACCCAGTTTTGGAACTGCAGGTCTATGGACAGTTAAATCAAGGATATCTTTAAACGGTGGAGACATAATGTTTACCTAATCCAAAATTTATAAAATCTATCACCAATTTGTGGAAATCGAGTATGAATGAAATGAAAGTTTTACTTAGCTTAAAATTTTTAGTTATGATTCAATAAAATGCTTTTAAGATAATCTGTAAAATTGAGATTTTTTAGGCAAATCTGGAGGATGCTTTTTTGTTAATAAGAAGTGCAAATACATTTTTTTAAAAATAAAATTTATAGAAATTCAGAATAAGATTTTAGGAGTTCATAATTTTTTTAATATATATATATAAATTTATCCCAAATGCAATAATTACTTGATACTTATGATTATATGTATTTATATGTATATAACTTGTATCCAGTTTTTGTTGTCCTATCATTGTTCCTACTTTAACTTATTACGTTCATATTTTCCATTCGCTTATGATTTGATTTAATGCATTTTATAATCTTGCTGTTTTCTTTAGGTAGTAAGATGGCATTATTTGAAGCTATTAGTAATTTGAGTGCTAGTACATCTTCAAGTAAATTTGAGCTGTATACTACAGTTGAAAGGTTTGTACGGTTTTTATTTATGGTTGTATGTTAATAATTCCAATATGATGCTAAAGCCGCTCTAGTTTCACTTACTTTATTAATTCTGCTTGCTCCAAAGGGAAAAAAACATTCCTTTTAACCCATTTTGCACCAACGGGGTGTGTTAAAATGTTTTTACTTTTATTTCAAAAATTAACTTTCTGGAAAAGTGGTTAATTTTCTCCAAGCAAATTCAGCATTTTTTATTGATAAATCCAGGCTTACTCTTTTGTAAAAAGCCAGAGTCACCGGAAGAAATTGACAAAATGAATATTCATTGATTTTTCATATATTTGACACATAAAATTATTGCTATGATATAATTAAATTCTATTTTCATATTATCTATTAATAATAAGGTATTTTCTACTTATTTAATTAAAATTGACTTGTTAATCTTATTTCAATAAGTCCACAAAGAATTAAGTAGCATGTTTGTAGAAATTTCTTTTTAGCAATTTAAAAGTAATTAAAATTTAACAAAATATATAAGCTGTTGAATATAATTTTGCATAATTTAGAAGTTCATTTCAACGTACAGTGGAACCTCGCTATTTGTACACAATTTGTTTCAGGAGTCGGTTCGAATGGCGAATTATTTTTTCACCTAAGATACAATGTAAATTGGATTAATCCATTCCAGACCCACAGATGGTTGCTTATTTAAACCTAATGTACAGTAACGTACAAGAAATTATAGATAAATAAAAATTTAACTGCAAATTTAACTTTTAAGTACAACTTTGCTTGTACTGAGGTGAGCTGATGGCATAAGTGGAATGTTGAGAGGAGGAAGAAAAATGGTTAGAAGAAGAGTCCCCTTCCATAAAAACTTCAGGTGTTTTCTCCCTTTCTGCTGTTCTTTCTTTCTTCTGTCTTTTTGAACTAGATGAATCTTGAGTTTCTTTTTCTAAAAACCTTTTCCAATGTTGTCTGCCTTTGACGAATGTTCAGAATTTTTCCAAAATGGTCAACAACATTGTCGTTGAACAAGTTAATGCTGTTGCCCGCAGCAGTGTTGGGATGCCATTTTTAAAACCCTCTCTGTGTTTTCTCCAAGGGTAACACAGCTCTTTAATTTCTGAAAAGGAAATGCTTTCCTTACTACTTTCCTCCTCTGAAGAAGAAAGTTCTTCAACCACTTCCTCTTGCTGCCCTCTTAGAAAGTTAAAATTGTCAGTAAAATCGCAAAAAGTATTAAAAAAATTTTTAAATCCAAAACGCCAAACAAATTATTTCCAGACGAGTTTAAAAAGAGCCTAATTTCTTGATTTTTTTCTTAAAAAAAGCCAAACTGGCAACCCAGCTGACCCATGGCTCCGTACGAATCGCGGGACAAGTACCGGCGAGTTGAATTTTACTTGACCTAGTTGGACGGATAGCCAGTTGTACGAATAGCGAGGCGGACGAATGGCGGGGTTCCACTCTACATAATTTTGCTTGTGCAAACAGTATAGATGCCAAAGTACATAATATAAATATAGTTGTTTTGAGAAATAATTGAAAAAATCAAACACAAAAAAAAAAAAAAAATAAAAAACCTCTATTAGCAGGGTTTGATTTTTTAAAAAATTTAACTCAGATTTTTTATATATTTTTAAACAGACCTTAAATATTTTTGATATTTATTATGTTACACTTATAAAAGTAATTAGACATGTTGAACATTATGGAAAAATTTATTTTAAGCTATTTTCATTGCAGTAGATACTTTTTAATAATAATATAGACAAATAAATTTTAATACAGATGAACGATTCAAATGAAATTGCACCCTCCGAGGAATAACAGCACACTCATAAGTACAGAAAAAATAGTTTAATTCAATCTGAATTCTTTTGCTGTTAAGAAATGTGCTTAAAAAATGTGTACTCTTAATTTTGCATTGAGTGCACGTTAATCACTTTTCTTTTTTATTAATGAAATAATTTGAAATTTTTCTTAACTTACCCATTTAGTAAAATCATATGCTCACTCCATCATTAAAAACTAAAACTTTTTGTTTTAATCAAATATCTTAATTGAAAATTTCTAAGATGAAAAAATATTTTACAAGAAAAAAATCTTTTATCTATTATGGAACATCTTTTAGGATACATATTCTAAATTCTGAAAAATGTTAGATAGTGAAATTAAAATACTAATGATTATTATAAGTTTTAAAGTTATGAAATAGATTATTCACAGACAGAGGAATCTATGAAGTTTTGCTTGAAATAACGATTGTTAATGCAACATATTGTTTTGAAAGACATTTTCTGACACTAAAATTAATTTTCAAGAAAAAATTTCAAAACTGACAATCAATGATATTTTTAAAAAGATCACATTATTTAAATCAACGAACCATGTCCATTAGGGACAAATATTTTTGCCCCTCTGCTGTCCACTATTGAGATTTTTTACTGTATAAATTGGTCAATTTAGCAGCATAGTTACAGGATAATGTTTTTTAAAAAATTTTAATTTCGCAAAAAATTCAGAACATTTGACAAAATATAGAAAAAATATCATTAATCTATCATTTCTTCTGAAAATTCAAATTGTTCTATGCAAATCACATGAAATGGATTTCTTTGAAAAGGTATTTATATATATCAGTAGCTTCACTATGGGAGGGAAGAACAAAGGGGGCCGTCCAACCCCAGATTGGGAGGTGTTGGGGGGGGGGGGGTACCCAAAAGGAATTAGTTTGTAAAAAATACTTGATTTACACTTGAAAATGTATATACTTGATTTCACTAGTGCTATTTCAAAGCATTATAACCAAAAATAAATTTCGTTTACTGAAAATTACGCAAAACTAAAATAAAATGGAATTTCTTAGGATTTTTTTTCCTTGCACAATCGAAAAAATTATGAACTACGACTATATACAACATAAAGTTTTTTTGGAGGGGGGAGGATGACGTCACAAATTACCGCCCCAGGTGATACTTGTGCTAGGAACGCCTACTTACTATTCATAATATATATTCTAGGCTTTTCACATTTCTCTTTTACCCAATATCTAAAATAAATCCGTGTACCCAAACAAAGTCTGACGTCCACTTTGTTAATAATAACAAAATAAGTCTCGTATTCTCCATCATAATTAACTATTGCCAGCTTTTGGGAACGAATGCAAAGCATAAAATATAATATTATAACTTTAAAATCTGTTTTTTCAGTCGAACCTAAGCACAATGTTTAAAAAAAGTAGTTGTTTTCCGATTTATTTTTTAAAACTATATATTAATGTATTCTTTTTCAATAACTATAATATAATTTTAAATGTTTAAAATCTACTAATTTCTTTATTTTTTTACATTTCTACTGTAACAGAACTATTCGGCCGAATAGTCCATCGATATTCGGCCCAGCCGAATTCAATCTTACTAATTATTCAGCCAGGTCATGAAATGACTATTCAGCCAAAGAGCTGAATAACTAATAGTGGCCAAATGTTCGTTACATCCCTACTGTATATATATTCTTTGTTTGTGCTGAATATTGCAGTGCTATTACTCTTTATTTATCTATTTTTAGTAGTAGTCTAATGCATCTACTGTAAAGAACCAGTTTTTCATGTAAAGTTTTCAATAAATATCATTCACAAAAATGAATATTCCTTCACAAAATATATTTATATTCATTCAAAACATTTTATATTCATTCACAAAAATGAATATGAACTCTCTTCTTTTTTTTCTCATTAAAGCCCCTGAGTTTGATAGTAAATAAGTAATTGTCCCTGTTACAGATGTCTTTCCGAACAAAGTAGCTCAACTGATGTAACTTTACAAGAGAAGGATGTGAATATTCTTTTTTCAGAAATCGAAAAAGACATTTTGAATGAAAATGCTGAGTTGCAATGTCTTCTCATAAGGATACTTCAAGCTTTTGTACAGAAGAAAGAACAGTAAGTATCTTCTCAATCTTTGCTAGAAGTAGTATACTTATATTTTAATTTATGCAATAAAAATCAGAGACATACATTTCACTCAGCTAAACTATTTTCTACACAGCAGAAAAGAATCTGTTAGTTTATCTCATTGCCATGTGAGTGAGTGTTTATTTTTATAAAACTTCTACTTTTCAAGCAAAGAAAAGAAATTAGATAAGCTATGGCGGTTGTTTGTTTAATTAAATGTTGGTAGCAAAAATGTCCCCCCCCCCCCTGCATTTATAATCTAATTGTTGACGACATACCTACAGTATGTATAGCAGGGACGCACAAACTATGGCCCGCTAATACAGTTGATAAAAAAGAATACTTATAATAAAATACCTACAGTATGTATAGCAGGGATGCACAAACTATGGCCCGCTAATACAGTTGATAAAAAAGAATAATTATAATAAAATAAAAAAAAAAAATACGAAAGCAGAAATAATTGTAAAAAAAAGCTTACGAAAAATCGTAGTAAAAAAATACGATCGCAACGCCGCTACTGAATTTTGGTCCCAATTTTCGGAACTAATCGCCATATTTAATTTTATTTTATTGGAAATACTTAAGAAACTAATAAAATCATGATAAAAGTGGTAGAATACTGCATTGTCATCTGGTTCTGAGCTATATGTAAAGTTTCAGAACAATAGCTTATCGGGAAATGGTCGAAAATTCGATTGCTGGATTTTTCGAACAGCCATTATGTGCGTTATTTCATCTATAAAAGAATTTTGTCCCATTCCTGCTATGATTTCTTTAGTTAATTCAAAGCAACGATCGTTAGACATAGCAGGCAAAATGTCATTATTTTCGTCTTCATCGCTATCTTGCTCTTTTTCATCGTTCGGATGTAGCACCATTTGGATGCTTTCCGCATCAGACATCTTGTTTATCAAATTATTAATAATTACGATTAAAATTTATTAATCGTAAAATCTGATCATTTATCATTTTTACAGTAATAAATGATTCCAAAAAGGAGGAAAACGAAGCAATTTTTGTTGCCTTAATATCAATTTTAAATTCTATTTAACTTATTTCAGCTCTTAAATAAATAAAAAAATAAAAATAAACGAGGTTTAATTTTCATACGATTGGCTATTGTGGAAAATTCGCGGATCTGCCATATTAGAAATTTTTCGAACGTTCGTTTTCGTTAGTCCGACTTTTGTTGCAATTCGTTTTCGAATACTGACGAGACAATTAAATAAATGTATAAGAATATAATTACTTATTTCTTTCATGTTTAATTATTGAAATAAAATAGAGAAAAGGTCTGATTTTTCTCAAGTATCGTTGGAGATTTTTTTTTTTCTAATTTTCATCTGCAAGTAAGTTGACGCCCCCCTCCCCTAAAAAACATCGTTTTTAGACGAAATTGTTTAACTTATAAACACTGCGTATGTTACTTGTAACGGGAAAATGCGTATTTTTAAAGGCATTTTAAAAAATTCGTATTTTTACTAAATGGGCAAGAAAACACAAAATTTTCAAAAATGGCGGGAAAATCACGAAAAAATTCCTGGCTTTCTGGTTCCCGGATAAGAGGTTCTTTACTGTATTACTATGCCAATTTAACTATTAAGATTTTGTAAGTGGTTAGTTAAAAAAAACAATTCAACTAGCCAAATTGACCAGTAGTAATGAATGAATAAAAATTTATTAATTAAACATTAATTTTCAGAATTAATAATATCAATATGAGTAATTATTTTACTTTATAAAGTGTAATTTATAATCAAAATTTGAACATTTTATTGTTGATATATATTTAGGAAAATTTTATTGTTGATATGTATTTAGGAAATGAATAAAGATTTTTTACTTTAATTCACAAAGATCAATTTCTAATCTGCAGGAAAACTAGTGATTAAAGGATTAAACTTTAATCATATGCCATGGAACAAAATAATGATATGTTGATTGTTGAAAAAGGAATTAGTTTAATTTTTTTACATTGTCCATGTAGCAATGTATAAATTTCATATTACTATGCCAATTTAACTAATAAGATTTTGTAAATGGTTAGTTAAAAAAACAATTCTACCTGCCAAATTGACTAGTACAGAGCTGCCAAGTACTCCGATTTTCTCGGAGTTTACCCGATTTTTTTTATGTACTCCGAAAACCCGATAAGTTACAGAAAACTCCGATTTTTCAAGCTCCGCAATGTACTTTTCGTTTCAATAAAGAGAAAACAAAAGTTTTCTTCATCTGAGCAGAGCAAACTGCTGCTCGTTCGTCCCATGTCGATTCTCTTAAGAACAGACAGAATTCCGTATTTTCGTTAATTTTGGAAATTAAAAATTTCGTTTCTATGAAAATTTAATTTTGGAACACTTCTCTTTTTTCCCCCTATGAAAAATGTTTAAAGCTACTGTGTACATATCTGCCCAATTTTTCAAATTACGAGTAAAATTTACGCATTTTGTTCATTCGTTCTTTGCGTTTTCAAGGGTCTATCCAGATTGTTTACTCATTTCGAAATCCGGTTGCATCGGCTTCGGTAAAACTTCCTAGCTCTCGTTTACTATCGGATTCTTCCTCTCGGACATCAATAACTTTGAGATTACCATTATTTAAAATCTTTTTTAGTTTCAGCTTCTGTAGTAAAGGACTTGCACAGACGTCATTTTATCAAAATTTCCGCCGAAAATTTAAGGAATTTTTTTTTTTTAAATGATTTTTTGCCTTTCAGTTTTAGTGATCATGTCAGTTTTTGATTATCATTGTTAAATATTACAGTCTCATTAATAATCTTGTTTTAAAAATCCTCAGTAAGTCACATGTCTGATAAGATAAGGTATATTTTTCAAATCACATTTTTACTATCTAAGTAATGCCTGTATTTCCCTTTTCCACATACATAAAAAAATCGTGATTTTTTTTCCCCAGTATATCTGTTTTACTATGTTACTCAATGTAGAATGTTTTAATTAAATTGAGATCTTATAATTTGACAGTGAATGGGAAAAAAATATTTTAGTAGTTCTATAACGTGATGGTAGTATTTAAAAAATGTGAAAATTTTTCAATTTTTCATGCTCCTATTTTACCCCCCTGTACTCCTATTTTTTGCCTCTACTGCTCCTATTTTTCAAGTCTTGAGGTTGGCAGCTCTGCTAGTAGTAAATCTGAATCGCAAGTGCGTGATGTACAGACTCGCAGCATTTGGATTTTGCTATTTAATATATGTGTTTATTTCTTCTGTATTTATATTCGCACTTTTAATTAGTTTCTCATTTTAACTCTTAATATATATTTTAAATTTTATATTATAAAGTGTCAATGAAAAATTATCTAAATTATAAAGAAAGTTATAATTTAGTGAATAATGATGTGTTTTTCTAAGCTTAAATTACCTTTTTATTTTCCATTTGTTTCATTTACATAATTTGCACACATTTTTGTAAAAAATTTTAGTATTCTTCTTTTTTGCCATTTGACCAATCACTTCATTGATATATATAAATGTTGTGCAATGATTTGTTTAGAAATCTTATACCTCATTTTGTTTGAATTTTTAAAAACTTTTATTTAATAATCTGTTCCCATGTACAGTAATTATTAATACATGTTATTTGTGCATATTACCTCTAAATAGAAACTGAAATACACCCTGTATTTTTATGGATAAAACATTACTTTACTTTGGCCCCCAACCTGATACTTTCTAATTTTTTGACCCTTCACCCAAAAAAGTTTGTGCATCCCTGATGTATAGTATGTGTATTTGTTATGTTATGTAGTCTATGTAACATAGTTTACAGAACCAAGGCTGAACTTGATCCAGTTTACTGTTTAACTGTTATTCAGGCTGTTTCATTTCGCCATAAATGAAGGGACAAAAATAGGGGCACTTAGCGCCATCTATTCAACTTTGAGGCTACTTTCTATCAGATAAGAACTAGATTATTACTTTGACATAATGGATTTTGATGAAAAAATATTTAACTATTGCCCGCCAGCTCGTGTTAATTATGACCAAAAAAGTTCAGTTAAAAATTTGAGAAATTCCAATGAGATAATAGTTTTATTAAAAGTTTGAGACATTCTAATGTTGTCTATTATTAATTTTAAACCAATTCAAGATAAGTACTCAAATTCATATATTACTATATTACTTATTTCTGTAAATATATATAGTTCATTAAACATATAAAAGCTTCAGGCAAAATCTGCAATACATATATTTTTTGAAACATTCAAAGTTACATTTAATCAATCTTAAGTTAAGAGTTGACTGGGTAATTTGCTATTTTTCTAATAAAAAAAAATATGGCTGGAAATGGTGAATAAAACACAACTATTTTATTCTAAGCATTTATTTCTGCACAAAAGAAATAATAAAATGCACACAAATGCATTTAGAAAACACACATATTGACTATAAATCAAAAGTCGAATATCATTAAAGTAAATTTATTAATAATAGTAAGAATGTAATTACTACTGAAACAATCTACACTACCTTCCCCTACTTTCGAGCTGAGTTCTCGTCCAGAAGAAATGGGCTCATGCACGAGTATGCACGGTGTTAACTTTCGGTACTTTTCCATTTGGGGGGGGGGGGGGGGGGTGCTGGCGATGTTTTTTTTTTTTTTTTTTTGCCAAATCAATTTGTTTTGTGTCTGGAGTTTGTTTTTGGGGAAAATATTTAAACATCGCCAGACTGTAACCCAAAATGGTAAAGTAGGTTGATTTGGCGAAAAACAAAAAAATAACCATCGCGAGCCTCCCCACAAACGGAAAAGTTCCTCATTTGGTACTTCTGTGATATAATCCCCCCTTAGCGACATTCGAGCTAGAGCGCCAATTTGTAATGATTTTCGGTTGGCAATAGTTTCAGTGGCAACCCAGCGCCAGCGATGTTGGCTGATGTAATGTGTGGCAACCCTCAGTGTATGATGCGGAAGGATGTTGTGTCGGTGTGATTGTTGAACTTTTAGAATTTTTTTTTTGCGAAAAAGTAGCTTTGTAGTAGTTTATTTTATGTTTAAAGTTTGTGGAGATCTTTCCTGTTGCTACAGGAAGAATGTAAAGTGTTAAGGTACATTAATTTGGTTCAATTGTTTTCTATTGTGGCCAGATGAATGATTCTATATTACAATAGTTTGTTAAGGCACCATGTGTTTGAAATGTGTTAAAATGGACGGAAACGTGATTTGGTGTTTTTGCTATCTGAAGTATGAAATTGTTTTGATTGATAAGTGCATAAGTTTGGTTAATTGTGACTAAAAGCAATGAAAAATTAAGTGGTAATTTTTGGACCATTTTGTCATATTGGATAGCAAATTTGTTGTGATTTGGGATTAATATTGAAAAGCCAACTGGTTTAAAGTGAGTTCTTTATTTTTCTAAATTTATTATTTGCTTATTTTATGTGTTTGTAAGGTTATAAAACAATGAATTTTCAATTGTTCTAAAATATTAGGTGTAGTAATTAGTGGCGTTGCTGGTTTTGATAAAGTGGGTTTCCGTTAGTTTAATGTAAAATGTACTTGAAGTTCTGCTTGGAATTGCGGGATATTGCTATGTTTTTCGTTGAGTAATGCATATCATTTTATGTTATGATAATTAATTGCAATAGTCATTATTGTGCCTAAAATGCGTGTTTTTTTCAATGAATGGTTTTTATGATATTTTTAATGGTAGGCTGCCAATAGTTTAATGCAAAATGTACTTGAAGTGATGACCGTTATTAATTTTGTTATCTAGGGTGATATTTTAAAATTCGGATAGCTTTATTAAACATTGCTTTTTCTTTGAATTGTGCCATATTTTTAATTATGTTTTTCGTTGAATAATGCATATCATTTTATGCAATGAAATTATTTGCAATAATCATTGTGCCTAAAATGCGTGTTCTTTCAAGAAACGGTTTTTATGCTAGTTTTAATGTAGGCTTTCAATAGACTGATGTAATATGTGCTTAAATTGATCGATGTTATATATTTTCTAATGAAGTATCTTATTTTAAAATTCCGACATATTTCTTTAATAAACATTGGTTTTGCGTTGATTTGCGAGATATTTTAATTATGTTTTTCATTAAATAATGCATATCATTTTATGCAATGAATCATTGCGGCAGTAATTATTGGGCATAAATTGTGTGTTCTTTTAACGAAGGGTTTTCAAGTTTGAGTGATTTGGTAAAGTAAATAATTCTATTTTTCGAGTAATTATTAATCCGTTACTGTATTGAATTGTTGTTGAAAAATGCTTGTACGTGCTTTACATAGTAGCGTTGTTATTGTGTGTAAGATATGATTTGCAATTTTTGGTATTTTACTGTTTTTTAGTGATTTTTCTTGACATGTTTGCTATGTTTATGATGCGACATTGTTGGTGATAAAATCATCGCCAAGAGTCTTGTATTCCACAGGCATGAGATTCTTCCGCGGATCCGCGATTTTCCGCTTTTGTTTAGTTTTTGGAGATTCCGCGGTTTTTTGTTTTTTATCTTCAATTTTCCGCCTCGGAATTTTTTTTTTCATTCGTTTTTGTTTTCCCTTTTTTTTTGCACACAAATGCTGCAAAACTAGATTCGTTCACGCTGATGACTGACGCACCAAAATCGCGATGTTGGAGGCAGCATAACAGCTTGTACAATTCTTTCCAACAGCATTTGGACATTCCTAACTTCATGACTTCGGGCTGCGTATTATAAGATGTTTTTTGTAGTAAACTTTTAAACCTAGATTTTTCAAGAACAAAGATCAGAAGCATCGCTGATACTTACTTTTTTTTTTATATAAAGGAAGTCATGTTTTATCCCAAATCGTACATCTAAATACAAAAGTAGCATTCTTCAAAATGGCGGAAGATGTTGAGTTTCCTTTTAATGCAAACGAGTAAACATTTTGTTAATCAAATTAAAAAATTTTAAGTTTTTGAACTTTTATCTTCAGAATTAATTATTACTATTTATATTGTTTTTTTAAGTAATTTTTTTGTACTACAGTAATATTTGTTCCAGGATCAAACACTTTCATGATGAGAAAAAGAAACAAATAAATGGCGCCATATTGCAACGTTGATAATTCTTTAACTTTCAGTGCTAAAGTTTTCTTACTTTCTTTTTTAATTTTAAACATTTAAAACCACTCACATTCAGCTCTTATATATCAAGAATTGCAAGTTTATCGCTTATTTTTAGGTTTCCTCTATGCCACGTGTTTGCGCAATGTTACCGTTTTGCTGAAATTTTGCGGTTTTGTATCTGTTTTCAGTTTAATATATTTCTTATTTTCTCATTAGCGCACAATACAAAGGCTACTAAGAAAATATACAAAGCAATTGTTATGGAATATGATTTTTTATTATTTCGGCACATTACCAGGGTGCGTAGCGGTGCTTACAAGTGGTTATAAGTTCTTATATTTGAAAATAAAATATAAGGGCCCTTATAAGTGCTTACTTTTCCTTAAAATGTTTATTTTCTAAAAAAAATTACGAATGTTTAGTTTTCCCCCCTAGCAGAAATCGAACGTTAGTTTGCTCATCGGATGCATAAAATGGCGTTCCGATTGCTAAACCAGCTGGCCCAGTTCGCCATTCATAGTCAAAATGAAAAAACATTTGTCTATGAGTGAAGAAAATATTGCAAATTTGGCGTAAAAAACGCGTGTCAGCGCCGATGCTTCCGAGACATTGTTGGTTCTGTAAATCCGCCATGTTTGGTCGTGTTCCAAAATTCTGCATAGTGTTGGTGCTGAGCTTGCCAAATTTGAGGTTCGGTACTGCATACTTGCCAAGTCCACTGTTTTTAACGGGAGACTCCCGTTTTTTGCGTTTGTCTCCGGATCTCCCGTTTAACACAATTTTCTCCCGTTTTTTTTATAATTTTCGCTTTAAAATAAATCAATGAAGCTTCAATATTTTTTTGCTCAATAGACAGCGCTCGTAATCGTAGTTACTCGCCGAGTAGTTTTCATATAATTTTCCCGTATTTTGTCGAAATTCCGTATTTTTGGTACTTTTGAAAAGTCAAAATTTCGACTCCGTGAATATTCGGAATTTTGAAATTTTTTTTCTTCTTTAAATGAGAAAATCTTGAAGTAGCATGCTTAGATACTTGCTTTACGAAACTTTTACAAATTAGCGGTAAAACTTCCGCATTTTGTCTTTCATATGCTTTCAAGGCTCAGTCCGATTTTTTTTGAAATCCGATTGCATCCGCTTCGGCAAAAGTCCCTAGTTCTTGTGTACTATCTCGTTCCATCTCTTGGACATCAATAACTTCTGGTTTACCATTATTTTTGTTATTTTTTACGATTTAGCCTCTGTAATAGAGGATTTGCACTTCTCATTTTGCCACACCCACTCGAAATTTCAGTGAAAAATTTTAGCCTTTTTAAAAATTTTTAGTAATTCTATTAGTTAGTTATAACTGTTAATATTGCATCCTTATTAATAATCTTGTTTTAAAAATATTTTTTTGCATAGAATTAATTTTTTTTCCTTAAACTTAGGGTTTGGGTTCTTTCCTTTTTGGGAGTCATTATGTATTGTTACAAAATAGATAAAGAACATTTCTTTCTATTTTTCTTTAATATATTACTAAAAAATGGCTAAATTAAAAAAAATTACTTTGGGATAATTTATTTGTTAAGTGCACACCAGACGTGGTCGTGATATTTTGTTTGAATTATTGTGGTAATTCCTATAAAGGTAAATTCCTATTTTTGTAAGAATATGAGAACATCTTGTAAAAGATAGGGAAAAAAAGTTTGAGGGAAAAAAAAATGTAAAAATTAAAGCATTATCTAAAGTGGCAGCAAAAAAAAAAAAAAAAAAAATACTGCTAATACTGTGAAAATGTAAATGAGCAAACACATAAACAGAACAAAACAAAAAACAAATGAACCAATCTGCTCAAAAGAAAAATGAAGGAAAAATTCAGGTGCAGCAACATCAACTAGAAGAAGCTAGAAACATTTCCTCAAGCACTAAAAGTAGTACAATGGTTAATGCCACCCCCATAAAATTTCAGATGCAATTACTAAACTCAGACCACCATTAAAAAACAAGAGAAAATTAAAACAAGTAAACCCAGTTAAACCACAAAAGAAATGTATGCTGTTAGATCCTACCTGAAAAATTCTTGTCAATAAATTTTTAAGCTTTTTTTGATTCAAAAAAAAAAAAAGAATATGAAGTTATTTTTATACTCCTGTTATTTTCATCAAAACTTTAATTTTTTTTTTAAAATTCAGCTATGTACATTAGCAATGTGGCAATTCTTTTATCTTTCCTTTTTTGATAATAATGCGTATATATTATATAGTTTAATTAAGAAACCTCAGGTGAGTAAATTAAAAAATATTTTTATAATGTAATATAAACAGATTAAATGCATGAAAATCTATTGGATTGAAGGAAAAAAAAAAAAGACTTATTTTGAGCATTTCGTCTCTTAATATAACTGAACTTTTGACCACACATTTTTCCTCTTTTTTCATCTTTCTTCAATCTCATGCCTGATTCCATTTGCGACATAAAAATCTTGTTGTTGGCGACGGTTTCTTGGCACCAACGAAAAAGTCTCCAAGGGGGGATTATATCACAGTAGTTCCCCTCATTTTCATTAGAAAAAATTAATTGACTCCAAAAATCTTTAAAAATTTCATTCAAAACAGAGACTGTTCGCTAAAAATATTCATGTGAACGTTTCTGGAAACCAAGAAAGGACATCATATTAGCAAAATCAAGAGGCTTTAAAGTGATGTAAACAAACTTTTTTGGGTCAGGAACTAGCGCCACTAGTGGCGGAACAAGTGCAATGTCGGTTCTTTTGATGTTTCCAGAAACAAAACAGCCTGTACAGTAACGGTTACGATCAAATTCAGCCTTGACAGAACATAACAAAATACTTCTTATGTTATGTTATGCTCTATTATGTGTTTTTTTTTCTTTTAATGTATTTATGGCAATTTTTATTTATTAATGAATGATTTTATTATGCAATTATTGGATCTTCAATTTTGTTTCTGAAGAAACCTTTGTAAATTTCCATTTTTCTTAGCTGCTACTTTTATCCTTGTAGGTTAAGATTATACATTTTGTATTTTTTCTGTAGTTTTTCAATGTTTCTAATGTGAATTTTACTGAAATATTTGAAACATTCATTCAATCTTAAGTTCATTTTAATGTTTTGCTTTTTCTTTTTTTCTTAGATTACTAAAAGTGGAACAAAAGCAATATGTTATTCAAAGTAAGTAGCAATTTTATTTTTATGAAGAAAATGTTATTAAAAAAGATTATAATATGCATAAAAGTTCCTAACTTCTTAAAAGTTAGGATCCTTTTTTTAAAAGGTGGTCATTTGTTACCAAATTTTAAATAGTCAAGTAAGCTGTAACATTTATGTAGATGGCAATGTAATAATTTACTGAAGACACAGCTCCACACTCAATACATATTTATTTACATATGTACACAACAGAACACATAGTACTTGAACTGCAGTTGAAGTTGATGGCGGCAATCAAACGAGATCATTGAAATCTAACCGTTTGCATTCAGAGAGAGTATAACACATAGGGCTATCCTGTAGTATAAACCTCCCTTGGCTATATTCGAACTTTTGTGCCAATTTGTAAAGATATTCATTTCACGTTAAGTTTTCTTTTCTGTGGTAACTCAGCCCCATCGCTGCTAGCCTGATGTGTAGCAACCCTTAGCGGATGATGGGCTAGAGAGAGAGGCGTTGTTGCATTTGTGAAATCTGGGATGAGTGTTTTTAGGAAATGTTTTTTTTTGTTTGTTTATAGGTAGAATTCTTTTGTATTTAAAGTTGGGGGAGCTCTTTCTTATTTCTAAAGAAGGAGAGGGAAGAGTTGATAGGAATTGATTTGGTTCAATTGTTCTCTATTATGGTGGCAGGAAAGCAATGATTATTTACGTTTTGTTAACGAGGCATTTTCGAAACGTGCTTCAAATGCATATCTGCAAGGTTTGAGCAAAAGGAATTGCGAGTAATTTTGCAGGTTGAGAAGTGAAGGAATGAAAAATTTAGTGTTTTTTGTCATACCACCCCGTCACATTGGACTGTAACTTCGCAGCAATTTGGGATTCACATTTAAGAGCAAAATCAGTGTTGAAGTGAGTTCTTTATTTTTCTAAAGTTATTAGTTGGTTATTTTACGTGTTTGTAGGGTTAAAAAAATGATTTTTGAATTGTTCTAAAATATTTGCTCTTGTAATTAGTGACATTGCTAGTTTTGTTAAAGTAGCTGTCCATTAATTTAGTGAAAAATATACATGAATTGATGAACGTTATAAATTTTGTAATGGAATCTGGTATTTTAAAAATTGCATAGCTTCATTAAACATGAGTTTTGCATTGCATTACGTAATATTTTTAATATGTTTTTCATTGAATAATGCATATATCATTTTATGTAATAATAGTCGATTGCAAAAGTCATTATATGCATAAAGTGTGTGTTCTTTTATCAAATGGTTTTAATTCTAGTTTCAGTGTACCTTTATTTTTAGAGTAATTTTCTGTCCATTAATGTGTTAAATTGCTATTGAAAAATGCTGTAAGTGCTTTACATAGTAGTATTGCTATTTTGTGTAAGATATAATTTAATTGTTGTTATTGTAGTGTAGCTTATTTATTTTTCTTGACATGGTTCTTATGTGTATGTGACAGTTTGGCGATAAAAATCATCACCAAGAGATACTCTCTATTTGAAGTTGGCAACATAAAAATGTCGTAATTTCGTTGTTAGCAATGGTTTCTTGGCGCAAACCAAAAAGTCACTAAGGGGTGGAGGGAGAGGGAGAGTGACATCTGTCCCGCTCATAGCACCATTTTTTAGATTAACACGTTGACTGCCTACGAACTGACTGCCAGCGCTGTTTGTAGTTTATGGACCTCTTAATGATAGTTTAATTTAATCACATCATATTGTTCAAAACATCTTATTAAGCAAAAAATTACAAACTTTCTATAAATGTATTGAAAAATGGAAAAAGGTCGGCAACAACGAGACAACTTGCAGTTTGGTCTTTCAGAAAGTTCACCTACTACGAGTTATCTCGTAGGTTTTCAGTCAACGTGTTAAATAGATACAAGAATATTGTCACGTAGAAACTCAAAGAAGACGTAAATCATTTAAGATAGTTTACTGGCAACACAGCAATGGCGTTCAATCCACTTAATCGTACACAACTGAACTAACTTTCCAACCGGAGAGTAGCAACTTGTATATACTAACAGAATATTCTAGAGCTATTCAAATCAAATTAATTAAATTTACATAAGTTGAAACATTCTAGAAACTGCTAGAAAGAAAATTAAATTAAATCGAAGAAAGTAAACACAGCCCGCAACCAGTGGGAATAGAACCAGAGACCTAGAGCTCCGAAGGCAGCGTTGCTACCTCACAGCCACCGCTTCACACGCTGTTGTTTGAAAATGTGGCAATATTAGAATAAATATATACTTATTATTATTATTGTATTAACCTACTGTGCCAATTAACGCTTGCTTTACATTTATTAATGGCTTTGTGCAACCCTGTGATTTGAATGCAACTGCTGTGTAAAAAGCATTTTTAAAAAACAGCAAAATATTTCCTTTTATAAATAAACTTCATAATTAAAGCAGGAAGCCAAATTACTGACAAAAGGGACAAATTCTTTTGTAAATTTTACCAAATAATAGCAAAGTTATTGCATTTAAATTTCTGTGCAATCTTGCATCATCAGCATAGTTGTATGGATTGAAGTTTGCATTGACAAAGGGATAACTTGTAGCTGCAAAACATGTTGATGCAATTTAATTTGCATTTTTATGCATTATAATATTGTTATTGGTATACTCATTTGTCATAGAAAGGTTCATGTTTTATTTTGATTCTGTGATAGTTATTTCATATAAGTAACAGTAGAGGAAAGTGGGATAAGATCACATACTTAAGCTTCAGGGGCCTGTAAGTTAAATTTAAATTCATGGGGATTAACTGTATTCAGTCGAAAATACTTTATGCTCATATCCAACTTGTGTACCCAAGTAATTGACATACAACTCCAATGTAGTTATTTAGGTTATAGCAATTGTTATGTAAAAATCATTATTCAGAGTTGCCACAAACCTGGAAAATATGAAAAACCTGGATTTGTGAGGGAAAACTAAAACGACGAAAAATAGTCGGGGAAACACCAGGGGTACTCACAAATCTCTACAGTTTTCTGGAAAAGTCAGTGAATTCCTTCCATTTTTTTGGTACTCTCTTGTTAGCACAGCTCCATTATTTGTGTAAGATAGGTAAATTGGCAAACAGTTTAGAGTGTTCATTTTGCTAAGAAACTTGCAGCATAAAGCTTCTCCTTTTTATTTTCTCTCCAGAAGCTTTCTATCCCCTCCTAAGGAAAGACCTAATGTTTTCTGCAGAAAAAAGCAAGATTACATAACAGTTCACACAATTTTTTAACTATTCACAGCCAGAAAATTTTAAATTTCTCTTCTTTCCACCACCAATCTCTCAATCAAAATTTTTATCATGAGAGATTTCTTGTAAACTTGTGTTGTTGAATCAAGGACAAATTCCATAAATTAAAAGAATCAACATTATTTAAAATGACCAAACCTCTTCTATGTTCCCTGTTCTTTTTTAAACCATTTAGCAATGTAGGTTTTATACATACATAACTAGTTCATTTCTCTTTCTGACTCTTTGGGAGGTGTATATTTATTCAGCAGTGCTATGTGCAAAGTATGTTGTATATAATCATTCAAATAAAGGTTGGTGACTTGTCCAAAGTCAATTTTTCATTCAAATGTGGATTTTTTAAAGTTTAAATCGGATATTTTTTAACATACTTCAAACATTTTAGGTATTTGTTATAATACATTTAAAAAATAATATGAGTAATGGGTTAATTTTCCTAGAAACAAACTGTTGTTGTAAAAGACTTTTGGCGCTCATTTACCACTTAATTAGTGAAAATATTATGACTGTATTGGTGACTAAATTAACTTAAATTACTACAGTTGATTAGTATAATTTGCATTAGCCAAATTCTTAATAAATTCTTTTTTCCAGTTGTAACAAGTTTATTGAATGCTAGCCATGATGAAAAGGTTGTACTTAACACCTTCCATTTTTTAATTCAAATTCTATCATCCATCAAAATGGACAACTTAATGGTAAGTAGAAGTTATTGTAAAAACATTTAACTATTTATAAATCAAGCTTTTTTGCTACTTATTTTTAAAATCGCCTTTGAAAAATGTAGTTGTGGTTGCAATCTGCATTTTTATGCACTGTATACAAAGTAATTCAATAATTTAAGAGTGTTGTGGAAGAACCTCAAAAAGTCCCCCGATCCCCCCCCACCCTCCTGATGCAGTTGATCATCCTTCTATCAGTTTTACTTCACTGATAACCTTTAGAACTCAATCCCCGAGGCTGTCATTGCGTTGCTTACTGCGCTTGAACCTTAAAAATTATTTAAAAAATAAATACTCAGCGTTCAACAAAGTATTTTTCTGAGATTATGTTTATAGACATTAATTCAATCTAATAAAAATAAAACAAAAAAAATGAAAACTTCCCTATTTGCAAAACATGTGTTGAATCAATTACCAGTGGTTGATGGAGCATTTTTAAGCAGGGTCCGTTTTTTGTGAATAAAATGCATCATATTTTATGTTTAGAAGAACACTTTATAAAAACTAAAAAATCACATCTAAGAACGTTTCTAAAATGATTTTAATCAATGATTTTTTACAAAAAATCACTTGATTTATATCAGTTTTATTTAAATCAACAAACCCTACCCCTACTAAACAGCATTCACTGTCAAAAAACAAATTTACTTGATGTCTTTTCCTTTTGGCCGCTGAAATAAATCAAATTGTTGTGTCATTTTACATGAGTACTTTACACTGAGTGCATTTTAATAATTTTACGTTCTATAAATAAAATAAAAAAATAAACTTATAATATTTTTAATTTATCTGTTTGATAAAATCAGTACTAAAAGCTGGCACATTTTTGTTTTAAACAAATATCTTTTTTGAACATTTTGAAGATAAAAAAATAAATAAAATATATCCTGAAGGTATTATGTAATATGGAAGAAAAGGGTTTATCAAGGATATGCAGTTCTGACAATATTCCTTTCAACCCTATTGTTCTGGGTTGTGTACAGCATTCTGGATTTCATATCGTGTTGCATTCATTTAATAGATCTAAAATGCTTAGTTAAAAAAACACAAAGGGAATTATGATTATTATGAAACATGAATGGTTGAATCAATCATTTTTAAGCAGGGTCAGTTTTTTGTGAATTTAAAAAACATCTTTGTGAAAATTCAAAATTTAAAGATACGGTGATAAAATTTTCTAATTTTTTTTTTTTTTTGGGCCACTCATTTAATAAATTATTCTGTAAAAAGTACGATTTGGTAGCTTGGAATTTTTTGAAGGGTTCATTTTGATTGATTGGAATTTTGTAAAGGGTTAGTTTTGATTGATTGGAATTTTGTAAAGGGTTAGTTTTGGTTGATTGGAAGTTTGTGAAGGATACGTTTTGATTAATTGGAATTTTGTGACTGGTCCGAAAACGGATCTTCATTTCTTCTGTCGCGACCCTTGATTATGCTTTGCTGTTAAGGTGTCTGAAGAATAAAAGTAATATTGTAAAATTTAAAAAATAATAATACAATAGAGCCGCGATTATCCGAGCCCCGACTAACCGAGGTACCCTTGCCGATGGTGCCGTCACTGACTCGCGTCAGTCAGCCAATGACTGATGTCAGTTGCGTTTTCATTTTGCTGTTGAGCAGTTCGTTTACGGTTTGTTTATCGTTACTGTATTGATTTCGTGATGAGTGCCAAACGCAAACGAACTGTTGTGTCTTTGAAGGCTAAATTACAAGCCATCAGTATACTCGATAAAGGAAAGACAATTAACAAAGGGGCATTGGATTTAGGTGTTGGAGAAACATTGTTTCATAATATGTACAGTAAATGCCTTTTCTCACATCTCTGGCGACTTTTTCAGTCATTTCACCCGTTTAACTACGTTTCCCTCTCAATTTGGACCGAGTTTTCGATTATTCAAGGTACCTTTGGTCCACGTTACCTCTGATAATCGAGACTCTACTGTGGTAAGTTCCAAATTGCTGAAAAATGTTCACACACACACCGGTTGACAGAAGTACCTTTGAAGCTTTGAACGCAGTTTTTGTAAATGCATCATATTTTATGTTTAGAACAACACTTTATAAAAACTAAAAAATCACTTTTAAGAAAGTTTCTAAAATGATTTTTCTCAATGATTTTTTACAAAAAATCACTTGATTTAAATCGCCATTTAAATCAGCTTTATTTAAATCAACAAACCCTACCACCTACTAAACAGAATTCACTGTCAAAAAATAAGTACATCTTAATGACAACAATTTACATGTTTAAGGCAAAAAAGGATATACATATCTTTATCTTTAGTGTAACAGTATACGTAGAATCTTGCGTATGATACGTACGTACAATTATATATGTACAATTTAAAGAAATTTTCAGTTCTTTGCTGCTTCAATAAGTTGTTTTTACTTTTGTATGGAAAATTTAGCCACTTTGAATAAAATGAATAATCAATGTAAGTAAAGCACAAGCTGCAAAAACTTAGAAAGAATAGCTATTTTACTGCTAGTGTAAGATGTAGAATCATTACATTAGTACAAAAATGCTCAACACACAACAGCAAATATTATGAGCGAATGTCACATTTGCTCAAAATATTCTTATTCTCAAAGCAAATTTCCTTTCTTTAGAACCCTTTTGATTGTCAACTTTTTTTACTCTTGTTTGTTGATTTTATTTTTGGAATGCCTTATCCTATATTTTAGGGATCATTCATAAATGATGTCATGCTTCGAGGGGGGAGGGGGCTTTGTGAAATTGTGACAAAGGGGAAGGGAGAGGGTAACAAGAAGTGTGACATGATGCCTATGCATTATTAATGTGGCATGTGACAAGGGGGGGGGGAAGAGAAACATCATTTATGGATGGTCCCTTATTTATATAATCTATTTTACTTTTATTTTTCGTAGTACTTTTAGCAACATACGCTTTTTTTTTTTTTGGAAAAAAATAAATGGTATTTGAAGAAAAAATAAAGAAAAAAGAAAAGATAGAAATTTATGGCTCTTTATTTTTCAAAGAAAAAGATTTTTTTTTGATAGGATTCAGAGAAATGCAAGAAAATATTTTAAAATCTAATATAAAATAAAATTTACTAGAATTACAAATATATCCTGCTAAATAAAACATGAATAAAAGTATCAATTGTCAGCTATTTTTAGCCTTTATGTGTTTTTAATTTTAAGAATTCAATGAGTAATACTGCTATTCTTTTGCTAATAGAATTACTTTAGTCAATGAGTTTTCATATGGTGAGTTTACTCTGAATCTAAACTGCATCTTTGTTAAATACCCGAGATAAGTTTATGCTTCTTTAAAGTTAAATTTATGTTTTTGTATATTTTTGTACTTTTTGTTTTGTAGGTAAAAGCTGTACTAGAAAAGATTGATGGAATCATGTTTGGAAGTGGTGTCTCGGTATCCATTTATTTTGCTTCGTGTAACTGTTTTCAAAGGTAAGGTGACTTTTGCAGTTTAGTTCTAGATTTAAATTCTACAATGTTTTACTGCAGATGTGCCACCTAAATTAGTTCATAAAGATTGGTGGGCCACACGTGTCGAACAAGTAGCTTAGGCAGAAAATTTACCAGTGTAGAGGAAGGTAACACATTAGAATTAATTTTAATGGAAGTGGTAGAGTTAGTTTTCTAAATTGTTCAGTACTTTGTTTATGTTAAAAGAAAAGTTAATTTAAATTAAATCGATTATAATTTTACTACTGTTTTTAAATGATGAAACAGAATGAAGGTGATAGTACCTAACGATGTTGCAAAACCTGTTGACAATAAAAACTCATATTACTGAAGTGATTCAAGTTTGTTCAGTCTCAATAGGATAATTGGCATTATTTTTGTTTCATTAAAGTTCCGTTACCCTGTAGAATCCGTTTTTGCAAATCGTAATATACTCTCTAATTGTTGATCTGTCAGACATGTTTTTATTTTTGATTTTGTGCTTTTCATTTGACTAAACAACTGTTCCCATATGTGGGTATACTACCAGAGGTAAAAAACATGTACAGTGCCTGTTTATGCATTCATTGATACTTTAACTTCAGACACTTAAACCTCAAGTAAAAGTCAATGAAGGTGGTTCAAAACACTTATATTTTTTTACAGTGTCATTGAAAATCCAAATCCTAATTGAAGTTCAGGTGGAACGTTTTTATATTCCTTGAAAATTGCAAGCAGATAATTTTCATCAAAATTTTATTCTGATGGAAGTCTGAAAATCTGTGTTTTAATTCCAATCTCACAGATTGGAAATGCACTCTACGTAATTGTCCAAGGTCCATGTTGTAATTTTATTCCACAACTCTGTCAATTTTGCCAAGTGAATTTAATTTTTATCTAGAAAATAACATTCCCATAGAATAATTTTGTCTCAAATGCTTTCATTTTATTAGTCTTAAGCGTGGATTCATAGGGTCATGAACAAATTGACCTTTACCAGGGTTCACACTGGGGAAAAATACAAGGTGGGATTTTCCTCCTTGACCAAAATTTTAAGTGGAATTTTTAAACTTTAAGCCCAAAAAAAATTTTTTTTGAGTGGGATTTCAAAAAATATTGCGGGAATCAGGCGATCGTGCGGCCTAGCGCGAACCCTGTTTACCCAGCGGGCGGTAAAGGTCACTAGCGGTAGTTCAGATCATTCATATGACTATAGATGTAAAATACTCAAGTATTTTTAATTTGGGGTTAATACCAAAATTCTTAAATAATTGGGTATTTGAATTTAATTGAAAATCAAGCAGCTTTTTTTTTTTTTTAATTTTGAAGAATCATATATACATTTGATTGAAATAGATTTTGTGTGTATTGACAATAGAGTCCATACCAACTCACCTAAAAAAATAAAAGTTGGTCGCATGACCAACTCGAATTTTTTTCAAATTAGGTACACAGGTTGATGATATAGAGGCATGATAAAGTCCAAATTTTTAGCTACCTACTCCACTTATTTTTAATTATGCAGGTCCTCAAAGTTTGTCTGCCACCTCAAAATACTGAGAAATTGATGTTTTTAAATTTTTTTCTCTTGGAAACTCTATTCATGCAATATGAAAGTGTTAGATATCTATGGAAGCTAAATGTTCCAGGCATTCAGAAAAAAAATACTACAATGTTCATAATGAAAATTGTTAAGGTACAGTACTGTTAGAAGTTGCAACCACAAAAATTCGATTTTCCCGATTTTGCTAAAATTGAGGATTTAATTCCAATAAAAGGAAAATAAAACCAAAGGTTTACTGACTTTCTGTTAGAGTACATGTGTTCACCATAAATTGCTACACAATAAATGACTTGGGTTTCTCACTCTTTCTTGGAAATATTTCAACTTAAAGACAAGCCATAGGGCAAAAATATGCAATTTTCTCCAACTTGTCAGCCATTTTTCTCATAAAGGGCAAGCAGTAGAAAATATTAAAATTTTTTTTAAATAAGCTACTGACGTGTGAGCTATTCACAGGAAAAGAGTTTACTTCTGGTTATCTCTACTAATAATAAAGCAGCAAGTATGTGTGTCTGTCTGTCTGTCTGTCTGTGTCCGGCGTAGGGCCCAGACCATCCGGCGGATTTTCATGAAATTTGGCACGAAATTAGTTTGGAACATGGGGGTGTGCACCTCGGAGAGTTTTTTCTGATGTTCGAATTTGTTCTTCTTTTATTCCAATTTATAGCCAAAAGTTTCATAAAATAATCATTTTCTATGGGAAGGAATTATCGCATCGTTTCGAGCTTGACACCGTTGAAAAGTGCGTGAAAAACTACCCCGAAAAGAGTTTTGCTCTGCGTGCGAAAGTTCGAAGCCTCTAAATTAACTAGAAAAGAAGTTATAAGCATTTTTCTCTGCAGTTCAAAATTATTTTTTCACGGTAATTAACTTTAATTTTAATTGTTACCATGCGGACTGACTATTGATCCTTTTTTCTTTCAACGAATTAAAATTTATTGCTTGCGGTTTTTAGCATTTTGAGGAGCAGCCGATTCTTAATTAATTTATTTCTTTTTTTAGATTTTGACTATTATTTTTTCAAACGAATTAAAACTTATTTCCTGTGTCTCACAGGTGATGATTGATAGCTTTATTTTGATTTCCTTATTTTGACATGAATTTTTACGGGACCATTTTCCATACTGCACAGGCGTTTTTAAAAGAAATGTTATTCTTTATAGCAATTATTGTTATTCCAGCTTATTATTACTATTTATACTTTCATTTATTTAATTTTTTTTCGCCAGTGAATTAGCACATATGTTATTTTCCTATTTGAGCTCGGATGAAAGGTTTACTCCGCTTTCAAAGCTTTGCTTGCTGCTGTTTGTTTCTGCAAGCTACAAAATTTCGTCTTTCTGTTTTAAGCCGGATCCAGACACTGCGTTTTGCACAACCTTTTTTCTGCGCAGTTCAACACGTTGCAGATTAAACGTTGCGTGTAAATTGGAAAAGTGCGCAGTTTTGAGTCCGGTGCGAAGACTGTACAGTTGCAGCGATAACTGAGCTAGAAAGCATAGATGTCTTTGAACTGAGCAGACAAATCGGCACATGTAGACGGTAGCACCTTTTTCCAATTCATTCTCTTTCTCAGTTTCAATTCGTCAGGCGACAATGGCCGACTTTCGGCAATGTTCTCGGGAGCTTCTCACAGAATTTATTGCATTATGTGAAAGTTTCCCATGCATTTGGCGTGTCAAATCCAAGGAGTATAGTGACGGGGATGAAAAGGGGGACGCTTATGAGAGTTTAGTGGAAAGTTCAAAGAAATTGATGCAACCGCAAACAGAGAAACAGTTGTAAATAATTAATTCTTTGAGAAGTGTTTACCGTAAAGAATTGGCAAAAGTTAATAAATCGATTCGATCTGTGCTGGAGACGAAATCTACAAGCCATCTCTCTGGAATTTTATTTGTTACATTTCCCAAATGATCAGGAGACACCAAGGCAGTCTAGGAATACCATCGATGAAAATAAAGAGATTGCAGTTGTCGAACCACCAGAACAGGCAACAAAAAATATTTATTTTATGTAATCATTTGACCACTTTAAACGGCGGGTACTTTTGAAATGTTCCAGTCTTTTCTTTTTTAACTTGACACCATGCCAAAATTGACCAGAGTAGTACCTCCTTCATGACGATATCGCACAAAACTGAGTGAAATATACAGATATCTCTGCACCATGTAGACGCATAAAAAACTGCAACGTTTTCATTCAGTATTAAGACTGCATAGACAAAAGGTTGTACAAAACGTAGCTTCTGCACCCGGCTTTAATGTCAATAAATAATAGATAAAAATTAATTATACTAAAAATTTATTAATTAAAAATATCATAATTTATTATAATCGTCCTTTTTGTGTGGGTACTTGAACTAAACAAACAAAATGCGTTTTCTTTCAAATATTTTCTTTTTTGTTCCGTTTATTTCTTTCCTTTTTAATTGTGCGTGTTTTGTAAAAAAAAATGCTTAAATGTGTAGGATCTCTGGCTGATTGCCGTGGGCAGCTGTTTTTTAAATATGTGGAATGCTATACATTTTAATAAAATAACATAATTTACACCTAAAAAAGTTATCACTATATACACAATGGCAAACCGACTGGTCTTTCCATTTTTAACACGGGCATAGCCGTGCGGGTACCGCTAGTTTTTTTTATAAAGAGATATCCTGCTGATAGTATATGCATGTTTTCCTGTAATACCACATGAGTGATTCCATACCAATTCACCTAAAAATATAAAAGTTGGTTGTATGACCAACTCCGATTTTTTTTTTTTTTTTCTAATTTGGTACACAGGTTGATGATATTGAGGCATGAAAAATTCCAAATATTTACCTACCTACTCCACTTATTTTTAAATATACTGGTCCTCAAAGTTTGTCTGCCACCTCAAAATACCGAGAAATGAATGAAAGTAATGACCCGATTTTGAAGGGTTATATAAAAAAACACGATTACAATTTGAGACTTAAAACTTTTTTTATTTTGATCTGTATTTGATACCATTTTTTTACAATACACTGATGCAGTCTTTTTTTTTTCACGCAGAATAGTGTGCATCTTTGTGTGCATTTTAATATCCCGCGTAATGTTACGGACCCTAAGTTTTTTTTTTTTTTTTTTTGTGGGGTTATTTGAAAGAAAGTTTCCCATACTTTAGAAGAGCTGAAGGACCAAATTATCGAGGAAATATCCGCCATTCCCTTGAAATGTGCAGAAAAGTTTCCCAAAACTTCAGAAATGGACTTCATCAGTGTATTGGTAGTCAAGGCCGCTATCTTGCTGCTGAAGTGGTATTCAAAACTTAATGTATAAAAATGGTATTAAATACAGATCAAAACATAAAAAGTTTTCGGTCTCAAACTGTATTAGTTTTTTTTATAACACTTCAAAACCGGGTCATTACTTTTGCCCCACCCTGTATATCAATAAGTATTATTAAATTTAAAAAGAATAACAATACTGGCAACTGTTATAATTTCTTTTATTTGGTTTAGAGAAAGGAGGGGGGGGGGGGTGCTCTATCCGTTTAATATCTAATTTCTTCACTAAACATTAATTTTTTTTTTTTTTTCTAATAAAAAGGTTTGCAAGATAACTATATTTCCTAGATCTTACTTTAAGACATCACAAAAATAGAGTAAAACTTAGTTTTGTTTTAATGGCCAGAACGTAATAAAAACAAAATGTTGCACCATTATTCAATGCTTCATTCCCCAACACTACTTCTAAAATAACCAACTAATGTTCAGAGGGTAAATAAAATTTAATACATAATATTTAGATAATATTCAGTAAGTTTTTTTTTAATTAATGTTAAGACTGAGAGGGGAAACACAGGCATATGGTATTAGAGAAAAACATGCATATACTATCAGCAGGATATCTCTTTATAAAAAATATAACCAAAAGAATACTCTTTTTCTGTGAATAGTTGACACATCAGTAGATTATTTTTAAAAAAAATAAGCATTTCCTAGTGCTTGCCCTTTATGAGAAAAATGGCTGACAAGTTGGCCAAAATTGCATGCTTTTGCCCTGTGACTTGTATTTAAGCTGAAATATTTCCAAGAAAAAGTGAGAAACCCAAGTAATTTATTGTGTAGCAATTTATGGTGAACACATGTACTCTACCAGAAAGTAAGTAAACCTTTGGTTTTATTTTCCTTTTATTGGAATTAAATCCTCAACTTTAGCAAAATCAGTAAAATCACATTTTTGTGGCTGCAACTTCTAAGAGTACTGTACCTTAACAATTTTTATTATGAACATTGTAGTATTTTTTTCTGAATGCCTGGAACATCTAGTTTCCATAGATATATAATACTTTCATATTGCATGAATAGAGTTTTCAAGAGAAAAAAATTCAATAACACCAATTTCTCGGTATTTTGAGGTGGCAGACGAACTTTGGGGACTTGTATAGTTAAAAATAAGTGGAGTAGTAGCTAAAAATTTGGTCTTTCTCATGCCTCAATATCATCAATTTGTGTACCAAATTAGAAAAAAATCGGAGTTGGTTATGCAACCAACTTTTATTTTTTTAGGTGAATTGGTATGGAATCACTCATATGGTACTACAGGAAAACATGCATATACTATCAGCAGGATATCTCTTTATTAAAAAAATAACCAGAAGTAAACTCTTTTCCTGTGAATCGCTCACACGTCAGTAGTTTATTTTTAAAAAATTAAATATTTTCTACTGCTTGCTCTTTATGAGAAAAATGGCTGACAAGTTGGCCAAAATTGCATGTTTTTCCCCTATGGCTTGTCTTTAAGCTGAAATATTTCCAAGAAGGAGTGAGAAACCCAAGTCATTTATTGCGTAGCAATTTATGGTGAACACATGTACTCTACCAGAAAGTCAGTAAACCTTTGGTTTTATTTTCCTTTTATTGGAATTAAATCTTCAGTTTTAGCAAAATCGGGAAAATCAAATTTTTGTGGTTGCAACTTCTAAGAGTACTGTACCTTAACAGTTTTCATTATGAACATTGTAGTATTTTTTTCTGAATGCCTGGAACATTTAGTTTCCATTGATACCTAACACTTTCACATTGCATAAATCAAGTTTCCAAGAGAAAAAAAAAAAAAAAAAAACATCAATTTCTTGGTATTTTGAGGGGGCAGACAAACTTTGAGGACCTGTATATTTAAAAATAAGTGGAGTAGGTAGCTAAAAATTTGCACTTTATCATGCCTCTATATCATCAACCTGTGTACCAAATTTGAAAAAAGTCCGAGTTGGTCATGCGACCCCCATTAGGTGAGTTGGTATGGAATCACTCAATAGTTAGTTTGCTGTTTAATAAAAAGAAAAATTAATTCTATTGACCATGTAAATTGTTATTGAAATGATTGTATTTAGTATTTTTTATTTGAGAAAGTCCTACACAAATTCACATTTCATTTCATAATTCTAATTGTTATTTACTGCAGTTTCATTTTGTAATTTTAAAACTAGCTGGGGGCAAAAAAAAGGGTACTCATAGTAAAAATAACCCCTTTCCAGGCTTGCCATTTAAAAAAACTCCAGGAGAAGGAAGCAAAGGGTATATGGTTTCTTTTATTTTATATTATTAAAGAAAAAAATGAATAAAAAGGAAAAAAACACACACAATATATTCATCAAAATACAGACTTGAAGCCAGAGGCCGCATCATATAGAGGGTCCAGGTAATTGCTCTTGCCTAGACCCTCTATAGGATGTGGCTTGTCCCTTTTATACACACCAACAAAAACATTCATTTATAACTAAGTATAAGATGAGGAAATTTTGCCTGAAATATATTTTTTTGAAATTCAAAACTTTAAGCAGGGTTAAAATAATTTAGTTAATAAAAAGTTTATCACATGAAACTTATTGTTTTTCTTGCAGGGTAATACATAATTCTTTCTGTGATCTATATTTAATTATAATTTGATGCTGTGCTCTAACAGAGGATATAAGGATATATTCTCTTCTCCTTATAAAGATATCATTAGGAAGAGCAACAAAATATGTGCACATACATAAACATTTCATTCCTCAAAGCTGTTGGAGGGGAGGGGTAAATTGGTTGACAATTGTTTTTTTTGTATTTTGTATTTTCATTTTAGCATCACAATTACTAATAACTGAGAAGCTGGCTTGTAAGTTTCAATATTTTTTCATGTTAGTTTAAATGACTTCAATTTTATGTCTACCTATTAAGCTAACTATAATACAAACCTTGTTGAAGTTTTTCATCTGGGTATTTAGCCACGCGGCAGTGTGTCGGCCAAGTTCCGAAACGGTGACGCCAACCAATGTGTATATTAGCAGAACCATTTATAGCTACTTTCAACCCCATCATTACTTAAAAACTATTAGACCTACATACTTGAATTTTTTTTTTGTCTGATAAGGATCCCTTGAACCCCTAGAATAATCAAACTTAATTGATATACCTCTCATAGTTATGGAATTATTAAGGTCACAAGAGTGTCATATATTTTTCACTGACTGACTCACTCATCAAAAACCTAACCTAGTTCTAAGTGACTTAGAAACTTGAAATTGAAATTCAAGGGTAGACAATTAAGCATATATAAAGGAAAGAATCTGAAACTTCACAAAATCGCATTTTGTTTGAAGTTAGTAGTACCTCAGAAGTGTCACTTTATATATTTATGAATGACTCTCTCATCAGAAACCTAACCCACTTCTAAGTGACTTGGAAACTTAAAATTTGGCATCAAAGCAGAATTAAGTAATAATATTTTTCAAACAGGATAACGTTAAACAAAATTAGTTATAAAAAACGAATTAATTAGAATGTATGGGCATAACTGTTTAATTAACTTAAATTTATTTAACTCATTTTTTAATTAAATAATCATTTACTTTCAACCAAATTATGAGGCAGAATTGTACAAATTGTATTTAAAATAGAAAATACATAAAACTATTTCTAACGATTTGAAATAACTGCCACTAATAGTACAGTATGCTTAACTAAAATTATGATTTGCGTGTTAAAATCATAGCCCCCTTAACTAGATGCCTTCCGAAATGGAGCGAAACCCATTACCCTACCGGCAACGATTTTCTCCCGCTGACAAATAAATCACCGCTTTTTTCATATTTAATTTTTATGATTTTTTTTTTCATATTTAATCATATGACTCAATAATCACATTTTTTTCGCTCTTACTTTATGATGCAGTAAAACAATGGGAAATTAAGTGATATTATTAATTTTTGACATCTCGTTAGTCTAGGAGCATTTTAACGGAGCATCAACTTAAAACTTTTATTTCATTAAAGTAGTTTTCTCCTAATTGTAGGTATTTTAAAAGAAAAATGTTGTAACACAAATTAACAGAATTTTCTTTAAAGTAATGATTTAAATGAATAATTATTTATGCAATTCATACGTGAAGAATTTTATACACATAATTTCAACTGGCATTTTTACCGATGTAAGGAAACAAATAAAAATCCAGCTCTTGACTAAAACTTTTAATTTTAATATTTGTTTCAGAACGATGCTATGGTTAAAATAATTAAAGATTTATTTGGAGCATTTTGAAACTTTTTGAGAAGATGTAATATATCACTTCCATGATCGATTAACAACAAAGCCATACATGTGATATATATTTGAGTAGATAGTTATATGGACTCATTTGTTTTAGAAAAGAAGAATGTCTTATTATTATTATTATTTACTTATAGTGATCTTGAAAATTAAAATTTTTTCCCTGAATTTTAAAAGTCAAGAATTTTGCAAAGGCTCTGAAAAGATGTTCAAAGTTTTGAAATGCTTTTAAATGTACTTAGAGTATGAGATATATTTTCTCGCAATCTAATATTTTCCAAGAAATCATTGCTTCAAAAAACGAGCAGAACGATGAGGACGTTAAATTGGGAAACTTGGAACCAAATTCTTCATTTAGGCAAGTTATAAAAATTTTGCATAAAAGTCAAGTTTTTATTCTTATAACAGAATCAAATTTAATCTTATCATAGAATCTGCTCTATTCCCCCCCCCCCCTCCCAAAGAAAAAAACCAGTCCTTTTGGTTTCAATAAATAAAATTATAAATAAATAAAAAATTATACATAAATAAAATAAAAATGTTTAAATATGTGAATAATTACAATTTATTATGCATTGTACTGAAGTGATATTTTAGGCATGAAGAATAGGACAAATATTACTTCCAAATTATTCTCATTAACACATCCATAGAATTAAATATGTTCTTGAAATATGATTAGAATTCAATTCTATGCATGAATAATAATTTGTATTTCCTTCCTTTCTAACTTTCATTATTTCTTATTGTTTCATACATGCCTTCGTATAACTAGTTACATTTTTTCAATAAAAAATCAATAAGTTCAATTTAATTAATATTTGCATAATATAAATGCATCATAATATATAATCAACCATATTCCAAGAACAAGCTACAGTAAAGATTGGACAACATAATAAATAATGTATACAGTGGAGCACCGTTTATACGTTTCTCGTTTATACGTTTTTATCATTTATGCGTTTTTTTGAACGGCCCCGGCGAAACCTCATACAAATTAATGTTAAATAATTTCGTTTATACGTTTTCCTGAAATTGCACATTTCATTTATACGTTTTTTTTTCTCCCCAAGTCAAAGAAAAAACGCACATTTTAACGTGATTATACGCTAGCGATTGTCCAGTTTAGAAATCCCATTTGACCTTGACCCACACCTGCTGTGACCACTTACGGTGGTCACTCACCTGCCTAAATGAACAAAAGACATACCCCGGAACAATGCGAATATCCTAAATTCACAGATAAAAGCATTCTGATTGTGGTGCTACCTAGAAATAGCAGGTGACAAGCGCTTTTCCTCGCCTACCAGTGTTGCCACGGCAGGCGCCCTTAAATTTCAGTAAGTAGCCTGGGGACTTTATGGCAACCCAGCAACACTGCTCCTACCAACTTTATAAAATTCTGGGATCTATCGTTCACTAGCATTCACGATGGCTTCGAGCTCGCGTAGTAGAAAACCTCTGTCTCTGAAAGAAAAAATGTGCATTTAAAACAAGCGAATGAAAACCAACATTTAAAAAGAGTTGACCTAGCCAAAAAATTAGGTTTACCAGTTTCAACTTTAAGCACCATAATTTATAAGCGTAAGATCATCGAGGAAACTTATAATCAAAGTGGTGCTAGTGCTTCAAAAAAACTTCGAGTTCAAAGCGGAAAATTTTCGGATGTAGAGAAAGTGTTTTTACAGTGGTTTAATCAGTGTCGTAGTGCAAAATTTCCCATCAGTGGTCCTTTGCTTATGGAGAATGCAAAAGAAATTTCGAAGAAGTTAAATGTAGAACGCGATGCATCATTTTCCTCGGGATGGCTTCATAAATTTAAGTTAAAACACGGCATAACAGGCAAAACTGTAAGTGGAGAGTCAGGACATGTTGATTGTGAAACAGTGGATGATTGGATTCAAAACCAATTGCCAGAACTGCTAAAAGAATATGAACCAAAGAACGTTTTTAATGTGGATGTACATACTGCATGAATATGAAACGTAGTGATTGTAATTCAATGTACTATTAAAAGTACTCATTATTTACTTTTCATAATATTTTAAGTTACTGTTTTGTTTTCTATTACGAAAATGTTCGTTTTATTTTGTGATTTTCGTTTATACGTTTTTTCATTTATACGTTTTTTTCGCTCGGTCCCTTGAAAAACGTATAAACGGTGCTTTACTGTATTTATATAAAAATAGTTTTGCACTATATTGTTATTAATCAATTGATTTTTAAAATTTTTTTTTTGCCAAATAGACGTTATGAAAGACACACACATAATAATAATAAGAAGAATAATTCTCTTGTCTTGATATAGCGGAGATCCATTTTTCATGCAAACTAATGCCTGATTGAAATTATTTTTTTCTTTTACTGAATTTGATGTGCAAAAAGGAACAACACAGTAAACCATCTTTCTTTAAGTTACATTGGTCCTGAAAAGGACCGTTTTTAACCCAAAGAATCAAATTATTAGGAAAAAAAAAAAAGAAATAACAATGGAAAACCAATTTTCTATCCTTCAAACTAATGCAAAGAGCGCGGTTTGTAATAGCAGATTAAGTAGCGTTCCTGGTAGGAGAAAAGGTAACTAAAATCCGCGGCCAACTTTCCCCGCAAATCGCTAGGCATCTAGTTAAGGGGGCTATGGTTAAAATATATGACTTACGGAAGAAAAACGATAGTTTAAAACGTCCTGTATGTAGGATTATTTGCTACCTAAAGTTTTCAGGAAAATAACTTATTATTATTTGTGAAACGTTAAGTATCCTTTTCAAGATGCTTATAAAGAGATTATAAGAGACTTTACAATTTTGAAATATTGGATGTATGTTGAAGTTGCTACATTAAATATGCAAACAAAAACTACAAGATAAAATGAAATATAATGATTAAATTGGACAATTTTTCATTATTTTACAGCAAATATTTTGTATTAGGTATCAAATATCTTTTTTTATTTATTATTGATCAAAATTACATATGATTCTTTTTCTAGAAAGTGAAAAATAAATCATTCAGTAATGTTTCTTTATGGCAATCAATATTTTAAATTGTTATTTTTAGAGTAAATATAACATAATTCGTATACATGCATTTGCTTCATCAATAATCAACTATCATATTTTGAATTATTACTTGAAAAGGAGCGATAAATAGAATAAATTCAGATTTAAGTATAAAATTTGGCTATTTTCTGTCAACCCAAATTTTGTACCTCCAAAACTGTTTTGTTGAAGATCGATTTAAGCATTTTGTAGGAAACTTCACTTGCATTGGAAAACTGGTTTCTCCTCCGCTCATGTCAGTTGGAATACAGCTGAGTGCGCAGTCGCTTCCTCGGAAACCAAAGCTTAAGGCACCAGGGGGGAGCTTTTTTTGATACAGTAATATTAATTATTATTAAAAGTCATCCCTAAATGATGGGGGTGGGGGAACACTCTTGCCTATATACCCCATACATCTGACCACACTTGTGAATCAGTATTGTTCTACTATTCTTGGTTGATTTAAATATTTCAGATAATCATTACTGAAATGTCTAGAAAAATTGTAAGTATTATATTAAGTCATCCCCATAATTGAATAGGGACATTTTGAAAAGTTCTCATTTCTGAAATTTTGAATTTTTAATGTAACGCAACAAATTGTGTATGGTCCAAAGTTGTGAAGATAATATTATAATTTTTAGAAGGAATTAAATTTTATGCATTGAAGCAAATTTTATTGCTTTAAAAAATGTTTCTATGCTTATTACAGTAGAATCCGTTTAATGGAATGAACGGATAATCGAGCCAGCCGCTTATTAGGACCAAGCTCTACAGAACCAAAACTTTTTCTATTACATAAACCTAGTATTATTCGCTTATTGGGACCAAAAATCCGTTTAATCGGACCAAAGAAATGAAAGCAAATGCAAAACAGGAGCCATAAGTTGCCCACGTAGAACAAATTTAAAGCAGGTCAATGAACACAAAAATTTATTTATTAAACATTAATTACAATTCCTGTAACTTTTAATAAAATCCAACAATATTTACAGGGGAAATGTTTAACAAAATTTCAACTAGATGGCGGTACTATTAAAGCAAAGATCAAAGTTCAAGTGAATTTTTAAATTCACTCGGCTCAGCAGTCAGCATGTACACCACACACCCCCGTGATCCCCGTACTGTCAGCATGTACAATTTTTCATTAAATTATAATTTTAATAAAATTCTTTGATTGTAAAATACGCAATTTATGTTTTAGTGGACGTTTTAATAGCTGTTGTGTGCTTTTTAAAACTTTACTTTCTGTGCTATTTGTAGCTATTTTTGGACATTGAATTCAATCGATATTAATCAAATGGAATGTAACCAAAACCGTTCTGAACACGTTGAATCAGGGCGGTATGCATGCAAAGGATTCTTTAACTTGCGTTTACAAGTGCTGACTATTGCACTAAATTTGTTTAAATAAGTTTTGTAAACACTAGATTATTTTTTGCTTGTGTGTTGACCATAAATGTGTGCCTTATAATAAGCATAAAAACTAATATATAAATATGTAATGTATGCTACGTCCCGTGATGTTACACAGGCCATATACGCGTAATCGGATCCACCATTTAATAGGATCAAAATGATCATGTCCCAATGTGGTTCAATTAAATGGAATCAACTGTATTTTCTCGCATATTAATTGTAAGAACTGTAACAATAAACAATGACATAGTGTCAAAAAGCTATAAAACTCCTTAATTGTTTTAAAGTTATGAATTATGAATTTATTATTCTACAGTATTTTCTTTTGTCTAACTTCTAATGTTGCACAAATTTTGAATTTGACTTACAAAATCATTCTTTAACTGTAAATAAAAACTTGCTGTGACATTAAATTGGAAATCAGCACACTTTAAAAGTTACCATAATTTTTAAAAGTGCAGTGTGAACAACTTGTAACATATTCTTTAAAGTACCTCTAACATTTATAATGTAATTGTACATTTTCACTATAATATTTTGAAACCTATCTACATAAGCAGAAATTAATCAGTCTGTGCTCAAATTTTAATTTTAGGATAGTCAAAGAGCATTTGTCGGAAGTTACCAATTTTATGCCGCTCTTTATTAAAATGGTTTTCTTGCCACTCACTCATCCTTCAACTAAAGTGAGAGAAGTAGCAGAAAAAACTTTAGATTTATGTCCTACAAACTTGATGCTCTCTCAAGAAGATTCTTCCTTTTTACTAAAATTTATGAAAGAGGTATGTGCTTTCAAAAATGTATTGTTCCACGTATTAGTTTAGTATGAAAATATGGTGTGTAAAATTTTTCTTTGATATAGTGTAGCTTTAAGTGTTGGGTTTAAAATTTAAGTGGAGCTTTTGAGACAGTTTTGTTGGGTGTTGACAGAATGTGTTAATTTTCATGGTATTGCTTGAAAAATCCTTGAAAATCAAATTTGAGAAATTTTATAAACAGCTTTTCTTTACTGTAACATAGTTACAATCAACTTAAGACCAAACAATTGTTTTGAAGGTAAATAAATAGCAAGCTTCTTTCTTACACTGAGAAGAGTCTTGCTAGCTATAAAAATGCTCTCTAGCGGTTTAAAGAGAGGTTTAAACAGATTAGATGCAGAAGATGATTATCCACATAATCTCTAATTTTTGGATAATATGTGTTTTATGGTACTTCACCTTTGTCTTTAATTCTTATTTTGTCGGGAACTAGGCATATCCAAGAAATAATAAGATTCAAATCTGCCACCTGCTTTGAACTTCATGAAAGCTGCTTCAGTGTTCTACCCAGAGCAAATAGCCTACCTGAACATTAATGATGAGGATTTAATCAACTTCATAAAAATTAATAGAGGCAATTTCAGCGAGTTTCTGAACTTACATGAAAGCTACGTCATGTTGTGTATAAATATTTACAAAAGAAAGATAGACTTTGAAGGAATAACCATCTTCTAGACTCTATTACTTTACTTTAATAAACTTTGATGATTACTGTGACAATGAAAATTTATTATCTTAGTTTTATACTCTTTGAAGTACAAGATTGTTGATAAGTTGCTATAGATTTCTTTTTTTAAATGTGCATCCCTCCCATGTTTTAGTGGTTTTTAGGTCAAATGCATATATTTCGCATAATTTTAGTAAAGTGATGCATCCATGACCCAAAATGTAAGAAGTACTTCTGCATAATTTATTAGTCCTTATGCGTAGTAGTTGTGAATCACAACCAAGAAACACAGAAAGTTAGACAAATTTATCTTTGCCGATAGTTATGGTAGACAAATAAATAAATAAATAAAACATTTAAAAAATAGCAAAAAAAAAAAAAAAATGATAAAGGTGGAGATATGCTTGGCAGATCGCTCGCAAAGCAGCAAAAGCCTTCTAATTATGGTATGAAAAGTTTAGATCAACTGTTGTAGAGCATTTCTAAATGAGCTAGCCGATCAAAAAATTAAAAAATGATTAAAAGATCAATCATTACTTGTCAATACAAAAATTTTAAATCCTAATCATTCACGTAATTTTCATGTTCCTTCAAAAAGGAACAATCTTTTCAAATCTACCTTGAGTTCAGTATCCACTATGATATAACTTTCAACAGCATGAAATAATAAAAATGCTCTATTTATTGTGACCTTCAACGGGTATTTTAGATCGGAATATATTTGTATAGAACCTTATTTAAAATTTGAAAATAAGAAAAAAAATGCTTTTTTAATGTAGGCTCAGAAAGCAGAGCAAGATAACAGTAGAGGGCAAATGATCAGAATAATTTAATTACTGTTGTATTGTCTGCTTTCAAAAACTCCAGTTCAGATTTTAGCAAAAGACTATTCTTGTTGGCAAAGATCTCAGATAAGAATACATTTCAGAGAGCAACAAAATTTTGTTAATATTCTCTTGAAGTTAAAATTTGTAGTATAATTAATAGCTATGTTTTGTCTAATAATGATTGAATAAAAAACATTGTGAATATCATTTGGAAAAACTACTGTAGATAATTTCATACCTGTCAACTCTTTCATTCCCCCTGCACTGATTTCCTGGCCTTCTGCAGACAAAATTTTCCATTTTCTTCATTTTCAAGCACTTTTGACTTTTTTTCTAATTTTTATTCTTTTCTGAGAGGAATTTACTATTTTTGATAACAGTAGTACTAACGAAAGAAAGTTATTCACTAATGATTTTATAAGTGATTTTTTTTTTACTTTTTTATTTTGTAAAATTTACTTTTAAAATGATACAACTGTGTGACAATTTCTATAACCATTAACAATTGTTGAACTCATTCAAATTATTTGTGTTGACATATATTAAGTTTTTTTGTTCCTATATGAAGTTAGGGTCCTCCTGTAGCAATAAGCAACAAATAATTTTATCTTTGAACCAAATACTACGAAAATGTTGTATTATTTTCTAAAATTAAATCTTTACTAGAAGCATTTTTTGAAAAGGAAGAAAAAAAAACATAACAAATGCTTGCACAACAACTCGCTTGTACTGTGTATGCATACATTCATTACCACTTGATTTATTAGAAGCCTTTCTCAGAAAAGAATAAAAAACATGAAATGTAAGATATATTAGGTTAAGATACATATGGTTAAGGAAAAGAAATGAACACAACAGAAAAATCCAATTAGAGTGGTAAGTACAAAATAAAAATAATACAAAACATAAATGAAAATTTAAATGACTGTCCAAAAGGTTAAGTATTTAAAACATACCAACACTAAGTTTGAAAATCAATAAAAGACATATTAAAAGCATTCCAGTCACTAAAATATATGTTTAAAACATTATGAAATTTATGCAATCCAAAATTTACTATATGATTATAAAAGTAGTAAAAATATTCTTAAATCAATGTTTAAGATGAATATACCTACTTTTACATATATGCAGGGGCGGATTAAACGGCTGGCAGCCGACCAGTGGCCCTAGCTCACAAGAGGTTTCGGTTGTAAACCCAAACCACTTAATAGTTTAGCTTGATCCAGATTAGTTGAATTCAGTGACTTCATTAAAAAACAAACATGAATTTTAGTTTTGTGCCAGTGTGAAATTATTGTTTTGTTTATGTGACCGACTGGAAAAGAATGCTGAATGTCACTATGGTAAGTGCTCACTGCTCAGTGCTCATTATAGCAATATGCTGCATGTATGCCTGCTGTAATGATTTCTTCTTTTTATTGCTATGTTAAGTCTTTGTACTTAAACTCATCTGAGAAAATAATTTTAAATGTTTGTGTATTTGAGTTTAGTTTTATTCAAACCCATTTTTAATTATTTTTTGAAAAAAATGTGTGACAAAAGAATATCACGTTTATGCTTTTCTGTATTCATTTTAATGTATTTTTTCTCCACAGACATTACCCAAAGATCTTTTGGTATTATTCAAGGACAAGCAGGAGCTGTATGTTTTGAAAATATGGTCGACTATTGTGACTATCCTCGGAAAAGTATGATTTTAAAAATCAAAAGTTTCGATTTTTGATTTATGCTTTCTATTAAATGTAACAAACGATTGTTTCTTGTCTTTATAATTAATTAGTCAACTTCTACAAACAGTTAGTTTGCTAATATGCATGTTGATCTTCACGTGGTTTGTGATACTTGAAATGTCGAAGTAATTACAATTAGGAAAGTTTAATTTCCCTTTGATTGCTTACATCCCAAAGCTCACAACTTTATGCAGTGATAAATGGGCTCCTTTTACCATTACTCTTTGTAATTTGTGCTATAAATATGTCGAATTACCTCATGAAATAAATTACAATAAAAATTATGATTGAATACATAAATGTCTTGTATGGTTGTAGCTCCAGTCTTGATTGCAGTGGATAAGAGAAAGCACAATCAACTGCCTTGTCTCAGAACATCCCAGAGCTACATATTCACATGTTTAAAATGTTTTTTTTTTTCTTTTACTCAACAAAATTTATTTAAAACTCTGCTTCATATAGAGTGGAAAATAAATCATACATTAATTTCTGTTAATAGCAACCAATTTTTTGATTCATCAGTGATCAAATATCAGATTGTAAATTATTACTTTTGAAAAACAAGCTGTAAAAAAAAAAAAAAAAAAAATGGTAGAAAATTTTTTTTCCAAAGTCTATGTTAAATTGAATATTTTGGCTATTTTCCATAGTGACTAGCTATCTATATTGGTTTTCATCTCTGTGTTTTGAATCCAGTGAGTAGTACTCACTCTTCTACATATTGCCCCAATCTCTACAAGAATATACTAGATTTCCATGGCTTTCTTGGTCATCAGATCTTGTTCCAATAGAACATGTTTGGGACATGTAAGGAAGATAACATCAGTGATCTAGACCCCTCCCTAGATGCATTGGAATATCTTCCAACTAGTTAATCAACTGTAATAAAAAATTATTTAATGTTAAGAAAGCACAAAATAGCATTAAAATGTATTTTAATGCTAATTTGTGATTTCTTAATGTGAAATAATTTTTTATTACAATTTACTTTTATTATTTTAGTTGATCAACTGTTAAATTTAGAGCATATTCTACTGCCCTAGAACATCAGTAACTTTATTAACTCACACCTACATAAACACAAAGAATACAATATGTTAATTTAAATCATTTGAAATTATTTTTGGAAATATTAAAAAAGTCTGGGAAATCAATCTTTGAGACTAGTGGCATTTATATTCGTTGACTTTATTTCTGTGTAGCTGTTTCTAGGTGCCAGTGGAAATTCAGGTCCGTTTTCGGACCGTTCACAAAATTCTAATTAATCAAAACCTACCCTTCACAAAATTCCGGTCAATCAAAATGGGCCCTTCTCAAAATTCCAGTCTGTCAAAACAACACCCTTCACAAAATTTCAAACAACCAAATCGTACTTTGTAAAGAATTATTTTGTTAAACAAGCGGCAAAAATTAATAAAATGTTTTATCCCTTATGTTTAAATTTTGAATTTTCACAAAATTATTTGATTTTCCACAAAAATCGGACCCTGTTAAAAATGATGGATTAACCCATGCTTTCTGTAGAACATACAGACTATGTTTTGTACACTGCTCTTGCATTTCTTTAGGGAATAGCATTGTTGTCTCATATAAAGTGATTTTTATTTTGATTTTAATACTAATTTATTTGTATTTACAAGTTAAATCATCATTATTGTCTATTTTCCCCTTTAAGTGTAAAATTTTGGAGTTTAATGTTTTGTTGTATTTTGCTTTTATATGCTTCATGTTTTTAAAATGTACATATAAAATGTTGTTAATTTTTAATTACTTGTTTTATTATTGATTTTAGAATCTCCATTCAAATCTGCCTGCTATGACTCAGTTCTTTCAAGTAATTGAGAAAGGCTTCAAATCATCAAGTGATAACGTATGCATAGCTGCTTTTGTTGCGTGGAAAAACTTAATTAGTAATTTTGCTCTATCTGAAGGTAATGTTAAATATTCTCAATAGTAAAAGTTTCTCTCCAAATTTAATGTAAAACTAAAGTAAAAATACTAAAGTTATACAGATAACTTTATTAAGAGTTATTGTTTCTACTTTGCTTTTTCATGTATTAAAGAATACTTGAAAGAGTCGTGTGATTGTCATTGATTGCAAAATAAACAATAAGCTTCCATGTAACTAAAGATATATACTGGCTGCAGGACTTTGATCTGTATTGGTGTGAGTCACTGGAAACAATCAGACAAGTATTTTGTTATTCATATAAAAATGGGTCAAAAGAGCTGATAGTATTTTTATGTATTCTATTTTTTAACTTATATAAAAAAGAAACAGATAAGTTTTTAGAAAAATGTTCCTGTTTAAAGTGAGTAATTATTTCATCTGGGAATATGAAGCAGAAGATTTAGAGTGCAGTAAGAAGATGAATTTGTTGTAAAGAGTGGGAAACTAATAATGTCTTTAATTTTTAGTAATATTGTCATAGGTTAAAGACAATTATATTGGGAAATATTATAAATGAAACAACAAATCAACTTTCAATCAACAAATTCCTTCTGCTTCTAATAAGAACTAAAATACTGTTTTTAAAACAAATTTAAACACCCACATTAGTTTGTCTGTGCTTTCAATAGAAACAGTTATAAAAATGGAAGAAGGTGTGAAGGCCTTTAACATTGTTCAGAATATATTTTATAAAGGCTCCATATACTTTAATCCAAAAGCCCGCTTATTGGAGATATTTTTGAACCCCAATAAGAAAGAAAATTTGACCTACTACTTACCAGATACAAATCGAGTTCACTTCTCATGATGCATTTTAAAACTGGTGAATTGCAGATTTCAGTGTAAACAGGTTTTCTTCAAATTTTCTGCTACCTGTTTCAAGCCAGCTCATTGCATCTCCTTTGTAAATGCGACTAAAAAATTAATATTACTGATGTAAATGCTTTAATACAAAATGATTGAACAATGCTTACGCATTTAAAGATACAGTCGGTGCCTGCTATAATGGACCGACTTAGGAGACTGCTATAACCAAAGGTTTGTTAAATCTGATTTTGCGAAAATAAAGCCGTAACTTGCTCAGATACTCTTATGATGAACATTTTTATTACATAATATTTCCATTAGTAATTCAAGTATAAGATTAGTATTAACTATTGCGCTCAATAATACTGCTGTGCTAAACACAAAAGTCGTACCTGCATTTTATAATAAAAAAGGAGGCATTGCCTCCCAGGTGGTTCTTTGTCACTTATTTTGCACAACAATGTTTTGTGTTCAGATGTGAATGGGAAATAGTTGTTAAAAAATTCTAAGAAGGGGGCATATGAGTTAAGTATATGGAGGTGCAAAACTTGAATAATCAATGTCTCATTTTGAACTGAGATGTAGATACAACACTTGTGCTTATCACAGCAATTGAAACAAAGTATAAAAACTTCCTTTCCATTTTTTTCAAGCCACTTAGAAAATTGAAGGTTGTGGAAATTGTAGATGATGGTGTCTGAAAGACATTGTCTGCTGTTACTTTCGGTGTGGAAATGCTGAGTTCTCTCTGTTATGCTTATGCTCCAGCCAATTCTGCCTATCTTAAACAATAGTTTATTCTTAATTGAGCAAATTGATGGCATCTTCAATCGTCACGCATGTTACTGCTTGTCACTAACTTTCATGTGGATTTTGGAATGTTTTTGTTTTTATCCAGCACTGCATTAGGGTAGTTCATTGGTACTAGAAACTTCTCATATAAGCAGAAGAACATTCTGCTTTAATCATCTGTTAAATATTTTCAGCCTTAATTGGCTGGAAAATTGAGATACAGTGATCTCTCACTTATGCGCGGTCACAGGGGCCCGCGGCAAAAACGCACATAAGTGAAAAACGCGCATAAATGAAAAGCGCGCCAAAGTGGAAAATCAAAAAAGGGAGCTAAGAGCAAACATCAGTTTAGTGTAGGCAATAATTGTCAAGTAATTTGTTATGCATTAGTTGTAGTGAAAAATGGGAAAAGAGACGTCCATAGCGTCAAAGGAGCTAAGTTTTCTCGCCATTGTTCAACTGTGCCTTCATTCGCACTCGCCCTTTCCTTGGCAAGATCCATACCGAAAACTCTTTGACAATTGTGCGGCCCTCGCACTTAAGGAGCTCAACATTAATAGGGATGTTCAAGGCACGAGCTTCTTTGAACCATAGTAACAAAACTCTTTGAACTTTCCACCTTGAATCCTACTTCTGTTTCTTTGACTGGATTCCATTCTTTATTAGCCATAATTATTGCCTCCCGATTTTTAAAAATGCCCCTCAATGTCAATTCAGGGATATAAAATTGCTTAGCTAAAGCTATTTTTGATGTGCTGGGATTTCCTTCGAATTTTTGGATAACCTCCATTTTAAACGAAAGGGACAAGTGTGCTCTTTTTGCCATTTTAAAAAGCAACGTGCTGCGTACTGCACTCTTATTGGACGGAACACAAACGCAACTTTTGCCGACATCCGTCAATCTCAAGTACACCCGTAGCCCCACGTTTAATCCTCTGTATACCTTAAGGGAAATGTTTTCTTGGAATCTTAACAATAGGGGAAAGAGGAGAGAACAAATTCCTAGAAGCAAAACAAAAAAGGGTGAAATACTTCTGATAAGAAACACCTGACTTGAGGAAGTGATTTTGAGCTGAAAAATTTTTTTGACGCGCATAAGTGAGAGCTGCTTTTTTAGCTCCGCACATAAATGAATAAGAGTTAACATTGGTTTCCTATATCGCTGGACGGGACCGTAGGAAAAACGCGCATAAGTGAAAAACGCGCATAAGCGAGAGCGCGTATAAGTGAGAGATCACTGTATCAGGGTTCACACTGGGGAAAAATACAAGGTGGGATTTTCCTCCTTGACCAAAATTTTAAGTGGGATTTTTAAAGTTTAAGCCTAAAGAAAAATTTTTTTGAGTGGGATTTCAAAAAATATTGCGGGGATCGCTCGACCTAGCGTGAACCCTGCTGTATGTCTTTACATTTTTCAAATTTTTACTTAACTTCAACTATTTTTATGTTGGATAAAACAAATTTTTCATGTTAAATTCATTTATTGTCTCATTTTAACCCTCACAATATGCTTTGAATTTAAACATAGCATCAAACATGCTTGATACTCTCCTATCTCATTTTGATTTGTTTTTGTGTTTCCTATCTTTTCAAACCCTAAATCTTTCAATGCACTATTTTCAATTATACTATCTCTGTGTATATATTATGCAAATACATATAAATTTTATATCAAAAAGTTTGCACGCACTTTTAATCATTAATGTGTTAATGTAAAATATAAGCTTCTTAATTTGCATTTCTATCTTAGGTGTTTTAAACGACTCAAAAAAGCTCCGATTTGTGTTGAAACCTTTTAAAAATATCTCAAGATTAAGTGAAAATGTCTTATTGACTGTTTGCAATACCTGGTGGCATTTAATTTGGCATCTTTCTCATAATTTATCTCTGCGCTTCACTGAAGTGAGTATTATTTTGAATGTTTTGATTATTTTTTTAATAATCTAAGCACTTTAATTTGAAGTACTTTATCCAAGTTTTCTAATCACACAACAATTTAAAATTGGCAAGGTTTTTTCATATTTTAAGTGGAACATTTGCTTGAAATTGAAAAAAAAAAAAAAAAAATGCTTTGATGTGCACACCATCTTGATCCCAGACCAATTTTGTTCCACATTTCATAAAAATTAGTCAGTCTTATTTTTAAACAAAATAAAAATTATTATTTGCAATTCAGTTTAATTTATTTAATTGTATTAAAAAGTAACTTCTCTGTGAATCAGTAAAAATTAAACATTTGTAAATTGTATAGCTATGATGAAATAGTTTTCTTAATAAAAAATACAGTATTTAAGCGTACCTCATAGGTGGCAACAACTGTCTAAACCAGTGATCGCCAAACTTACGGAGCAACTGCGCCTTTTCCACATTTTACAATGAGATATTCCCGCCCCTCCCCCCCTCCAATAGAAAAGAAAGAAGAAAAAAAAGGACTAAAAAATTGAGAAACTTTTCAGTTCTCAGTTATTTATATTGGCAAGTGGGCAGCTACATTTTTGATGTACTATTCATTTATGCTAGCAAAATATTCTTTATTTTCTGTCTGAGCCATGAGCTATTAATGTGAATATTAACAAAATATGGAAAATCAACAGGTTGTTGCTGTAATTATGTGCAAATTAACCACATGAGTACCACTGCAATCGACTAAAGATTTCCTTGTTACTGCTGCCCTCAAAGGAAGTGGCTCAGAGATTCAGATTTACCCAATTCATCAAACTGGAAACTTTTAACCCCTTACTTATTCTTTACAAATTACATTGTAAGTATATAGTATGCTCATTGCACAGCCTCGAAATCAAGTAGCATCTATATTATAAATACTGTATAATCGTCATATAAATATTTTGTTTGGTCTAATTCAATTAGATATAATGCAGTTGGGATTCAATAGTGTTATTGATGCAATATTTAGGTTTTTTTTTCCTTTTTTTCTTCATGTCTAATGCTCAGGGCTCCCACGGTTGCGCCAAAACGATTTTTCTGCTACATGCTGCTACAAAATGCGTTTTTTCGGAAAATTTGCGCCAAATCGCGACTTTCGGGAAACTTTTTAGATATATTTTTTTTAACCTTAAAATTGACATCAGTTGTTACATTTTTCCTTTAGCCAACTAATTTTTCACCTTGGAAGTAGTTTTTTGAAGAATATTAGCTCTACCCTCTCTTAAGAACCTCAAATATGGATGAGAAAATTGAGCAGAATGAGTGATGGTATCCCACGCTTGTAGGAGAAACAGTGAGACGATTTCTAATATTTTGTAGTATTATAGAGAGAAAATCGTTCATCTTATCACTATTTATGTTAAGCATTTTATTTAGTAAGTTTTTCTTGAAATAGTTTAAAAAGGTTACAATTTCATGGAGCTGGGTGGAAAAACTTAGCGTTTTTCCTCATTGCACTTTGGGTTTTCTAATGTTTAGGAAATACTAATCAATCTGAAAAATCAATAACAGAACAGATATTTAAAAGAGTGCTGCTCCATTATAATAATTCTTTAAAATTCCTTAAGCCAACTTTCCAAGTGCAAGCAAAGGAGCACATACGTTCTGCAATCTTTTTGCATCCGCTACAAAAATCGGATTTTTTTCATTTCAAGCATTTATAATGTTTCTTCTCAAAGTAAATAAATAAAATTTATTTTTATTTTAAATAAAAACATTGTTTTAAAATAAATCTTTGTTCCCGAAAGTGTTTAGAGGTAGACTTTCATTCGCTGTAAAATTAAACATTGAGTTGCAGCTTTTGTTTCTTTTCTCATTACTCTTTAAGCTCTGTAATCAATATCATGTAACCACAAGCAATTATAAAACATTAGACAACAAAACATAAAACATTAGGCATTCAATTATCAACATATATAAAGAACAAAATAAGTAAAAAAATTACACTTAATTTAGAAAAATCATTAAAAAGAAGCATGTATATCTTAATGAATTGATGATCTTTAGCAAACATGTTAAGCAATATTATAAGAAGAAATGGGAATTTTCGTGTGGATGAACGACCTCATAAAAGTACTCTTGCTTAAAGTTGCAATTTTTCAATTGGATTTGAAAGTTATGAAATTATCCTGCATTTCCTTTTTCTTTTAATTCAGTTTAGTTGCTTTCAGAATTCAATAACTGTAGCTCTAGGGCTCTTAAAATTTAATTGTAACTATTACACAGTTTTTAAAAGATGTAAAAATAAATTGTTGGAAAAAAATAAATTATTAGGCATTAAATTATCAACATATAATAAAAAATACGTTTTGCCTTTCTATTATAGAACTGAAAAATACAATTTGGTTTTTGAATTTCCTTGCTGCAAAATTATGAAACCCAGCAATTTACTTTTGGTGCCATTTACTTTCAAAGCATTTAAGGGGCTATTTAGGATTGAAATTTAAAGAAATATTTCTTAATCAAAAAAATAATTAATATTACTGCAGGTGGAAAATCGGATACACTTCAAACATTATTCGATAAAATTTGAAAGTATATTTAATTCATGCAAAATTACTATAGTCACAATGGTTAAACCTAAATAAGTACCATTTAAAAAACAAATTTTCATTGATAAATAGTTTAAAATAGTTGAACTGAACCTTTCATATTAGTTTGTTTTTGCTTATTTTCTTGAAAGAATAGTGTTTTAGCTACTAAACAAAGAAAGAAGGAATGCAATAATTTTTAAAAAGAAGAAACTTTTAAGCTTTCTTCCAGCTATTCTTAACTATTAGCAGAGGAAAAAAACAAGAAAACTTTTTTTAAATATAATCTGTTTTTTGAGAAAAGTATTGAAAAACACCTTTATAAGGGTTATATGTTTAATTAATCTTACTTTTTGAATAGGTTATGAATAATTTCTTTAAAAATATTAAAATAATCCAGCTTTGAAAGATGGCTGAGGTTTACATTTCCTATCATTTTGAAGACTTGAAACTGCTCTTACCCTTGATGTATGAAAATAACATTGCTTTAAAACAGCCATTTAATATTTAAAAAATAAAGGGAAAAAAAATCCTCCAAAAATGGTACCAAAAAGTTGATATATTTGGCTCCTAAACTGAGACAAAAGTCGATTTCTTCTGCTCCAAACTGATACAAAAGCCCATTTTTATCTGCTCCAAAATCTGATACAAACTCTGTGAGGCTGGTGGGAGCACTGAATGCTCTCAAATTTTATTTGTGTGACCTTGTTGCCATCTGCCAAGTTCACTGTGTCATTTCAGAGCAAAATTATTCCTTACTTGTAGTTTAGACCAGTTGTTACCAAACCGTTAATCGCCAGCTACAATTAACTTGTGAGGAAATCTTTGGTAGATTGTGGTCATACTCAGGGGGTTAATCTGCACATAATTACATTAACAACTGTTAGTGTATTTTCCATATTTCGTCAATATTTGCATTGAAAGTTTATGGCTCAGAAGGAATAGGAGAATATTTTTTCGGCATAAATCCATGAAAAAGCAGTAATTGCCAATATAGTAGCCCTCTTGTGTCTCGTTCTGGCATATACAAATAAATAACTTACTTTTTTGACCTGTGTTTCTTTACTATGGGGAAGGGGGAGGAAGAATAACTCACAGTAAAATTTGGAAAAGGTATTATTGCTCAGTGGCTCCATATGTTTGGCAATCACTTGTTTAGACAGTTGTTGCTACTTATGAGGTAGACTTGAATACTGTATATTTTATTAAGAAAACTACTTTATTATAGCTATGCAATTTACAAATGTTTAGTTTTTGCTTATTCATATATGTTACTTTTTAATATAATTACATAAATTAAACTTAATTGCAAATCATAATTTTTATCTTGCTTAAAAGTTCGAAAAATCACAAAATCTCGTTCAATTATGAAACTTTACCCTCTTTGAGCTACCTCTAAATATTGTTTGCTGGTGATAAAATTTTACCATAATCTTTTTTGGTATAATGCAGGGGTCTCCAAACTTTCCAGCGTTAGGGCCATATTGATTACTCCAGTAAATTCCAAGGGCCAAAACCATATTATCATTAATTGTTGCCGGTGGTAAAAAGTTGAATCAGTCCACTAGTGGTGTAAAATATGATTACTTTTTTGCCAGATGCCATTAGCGACGGGGAAGCTGATGTATTTTCTGTATCGTATGGGTATCCGTTATAATGGGGTACCCGCATCGTATCGCCATAGTAATCATTGATTACAAAAGTAATGAAATACACAAGTAATCATTGATTACTTTTTTCTTCAGTAATCGTTACTTCGGTTCCTAACGAGTACTCAAGTAACGAATGAGTATTTTTTTACATGAAAAAAAAAGTCCGAAAAAGTACGCCACGTTTAAAAAAGGCTGCAAATCGAACTAAAGTCCGCAAAACGGCAACACTGCATATTATTAATTTTCCTGTCATTATCTGTAATTTCTAGATTAGTCGTAGAGTACGAGCGAGCCATGAGGAGTAACGTGACAGGACATCTGGTGGACACAAGCAGAAATAGGTAGTACCTTCTATCCCTAACAAATGGCGCTAATAGCACTTACAGAATAATCTCGTTGGTTCGATAAAGTTCTGGTGTCTTCCACTCACTTCTAGATGGCAGTAAGTGAAATATATAAGAAGGCTAGTGGCGCAACCACAAGTCAGTTCCTATGACACTGCTGTGAAATAAAATAGTGCGTACCTCCTTAAAACGTGTTTGTGCGTGTTTAAGTTTAAGACATCTTTGTAACAATATTTTTATTTGAATTGTTGCTTTTGTGTGTGATTTAGTAGAATGGAAAAGAAGTGAAAAATTGATAGTGAATGCAGAAAATTCAAAGATCAGTGGAACATTCAGTATTTCGTAATTGAGTCCAGTAACAAGGTGCTATGTTTGATTTGCAACGAAAGCATAGCCGTTCTCAAAGAATATAACATTAAACGTCATTATGAAGCAAAACATTTTCAAAATTACTCAAAATATACAGGAAGTTTGCGGACAGAAAAATTCGAAGCTATGAAGCGCAGATTGAAATCGCAGAAATCTTTATTTACAAAACTCAAAACTGAACAAGAGGCTGCAACTCGTGCCAGCTTTCGTGTGGCTCTTGAAATTGCAAAACGTGGAAAACCATTCACCGATGGAGAAATGGTCAAAGAATGCATAATCGCAGTAGCCGAAGAAATGTGCCCTGAAAAGGTAAATTTATTAAAAACTGTCAGTATGTCAGCAAACACTGTGGCTCGAAGGATAGAAGACATCGCTGAAAATATATCCTCTCAACTGTTCAACAAAAATGGACATGTTGAGTGGTTTTCTTTGGCCTTGGATGAGTCAACGGATGTGTCAGATACTGCTCAGGTGTTGATTTATATTCGAGGAGTAGATAAAAGCTATGAAGTGCATGAAGAACTTCTTGATATGTATAGTATTCATGGCACAACTACTGGTTCAGATATTTTTAAAGGAGTTGAAATGGCCATTAAGCAAAAGAACCTTCGATGGAAAAACTTGAAATGTATTACAACTGATGGAGGCAAAAACATGAGTGGGAAAGATAAAGGAGTGGTCGCTCTTGTGTCAAAGGCTGTAGAAAATGACGGTGGTTCAAAACCAATAGTCTTACATTGTAATCATTCATCAACAGTCTTTGTGCGGAAAATGTTTGGATATGTCTGAAGTTCTGAAACCAGTCATATCAACTGTTAATTTTATCAGATCTTTTGGGCTGAATCACCGACAATTCGTACAATTTATTAAAGAGATTGGAGAAAATGACTTACCTTATCATACTGCCGTACGTTGGCTTAGTTGTGGGAAAGTCCTTCAGCGCTTTTTTGAACTTCGAGCAGTGATCGAATTTTTTTTGAATGAAAAGCATCGCCCTCTTACTGAATTGCAAAACAACGCATGGCTGTGGAAGTTAGCATTCTATGTTGATTTGACAAAACATGTGAACGAACTGAATTTGAGATTGCAAGGAGAAAACCAGCATCTTCCTGATTTATACAATAATATCAAATCATTCCGGAAGAAATTGATACTGTTTCAATCACAACTACGAAGTAAATGTTTTTCACATTTTAAAACATGTGAAATATTTAGCCACACCACTGAGACCGAGTTTCCTATCGATTTTGCAATTGAAACTTTGAGTGCTTTGAAAATAAATTTTGATACTCGTTTCTCGGACTTTGATGCCATTGCGAATCAAATTAAGATTTTTCAGAATCCTTTTGATACTGACATTGAAACCCTAGCCCCGGAACTTCAAATGGAAATGATTGATCTACAGTGCAGTGATATAATTAAGAACAAATATCAAAACTTATCTTTGTTGGAATTTTATAAGTGTCTTCCACTGACACAATTTGATAATTTGCATAAATTTGCTCGTGGGTTGTTTTCTGTTTTTGGTACTACTTATTTGTGTGAGAAGACCTTTTCCAAAATGAAGTACACAAAAAATGTTTACAGATCTAAATTAACTGATGAGCATCTTAAATCTCTTTTAATAATTGGTACAAGTAAAATTAGTCCACAACTACAAACTATTGTCAGTGGAAAATCTCAATTACATAAATCTCATTAGTATTTCATATGTCGTTATGCTTGTTATAAGTTATCTTTTCATTTAAAATGTATAAAATGTGAGTTGGATTCATTTCAATAATTTGTTAGTTAGTAAATAATAACCTACAACAATGTTATGAGTAGTTAGCCCATGACCATATCAATGTAGATGTCATATTAATAATTATTCAACATAAAAATAGATTACTTCAGTAAACTTAATTTAATTTGCTATAAAAAATAAATATGTTCTCTAGAAGGAGTTTTCTTTCAAGTATGCTAGCTCTCCGCGGGCCGGACAAAATCTGTCCGCGGGCCGGATGTGGCCCTCGGGCCGTAGTTTGGAGACCCCTGGTATAATGGAACAAATTTAGAGTGTAAGGGGTTAAAAATTTAAAACTTCAGAAAATAAGCACCACCTTATTGACCAGCTGTCTATGTTGACCACCACTTATGTAGACCAAATTTGAAGGGGAGGGAGCATTATAAAAACCTTTCTAATTTGGCCGCCTAATTATTACCAGGATATTTTTTTATGCTATAATGTTATACTAGTATGCATCTGCACTGCATGGATGAAACTAATTATAAAGCTTGTCTTATAAAGCTTGTAAAATTATAAAGCTTGTGTACCTCTTTCTAACTTAACCAATGAGAAAACAGCTATGAGCATTCTGTTATTCTTTAAAGAAATTTCTCCTTTTTTTGTTTTATCTGAGATAGATATTTTGAACAATTATACATTTTTAAGAAATTTTCACCATAAAAAAACAACTTTCATAATTAATAAGATATTTACCTTTGTTTTAGCTAAGCACTTTGATTTTAAAGCTGTATGATACATTGTAAGCCATTCAAGTTTAATTTCTTTAATGATATTTTTGTGAAATAAAATAGCTAATTACTGTTTCAAAGTAAGGTTAATACATGAAGCTAAACTTAAACACATTTTAATTACTTAAAAAGAAATGAATGCATAGTATAAGAATGACATAAAAAAAATTTAAAATATTTCTTGGTTTATTTTTTAAGTTGGCCACTAAAATGCTGCACTGCAAGTGATCAACTTACACAGGTTTCACTGTATTAATATTATTATTAGAAGTAAAGATTACTGGTATTTGTAAATAAAAGGATTGGTCCTTAAACATCCTTCCTTTTTTTTTCTTTACCGTAATCCCTTTTTAGTACTTTCCCATAAAAGTAAAAGATATATATATTAATAAAGTATGAAAGAAGGCTTAATGTATTGTAAAAATATCATTTTTAAAAAAGTCAAAAATAAGTGAAATAATTAAATAGAAATAGAAAAATAGAATTTTCAAATTTAAACTTTCAAATTAAAAATTTGAAAGTAAGGTTTTCAGATGGGGGAAAATGCGTCATTCTGTGTGTCTGTCGTCCCCCCCCCCCCCCCCCCCCCCCCGCCTTAATAACTTTTGAGAGAAATGTCCAATTCGCAGATTTTTTTTTCAATCGAAAGATCTCGGCGAGGACATCTCATTTCTATATTTTATTTTTCGATTTGAACAATTTTTGTTCAATTTACAATAGTTCAAAAGAAAAAAAAAAATAACATTATGGCCTATGAGGAAATTTCAATCCTATATAAATCCTGATCTAACACACGGATTTACTTGGAACAAACTTTATCGGAAAGATGTTATGACATAGAACATGTACAGATACGAAGTTCATCTAGAAATAATTGGGCCTATTTTCCCACAAGATGTTTTGATCTGGATTTTTAAGTATATTTCCGAATGAACGAATGAATGAATAAACGAGTGAGTGGATAAATGAAAAAAATAAAAAAATGAGTGAATAAGTACATGAATGCATCAATGAATAAATGAATGAATATGTATTAACTATTGAAAAAGGTATATTTGAAGTAATTAAGAACTAATACTAAGTGAGAAAGAGAGATAGCTAGATTAAAAATTTGAAGTTGGTGTATATGGGAAAGTAGGCTCATATAGTTCTAGATGGAACTTCTTGTTTTTAAGAGAGTTAAAGAGTTCTAAATGCTTTAAAATATAATTTACTTGAACGATAATAAACATGCAGAATATCCTCCTTGCTAGTTATACATTTAAAATCTGTTTCATAAATGTAACACTGTATGTTGTATTTCTTATCTCATTATAACACATGGTACATAAAGGTTTGGTTACTTATAAGTTTGAGATTATATATTAGTGTCTGCTTGCTCAATATGTTTTTAGGTCCTAATATATGAACTGTTCATGGTTACCAAAAATTACCAGTGTTGATGAAATATTAGCTGCTTACTTATTTTATCAATTTTTCTTTTAGCATTTTAAAATGCAATACAATTTTCATGTATGAAAATATGCTTAGAGATGGTTTTTATGGTAGAAAAAAATGAATAAAGAAGAATGATTTTTATTCAAAAAATAAAGCATTAATTTTCAAATATAATATATTATTATGTAAATGAGCCTGAAGAGTAAATGCTCCTTTTGCTATATTATCAGGTATGCATTCCATTATTAGAGCTTACTGTGGGTAAATTTTCAACAGGATTATCAGAGAAGCCAATTCCTAAAGGAGGTAAGTTCCTTAATTATTCAAACTGGATGTCTGTAGGCATTAAGCAGAGATGCCGAATGCTACAGATTCTCCGTAGTATCTATGGAAAAATACAAAAATTTGAAGTTGACCACGAATTACGGAAAGCCCTTTTTTTTCCTACGGAAAATACAATATTTTAGCAGAGTTTAACTTTTCGCTCTTGGCGTGCATATAAAAAAAAAGATTCACCAACAGTCGCCAAAACGAGTGCTTACTGACGATTCGTGGCAGTTCAGAGCTGTGAAAAATAGGAGATTGGTGACGGTAGAAAGCTCAAAATTCCGGTTCTAACCGGAATTTCTCCCACGTGAAGTAGTGAAGTAATATTTACAACAACCCCGTTCTACTCGGCGAGAGAGTTCGGATTTTTTCGCTGACTTGCGGGATATGCTTTTAGCCTTTTAGCATTATTAGCAGTTGCTTTGCTTATTGCATTCTTCTTTCTATGTTGCGTACGTCGCTTGCTTGCTCGTTCGGTTATTATATTAACTATTTGGTCCTAAATTAATCATCAAATTCAGTTAGAAATTAAATTTGTATTTTATATTGAAAAATAATCTTATTGGAAACATAACTGGGAAATCAGGGAATTCTCAGGGAAGTTTTATGTTTTGGAAAATATAGGGACATAATATTTAAATATACAGGGGACACATTTTAAATATACAGGGGATATTTAAAATTTCTCCAAATATCAGGGAAAATTATTCTAACCGGCAAGCGTCCAGAGTTTCTGCTGAGAAATTTCTTTTCTTTGCTTGTGGTCAGCTGGATTGCCGATTTTCCATTGGTTGAAAACGCTCTTTCTCCGATTAAGCAATAAAATAGGTCACTGTTTTTGTATTTGGGTTAAGAAGACATTGCAATCTTACGTAAAAAAGACGCGTGTCAGCGTTTGTTTCCGAGAATCCGCCAACTTTAGTCGTGTTCCAAAATTCGATCTTCATTATAAAAAAAAAATTAGATTTAAAACTCTCAGCAGTTGTAGATTATATTACTTAGAAAATTACGTTATTTTCTCCTTCCAGGGGTGGTAGAATTCTGGAAATATCGGAAATTTTATTTTGCTTCTTGATTTTAACCCTAAATTTTCCACCCTCATTTTTTTTTGCTTTAAATTGCAGCAATGCATATTTCTTAATTGATTTATGCAGTTCTTTAAAATATTGTGGGCCTTTCCACGTGCAAGCAAGAAAACGCATGCATTCTTTTCTTTACGCAATCTTCCTGCATCCTGTACAAGAATTGTATTTTTTCCCTTTTAACTCTTTTTTAAAATTTAATTATGAAGTAAGTAAATAAAATTCCTGTTTTTTTTAATCAATATCTTACCGTTGCGTGTAAGTCGATTCGCATGTAAGCCGAACCCCCAACTTTCAGACAAATGAACAGAAACCCGTGTATAAGTCAACCTTTCAGAGATAAATCGGGAACCTTTTTGCCACGAATTTTTAGACATAAATGCTTTAAAAAGAAGGGGGATGAATTGTAATTACAACTAGAAATTTGTAGCTATTATGTGGAATTTCATTTTTGCGATCGCGATTTTCGTAAAGTGTTCGTGTTTGCTGTTAGATTGTTAATTGTTGCTTTTATTCTGAATCAATAAAAAAGAGCTTTTGGGTTTTAATTTCTTGCAGTCTTATTAAATGCAATAAATACATTTTAGTAATGTTTTCTTCATAATTTTGATGATTTTTTTAGAGGAAATTGTATTTCTTTTAATAATTCGCACATTTTATTTAAATAGTACGCCCTTTTTGTACCATTTTCCTGTTGTCTTATATTTTATACATTTTCCATTGCAACCCCTGTTAAAATAAGTACTTTTTTCCATTTCTGTCTGAATCAAGTAGTTTTATAAGTTTCAACAAGGTAAATTACATTTCGTCTTATATGCCAAAAAATACAGTACCTATGAAAAGAAATTCGAGGTTTAGGAAATTGTTTTGAAAGTTCTGGAAATTCAAATCCTTACTACTACTACCCCTGCCTTCACTGAAAAAAAGGGGAATTGCACAAAGTTCAGTTGGAAAAGTAGTGTCACCCTCCCTAAATATTTTTTCTGGTTTCACCACTGTGAAACTGTCATTACATATGGCCTTGACGCTGTGTAACTCACAATTTAATTATAACTTCAGGGAAATTTTTGGAGCTCAATCAGGGAGTTATCAGGGTTTTTTTTTTCCCTTGGATTCTGTTGCCGCCAGGTTCAGCTGATTCAAATATTTGGCTTTTAGGTTAAATATTGAGTAGTTTTGCATCCATGTTTCTCCAGTATTATAAACTACTGATAAGCGCTGAAAACTACTGAAAATTGTTCACGTTACTACTGAAAACTTTTAGATTAGACTGGCATCTCTGCATTAAGTAAAAAATATGAAAATTTGGTTCTAAAAAAAGTTGATGTCAAGTAAAAGGTTGCTTAGCTTGAGAAAAAATAAATAAAAGAAAACACAATCAATGATGCTGCCAGACTTTTTAAATTACGGATCCCTGAGACCCAGGACTTTATAATTTCCGAGTCCCTTTTTCCAAAAGTGGATCCCTATATCCAAAAAATAGCATATCCTGGTTTTAAAGATATGAATGAAAAATAAACCTTTTATGACAAGTAGTTTTTTCTAATGCAATCAGCAATTGATTCAACAACAATTCGACCAAGAATTAAATCCAAAATCCCATATTTAAACGCCAAATATCAAGTGATTGATTTTTGGCTGAATGCCAAATTCGCAAATTTTCCGTAATTTTGATTACATGGACAGTAGCATTCTTTTTTTAAATGGTGAAGGCAATAAGGCTGTAACAAATTAAATAGGAAAATTTTGTTGATTATTTCAAATAAAGCTATTCAAAAATGTATGCGCGAAAACAAACCCTTGTGAAAAATTTGCGATCGCAAAAACGAAACCTTTTCATATCTTTTTCAGCATTGAATCTACTTATTGTTTAGTAGAAATTAGTTCTGTTGAGAACCACCTGTCTCCCCTACTTAAGCGGCAGCAACGGGGGAAGTACAGAAAGAGAAGCGGGTGACCATGTTAGCTGGCGCCGTTTCACCACTCGCTCTTTATCTGAAAAAACCTGAAAGAAAAGTGCAGATCAAGGATCCACTCGATGAAAATTACCTCATAAAAATTGAAGTTAGTAGATTGTGAGTTATCCCAAATCGGCTGTAATTTACTAATGGTAACTAAAAAAAGTTTTTATTTATTTATTTACTATTAGTATGTTTGATCTCTTCATTTTTCAGTATAAAATTTAGGGTCAATTATTCTCCCAAAAAATTATCAGGTTACTGCCAATTATCCCACACACTGGCAGTAATAGCGGAATGTTCACGGATATCCAATGGATAACAAATTTTTGCACTAGTTTAGCATTTATATATGCAAAAAAAAAAAAAAATAATAATAATTTGAGGTTTCATTGAAGTCAAATTTGAAATTATTTTAGTACACATCAAGTACTATAGAAATGTGTGGTTCATTTGTCTTTCTGCTTTTTTTTTTTTTTTTTTGTCCCTTTTAGGTGTGCCTTCTTTGATAAAGAGAGGTTGTTTTATATTGCTGCTACTGCTGCAACAGTCTGCTGACAATGCAAATCATATTTCCAGTCCTAAAAAAATGCCAAATATGCCATATCGTGAGTATTTGGACTTGAAATTTAATTTTCTTATCTACTATATTAACTAATGTTTGTATGTATGCATTGAGATCTAATTTAACTATTTCTGAATATTTCACTAAGATAGTTTTGCTTTTAAACAATAAACATAAATATTAAAAAATATTCAGTAGCAATTTTTAATTATGTTATCGATGAAGTCTAACAATTGCCAAAATTTTCAGAAGTACTGTTGCTCATATTGTATTGTACACAGTACTAAATGTGCAAACATTTGAGAGCAATGTAAATCTTGAGAAAACTAATGTCAGAGGCACAAAACAGCATACTAAAGATAAATGCTGTATTAAGTGTCATTAATGTATTATGCTTTTACTTTCAACAATCTAGTAAAGCAGATGTCGAAAACTACTTTTGAACAAAATGACCATCCTGCAGTGAACCAGTCAGTAGAAGCTCTGTTCCCGCAGAACACCAAAAGTGAAGCAACATCGACTTAAGTCAGTGTTTGGGAGGGTGACAACCTCTCGCCGCTGGTTCCTGTAGGTCCGTGTATGCTAAAGGGAGCTGGTGCACGTTAAATAGGTCGTGGCTCCAATGTCCTCCAAGTGAAACGATACCACTAGGGGTGCCAAACCCAGGTGACGGTCTCTCATCTGGGAGCTGATTCAAAAAATTAAGAGACCTTTCAAAGGAGCGGAAATCGGACTCTTGCTACAAGGGCCCCGTCAGACTCAGTAGCAGCGTACCCATTCTTCCTCGCCACGTGCAAAGACACGACAACAACAACAAAATGACTAAAATATTTGTTAAAGTATGAGGTTAAGCTTCTCAAATCTCAGACTTGAAATTAAGAAAAATTACTACTTCAATGTGGTTATACGCATTTTTGAAATCGTTTACAAGAAACAGCTGTTACTTATAATGGGCTAAATAGTTTCAAGAGGGAAATTCATCCACATGTAATAAATTGACTAAGATTAGCCTAGCTGGGCGCTGAGCCTGTTGTTGATTGTCATTTTCAGAGAATTTTTAAGATAGAATTTTAATATTTCAGAAAAAATATAATCATCCAACATGCTCAAAAAATTTTAATCATGAATTGTTTTGTTACAATACAGAAAAATAAAACATTTATCAGCAAGTAAATAACTAATAAATAGCATTCCTTATAGCAATAAATAAATAATAAAAAAAGGTTCTCTGAATTTCTCCAAACGCTTTTAATGTAAGTTATAGCTTTGTGGTTAATAAAATCATAGTTTTACTGGAACATATTATTTTTCTCCCAAAGTAATGGTGCTTTACTTTTCATTAAATATCATTCTTTAAAGTTAAATGCATAGCCAAAGTTAATGTTAACAAAACATGGTTAAAGCTCTGAAACGTGTAAATTGTCAAATAGGAAAAAAGCAAATAAATTCAAATTGTGTGTCTGTGCTTATCATTTTAAAAAATTTTAGGGGAAACAAAGTACAAGCTTAATACCTATTATAGGGGGGGAAATGCGAAAGTACATACACACAAGTGTAGATGCACATAAACTTTTCTTTTTTTTAAATTACTGTTTCAGAGAAAAATGTTCTCAAACATTTATAAATTACAACTAAATAACACTTATGCATTACTGACATTGCAATGCAAATTGATTAGATTAAAGACCCCTTTTAGTTTTACATACTTCTGAATAGTTTGACACTTTTGGACAGTGTTAAAAACCACCTGTCCAAAGCCAGTTTTGGACGTCCAAAAGCCCAACCTCTGATACAAAATCTTGAAGAAGTTAAAGCCATTATTAATGCTGAAAATATTAAACTGATTACATGAAAAATTGATGAATTAAACCCATATCAATAATTTTAATGTTTCTTCAGCCTTCTGATGATTATTTCGATGTATATAGTTATATTATTTCTTTTAATAATCAACACATATATGATTAAAATACATTTTCATGCTATTTTTATGTTGTCTTATATTTTGTACAAAAAAATCCTATATATTTTTATTTTTAAACTTCGACATGTGTCTCATGAATGATTGTCATACATTGTTAATCCAGCACTGGGATCTAGGAAGGATCTTTCATCAAATTGTAGAAAGACATTGTAGTTTATATCTAATTTTTAGATTAAACTACAAGCAATTTTATTCATTTTTTCGGTAATAAGAATTTGCATTATTTGGCCATGATTATAGTATCGCACTCTTTATTGTGCAATTAAGAATGAAGTTTGAGAGTTTTATTTATTCCTTTATGCATGTTTTTAGAATTATAATTTTTTAATTTGAAAAATGGTATATGTGTTTTATTACTGTGCTTTACACTTAATGTTAACCAGTTTTAGAGAATACTGCTTGGAAATCAAAATCTTGCCTGCTATCTTACGAAACTTGTTTTGAAAAATCACAATGAACTTCTTAACAATTTCTCAAAAGTTATTTTAATTCCTGGAATTTTCCCCCTACAAGCTTTTTTTCATAAAATTTCTTTAATCTGCTACAAGGCAAAATATTCAGCCACAAAATTTAGTTATATGTTCCACAAAAGTATTTTTCCCTGCTACAAAACATGATTTCCCGTGTTACGAAAATTCCTTTATCTGCTACAAAACTTTATTTTCCCTGCTAGTTTATTTCTGCTCCAAAACTTGATTTTCCCCCCCTCCAGAAACTGCACTAAAACCATCTGACTAATTGTGGCCTCTGTTATTGTGATGTGATTTTCTGCTTTTGATTTCCAACTAACCACAGTAAAAATTCCTTAGTTTGTCAGGACCAGTTTGAATGCTGATTTATGCATATACACACTACACTCTGTCTGAACAAAGGACCAACAAAAATATAAATATTTTTTCTGAGATGTACATGTTCATTTTCTGTAAGCTATAGAATTTTCTGCAAGCTTTTTGCTCATTTCATACAGTTTTTAAAATCTTTTGTTGATTTGAAAATGTTTTTTTTCCCCAGCTTTTTACATATAGTTATTGTTTCTTAAGTGATACAATTGTTCAGCATTTTTTTATTTTGTTCTCAGCTTCTCTGCAAGCTTCTGTAGATATTAAAATTTTAGTTCATCATTTTAAAGACATCATTAATGCAGCTCGGGTTATTACTGAAACTTATGGAAAGAAAGACGAAATGAGTAAGTTATCTTTTTCAAAATAAAATTCTTTTAATGATATGAACTAAGAATTATTCATTTTATTTATTCACTGGTACTGATTCATTTTGTTCTAAGCATTATTTCCTTTTCAGGAATTCACCTTGATAGTTTGATGAAATCAATTCTTTTTATTGTTTCATCCGTTATCGAAGATGAAAGCAACAAGGAATCTACTGATGCTGTGATATCATTTTTAAACTTTTTAAATCAAATTATAAATGAAAAGATCTGTCCATCTTTGCTATGCTTGGTAAGTTATCAAAATATTTTCTTATTAATTTTTTTTTATCTTGGAAGTATTTTACATGAAATTTTTATTTATTAGCCTAAAATGATTAATATTTTGGTTAGTTAAGATCCTTCTGAATCATTAAAATTACTGCAGGTAAAGGTTATTAAATTAAATATGCAGTGTTTTCTCAATATCTGCTTAATTTAAAATTTTCTTTTTTTAAGTACTCTTGAAGCTCTTTAATTTTTGTCTGTATTTCTTAAGAATTCCTTAATTTTATTTTTTCTCTGAACTTGCTGACAGAGAATTTAGTAAATTCACATGGTTTCACTCTCCTCATCGGTCTCACTTGTGTGTTCTAAGGCCATTTTGCGAATTTCGCCAACAGTCAATTTGTTGATGATTTGTAGTTCATCATAAGCATAAATAACCGCATTGATGTCGTCGGTGGTTAACAAAATTTCCTACGCATTTTCTTTGTAATATGAGAGAAAACAAGAAATTATGCCCCTTTTTTTGGGGGGGGGGAAGAAAATTCTTCAAATTCCTGACCTTTCTCTTCATTGTCAAAAAAAAAATAGCATGGGTGGCATCAAGTTATGCTATTCATTAAGCAAAACACCCTTGCATCAAGTAAAAGGATTTAACTGCCTTTCTTTGAAAATGTGGAACTCGGATGCATAAAAATTGATAAAACACAAATCGGGGAAAATGTCCAGATTTTAGAGATTTCTGAATTTCGGATGTCAGGATGTTCCAGTGGTGTAGTCCTGGAAAAGAAGGTGGGGGGACGCTTTAATATACGAACATCAAAAAGTGGGGGTACGCTTATGTTAAAATTCAAAACAAGTGGGGTTCACGCTTGTGTTAAAATAAAAAGGTAGGGGAAGGCTGTCCCCCTGCGTTCCCCCTCGCCTACACCACTGGGATGTTCAAGGTTCAACTGTAATGAGAATGTTTCAGGAATTTTCCAACTTATATCAATGAGTTTGTAATTTTCAATTTAAAATCCCCATTTTTGGTTTCAGACAACTATATTAATTTAATGCACATTAACTAGAAGTTAATAATTTTAATTAACTTGTAAAATATTTTTGAATTTCATTTCTTGGAAGTATTTTTGTATAATTTAACTTTTTGAATTTTCCCATATTCAATTTGTGACCTTTATGCTGTTTGACGAAATTTAAACTTTTGCTTTGTTTTTATGTACTACTTATTACTGATTTTAATTTTAGAAATCCATAGAAAGCCTGAGCAAAGTATCACGTCAGTGTCTTGTATCTCATATATTCAATTTTGGATCAAGAAAACCTCAAGTAAGGAATCTGAAAAATAATTATTTCTAACAATATTAGGCTTAAGTATGTAATGATTGAATTATTTTTTGGCAGATTTGTGCTGGTATGCTTTTTATTTTATTGTGAAAACAGCAATTAAGTCTGAATAATTTTCTTTTATAATTTACTATAAATTTCATAGTTAACTTTGTCTTCTGATAAAGTGACGCAACCAGAATTTTCTTCAGGGAGGGGAGGGGATTATAGCAGTCCTTACATGCAAATACAAATACAAAAGTGATGACCAGCACCAGGCTCAGGGCCCAGCTAGGCTGGTCTTAGTCAATTTAGCAGTCCCCAATGAACATCAAGAGCCTTCTTAAAACTTTTTTCCCCATTGCAATTAGCAGTCCTCATTGTTATCTAGGATCTTATCCACTCTAGGATTTTCCATATGGCTTAAAACCAAGGCTTCATAGAGGGCTCCCCCCTTCCCTTTCCACACACAGTTGTCCCCTTGTTGTTATAAAAGACTACATTGCATTAGTGCACCTCATGTTTTTGATGATTTATTTCAATTTGTATAATGAAGTGCATAAAAGATAAACTAACACCAAAAAATATTCATCCATACTTTAAATATTAGTATGAAGTACTTTGAAAGAGAAAATTTTCATTCCTGTTAAGGATGCCAAAAGATTGCATTTCATATCATAGACACTGTAAAAGGAAATGGAAAAGAGGAAAAAAGCTAATTCTGTTCTTCAGAAAAGAGTTTTTCCATTTTAAAGATAGATGTGAAGAGCCTAGAAGTAAAGAGGTGTAAGCAGTCCTTAAACATAAGAAATGTTTTCCAAATCAGAGTGATTTTTATAATTTTTTATTAATCTATCTACGTATTTTATTCACTACTACTATTATTACTTTTTTAAACAAAAACTAATATGCTTTTCTTTACTAAAATTATTTTAAAACAAAAAGTGTTTTTTATTATTTTTATTTACTTATTTATTTATTTCTGGTTTTGGTGAGATAAGGCACTAATCACTATATGTTGTAATATACTATTAATAAGTGAAATTTTAGAATTGTTCAAGTGTGCTTTAGTTGTAGAGCTTGGTTCCGAGTTATTCGGTCTGCGTTAGTTAGGTTATTTTATAAAGCAATCATTTTGAAAATAGCAAGTTCCATTAAATGTCATCTGTTACTTCAGCTACGCTCAAAACAATTTCTTATTTTTAACTTTAAGATGAATTTAAATGATGTAATTCCACTTAGTAAAGAAAAGTTCAAGAAAAAAGTGAAGTAATTAAATAAAAATTGAAAAATAAAAATTTAAATGTAGGGTTTTGAGATGGGGAAAATGTGTGTCTGTTGATCTGTCTGCCCCCCTCCCCCTTATAACTTTGAAAAAATTGTCAGATTCAATAGATATTTTTTTTTTTTTTTTTTGCTTTGGAAAAATCTTACCGAGGACATCTCATTTCCACATTTTACTTTTTGATTTGAACAATTTTTTGTTAAATTTTGAAGAGTTCAAAAAATCTTAACATAAGCACCCAATGGACAAATTATGTAAACTCTGGGCGTAAGATTCCTAGGCATTCCTATTACCAAGCTTATTAAAAGAAGCTCTCGACGTGAAATAATTTTTGATTTGAACACTTTTTGCTCATTTTTGAACAGTTCAAAAAATAATAACATAGCGCCTACAGGGAAATTTCAATCCTATATAAATCATGATCTAACGAACTGATTTGCTTGGAACAAACTTTATCGGAAAGATGTTATGATGTAGAACATGTACAGATTCGAAGTTTAACTAGAACTAAACAAGCCTATTTTTGTACGAAACTTTTTGATCGGGATTTTTAAGGATATTTTCGAATGAATGAGCGAAAGAATGAACAAATAAATGAATGAATAAACAAATGAGTGAATAAATGATAAATAAGTGAGTGAATAAATACATGAGTGAGTGAATGAGTAAATGAACCATTGAAAAAGGTATATTTAAAGTAATTAAGAACTAAAGCTAAATGAGAGAGAGATTGATAGCTAGATTATAAATTTGAAGTTGATGTATACGGTATACGAAGTTGGTATATAAAGTAGGCTGGTATAGTTCTGCATGGAACTTCTCGTTTTTATAATGAACTAGTTCATCTAAATGTGTTGAATGTCATCTGCAACTTCTGGTGATATCCTTTTATTTTTAAGGCAATAATCCATAGCATTCCAAATATACCCCAATCGTGAATGTTAGAGCATGTTAGCATGTTAGCTTACGGACATTGCGCAATAGTTTCAGTCCAGAGACTTTCTCCTTCAGGGGGTAGTGTTTTTACTCAAAATCGTCCTTTGGTTACTTGCATTTCTTTGTTTCTCATTGCCTTATATAATTAATCATTGTTAATAATATCTCCATATGCCTCACAGTTGTTTTTTTAATTGTAATAATATTGGTAACTATATGCAAGTAAAACATACAGATTTTTAATTTTCCCAAATTTTTAAAATCTTTTTCTCTCTAGAGCAAGAGCCTCCCACCCAGTATATTTTCAAGGACGAGATTGCAAAAATTGGGGTGGAAATCCAGATATCCTCCTGAATTTTAGCTTTTGATGCACACATATATATATATATAAATCGTCTAAAATATCGTCAGAGAAATTCAATCTGTATGCCTTAACAATGTAACCTATACAACTTTAACAATAAAGTACTTAGTTAAAATGAAAATAAATCTCTTATTAATTATGTAAGTTACTTATGTGATAGTAAAGATTTCCTAAAAATACATATTTTTTAAAAAAGGCGGTGTAAGATAGCAGAAAAAAGAAAAAATTTTAAAGAATAGAAGAGTGCTCATAGTAGTTTTCCCATATGGTTAACTTACGAAGAAGTTTAGGCAAACTTTATATTGATGTTTCATCCATCCAGACAAATACTGGTCTAATATTATAGCTTAAAAAATGTCCTGGAGAACTTATTTTTGCAAAAATAGATAAACATATAATCAAGTAATAATTAGGCAATCAACTTACAAAGGTTTTTTTTTATAATACTCCCAATCAAATTTGGCGTACATAAGTGGTCAATATAGGCATGTGGTCAAATTAGGTTATCAAGCTACAAAGATTTCCCTATGTTATATAATATAGGGCTAATTCCGTTCCTGCCGAAAGCGGTCAACTTTGACAGGTGGTCAACTTTGCAGGTTTTACTGTATATACAGTCGAATCCTGAAAACTTGGCCTAATGTGGACCAAAGATAGTTTAAGAAGAGTAAAGAAGCTGGGTTATCGAAAATAGGTTTAAAAAAGAATAAGTATGAGTGTTTACTAAGAAAATACAGTACTGTACTTGTATGTTGTTTGCTTGGGAATATAACACTGATTAAACTGCCCAAATACCATTAAACGAAGGAAAAGTATGTACTTAACACAGTGTAGTGATTTACCTGAAAAGACAGACCTCAGAAAAAAACTTTATGAAAGCATAACACTATGTATAATGAAACTAAAGTATCCAGCTTTTCAAAAAAGGACTATGATTTTTTAAAAGGTCTGTGGCGCTGAATTTTTCCACCCTGCCAAGGTGTGGTCTGGTTACTGAGTACTGAATTTTTTGAATTCTACTGTGTTTATATATGTATGTATATATATATACACGCACACACAATGTTATTGTTTCTACTTATTCTGATCATTAATTGGTATATATGTTACCGTTAAAGTATGAAATCCTTTATTTTATAGAGTACCTAGTTATTCCATGAAGTAACTGATGGTGTCCGTTAAAGTGTAAAACTCTCTTGTATTTCATGGTTTAACTAGTTATTTCATAGATTAACGATCTGCAGTCCGTTAAAGTGTAAAATAATCTATATCATATATCTCGCACGACAAAAACATTTACCTTCCACCCCTACTGCATTACAAGTTTAGGTTAGATAAATTTCTTCTCTTTCATTTTAATTGTCTATCATTAGTTTATTTATAGAATACCTAGTTATTTCATTTTAGATAAATTGTTTATTTTACACTTTAACTGTCTCTCATTAGTTAATTTATAGAATACCTAGTTATTGCATAGAATAACTAGTTAAAGTGTCAAATTAATAACATATTACACACTTTAACGGACACGATCAGTTATTTCATGGAATACCTAGGTATTCTATGAAATAACTGCATTATACACTTTAACGGTAACATATATAACAATCGTATTTTGGAAGAATATTTTCACTTGCATATAAATGTAAAATTATTTTAAATGTTAGATATTTGATATAGGAACATTGTTTTAGATGAGCTATAATGCAGTTTTTATATTTCTGATCATCAATTGTGGTAAAAATTATGGCAATAACTTTACCATTGTAGAAAAGTCATGAATATTATCAAAACTCATATCATGTAAATATCTAAAGTTATATATTATCATTTTATTCAGCATTTGTTATTTAGCATGTTCAAAATTAATACAGGTTGGTTTATTTTTGACTTAGTTAATATAGAATACTGGTGATAGTAATGCCTTTCACTCAATTATGAAAAAAAAATCCCTATACAATATATATTGCTTATATGTGTTTTTTCCCCTAGGATATTTTATGTTCTTCTCTTTTGAAACTTTTATTGAACTCTTATTTATTTCCCAGTGATAACCCTAAGAGGTAAGTTTTGTTCATGTTTATTTTCAAACTTTTTACATACAGCTGTTTTTTGTGTGTTTGTTAAACTTGCAAATAATATAGTCATATATTAGCTTGTAATCTATCTGAATAGTCCATTTTTAGTGGTTTAACCAGAAAAAGAGAGGAGATTAAGGTCAATTCTGATAATAATAGTATTGCATAATTGGTATTGCAATCTCTCAATGAATATAAAACAAATAAGAAGTAGTCTGTTTAGTACTGTTTTGAATCAGTCTATGCATAAAAATACCGTAAATATAATTGCAAATCAGCGCTGAAAACAGTCAAAATGTAAAAAAAGTGAAACGTTGAGGAGATAAGTTACATTATGACTTTTGACCTGTAAAGCATTGGAAGAAAACTGGTTTCTTTGAAAATTTTTAGAAGCATTGGTGCAAGTAGAGTAATGTAATTTGAGCTCTTAGCTTCAGCTTTTCATAATGTAAACTTTGGACTTGCTCTCTCCAGTACTAATCCCTGCTCTAAGGTGTAAAGCTTACATATTTATCGATTTTAACATAGAAAAATGGTCATATAGAATATAGCCTCATCACCCAAGGAAATAAGACCATGTTTTCCTCATTTCAATTGCAGTTACAAAACATCAAAAGAAGTTACCGGTTAATGTTTTAAATATGAATTGCATATTTATTAACCCTTTATCTACCGACGATACTTATAAGTACCACTCTCTATAAATTCCATCCCAGCAACCATTTTTACCAATATTCTGATGGTACTTTGCAGGGACAGTCTTTACATTCCCCGTTTTCAGGATACATATCAGCAAGGATTCTATAAATAGTATTTTAGCGAGGAAAGGAACATAGATAGTTTTGAAACCCATGCTGGGCTTTGAACTTCCATTTTGTTCAGATTGCTCCCTTAGAGTTTCACTCCAGAAAAGCAGTAAAATTCAAGAATCAAGTCACTGATTTTTTTAATGTGTTAGTTAAGAACTTGGAAAACTATTTGAAGAAATATTTTGATTAAAATGTGTATGTAATTAATTTCACAGGGTAAGCACTCTGTGGCACATATTAGCTGTAAAGAAATAAATACTTATAGACTGAGCATTTTATTTATGTAAATCCCTTAATTTTCAGTGAAAATACATAGACAAACTATTTCTGTAAAAAAAATGACTTCAGATCATAATGCGGTAGATACATGGTTAAACAAAGTTACAATAGAAAATCACATAAGATTTCTTTTCCCACATAAGATTTCAGAAAAATATAAAAAATTATAAGTGATACTTAAATACAAAAGTAATTTAATTGTGTTGGCAATATTAAATTTAGAGTTAAAAATCCAAAACTAAATTAACCCCAACATGAATTTTTCCATGGTGATGCCAAATGGAGAGAAAACATAAATAAGAAGGGATTTATTTTTGAAAAGATAAACATCAATAATCAAAATTATTACCAACAGGATATCAATAACACACTAGAACATAACTCAAATATTGCTCAGCAGAAGACCTTTTACATAAAGTCATTAATCATTCAATTTTCTGGAGAGTTCAGATTGCCCTTCTATTTCACCCGGCGTCCAACATTACAAATCACCATGGATCTTTTACGCGTGTACACTGAATCACCACTCTGCTAGAATTCAGCCGTCAGGATTAAAACCCTTCATCCCTTGGGATCCTCTACAAAACTGTCGGTCTCCATGAAGACGGGACAAAAGTCGTTCGCCAAGTTGAACGACCTCTTTACTCATTCCATAATCATAATGCACTTTTAGGAATCCCCAGTAGTTATGCACCGGGATAAAGCTTAATGAAAATTTACAATACTTTACAATAGGTCTAAACCAGGGTTTCTCAACGGGAGCCATATGGCCCCCTGGGGGGGGGGGGCACAGAAAAAATCTGAGGGCCACTGGAGAAAATATGAAAATAGTGGAGTCATGAACCATGTGAATGGGGTCATGACTAACTTATTTCAAGCTTCTAAAATCTTCCACAATAAATGTGAAATGTTCCATACAAATATTTACCAAATCTTTCAGCAGTGTATAAACAACACAAAATTGTCTATCTTAATTTAAGACAAAAAAAAACCCTCAACTTATGGAACAGCACAAAGCATGAAACTTCTTACTTGATGTGGTTTTCATGGGGGGAAAAGAGCAAAACAGGTTTCATATTTTCCCTCAATTTTTCTCCTAATAAGGGACTGTTTATAAATGATGTCATACTTTATTTAAATATATTTGACCCCCTACCCCCTTTGTCATATGTCCCACAATATATTACATAAGCGTACATACTTGCAGTTTAGAAACAAAGGGCTGTGTATAAAATGAGGTTAATTTTTACAACAGAAAAGACAGTTAATATAGAACAGTAAAATATATTAATCGTTCAATTTCTGAAAATATGTCCCTTACAAATTTATCTTTAAAGTGTAAATGCCTAAAAAAATTTCCTTTCAAACTTTTAACAAGAAGTAAAATTTCAGCTTTAATCAGCATCGGTGTTTACGATAAAAAATGATCAATGAAACTTTAAAATCAAATTATGAAAGTAAAAAAAAACGTTTTAAATAAATTTAATTTGCTGATTTTAAATGTTTTTCTAGAAACTAAAATGTGTAATGTCACACTTCTTGTTACCCGATCCCCCTCCCTTTATCACAAACTCGCAATTTCTCGAACCCCACTCCCTCCCTCAAAGTGTGACATCATTTATGAATGACCCCTAATGTATTGTTAGATTTGCTGCAATACACTTTTTGACAAAATTGTATGGTGTGTTTCATTCACCTTTAGGTGTTCTTTCTTGTAAAAGCTGTTTTTACAGGGAAAAAATATAAATTAATAAGAACATGAAAGAAGACCTAATATCCTATAAACTATTCAACAAATAAACTTAATTAAGTCAATAGATATTAAAAAAAAAAAACATGAGAGCAGGCTTATTAGATGAGGGTCCCTTTCATCCTAATAATTTGGTAAGGAATAATTCGAAACAAAGACTCCAGAGAAGGTCAACATATATCTTTCTCATGACTCACTTTTTGCTTTGAGGAATTTTTTTGTTGAATTTTGAATAGTAGAGAGAAACAGCATTGGGCTTGACAGGAAATTTGATTTCTTTATTAATCCTGCTTTAAAAGTGGGAACTTTTGATGTAAAACGTGTATTGTACATGAAAGGATTTTCCTATTTAATTATTTTAAGACTGCTTTTGAACAGATGAAATCTAAAGTTAACTTCTGTATGAGATCTTAAACGTTTAGTTCAAAATCAATAATGCTAAAAATAAAATGTCCAAGCCAAAACATTTAAAAAATTGTCGAAATTTTGAATGCATTTAAAGTTTTTTAAGTTCGTTTTTTATTATTATTATCGGTAAAAACAAACAAAAAAAATTATACTTGATATTAATGGCTGGACTCTCTCATTGAATTAGCGAATTCAAGAAATTTAAAGCACATTATATGTCGCAGAAAATACAAAGTTACTAATGATTTTATTATTGATTCAAATGATAATAGAAGTGGTTAATTTTGATTTTCAATTTACTTTATACTCCATATTTTACCTATTCAGTTTTGGAATTTTATATTGAGAAGGAATTTTGTAATTCAGCTCTATATTTCCCCGACTTTACATATTGAAAAAACTGCTTAATTTGAAATTTTCCTTTTGCACTCATGTATCTTCTATTGAGGTTACTTGTTTTCAAAGTAACAAATGTTTTTTTTTTTCATTTTTAGTATTTTTTGTATCCTATTTTTTGTATGCATAAATAAAATAATGCATAAATAAAATGATGACAATGTACAGGCACACTGAAGGGATGTTCAGTGTCCGAGCTCTTTTTAAGTGACAGTAATGCGATTCCACCACTGTACGAAAAATTCGGTTTCCGGCATGCCAAATTTAACTTGCAAAAACTCGAAAAATGGGCTTAGGATACTATGGTTTTCGGGTACAGAATTGGTTTCACTGTAATTCCAAAACACTTCCACTGCGTCATTTCCATCCTCTTTGCTCCAAAAGGAGTATAACCTTCAAAATATATTCAACTGTGTGCAATACAAAAGAAAACTACATAGATTAAAAATGGATTAAGTAGTACTATATAAAATAGCAATGATTTCCAATGTTGTTTCTAAATTACTGCCTCTTGTCATAAAATAAGAGTTTGGTCTATGCTTTCCTACGATTGGCGAATTGTTTATGTTCTTCCAAAAGAGTTTAATTGACTTGTTATCTTGTTTCAGATTTTATGCATCTTATAACCGTCTAATTCAAACTGGAATTCATGAATCATTGCATCCATTGCTTGTAACTCAGAGATTCCTAAGCATTGTTAAATCAGTAATTTCAACAATTAAATTGGATGGAGAAACACTTCTACAAATGTGGTCAGGCATTGCTTCACCGTTGGTAGATGTCATTGAAAAGGTGCAAAATCCTTTATCATTCTCTGTTTGTAAACTTAAATAATATTTTACTTTAAATACCAATTTTATTCAAAAGATCCCTCTAAAAAATAGCTAATTTTCAACATCTACATAAAACTGAAATTAACTTTATACTATTAACATTTCTTGAATATTTGTACTATTACATTTCTTGATTATGAAATATTTGAAAAGCGAAATCAGTAACTGCAAGGGAAATTTGATGTTGAAAATTGTGTAAAATAATTACAAAAGCAAATTTCATCAAAGCAAATGTATTTGAAAAAGCAGTGATGATAAACGAATGTTATTTTTCCCCCATCAAGTTTTGATAAAAGCATGATAACAAGCGAGAAATAACATTTTATAACAGTACTTTGAAAACGTAACCCAAATATCTACTTCACTAATTTTAATTATATGATTAAATCAAGATGTTTTGATTAAAATGTAAAATTTTATTATTCTTTTAAGGATGATCTTTTTAAAATCTATTAGAATGGAAAATATTGAGTTTTAGGTCATTCTTATAAACTACTTAAGCCTTAAGCTAACTTGAAATTAAGATGAATTGTTACTTTAATAAGGTATAATTGAAATAGTTTATCAGAAGCAGTTTTTACCTGCAGTTAATTGACTAGACCTGTTTACTGAATGTCTTTTTTGTATTTGTATATTATGTGTGTATTTGTATATTATGTTTGGTATTTAAAATACTGAAAGTTTCTAATTGCAGATGTTTCTTATCATGTATAATTTATTTTTAGACTCAAGATGTTAATCAAGGCAGTAAAATTGAGCATGATTTTAGTTGCATGTATGAAATATTGCTTTGTCCAATTGAACTGATATTTCCTACTTACGTTCAACAGGTATTAAAATTGAATATTTGATTTTGTTAAAATAGTTATTAGCACATTTCAAAAAAATAAAATGTTCAAATCTACCTCTGCCAACAAACATATGCATTGTGTATTGAAGTTAATCTGGATTTGGCACACAATAATATGTATTGTATTTGATCAAAATATTAAACTACTCCCTGTACTAATGTCTACTCGTAGAGTAGACTCGAGTAATGAAGATTTGGTAGCACAAAAAGGTCGCAATAGGAAAGAATATTTATCTTTTAAATTACGCCAGAATTCGACAATGAAAGGCATTAATTAAACTTTTTTAGCAGGATGTATTAGGTGTTTCAATAAAGGTTCCCTATTCTTCTACTGACATAGTGTAAAATAGTACATTGACAACAAATGTTTCATATTTACTCTGCTGTTCATTCAAAAAATAGTGATTAGACAGTACGCTCAAACCCTTAAAGTGCTCCAAACTTTCTCGAACCTCCTCTACTCCTTCTTTGCCGATCAGCTTTTATTTACTGGGAATTGCTATGTATTTGGAACGCATACAAATTTTCCAAACAGCTCAAAATTGAATCCTTAAAAAGGGCACGCACCGTGTCCTTAAGCAATAAATGGAGGTTAGTTGCCTTTCAAACCACCTCATCATCTGCAACAAAATTAAAAATAGTGGCAAGATTGTTTATAAGAGACAAAACGAAGGCTCATGTCATGGGTGCAACCTAGATGGAGTTTTGGAAGTAAACCTCAGAACCTTTTTAACCATATTTCCATTTACATAAAGACTATACTATACCAATAACCCCCCTTCGTGCACCTTCAGGAGGAAGTTCTGATTGCTTCACTGTTGTTAAGATTGGAGTATACAACACAAACAAGCTATTTATGCTACTTTTTAGATTTTAAAGCTCGATCAATTTATTTTTTTTACGACACCCATCCAGGGCCGTGCAGTAAATTTTATCAGTATGATGAAATCAATTCTTCTGTCAGATGTGTATTTTTCCAATATTAAATTAAATAAACTTTAAGAAACTAATGATTAAATAATAACATTATTTATTATTATTAGTAGTAGTATTAATTTCTTCATTAAAAATTTTAACCATTGAGAAGTCAAAGTTAATAAAGATTATTTTACATATACATTTTTCTTTTTCTGTATAAATCTATAGTTTCGTGCCAAACCTGCTTTCCAGTTGTGGTCAGCTTTGTTCAAGTCATTTGTACGATCTGCATCTCTTGTTTCAACTGTTCTTCCCAATGAAATCTGTGAAATGTTTTGTTCGAATCTCAAAAATTTTATCAAGACCGATCTAATGAAGGTAGTAATTTAGTGGTTTAAACAATATGAGTATTTTGTTTTATGTAGTGCAAGAAACATTTCATTAATTTGTGTGAAAGGTCTCTTTTAATTACTTTGATATTAATATGTTGAATTTTTCAATTTTTTTATATATATATATGTATGTATATATTGAAGGGTTTTGTAAAATAAAATGTTCTTTCTTGTTCATAGCTTGAGAATTTTTAATGAAATATGCTAAAATTTTCTTTAATCCTTTCTCAATGGGAGACGCAAACATGCACTAAGCTTAAATCCGTAAAATTACTAAAATATGAATGTGCTGTTTAATAATATTCTGTAGAGTACATTAATGGCGTATGTATTATATATTTTTAGTTACTTACTTTGATCTATTTCAAGTTCAGTTAAACATTTTTGACATTGCAACAGTAAAAACGGAAAATTTTGATGTGTATAAAATCTATTTATGTATTATAAACTGCCCTGCAAACCAAATACCCAATGCTCTAGCAAAAGTAAAACTTTCCTGCGTACTATACTATAAATAAATAAATAAAAACCAAAACCACTGCTCATAAAGCATGTGATTTAGAAACATTCCTTTTCCCCTATCTTTATACAGTCAAACCTTGTTATCATGACACCCTGCGAACTTTCTCAAAGTGTCGTCATAAGCGGAGCGACGTCTTAACCGGAATTACTTCAAATCACAATTTAAAGAACGTATAATGTAATAATGCATTTAAGTGTTTATATTAATTATTTGACATTTTAAATTAGATTCAATTTCCGTCATTTTGAATCATTTCATAAATCAATGCAAAAACATTAAGAAAGGATAACTTGCTTTTTATTCCGCACGAAAATATTCTCCGGTAAGGGTTTGCTTACTTTTTGATTTACAATTTAAAATTTTTCTGTGTAGTTTGTACAAAAAGTCAAAATCTTCCTGTTTAGCTTCTTCCATGGAAGAAAGGTATTTTTCTACGACATCAATGCAATGCAACGCCTCTGTTTTATTTGGAAGTTTTCGAACAAAGAAAGATGCTTTCTATCAAATGGCCAGTCTAAAAGAGGGATTATTGCACGCATTTTTAAAAGCTCATTTACAATGACCATTCAACTTCAACAGCAGTTGAATAGCCATAGTGGTTCTCTCCTGCCCTGTCTTCCCAAACTCTTTCTGACTGGAAATTAAAATCTGTGTACGTCCCTGGAATTTCTGAAACAAAAGTCGAGTTTCAAAATGGATGCTTTCTTTCTCCTTGTCCCTTTATTCTTTATCCTTTTCTGAAGTACTGCTGAGGAGAGATTTAATCCTACGAGCAATGCGAATGAAACTTCTCACTCTTTTCTTGTGACTGTCAATGTTGACAATTGTAAATATCTTTCTGTACTTCAAATCCCTTAATTCCAAGAAGTTCAAGTAAACCTGCAGCGTAACTTTATCTTTCCACCTGTCGCTTTCAAACCTTCTGGGCACACCTTACTGGCTCGCAATTGTTAGGTTTGAGGGGGCTGGAGATTTTCTCCACTATAGGTTGTTAGCACTTGTCACTAATCCATTTTCGGGAATTTTAGGAAAAACTTTTCGTGAAATCTTCATTATTTTACTGAAAGGTTTCAGTTAAAAGAATAAAATCAAGCCCGTTTTAACAATTTGAAGTGTCGTCATAAATGGAGTGGCACAATAAAGTAGTGTTGTGAATTGCAGAGTTATTTAACATTAAAATTATAGGTTGCAAGTTCGGGACTTTGAAAAAGTGACGGGACATCCGGGTGTCGTGAAAGCGAGGTTCGACTGTATAATCAAAGTTAATGCGCTATGATTATATAAACATAGGAGTCATGATTATATAAACAATGCAGTCATGCTATTCTAATTTCAATTAGTAGCTTAAATCTACATGTATCTCAAATTCTACGGGCATTCAATGCTATCTTAGGCCAAAAATTATAGTTTTTAAAACTTTCCAAGACATTGGCGCATATGTGTGAAAGTCAACAATTTGAAATTCATAATTCTGGTTTGTTTTGTGATTTTTTAATATCTAAAAATTAAGAATGTTCTAACTTATTCATCAAATAACTTATTACAAAGTATACTTGTAGTTACTCATGTTTTGCTGTGTAAATAAATGCCTCTTGTTTCAAGGTTTAAACTAAAGCGCAAAATTGTTGTTTTTTGCTTGATAAAAATTTTGATTTTTTTTCCCTTAGGAGCCTCATTTCTTTGAATCTATTTGTTTTCTTCTTCAAGTAGTTGTTGAAACTGTTGATTTTACATCATTTGGAGCAACGAGCACGGAAGGTGAATTTTAATTGTACTTTTGATCTTCTTTTCTGCACGAATTTGATTACAGCATAATATTGATTTCTGCAGTTGAAAGACTTGACAAATTTTCATGATACTTGGCATGGCCGATTTCAGACAATGTGTTATTTTATTCTCAAACGTTAACTGATTCATTCATACCCTAAAGCAGTGGTCTTCAAACTCTGTATTGAATCATGGAAGTCTTAAAGCAAAATCCTGCCCCAATGAAGTAATAAAATATTTCTTGTTCATTCACTGGAACCATTGTGTTCACTCACTAGTTTGATGCAACTTTAGAAAATATGATTTATGTAAATGTCAAAATATCGGATATTTATGATGTATATCAAATATATGTCACAGATGCTTTCACACGAACTATTTACAAACTATGTTTATTTAAATATGTGATGTTATATAAACCAAAATATTTTAAAATCAGTTAATTACTAATTAAACTTCTCTTAGGCAGTACAAATTTGCTTGTATTTATGAAAAATATTAATATATCAATGTTTTTAATAATTATCACTTCACTTAAAACCAAAAATTAGGTTCATATAAATCTGTACGCCTTATCAGGGGTTCCCAACCTATTCGGGACCCCGTGTGGTTTCTCTAGGCACTTCTCATGGGTTCGCCATATAATTTCTAATTTTAAACCAAAAAATGTTACCCCATAAAAGTTTAAAGGACTCTTTCTTACACTAATATAATTTAAAATTATTTTGTGCTAAACCCAAAGGCATAAATTACAAAGCAATTGTCTAGAAACTTGAAAATTTTTGTCTTATGCAACCAGATTAAAATCCATCAAAAATATTTAAAAGAAAAAAATTTACGAAAAATATTCAAATAACATGTGAAAAATGTTCAAATGTTGTAGAATTCGAATAAATTCAAATAATTTACGGAAATATTCTAATAAAAGCAATGTCTCTTTTATTATGTGGCGACAACCTTTTTTTTGGTTGAGTTGTTCCCATTCTTGAGAGAGTTACGCATAACAAGAAAACCGTTCAGTTGAGTCGTCCTTCTTCACCGAATTACCGCCAATACCAAGGAATTTTTACTTTTGTATTCTCTTTCACTATGTGAAATACCTTCTCTCTCAGAGGTCTGGTTACCTTACTTTCAGAACTGCGCAAGTAGTTTCTTTTTCGATAAAGCAAATTTTTCAATATCTTGCCAACTTTCTGAAAATAATTTATAGTTCTGGCCCCACAATATAGTCCCGTAAAAATTTTTATGTCCAGAGATTTTCTCTTTAGAATCGGGATCTGTAGAGGTTCTAATACGAAACTAACTTGGGTAGACATCTTGATTCCTGGGCGAAATAATTTTATAGGCCATCAAATATGGCGGCCATTTTGGTTCGTTGCCTCATTTGGCATTCAGCAACCAATCAACATATTAACTTAATTTCGGTTTGAAACTTTGGTTTTTTGGCTCTAACAGGGGTCGGCGCGAGTCACTTTTTTCACTAAAACTCGCTTTTTTTTGCATTGGTCACTTTTAATCACTTTTTTAAAAATTGGTCACTATTTTCACTTTTTTAAAAAAGTTGGTCACTATTTTCACTTTTTTGCCCTTTCTCTGGCAGAGCAACCAAAAAAAGTTACTTTGTCTGTCTATGAGTTAAGAAAACATTGCAATTTTGCATAAAAATACGTGTGCCAGGGTTGAAGCTTCCGCGTTTCCGCCATTTTTGGTCCTGTAAGTTCGCCATTTTTGGTCGTATTTTGAAATTCGGCGTGGCGCCGGCCCCGAGTGTGCTGAAGTTAAGGTTTGATATAGCAGTGTGGTGCAACCAGAAGGGGAGGCCTAGAGGGCCCGTGAACTCTCCCCCCCCCCCCCATCTAGAATGATAATTTTAATTATTTTTAACTTTTTTTTACTCGAAAAGAGCAAATCCTAAGAAAATTAAGCGATATTTAAATTAGAATAGAAACTAAACATTTTTAGCAGTTGCAGATTATATCACTCAGAAAATAAGCTTAATTTCTCTTTTCTTTCACCCCCTCCCCCCCCCCCCACTCCAGAACTAACTCACAATCACAAAAGAAAATTTTTGGAGGGGATTTCTCAACAAAAAGACAATATGCAATTTTGAGAAAATAAAGTTAAATTTTTGTCAATAATTCATTAAATAATGATGCAGGGGATTGGGAAATCTAAATTTAAAAAAAAAAAAACTTTAGATCTGAAAAATTCTTAGCAGTTGCATATTTTATATATTGCTCAGAAAATTACATTATGACCTTTTTTTTTTATTTCCATCCCCCCCCCCCCCCAAAAAAAAAGGAATTGCACAAAGTTCAGGTAGGAAAAAAAATAGTGCACCCCTCCCCCCCTGTGAAGAATTTTTCTGATTGTGCCACTCATACTGTATGACAGTTATACCGTGTAACTAAAATTATAAAATCGAGGAATTTTTTGGAGCTCAATCAGGGAATTTTTCTTGGATTTTGTTACTACCATGAAATTACAAAAACAGTATCGAATAATCAAACGGTTTGTTTCCTACAATGATACAGAAGATTAACACAATAATTTCAGTCTGAATAATTTTGATAAAATATCAAATTTAGCTTTATTTCAAGTGGAATTTTCTAATCTTTAAACAAGTATAAAAAATATTTTAAAACGAGCATTTGCAAAATAAATTTTGTTTAATGTTGAACATAAATTAAAATTTTAAATTTCTGCTTTTGATTTGAATAAATATTTATTCATTTATATTTTTAAATAAGTAACAATTTGAGAAAGAAATTAATTAAAAGAAATAACTTTTGTCTCTCTCACTCTTAGCCATTTATGGGTTTTGAAAAAGGCATTTATGGAGATTGTTACAGGTATAAAAATTCGTATTTTTGAATAGGCTATGAATTTTTTTTTTTTTTAAGCTGGGTAAAAGCTCTATTTATTCAGGTTTAGTTTTCAAAAGATGTCGAAACTGCTCTTTTTCAAGTTATATTTAGTTTAAATGAAAAAACACACACACAAGTTTACATTTTAATGTCACTATTTTAATCACTTTTTTTTTAAGCTGTGGTCACTTTTTTCACTATTTTGAACACTCCAAAGTGCGCCGAGCAGGGTTGTTTGGTTTAAACCAAGGTTTAAACCAAATGGTTTTTTTAAAAAAACCACTTGGTTTAAACCAAATCTTTTTTCATTTATTTTGCACATCATTAAAAATTGTAAAATCCAATTTATGAAGACATTGCAAGCACAACAATGGATAATTAATGAATATGTACATAACAAACTTTTTTTTAATCAGTGCAAATTTTTCTCATCTCCTATCTACATGTCAGACTATTTGGGTTTTTCTAAACTTAGCTCTGAAAAAGCTAATTTGAGAAAAGCTCGTCTCAGTCATTATAAAAATTAAATGATATTGCAATTGTAATTCCTGGAGTTAAAAAATATATATTAGAAATAATAAAATATCTTCATAATAACCTAGTTGCAAATGTATGTTACAGATAACACTTTTAAAAAAAAAAAAACTTTTTTCATTCATTTTACACATTACAAAAAATTGCAAAATCCAATTTATGCAGAAATTACAAGCACAACATTAGATAAATAATGAATTACTGAATTTGTAAATTAACAACCTTTTTTTTTTTAATCAGTGCATTTTTTTTCCTAAATTATTCTCTTATTTAAAAAAAAATATATTTAATCTTTAATTAGGAAAAATGAAGTTTGCCCATTGTATTACTTTTATAAAATTGCTTTTGCTTTTATAAATATATTTAATCAAGAAAAATAAAGTTTGTATTTAAAAATAAATAAAAATAATGCTGTTAATTTTTAAGCCAATGTTGCTGATTTGTATAAGTGTTATCATGCTAAATCCAGTAAGTGTAAAATATATCTACAGTAAAAGACGTGTAATCATTTGTTGATATTAATAATACTGTAAATGAACACACATTATTTTTAATATATCTTTCATTTTTGCTTATTTTTTATTGATTTAGTAAAATATGCTTTTATTAAAACTCAACCCACAAAATAATTATTTCTTTAATAATTTGCTGAAAGGTCTGTATAAATAGAGTATTGTAATATGTTAATACAGTAAAACCTGTAAAGTTTACCACCTAAATTGACCACTTTTGGTCAGTAACGAAATTAGCCCTATATTATTTAATGTAGGGAAACCTTTGTAACTTGACCACGTATGTACGCCAAATTTGGATGGGAGCATTATAAAAAAAAAACCTTTGTAAGTTGGCTGTCCTAATTATTACTCTATTTATTTGTTTATCTATTTTTACAAAGATGAAAAGAAACTTAAATAAATTCTCCAGGACAATATTTTTTATGCTATAATCTTAGACCAGTATTTGTCTTTTGTCTGGATGGATGAAACATCAATATAAAGTTTCCCTAAAACCTCTGTGTAAGTTAAGCATCCGAGAAAACCATTATGAGGACTCTTTTGCTTTCTAAATAAGTTTCTTATTTTTCTTCTAATTGATCTAGCCATTTCAAAAAATTATGTATTTTTAGGGAATATTTTCTATTAAATAAGTAACTCACATAATTAATAAGATATTTATCATTATGTTAACTAAGTGCTTTAATTTTAAAAGTTGTATAGGATACATTGTAAGTCATTCAGATTAAATTTATCTAATGATATTTTAGGTAATTTCGAAAAAAAAAAGCCAATTACTAATTTTAAAGAAAAGTGTTTACATGAAGTTATATTTTAATTAGTCTCAAATGAATAAACACATTGTGTAAGAAATGACAAAAAAAAATCTCCACTCTATAAGTTGACCTCTAAAGTGCTGCACCGTAAATACGCATTTCACTATAGGTAACTTTCTGAAAAAATAAAAGCTACATCTAGAAGGTAATTAAAATTCAAGGTTTTAACTTAGTTATTTAATTAATTATCAACAAATTTATTACTAATAACATTTATTCACAATTAATGATCTAAAATCTCCATGATTTTCCAAAAGTCAAATTGTTTTGCCTACAAATACTATTTAAACAAAAAAAAACCCGGTTTAAACCAAAAAAACCTGGTTTAAACCAAAAAAAAAAAACGTTTTTTTTTGGTTTTTTTCCAACCCTGGCGCCGAGCCCTGCTCTAAGAATTCAAATAACATATTATTTAAGTCATTAAAGCAAACTTACTACCTTTTTCAGTAGTTTGCGTGGAAACGTATCTGATAACTGTTGTTTAATATTCTGGTTGCAAAAATTGATACTAGAATAAAACAATTCTCAATAATACTAAGTTTCAACTTGTGTTTATTAGAATTATATGTTCCTTTTATTTGGTAGAATTATATAATAAAAGAAAAATATAAAATTAAGCAATTAAAAAAAGGAATTAATAAAAACATGCTATTTGATTTTGCATTCCTTGGTGGTACATTTGACAAAAGTAGTGCACTTTACAACAGCAGCTTTGTAAGCACGTCTTTTGGAGACAGAAACCTAACATTTTCTCACACACAGGAGTTCCAGTGGCAGGAAGTTCAAAATTTGTTGGGCTCTCAGCACCCTGTTAATATTTTCCCAGCAAAATCATGTGGATCATTGAAAAATTGTTTATTTTCAAGAAAACGAATAATAATGAAGGTAATTTGCCAAACATAAATTTTTGGTTGCAAATTATAGCTTATGACCTGTCATTTCGAACATTAACTTCATACCATCTCCCTTTATTAATTGAAAAAAAAAGATACATGTGTATATCGTTGAATATATTATACGATATATTGATACACATGGATTAATTTTCTCTCAACTGAACTCTGGCGCAACAGCTGCTCCCATGGGAGCTAAGCACTGTTGTGCCCATCTCAGATTACAAGGCCGAATGTCTTGAAGAAGTAGTAGATGTCCGATGAACTACTTCTGAGATGTAGAAATAGATGTTCTGGTCAGGTAGTCGATCTGACTGGCTTTAATTCTTTTGCACAAATTAATGTGCATGAAGTAATATTAACTTTAAAAATTTACTATTTTCTGCACACTAAATATTCTATAAAAGAGCATTGCAAAAGTTTTGGTCGGATAATATTTCATAAAAATTAAACGTTAAATGAATGAAAATGAATACAAATATCTACTTTCTACGAAGTGAAACTTGAATTTTCAGGTGTAATTCACTTCAAAGATTGTACTATAAAAGTAATTGAATAAACATATTGGCTAAAAATGTAATATACTTACTATGCTACATACACTTCATTAGATTAACAATAGCTTAAGCTAGTAACCTAATCAAAAATATTTGAAGATTAGTATTTTCAAATTAGCATTAAGATACAAATGGTAGAATGAATATATATTTTTATATTTTAACAATAAAATGCACTTATAGTATCATAATAATAATTTAATATTATAGTACTGTATTTTTATAGGAAATATTTGATATTTTTCCTAACAGAAATCACATAAATGGAAAAAACATTTTCCCTACAAAATTGAAACAATGCACTTTTCTAAAATCGTTATAAACGTGTCAAACTTAAAGTTTGCAATTAAAAGTAGTTTATTTTCCCAAACATAACATTTATAATAGTAACAAAGTCTCCTACATTACATTTGATGATTGATTCTAAGAATTTATTTAGGCTAATTTAATATATTTGCATGTTTAATGATTTTTTTCTCTGTTAGTTGTTTGTTTCTTCTAGTTCCTTCCATTTGTTCCGATTTTTTCCGGTTTCTTCCTGTGTACTATTAAAATTGTTTTCTGCTGAAAACTAAAAACCCAACCCTGCTCCATAGTAAAATGGGTACCAAATAGTTTTATATGATATACTCATAGATATCATTTAAATGTAACTTTATTTTTGCTTTATTTAATGAAAATTACATGTTTTGTAATTGATATTTCTCTATTACAAAACAAATAATTTGCTCTGAATTAAATTATCATTATAAATTAATATTGATATACTTGTTTTATAAACATGTTTCCTTGAAAATGCTTCTCGAGGAACTGAACTCTTTTAATTTTATTGTTATATTTTTAAAATCATTAATCTGTTTTTTTCCTCCATAAAATATTTCATGTCTGATATTATGGCATAGAATTTAGTCCTTGAATGGGAATACTCAGCATATTTATTTTAGATAAATTCTGCTTTTTTAATTTTTAATTTCCAGTTTGCTGAAAAAAAAGTGGAGGAAATGATATTTAGTCCGGCAGGTTTTTCCCGGGGCAAAAAAACCCGGCGAACCCTGTTGTTAGCTGGAGAAATATCTGTCGTCCAAAAATTTTCTATTCAGTAAAGTATCATCACTAAAAACTGCTCTTGTTGTTGATTTCATGTCACAAGCTCTAATGGTGAAGTTAAAGAAAGTGAAAAATTTTGGAGAAGTCGCCAACAATGTTCTGCACGGATCAATGTCGGTATGATTGTTGCAGGAAATTCATGTTGTATTCGAAAGTTATGTATAACATGCTATATTTTCCTTAGTTTATAGTTTTGCATTAGTTAATAATGAGTTGCAACCTGCAATTATGTTCTTCGTAGAAGTAAGGGAGGACATTAAAGAGCTTAATAACATGTTAGAGGAAGGAGTTTACGAAATACTCCACAAATACACTGAGGTGTTTAACATGGTGCAAAACGAGTGATTGCGCTTTCGAATGATACAGACGTGTAGTATTATTAATTTGATTTGCATCAACATGGATGTGCCAAGGAATATCTGAGTTCTGGATACTTTTCGGAATAGAAGAAAATGGACGATTCATTCCCATCAAACATTCTTATCAGAAAACTAAATCAATTGCTAGCCAAAGTACACTCAAAAGCTCACATTCTTAAAGGTAATGAAGAAATTAGCAAAATTGGGACAAAAGTTTCAGCTATAAAATCAAATCCCATTTCTTATTTGTTAGATTTTGCAGAGACAGAGGATGAGTTCGATTAGGAAAAAGTGGAGAAATACCTAGTGCGAATCTGGAAAGCTCATTCAACACATGAAACATTTGATGATCTACGATTTAATGAATACAAGAAGTCAGTGCCACTGAGTGAACTTCCACCGACACCGGTCAGTTAAAAGGAATATCCTAGGAGCGTTTTAGCGCATGAGACGGAATATCCGTCTTCTTGAAAATAAACAATTAATAGATGATACGCACCGTTTTGCTGGGAAAATATTAATGGGGTGCTGAGACCCTAAAAATTTTGAATTTCCTGCCATTGAAAAGCCTGTGTGTGAGCAAATGTTAGGATCCTGGCACTGGAATTCCTGTGTGTCAGCAAATGTTAGGTTCCTGCCACTTTAATGCCTGTGTATGAGGAAATGTTAGGTTCCTGTCTCCAAAAGATGTGCTTACAAAACTCCTTTTGTAAAGTGCACTAGTTTTGTCAAATGTACCTCCAAGGAATGCAAAATCAAATAGCATGTTTTTATTCATTCATTTTTTATTGCTTAATTTTATACTTTGATTTTATTATATAGTTCTACCAATAAAAGGAACGGATAATTCTAATAAAAACGAGCTGAAACTTGGTATTATTGAGAATTGTTTTATTCTAGTTTCAGTTTTTGCAACCAGAATATTAAACAGCAGCTATCGGATGCATTTCCACGCAAACTACTGAAAAAGGTAGTAAGGTTGCTTTAGTGACTTAAATAATATGTTATTTGAATTCTTAGACCCCAAAAACCAAAGTTTCAAACCGAAATTAAGTTAATATGTTGATTGGTTGCTGAATGCCAAATGAGACAAGGAACCAAAATGGCCGTCATTTTTGATGGCCTGTAAAATTATTTCGCCCAGGAATCAAGAAGTCTACCCAAGATAATTTCGTATTAGAACCTCTACAGATCCCGATTCTAAAGAGAAAATCTCTGGACATAAAAATTTTTTACGGGACTATATGGTGGGGACTGGAATATTAAGGGAGTTTCTTTGAATGTTGTATAATTAATATATTGACTAGCCACTCAATTGAACCGGACTAGTGTTAATGTTAATATATTAACTGCTAGTGCCAGTTAAGATTGTCTTACTGGTTAATACATGAGGTCTGTCCCAAAAGTATCCGACCTACCTCTATTTCTCGGCGCTCAACCTATTCTTCATCATACTGTTGGGGGCATTCTTTAAAGTGGTCCCCATTTGCTTGAACAACACACTCATATTGTTGCTTCCACTTCCTAAAGCAGTCTTGAAAGTCGGATTTTGGAATCTCCTTTAGTGCATTTGTTGCATTAGTTTCAACAGTATCTGCGTTGCTGAATTGGTGTCCATCGAGCGGCATTTTCAATTGAGGAAATAGCCAAAAGGTGCAGGGAGCTATGTCGAGACTGTATGAAAGCTGACAAAGCTGTGTAACACTGTGTTTTGATAAATACTACTGCACAAGGTTTGATGTATGCACTGGAGCATTGTCGTGGTGAAGAAGCCAGTCACTGGTTTGCCAGAAGTGCTGCCGTTTTCCCCGTTAAAACTCGCTAAACAGTACTGTTTGGTATTCCAAGGTCATCTTCTAGTTCCCTCACACTCAAACGACGATCTTGTCCAATCACAAGCTCAACATTATCCGATGTTGTTCCCGTCCAAGCTCGACCAGAATGAGGATCACTGTCAACAGATGTGTGGCCACTTTCAAACCGCTTGTACCACTCTTTTATTTGTGTTTTGCCCATACACTTATCTACAAAGGAATTTGGTAACATTTCAGTAGTTTTCGCTCAACTTTTACCAAGATTTAAGCAAACGTTTTATGCAAATTTGCTGTCCAGTTCTTTCTGTCATTTGTAGCAATAGACAAAATCTGATGAACGCAAAAAAAAGACGCAGTAAAAAATATACACGCTGCACTGGAACTAAGGTGTCTCATCGGTAATTAAGGCATCTGAAGAAAGGATGCGATGTTACTTTTCTCCACCAGACCCCTACCTGTTAGCCGAAGCCTTAGGATTGCTTGCGCACGGGGCGAGGTAGTGATGTCCACTGATTTTACATGTACATATCCCCAAGTGTACATGGGGGGGGGGGTCTTCAGCGGGTATCGAATGCTTGACCTTCCAGGTGGAAGTCAGAGGCTCTAACCAATAGGCTACCACGGCCTCAGATTAGGCGTTACTGCTGACGTTCGTACCCTACCTACAGAGGTCGCCTGATTGTTCTGGCATGAAGATATGACTTCAAGTCGGATACTGTTGGGACAGACCTCGTATTAACCTGCTGTGCGTTAAAGATTAATATAAATCAAATGTTTGACGAGTAATATTTACACCATACAGTTTTTTATTTTTGGTTTTTGTTTTCCACAATGATTTATAGATAGTTAAAAATGCATTGATCTTGAATGTTGACTTGTTTTCTTTTTCTCCTTCAAAATATTTTACTTCTAGGAATTTTAAATTCAACATTGCTTTTGAAGCAGAAGAAGCCACTTGGAAACTTAACATCTCTTGTTGATGTATTTGCCTCACTACTTAAAGAATTTCACTGCAACTATTTTGAATCAGAAGATGCAAACACTGTAAGCAACGATTAGTTAATAGCTATTCTTATGTATATGGTCAAGAGTATTCTTACAATCAGTCTTTGCTGTATCGAACTCCCTCGAACAGGACATCATAAATGTCCCATACATAACAAAATTTTAATATTTTTCAAATAAAATGTTGGTCACATTGAAAAGAAATTTTATACTTATGTTGCTCTAAATGTACAAAATGTACTAAAAAATTTGAAAAACTTAGCATTAATATTTTTAAATAAAACATATGATATATATGTATACTCTAAAATGTTGCTGTAAAATGTACCATATGTAACACAAAAATACTATGGAATGACCCATATATCAGATAATTTATATCTGCCAATCTGCCATTGCTGCGAGTGAACAAAATGTAGTTGCAATAATCTTTATAAAAATTTATAACTTCTAATGTTTAAAAATTTCTTTAATGATCATGTTTATTTTTCATAACACTGCATAGTCATAATGTATAGTAGAACTCAGTAGCGGACTGGCTATGTGGGCATTCGGGCAATTGCCCGGCGGACTGGTCGCAAAATATAAATTTTGTTTTATGAAATATACTGATTTTACAATGCTAATAAAAAATAACGTTCACCAAAACTTTGCCGTAATCCGGGCTTCAGAGAGTGCAATGTGACAAAATCTCCATGGTCTCGCCGTCCGGCCGCATGGGGGGGGGGGGGGGGGGGGCAGAATTTTTCAGAGCCGGCTGATCCGTATAGACAACCTGGCCCAAAGGCTGTCTCAGGCCCAAGATTTTATAGACTGCAAATTAATTGTACATATATTTTTAATTTTGAAAATTAATAAATAAATAAAATACATCAGTTTTGCGCTTTAGGCTGCCGTCTAAGCTGTTTATATATACGAGCTCTCGGGGCCTGCTTGAGAAATTCTCATGGCCGATTTGTCCATATAGAAAACCTGTAGGCGGCCGCCTGGGTTGCAAACTTTTAAAATTGATGGGTTTTTTTTCTTTAAGTTTTGAGTAGTGCCGGCGAGGGAGGCTAAGGTGGCAATTCAAATTCTCAAGGCCGGCATGAGATATTCGCAGGGCCAGCCCTGAGAAATCCTCAAGCCGGCAAAGATAATTTCTCGCCGCCAGTTGTCTCGGCCAATTGCCTCACTGCGCAACGCCCTAAAGTGCGGCAGCTATTAACAGCGAATTAATATATTATGTATCATTACACTTCTATGATGAATAAGAAAAATAACTGTACAGTGAACATTTAATATTTTAATACATATCTTCATATTTACTGACAATATTTTTAGTTCCTGCAATCTACAAAATATGGCCCTGAAAATTTCTCAAGCCAAGCCTGATAATTTCTCGTGGGCAGCTCGTCCATATCGACAACCAACTAGTCGGCAGCCTAGGGTGGAAAATTTTGGAGGCTGCAAAATTTATTTATTTATTATTATTTTAATTTTGAACTGAGCTGGCGGGAGACTGAGGCCTTAAAGGCAGTATTTACAACATTAAAAAACAGTTTCTTCACTTAGCGCATGCCTGGGAAAAAATAAAAGCTTCCACATTTAAAGAATGCGTTCTGGAACTGGAAGAACATAGCAACGGTTAAGAAGAGGAAGCAGAGCAAGAGGGGGATGAAGTCAATGTAAAATCTAAATTTTGAAAATCCTGCAATAAATGTTGCATTTGTTGTTAAAAACATCTGAGTCATTATAATTTACTGACAGGTTCTTATGGGATTATTGGACTGTCTTTAGGTAATTCCATGTCAAATCAACCAATGGTCAAAACCTTGCGTCTTTGGATTTCATTTATTTTTTGCTCAAATGGAGTATTCATATGATAGATGAAGAATACCAAGTTTTGGTATTTTTTATTCATTCGTTTTTGAGTTATAAATTTTTCAAATTTTGATGAAATCATAAATTTTACATATTCATGAAACTTTAAGACAGCTGTTATTAAAAAACTATCTGTCCTAAAAAAATATAACTTGTACTGTTTTGTTTAGTATTTTATGAGGTTTTATAAAATATATAACATGACACAGCTACTTAAAAAAAAAAATTTTTTGTTTTGCAAACAAAAAATTTATAAAATTTAATATAATTCAAGATTAAAATTTTTAATTTTTTTGAAAAAAAATTATTGTACTTAGCTTCTTTTTAGCAACATGTATGCAAAATTTCAAGATGGTGTTCCTGTGGTATTATGATGACAAAAAAATTTCACTTTATGAATGTAAATGTTCAAAGAGAAATTTTTTTTTCATCATGATACCACAGGAACACCATCCTGAAATTTTGCATACATATTGCTAAAAAGAAGCTAAGTACAATTAAAAATTTCGATTTTGAATTATTTTAAATTTTATAAATTTTTTGTTTGCAAAACAAGTTTTTTTTTTTTTTTTTAAGTATCTGTGTCATGCTATATATTTTATAAAACCCCATAAAATACTAAACAAAACAGTACAAGTTTCATCTATTTAGGTCAAATAGTTTTTTAATTACAGTCGTCTAAAGATGATCAGACAAAGTAAAATTTATAATTTTGACAAAACTTCAAAAATTTCTAACTTTATAAGAAGTTTTTGAAAAACTTCAAAACTTCAGTTTTTTTCATCTTCAAAGTAAGTATAATAAACAGACAAAAATCATTACAATATGAAATACTGACCTTAAAAATTATTTTGTTATTGGTTGATTTGACATGGGCTTACCCTCTTAAATATTTGTTAAGTTTGTCTTCCTCACAAGTAGAATGTGAACCAGTTTTTCTATTTCAATCTATATTTAAAACAGATTAAGAAGCAATTTAACTCAGGACAAATTGGAATCACTTATGTAAATGTCGTGAGAAAAGGACTAGAGGTTGACACGAAAAATCTTATAGATGATGTAGCAAATAAGAGTCCCTTTTTAAAATCACTTTTAAAATACTAAATGGCCTTCAAAACCTGTTATTATTTGTATGTTGTAGTACTGGAAACCAGAACAATAAACAATTCTTTTAACTTTTTCATAACTAGAACTAATTTTTACTTGATGTTAACCTACTGATTGTAGCACTCTCAATACACAAAGAATAGGATGGATGCATAATTTTTCATGTTTATTCTTCAACTCTACCTCTTTTCATGAAATTACTGCAATTCTGAAAGCCAAAATTCTTTTTTAAATGCTATTAAAACTCGTTGTTGTCATTGAGTAAATTTCAAACATTTTCGGGAAGGAAGGGAGTTCTCTACTCCATCCCTCTCCCCTGTTAGCATGTGGCCTTAGGCGTGCCCTCCAATGGGCACATGGAAGTGAAGTCCGACAAACGCTCATTACCGCTCCGAGACAGGTTTGCTGGGTGCCAGCCCAGCCTAACTAACTCTTGCTGTGTGAACCTGGCCCTCCTTGATGCTCCTATGATAGAAGGATATCATTTAGAGGGTTGAACGGAACCACAAACATAAATGAGGCATAAATAAGGTCGTAATAAAGGAGTGCATAATATCTGATTATCGTTCATTTTCCGTTTCTTGTCAGAGCCTCCCCCCACGAGGGCCAGTCTGTTTGTGATACGCCCAGGCCGAATTTTCTTCCCAGTCCGCCCCTGGTAGAACTTGGTAACAGTACCAATCCATATAATTTCATCTGATTTTGATTTAAAAAAAAATGTGCTGCTCTACCATTTTTGTTTCTCTTGATACTCACATCTCTTATAGCTATATATGAAAGATGATGTTCTAAACAATTTTTATCTTTTCTATACTAATAACCTTGGATTTTAGAGGTCGTCAAATATTCTCCTGGTTAAAAATAGTACTGTTAATATTTACATTTTGGCACAAACCTATATGAATTAAATTTGACTGCTAATTTTACATTTTAGTATCTTTAAGTGCATTAGGTAATAGTGTTACAGGCTAGGTTAGACTAGAGCCACTACAGAATACAGGCGGACCCATCGCCGCCATTTTCTTTCCCAAGTCAAAATGTAAACAAGAGTGTGCTGCTAAAATGGCGCCTTTATCGCTGTCAGTGGCACTTTTAACAGCTACGCCAAAAAAAGGAAACAAATGGGACTCCTTAGCTATATACAATACCGAAAAACGCTCTCTGAATTCAAATTGCATTATATATTAATACAGACTTGAAAAATAAAAAAGCATAATAGAGAAGTGCTATTTACCTTAACTCTAGCCAAATGCTTAAGCCTTTTGCTCTATATATTTATGAAAATTTTAAACTACTACAATTTCATTAAGTCATTTTCCTACAACATTAAATAGTTTCAAAAGTTATAAAAGTCATGCAAAATTAGTAAAGATTTCTATTTCCCTTTTATAACCTTTTCTTTTAACTTGGTATACAAACACAGTTGTTTTTAATTTGATTTGATTACTTATTATACTTTTTATTTATTTAATTATTATTTATTCATTTTTCTTCATTGGGAAAAAGTTCTTAATTTTGTTGAAGCATTGTTGTTGCTGTTTGCTTATGAGCACCAAATTTAGAAGCATAATCTTACTCATCAAAAATTTAATTACTAGGACAAATGCAAAAATTTATATGTTATTGTAAAAAATTAAATATCAATTTTTGTGCATATGCTTGTGTGGTTCTTAGGCATCAATTTGTAACAGGCTTCTTTCACCGGAATATTCTGCATTATGTCTATGTATTGTACTATTCATGCAGCAGATATTGAATGAAGTTTTATATAGATATTACATAATCTTTTTTATTGCAAAACCATCATCATATTGAAAACACAAAATTTAAAAGATTCATATGGTTCATAAAATAAATAAAAGCTTGAACAATACTTTAAAGAAGTTTACATTAAAATATATTTATATTAGATCAAGTCTATAATTTACTATATTATTGAAAAGGTTTCAAACTGGACCTAGTCTGTTTTAAAACTGTTCTTGAATCTATATTCATAAGTCGTAAAAATGCACAAAATAATTTAAACTAACCTTGTCACAAAAAACTACAGTTTCAATAATACTTTATTTCAGAATTATAGTCTTTGTAATTACAGAGTGTTTGCTACATATCTGTAAGCAAAGTCCAATTAATAAAATTTAATCATCAACCAAGTCAAATAACGGAAATGACAATTTAAAAATCAAATCATTACCATACCCAAATCATTTACTATAAAAACTTGAAAACTAAAATAGGCTGTTTATAGACTCAAGCACTTAAGGTTTTTATAGTTGATGCTTATTCTACTTTGGAATTTTAACAATTAAGTAAATAGCAAAGAAGAAATTTAATTTTAATAATTATTCTTTTTATATAATTTCACGTCACGCCAGTTACTGTATCAATTTATTAACGGAGAATAAAAATAAACAATTTTCTGCATTCAAATTCCGCGATAAATTTCTGTATTGTGTAGGTGTATTAAGAAATGTATATAAAATAGCCAATTTTTTATACTTGTGTTAAGTATCATGCATTATTTTATCATAATATATTTCGCTCAAAAAGAACAATACAAAAATTGCTAAATTTACTGAATTTAGTTCAATTGGCGACAAGCACATTTTGTCGCCAACAATTATTGCAAACCTGCTGGTATCCAATTTTGATGCCGGAAATTTATAATCAATTTCTTCTTTCTTTCTTCATCTGTTGGAAAAATAAACAATCTCCACTTGTTTCTGGAGTGATTGTTGCAATTAACTGCAGCACAACCACCCATTTTTCAATCGAAAAAGCTAAAAAGCTAATGAAATAGCAAAAATCTAGTCTTAAGCTAGCATAACGCAATACGACCCAGCGAACGAGTGGGAAAGAAAATGGCTGACGAGTCAGCTCGTAGTTATAGGAGCCTTAGGTTAGACTGCTGTAAGTTAATGATTAAATTAATGACAAAAGTTCAAATTTCAAGGTCAACTATCAAATTTGTTCTAAGTTCAAGGGCTGACAACTCCCCTAGGGGACTAATATATACCGATAAGGCTGTCATTAATTGTTTTAATGATAAAATTGAATTTGAGCATTTCAGTGCAAATTTTCAGCATCATGCAGACGAGGTTGCATGTCGCAAAATCACCTGATTTTTCACTTTTTAAAGTTGACAACTTTGTTTATACCCCCCCCCCCCCCCTTATCCTTCAACGTGATCAAATATAAGCAAAAACTATATTTAGAACTTCCGTTTAAAAATTTCCAGAGGAGAACACCTGGACCATACACTAAAGACGAAGGTGTAGCTCATCCCCCCTCCCCATGATGGAGATTTTTTCTTTTCCGAAGACCTTTCCTTCCCGTGAAGTAATGATAATAATAATAATAATATATGATAAATGGAAAAAATAAGAAATGCATCTAGTACTAAATCAGCAAGGGCCGTGGTAGCCCAGTGGTTAGCACATCGGACTTCCGCCTGGAAGGTCGCGCGTTCAATACCCACTGAAGACCACCATGTATACTTGGGGATATGTGCATGTAAAATCCGTAGACCCCACTACCTCTCCCCGTGCGTAAGCAATCCTAAGGCCTCGGCTAATAGGTAGGGGTTTGGTGGAGAAGAGTACTAAATCAGCCTACTTTGTTTGTTCAACAATTTTATTTTGCATAGTTTAAAAGTTAAATGTTTTCAAGGAAATTTATTTTTTCATAAAAGAAAATAAAAATATTTTCACATCATACGGCTTAATTTTCTCTTTACAATAATGAAAAATAAAATTTTGCTACGCGGAAACATATTTTTAAATACATTTTCTTTTTCAGCTTTGAATTATAGTAATTTGTTTTGTAAAAGTAACTTCATTTAGTTAATGTTAGTTTTCCATGATACTTTTATTTTTGAGTTTAATTTATAGTAGTAAGTAGTCTGTAAATATTGTGATTAATTGTATACTGCAAAAAGTGTTTTCTCCTTACAAACTAGTTTTTTCAACCAGCATTACCACTAAAATTGTAAATTATTCCGATACAAAATTGTCATCAACCTGGTATAAAACTGAAAATTCTGATAAAAAAATTGTTAGTTGACCTGATACAAAACTAGTTATTTTTACTGATACATAACTGAGGTTTTGATTTTCCATCACTGAATGTTAAATCCTTGATTAAAACGCTCAACCCCGTTTACAGGCCTATTTTTGAGGGAAAAGTGTTTCGTGTGGTATTCAGGTTTGTACAGTATAAAATTATCTGCTCAAACTTTCATGTACATTTTAATTTTATCCGTATCAATCAATTTTATAGAATGAATGGATTTGGGCGAGGGGGAATGGGATAGTCATTTCTTTTCCTCATTTATACGATTTATTATTATTATTAATCATTTTATCGAAATCTATTAAAAGTTATCAAAAGCCTGATATTTCCTTTTTTGATGCTAAATATTTTAGTAGTAGCAAAATGAGTTCTACTTTTATTACAGAAAATCTTCTCAAATGCATTAGTATATGCAAATTTTGCTCATCAAGGTATGTGTTTTATGCAATCTATATTTTTATTTCAGTCAGCTCAACGTAAAGTACATGTAATGAAATCAGCAGCTCCTATAGATTTATTAAAGACATTTTTTGGAAACATAAAATTTGGAAGTATTATTCCTTTTGTCTTAGAAATACTTGCTGAACCATTTGCTAACATCATTTCTGCAAGTGGCAACAAGAAGACATCTTCAAGTGCTTTTGAGTCAAAGGTATGAAGATTAGTATCATTCAATGATAATGAATAATAAAATAAATCTCTACAAGAAATGTGTTATTCTTGTAGTGAATAGCATTACTTGGTATTGTGCTTACATGGTGTTACAAGTCCATCTATGTATTTATTTTTGTTTAGCTTTCTTACTTTAATTAATTTCTCCTTTCCTTTTAAAGCCTGTTCTGTGAAGATGTAGTATAATGTACCTGGTATGTAGAATCCATAAAAACCTGTATAGGGGTAAAATTCTTTGTTTTCTTTATAAAAACAATTTTTACTTGAATTTCATCCCATTAAGTCACCTTTAACTCATCCTTATTGGTGTTTGGTAGACGTCACATGTTGCTGATAACATAAAAGCTCAAATTCTTATTCGTGTGGGCATTATAAACACAACTGCAAAATATATTTCCATAAAATTTGAATGAACTTTACTGCCATGCACAGAAATGTCCCAGTATCTCACTTCGACTGTACGTCTGTGCCAAATTTGATGTGTTAGGAATGCATAAACAAACACACATGAATCCCTTTGTGTGTATAGTGTAAAACCTTGATTGATTGTTATTGAAGGGACCATTGATTTTTAATAATACATATGGAAAAACATTGCTTGCAGGTGAGCATGAAGCAAAGTGAAACATTTAAAACAAAGCAATTTACATGTGGATAAACAATAGTTGTGTGAAGGATGCATCGAGGTTCTACTGTATATAGATATTAAAAAGTATCACCGACTTAATTTTTCCACATTTTCAATTTTATGCAATGTTTTTATATGTATGCTTTAATTTTGTTTTCTTGTAAATATTCCACATCAGTACATAAGCAGTTACTTTTGCATCGCCTATTCTTTACAACAGATTTATGCAATTGTTTTTCATAAATGGATTCTTCCTTATTCACTTTGCTAAAAAGATGAAACTGACCCCAAATATAAACATAAGAAGTATAATTATATGAAATAGGGCCATGCTAAAAGTAATGAGCATTTGTTTCTCTAGACATTTATAATTAAGATAATGAAAGAAAACTTTTTTTATAACATATTTGATATGTTACCTATTTTTCTATGCAGTTGTCATTCAGATTGAAACATTTGTCATAATGCTATACCATCTTTCATATGCCTTCTCCATGCTCACTTGCCTCCAAGTTTTCGTCACGCTGTTAACAAAGGAATTGCTTCATCAATTTTTACTGGGAAGTTTTTGGACATCCGCCTTATAGCCTAAACTTGGCCTCTAGTGCTTACTTTCTTTTTCCCAGCTTGAAAAATCTTTAGGTAAAAACCAATGTGACAATGATGACGAAGTGAAAGAGGACTATAGTAACTGGTTCAAAAACTTGACAGGAAATGTGTGTGAGTACACCGAAGGCACAGTTGAGCACTATCTCAAATGCTTCAATCTGAATGTCCATTATGTAGAAATATGAGTAAGATATCAAAATGTGTAAAAAAAGGTTCTTCACTTTTAGAATGATATACGTGTATATATATACACAGGGTGCGGCAAACACACGGACAAACTTTTTCATGATAATTTTATTAAAAGAAAGAAAATGAGCAAAACAACAATTATTAATGATAACATGAAACAGTAGCAATAATATACTCAGCCAGTTTAAAAGTGGCCTCCTCCAGTGGCGATACACAGGTCCAAACGTGGCTTGAAATTTTCTGTAATGGGCTGCGGCTCTCCCGGCGACGATCCATCCCATTCTTGGTGCTGCGACTCCAACTTTTGTGGGACTTAGCACAGGCCCTGGCCTCCGAAACGGACCACACTCCATAGTCCATCAGATTGATATCTGTCGAGTAGGGCAGCCATTCCGTAGACGAGATGAAGTCCGAAAATGGGCCCAGCACCAGTCTGAGTCGCTTTCGCCTTGTGAGCAAGTGCTGATTACTGCTGGAACGTCCAATTTGCATTGACAAAGTGCTGCTGGGCCCACGAAAGGACGATGGCCTGAAGAATCTAGCAGTTATACACTTCTTGGTTGATCTTGACCCCTTGATCCACGAAAACGAGAGAGTTCTTGCCGCTAGCGCAAATTCTGCTCCAGTCCATCACCGATTGGATTTTGCCGGTGTTCGACGATGGCTGACGTGCCAAGAGCCTCGGTGGACCAGAATCTGTCATTTTGGAAGCTGTGCTCTTGCTCGACGGTGAACAACTTCTCCTCTGTGAAGAGGATGCCATCCGATCGCTGCGGCCCCACGCTTGAGCTTGCAGCATCTTTGAAGTCGTTCGTGCTTGTTCTCTTCCGTAAGGAGTTGAACTTTTTGGATCTTGTACGGCTTGAGACTAAGTTCCGTTTTGGCTATTTGCTGATCGGTCCCTGATTCTGATCACGCAAGCAATTTTTCACATGGAGATCCTTGAATTTTGTTACACTCGCTTCTCGATGAGCCTGCAGTTGGAGAATGTGTTTTTGGTGCGCTTTCTTTCTCTCCCTGGATGGCAACCATCGTTAGCATCGTTAATTGAACCAGGTAATTGCATCAGAAACAGTCTGTCGAGGAAATTTGAGCAATTGAAGCATTTCACATTGATGTTTTCCAGCACGAAACAGCTCCAAAATTGCAACACGTTTGTTTGACATTCTAAAAACAAAACAAAAATTCTAAAAACATTCTAAATACAGAACAGAAACACATGGAGGATCTTATGAAAGAACATTTTGCTAGATCGTGTCGGGACATGTCATACTTTGTTCGAGTTTTTTTTTGCTGCATCCTGTACATACACACGTATCTACCCCCCCCCCCCCCCCACTCTCTCTCTCCCATGCAGACTGTACAAGATACTGGAAAAATTGATTTATGTTATGTATATATTTTCTTTTTTAGTTGACAGTATTGTGGAATTTGATGACTTCTACTATTGAGAAATATTATTTAGGCCCATATGATAATGATTTTCTACTGATAATGAGTCCTCTTTTAGAAGCTTCCTTTAGTCATCCAAAACGAAATTTTAAAGAAAGGAGCAGAAGATTTTGGTTTGCTACATTTGGGCCGAGTTCATCTCCTCTCAATTTTCCTGAATCCTTGAAGTATGTAATCAGTATTTGCATTATTTAAATGTGCAGTGCCGAGTCTTAACTTTTTAAAAGCTTTATACTAACTATTAATAGTCACACATTAAAAAAAATTAAGTGAATTAAAAAATGAATAAATAAAACTAAGTGTGATTTACAGTTTAAAAATTCAGAAAAATACTGAACACAAAAATTTAAAAATACAGAAATTTAAATAAAAAAAAAAAAAAGAAAAGGCATCCTAATTTAAACTTGTATTTGTTCCATTAAGAAGTTTTAAATTTTCATTCTAATATTTCAGATATTTTTATCAAATATTTAAAGTTTTTGCTGTCTCAATTAGTATTTTCCATTTTGCTAAACAGTTTTCAGGCATTCTAAATAAATTGTGTACGCATTTTGAATTTGGACAGAGTCCATAAAAACTCCTTCATTTTGAATAAAAAACGAAAAGCAATTTCCTTTGTGGTTAGAACTCTTTAAGTTAACAAAATACTCCTTGAATAGTTCTTAAATTACTCCAAATATATTGAAAATTAATCATTTTTAATAGATAAAAAATTAAACAAAAAAAAAAAAAATTAGAGAAATAACTTTTTTAAAAAATTTAAATGGTGAGACTTGATAAATTCTTGTTTTCAGAATTAAGAATAAAAAAAATTATGTTGTAGCGTATACAGAAATATTTTCTGGAGGAGGGAATTACTGGAGAACTGCTCATTAAGGCCTGTTTTTTAAATGTCTGTATCATGTCGGAGTTTCAGGGGGGTATATCCTTCTAATAGGGAGACCCCCCTGTAGATATGCCCATATATATATTTAAGCTAAAGATTAGACCAAATGATTTCATTAATGGAAGTTTATTTGTTTATTATTGAACTCATGTAATAATGTTAAATATATCAATGTCAGTTGTCTTCATTTTGCATCAAGTAATGATCTGTTAAGTTAAGAAACATAAAACTTTATATCTTCCTTTTTATTATTATTTTAGTTTTTATTTATTCTTTTTATTTTAAGGCTTTGGTATAAGCAAATTAGCTATATATGGGGTGCTAATATTCTAACATTTAGTAAATTTCTACTCTTCTGAAAATTTTCAAAAAAATTTTCTCCACTGTTTTGCGACTTAAAACATCTGAATATTTATACTTACCATATTGTCCAGTGCCCATTATTTCAAACTTTTATTATTTTTTATACCATGCACCCATTATTTCAAACTTTTTTTTTAAATTCCTTAAGAATGTTCTTTTCATTTTTATACACTTCTTATTTTATACCCTTTTTATACCCCTCACGTAAGAGGCATTTCTAAATTTTGATCGCATTTTTTGCATTAAAAGTGCATTATACGCTGAGCAATAGGGAAAAGTAAATTTAAGAAATTGAGAGATATGTCTTGGAATAAGAAATATTGTCCCGAGTGGGACGGTGCAAAATAGAGGAGTGAGCAAGAGGGGCGAGTTTCTATATTCTTAAAAGGCACTTATAAAGAAAAACATGGCAAATGCCAAAAAATTTTCTTAACGAATGAATGTTGTTTTATATTAATTTAAATCTTTAATTAATTTTTATTAATTTTTTTTTTTGCTCTTATTGAGTAATTTATTGCGTGTGTAGAAACGTATCGCTAAAAATGCTACAAATACTAATGTTTTCTAGTATATAAGTAATAATGTATACTTGATTAAAATTAAAAGCTTTAATTTAATTTTGACCTTAAATTTTCAGCCTTTTTAAAAAATGTTTTATAATTAAATATTTTCAGGAAAGATGTGAAGTTTTTTAAAGTGATTTCTATCAATACTAATATATATATATATATATATATAGATTATATGTGTATGTTTAAATTTTGTCTTAAATTATATTAATGAACTACTTTCAGGATTGTAGTAAAAAAATGTAAACTGCCTTTACTTTCTGATGAGATAATAAGCCCTACTGATGAATTCAGTGAAACTCCGTCACAGTATTCAGAGGTACATTCACATTGGATGGTTGTTTTTGAATTTATAGTAACAGTTTGACCAAGATTAATTATAGTTTAAATTTTATTATAAAAAATGCTTAATAGTGATACATGGTCTTTGATTTTCTAATAAAGTGGTATTGACTGTTGTATGTTTTAATTAATCATTTAAAATTAAAGCAAAGGTAGAGAATAAAAAAACCCTTCTTTCTTAATGCTATACTCTGCTTTCATATTTTATAAATGTAAGAAAGAATTTTGTTTCTTTTACTAATTGATTAATTTATCCTCATAGTTTAATTATCATTATTAATTTTTTCTTGCCAGCAATTATTCTATAACTTTACTTTCTAAACAATGTAAAAAGTAATATTCCTTTCTTCTTTTTTGGTAATACAAGTGCATATAAAAAGCTGTAAATTCTTATTATAGTACATTTTGATTTTTTGCTTTAGTAATTAGAAACATGCTATAAAATAATTATTTGTTGCTTAAATTCATTTCAGGACAATAGTATCCATGAAAATGCTGCAAGAGAAGTACAATTAAAGTCTGTTTTTGCAAAGCCTTTTGCTGTTAAAAATAACAAAAATGAAACTCCTATTCCTGTAGCCAATAAGAGATCACGATTAAGTGCTAAAATAAGTATTGATGATTTACCAAGCGATGTAAGTCTTTTTCCTTTTCTATATTATTGGTACATTAGCTATATTACTTTAAAAAATAATAAAATTAATACATAATGGTTTCTTTTTCGAAATAAGAAAAATAGAAATAAAATAAAAGAAAGTTTTAATTATTGTGTGTTTTGAACTGCACTTAACCTGTCGTAAAAATACTTTGTTACAAACAACAAAAGATGCAAACAAATTAATTCATTAAATATTTTACGGTAAAATTTTTTAAAGTAAACTTCTTTAATTGGGTGTGACTTTCTGGACAGCGTGCCCACCCCCTCTTGTAACTTGTCAAGGGGACTTGGCACCTTTCAAATGTAGAAAATGGCTGAAAATAACGATTTTTCAATTTTTTGCTTAAAATGTGGTTTGACTCTCCTAGTATATCTGAGCGAAGTTTTGAAGCGAGACAACCAATATAAATGTAGTTAAGAAGTAAGAGAACTCAAATATTTCTGATGTTTTAGTAGGATTTTGTATTCTTTAAACTGCGTTTTCTCAGTTTGTGTGTTTTCTCCATATTGTAGTTCTTAAAATGATAAAACTTCTACATATATTCATGTAGCAACTTGCAATTTTTTGTGTGTGTTCGATATGATGTGCTTGATAAAATTAGGGATGGAATTTGCTATATATTTTCAAAAAAAAATTTTTTAAATTAAAATGTAACAAAAGTCGCTTTTTTTCTTGTGTTCTACCATCGATGTAACTTTAAAAACTTTTTTCTCCAAAACTAATTAATTAATAGCAAAACCCATCCCTAAAATTGTAAACCATACTATAATAAGGACTTTAAAAAAATTTGGTAAAAAAGTCAAGAAATGAAAAAGAAGAAGGAAATTTAAAATTGTTAAATAATTTTTAAAAAATTAAATTTTAAAATTTTCTGTTAGTTGAATTTTGATTTTTCATGTGAAAATCATTTTGTTGAACAATAGCACATCATAACATACAAATGAAATAGGTAAAAGTTCTTAAATTAAAAAAAATTGTCAAAAGGTGCCAAGTCCCCTTAAAGATTTGTAGAATATTTTATTAATAAAACTTTCTTGTTTAAAAGATTTTCTTCAAGACATGCTTCAATTTTTTATTTGAACTGTTTTTTACTTAATTTTGAACAGTCAGGGCAAGCAACTGGGAAAATTACAAAACTGTAAATGTTCTACAATCAAGTATTAAATTGGCACATTTATTATTGGGTCAATTTTGCTAAAAGTTAGTGTGAGGTGCTAGCAAATTTTGTAAAAATTTTACAAAACTTAACACTTTTTGAAATTTTAAACCCAATGTGGAAACTAAAGGCCTTAACTAAGCAAGTACAAATTTAACCTACTTTTTATGCAGCTAATTTGACCAATAATTAATAAAAATATACACTAAAGGAAAAAAAATAGGAAAAGTTTTTCTTCCTGTTGATGTACCTTATTGAACACCTTCTTAGCCTGAAGCTGCTGTGGCATAGCAATGTGGATTAGGAAGTAATTAGAAAAAAGTATCTAACAGACCAAATTCCCTTAATCTTTCATCTTTTATACCCACATTATGACCGCATTGTTGACTTACATGCATATTCAAGCTTATATGCTAAAAATTAACTAAAATAGTTTTAATGTAGTCCAATGCAACAAATGCTTCATTAATTCCGTTAAAATATATTAAATCTATTTTAGTTATTGATGCTACTAACTACCTGAAAAATATAGAGGGTTCTGCTGCATAATTTGCTTATATTGTTATCAAATAGGATATGTTGTACAAAAGTTAAATTTAAGCCTAAATGAGTCTTAGTAAAACAAATATAAAAGTATATAGATTAGAGAAGCTTAAAAGTGAGATATGAGTATTTTTTGTGTATACACAAACATATACAGGTTTTTTTAAAAAGAAAGGTTTTGATATAGTAACTTTTGATTTTTCCCATTTGGTCATACTGCCTTAGATTTCACTTAATCATTAAAACTGAAGTGTTTTCTCATTCCTATAAATTATTAATGGTGAGTAGTAATCACCTGTTGTTAATCTTTCTTTTTTAAGGAATTTGTAAAGATTGACGCTCCAGCTTTGCCTGTAGTTGCAAAAAGGAAAAGTTTAAGAAAAAGGAAAAGGTATATAATTTATTAATTCATTTTCAACATTGATGCTTGCAGTTTAAGTGTAGTATTTGGGTCGATCATAGACTCACAGTTTGTGGGAACAACCAGTCCCAGTTTTTTTTAATGATTTGAATTCTAATCATACTGAGTATGATTAGAACTCAAATCATTAAAAAAAAACTTGCAGAAACAAAAATTTTTTTTAAAAGTCAAAGACGTCTACAGATCACAAAAGTCCTGAAAAAGTTCTAAAAATTATGAATATATTTTAAAATTTCACTCAATTCTTTGCTAAATTTTTCTTTGCTCTAAAGCTGTATTATTTTTTCACAACAATACTTTTGCGAATTAAATTAAAATATGGTATGAAACTTTCATAAAAGCCATTTGTGTTTAGTTTCTAACAAAGAATTTTCACTTCAGAAATATTTTTGCCTTTGTCAACAATGCCTACTCAATTTCCAAAAAAATGAAATGCTGTTCCTTAGTTATTTATATGGATAAAATATTGAATCAGTTAATACTAATTTTGAGCTAAATTTAAAAAGGCTATAACTGAAGGGAAAAAATGCTTATATATACCTTTTGGAATATATTTTATATGGCTGTGAGTTGCAGCTACTGTAATTTTTTACAAAAATCTTCAATGGTCAAGTGAATGCCCTGCCGGATCTGAAATAGAATGGCCCTCTCTACTATTCTATGAAAACTCTTTAGTTCTCTTTTGCTCATTTTCTTGAAAACAATTCTTTGTGTATAACATGATGTGATTAAAGATACAGCAATTATTGTTTGTAAATTCACACTAATTCAGCAATTCTTAAGAGGTTGTTAGATTTTTCTTGGAGTGAGTGGGAGGGGGGGGGGAACTACTAAGAGTTTTCACAATATGAAGGCAGTTGTATAGATTAAACTGAATAATTGGATTTTGTTCTAAATGTTAAATAACTATGTTGTAATGTTAAAAAAAAAGAAAAAAAAAAACCAAAAACTGTATAAACTAATTGCACTGTAAGAATATAAATTTAAATTTTTTGTAAGGAACCTTTACCTTTTCCTAAAGAATGTAGGAAATTGGTAGAAAAAAGGAAGAGAGAGCTGAAGTCATGACATAACTAATGTTATAAAAGTAATGTTGGTGTTTGGAAAAGCCCTGTATTACACAGCATTATGCAGTTTTGATAATATTATGCATACATAACTTACAATTTTACAGCAAAATGTTTCATAATAAGGTTTACTAGTTGACTCGTGCGGTTTTTCCGCACTAATTTGGGAGGAATATCCTTATGAAGAAGAATAGAAATAAAATATACTTACGGTTGGTTGATTAAACTCTACACATTCGTAATAGAAATGAATGTGTGCCTAACGACTAAATTAGTTTCACACACAGACGCAGCTAAAAATGTCCAATTTTCTACACAATAAAAACAGAAGAGTTGCTCTTTTGTTTACTTGATAACAGATGGCACCATCATACACTACACCAATTTGGCATCCATTGAAGGACCTCTTCTTAGATGATTTTAGATCTCAAATTTAAGAGAATTGGTACATTTTTAGACTGTGGGTCTTCTTTTCGTCATTAGCCGGCACGATAAGCTTTAAAATGAGGGGTAAATCATGGAATTTGATAAAGAAATAAGGAAGATCTCACAGAGCGACAAAAGACAGGCTGGAGAAATAATATATATAGATCTTACAGAATGAAAAGCAGATTTGCAATATTGTCAATTACTATCCTGAAGTTGGTTAACAGTTTTAAAAATTAAGTCAGCATTTGGTCAGTATTTTATAAATTTTGCTCACTAAAGTCAGTATTTTAAACTTTCCAACCAGTTTTACCCCCTGTATGTTATTTTATTCTATTAATGGGGGGAAGGGATAATTGTATGTGTAATACTAATAAAGAAACTATACTGTATATTGTAGATTCATCTTTGTTTTTCATTGACTTTCTATGTTATATGCATTATAGCTTTGTTCCTTCATTGTATAATGACTTATCACAGTCTCAAGATACAAGTAATATTGAAAGCTTCAGTGATTCACAAGAGTAAGTTATTTTTGAACTCAAGATTAAAAACTAAAAACTTTCTTTCCTCTCAAAAACTCTGAACCATTTTTTCTTCATTTGTTGCTCTTAATGTATTAAAAATATTAGCTGATTTTTTGTATCACTTTGTTCATATTATGTATTAGCACTGCAAGGTGGACTGAAATTTCAAATTTTGATATAAAGTTAATCAACTGCCTTGTGAATGTGGATTCCACTAAAATGCTTTTCATAGATTTCACCAAAAGCCATGCGTATTATACCATTTTTATATGGCATAAAAAATAGTTCATGATTTCAAATATTAACAGGATTAAAGTAACCAACAACAATTGGCACAAGTTTTATATCATTTCCGTTTGATACTTACAAATACGTAGTTTGACTTGGTCAAGTCTCCTTTAAGTTCTTCTCGGGATAAATGAGCTATGGCATTTAAAACTATTGCCCCACACTTAGTTTTCCAAGTGAGAATTTAGGTTCAAAAACTTAGAAATTAGTTTTAATGAACAAGAACTAGAATTGAAACTTAGGCTATAATTTGTCATTAGAACTTGCAATCTTAAAAAAACTGGTTAGTTTTGATGAGCTGGCAGCACATGCTAAACTCTTTTTGTGTTTACTCAACTGTAAATGATCCTTTATCTAGACACACGGCAATGTGTCCGCCAAGTTCAGAAAGTCAGCCAAATTAAGATACGGCGACACCGGCCAATGTGTATGTTTACCCGAACCATTTCAGGCTACTTTTGACTCCACCATTACCCAAAAACTATTAAACCTACATACTTGAAATTTTGTACATCTAATAGCGATCCCCTTAACCATTCGAATATCAAATTTCATTGATGTACCTCTTATGGTTATGGAATTATTAAGGTTTGAAAAGTGTCATTTTTATCACTCACTCATTCACCAAAAACCTAACCTACTTCTAGGAGACTTAGAAACTTGAAACTTGGTATCAAGGTGTCTACCTTGATACCAAATTTGGAATATATAAAGGAAAAAATCCGAAACTTTAAAAAATTACATTATCTTCGAAGTTACTAGCATACTCATAAGTAGCATCATACCTAACGACTTCAAACAGCAGCTATATTTTTCTGCCGTTTAAAGTAAACAATACTCTCTCGCGCTTGAAAGTAAATAATTGATGCATTGAAATTCACTTTCCGCTTTAATTTATCGCCTTAAGGCTTAACACAAGCTGACTACAAACAATCCAGTGTCGTAGCTATACAGAACTTTTCAACGTTTTAAATAAAAGATTAATTAAGTAAAGATAGGTTTACGGACTTATTACGGAGAAATGTAAACAGACGAAAAAAATCTTAAATAATTAATAGCGACTCTTCAGCTTGGTTTAATTCAGTATAACTTATCATCAATATAAAAACACATTTTAACTTTTCAAAAATTTATGATATCCCAACAAAACATAAATGTGAAAAAATTGCCAAGTTCGATAGAACAAAAACGGCCTCCGGAGTAGTCGGTGTCAGCTATAAAAGAATTGATATCTAATGGGTGCCAAGTTCCATAGCAGATCCTTTGATCATGGCTGTAAGAGCGTACAATGTTCCTTAATTTATTTGAAAGCATTTTTTTATCGGATTCCTAACTTGGCAAGTTTTAATTAAGATAAGTTACGTTCAAGAAGACGATAAGAAGACAATTAGAAATTGACTATAATAGCTTGCCACATGATTTAACTAACTATTAAAAATTGCTAATTGAATGAGTTAAATTTTTTGAATGTAATTTACCTTAATTAACACTTGCCAAGTTAGGAATCCGATAAAAAAATGCTTTCAAATAAATTAAGGAACATTGCACTCTCTTACAGCCATGATCAAAGGATCTGCTATGGAACTTGGCACCCATTAGATATCAATTCTTTTATCGCTGACACCGACTACTCCGGAGGCCGTTTTTGTTCTATCGAACTTGGCAATTTTTTCACATTTATGTTTTGTTGGGATATCAGATATACCACCATGAGCAACTGAAAACTCAGAATTACAATGAGAACATTTAACTGGATCTTGATTACCAGTACATATGTCCTTCAAAAAAGGGAATTCATTCTGTAAATCATCGGTGAATTTGCATGACCGTTTTGGCATTTTAACAGAGTATGCATAAACTTTAACTTAAAACATAAGTAAAACCGCTAGCTCACTAACACAACAGGCACCGCCGACAAGGACTGACGACTGACTTATTTTATCTGTATCGTAAAGGGTTAGCACCGAGCTGTGCTAGTCCAATGTTATTTCACACAAGAAGGTGTAGCATGCAGCAAAATCTCTTCTGGCGCTAAAGCTACACTCCTCAGTGCCCAATATTAGACTCGCCCAGAGAGAATCTTGTACAGTATGGAACCCAAATTTCGGAATCCCGGAATTCGGAACTTTTCCTTTTTTCTTTTTTTTAAAAAAAGAATCGGGAAATATTTTGCATCGTTGGTTTGGGGAAAAAGGAGTTTTAAAGAGAAGGAAAATAAAATGTAATGAGCATGTTTAAGGTCGGAAATGTGCTGTTTTCAAAAAAAAATATTTCGCGATTTTCTGAAAAGCGTTCGTTTTTGCAATTAGAGTTTTTATTAATTGTTGCTCTATCTCTTAGTTAATATCATTAAATTTTGCTTTTTTGATTTCTTGTAGTTTTCTTATATTTATTTTTTTAAAAATGAGCCCTAATTTTCGCACGATACAGAACATTCGCTAAATTGAAAATCCGTGTTTCTTGCATTTTCCCGATAGTCTGATCTTTTAGTACAATTTAGCGGATGGAGAATATAAAATCAAATCAAAATTTGACAGAATTATTTTCTCTTAATTTTTAATTAAAGAAGTTAAAATAACATCGGGAAAAGTCTAGATGTAACAATGTTTTGCATCGAATATAAGCATACTCCAACTTCGTTTTTTGTGCTAAATTTCGCGACTTATAGGCAAGTCTATACGAAAATAAAAATGCTAATCAAACGTTCGAGAGCAAATTATATGGGCTCTGATGCTACTTACAAAATTTTTTGAATGAGAACCCAAAATCCGGAAAGATCGGGGCCCCGAGCGTTCCGGATTTGAGGTCCCATAATGCATTGTAATTCAATGAAGGCCACAAATGAAGAGAAAAAACAAATTGTCTTTATATCAAAATGAAAATTATGCACTGCGTTTTTGTATATTACTGGCAAATGTGAAATTTAATGCTGTGTATTTTTGTATGATTTATTGTGTTTATCCAAAAATATTTGTGTTCCAAAAAGTATAGTAAAACTTCATGATATGATTGCAAGTTCATTAACTTCATTCAAACTATTTAAGTGAAGCATCATTAAATCTTTGATAAAAACTTTTTTCTCTTTTCTGTTTTTTTAAGGACTAATAGTATACCATCCCAAGAAGATCCTTTCTTTGAGAGCAATGTGGTAAGTAACTTCTTTCTTTTGTTTTTTTTTTCTTTTTTCATTAATTTTAACATTTTGTTATAGTTATTGAAGTTTATTCTTTTTATTATTAAGTATACAATGGAATTATGTGTACTAATCCAAAGTTCCACTGAGCCAGTATTAATCTTTTAGTGTAGGTGTTAAATAATATGCTGTAAAACAATTATGCACAAAGAAAAAATTGTGCCAGGACCTTGAAACTCAGCATGTCCATAGTGTGTCAGCCTTTGCATTTGCTATAAGTTCCTTTGAAATAAAAAGTAGAAAATAACTTTCTGTGTGCATTTCTAGATAGACTAAAAATTTCATAGATAACCTGATAAACCATCACTAAATAGCATTGGGAGATTAGTGGTAGAAAGAAGAAGGAAACTACTTATCTGAATGCTGGCAGTACTTCATTCACTGATGGGAATGGTGCAACGTAACACCTGGCAGTCGTTTATAATTCTTTCAAAATTACTCGGCTATCATACGCTCTAGAAACACAAGTATGGTGTCATTCGTCATTGATTAATGTCTTTTAAATTAGTGGAGAAAAATTTTGACAAGGGGCTGTATTCATATCAAAATGAATAGAATCAGGGTGGAAACACAACCGGAAAATCACAGAATTCTCAGGAAAGTTTTATGTTCTGGAAAACATCAGGGAATAATCGGGATATTTAAAGTTCCTCAAATATCAGGGAAAATTATCGTTTTCAATACCCAAAGTGTCCAAAGTTTTGTTTGCGCAACAAGGGGCACAGAGAACCTGTGGCACGCTTTCCCCAACACCGCCTTGGAGATGATTTGGAATTTTTTCAAAAGTATTTTCTTAACTCAATAAAAGAACAATATGCATTTTGAGAAATACAAAGGCATAAAATAATGATGGCGGGGTGTGACGGTGGGTGATTTTCATTCTTATTAATGAACTTTAGGTTTAAAATTCTCACAAGTTGCAAATTATATTACTTAGAAAATTACGTTGTTTCTCTTTTCTTTCACCCCCTCAAGAAAGAAAAATAATCGCACAAAGTTCAGATAGAAAGTACGTTGCACCTCCGCTCCTTAAATAAGTTTTCTGGTTTCACCACTGTGATACTGTCATTGCATTATGAGAATGATGCTGTGTAACTTACAATTAAAATTATAAAATCAAGGAAATTTTTGGTGCTCAATCAGAAATATCTGGATTTTTGCCCTTGGATTCTGTTTCCACAATGTCCCTATATTTGACAACAGAAATGAGTTCAGCGTGCTCGAATTATTCTGTGTACTAAATTTGTTTGCATTCCGCTCATTAGAACAGGAGATATTAATGAAAACGTTTAGAGGCGGTAACTAGTGAAATTACTACTTTTAAGGTGCACATCTATAAAGCAACAAAAATTAACGTAGCGAAACACAATGAGATATTTTTTCACATTATTTACAAAACATGTCTTTTGAGAGTTGCGTTTTATATTTTGATTTGTGGCACAAATTTTTTCTATTTAATTTCATAATTCTCAACCTTTCAGTTTGCGATTTTCTGATTCATTTATACGGTCCCTTAAATGGCAGTAAAACAAATTTTATGTGTAGCATAATAAAAACTACTGCCTATTTTGAACTGAAATTTTGGATTCTGTCATAAAATTTCATCTAGATCGATTTTTCATAAAATATAATATGGTATCAGATCATTTTTTTTCAAAAATTAATCTCATAACTTTATTAAAAAAAAATTAAAGTAATATTTTCGAGCATGAAAATCCGGTTTTATTGTTGCGTTAGCTTATATTTTCATACTAAAAATCTTGGCTATAGCTATGGTAGTTCAGATATTATATGCAAAAATATCGAAAAACTTTGAACATTATGAGACATGTTTTTCTCAATTTAATTCTGAAGCAACGAGTGAATGAAATTTCACGAAAATTGGTATACAAGGTTAAATTTTGATGCTAAATACAAATATGTCATAAAAAAGTGGGTTGCTATTCAAAATTCTAAAGTTGAAGCACATTTTAAAATGAAGACAAACCCTTAACAAAATTTTAATGACCGAACTTTATAACAGTACATTATTCCTGATAAAATGATTTTGTGTGTCTGTAAAGCAAGTAGTGTCCAAATATGAACAATGAGTGTATTGGTTTTTTTTTTTTTTTTTGCCCCAGACTGTACAATTATTCCGTGCATTTTTATAAAAATTGTACTTATATTCACAAAGATGTATTCATTTCTCCAATTTCCTTCACACGTTTTTGGCTTATAACATGCAAGGTTATTCACAAAACATTACCAAACTTGCAGAAAACTTGACAGCATACTGGAATCATAATACTGCAATTTGAAATTAAAATATTGAATATTTAATAAATTATGGACATTCAAAGAAATTAATTGTGTACTGTGCATGCACACAAGATAGTATCTTTTAACTATCATAATTTCACATCCAAGTGTAAAGGGCAACTCATAAAAAAAATTCAGTTGAATATCTTGATAATTCGGAAAGATATTGGCCATTTATTGAGTTTTCAACTTTTTTTTTTTTTTTGAAAAGAGCTATTTCTTAAGAGGATGTTCACAAATCAGTCACCAGTGCTTGCAATCATTCAAACCATTTATGCTGTAAATTGTGATAAAAATTAATTTATTTAATTTTCAATATATTTATTTCAAATTTCAGTACAATGCTTCACGTTTCTGAAATTTGGTAATGTTTTGGGAAATTTTTTGAGTGTTATATGCCAAAAACAAATGCAGGAAATTAAAGAATTGCCTGTATTATCGTGAGAATAAGTACAATTTTTAAGAAAATGCACAGAATAATTGTACATGGCAATTAAACCATATACTGAGGACCTGGCTTTTGACACACTATGTTAAGGAAAGTTTCGGGGACGAATTTACGCTACACTACGAAATCCCCCCCCCCCCCTGTTCCATTTCAGGGGATTCAATTGCAAGATGTTTTTCTGTCTGTGCTTCTTATATACACTGATGGGAAAAAAAATCCCAACACCAAGAAATAATTATTGTAGAGTAATGAAATTTCAGCAATACATTTATACAGGTAACTTACGTAATTGATTACAATTGATTAACTTACGTAATTTAAGCCCGAGAAGAGCCATTGCAGAAGTGAAATACAGGTACATTAATAACCGGTGTAACCGCCAGAATTTTGAATGCAAGCATAAAAACGTGCATGCATTGAATCATACAGGAGCTGGATGTCCGTTTGTGGGATGGAGTTCCATGCCGGTTGCACTTGGTCGATCAATACAGGGGCGGTTAATGCTGGTTGTGGATGACGCTGGACTTGTCGTCCAATGATGTCCCATACGTGCTCAATTGGAGACAGATCTGGTGATCTGGCAGGCCAAGGCAACATGTCGACACCCTGTAGAGCACGTTGGGTTACAATAGCAGTATGAGGTCGAGCATTATCCTGTTGGAAAACACCTCCTGGAATGCTACTCATGAAAGGCAGAACAACAGGTTGAATCACCAGACTGACGTACACATTTGCTGTCAGGGTGCGTGGGATAACCACGAGAGTGCTTCTGCTGCCATAAGAAGTTGCTCCCCAGACCATAACTCCAGGTGTAGGTCCAGTGCATAGGGGTTGGGGAAAGGGGGGGGGTCACCCTAAAAATGTACAGACTAAACACCAATAAGCAGTGCACAAGAGTTCAAAATTTACACTAGTCATCAATACTTGTCATTACAGATATACTCCGTGTTTATTTCAGGCATCTCTCGGGGGGGGGGGGCTACCCCCTCGGAGCAAGTCAACTCCCCCCCCTCCCCCCCCTCCCCATCGGCGAAAAAAATCAGATCACAATTTTTAAAAAAAGAAAGAAAAGAGAAATTACGCTTTTAAGACATCTTAAGGCCTAATATTGAATTATGAGTTGTGCTAGTATTGCTGCTGAAAAGAATGTGTATTTTCATATTTACAATCTGTTCTTAGTCCGAAACGCGTGTTTTTTTGAGTTGTGCCACTATTGCAGCCCATGAGAACCAATCAATTCAGACCTTTTTTGTTCAATGTACATTTATGATTAGGCTAAGTAAAAGTGTAATTTTGTCACGGTATTTTTCACCTTCGCAATGTTATTATAAACGCTCTATGGGACCATTCATAAGCAGTGTCACACTTTCTTTCAATATATTTGAGTCCCCTCCCCCCCCCCCCTTTGTCGCAAAATCACACTCTCCAACACACCCCTATCCCCTTTGCCACGTGTCACGCTATATTACATGAACACTTGCAGTGTGTGCAACGTACTTGCAGTGTTGCAGTTCAGAAATAAAGTACTTACGTTAAAGAATCACATTTTTAGTTTTATTTTTTAACTTTTAACGACATTTGTGGGCATAACAATAAATGATAATGATTACACGTGTACTTAAATAGCATAAAATTAGATTAAGGTTAAAACAGAAAAAAGATAATTAGTGCATAATAGTAAAAAATAATTAATTGACTTCTGAAAAATGACCCGCACTTATTTATTTTAAAAGTAAATACCTAAGAAGAGTTTCTTTTAAAATTTTAACTAGAAGTGACTTCAAACCTTAATAAGCGTCCGTATTTTCAATATAAAATGAAATTAATGAAACTTTAATATCAAATTATGAAAATAAAAAATCATCAAAAATAAGTTTAATCTGCTGGTTTTTTACATGTTTTATAGAAATCAAAATGTGTAATGTCACACTTCTTGTTATCCCCCCTTGTCACAATTTCTTGACCCCCCCCCCCCCCCCCGCCTCACTCGAAGTAGTGTGACATCATCCCCTAGGAAGTTAAAAAACGAAAAAAGGAGGATTAATAAGCAGTTTCTCAGCATGGGAGGAAGAAATAAAAAGTTGAAACTAAAATTGCAAAAAAAAAAAAGAGGAGGGGGCAGCTAAAATATTATTTCGAAAAAATTACATAAAAATAACCATACCTTACCTGCTTCAGGGTTTCTTTTCAAAATAGGACAAAATACTTTCACCTTTTCTTTTACTCATAATCAAAATTTGTGCGCAGGCGAGCAAAGGAGACTTTTGCAAGACCACAAGAACCCACTAAATTCCCAACTGCCAAGGTCAATCAAGGTCTCTGTTTTATTGTGCAAAATGGTTGGGAAAAAAACAGAATATGATTCGAGGAGAGGCATCCGCAAAGGGGCAAGAGCCCTCCCCCCCGCCCCCCTTGTCGGAAGCGTTTCTATGTTGAACCGATTTTACGAATTGCTAGTTTAAAAAAGAAAATAAAAGAACTAAGATTTGTTCCAGCAATAACAGCACAAACATCCATATCCCGCAATTGTAGAAGCAGGGGTTGATGGGCCATTATCCCTTCTAAAGGACCCATTATTTTTGCTAAGAAATAATTCGAAGCTAATACAATTCTTAAAAGAATAGCAGAGATTTATTTATGAAAAATATTTCAATAACTTTACAATACAACGTTAAAAATATTACCTAAAGCCATTCGTAAAAAAAAAATAAATAAAGTTGACTAGATTTTTATATTTTATGAATAAAATTTAACTATCGGGCATTTCACACAAGGTCGATGCAGCTCGAGAAACAACTATCCTTAAGAAAGTATTCTAAGGCACATGGTCCATCTCACCGGGTAAAAACGTCAACTTCCCGCTCGCTCTCTGAGCGAACGTCTCAAGAGAAGTTCTAAAAGGATTAAGAGAGAGAAGCAAGCGAGCACTACGCTTAAATACCGAAGGGTGATTTGCGTATACCGCAGAGCACGTGTACGCACATGCGTCGATGACACGTGTGTGCATTCGAGAAAATTCTCGATCGGGAAAACCGGCAACGCCCCCAAGTGGCGGATTTAGCCAACTAATCAGTTTGAGAAAGATTTGCGAGTCGGGAGGTACGTCGCAACTTAGCTGACTTTTACTGTCTACAATGTTAAAGGCTTAAACCAAATAAAGTAGTAAGTTACCGAAATTAATTTTTACTTTTGAATTAAGTGGTGAGAATTAAAAAAAAAATAACATTTCCTATCAATGCCTCCCCTTCTCATCATCTTAATGAAAAGTAAAAACACTATTACTATAAAAAATATCACATGGCTTTAGGCTTTAACATATGTTAAATTCCTTTTACAAAAAAGTGAAACTTGTTAATATTAACACCAGTATTTTTCTTTCAATGGGTAAAATACAGAAACACCCATTAACATTTCTAATATATTGAAAAACATTAGCACTTGATGATCACAAACAGCAACATGATCACATCAGTAGCACTTCCAAGTCCAAATATCGAATTAGAGTCACTAATTTCAAATCCATAAAGTCCCAGGGAATGAATGTAGATAATCACATTTAATCTGCAATACAATAAGAAATACTACAAGTAACAGTTCAAATCAGCATATTATACACAATTCCATTTAAAAAAATTTATACATCACTTATTTACACTTAATATACTTTTACGTTTATAATAACAATTTTACTTTTAAATTCAATCATAAAAATTTCTCATAACAATTTATATTAAATCTTGTATAAAAGTAAAATAAACTGACTGATGTAAAAACAAGTACTTAGAACATTCATACAAAAATTGATATTATATTGCACTTATTTTTAAAAAATTTTCAACAAATTTCTCTAATTCGGCTTGGGTCGGCGGTTTCGTGAAAATATCCGACAAATTATCTTTACTAGAAACATGTCTAATATTAAAAATATTTTTATACACTAAATCTCTAATGAAAAAAAGTTTAACATCAATATGCTTGCTTCGGTGGTTTTCTAATGGCGACTTTATAAATTCAATTGAAGCTTGATTATCAGCAAAAAGTAAAGATTTAGCTTTCGATCTATTTATCATTTTATTTTCAAAACATTCGTCCAAAATTCTGTCGAACCATATTAACTCCTTCACGGCTTCAGTCATTGCGATAAATTCGGCTTCCATGGTGGACAAACTTACACTCTTTTCTTTAAAGGTTCGCCACTCAATGGGTGAATTATCAAGCAAAATTAGCTGACCTCCGATTGAAGTTCGGTCATCACGATTTGCCGCGTAATCGGAATCAGTGAACGCGATAATTTGAATTTTATTGCAATTTAGAAAAAGTTTTAAATCTTTACTTTGATGAACGTAGCCTAATAATTTTAACAGTCCATTCCAATGAACAAGTCCTGGATTGCTCTGGAATTGACTAAAGATGTTAACTGCATATGATATGTCAGGTCTGGTTCGATTTGCAATAAAAGTTAAACATCCTAACAAATTTCTATACGGTATGTTTGACATTTCTTTAATTTCTTCATCGGTTTTCGGACAATTTAATTTAGAATAAACAATTCCCTTACTAATAGGTAAAGATGCATTGGGAATACGAAAATTTTTATATCTCTCACATACTTCTTCTATGTAAGAAGTCTGATGCAAGTGTAGGCCCTTTTCGTCCTCGCCAAATTCTACGCCAAGTAATTTTTGCGTCTTTCCCAGTACTTTTAAGTCAAATTGTTCATTCAATAATTTTAAAGCATTACTAATGTCCGAATCCTTTCTTCCAAAAATTACAATGTCATCAACATATAACAATAAAATTACGTTAGAATTAAAATAAACACAATTGCAACTTGAAAACTTTTTAAAACCTAACTGAATTAATACACTGTTAATTTCATAAAACCACAAGCGGCCACTTTGATGTAAGCCATAAATTGCCTTATTTAATTTACAATATAATTTCTCTTTTCCTTTTTCTATAAAACCTGGGGGTTGGCACATAAATATTTGATCATCTATAGGAGCATACAGGTAAGCATTTTTAACATCACATTGAACATTTAACCATTTATGACAAACAACTAATAATGAAAAGAAAAAACGAATAACACTGAAATTTACAACAGGGCTGAAGGTCTCCTCAAAATTTAATCCTTTTACTTGAGAGAACCCTTGAGCACAAAGTCTAGCTTTAAATCTGACAATTTCCCCTTTTTCGTTTTTCTTTAATGTATAAACCCACCGACATCCTACTGGATTAGCATTTGCCGGTAATTTGGCTAAAGTCCAAACATTCCTTTCCTGCATAATTGCAATCTCTGATTCCATTGCTTTACGCCATTCCTCCCGTTCTGTAGATTTTAAGGATTGTTTATAAGAATTAGGCACTTTAATTTCGCGGTCTAGTCAGGACTCACTAACACTTGAACTAACAGAATTACTTGGAATTTCCCCTTGAAAAGTATCCCGTCCACTAAAAGAAAAAATTTGAGGATCATAGGATATATTCTTATTTTTACAGTATCGTTCTACATCATTTAGGCTTCTTAAACGGATGGTGTGACCTTTTTCAAAATAATAGATATCGTTACGTGATCCATCCGGTCTTGGAACTACCTTTCTGAACCACATAGTATCCCTTTTAGTCTTAAAACTATTATCTTCATCAGAAGATTCCCCCTCTGAATTTGATTCTATCTCAGAAGTCGATTCCTTACAAGAATCGTCCGAAGTTTCAGGTTTCTGATTCTCCCTCGCTTCTTCGTAATCCGAATCACTTTCCTGCTCAGAATTATTAGGGGTTGTTAGAGACCAATTTATAACATTACTATCGGGTATACTATTGAAATCATCCTTATAGAAATAATTTTCTTTAAAAGAAACATTGATGGTTTCCAAAATTTTCCCCGTTTCTGGTATCCAGATACGATAGCCTTTTGTCTTAAATGCGTATCCCACCAGAACGCCTTTTTGTGCTTTAGCATCTAATTTATATCTACGTTGGCGGGGAATTCCTGCAAAAACTATAGTACCGAAAGGTCTCAGATGTTTTACTGACGGTTTATTGCCTCCATATAATTCAAATGGGGTTTTATCCAAGTTACTATGGCAGACCCGATTCCATGTATAAGCAAAATACAATACGGCGTCTGGCCAAAATTTCTTTGGCAAACCGCTTTCTTCTATTAGAACTCTGATGCAATCAGCAACGGTGCGATTAAGATTTTCGGCAACTCCGTTCATCTCAGGAGAATATACATTCGTTAATTCATGTTTTATCCCATGATTATTACAAAAATTATCAAAATCTCTATTTACAAATTCTGTCCCGTTGTCAGTTCTAATACATTTTACTTTTCTGCCAAGAAACCTCTCCGATCGTAAAATATGTTGCTTAAAGATCTCAGAGACTTGGCTTTTATTTTTAAATGGGTATAATGAACATCTCCGTGAAAAATCATCTATTATAGATAAATAATATTTTTTCCCCGTTCCTTCCTTCAATGTTGCAAGGACCTTAAACGTCTGCATGAAGAAGTTGGAGCGGGTACTTTGATCTTATACCGTGTAATGATTTGAAACTGACTCTTTTAAATTTTGATATTTTACAGTCGTCACAAAATATATTTGAATTTTTAAATTTAGGCAAGCCGTTAACGCTTCCTAGATCACTAGTTTTCTTAATACTTTTAACGTTAACGTGAGCCAGGCGTTTGTGCCAAAGTTTCAAATCATCCATTTGATTATTTCTCACTGGAGTTTCACTATTTATATGACTAGAATTTATAACAACTTGACTACAATTTAAAGGGAGCTGACTAGACTTAATAGAATCTGTAATATAAACACCGTCTTTTAAAATAGCTTTTAAAATCAACTCGTCATTTTTGTCGGAAACTCTCACGAAACCTCCTTCACCCCAAAATTTTGCACCACCCTGGTCAAATTTTGCACCTGATAATATGTTTCTTCTCAAGCGTGGAGAGTACAGGACATCTTGTAAAACAACAGATCGATTGCCAAATCTAACTTTTATCTCCCCCTTTCCCTCAATTGGAAAACATTGGTCTTTAATTGCGACCGCAATTTTTACATTTTTAACAGGGGTAAAAGTTCGGAACCAATCTCGATTAGCACAAAAATGGTGTGAAGCTGCAGTATCAAAGATCCACTTTGAGGGTTTTTCATTTACCTCACTAATGTTGGATTCGGAGATAAAAAAGTCATGGTACTCACATCGTGTACTGGATGGGGAACGGGCTCGCTCCTTGGAGAAACTTGGATTTCGCTGTGGACTCCCACGTCGGCCTCTGTATCTCTCGTCAGTAGACTCCGGGCTCCTCGTTGTCCGTTGATGGGAAGAATCCTTCCAGAGTGGGCAGTTCCTTTTTATATGACCACCTTTATGGCATTTGTAGCACTTTATATTTCTTTTCCTTTTGGTATGCGAGACTTCAACTTTACACCGATTACTATCGCGTAATTCAAGACGATTTTCTTCGACTATCAAATCAACGATGATTTTATCGAATCTAAAAGTTTCATCTGGTCGCAACAATATTCCTTGTACGACATTGTCAAATTCTTCAGGAAGACTACGTAATAGCTGGTATATAATAAAATCTTCGGGAAAATCCTTATGAGCGATTTTTATTTTTTCAAAAATACGCCTGAGGCGGGCTGCATATAAGTTCAACTTTTCGCCAGATTCCAATTTACAATTATTTAACTCTGCGTAAAGTTGCATACGAATGCACCGATTGTCGGGATAAAAATGCTCTTTTAACTTTTTCCAGGATTCTGAAGGGTTTTCTATATTTTCAACTATTTTTCTTAAGTCCTGCTCGATATTTAGGAAAATTAAGGATAAAGCCATTCGCTTTCTGGAAATAAATTCTTTCACATCCCTTTTGGTAATTTCGGCTTCTTTGCTCACTACCGGAAGTTTTTCCGTGCCCTCGACGATTTCCCAGCAGTCCTTCTCCATTAGAAGAAATTTCATATTTGTGCTCCATTCTGTATAATTTGTGCTATTCAACTTTTCGATTGGGAATGACGGACTTGCCATGGCGAAGTTGCTCGAGAAGAATTTTAAAATTTGACTTTAAAAAAAATACACAATTATAAACACACAACGTATTGACGCTTTACCCAAAGACAGATCCTCCTTTTACTTATTCCAAAAAAAAATTTCTTTGCTGGCCTCCCCGACTCGAAGCACCGATTTTTACTTTCATACATGTACTAGTCAACAATGCACAGGGAAGGGCATCTGGGCCCATAACCCTTGATGGGCCATTATCCCTTCTAAAGGACCCATTATTTTTGCTAAGAAATAATTCGAAGCTAATACAATTCTTAAAAGAATAGCAGAGATTTATTTATGAAAAATATTTCAATAACTTTACAATACAACGTTAAAAATATTACCTAAAGCCATTCGTAAAAAAAAAAAAAAATAAAGTTGACTAGATTTTTATATTTTATGAATAAAATTTAACTATCGGGCATTTCACACAAGGTCGATGCAGCTCGAGAAACAACTATCCTTAAGAAAGTATTCTAAGGCACATGGTCCATCTCACCGGGTAAAAACGTCAACTTCCCGCTCGCTCTCTGAGCGAACGTCTCAAGAGAAGTTCTAAAAGGATTAAGAGAGAGAAGCAAGCGAGCCCCTACGCTTAAATACCGGAGGGTGATTTGCGTATACCGCAGAGCACGTGTACGCACATGCGTCGATGACACGTGTGTGCATTCGAGAAAATTCTCGATCGGGAAAACCGGCAACGCCCCCAAGTGGCGGATTTAGCCAACTAATCAGTTTGAGAAAGATTTGCGAGTCGGGAGGTACGTCGCAACTTAGCTGACTTTTACTGTCTACAATGTTAAAGGCTTAAACCAAATAAAGTAGTAAGTTACCGAAATTAATTTTTACTTTTGAATTAAGTGGTGAGAATTTAAAAAAAAATAACATTTCCTATCAGGGGTCCATTAGGCATTACCTTACTTCCACAATATGGGTAGTTAGTGTGTCGCCATTTCCACGAATGTAACCTTCGGGCAAGGATGGACAAAGCACCAAACTGTTGTATGTATATTTATGGCAGATGTGGTTCCATGAGGCTTGCATTTTGCGAAAAAAGGATCACTATATTTCCTGTTTTTGTGTGGTCGGGTGATTAGAACCATATGCAGTCCTTGGGCAAGGAATCAATCCGTTATCTGTTGATGACACGCGGGACCTATCGCCTGGAGAATTGAGAGAAAAAAGGGTCTAGGTGTTTGAAGCGCCGTCTTGTCGTTTCCCCATTTGTAAAACAGAGGTCTCCCGCTCCCAAACAGGTTGGTTCAAAGAACAAAATCTAATCATTATTTTTTTTTGTTTAAATTTTTTTTTTCAGACAGGTTAAAAATTTCGAAAGTATTTCGGGGGGAGGGGGGCTCGGGTCCGTTGCCCCCCCCCCCTTGCTTACGGCTTTGCCTACAACACCAGTTTATCAGAAAACAAACCTCCATCAAAGAGGAGAATATTTTCCAGGAAACTGGTGCGATTGTGTTCCCAAATTGCTGCCTTTGGGTAAAAAAGACATCAAGAAGGTAAGAAAACCATCTGGAATGATTGAAAGGATCTGTGCTGTCTGTCTGTGTGTGGTACGGTGATTGAAGCCACCTTTCGCTGTAAAATTCCTAAAGGTGATAAGGGGGTTGATTATAACCAGATGAAAAGTCCTGTGTAATATGAGCTACGTACTTTGGTCATGATCACCCTTCAGAAAGAGGAAATAAAATCATATGCATATGTGTTTATTTTTCTTAGGGAAAAAATAGATATGTGCTTTGCAAGGCGTAGCCAGAATTTTTTTTGTGTGCCTAAATAACTAAATACAAAATAGGGGGGGGGGGGGGGTTGAATCCCCAAAACCCTCCCCTGGTTACGCCTATGGCAGAAGTCACTTAAAATTATGTTTATAATCCTTTAATATTACTGTTATTAAACTGAAAAGGTAAGTTAGGGAAGGAAAATGCTACGCATTTTGATACTAAATGAGTGATGCATGAATCTGAATTTTTCAACTGCAGAAACTGAAGCACATGGCTCTCACAGCACATTGGTAAAAAAGAAAAGAAAGACATTGCACATCTGTAACTATTTTGCGATTTTCTTTCAAGTTATAGACGATACAAAAGGCTATCCGGTTGCGTCTTAACCCCCCCCCCCCCTTTCCAGTTTTACATCCCTCGGTTTTCTCGGAATTTTAGAACCAAAAGAAATAGCAACCCCTCCACCAATTCCGAGAAACTCCAGTTCAACTTTGGCTACAAGTGCAGACTCGCCCCTAAATGACGATTGACAGATGCATCCCTCCTTATCACATGCATCCCCCCTTATCCCGTGACTCTCCATTTCAGTTTCAGTTTCTCACGAATATGAACTAGTGGTGGACCGTGCTCCGGCCCCGAGAGTCTTGCCCGTTCTTCTCCTTCAACGTCCATCTCCACGATTTTGTCCGAGGAAAGAGATGAGGGGAATTCTACAGCTTGTCTCCTATGTTGTTCACACGAAGTAAAAAAAAAAAAAATTTCCAAGCCCACAACCTGATTAACTTGACATAATTTCCACCAAGTCGAGGAACAAAAATGAATAAATAACTAAATACCCAATGGGGGGGTTTGAACCCCCAAACCCCCCCCCCTGGTTACGCCCTTGGTCCAGTGTGTCTAGGCCGCAGACAGGATGGCTGCAGCCGCTCACCTGGCCTCCTCCCAACCAACACACGGCCATCACTGGCATCAAGGCAGAACCGGCTTTCATCAGAAATCACAACAGATCTCCACTCCGTTCTCCAATGAGCTTTAGCCTGACACCACTAACGTCGCAAATGGCAGTGGTTTGGCGTTAGTGGAATGCACTCTACAGGACGTCTGGCTCGGAGCTTACCTTGAAGTAACCGATTGGTAACAGTTCGTTGTGTTACTGTGGTGCCAACTGCTGCTCGAATTTCTGCTGCAGACGCAGTACTACTTGCTACGGCCATACGCGGAACACGGCGGTCTTCCCTCTCAGTAGTGCCACGTGGCCGCCCGGAACCCGGTTTTCTTGAGGCAGTGCCTGCCCTTGACCACTGCTGCCAACATTCATGCACAGTGGATGCATTCCTGCCAAGCCTTTCTGCAATTTCGCGGAAAGAAAACCCACCTTCTCGTAGGTATATTACACGACCTCGTTCAAACTCAGTGAGCTGTTAATAATGGCTTCGTCATCTTCTTAAAGGCATTGTGGACTAGCATCAACTCACTACGTCAAATCTCGACACTAAACAACGCTCAGGAACGTTACAGCGCGTATTTAAAGCAAACCTGATTTGCATCTTCCGTGTGCCGCTACTAGCGTCACACTGATGCGCCGAGTGCAAAATTTGAATCGACGTCATCTTTTAGATGTATAAACACGCCTGCCAAATTTCGTTTCGCTAGCACAACTCCTTCTTGGTGTTGGGATTTTTTTTTCCATCAGTGTATAAGCAGCTTATTCTGTCTGCCTGTCTGTCCACTATAGAATCCCAGGCCGTTTTACCGATCGTGACCACATTCGGCACGGTTAATGTTTACAACTCGAGAAACTCATCTCTGCAAAAATGAAAGTTGTGACTCAATTAGTTTTTTTTTAAATTAATTTTTTAAAATTTTTCAATGATTTTCTGGATTTGTTTCATTTTATTTTTGCATTGTTGCCATCGTTTCCAACAGTATAATTACAGTTGCCATGTGAACAAATAAATCGATGCAGTTGCCATTATTATTGTAACAAATATAACAATAGAAACGTTTATCTAGCATATTGAGTGAGGCTTCGCTGTATTTGCAAACTCCTTTAAAAAATAATGTATACGCGAATTTAATTTAACCCTTTCTTTCTTTTTAATTTATTTATTTATCATCTGCCCTTTTTATATTTTTCTCATTAGAGTGGCAGCGCTCTTTTTCCCAGTTTGGTTAAAACTTTTGTTTTGAAAAGCATAATAAAATTTTCAATAAGTTCTTCGGATGGTAAATATATGTTTTTCACAAACAAATTGATTATATAGTAAATAACTATATAGTAGTGTGGGACAGTAAGCGAAGGGGCGTCCTCTCTGCCTGACCTGGGCATTCAGTTTGAATTAGCAGACACCTTTGCACAAATTATTTTAATTACAATTTAGAATATCTAGAACAGCGGTCATTTCGTATGACCGCCGGGCTTACTAGTTTGTATATAAGAGAGCACGAAATTGTACCAAACTATAGCAAATTTTCAGCTATGAAATTTTGTAAATCGAAAAGACGTGCTTTTTTTCGTAAAATTAAAGTTGTTGCTAAATGCACAAAATTTGATTATTTTATTTCCCCCTAGTATTGTCTCATTTGCTGAACATAAATAATTTTAGAACCACATAAGAGTAAACTAATAATATTTAACCATCTTGTCCCTATGAGAAAATAAGAAGAAATAAAAATTTTCTACTATTTAATGTGTATAAAATGTCATCACAAATCATGCGCAAAAAAAAAATCTTTTTTCAAAACATATTCTTCCTGCTCTTTTTTACAGGCTTCATGTGAGGGTTATGATACTTTAGTATTATCCAAGGATGAATGCCTGGTCCCTACATGAATAAAATAAAAGACATTTTATTTTATTCTTTTACACTCGTTATATTTTTTAAACAATTTAGGGTATATGGGTAAATTCCGAGAATCATATCATTTAAAATAAATACGCAAATCACTCAAAATAAATAATAATTGATTAATGATAAATAATTAATGATTCTTGATCTTCTTATAATTTGAGAACACATTATCCTTAAGGGTTACATTTAAATATAAAGGTGTTTTTGCACTTTCTTTTTAGGAAAAAGTTGCTGATTTGGTATTGAATTCCGAAAATGTTGCAAAAAGTATTGAAGAAAATGCCAGTTCTGAACCACATCTGAGTAAAATAAATGTGGTTGAATCATCTCCTGAGAGTGCAATGGAAGTTGATGATGGTGTTCATGTACTCAACAATCAGGTTATTGAAGATAAAAATTTAAAAGCTTCAGCTAATATTGAAAGTACTGTAAAAGCCAATCTAAAAATAGTGCCAAAAAATAAAACCTCTTTGAATAAAGAAAATGAGTTAGATAATATTAATTATCAAACAGATTCAGTCAGCTTAAAAGATACTATTACTGTGAATGAAAGTAAGAAAATTAAAACATATGAAGAACCCTGTTCTCTTGATAATGAAAGTAATGAGAAATTTTCTGTTCTTTCAAAGGCAGTATTGAACAAAACTGTTAACACCAGGAAGAGGAAAGGTGCAAAACTAAATCATACATTTACATGTGATGAAGGTGCCATTAAACAAGTTAAAGAAGACACCTCTTTAAAAATGAATAATTCTTATATTGAGACTATTGAAATAGATGATTCAGATGAAATTATTCCCAGCTCTCAAAGTTCGTCTGAAAATGATAATCATTTAAAACTTTCTTTCATCGAGTCAACATCACCAGACGCTTCAAGTGTTCAAAAATTTCAGAATTCTTCATTGGATATTGAGAAAGTAAAAAACGATTTTGAAGAAATAGAGGCTGGACGGAATTTTAGTTTGTGTGCTTCTAAAACAATCAGTGTTACATCATCATTTACTACAAGTAAAGAAAATGGGCTTGAAGTGGAAGATGATATCATGAAAGGGAGTGATGAAAATATCTTCAAGTCACCTCTAAATGAACGTGATATGGAAAATTTGAAAGATAGTAAATTTTCCAATAGTTTTGTTCTGGAACATATTGCAGCAATATCGGATAATTCAAATAAAATGGAAAGTGAGGCATCTGTCCCATTCTCTTCAGAAAATAAGCAGAATTGTGCTAGTGAATCATTAAATTGCAAAAAATCTGAAGAACTGTGCGAAGAAAAAATTATTCAAAGCAAAACCTTTAATGACGTGAATGAAGTTGCTTTTGTCGAAAATGATGATTCAGACATTGAAATAATAGAAGTAAAAAGTAAACCTAGTGTAGAAACTGTTAAAAATTCCGATTTAAATCTTACCAAAAAATCACTTCTATCAAAAAAGCGTCGAAAATCTTTAAGTTCTTTTATAAAAAACACCAGTAAGAACAGGGGATCAAAAATAAAGCGTAGAGCATCTGACATATATGAAAACCAAGCAGATGGTGATTGCGAGAAAATTGATAATGATGCTTCAGTGATAAATGAAACTCCTCTTCTAAGTGACGATATGTCAGAAGACAGTAAAGCTATGTGTAACTTATTAAAAGAAGAACAATCCAAAGAATGCAATATGGAAAATGAAATCATTTCTTCCCAAGTTCTAAAAAATGTAATTGCAGATGTATGCACAAATACAGCCTGTTCCAAAGCATTAATCAGTGCCACTAAAAATAGTAATGTACCAGAGTCGCTGAATATAAATGCAGCAAATGAGTTGATTGCATCTATCTCTAAACCAGTAAAATACAATTTAAGGAACCATAAATTGCCTCAAATGCCTGAAGAAAAAGAAAATGAGAAAACCTCATTTTCAGATTTAACTACTTGTTCTCCACCAAAGTCTACTATTGAAACTAGAAATGAATGTGATGATCAAAGTAGGATTTCTAATATTTCTTCTAGTTTAAGAAATGATGCACCAAAAAATAATTCATCAGAAGTAAAAGAAAATGACTTGTCAAATGAAAATGAAATGAAACTTGCTAAAAAGGAGAAACAGACCGTTACTTCGGATTTACTTCCCTCTAATTCTGTTTGTTTTGTCAGAATTGAATCTATTCAATCTCTTGCTGAATTTAAAAAAAATGTCAATGTTCAACAAGAAGAATCAGTTGCTTTTGATTCCAAATCAGAAAGAAATCCTGAACCTGAATTAACTAGTGATAATGAAATTCATGAACTTAAAATTACAGATGAAAGTATTTCAAGTTCTAGTGAAAAAGAAATATGTGATCATGTGCAAAGCACAGTTAAGTCTTTGATGGATGTCGTTTCTGATAGTGCTTGTAGTTGTGAAGCTGTGATTGATGAAAATATTAATAATGAGTGTGTTACATTGGATCAAACTGTTATGGTTACAAATAATTTGAAAACTGATAGCTTGAAAGTATCTCAGGAAAAAACAGTTGAGGGCTGCAGTGATTCATGTCCTGTATTCAGCGAAGTAATTGAAGATGAGGAAAATATTCTATCCGAACAAATTTCTGATATTATTACTAGACTTAATGATAATGAACAAAATGATAGTCAGAAAATAGGGACCTTTTGTAATTCACATACTAATGAATTTGCTGCCAAAGAAGTAATGGAGAAGGGTAGCCCTGAAGATTTTCCTTTAATTGAGATTAATAATGTGCATTCTGTTAATATTATGTGTTTGCCATCCTCAACTCATGAATTTAGTTGTAATGAAGACCTTCAATCATGTGCTCTTAAGACAGACGATGTATTCGAAGAAAATAATTCACAAGAAAATATTGACTGTGTTTTTAATGAAGCAGATGTCAAAAATAATATTCTTATAGAATCCAAAGATATCTCTCTGAGCTTACCACCAGAAAATCTTAACAATAATACAAAGTCTTTCAGCAAAGAAATTAAGGATAATTTACGCATAAAAAGTACAAAATGTGATGAGAACGAAATTTTAATGTTAGTTGATTTTATTATTTCATCAGTAGAAGTTAAAGAATTTTGTTCAAATAGTATTAGTAGTTCTCATGAAGATACTTTAAAATTAAGCTTAATTCACCATGATTTGTATTTGCAACAGAATAAAGACAGTTTTGCAGAAGATAGTCAGTCAGAGTGTTTACTCGCAAAAGACATGCAAAGTGCAATTGAGTCAGAAATTGAGCATCAAAGCATTATGGACTTCAATCAAAGTATAGACAGCAAAAATATTTTTGCATCAGATTCCTCTTCAAAAGAGGAGGGCCAGGGTTCAAAAAAGAGGAAAGCAAAACCACCAGTTCGATCTCCATTTAATTTCAGGCATCGTTCCAAAACAGATGTTATTCTAAGTAAACCATCAAAACCAGTCGCAAAAGATGTGTTGATTGAGATTTTGAAAAAATCATCAACATCACAATGTAAAATTGCAAAAAATATGGAAGAATACTTGTTTTCAGAGAAAACACTAAGTACAACTAGTGCAGATGAACAATTTAATGTTTCATATGTAGAGACTGTTGATTCAGGAAATGAGTCTCTTGACTGTAAGGAAGTAATGACTGATTATGGGCAGCCTTCGAAAATGGAAATTAATAATGATGAATTAACAAATCTGCATACACGCTTAAATGCTAGTACTGCACCCCAAACAAGAAGAAGTCAAATAATAGCTGCCTCACATATGATCACCAATTCTGTTGGAAAACAAGTTCCTAAAACAGCCGAAGAAAGTTTGATGAAACTACCAACATCGAGTATTCTAAAAAAGAAAAATTCTATTTCTTCCAGGTTATCTCTAAAGGTGAGTTCGTCTTTTTATTGTAAAATCCATGTATTTAAGTAATATTAGTATTTGAACAATTATGTGATGTTTATTTGTAATTTTTACTTGCTCTTAGCAAAGTGCTTGCTATATTGACAGGACTTTCTCTCCATCATTTGTTTTTTTTTTTTTTTTTTTTTTTGTTTTTTTTTCAAGACAGCTGACAATACAAACATGGTCCTAACCTCCATTCAGTGATCAGTTAAATGAAAAACAAGAAATTATGTATAAAAATATACAAAAGACTATAAAATGCAAACAAAAAGCACTTACTCTCTATGTCTAGACATTCTTTTCTTTGTATTTAAACATCCAAAGAGTAAGCTAAAGTCTTTAGCTTACCTAGCTTAGACTAAAAATATATTTATTAATTCTTTGACTAACAAATAATTTTTTTGTTTAAAAATGCATATGTTTTAAAATTAAACCAACTTTAAATGATTGTGTTAATTTTTGTTCATGTAGTTATTTTTAAAATAAAAGTGAATTCAAATAGTATGATTTCAATGTTCAAGACTTTTTGGGAAATTAATTTATGTGTAAGCAATGGTGTTAAGCATAATATCATTCATACTGCAGGAATAACAATATTTAGACCAGGGTATCTCAATCAGCACAAAAAGGCAAATCTAGGGGGTCACAGGAAAAAATACGAAACTCGGAAAGAAAGCTCAAATATGTCAAACTGGTAAAAACTTTTCATTAGGGAACTATATTCCAAACTTATATGGACCGAACACTGTTCAATTTAGTGGAAATTTGGAATAGGCAGATTTCATGTATAATATCAACATATTCAGTTGCCTTCGTCAGAAAAATAAAACTGACTTTTCGTCTTAAGTGTGTGTAAATTAGTTATTTTTGTGTTTAGCAGTGATTAAAAATGATTTTGTGGGGTTGTATAAATGAAATGTACTGTAAGTAACTAGCTTTCATTTCAATTTGATTTTCAAACATTTTCATCAAGCTTAGGCTCTATGTATGCCTCAATTTAATTTCTTTGTATAACAATAAATGTACATTTTTTCAGGAGTGTCTTTTTAATTTATTTCCCCTGTTTTTAAGTTTAAAAAATCAATATTTTTTCTGAACTTTGTTTGGAATGGGCAAATTTCCAGCATAACAGGACTCTTGAAGAAATAGACACTTTAGACAGTATCTGAACTATGACACCTCATTTCTATGCATCTGAGTGACACCTTAACTATGCATAGTTATTGTGGCACCTTAACTGTACTTCATTATTTGATATGAAGAATTTTTTGTTTAACCTTGAACATTTAAGAAAGCATTAAGCGTCATAGGTAAATTTGAATCCTGTATAAATCCAAATCCATTGATGGAATGCATATGAGCTTAAGACCAGGGTTCATGATATTTTTTATTTTAATCAGATTTTTTTTTAACAGACCTTAAACACTTTGGATGTTTATTATGTTATACTTATAAAAACAATATGACATCTTAAACATTATGCAAAAATACAATTTAAGCTATTTTCACTGCAGTAGATGTATTTAATAAGAATAAAGATGAAGAAGTTTTTAATACAAATGCATGATTCAAATGATATTTAACCCTACAAATAGTAATAAATAGTACACTCTAAGTAAAGAAAAATGAGCAAATTTAATCTGAATTTTTTTGGTGTTGAAAGCTGAAAACAATTGCTGCGTGCACTGAATTTTACTTTGAGAGTAAACTATTTTAAATGAATATTTTGCGCGTTCTATTTGTGCTACAAACTTCAGAAAGAGATCATCTTATGCAGTTTTTTATGGGCATTAATATGCTGCAAAAATCTAGAACATTGGACATTTCTTCAATGAGGCACTCCCAAAATTAATAGTTTGCTTAAAATGGAATAAAAAACGAGCAAATTGGAAGTTTGGGAAAAACGCTTCGAGATGTTTGAGGACCTGACGGAAGGTACCTGTAACAAAAATTTCGTACTTCTGATCTTGTTCATCTTGCCATGTGGCGACCGACGGACACACACATATACAAACTCTCTGTTGTATTTATATGGATAACTAGGTATTTCATGAAATAACTAGACAAGTCAGTTAAAGTAGATAATAGATAAAAAATGTCATACTTTACCTAGTTAATCTATGGACTTAATGATACACCAATAAAGTGAAAAATAAACAATTTCAAAGTTATTTTATAAATTAATTGATTAGGCCTGTCATTTGGGTGATCAGGGGGTGAATTGACACCCCCCCCCCTGACTTTTAGAAATACATTAAATTTTATGCAAGTTTTTATGTATTTTGTTGTTTTTTACCTATAATATCCATTGAAAATATACGCTTTGCTCCCCCCTGGAAAATGTTGAAATGAAAAGTCTGTAATTGATCATAAATAGCTAACATCTTTCAAAAAATACATTTTATCTCTGGTGCGGATAATTAATTGATAATTAATAAGGAAAAAGTCATTGCGTGAAAAGAGGTTGCAAAACATTTGTTAATTATTAAAAATGTGAACGGCTAACATAAATAAAACGTCTAAATTCTACTTCTAAAAGCAGCTGTAAGCAGTTAATTAAAAGTTATTTGAACTGATTCTAGCTGACTAAAGGCAGCTAGAATCAGTTCAAATAACTTTTGAGTGCCAAATTTCATACTTTAATGATCAAGTAATCGTTATTCTATAGAGTACCTAGTTAAATCATAGAATTCAACAATTTTGTATACTTTAACTCTCTTGTCTAGCTAACTCATAAAATACATGGTGATTCTATGAAATAATAGATTTCACTCTTTAACAGTAACATATATAGCTATGTATATGCAGGTACACAGATTTGGAAAATAAATTATAACTGAAAAATAAAAACACTTATCACCTAAACATGTGCAAAGCAGCAGTAATTTAAGTACTGTCCGATATTCAAACGTAGAGCCATGAAAGAATTTGCGCATGCGTCAGGTCTGCTTTGATTTTATCAAAATAGGGGTGCTCGGTTGATATGAGGCATTTGCGATGGAGTGTTTTGTTTATTTCCTTTTCTCTTTTTTTTTCTCCCTGTATTAATTCAGCCTAACGGGTGTGGGTTTGTGCGGATGCTTTTCTTTTTGGTTTATTTTTTATTTCCCATTCTAAGCGGATCTTGGAAAATTATATAACTTTTCAGCAATGCTGCTGCTATGCATTTTCTTAATGAAAAATTTCAACTTGAACTTCAAATATTTATAATCTTTTTAATGTTGCGAACTGAAACACAGGAAATTTTACTGGCCCGTTTTGAATGAGTTACCGGAGTATCAGTGGCTCAACCAGAAGGAGGCCCTTGGGGGCCCGTGCATGCGCGTAGGAAAGGAAGGGACTTCAGCCCCCATGAGAAATCATACTGCATAAGGATTTCGGTTATTTGTGAAAACTATGAATTTATTTTAATGATCTATAAAAATATTCATTTATTCATGATTTTTTGTAATTAATATTAAAAATAATGAGTGAATACTAATTACTTTTTAATTGTTAATTGGTTTTTCTTGGAAATAATTTTGAGCATTTGGAAATAAAATTATTCGAGTCCCCCCCCCCCCCCCCATGATTTTTAAATTGCTACGCTCCTGAGCCCGTGCCCCTCGCTCTGACAAATATATGAATTTGCTTTAAAACTGTTCTTTATAGATCTGGAGCAGATCAGTGGTTAACGAGATTTTGCTGGAAACTGGAGTAGAGCAGGAACAAAGAAGTTTATTGTGCTCCACTGATCGATTTTTTAAAAATATTTTTAATTTTTTATTAGACATTGAAATAACTTAAAAAAAGGAGATTAAATATACAATCTAATTTGTTTGGAGCATGGCGCAGCGTGGAGCTGGAGTGGTGCCGAATCAAATATAAATTGGAGCAGAGTGACTCAAAAAAGTGGGCTGCTTCAGATCCCTGATCAGTGCCCCCCCCCCCCCCCCTCTTATCCAGTTCAATGACTTTTCCGTTTTAGCCGGCTGTAATTTTTGAAGCCTGTAAATTCTGTACATATTTTTAAAACCAAAACCGCACAGCCCACAGCTTAAGATAAAAAAGATTATCTATTAAAATTACTCGGAGCATGAATCAGAGAAAATCAAAATCCCTGCTAAAACGTTTTTAGGTTGCACCACTGAGCGTTAAATTTTCCGTTTTTTAATCACAAAATTTTATAACATTGTATGAAAACGTTCCTAAAAGCTTTATTTTTTACTTGAATAATGTGAAAAATAAATAGACATTTTGACTAGCATGAAATGAAACAGACTGCAAATAGGAAATGAAAAGTAATTTCGAGGAAGAAAAAAAAAACTATTGAGATAGGGAAGTGCACACTTGTGCCCATCCACAAACCTATCACCCCTTTTTGAAGTGGGACCGCGCGGCCATGATATGCCTGCTTAAAGAGAATAAACAATAGAGCAATATATAACAGAAATGTAGAAAAATAAATACAAATACAAAAAAAAATTTTTAAAAAGTTTTTAAAATTTCCAAATTTTTTTTTTTTTTTGGGTTTGAGAATGAGATAAGGACTCTTCAGTGTTGGTACCCAACCCCAGGTGTTGGTGTCCAACACTGAAGAGTCCTTGTCTCAATCTCAAGCTTTAAAAAAAAATTATTTTTTTTAATTTGTAAACCTTTCAAAAATATTTTTTAATATTTCTGTTTTATACATATATATGTAGTATACATAACATGCATATGTACATGTACACGGAAAAGGGCCACAAAGGAATTTCATGTTTATAAGGGAACTGCAAGTAAAAAAAGGTTGAGAACCCCTGGTTTAGACTTCAGTAAAGTAGTGAACAGATTTTGAAAGTTTTATGAATTGTAAGCAAGGATTAATATTGTCTTACTACAGCTTTTTCTTTTAATGAACTGTATGAATTATGTTCTTCCTATTCAGAATCGTGTAACATTTGCTGATCCACTTGTTCATGAAAGATTAATTGAAGAAGGATCAGAGTGGACAACTGTGGAAATATGCGTAGTAAGTGATAAACCTCAAAGTGATAGTAAGAAACGAAAAAGGAATATTTGTGGACGAAGGAATAAGGTAAGGTTAAAATTATTTTCCTTTCATTTAAGCTAGCCAAACCTCACATTTTTAAACTTAATTTTCTCTACCATAATGTGGACTTTCATTTATTGCCCCTCATTTATGCATATTTTTAGTTGGTTCCTTGTGCCAATATATATGTGACAGAATATTGTATATATCTCATTTATAGATACCAATGTTGAAGCATTTTTTTTATTCTAAGACCTTGTCCACATGTGCTTTGGGCCAAATATAAAATATAGCGCAATGAACAAAGCATGACCCTACTGGGCCATTTTAAGTTTAAGTTAACTGCAGAAGTTACAATTCTTACTCTTTACCTCCAGGATGTTTAGAAATTTCAAAATATTAACCATAAGAAATCAAGGCATTAGGTTTCTTAACAAAAGATCTGACTAGTACAGCCATTTGATACTTTTTATCAGCTTTGATCTGTATTAAAATTCTTGACACAATGATTGGAATCTATAAGATCTAGGGATATAACAAATATTCAGCCACTATTCAGTATTCGGTCCTTCTGCCGAATATTTGGCTTAGCTGAATAGTGATTTTATTCATCCTGACTAAATAGTAAGCGAGATCATATTCCAACTACTCGGCCGAATACTCGTTTCATAGTAAAAATGCAGAAAAATTATGAAACCTGTTGATTTTAAACAGGTGCAAAAGAACACAATACTTATTTTACTCAATCCCCCTCCCCTGATAGCACAAGGTGGGTTTCCCTGGCAAAATTGTCCGATTTTTCACAAAAATCGTTTTAAAATTCACAGGGTATCCGTGCACCGGGAAAGTCATGGAAAATCATGTATTTCGATTGTGACTGAAAGTTGTCATGGAAAGTCATGATTTTAGTGAAAATTGCTCAAAAGTCAAGGAAATTGAAAGTTTGTCATGGATTTTAGGCTCTGGAACCTATGATATAAATTTACTAAAACATCGTTTTTCTGTATTCAAGGCTGTAAACTGCACGGCAATGGATTTGTTACGCAAAAAGAAAGTTATTTTTCCCGTTTTTGTACCGGATACAATGCACTACTAATTTACAGTAAGAAATAAAATAATAATTGTGTGTAAATTTATTCAAAATTGTGTTCAGAAAATATAAATCTTTTACTGGTAGATAGCTGGATTCTGTTTTTGGACTTAGGGTCATAAGGGGTAATTCTTGGTCAAAAAACAATAAGATCTGAATATCTCCAAAAGTTTAATAGATAATATTACTAAATTTGGCATGGAGTAAGCTTACATAATGTGTTATCTATTGTTATATTCACTTAATCAATAATTAATGTACACTTTGTTTAATTGACCTAATTAAGTGACCAATAATTACCGCGGCATCGGGATAAATATTGGTCACATCTTGTTTTTGTAGTAATGAATGGCAGAAGTAAATTAATGTGACATATTATCTTTATTTAGTGTATTTTCAATATAAACATTGCAATGATTACTTTCTACCCCTCAAATTTTTATTTAAAAAATTATTAATAATAATCACTATTTGATGCCGTATTTCGAAACATACTTTTATTTAAACAACAAAATCCACAACTATTGACAGTATTTGTTATAAACTTTGTAGGCATTATTAATGGCACTCGTGTCCACAACAAAAGGATTATTTCCTTTTAAAGTTACTGCTTCGAGAAATATATATTTTACGTTAACAATTTCTAACTTGTCTTGCTTCAGCCATCAGAAATTACCTGTACCTTTTTTGAGAAATTTCATCTCTACATTTTTCTCATTTACTTTTTTCGTAATTTTTCCCAATGTTAAAAAAGGTTTATGTCAATGATGAGCAAACTACGGCCCGCGGATTGAATTTTAAGTTGATTCAGATCGCACATTTAAAGGAATGTATATATATTATATATTCATCTCCTTTTCTACCTATTTAAATATTTTTTTTTCCTTTTTTTTTCAAAGGGCTGATGATCTTTTTACTATCTCTATTTTTGTTCTACAAAGCATAAATCAACGTAAATGCAATCACAGACAGCTTCCAATCGGTAAAGTGTTAAAAGAGGATGTTCTTTGTTGTGTTTGCTCTACTTGTCTTAGCTAGTCTTGGCACCAACCACTAAGGCACAATTGTTTCTAAATACTCCAAAGTTAGAATTTTACAAATCATTACCAAAAGCAAGTTTCCCAAATTTAATATCTCATGCCCAGAAAATCAGTGCTACGTTTGCTTCATCGTACATATGTGAACAAGTGTTTTCAACTGTGAACCTTAGAAAGAATTATTTCAGAAGTAGACGACAGATAAGCATTTAGCCTCAGGACATCTCACTTAGAATCAGGACATCTCATTTTGAACCTCAATATAAGGAACTTTTTAAAATGAAATCACAATTTCATTCATCTCATTAGGATATTTAAATTATAATACGTGAATCATGTGCATTATACAACACCAGCATAAAAAAGGTTAAATGCAAAAAACACACAGAAAGAATTGAAAAAGAAATATTATGATCACTTGTGACACTTGTGGACATTTTGAACATAAATATGGAATAACTTTAATTACATTCAAAATTCTGAACAATAGCATTGGTTAATAATAGATATTCTGTTATTCATTTCAAAGCTAAATATACCTATAAATTTTTATTAAAAAATTTTGTGTGTATTATACGGCACTGAGATACCGTATGATGTACATGATCCATACTTGTGCATAGTTTTAAAATTTTAGAAAAATTTCTCCTGGCCCGTCAAACTTTCTTTTTTCGATTTTGGGCCCGCGGCCAAAAAAGTTTGCCCATCCCTGTTCCAGGTCATAATACACAGCAAAATATTTTGGTTCTTGAAATGCATGTTGAATATCTCCAAGTATTTTCTTTGCCTTTAAGTAACATTGAAGTCTTTTATGATTGTTCAATTCCGAATATATTGAGATTGTTGTTATTCTCAATCACAGATCTTTCTAGCTCCTCATCTGATGCTTCAAAACGCAGCCTTTTTTCTAATGGTGAAGTATCTGTTTAGCTTTATTTTTTTTTGCCTTTGGAATTTTTCTTGGCACTCATTTTTAAAAATCTTTAGCTGCAATTTCTTGCTTCTTTTGCAGAAGCTTTATCTAGTATGTTCTAGTCACAATTATAGTAAATAAAACTCTTGTTAAAGTAAAACTAAACATAATTCTGATTATACTTATAGCAAAAAATAGCTAAATACTTATAACACTTTTTATATGCACATGTACATAATCCATAATTATTCTTCTGTTAGAATGAACAAGTATGGTTTTTCAAAAAATAACAAATTTCGCAAAAGAAATTTTGCGAAATAAGTAAACGAAATGGACATTAATACTAATATAGACCTAGCAACTTAGATCCAGTAATGTTTAGACTGAAATCAATATGAGAAACTTCTGAATTTCTAAAGAATATCTGTGACCAATAATTTGCCCAGCAAACTGGGGTATACATGGGTATACCTATATAACCAATTTGTTGAAAAATGGACAAAATATATAAACTGGAGTCAAAAGTTTAGACTATTTGTAGTATAAAACGGTATCAACAAGAATTTTTTTTGTTTTAAATAGAGCTCTGGCATGGATCTTTTAAAAAAGTATGATTTTTTGAGACGATCTTTTTTCAAGATGTTTTTGTAGCAGTACGTAAAACATTTTTTCCCCCAAACTTGCAACAAATTTTTGTATTTTTTAAGTCTTGCGTAAGAAAATAGAATGTTTAAGGAGTACTTGCCATATTTTAGTTGTCTTTTTTAAAAACAGTTTATAATACTAAAAAATGTGTGACCATTAATTATCCCAGAAAAAGAGTGACCAGGAATTACCCCGTATGACCCTTATAACTTTGTAAAAGATTCAGTTTTAGAGTTTGGCAATTTTTGAAAGGTCTGTTTTTCAGATGGAAAAAGTCCATAAATATGACTCCAGTTTTCTCCTAAATGGACCCTTGAGTTTTTATTTAACTATAATAACTTTGAAGGTAATTTTGAATCAATTAACACACCCTGTGTAGAAAATGACTTGTCTTACTAACATTTTAACGTTTTTCATTCTACAAAAATTTGATTTCTTTTGAAGATTATCTAAATTATTTTAATTACATTTTCAGTTTCTAACTTGCTTAGGTAAAATTCTCTGGCTATCTCGTTTTTGGAACCATGCCAACCAAGCTTGGAGTCGATAACGAAGAAACGTAATCGATTACGATGACAAAGAGAAAAATTGAGAGATTATGACTACGATTACGACTGTAATCCTTTGCCAAAAATTAATTACGATTATGGCAGCGATTACAGTCGTGAAAAAATGTAATCTATTGCGATTATGACATCGGATTATGATTTTGATTGCGATTAGATTAGCGGAAAATTAGCCGCTATTATGCATAAAACTCTCATTTTTGCAACAGTCACAAATAAAAAGCTTATGATTTTCTGTTAAATTTTTGATTTAACATGGGATAACTAAAAAACTGAAATGATGATGATTGCAATTATAATGAAATAAATTCAACACCACAGTTATTGAATTATGACATTGTTGCAGAAATGAGAACTTTGTGGTTGTGTAATACACTATCTACCAAAAAGTATTTGGACACTTTGGATTTTAGACATTTTTTAAAAATTCTGAAGAAATATTAAACTTGCTGTTCTGTATTTTGTACCATGGAAAGAACATACTTAAACTCACATTTAAGAAACAAAATTCAGGCTTAGGGGGAATTAGGGGGCTGTCAAAAAATTAAAGAAGAAAAAAAACACTTTTGAACATCTTGTATCCGAAAATGATCTAAATGTCCTGTAACTTTCGCAAAACATTTTTAATTTTTTCGCAATGCTTACACCCGCTTTCGTCAGAATAGCAGTAATATTCATGAAGATACGGGCATTTGTTTTAAATATTCGAAATCTTTCGCAAGTATTTTGCTTATAACTCGCTAAGTCCTATCTCAAATTACATGAAACTTGCAGACAATTTGACAAAATAAAAAGTAAGTATGGTATCAAAACATGGGGAAAATGTAATAAATAGTCGATGAGATTTGAGCAGTTTTATTAAAACAAATGTGATTGTGCATTTGCGAAAGATATTAATTATTTTTTTAATAATTTGGTAGTGAGATCTATGGAGCAACTTATGTAAAAGTTTCAGTTGACTATTGATATTTTTCAAAGAGATATACACCGTACAGTGAGCCGTATTTAGCAAGCTCTCAAATTGGAGAAAAATGATAAGGGGTTTTCCACAAATGTTTATATTGCATGATAAATTGGAAAATTGACAGATGTTAAACTGAATTAAATTGCATTATTTGTGTTTATGGAGTCTGAATTTGAACGCTATTGTTTACTTTGCCAAAACTATCATTCAATATAAAAATTTGGAAAACCCCTTATCTTTTTTCTCCAATTTGAGAGCTTGCTAAATACGGCTCACTGTATGGTGTATATCTCTTTGAAAAATATCAATATTCAACTGAAACTTTTACATAAGTTGCTCCATAGATCTCACTACCAAATTATTTTTTAAATAATTAATATCTTTCACGCATGCGCAATCACATTTGTTTTAATAAAACTGCTCAAATCTCATCGACTATTTATTACATTTTCCCCACGTTTTGATACCATACTTACTTTTTATTTTGTCAAATTGTCTGCAAGTTTCATGTAATTTGAGATAGGACTTAGCGAGTTATAAGCAAAACACTTGCGAAAAATTTTGAATATTTAAAACAAATGCCCATATCTTCATGAATATTACTGCTATTCTGACGAAAGCTGGTGTAAGCATTGCATATATAATTTAAAATGTTTTGCGAAAGTTACAGGACATTTCGATCATTTTCTGATACAAGATGTTCAAAAGTGTTTTTTTTTTTCTTCTTTAATTTTTTGACCGCCCCCTAATTGCCCCTAAGCCTGAATTTTGTTTCTTAAATGTGAGTTTAAGTATGTTCTTTCCATGGTACAAAATACAGAACAGCAAGTTTAATCTTTCTTCAGAATTTTTTTAAAATGTCTAAAATCCAAAGTGTCCAAATACTTTTTGGTAGATAGTGTATATATTTATATGTATATCAGGAAGGACACATTCAGAATCTTTTGAACATTGAAAATTCATGTGTAGAATAACTACATTGATTGTGTTTTGTATATAAGGAAAGACAATGCACTAAATTTTTATGGTAAGTGATTTAACCGGTTCATTGTTATTTTGCATGCAATCAAAATTTTAGTTGGTTGCAATTTCTGAAAATGTATATTTCTACATTGTATTTATTCTTTAGTTGAAATTGTGCAAATATTTCACATAACACCAATTAATTTATTGAAAATAATAATTTTGTATGATTCTTTATGAAATCACTTATAAAATGTGTGTGAATTGTATGAGATAACAAACTATTCTGATAGTGTAAGAGATAAATAATCATTTGACAATAATTGCTGCTAAATTTATGATTTGATTCCTTAATAGTAATCGTTAAAAAATAACATGAAGAATAATTAAAATGATTTCTTGTGGGGTTTTTTTTTTTTTTTTTAGCATGTATGAGCATATAATATTTTTTTCCATGTATCTGTTTTAATTTAAAAAAAAGTGCAAGTAATTTTATAATACAAATTTAATGTAAAAGATTAAACTAAAAAAAAAAAATCTGAGGTAGCTCTAAGAAGAGAAAGATAATTAACTGATTAAAATAATTCATAATTATTAATTCAGGCATGTAAAAAACAATTGGGAAAATGTCTGAACATAAATCATTTTCTCTTTTACATACCTATTAATTAAAAAGAATATTAGCATTCAAATATAAATTTAAGATTTAAATGTATGTATTTTTTAAAATATTCGAAGAACATATTTAAAAAAAAAAATAATAACCACACTTACAAGGGGGAAGATTTCATACAGTATGAGTATAGAGCATCATATAACTCCTGCTCCTAAAATTGCTCAAGTGTAAATGTGCTATTCTTTAGAAAAAAATTTCACTTCCGCTAAAGAAAGGAGAAAAACACCAAAAGGCATACAACTGTATTCCAAAACCTCTTTGTAAAAGTGAAACTTTAAGGAACCCCCCTTTGCGAGAGCCCCAAGGCAATGCAAGTGACCCATCCACTCCCCACTCTGTTCTCGGGCTCTCCCGCCATTCCCCGTCGATAGTGTGGAGCCGCAGTTACAAATTAGAAAATGTGTTTTGTGTCTCTTTGTGTGTGTGGGTGATAGTACTTTCCGCTAAAGATTTTCGGAGGGGGCAGTCTGTGTAGAATTATTTGCCAACCCTTGACAGATGAAAGGAAAAATGAATGGCCCATTCTCAGAATTTTGAGAGACGGCACCAAGGCCCGGACTGCACACAGAACCTTTTCTGCTCACCCGTAGGTTACAAACCACTTAAGATAGGCTCCATTTTATGACCCTCATTTACAAATCACCCTTTTAATGAGCAGTAAACACAGGGGTCGGCGCGAGTCACTTTTTTCACTAAAAGTCACTTTTTTTTGCATTGGTCACTTTTTCAAAAATTGGTCACTATTTTCACTTTTTTGCCCTTTCTCTGGCAGAGCAACCAAAAAAGTTACTTTGTCTGTCTATGAGTTAAGAAAACATTGCAATGTTGCATAAAAATACGTGTGCCAGGATTGAAGCTTCCGCGTATCCGCCATTTTTGGTCGTTTTTTGAAATTCGGCGAGGCGCCGGCCCCGAGTGTGCCGAAGTTAAGGTTTGATATTGCAGTGTGGTGCAACCAGAAGGGGAGGCCTAGAGGGCCCGTGACCTCTCCCCCCATCTAGAATGATGATTTTAATTGTTTTTATTTATTTTTTTTTTTTTTTTTTGCTCGAGAAGAGCAAATCCTAAGAAAATAAAATAAAGCGATATTTATGTTAGAAAAGAAAAAAAAATCAGACTAAAAATTTTTAGCAGTTGCAGATTATATCACTCAGAAAATTATCTTAATTTCTCTTTTCTTTCATCCCCCCCCCCCCCCTGAACTAACTCACAATCACAAAAGAAATTTTTTGGTGAGGATTTCTCAACGAAAAGTCAATACGCATCTCGAGAAAATAAAGTTACAGTATGGGACCTCAAATCCATAACGCCCGCGATCTTTCCGGATTTCGGAATTTTCCGGATTTTGGGTCCTCATTCAAAAAGTTTTGTAAGTAGCATCAGAGCCCATGTAATTTGCTCTGGAACTTTTTATTAGCATTTTGCCCATTTATAGTATTTTTATTAAGGTATATACTCGCCTATAACTCGAGAAATTTAGCACAAAAAACGAAGTTTGTGTAGGCTTACATACGAGGCAAAGCATCGAAAAATCTAGACTTTTCTCAATGTCATTTTAACCTATTTAATTAAACAATTAAAGAAAAGATTTCTGTTAAACTTTGATATGGTTTTATATTCTCTAGCCACTAAATTATTGTAGTAAAAAGATCAGACCATTGGGAAAATGCGAGAAACGCGAATTTTCAATTTCGCGAATGTTCTGTATCGAGCGAAAATTAAGAGTTCATTTCAAAAAATAAATCTAAGAAAACAACAATAAAAATAAGCAAAATTTAATGATATTAACTCAGAATTAAAGCAACAATAAGCTCATCGCAAGAACGAACCCTTTTCGAAAAATCGCGAAATAATTTTTTTGAAAAAAAAAAGTCACATTTCCGATCTTAAGCATGTTCATTACAGTTTATTTTCCTTCTCTTTAAAACGCCTATTTCCAAAAGAAAAACGCTGCAAAACATTGCCCGTTTTTTTTTCTCAAAAAACAAAAGCTGTCTTTTTTTTTTTTTCAGCTGCCGATTTTTTTTCGAAAAAGTTCCATATTTTGGGTTTTCCGGATTTCGGGATTGCAAAACTGGGGTCCCATAATTTATATATATGGCAAGAAATCATTAAATAATGATTCAGGGGAGGGGGGAATCTAAATTCTTAAAAAAACTTTAGATCTGAAAAATTCTTAGCAGTTGCAGATTATATATATCGCTCAGAAAATTACATTATGACCTCTTTTTATTTCCATCCCCCCCCCCCAATAAAAAGGAATTGCACAAAGTTCAGATAGAAAAAAAAAATAGTGCAGCCCCCCCCCCCCCCGTAAAGAATTTTTCTGATTGTGCCACTCATACTGTCATTATGTATGACAGTGATACCGTGTAACTATCACAACTAAAATTTTAAAATCAGGGAATTTTTTGGAGCTTAATCAGGGAATTTTTCTTGGATTTTGTTATCACCATGAAATTATAAAAACAGTATCGAATAATCAAACGGTTTGTTTCCTACAATGATACAGAAGATTAAACACAGTACTTTCAGCTTGAATAATTTTGATAAAATATCAAATTTAGATTTATTTCAAGTGAAATTTTCTAATCTTTGAACAAGTATAAAAAATATTTAAAAACTAGCATTTGCAAAATAAATTTTATTTGATGTTGGATATAAATTAAAATTTGAAATTTCTGCCGATTTGAATATATTTTTATTCATTTATATTTTTAAATAAGTAACAATTTGAGAAAGAAATTAATTAAAAGAAATAACTTTTGTCTCTCTCACTCTTAGCCATTTATGGGTTTTGAAAAAGGTATTTATGAACATAGTTACAGGTATAAAAATTCTTATTTTTGAGTAAGCTATGAATTTTTTTTAAAAGTTGGGTAAAAGCTCTATTTATTCAGGTTTAGTTTTCAAAAGATGTCAAAACTGCTCTTTTTCAAGTTATATTTAGTTTAAATAAAAAAACAAACACACAAATTTATATTTTAATGGTCACTTTTTTTTAAAGCTGTGGTCACTTTTTTCACTATTTTGAAGACTCCAAAGTGCGCCGAGCCCTGTAAACAGCTTGAATCTGTTTTCTATGTTATCTTATCTTTTCCATTCAGTAGTAGAAAGGCAAACTAAAAATTTCAGCTTCCAGCAGGTCAAGATTACACAATTACAAGACTAGATTACACATTTTCCCTTTAGATTACGATTAAAATTACTCGAGAAAAGGGATTAATTTCGGTTATGATTATAAAAATATGCCATTCTCAGATTACGATTTCGATTTTGCCAAAATGTAATCGAATACAGCAGATTACGATTACGTAATCGCGATTACGTCCAAGCCTGATGCCAACACTTAAAAGATGTTTTGTGGAAAATTGTGAACTTTTTTCATGAGTTCAATCCTTCTGCATCATGCAAATATTTCAATTATTTTGAAATTTGAATGCTGTTTTCACTTATGCTAGCTCGGATTGGCTTATTTTATTGCTTATTTCGATAATTTATTCCTTTTCTTGATATTTGTGGACTTGATTTAGTTATTAATAAAGTTTTAAAATAGAGTAAAAATCAAAAAGAAGCTTTTCTAAATTATTAGTTTAATAATTGGCTATACACAAGTAGTATTTAAATTTAGGATATGCTTTCCCTTGAAGCATAACATATTCAAAATTATAATTTTTATTCAATAGTTTTTTTGTTGATCAAAATAAATATATATATATATATATTTTTTTTTTTTTTTGATATGACATATTTTTTAGAGAGAAAATCAATCCATTTAATGTAATATTCTTAAGTAGGAAAAAGGTTGTATGATATATTGGTGTACTAAATTGCAATTGTTTTCTTTCTGAAAATGAATTACAAGAAAAATAAAATGCAAAACTTGTGATTTGTTGTAGCTCGAAACTATTCAAAAACCACTGCTCTTAGTTTTTAGCTCAGAAAATGCAATTTGATTTTTGTGAAAGATTGGTTTAGGTAACTGGGTTGAAAAGTATGTTTTTGTCTAGAAAACTTTGGTATGTATGTCATGAAAAGTCACAGGCAAAAGTCATGGAAAAAAATCATGGAATTGAAAGCTTGAAGTATAGCAGATACCCTACTCTTAAACAGAATGAAATAAAAACAAAATTAAGGTTACTTATTTTTTGAGGAATTGTTTTTCATTTCCTTGTATTTTGTCTTCTCTTTTTTTCAGGCAGTTGAGTCAAAAGAAATTCTTGCTTCTGCAGCTGAAAGTGATGACATCCCATCCTCCTCTGAATATCAAGATTCTGATACTTTGATTAATTATAGTGATATTCCTGTGTCCCCAACACTTATTAATTGTGAAGATAGTATAAGCTGCATTTTAGAAGACTTGACATCTCCTGCATGGTTAGTGCTTAAACGTTATTTAGAAAACCAAATAATTAATACAGTCGAGTCCCGAAATCTAGATAATTCACATTTAGTCTAAATTTAGTTCATTTCATGTAGCCTTTAGTTCATTTTCAAGTAGCAAAATATGTACTTTTCCCTTGTTTAAGGATATTTAGCAGTTTATTCTCTGTTCTATTTTCAAGCAAGCAATACACAAGTACAGAACTGTATTTTTTGAAGTAGCACTCGTACTTGTTCTTCTCCCATTCCCAATAACCTGGCATTTTCAGAAACTTGGGCACCCTTTGGTCCACATTAGGTCACGTTTTCGAGACTTTGCTGTAGGGATGTAAGGAATAGTGATTTGGCTGAATAGCCGAATACCGAATATTCGGCCATTTCTTCTAGGCTGAACAGGCCGAAGCCGAATATTCGGCCAATGTCTTAAGCCAAATACTGAATATTTGGCGGCCGAATATTAAAATTTATTGAAAATCGTTGTAACAGAAAGTTGTCAAATTTGAAATTATTCACAAAGTCAAACACCAATTACACACAATCTATGATGTATGATTTAATTATGTTTGTTAAGAATTTAAAACTACACTCATGTCCAAAATTATCTTTACATACCCAAAAATGATGATATTCAATGATGCTTACATTGATATCCAATCAATGTGCTGTATTTGCAGGGAATGTGTGAAAACCAAGCCTAATTAGCATTATCCAATCAAAAGTAATCAAACGGTTTGTGATATGCAAATCTAGGCGTTACGTCGTCCAAGGGTGAATCAAGCGCTTTGCGCAAACTGAATATTTGAGTGAATTTCTGCAACATAGCATTTGATTTCAGTGTGTAGGGACTCAAAGCGGTTTGTTATGGCTTCGAAATATCATTTGGAAGAATCTGTAAAGTTGTGAATTATCGGCCGTTTAGAAGCAGGGCAGTCAATCACGGAAACAGCCACATGTCTGAATATTTCAAGACAGACGGTCTCTAAGCTATGGAAACAGTTTCAAAATAATGGAACTTTTGTAAGGAGGCCTGGACAAGGTCGGAAATGAATGACAACTGCTTCTGAAGATCGGTATCTGGCATTAACTGCCTGTCGTAACAGAAAGGCTACTGCTCGCCAGTTAAGTTCACAGCTTGCAGCCGCCACTGGAACTGTTGCATTACGGGAAACAATATACAGAAGGCTTAATGAAAAAGGCCTTTATGCCAGAAAGCCAAGGGTATGTGTTTTACTGTCTTCACAGAAAAAGAGGGATCGCTTTAATTGGTGTAAAGAACATCAAAACTGGACTGAACATCAATGGTCCCATGTTCTCTTTACTGATGAGTCGCGGTTTAGTTTAACTGGTGATTCTAAACGTGTTTACATATGGAGGGAGTCAGGAACACGAAATGATCCCTCGAACATTGTGGAACGTGACCGTTTCGGTAGTGGAGGTGTGATGGTATGGGGTGGAATAATGATCGATGGACGTACGCCCCTACACGTGTTCAGCAGCGGATCTGTGACAGGCCAGATATATCGGGATGAGGTCTTAGATCCTTAGGTAAGACTTTTCAGGGGTGCATATGGACCTGACTTTTTATTTATGGATGATAATGCCCGTCCACATCGAGCAAAACTCGTTGATGAATTCCTTGAAAGTGAGGACATTAAGCGAATACCTTAGCCACCAAACTCTCCTGACCTTAACCCAATAGAGAACTTATGGGACTATCTTGGAAGAGCCATTGCACATAGACATCCTCCTCCCAGAGATGTAAATGCTCTGAAGACGGCATTGCTGGAAGAGTGGAGTTTAATTCCCCAAACTGTGATTAACAACGTTATTTCCAGCCTTAAAACACGTTGTGATATGTGTGTACAAGTCGGGGGAGATCATATTCCATATTAAATTCGTAAGACTTAATTCTTTTTCTGAATCATTCCTTTTTTTCTTAACTCTCTTTGTCACACTTTATTACCATTTTTATTGTTTCATGCTACAATTTTATATCATATGAGGTGATCTTCAATTTTTTCTTTTGCATTTATGTGTCATAATGTTATGTATAATTCCACGAAAATTCATTAAATTATAAGTCATAGTCTCTGAGAAATCCGTGAATTTATGCATGTAAACATAATTTTGGACATGAGTGTATTTAAAATTAATCTATTTTCTCTATTGTTTTGAATGTAATAAAACTAAGAATTTCACCCACAAGTGGAATAGAAATGACAGGTTTTATGGTAGTAAGCATTAGCATTATTTTACTAATTATTTAATTCAAATGAATCAACTACTATTTCTTAGTGAACTTTTACCTTGCTCAAAACTGTTTTAAGAAGATATTTTAAAAGTTATAAAAGTTAATATTTTTATTTTATGGAGTTTTTTACATACCTATTTTTAAAAGATCTATTAAAATTTAATACACTTGACTGGAATATATTTTTATTTTCAAAAAACCCAATAACTTCTGCTATCTAAATATTCATGATATATTCTAGGCTTTTCACATTTCTCTCTTACCCAATGTTCACAATAAATCAGTCTACCCAAACAAAGGACTTCCACTTTGTTAAGAATAACGAATTGAATTTCTCATATTCTCCATCTTAATTAACTATTGCCAGCTTTTTTGAGCAAATGCTAAACATAAAATACCATATTACAACTTTAAAATCTGTTTTTGCTCAGTCAAGCCTAAACCAGGTTTTAAAAAAGTATTTTTTTCTAAATTATTTTTATTTATTAAAACGATATACTAATGTATTCTTTTGCAATAATTATAATACAATTTTAAATGTTTAAAATCTACTGGTTTCTTCATTTTTTTACATTTCTACTGCAGCAGAACTATTCGGCCGAATAGTCCATCAATATTCGGCCAGGCCGAATTTGACCTTACCCAGTATTCGGCCAGGTGATGAAATGACTATTCGGCCAAGCCGAATATTCAGCCAAATTGCCAAATACCGAATAGTGGCCGAATATTCGTTACATCCCTACTTTACTGTACTCTTGTACTCATGTTGTGCAAAACATGGTTTAAGGGTTGTAATGTGGAACATTATTTTCGTGAGTGTCACCACTATAAATCTTCCACTTTTCAGAAAACAATGTTAGGAATTCATTTCAATGATGACATTAGAAGTGGACGTAACTTTTTGCTGGTTGGTGCTTTTTCCCAACACTTCATTTAGTTATAGTGTTATTTTTTCTTAAATTTTGAGAGGAGTTTGTGAGAAACCAGCACTGATGAGTCCTGTCTCTTTTTTAATATTTGTGTTTGTGATTTTTGCATTTTTATTTTCAGAAAGCCATTTTATATATTCATTAATATATGTATATAGGAATCAAATTTGAAAGCAATTAAAATGGGAAAGCGAACACTAATCACCTAAACATGTGCAAAGCAGCAAAAATTTAAGTAATATTAATATATAAATGAAGAAGTAAGATAAGAATGAAAGAATTTGTGACATGTTCTGCATCTTTTATTCTTTGAGATGAACCAACACTGATGAGTCTGTCTCTTTTCATCTTATTGTACTTCATTGATACATATATATGTATATAGATAGATAGATAGATTAAATCCTTGGATATTACTACAGTTATACTTTTTAAAAATACATATTTATATATTTTACGGTTACACTTTTTAAATGTGGGTGTAATTGCAATTTATAAAATGATTGAGAATCAGTTTTTAGAAAAATTTTATTGATTTACTTATTTTTAGGATACGTGGATTAGAAAGCTTATTAATTTCAAAAAATATGAAGACAATTGGTGATATCTGTAGATTGAACGTTCATGAACTAAAAGCACTTCCTTTTAAGTCTCCAAAAGTGCTGAATTTGCATAAAGCACTATTGTCTCATCTAGATCATACGCAAAAGGTAACATTGGAGAAATTGAATAACATTAATGATGGCTGTTCCAATGCAATAGATAATTCTGTGACATCTGAAGTGGACGGGATATTAACTGATCAAGCTGAAAAAAGTAAGTCTTTTTCCTTTGCCAAGATTTATATCATTTAAATTCAGTGTTACGTTAACATGCTAAATTCTTTTCATAGTATTTACTTGCTGTTTGATGATATTTCTTCAACAAATATTTTCTTTTCAGTTTGTAACACCTTCCCAATTCATGTGAATAGTTTTCTAATGTAAATAAATACTGCCTTCACTAGAGATTTTAATTTTAAAAAGCATCTGCATTTAGTAGAAATTAATTTCAGTGCTAAAAGTATACATTAGTTACTTTCATTGTTGTCAGGCGTTATAATTTATTCAGGGCTCCCAAGGCTGCTCCAATTGCGCAAAAATGCGCCAAAACGATTTTTCTGCTACATGCTGCTACAAAATGCGTTTTTTCGGAAAATTTGCGCCAAAACGCGATTTTCCGGAAAAAATCGAAAAAATTTTAGATATATATTTTTCACCTTAAAATCGACATCATTTGTTACATTTTTCCTTTAGTCAACTAATTTTTTACTTTTGAAGCAGTTTATTAATGAATATTAACTCTACTCTCTATTAAGAACATCAAATATGGATGAGAAAATTGAGCACAATTGAGTGATGTATCCCCACACTTGTAGAAGAAACAGTGAGACGATTTCTAATATTATTTAGTATTATAGAGAGAAAAATCATTCCTCTTATCACTATTTATGTTAAACATTTGATTTAGTAAGTTTTTCTTGAAATAGATAAAGTTTGCAATTTCATGGAACGTGAAAAAAATAAACTTAGCGTTTTTCCTCAGTGCACATTGTGTTTTCTAATGTTTAGGAAATACTAATCAATTTGAAAAATCAATAACAGAACAGATGTTTAAAAGATTTATGCTCCATTATAACAATTCTTTAAAATTCCTTAAGCCTACTTTCCACGTGCAAGCAAAGGAGCGCATACGTTCTGCAATCTTTTTGCATCCGCTACAAAAATCGGATTTTTTTCATTTCAACCATTTATAATGTTTCTTCTCAAAGTAAATAAAAAGAATTTATTTTTATTTTAAATAAAAATATTGTTTGAAAATATATATTTGTTCCCGAAACTGTTTATAGATGTGCTTTCAAACGCTGTAAAATTAAACATTGAATTGCAGCTTTTTTTTCTTTTCTCAATACCAACCACAAGGAATTAAAAAACAGAAAACATAAATATGAAGAACAAAATAATTAAAAAAAAAAAAAAAACAGTTAAGTTAGAAAAATCATTAAAAAGAGCATATATATCTTAATGAATTGATGATCTTTAGCAAACATGTTAAGCAATATTATTAGAGAAAATGGTAATTTTGGTGTAGATGAACGACCTCATAAAAGTACGCTGTAAAATTAAACATTGAATTGCAGCTTTTTTTCTTTTCTCAATACTCTTTTCTATCTGTAATCTATATCATATAATCACAAGCAACTAAAAAAGATAAAAACATAAATAAAAAAGAACAAAATAAGTAAAAAATCACAGTTAAGTTAGCAAATCATTAAAAATCATGTGTATCTTAATAAATTGATCATCTTTAGCAAATATGGTAAGCAATATTATTAAGAAGAAATAGAAATTTTGTTGTGGATAAACGACGTCATAAAAAAGTACTCTTGCTTCAAGTTTAAATTTTTTAACTAGATTTGAAAGTTATGAAATTATCCTTTCTCTTTTAATTCAATTTAATGCATTTCCTTTTTCTTTTAATTCGATTTAGTTTCTTTCAGCATTCAATTGCTGTAACCCTAGGACTCTTAAAATTTAATTGTAACTATTAAAACAATTTTTGCAAGATGTAAAGATAAATTGTTTAAAAAAAATTAATCATTAGACATTAAATTATCAACATATAGTAAAAAATACATTTTGCTTTTCTATTATAGAACTGAAAAATATAATTTGATTCTTGAATTTTCTTGCTGCAAAATTATGAAACTCAGCAATTTACTTTTAGTGCCATTAATTACTTCCAAAGCTAAAGTCGGGATCTAAAAGTGAGTATTTAGGATTGAAATTTAAATGAATATTTCTTAAACAGAAAAATAATAAATATTACTGCAGGTAGAAAATAGGATCGACTTCAAATATATTTTTTGATAAAATATGAAATTATATTTAATTCATTCAAAATTTTACTGTTACTATAATCACAATGGTTATGCCTAAATAAGTACCATTTAAAAATCAAATTTTAATTAATGATAATTAGTTTAAAATAGTTGAACCTTTCATATTAGTTAATTTTTGCTTATTTTCTTGAAATAATAGTTTTTTAGCTATTAAACAAAAAAGAGAGAATGCAATGATTTTTGAAAAGAAGAAAATTTTAAGCTTTCTTCCAGCTATTCTTAACTATTTAAAGAAAAAAACAGCAAAACATTTTTTTTAAATAATCCGTTTCTTGAGAAAAGTATTGAAAAGCACCTCTACAGACTTTTCAAGTCTACTGTTTTTAACGGGAGACTCCCGTTTTTTGCGTTTGTCTCCCGATCTCCCGTTTAACACAATTTTCTCCCGTTTTTTGCTCAATGGACGGCACTCGGGATCGTAGTTATTCGCCGAGTAGTTTTTATGTAATTTTCTTGTATTTTGACGAAATTCCGTATTTTTGGTATTTTTGAAAAGTCAAAATTTCGGTTCCGCGAATATACGTAATTTTGGTACTTTTTCCTTCCGAGAAAATTTTGAAGCATCATGCGTAGATACTTGCTTTACGAAACTTTTACAAATTAGCAGTAAAACTTCCGCATTTTGTCTTTCATATGCTTTCAAGGGTCAGTCCCAATTTTTTCAAAAAATCCGATTGCATCCGCTTCGGTAAAAGTCCCTAGTTCTTGTGTACTATCTCATTCAATCACTTGGACATCAATACCTTTTGGTTTACCATTATTTTAAATATTTTTTACGATTTAGCCTCTGTAGTAGAGGATTTGCACATCTCCTTTTGCCACACCCACTCGAAATTTCAATGAAATATTTTAGCCTTTTTTTAAAAATTTTGGTGATCATCTAGTTAGTTGTAACTATTAATATTGCATCCTTATTAATAATCTAGTTTTTAAAATATTTTTTGCGTAGAATTAATTTTTTTTTTTCATCCTCTTAGTAGGGTTTGGCTTTTTTTTCCTTTTTGGTAATCATTATATATTGTTACAAAATAGATGAATAAAATTTCTTCCTATTTTCATCAAATATATAACTGAAAAATGAAGTTTCGTCCAGTGCTGTCAAATGAAAATCTAGAGAACATCCTATTGCTCATAAAAAATAATTTTGCTAAAAAATGTTTTGATCAAACATTTGATGATAAAATTTTATCAAATACTGCTGTAATGAACATTAAAAAAAAATCTTTGTATAAGTCAGTTTAATTGTTCATATCATATGCTCTGTTTATTACATTTTCTTTATCAAAACTTTTCAAAAAAAAAAAAAAAAGAGGTTAGAATATATAACTCGATGTCAAAATGCATCCAGGTCATAGGCTCTGTTTATTACACGGGGTCGTTATTGAAAAAAATCTCCTGTTTTTTTTCCTCCAAGGTTGGCAAGTATACCTTTATAAATGTTTTAGGTTTAATTAGTCTTACTTTTTGATTAGATTATGAATAATTTCTTAAGAAATATAAAAATATACCAGTTTTTGAAATAATCTAATCCAGTTTTTAAAGGATGACTGACATTTACATTTCCTATCATTTTGAAGACTTGAAACTGCTCTTACCCTTGATGAAAATAACATTGCTTTAAAACAGCCATTTGATATTTAAAAAATAAAGAAAAAAATCCTCCAAAAATGGTACAAAGTTGATATTTTCGGCTCCTAGACTGATACAAAAGTAGATTTCTTCTGCTCCAAACTGATACAAAAGTTAAATTCTTCTGCTCCAAACTGATACAAAAAGGACATTTTACCTGCTCCGAAAGCTGCTACAAATTGTGTTAAGGCCGGTGGGAGCCCTGTTTATTTAATTTCTTTTTTGGCTGTAACTTGTAAAATTATCATTATTACAAATCTGTACGTGAGAGCCAAAGTATCTTACGCAGAATTAGAATGTGGGCCCAGCCCGAAAAAACTTGCCCACTATGTCTGTAAAGTGGAATTTTTTTCAGAATTTACTCAGGGTTCATACGCCACCTGGAAATCATGGAAAATCTGGAAAAGTTATGGAAATTGATATCATTTACAAAAGTCATGGAAAGGTCAGGGGAAAACATAAATTTTTGACAAAACCTGGAAAAGTCGGGGATTTTTTTCCCCCTCTTGGAGTGAACCTACGCTCGTCGCGATGTCAGATTACCAAGAAAATAAAAAATCGTTCAAAACACGTGTTCGGCGTGACATCATGAACTGAACAAAAAAGCAACAGCCAAATTTCTGAACTGCCCAAAAGTGTATGAGGTCTACTGACTTTGATTCTATTTAACATGGAGATTGATTCCATTTTTTCATAATGTTTTTATTTACATATTAAAAATATATATATTTTTTATTAAATGTTCTTTAAAAAAATAAAAAATAACTTTTCTTTTATTAACTGTTATTTTTATTTGAGTTTCAAATTTATTTCTTTAGTGCCATTGAGTAATTGTTATTCAATGGATTTTATCATCAGATCATTTTTAAGTATTGTAGTTGTTTAAAAAAAGAATAAATCCTCAATTAACTTGCCTCCCTTTTCTTATACAGTTTTTTTCTTTACATAATGTTGTTTCTTATATTGTCATGACATAAAAGTGCCTACATAAGCATTTCTTTAAATATTTGTTTTCATGCGTTATTATAGAGTTAAAAAGCTGATTTGTCCCCACTGGGATCATCTTAATTTTTATTTTATTTTCTTTATTCTTTATATTTTATGTTTTATAGTTTTAAATTAGCTTTCTAAAATTTAAATTAAAAAAAAAAAAATTAAAAAGATGGATGCAAATATAAAAGCTAATATAAAAGTCTTTGCAATGGTGTGTCACAAAATTTTGCTTTTGAAATTCCATAGACTAGAAATTCTATAGTATATCTTTGCTATCTTAATGAGCATCTGTGTGGAATTTTGTAATATGAGGTTAATATAATTGTATGTATAAAATGTTATGGTGAGCGTATTTATTGTACAAGTAATACATTTGCTAATAATTTTTTTTTACTTTGAACGTTCACCTGGAATTCTGCTTTGATCTACCTGGAAAAGTCATGGAAATTTTTTTGGCTATTTGAGTATTAACCCTGTTTACTGTACATTTATAACATTTACTTCAGAAACAGAAATAACGGGTCATTCACTAATGGTGTCACACATCGAGGTGATCGAGACATTGTAACAGTTTGTAATAAGGGGAGGGGAGCAGGTAGCAAAAAGTGTGACATCACAATTTTGGTTAAAATAAAAACGTTTAAAATCAGAAAATATGCTTTATATCAGTGATTCTCAACCTTTTCAATACTGCTGCCCCCTTATGGAATGAACAAGTTTTTAACGCCCCCTGTTTAAAAACCCGTAATTTTTCGGGGGGGGGGGGGATTTTAAGAGACAAAAGTTTTCAGCAATTTTCTTTGCACCGAATGTGATTAATAAAAAAGAAGGGTTTTTTTTTTGTATTTGAAAATGTATTAAAAAAAACATTCGAGTGCCTATGTTGGTGCGATAGTTGTGCTTATTAGTTCAAGGCCAGTTTCCTAACTTTTGGGAAACCTTTTTAGTGAGATGAAGGTTGCAAGTTCCCTCTGGTACGATTTTTTTTCTTGTCTCAAGGTTCGTCACAAAACTGAATCTTATCGCGACGAGGCAAAGGTGGATTCATAATCTGGTTTAATAGTGGCTCAGTGCTGAAATTTTACCAGATTTATGTTTTACTTTCCTTTTTCATTTTTTGTGGTCCCATGTGCTAGCAAAAAATCATAATGTCAAGTTTGAATGTTTTTCCCAATGTATTTACTGCCTGTACCAAACAGTACTACTAGGACTTGACGAGTTATATATTTAGTCGGCAATGGCAAGCAGAAATTTCGCATCTTGTTTCAGTGCTTATTTTATGTATTTTTTTTTTTTTTTTTTTTTTTATATAATCTGATGTCTCACTCTAATCATAAGCAATGCCTAGGGGAGCATGAGAGGCATCTGCTTTTAGACAAGAGCTTTTTTTCCTTCCTACAATTTAGATGTTTTCCATTTTTTTATTCATTACATTTTGTCCACTTGTTTAGATGTTCAGTGAACTTATTCTCTCACTTTATAATGAATATGAGATTTATTATGGATGCTGTTCTAATACCGGAATATGTCTATATTTTTTAGTGGAAGAATCTGTGGGAGATTTACAACTGCAATCTTCAGAAAACATGATGCAAGAATTTTTAAACCAGAACAAATTTATTAATCTTCCAACTGCTTTATTAACTCGCGTAATTGAGAAATGTGCAGGTGTATTAAGTCAAAGATTGGGATCTTGTTGAGCTATTTATATATTTGATTAATACAATTCTCAAAGGAATTTATAATTTTTTAGGTTTTACGTATAGTAAACATTAAATTTTCAAGCTTTTTAAAGCATGTTCTAAATTTTAGAAAAGGTTTGAAAAAATTTTATCAAACCTTAGTTCATGTTACATTTATTTTTTATCAAATCATGTTTTTAATAGTATAATCAACTAAATTTTGGATTCTTAAGTATAATAGTTTAAAAGCTTTAGTTTTTTATCGATTATGGTTTTTATAACTAGATAATACTATTTACATTGACTTTTAGAAAAATAATTTTAACTGTTATGCTCCTTTATATATGGTATATGTGAAACAACACAAAAAAATTGTATATTTCAAATTTGTAAATAAACTGTAATTAATAAATTTAAAAGTTGACAGTGATCTTTGAAGCCAAGCATTTATTACTATATTCTTAAGTTTAACCACATCTGCTACCGCTTTTATTTATTTATTTTTGAAAACGTTATTATGCTTATGTTAAACGTTATGTTATTATTAAACGTTCTCAAAAGGTGGGAACGTAAATGCGCTAATTTTAAAACTTTTCAAATTTGCCACCGATTTCTATTTTATTATGTAGTATATGTACTACATAATAAACACACCTGCAATGCAAGTACAATGTGTAAACATTAAAAAACACCAAGTGGTCTTAAAAAGTACTAATTGATGAATTCAGCTGTTCTGTAAGTAACAGATTTTTGCATCACTAATCTGTAGGGTACACAATTTTTGATATTGCTCATGTGATTTTCCAGGGTGTGTACAGAATTTTAAGCTTACACTGCACAATTTTTTTTTCCTTTTTTTTTTCTTAGTTATTTATTTATTTATTTATTTATTTTATTTTTTTTTTTTTTTTTTTTTTGAGGTTGATGTTGAAATTGTGAAAAAAAAAAAAGAACCTTGAGCCCAGTTTACAAGATCTAATGGAGACTATATTAACTATAATGATCTTACATACAAAATAAAACGTAAAAGTGCGCCACTTGTTAAAAATAATACAAAACGAGCTTAGTGAATGAAAATAGAGGTGTTATTGAAAAACAACACTGCACAGTGTAGGGTTACTAGTGAAATTTCGAGACTTTATCGTGACCATTCAAAAATATCGTATATTGATTTTGCCAGATAGCGAATATCCAGTATCCCGTGTAGGACGGATATGTACCATATATCCGGCTCTGATGTTTGAAATCTGTTTATACATATTATTTCTAAACATCCCACAGCCTTCAAATACATAGTAAGTTTGCAATTCACATTTATTTTCAAACCATGTTAATTAAGTTTTAAAAGTTCAATTTGGCATGCTAGATAATCGGATATTTTTTGCAGTTGCCGGATGAGGTTCCGAATACTTAAAATTTGTAGGATACTGGATATCCGATTCTTTCTAGGGGAACCGGTCCCCGTTTGATGGTAAGTTTTCATGACCCATTCGTTAGTTTTGTACCCAGTTTCCAAATCTGAGCCTTTCATGACCTGTTTTCAACTTTTTCAATGTAAGTTTTATTCATTTAAAATTTAGCAATTTGTTGATAAAAAATATTAGATATTTTGATATTTATTTTCTACAAATATCATGACTTTTTCCAACCCTGGGCTTTCTATGAACCGGGAATTATGAAGCTCACCAAACAATGGCGGAACGTCATCAAACAAAAGAGAACTCATATCACTGATCGATCTTTGGCTTTTATATGAACATATGATTTTGAGAAAAAAACAATGAATTTTTACTCCACTATTCCACTATATATATATATAGATAGATAGATAGATAATTCCCCAGGCTCCAGGTAGTAATTTAGTAGTTTGATGTGGTCTAGTAATTGGAATTACTGTCTTACGACTAGACAACCTATACTTGGTCCACTGCATGGGACTACTTATGCAATGAGGCAACACCCCCTGAACTAGAAAGCCTCTGGACTGCCTCTCGGAGAAGCGATTCCCTTCTCTCCGTAGGCCGAAATCTACTGCTCCTGTTGCGCTGACGATTAACTCACATTATTAATCAGCCTGTTTTTGCAATCAAGCCATCAAATAATGTCCACTGAAGAGTCCACTTGTAGAGCACACATTTCAGAACAAATAAAATTAAGTTCTATACTAAAAATTGATAATAAAAAATTATTGATTTCCTATACTTTAAAAAAAAAACTCTTTATTAGTATGGGAAAATATTTTTGTGTTGCTTATGAAATCTTTTTTTTTTTCTGGTTTGTGTTCTCATTGACTTTATTTTGTGGCGAAAGCATCGATGCTGATTAACTGTTAAATTAGCTTCTAAAGTTTAAATGTGAAAGAAAATCGTGGGCATTTACACTTTAAGACAAAATAGCGTGTTAATTTCTGCAAAATTCGAAAGATTAATGTTTTTACATTATATATTAATTACGTTTTTTTTCTTGTAAACCTTAATCTCATGTTATACAAATTAAGCACACACATAATCATTGTTATTGTTATGCTCAGAAATGTCATCAAAAGTTCAAGATAAAATTGGAGACCAGATCTATAACGTAGTGCTTTGTTTCTGAACTACAAATAAATATGCTTATGTAATATAGTGTGACATTTTGTGACAAAGGGGGAAGGTCAAATACATTGAAAAACCATGGCATCACTAATTTATACATGCTTCCAGTATTACAGCTTTTTCAATGTTTGAGACTTCTTATATTTAGAAGGGAAATTTATGAATTACGCAAACATAACACGTACAACAATCAAAGAAACAATGCATCAACTTTTCTTTCAAAAACTTCCCTGTTTAAAAAGTTTGAGGTTTATTACAAGAAAATAAGACAAAGATTCTGTACAGACCTTTTAGAAATGGATTTAATTCTGTTCAATTTATTTTTGACCTTTTTAAATTCTTTTCCAAAAAATAACTTAATAATTTAGCGTTGGAAATGATTTACCTCTGTTGTTCGCTTTAACTTGAACTTCGCATCAGAGTGAAAAATGTAATTCCGATTTTCAATAATTTGAAACATTTCTTTTACTCGTGACAGTTTTTTCTGTAGCCTTCAGAAAGAAAGATCATAGCGTAATGTCACAAAGATGCCCTTAAAACATCTTTTATTTTCTAGTAAAAAGGGAATCTTTCTAATCTGTAGAATTCTGAGATGAGAGAGTCATAAAATGTTCGCCGGACAAAAATTTCTCTTTTCAATAGCCCCTTTCCAGTCACACAGTCATAAAAGACCACTGGAATAGAAAACGTAATTGTGGGAACTTGATAAGAACACTATGCAAATACTTTTTCTAAACTTTTGTTGGTTTCTTTTACGAATGTGGCGTGCAAGACTATTTTCAAGTGGTCGTATAGCGTTGTTCAGAAGTGACCAGGCTCCTAGAAAATTATTTTGACATTAACAATTTAAAATCTATAGAAGGCTTTCCATTATTGCTTGCTTTTAAATTGCCTTACTTTATTATTTCATTTCAATTTGATTTTTAAAGTTGTATCTAAACAACCTCAGTCAAGATTTGTATTTATCACGCAAGTGTGACATAAATAACTTCGTAAATTTCAGGAATATTATTAAAAACTATATGAAAATGGATTTTTTTTTTTCTGATATGGAAATGAACAAACATTAGTGTTAAAATATTGAGTTTAAATAAAATATAATCCTTCAATATATCTTGATAAGTATCTATGTATCAAAATAACACCTCTAAAATGTTTAAAAATTGCAATTCTACTGTAGCAATGATGTTTCGTGAAAAGTAGAGGTTAATTATCTGAATGCAGTAAATTATTTTCGAAGTAGAAATATTAGCTTTTTTTTCCATACTGAGTAAGTATATAAATGTGTTGAACTCAATCTGCAATTTGTGATGGCATCCTTTTGTTTTTATGCAAAAGATTTTCTGCCGAAATCCAGTAATATCCCAATTACGAATGCTACTGGCTGACGAGCGGGGTGAAAATCGGCCTACGGACGTTGCACAATAGTTTCAGTCCGGAGGCTTTCTAGTTCAGGGGGTGTTGGATGAGGCATGGCATAGGACTTCTAAAAGAATTCCCGATAAAAGGCTGGGAGTTATTAGAGAAAGGGTAGCTATTTATTTATATTTACCTTCCATCATGATAAATCAAATGCATTACTGTCATAGTTGTTACAAATGCAAGAAGAAATCAAATTTTAAAACTTCTTAATCACTCTTTAATAAATACTTTTGATGTTTAACACTTATGTATGTTAGTTTTAAAAAAGAAAAATAGTTTTCCCTTCATCCTCCGTATAGAGTGCAGGTTCCCCTGTCAGCAAGCTAGCAAATTCAGACCTGGGTATTAGTAACATTCAGATGATTTTTTACTATAAAAACTTTTACATTTCACTCCTTTAAAAATTGATGTCACTCAAAAGCTTCAAAAATGGAAAAATATAATTTAACTTTGCATTGCATTATACATCAAAACAACAAATATAGGAAATATAACCTTCAGAGAAGCACATTCAAATTACAATTTCTTTATTTTTTTGTCATATATTTTTAGTCTTAGTTCTGTCTTAGCCATATCACTTATCAATGAATCTAACTTCTCTAGCTGTTTCTGTTCTTCTATCTTAATTTCTGCTGCTAATTTTTGTACTTTATCTAGAGATTCTGCTACTGCTTGAGCATCTTCTTCTGATAATTCACCATCTTTAACTGATTCACTTGTTGGAGTGATTTTAAGCTTCTCAGCATTTGAACAGAGGTCAAAATGTCTGCTTTCATTAGAGCCTAAATGAGAATCAAAATATTTTTAAGGATGTAAAATGCAGAAATATATATAATTTATCCACGTGAAAAAAAAAAGAAGAAATATATATATATATATATTCTTAGAATTTGTTCGGCGTTTATATTGTTCTGAGAAATGGAAGATAAATTGAATTATGAATGCAACATTTAAATGAATACAAATAAAGTGACAACCAGCAACAGAGGCTCCACTCTCAGGTATTCTGGTCCAAGTTAATTTATCAATCCCCAATGAAAATCAAGAGCCCTCTTAAAACTATTCATCTTCCAGCAAGTAACTACTGCTTCCGGTAAACTTTTCCTGCTATTGAAGTAGTATTTTTTCCTAATTTCTAGATTAGCCTGCTTCTGTTTTATGTATACTAAAATTTAGCTAATCAGTGTCTTCTATTTTAATATATTTAAATAACTGAAACATGTCCCCTGATCCTTTTCTGCTCTAGACCAGGGTTTTCTAAACTCTTCAAAGTTGTGGCAAACTTGCTGGAATTAGACTTTTATTACAGCACTCTAGTCATACAATAATTTACTGCGATTCAAATATATATGTAATATGAACACCTCATGGCACCCCGCTTCTGTCGCTGAGGCCACCAGTTTGGAAAGCACTGCTCTAGACTTTACACATTATGTCTGAAACCATTCTAAATATGTATACTCTCTTACTAATCTTATAGCCCTTATTTGAATAGTTACTAAATAAAGTTTTTCTTCAGATAAGGAGGCCTAAGCTGAACAGCATATTCTAAATGAGGTGTTACGAAACTGGTGTACAAACTTTTGTTTTGGGTCTTACCAACCAAAATGAATGATAAAAGAGCTGCCTTTTGAAATAAACCGATTGACAAATATAAACAATCTGTTGGCTTTGTGGTCTGATATGCTGTCCTGCTGACTAAACTAAATTCCTAATAGTAACACTTCAAACTGCCGTTCACTTTTACTTCATGCCAAAGACAAGCCCAACATATAGTGCCAATAAAAGCAGAAACTTTTTCACATGCACTGGTGGCAGATAGGCAGAGAAAATGTTAAGACACAGATCAACCACTGTTTCTGTTTCACTGGATAAACCTATAATAGCAAGCTTAGTTCCTTGAGCTAAATGAAACACTTGGCATTTCCTAACCTTGAACTATATTAATCACCTGAAAAAGTTGTACTTACTGAAAGCTAATATTTTCAGAGCCTTTAATGGAAACCGTTTATATGTGAATTTTTGAAAGATATAGCTTTCAGAAAAATGCACACTTATGTAGTTGTTTATTACAATTATAATTTGTTTATAAAAAAGGAACAATAAAAATTAGTTTTAAGTTATCAATTTTTTACACTAATGATAGAAAATTGTGTACCTTAACTTTTTAATGTGCAAGTAAATGTTTCAAATGAAATTGAAAATAATCAGTATTTCGCTTTCAGTATCAATTGCCACAGCATTTTTAAACGCAAATTGCAGATCCACTCATTAATGGTTATAAATTCAATTTCTTTTTAATCCCAAAGATATAAAATCATTTATTCAATCTAGGTTATTTTTTTAAAAAACAACAAAAAAAAAAAACACTGTATCGGGGAATAACAGAAAGAATTTGTTAACTTAGAAAAAGCAATTTTCCGTAATTATATTTAATAACACAAAATTTGTGATCTTCCTAGGTATGATTAAAAGAATTCAATAAATAGAACATGTATCAGTTATTTTTTTTTAATTTATAATCTTTGTTAGACAGTAAGTTTTTTTTTCCCTACGGTTATAATTCTTTGAAATCACAACACAATTACAAAGTTCATTGAATTCAGCAAAATATTTAATACAAATATTGATAAAGATGTTTAGAATCGGTCAAGAGAAACACTAATAATCAATTGCTGTAAATGCTAGGTGCAGCTGGTGGGGGTCAACGTTTCTCTCCTAAAAATTATCTTTGGTTAAGTTAGTGCATGGAGGATTTCGTGGGCATTTTCTCAAAATTTCTTAAAATAGAATCTTTGACGGTATTAGCAGAGGTTTGGAGGTAATCCTCCAGAAGTTTAACTGCCATTTTAGGAGTCTTTTGGTCATTTTAAGAAGAGTCAATGCCCTTCTTGGGTCCGTATTCTGGCACCCCTCAGACAATACCGCCTGAGACAGGGGCTCCCTACAGAACCAGCATTGCATTTAAGCATTCTAAAAATGTAGTTAAAAATTAGTAAATTTTAGTGCATTAAATTTCTTTGAACACATGCAAGAAAACAATATTATTAAAAAATTTAGTTTAGCAGCCAGGGCTTAATTTCTGGCGGGGGGGGGGGGGAGTGCAAGAGCATGCATATAAGCTCATAAGAGCTTATACTCATTCGAATTCAACCTTATCTTAAAACTCCACGAGAAAAAAGTACAGGAGCTGAGCTCCCGTAAGCTGCCATGCAAATTTAGCCCCACTGTCGGTATTCTTTTTAATAAGACTTAAGTGTATTCAATAAGATAAAATAATGAAACACATTATAAAGTTTTAAAAGTAAAAACATAAATTTAAATGCCTCGATGTGAATTTTTCTATCACCAATTCATTCCCAACATGATATTTTTTGAATTACGAAACTATGTGGGACTCAGCTTAGCTAATGATCTTTCTTCTCAAAAATAAATTTAGGAATAATCCTCTAATTAAATAAAAAGTAAAATCATTTGTAAAATTGCTTTAAAAATGAGGAATTAAATTATTGAATGGCCTAATTTTGCACCTCCTAATGCACAGCACGCACAGAGGAATACAATCAAAATAAAATATATCTAACTAATGTACAGTGGTAATTTAGATTAATCTTAAAATTAGATCCTTAAAAGAAACTGCATTACGCTCGCTATTTTATAATCGCAGTTGAATATAAAACCCACTTCAAACAAAAAATAAAAGGTTCGCCAAACATATACACATGACGTGCCTCGCAGATATGCACATCTGGCACCCAGGGTAGAAAAGCAGTTATCAAGCCATATCTTCACACATTCTGACTCCATCTAAAAGAATGCGTTTCATTTTGAACGGATAGTCCATGTATCACACCAAAAAAAGCTTTTTTGTTTTTTTTTTTTTTTGGCGAAAAAGTAGGATGTGGGTATACTAAGTTAAGTATATTCAAAATATATTACGAAAAAATTTACACTTGATGCACATATAATTTTTTAGAAACTCTCAAATCAATTGTTGGTGTCACCCGGTGCGGACCCCCCCTCCCCCCCCCCCCCGTAGGGACGCTTATTGTTATCTTTTCCTAAAATTATATACTTGTTTTGAAAAAAATATTACATACATTTTAAAAATCTCTAAAGTGAGGGAGAATATTTTTATTTCATTTTTTCTTGAGAAAATTTTTCAATTATTCTCATGTGTTTTTTTTTTTTCTCATTAGAAATATGATTTGTTTCTTAAGGATCTTCTGTTAAGCAACTGCTTCTTCTAATGATTCATTTCTTGAAGGAAGAGAAGTTGGTCGGTTCAGAAGAGTTTCATTCAGTGGTGTAGTCCTGAAAAAAAGGTTGGGAAGGATACGAAGATAAGCAATTGAAATCAAAAGTGGGGGGAAACCTTATATTAAAATGCAAAAAATTTGGGGGGATGCTTGCATTAAAATAAAAAGGTGGGACGCCGTCCCCTGCATCCCCCCCCCCCTCGTCTACACCACTGGTTTCATTGTATTATTTAAAAGGAAATGAAAATAGATTGGATTTTGGACAACTAATCATGGGTACAAGTTCAGAATTTGCAAAGCTGCATTTAGAAAGCCAATCTGGTACCTTTTTTCTTTTCTTTTTTTTTTTTTGTGAATACTATTTTTCATTTAAAGCTTTGAATTAAAGTGAGTAAATGGAAAATTTTTAATGTTTAATTTGATTGTGTTTGCTGTTCTTTTCACAATGTTAAATGTAGGAAGATTCTTAATGCCCAACTTACTATTTACTTCTGAAAAGGTGTGCGGTTTATAGAAAGTTGTGGTATATACAACAAACAGTTTGAAGGTCTTCTACTGTAGTTTATTTATTTTTCTTTTTTCTTTTCACATGGTTTTGAGGAAAATGTAACCTAGTCATACAGAGTTTTTTTTTTTTTTTTTGTTTAGGTTGCTGGAAAGCAAAGAAGATGGGTTATATAGATGTGTGTCTAACAGCTTTATAATTTTGTGGCAATTTTCCAAATTTTTGAATTGGGTAGCAATTGCTCTTGAATAAAAGTTTAAAGTTGAGTTTTACAATTATTTTTGCAAGAAAGCAGCTGGTGATATACATGAGAATTGTTACTAAGGTAGTGTTGAGAAATAATTAAGCAATTATCTTTTATTTTAAGCACTATTTATTTTTTATGCTATTTATATCTCATATATTCATATTAAATTGAAAAGCAAGAAATATGGGCTTAATGCAATAAGTGCACGAAACCGAAGTAAATAAAAGTAAAGGAATTTGACTCTTACTATGCTAATATTACTTTTGAGAGGATGATGAAGGTTTACAAAATTTTTGTTTGATTCCATCAAAGAATAAAATTAAATGCACAAGTTTTAAACCAATTTTCAGATTTGTATGTTGTAGAAGTACATTTTTAAGGTCTTATGTTAATTCTTGTGCTCTTTTCAATTAACTTTTTGAGCTAGAACTGGTACAACATTTGTGCTAGAATAGAAACAATTTGTTTTCTGACATCAAGATTTGAAACTTTAGTTAGCAGTAGGAACCAGAAATGTCTTAAATTTGTATAATATAAATTTTTGTGAAATTATTTACTCTGCCAGCCAGAATTGACAGGGGTTGATGTTTAAATTGTCTTCTAAGGATAAAATACATCCAATGCAAATCTTTATACTACTTTATACTCTCAACATTAAAACAGAATAATACTTGACTGTATTTGTAATTTTAAGAAAGTATTTTTTGAACAATGATGAATATTTTGGTTTTATCAATAACAGTAAGCTAATTTAATTGATATGCATGTTCTATGAAAAATTATTATGTATTCATTAAAACTGAAAGAAAAAGCTCAAAACCTGGGATACCAAATATAATATTTTCCGGGCTAACACTGGCCATGAAAGTCTTAAGTTCCTATAAAACCTATGATGTTTATGAAAAAAGGATTTCATTTCACAACCTCTCTGTTTTAATCAGATTGTTTCTGGCCTAAATACCCGTGTAGTTTCAGAATGTATTGTAAGTTGAGTATTACACATTCAGGCATGCATTTTTAATTTTTTTAAAATGAAGGTAGTCCAATGCAAATACAGTCGAACCTCGTTTTCACAACATCCGGATGAAATCTCATGTACTTTATGACCCTCTTTTTTTTTTCCATTTTTTGAGTTGTCCACTTAAATTTGTATAAATTTAAATGCAATGTTTTCAAGGGCTTGAACACTTTGTTGCATTATTCAAAAAAATCAAACAAAATGGATAAAATGTGTGCAAATATGACTTGTAAGCTGAAAGGGTTGACAAGTTTAACATAAGACAATGTGGAAAATCTAATGGACTTCAAAAGAAGATTTTACATGCCTTTAAACAGTGGCTTTTCCTTTTAAAAACTAAAATTTTAAAGTTTATTATTACGTTGAAATTGTACACTGCTGAAAAAAAAGTGCAGTTGGCACGCTGTCAAACAGCTCAGTGGGACCACTGGTTAAGAAAAAGTGAGGTTAAAGTGGAAAATAAGTAAAACTATGTAATAAATTACATGTTGCATTTTATTTTTATATTTTATAACTGAAAATACACTAAATTAGTAGTTTGAATTGGAAAGCATTATTTACTTAATTTAAACATAATGTCCCGTCTCTTTTTCCAAGTCCCGAACTTGCAACATATAATTTTAACCTCTTCAGACCCCCGAACTAAGCACAAACAACTTTGACGCAATTTTTTGGTTCTCTGATTTAAAAAATGATTACAAAACAAAATAACTAAAAAAAAATTTTTTTAACTTTAATTAATAATTAGTTTAAATAATAATTAATGCCCAATTTCCATGTTTAAAACGAAGTAAACTATCTGTTGATTAATTTCAGAAACATTTGGGTGTTTTAGCTTTCAAATTGCACAAACAGTAGTTAATAAGCAGTATTTTAAAATGTACCCAATTGGGTACACTTGGAATGAAGAGGTTAATTTTAAATAGCTCCACCATTCACGACACTACTTTATTGTACCACTCCATTTATGACGACACTTCAAATTGTTAAAACTGGCTCGATTTTATTTTTTCACAAAAAGTTTGTCGTAGAATTCCTGAAAATGGCTTAGTGACAAGTGTTATCAACCCATAGTGGAGAAAATCTCCAGCCTCCTCGAATCTAACAATCACGAGCCAACAAGACAAGGCGTGCACAGAAGGTTTGAAAGTGACAGGTAGAAAGATAAAATTGCACTGAAGGTTTACTTGAAGTTCTTCGAATTAGGGATTTGAAGTACAGATATAATTTCACAATTGTCAACATTGACAGGCACAAAAAATGAGTGACAGGTTTCATTCCCATTGTTCGTGGGATTAAATCTCTACTCAGCAATAGTTCAGAAAAGGATAAAAGGCCAAGGAGAAAGAGAACATCCATTATGAAACTCTACTTTTGTTTCTGAAATTACAGGGACATACACAGATTTTAATTTCCAGACAGAAAGAGTTTAGGGAGACAGCGCAGGGGGGAGAATCACTATGACTATTCAACTGTTGTTGAAGTTGAATGGTCATTGTAAATGAGCTTCTGAAAATGAGTGCTATCATATTAAGCTCTTTTATATTGGCAATTTGTTAGAAAGCATCTTTCTTTGTTCGAAAAGAAGGAATTAGCTTTCACGGTCCTGTCTGATAGTAGTCAAAAGTAAAGGGGGCGGGGAGAAACTTCCAACGTAAATCAGTTGCATTGATGTCCTAGAAAAATACCTTTCTTGGATTGAGGAAACTAAACAGGTAGATTTCGATTTTTATACAAAATACACAGCAAAATTTTAAATTGTAAATCAAGAAGTAAGAACACCCTTATTGGAGAATATTTTAGTACGAAATAAAAAGTAAGATATCTTTTCTTAATGTTTTTGCTCTGTCTTATTAAGTAATACAAAATGACGCTAATTCAATCTAATTTAAAATGTCAAATGAATAATACAGCCCTGAAATGCGTTATTACCTTTTACGTTCTTTAAATTACGTGTTTTGAAGCAATTCCGGTTAAAACGTCGCTCTGCTTATGACGACACTTTATAGAAAGTCTGCAGGGTGTCGTGATAACAAGGTTTGACTGTACATAGGTTATCATACATTTTTGCTTTATATTAAAAAGGAGATTCTGAAGCTTTTTGTGTGTCGATAATTTTTCATTTAACCTTTTAATGTTTTTTCTTTAAATCTCATTTTCTGTGAAAATGAATATCCCACCTCGCATGGTATACATGTCTTGTTGCTAACAAAGAGTTAAACATTTTTAGCAAAATTTCACTGAATCATTTAGGTTGTTAAAAAACATTGTTAACCCAAGGAATTGCTGCAGCATGGCTCTTCATTGCAATTAGAATTGTTGTCTGAATAAATAATTTTTTCTTTAAGCTTAGAAATCGATGAAAAATTTTTGAGAAGTCTGGAAAGTTGTGGGCACATAAAGAAGCATGTTTTCTTGAATTCAGCAACATCACCAGTAATACACATTTCCCATGGAGATAATACCTGAAAAAAATATGAGTTTTATTAGTTTAATAGGCAATCAAAACAAAATTTCTTAATGTGTTTTCGGTGTATCTTTTTTTTAAATCTGAGAAATACCAATCTTGATGAATGTAAAAAAAAAAAAAAGAATTATAGGTCAAGGCCTAAAATTCAGGATTAGGGGGGGGGGGGATCCTGCCTAAATTTCTCAGATCCCCTTTTTGAAAATAGACTGGGTAGGATTGTCCTGCAAACGAAAGATCCAAAAAATGTTTATACTGGTGTGCAAAACTTAAGCAAAAGGTGGGGTTTTTTTGCCATAACTCCAACAGATATTATATGAGAGATGGCATTTTTTACTTAAGGGATGACGCAAGCATAGTTGAGCAAAAATGAATACAATGCATACAGTATAGAATGAAACAAAAAAAAAAAGACTCTTGAACTTATAGTATTGTTACACGTGATTGTCTGCCTGAGAGGAAGAACAACAAGCAGATGTTTCTTAGTACGGGATATGCCCTCCTCTTACTACAATGCTTGCCTCGCATCATCTCCCCATACTCAGCACCAGTGTGCAACAGTTCTTGTGGTAAGAGGGCCCATTCCTCAATCAGCATCTGTTTTAGCTGTTGGGTGTTCCCCAGAGGATGTAATCGTGCCTCAAGGTGTCTGTCTCCTCAAAGCATCCCACACATATTCTATGGGATTTAAATCAGGGGAGTATGATGGCCAATCTATTTGAGTGATATGTTCACTTTCCAGTAACTGCTGAGCAGCATGAGTCCGGTGTAACCGTGCATTGTCATCCATAAAAACGATGTCTGCTCCAATGGCACCTCAGAACAGACACACATGAGGAAGAACAACCTCTTAACAATAATGATCTCCGGTTAGAGAACCTCTCTCGAAAACATGGAACTCGGTCCATCCAAGGCCGTCGAAAGGTAAATTCACTGGAGAGGTGTTGGAGTTGATTTTGGCGACTAAAGAAATATATATAGAGAAGGAGAAAGAGAGAGAGAAAAAAAAAGAAAATGATTACAAAAAAAATTTATAAAAAATTGGAACCGACTTCAAATTATAAATTGGGCTAAAAAGTGAAAAATAAATTACTTCTTTAAATAACATCAATGTGACTTGTAAACATAGTTTCAGAAGTCGGTGCAAAATTAGTATAGATAAAATCTTTTGTAATCATGAATCCAATTACAAATATATATATTTTCGCAGAATTAGCAACAGTTCCAATATGAAGTAACAAATGGTGTAATGGTAATTAGACTCATAATTTTGCACCAACTTCTAAAACTATGTTTAAAAGTCACATCGATGTTGTTTAAAGAATTAATTTATTTTTCACTTTTTAGCACAATTTATAATTTGAAGTTGGTTCTAGTTTTTTAGAAAAATTATTTTATTTCATTCTTTTTAGTGTAAATCCATTTTTATATAATAATCTATTTTTTTTAAATCCATATCAAAGCGCAAACCTTCTTTGAATGAATGGCACTAAAAACTAATCATTTGTATGATTAGTTCCATTTTGAAGTCGACTTTAGCAAATGGATTGAATTAATTTTTGCCGCAGAGAAGCCTTCAGTCAAACTCTTGCTGTAATTGCTTTTAATATTATAACTCAATGGCAACAAACACTTTTCTAACAATGACTTTTATATTTATTAATAGTTTTCCCAACAAGGAAAAATTAAGCCAAGCCTTTCCAATTAAAATAAACTTTATTTTCACCCATGACGTTTTTTCTAAAAAACAAATGTAGTCAAATTGATTTGCAGTATTTGAGTTAGACGACCCTCTATCGATTAAAGAAAAAATCATCAAAATCGGTTCATGTAGTCAAAAATTATGAATGAAAAAACAAAAAAACTACATTTTCGCCCATCTTTTTTACTAAATCAAATATGGTCAAACAAAATTACGTAACCTGCTATTTTAGAGTTCTGATTATACATGGATATTTTCAACCTACAAAGTGCTGAGCTAAGAAAGAGAGAGGTGGTGGATTTTGCTTACCACCATCAAAAATATTCTATTATTCTAAAGGATAAAAAAAGATGCCCTAAATTGTGTTTAAATTTCAACTCGAAGAATGCATGCAGCAGAGAGAAATCATTCTTTGAAAAAGTTTAGGACACATTTGTCAGAAGATATAGAAAAACTTAAGATCTAAAATTATTAAAAAAAATTCCTTTTTTTGTTTTGACTTTTCAGATTTTTGGGGTTTTGTGCAGGGCCTGGCCCTGCTTTAACCAATAAGTATGAAAATAGGATGATGGAATCAATCGTCTTTCTGGTAATCCCGTGATGTCACACTTGACTTGCATAAATATTTTATGCAATGGATACTTCTCCTTATCAATGTTTCAGTTAACCAATTAAAGCATAGCAGTGCCACATAATAAGATAAATTGATCAGTTCAAATGGGCAGATCTGTATCCAGAGCCTTTCAAATAAAATTTTATACTTACTTTAAATGATTCCAATTCATCCAGTGTAATTTGCAATTCTGATAATCCTTCTTCATTTAAGAGGGAAATATCATCACTGAGGACAAGAGTTCCTTTTCTCCAGTTGTTGTTACCTGAAACTTTTGAAAAAGAAAACATCACTTTGTATCGCTTAATCTGCTTAACAATCTCTTGTCCATTTACTGAATCCCTAAAAGAGCCCACTTTTGCAAAGGTCTTTTTAACTATGTCAAGTGACTTTAAATTTGCCTCTAAAATATTTAGATTATCATTCAAATTTTCAACAGCTTCTTGAGCATTTTCAAGTTGTTGACTTTGATCAAGCAAAGCATTAGCAGATTCAATCAAAATGCATTCTGACTCATACAAGGAACTAAGAAGCTCTTTGCCAAGATCTGTAGTTGCAACTTTTGGTGCGCTTGGAGTTTTAAATTGTTGCATAAAGAGCTCATCACGCCAAAAGAGTTCCAACATATTATATGTTGTATCTCTATTGCAGAAAGATGAAAACCAATGCTTCTCATTACCAACTGTGAACACAATTGATGGATAGATGAAACTAGACAACTTTTTTTCTATTGCAGATATGGTACTTAATGGCAAATATAAATGTAGTTGATCACTGTCTTCATTTTCACCAACAAACTGAATCCTATTTTTGCTAAGAGTAAACATTCCTTTTATCCATTTCTTACTTGCTACATTATAATACTTAACTTCAGATTCAAAAGCACTTTCTGGATCAGTCATTATGCTCATGCATGCCGTCCTGAAGAAAAAATAATTGATAATTATCATTAAGTCATAATATAACCGAGTGTAAAAAGAGAAAATAAGTAATCAAAATATCTTTCAAGACAAGTATGGAAAGCATATTAGATAAGAGTTTTAATTTTAGCTTTGCAGTAATGTGTGGATGTTTGTTACTTAAGACTTGAAAACAATTTAGTCTCATGCCGCCTCCAGATTACAGCAGGCTCAGGGTGTGCATCATTTCACAAAAATGAAAGACGGCTTCTGCATATTTACATACTAAGACATCCATTGAAAAAAAATTGTATTAATTTCAATTAAACCACTGTATTCTCATCACTGTTCAAGATGAAAATATTTTGATTTTTGATACCCCTTACAAATATTAACAATATTACTGTGCGGGGCACATCTGATGCACATGTGTATGTGTTGTTTTTTTCCTTGAATGCAGTTTTTTGGGAGAAAATTGCTTTTCTGAAGGACTTTAAAGAATGGCTGCCGAGGCCACCAACTGAAAAGAGCAACAGATAAAAACCCCAATGAGAACCTGATGCTCAGAAAAAAGGACAGAGAAGATTTTGGGATTCTCTCTTTCATTTCCCCACATGTTAAAACTTTTCCCTCGGTTCTTCGTAAGTCCTGGCGGCCACCTGGAACTTGTATATTAACTAGTAGAAAACCAGGGGAAATTTTAAGCCAAGTCGAGATGAGGGCTAGACAACAGGTCACAACCACCATATAACCTCATTTTTCAAAGTAATAACAGGATTAGAGCCTGGAAATTTCTGGCTCCAAACCAAACAATTGGAGCCAGAAATTTTCGTCATTACTGTTGGGATATCAAGCTAGTGTACATAATGTTTCATTTTACAATAATTAGAAGAGATCATTAACTACTTAACGCATTTGCCCGTGTCTGACACGGACAAAAGTTACCAGCAAATTTGCACATGCCCGTGTCTCACACAGGCGATCTTGTATCTTGTGTTATTTTATTTCTAATGCCCCTCTGAGATCCGTTTGCACTTTGTTTCTATAATAATTTTTTTATATAACTTTTACCCCTCCCCCATTTTCTAGTCACCCCTACAACTGAAATTTCCAAAAACAATTCATACTATACCTATGCATTCATTTTCTGTCAAAAAAAACTCGATAATTTTTTACCAGTTTTTCTGAAAAAAACTTGTGCTTCAAGGGGTTAATGAGGTATGACGTGATTTACATTTTTAACTCTTATTTTTTTTTTTTTTTGAGATCATCAATAGCACTGCTAGAGATTTAACTTTTTGAATATTTCTGTTCAAGGAATAGTGACTGGAGAAAAATAATCTGAAACCTGCGCTTTATCTTGGAATTTTTACCCTCAGCATTAAAGAGAATTTATGTGTTGATTTTTAAGCCAAATTAACCCAAGGGAGTTGCCTCTGGTACACATTGAAAATTTCAAGACACAAATTTCTTGTAAGAAAATATTTTTTTAACAGCCTCTATTATCTAATATCCTATATTACAAATTATCAAAAATTCATAATACTTCTTAAAATGAGTATAGTCAGGTTTGAGACAATATGAAAAATAAATTAAATAGCTACAAAAAAGATTCATAAAGTTTCGAAGTTATCAACAAAATTAAATAAAAACCTAGTTATTGTTTTAAAGTATGAAAAGACTCATTGCACTTGCTGCAGTTTTGTTTTAACGTTGTTGTTTAGGTAGAATTCCAAAAAAAATACTATTTTAAATGCATATTTCATATCAAATTATTATTGGATGTAACGAATGTTCGGCTCGGCTGAATAGTGATTTTATAACTTAGCCGAATAGTGGGAGACATCATATTCGACCCGGCCGAATAATGATCAACTATTCGGCCGAAAACTTGTTCCATAGTAAAAAAGTAGAAAAATTAAGAAACCTGTTAATTTTTAAGTTTAATTTGTATTAGTTATTTAACAAAGCACAATAGTATATTATTTATATAAAGAGCAATAATTTCAAAAAACAGTAGCACCTGTATGTGATTTCAAAACTTAACTTCGATATGTTACAAACATACCAATATTCTAGTTATGTATTGTGTTTATTTTTTAGTTATTCGAGTATAAAAAAATACTGATGTACTATTATTACATAATGCATTGCATTATAAATGGAACTTATAATGTAAAAATATCTATTTTTCTAGTATATTATATGCTTTTTCACGAATATTGCCAAATTCTAAGACCAAATGCTCACTATGACGGACAATATGATGCTTTCATTTTGCTATTGTTAACAATTTGTTGTTAAATGCCTCAAATTTTTATAAACGAGCAGTTAACTTTGCGTATTTAAATATATAAATTGTTATCTTTAAAAAATCCACAAGGAATCATTCATAAATGTCACACTTCGAGGGGTGTTCAAGAAATTGAGTTTGTGAGGGGGAGGGGGTAACAAGAAGTGTGACATAACACATTTTAGTTTCTATGAAAACATTTTAAAATTAGCAAATTGAATTTATTTCTAAAGTTTTTTTTTTTGATTTTCATATCTTGATTTTAAAATTTCATTGATCATTTTGTGTCGAAACACTTACGCTGATTAAGGTGTAAATTTACTTCTTAAAAGTTTAAAAGGAAATTTTCTTAGGATTATTTTTAAGATAAAATTGCATGGGTCATTTTTTCAGAACTTGAACAATTAATATATTTTAGTTCTATACTAATTATCTTTTGTGTTGTAAACTGTAACTTTATTTTGTACAAATTAGTCTTCACGTAAAATCATTATTATTATACACACAAGTGTCATTAAAAGTTGAAAAGTAAAATAAGAACATGATCTATTACCCAGCATTTTGTTTCTGAACTGCAAGTACATATGCTTATGTAATATAGCCTGACATATGTCAAAGGGGTCATTCTCAGATAATGGTAAATATTAGCTCTTAAAAAAAAAAAATTTTTTTTGTTTCAATCCTAAATTTTTTCATGCCAAAACAATTATTCATGTCCACTTATCTGGGAAAAAATCCCAACAGAGATCATTTGCTTTAATTACACCTTAAATTAATCAATTATATTTTATTGGGACATGGTAATGACAAATAGGAACATGGTAATGACAGGTGATCCATGGAAATAACTATAGGCTAAATAATTGCACAAATAGGAATATTTGTATAGAAGAATATGTGTTAAACTATATTAAAATCATCTTCATTAGTTTATGTTTTTAAAATGCATTTACAATGAAAAGACATTGGATTTACAACTACAAATTACATATTAATCCTCTCATTGTTAAAAAAAATATATAGTATTTTAAAGTTATTCTTACTGCCTTTATTTTTTAGAGTATTTTTTACCCTTCATATTTAAAAAAAAAAGAGATTAAAACATCTATTATTTCTAAAAATAAAAAAAAGCTTGAAAATACGTATGTTAAAGCAGTATGTTTGAAAATAAAATACAACCATATTTTGTGAATTTAAATATTGAGTTCTTTATAAGAACTGAATTTCTGTAGGTTAATAAGTCATTAGAAGATTAGTGGAAGAATCTAGAAAATTTTTATAACAACAATAATAAATTTAAATAAAACTGCTTATTAGAATCCAAAATGGCTTTCGTTATTTCAATAAGATCACTTTATATGTGAACAAATCTAAGCAAAAGTTTATAATCAACTTAGTCTGCAGGATAAAATAAAGGCAATTTCCTCTCAGAATAATTATGAATTTATTATAAAGTCAAAAACTGTCATTACCATGTCCTTAGACATCATTACCATGGTGTTCTGAAGACATGGAAATGACATTTTTTAATGTTAGGCCTGCTTATGGCTAAACTATAGCAATTAAAATCAAATACTATATTTATCCTAAATGTAGTCCTAAAACTGTCTATAAATCATTCAAAAAATTTAACTTTAATCACTTTATATTTCAGTAACAATAGACATGGTAATGACACACAATAAAGCCACTGGTTAAAATTTTGGTAAAAAAATAACAAAATGAAATGGTTGTTATTTATTTGAACCAAAGATGAATTGTCTGTCAGTAAGAGCATGTTGTCCTGTATTGCTAATAGTTTGATAGTGTAAAAAGTGGCATCTGGTAGTGAGCTAGAGAAAAATAACTTGCACACCATGGTAATGACAATTACTTCTAGGGATAAATTTTAAGGGCAAAAAGGAATATAATTTTCCCCCTTTATGTGAAAAGACCCAAATATATTTAAAATAGAGAAATTAAATATACCTAGTTGGTTGTTGTCTATGTTTTTAAAGCTTTCCAATTTTTACAGTAGAGATTCAAATTATAAAGTTTGCAGATAGGGACATGCCATGGTAATGACATTTACAACTTTAAAAAATTTTAAAACATTCAAATTTACCTTTTTTTTAATATTTAAACTAGTGCACAAAATAGGGTTTGAATAGAAGTGTGTGTAAAAATTTTAAAATTCATGGTGGACTTAAATCAATTAGTATTTTTAAGCCAGGCACATGAAATTTATCATTACCAGAGAAAGACCCAAAGGGGTTTATGATGAAGTGTGACATTTTGTGTGAGGGGGGGGGGGGGTAAAATATATTTAAAAAAAGTGTCGTCATTGTCATTTATGAACGGTCTCTAAGATAAAAATATTAACTTCTATAACTTTAAAAATAACTGCATAAAACAATTTCAAACAAGGCAAAAGTTCAGTAAATATTTCTTAATTTGAATTAAATATAGTTTTTAAATGACAGAAAGGACTACATTAAAATATGTCATTTGCATTCCACTTTTGCTTGAAATTATTAGTTTTTAAGATTTTAACAAACCTAATCAAAGCCAAAAAAAAAAATAAATAAATAAAACACTTCGCAATTAATTATTTAAATTTTAACAAATAGTTTCAATTACAATGAATTTTGAGAATTTTAATCATTTGGCTTCAGCCTGGGAGTATTTGGAGAAAAAATCGGTATTCTGCCAAACCACTATTCCTTACGCATCCCTATTAAATGTAAAACTCTGGAAAGGATGTGAAAGGAAATTTTGAAGCTATATACAAATAAAGTTTCCGAGACACTTCAGTTTACATACACTATAGCTTTCCTGTTTTAAATTTGTTCCAAAAACTGAAACCTATTTTTTAAAGCTTCTAAATCGTATTTCAAACTGTAAATATTTTTCTCTTCGGTTCTAAAAATCAATGTTTATTTACGTATGAACAATGACGGGGAATACCGGCTTGATTGAAGCACAATATTTTGATTGGCTCACAGAAACCGAATAGAAAGAAGAGGAAGAAACTTTTAAGGCGGCGATGTGGTACCGGCCGTCAAATCACCCAAGCATAATGGGAAGCGAGCTATTTCTTCGTAGTTGTGCCGATAGTGACACTTTATGCGACTCATTTGGTGCATATAATGAATGTTGGCGCTTTTGATATCTACCATTCATTCTTGGATGTGTTATTTGCTTGGTATTTTACACAGATAAGTACGTCGTTTGACGACGATTTCAATTTTAAGGCAATAGGTAAAATGGAAAAATGACTAATGAAATAGGATAATTTGCGTAAAACATTTCCATAATTCCTAACAATAATATAAGATGCAATCATATTTTCTGAAACTTTTGTATAAAATTTCCACATATCACAACGAACAAAATTAAATTCACATAGTACAAACTAAACAGTCCAACCAACATACCTTACAAAGAGCTCTCAAAAGATAAACTTTTGATCTTCTGTGTAAAATTCTTGAAAAAAACGATTTTATATGAAAAATGAATGTAGTCTATGAAAAGGTTACACATAAAATCATATATGGAATTCCGAAAGTGTTTTAAATAGAATTCTCTTGAAAATTAAGATCTTTAACAGTAAAAAAATAAAGGCCTCTAAAATATTACATTCTATTATAACTATTCCTTACTTTAATAATAATAAATATTGCAAAATTTTAGTATCAAAGAAATATGATAGTTGCTTTTAAAATTAAAAATTCTACTTCCCGCAAAAATTACAGATATAGTACTGTGGCGGTATGATTCGACACCTTCAAGAGCTATCTTCTGTCCTGGCCATTAGGTACCTTTTGGCAAAGCACGGAAGCACTGGCTTACCATCAAGAAGGTCCGAGGTTCTATCCCTGCCTCGCAGGCATCCTCCACCATCACCTCCATGGCCTCTCTCGTCGACCGCCACATTTGGTGACCCGGCAATTACACGCAACGAATGGAGACCAATCACCCCATAGATGGCGCCACGAGAGCACTTGCACTCATCCGCCCGACCGAGGCGCTCGATCACAAGCTCTCATCAGCTCCCGACCGCGGATACGAGCTTCCAATCTCGCCAGAACGCCTGGCACTGGCGCACCCATCTATGGTTGGTATCGTTCACTCCTCACCTCCATACTGTCGTTCACTGGAGGGGGAGTATATGTGGCGTTTACGATTTGACACCTTCAAAAGCCGACTTCTGTCCTGGCCATTAGGTACCTTTTGGCAAAGCACGGAAGCACTGGCTTACCATCAAGAAGGTCCGAGGTTCTATCCCTGCCTTCGGCAGGAAATCCTCCACCATCACCTCCATGGCCTCTCTCGTCGACCGCCACAGTACTATTAACTAACACATTTTCGAGGTACACACTGGGAAAAACTATACCTGAACTCAAAGTTTCATCTTTCTATAGGTATATCTAACCGTTTTTTCGTGACGCCACACTGCTTGCCACACACGAAACTCTTATTTTATTTTATCGATATGCATATGTAGTATATATATATATATATCTAAATTAAACTCAGTGGCGCGACATCCCATTGGGTGCCATGGCCTATGGGCGCTATAGTGTACAGAAGCAGATATGTTTTGGTAAAGTGGTCGCCATGACGCGGAACCCACAATTCGTACATAAAAAAAATTTTTATTCCTTTTTTTTTAAGGCTCTAAAACTAAATCGTTGAGTGTTTATAAAGCCTGCACATCTTCAGAATTCATACAGATGCTACTGAGATGAAGCTCTAATAATAATAATAAAAATAACGCCTAAACTGAATGCCGAAAGTAATAAACACCACCTGCCCGCAGAGCGCAGACGAATTGCGCTATTGTCATACGCCGTAAAAGGCGCCAAGCAGAAACACAATTTCGGCGGTCGTCCGTTCATAAATGATGTCACGCTTTTTCCAGATAATTGAGCCCCTCCCCTTTTGTCACAAAATGTCACACTTCAATGGACCCCCTAAGGGGAGGGATAACCAGAAGTGTGAAATCATGGTTATGCAATATAGTGACATGTGTACACATGTCGCTATATTGCATAACCATGATGTCACACTTCTGGTTCTGGTTATCCCTCCCCTCCCCTCCACTTGTCACAATCTGTCACAATTTCACGAACCCCCTCCCCCTCGAATCGTGATACCATTGTTGCATACCTCATTCTAGGCCTTTGCGAACACTTTATTTTATTTTATGTATAGATCGAAGATATGTAGCCAAATAATGCAACCCTATTTCTTTGCTGATTCTGAAGCATAAAGAAGATTCGCGCTCTATACATTGTTTCCGCTTATACTTCAGGAAAGTACGTTGTGTGTAAGTCAGGAAACCTACTTTAATTTATTTTCTATTATTTTTTAGAAAAATTAATTGCATGAAAATACCATGTCTGAAGAGGAATATGAATCTGATGAAAAAATGCATTCTGAACACGAAGACTGTGAGACTGAGAGTGATGAAGAAGTGAATGAAAAAATTACGTTAAAGGCTCGTAAAATTCGAAAATCTAATGGGAAATGGAAAGTTTACTACGAAAGCAAAGTCTTCAAGAGAGAGTGGATTGACATTTTTCGTAAGTATTTATTTTTTCTTATCTGAACTAATTCCATGGAGAGTATTATTAAAGTAACTTAATTTAGTTGGTGTCGAACGTAAACACACAAGTAACTGAATTCTTTATTCACTTAAATGTTACCGAAAGTCTTAATTGACTAATGTTTTAATTTTAATTACAACTGAATTGTGATGAATAAAGCATAAATTACGCAGTTTTTAAATAACTTTGTTTATAATATATTTAATGTGAAATTATTTTTACCTAGGTATCAGGGACGTAAAAACTGTCCGTGTTAGTTGCAAACAGACATCAATGATTTAATTATAAGTACTATGCCAATAAGGTTCAGATATCACATGCATTTAAAATAATTTAATAAATAAACTTGAATTGCTCCCTATGCAGGGCTCCCACGGCTGCGCAAAACTGCGCCAAAACGATTTTTCTGCTACATGCTGCTACAAAATGCGTTTTTTCGGGAAATTTGCGCCAAATCGCGATTTTCGGAAATAAATCGAAAAATTTTTAGATATTATTTTTTCTCACCTTAAAATCGACATCATTTGTTTCATTTTTCCTTTAGTCAACTAATTTTTTACCTTTTGCAGTAGTTTATTAATGAATATTATCTCTACCCTCTCTTAAGAACATCAATTATGGATGAGAAAATTGAGCAGATTGCGATGTATCCCACGCTTGTAGAAGAAACAATGAGACGATTTCAATATTTTGTAGTATCATAGAGAAAAATCATTCATCTTATCACTATTTATGTTAAACATTTTATTTAGTAAGTTTTTCTTGAAATAAATAAAAAGTTTACAATTTCTTGGAATGTGGAAAAAAAAAAACTTAGCGTCCTCAGTACACTTTGTGTTTTCTAATGTTTAGGAAATACTAATCAATCTGAAAAATAACTAACGGAACAGATGTTAAAAAGATTGCTGCTTCATTATGACACTTCTTGAAAATTCCTCTAGCCTACTTTCCACGTGCAAGCAAAGGAGCGCATACGTTCTGCAAATCATTTTTGCATCCGCTACAAAAATCGGATTTTTTTCATTTCAACCATTTATAATGTTTCTTCTCAAAGTAAATAAAAAGAATTTATTTTTATTTTAAATAAAAATATTGTTTGAAAATATATATTTGTTCCCGAAACTGTTTATAGATGTGCTTTCAAACACTGTAAAATTAAACATTGAATTGCAGCTTTTTTTTCTTTTCTCAATACCAACCACAAGGAATTAAAAAACAGAAAACATAAATATGAAGAACAAAATAATTAAAAAAAAAAAAAAAAACAGTTAAGTTAGAAAAATCATTAAAAAGAGCATATATATCTTAATGAATTGATGATCTTTAGCAAACATGTTAAGCAATATTATTAGAGAAAATGGTAATTTTGGTGTAGATGAACGACCTCATAAAAGTACTCTTGCTTAAAGTTTCAATTTTTCAATTAGATTTGATAGTTATGAAATTATCATGGTTCTCCTTTTTCTTTTATTTCCATTTAGTTTCTTTCAGCATCCAATTGCTGTAACCCCAGGGTTCTTAAAATTTAATTGTAACTATTGCACAATTTTTAAAAGATGTAAAAATTAATTGTTGGAAAAAAATAAATCATTAGACATTAAATTATAAACATATGATAAAAAGTACATTTTGCTTTTCTATTATAGAACTGAAAAATATAATTTGGTTCTTGGAATTTTCTTGCTGCAAAATTAGGAAACTCAGCAATTTTCCTTTGATGCCATTAATTACTTCCAAAGCATCTAAGGGAGTATTTAGGATTGAAATTTAAAGGAATATTTCTTAATCAGAAAAATAATAAATATTACTGCAAATAGAAAATAGGATAGACTTCAAATATATTTTTTGATAAAATATGAAACTATATTTAATTCATTCAAAATTTTACTGTTACTATAATCACAATGATTAATACCTAAATAAGTACCATTTAAGAAACAAATTTTAATTAACGATAAATAGTTTAAAATAGTTGAACCTATTAGTTAGTTTTTTCTTATTTTCTTGAAAGAATAGTGTTTTAGCTCTTACGCAAAAAAGAAGGAATGCAATGATTTTTAAAAAGAAGAAAATTTTACGCTTTCTTCCAGTATTCTTAACTATTAGAAGAAGAAAAAACGAGAACTTTTTTTATATAATCCGTTTCTTGAGAAAAGTATTGAAAAACACCTTTATAAGGGTTATTGATTTAATTAGTCTTACTTTTTGAATAGGTTATACATAATTTTTTAAAATATATAAAAATAATCCAGCTTTTGAAGGATGACTGACGTTTACATTTGCTATCATTTTGAAGACTTGAAACTGCTCTTACCTTTGATGTATGAAAATAACATTGCTTAAAACAGTCATTTAATATTTAATAAATAAAATTAAAAAATCCCCCAAAAAATGGTACAAAGTTGATATTTTCGGCTCCTAGACTGATACAAAAGTCGATTTCTTCTGCTCCAAACTGATACAAAAGCCCATTTTTTTCTGCTCCAAACTGATACAAAAGCCCATTTTTTTCTGAGCCAAACCAGGGTTGTTTGGTTTAAACCACGTTGGTTTAAACCATGGTTTAAACCAAGGTTTAAACCAAATGGTTTTTTTAAAAAACCACTTGGTTTAAACCAAATCTTTTTTCATTAATTTTGCACATCATTAAAAATTGCAAAATCCCATTTATGCAGAAATTACAAGCACAGCACTGGATAATTAATGAATTTGAAAATTAACAAACTTTTTTTTTAATCAGTACAAATTTTTCTCATTTCGTATCTACAGACTATCTATGTCAGACTATTTGGGTTTTTCTAAAATTAGCTCTGAAGAAGCTAATTTGCGAAAAACTCTTCTCAGTCATCATAAAAATTAAAATGATATTGCAATTGTAATTCCTGGAGTTAAAGAATATATATTAGAAATAATAAAATAACTTCATAATAACCAATTTGCAAATGTATGTTACAGATAACAATATTTAAGAAACCAAATCTTTTTTCCTTTATTTTTCGCATTATAAAAAATTGCAAAATCCAATTCGTGCAGAAATTGCAAGCACAGCATTAGATAATCATGAATTACTGAATTTGTAAAGTAACAAACTTTTTTTTAATCAGTGCAAATTTTTCTTTTTTTTCCTAAATTATTCTCTTCTTTTTAAAAATATATTTATTCTTTAATCAGGAAAAATTGTATTTAAAAAAAAAAAAATAAATAATAGTGATAATTTCTAAGCTAATGTTGCTGATTTGTATAAGTGTTATGGTGTAATCATTTGTTGATATTACTGATACTGTAAATCAACACACATTATTTTTAATGTATCTTTCATTTTTGCTTATTTTTTATTAATTAGTAAAATATGCTTTTGTTAAAACCCAACCCGCATAATAATTATTTCTTTAATAATTTGCTGAAAGGCCTGTATAAGTAGAGTATTATAACGTGTTAATACAGCAGTGCTTCCCCCAGGCTTGGGCGGGAGGGCGCCGCGCCCTGCCCGCCCTTGGATTCGGGAAACGCGCCCATCTTGCCCTTTTATTAGTGAAATTGCGCCCTTCTTGTAGTGCTCAAAACTCGCGATCGCCAGTCGCCAAAAGCGACAAATTTTCACGTTTTGGCGAGCATTGTTTTCATTGAAGTCGCCAATGTGGCTACCATTTGCAAATGCTAAAAGCATTTCCCGAACTTTTATCTTGACACGTGACCTTTTCCCAAATTCTCTTGTCTACTTCAAATTAAATAAAGAAGAAATAAATAGGAGTTAAGTTTTGGGCCATACGGAAACTAGTTTTTCCACCGATTTTTACCGGAAATTGCTTACCGTGATTGAAATTTCAATCTTTTTCCATCCTGGAATTATTTCAATTATCTTGAAAGTTGTAAGATATTTTTTGCATGCACTACCTTAAATCTGCTTATTTGTCGTTTCATTTTAACAATTAAAAAAGAAAAAAAAAGTATAAATATAGAAACAGCCAAAATCGTGCACGAGCTTCGCCAAAAATTGGATTCTACGTTAGAGATTTTAATCCTTTTGCATCGGGTACAAATTTCAATTATTTTCTAAATTAGAAGATATTTTTCACACATGCTACCCTAAATCTACTTATTTTGCATTTTATTTTAATAGTTTCTGACTTTTTTTTTTCTTTGACTGTCCCGATATTGAACACGTGTTTGTCGAAAATTGCGTTTATCACTAATTATTCACGATTATTAAATCACTATTATTGTTTCATTTATTTATTTACTTCAAATTTGAATTTAGTATTGACAGCTATTTACTTTTTAGAAAATACTAAATTGTGGATAAATAAGAAATTTTTAGAAAATTGTTAATTTACCTGGATCCAACTTCTTTAAAAAACAATAAAACAATTATTGAAAAGAAGTAGTATTGTCACAAATCATAAAATAAATAAGAAATTTTTTTTTTTTTTTAGTTTAAACATTTTACAAAATTAATAATGATCTCTTTTAGGGCCGACAGTTGCGAGATTTTTCGGGCACTTTTTGAGATTTTGGGGATTCTTATTTCCGCATCATTTATGTCTCTTTTTTGGCTTTGGGTAATTTTTTGTGTGTAGCCTGAAACTCTTCCAATGATTCTGTGCTTGATTATATTGCAACTCTTAAAAACTCCCTATCTCATAAAATTTCGAACAGTAGGTTCCCAAAGACTAATAAGAAAATTCTTTTTTTCATCTTTATAAGGGACCCATTTGGGTCAAATATGGATTTATTACATCTGTAGACGTTGAGAAAGCTAACCAAAATATAAGAATGCTCTTTGAAACAAGAAACTATTTACTATTCAAAATATGTAAAAGCATTTAATAATCCCAATCTAATGGTGCTTTCTAGTTATTTCAAGAAAGAAAAGTTTTAAAATGTAATAAAACTTGTGGGTAAAAATATGGCAACGTGTGAGGAATCCATATATTAGACATTTTCTTTTTCTCTCCTCATTAACATTTATTTCAATCTTTAATGAAAATGAAAATGTATTGTATTAATTTTGCTTCTTTTAAATTAAAAAAAAAAATACTATTGTCATTTTAAGCTTGCTTTCAATTGGTATTCTTGATTAATTATAATGGCATTTTTTGCAATTTTACTGTTTTTAGGACATGTTAAAAATTTTAAAGGGCGTTTTCAGTGATCATTTAGGTCATCAAAATCCGGGCTCTAATTATTATTACTGAAGCTTTATTGTATTAAGAAAAGATATATTCTAATTTTCTTATTATTCCTCAGAGGTGATCAGATCTTCAGAGGAACTGGAATGAACAGAAACACTCTCATAAATTAGTAAAAATGTATAACTCAGAAAATCCTTGCTAGATATTTTATTGAATTTAAAATCATTATTGGTTGATGTTGCCTTGAATATACAAGCAGAATTTTTTCATGCTTTACTTCAAATATTGAAAACGATCTTGAAAATGAATATTGTCAAATTAGTATATAGATATTTTTCAATGTTCAGTTTCACTGTGATGATGTTGATGTTTGACTAAAATGTTAAATTATGGCAATAATAAAGTATTACTAGGGGAGGATTCATAAATGATGTCACGCTTCTAGGGGGAAGGGGGGTTCCTGAAATTGTGACAAGGGGAGGGGCAACAGGAAGTGTGACAGTCTGCTTGTGCAACATAGCATAACATGTGACAATGGGGGAGGGCGGTCCCTACTTCAAATTACATGTGCCCTTTATTTCGGTAAGATGCCCTAAATTTGGAAAAGTGCCCCTTTTTCTACAGAAGCACCCTGCCCTTTTTCAATCCTAGGGGAAGGTCTGATACAGTAAAACCTGTAAAGTTGACCACCACTGTAAGTTGGCCACCTGTCTAGTACCAAATTTCGGAGGGAGTATTATAAAAAACCCTTTGTAAGTTGGCTGCCTAATTATTACTATATTTATTTATTTATCTATTTTTGCAAAGATAAAAAAAAACTTATAAGTTCTCCAGGATAATAATTTTTATGCTATAATGTTAGACCAGTATTTGTCTGGATGGATGAAACATCAATATAAAGTTTGCCTAAACCTCTGTGTAAGTTAACTATTCTAGAAAACTACTATGAGCCTCATTCTTTTGTTCTTTAAATAACTTTCTTCTTTTTCTTCTATAATTGATCTAGTCATTTCCAAAAATTATGTATTTTTAGGGAATCTTTACAGTCAAATAAGTAAATTAACACATTAATCTTTAACTAAGTGCTTTAATTTTAAAATTGTATAGGATACATTGTAAGTCATTCAGATTAAATTTATCTAATGGTATTTTAGATAATTGTTAAAAATTGTTAGCTAATTACAAATTTTAAAGTAACATTAATACATGATGTTATATTTTAATTAGTCACAAATGAATAAACACATAGCGTAAGAAATGACAAAAAAATAATAAAATCTCCACCCAGTATAAGTTGACGACTAAAGTGCTGCACCTATATCAGCTAATTAAAATTTAAGTAACTATAAGTTAAAATCTTAATTATCAATAAATTAACTGTCAATAATATTTATTTACAATTAAGGATCTAAAATCTCCATGATTTTCTAAAAGTCAAATTGTTTTTCCTTCAAATGCTATTTAAACCAAAAAAACCCGGTTTAAACCAAAAAAACCTGGTTTAAACCAAAAAAACCGTTTTTTTTTTGGTTTTTTTCAAAAAAACCAGGTTTTTTTCCAACCCTGCTCCAAACTGATACAAAAGCCCATTTTTTTCTGCTCCAAAATCTGATACAAACTCTGAGCCTGGTGGGAGCACTGCCTATTGGATAGAATACTTTTTAGCAAAGTAATTTGCTATGTTCTCCAGTAACCTTTCAGCCCTGTGTAAAGCTTTTATTTTCAATTCTTGACTACAGTGATCCCTCGTTTTTCGCGGTTAATGGGGACCAGAACCTTCCGCGAAAACTGAAAAACCGCGAAGTAGGATTTGCCCCTAAGAATTTTCATGTATGCGGGTACACGAATGTTTTAAATATGTAAACAGTATTCATACTTCATACCAGGGTTGGCACGGTTTAAACCATTTGGTTTAAACCATGGTTTAAACCAAATGGTTTTTTAAAAAAACCACATGGTTTTTTTCAAAAAAAAACCACATTAATTTTTTGAATATTTTATAATAGTTTTGGTATTTTAAATAAAACCTTTTTATTTATAAACTTCTACTCTCATGAAACATCTCAATTCTACAAGAACATGTAGTATTATTTTCAAACAATTTCCCTCCATTCTATGTTCTGAATCAAATAGCCATGGGTAAAGTATTCGGTCTATAGACGGATTCCCGTCTCTTTTTTGTTTTTGTAAATTGTTAGATGGAAAAGGACAGAATACTTAGAACTAAAGTATTTTAATACAGATTTAAATGTGCTGTAAATGTTTTTCTGATTTCTTCATTTAAAAGCTTAATATGTTATGATGTTGCTAATTATAGTAAATTTAATAATTTGTTAAAATACTTGAGGAATGATTTTTAAAATGTTCGACTTGAGTTCCCACCTTAATTATTAAATATTGTTATTGCTAATATTAATCTATAATCGGGGGTTTGGGGAGATAATTAATTTATATATGCAATGCAAACAAAATTTCTAGAAAATACATGTTTTTGGAGTTACGGAAATTTATTTTAACTTCTGTCCTTTGAAATCCTCTTACTTTCACCCATGCAAATAGCTAAATTCACAAAGATTAAATTATAAAAATGTCTGGGTCAGGCAGGAAAAAACATGAAATTTGGATTAATTTTACTGAAATAAAATCAGATAAGAGGAAAGGTACAACAGCAGTTTGCAAAGTATGCAATAAAGAAATTGAAGGCCAAGGTTCTGCGAATGAAGAAACACATGGAGAAATGTTATGTTCCTGATAATTCCAGCTTGAATGAATATTAAAATGCAAGTTAAAACTAGGGATGTAACGAATATTCAGCCTGGCCAAATGTCATTTCATCACCAAGCCGAGATATTCCCTAAAGTCAAATTCGGCCTGGCCAAATATTGATGGACTTTTTGTTTGGCAGAATAGTTCTGCTACGGTAGAAATGTAAAACTTAAAGAAAGTAGTAGATTTTAAACATTTAAAATTGTGTTATAGGTATTGCAAAAGCGCGCATTAGTACATAGTTTTAATAAATAAAAATAATAATTATAAAAATATAATAGTATATAGTTATTTAAAAAATACTACTTTTTTAACCCTTTGTTTTTGGTTTGATTGAACAAAAACAGATTTTAAAGTTATAATATTGTATTTTATACTTAACATTCGTTCCCAAAAGCTAGCATTTTTATTATGTCATTTTTAACAAAGTGGAAGTCCGACTTTGTTTGGTTAGACTGATTTATTGTGAATATCGGGTAAAAGAGTGAAAAGCCTAGAATGTATCATGAATATTAAGATAGTATAAGTTATTGGTGTTTTTGAAAATAAAAGTATATTCCAGCTCAATGCATTAAACAGAGTTCCCACTAGAGCGCGAGACCGCAAGATTCTCGCATCTTTTTTTATTTTCTCGCTTAAAAATTTTTACATTGCGAGAAATTCGCGCATTCTTTTTTCCCCCCAGGAAACGATTTCGCATGGACCTCTATCTGTCCTACTACAGTAGAGTAGGTTAAAAACAATTTCTTGCACCTGCGCCTGAAACACACCGGACCCTTTTTCTCTATCCATTCAGCGAAAATCGAGCAAACAATAACATGGGGGTGATCCAGAAATACAATGTTAAGCCTTTTGTATTGAAAAGAGAAATAACGAGCCTGCCGCTTCTGTGCTCCAGCCTCCCCGCGGAATAGCCGTTCGGCTGTCATCGGCTCCTTCCTTGCCCCCTTTCTCTCCCTCCCCCCTCCTTTATTTTTCCCCCTCACACCTTCCTTCGCCAATGAGCTCCCTAATCGCCATTTGCCCCCTCACACCGGGAAAGAGCGCCTAAGGCGCTGCCCTAATAAAGGTCAAGATTCGCGGTCGCCACTCGCCACGTGGCGACCTTGTTTGAAAAAGTGGCGATTCAAAAAGTTAAGAGCAATCGCCACCTTTAATTTTTTTTATTTTCTGAAGTAAATTCCTCCTTTTCAAATACCATCTATAGAATTTACAACTCTTGCTTCTTTCATGCATACAAGCAACCGAATTTCGGCCGATAGTCTACATTTCCCCTTTAACAAGAAAAAAATGACGATTTTTTTTTTCTGATTACGCTATTGTTTTTTCTTTTTTAATTCCTTCTCTCTGCCATATAAATATTTTAAATATAGTATTAAACAATCTTAATCTTGATATTTTTTTCATAGCTTTCATTTTACTTACATTTTAGATCGGCCATTTTCGCTTAAACTTATAATATCGGACTTAAGTGTCGCGCCATTTTGAAAATGGTGTGAAAGCTTTAAAAAAAAGTTTTGAAAAGAATAAAAATAAAATGTACTGGACAAAACCAGAACTGGAAATATACATTTTTTTATACTTGTATTCGAAAATGGTTCGTATTTGTGATCACGGTTTTTGTAAAAGGTTCGTTTCTGTAAGGGAGATTTCTGTTATCTGTTGCTTCTATGATGAAACAATTAAAATTTTGCATTGACATCTTTTGTGCTCTATAACATTAAACAAGAAAAACTATATTGCAAAAATTCATATTCCCTTAATTTACCATCGCCAAGAAACAAGTTTTTTCTTTTTCCAATTTGAAAGTCATATACTTTTTTTTTTTTGAAGACTTGATAGTTTTAACAAAATATTATGTTTTCTTCACTGCAAATAAGACACATAAGGAATAGTAGTGCATTGATGCACCATTCACCGCCCCCCCCCCCCCCCCCGCTTTGCACTTTTACTTTATGATGCGTAGGTGGCCACCAAGTTAATCAAGTTTAGTGTCCACTGGCTCTTCCAAAATTTCTGAGTCTTGACCTTTACTGCCCCAATCAATCACTATAGAGAAAAGACAAATGCACCTCCCACTGCATACACATTTATTGAAATGACCAGTTGAAATCTTTTCCTAGTAAGAACACTAAATAAGTGTATTCTACGTTCTGCAATATTGCAGAACATAGAATAAACGTGGTTGAAGAAATCGTGTTAATGAGAGACTTTGAGCATTCATTTACCATTCAGCGAGACACAGCGTTCTCTGCCGGAGCATTATGGATAAATATTTTATAAAAAGGTCATCAAGCAATATGTATATTTGTGTTATCTCTTAATTTTTCAGAAATCTCACTTTGTTTTTCAGGAAGGGTGAGAAATTCTCACTCATTTTTTTTCCCTAATGAGAACCCTGATTAAATTTTGAAAAAACTTTTAAGAATAGGTATGTAAAAAATCCCCATAAAATAAAAATATTAACTTCTATAACTTTTAACATATTTTCATAAAACTATTTTGAGCAAGGTAAAAGTTCACTAAGCAATAGTATTTCTTTAATTTGAATTAAATAACTAGTACAGTAATGCTAATGCTTACATTAAAACCTGTCATTTCCATTCCACTTGTGGGTGAAATTCTCAGTTTTATTGCATTCAAAACAGTACAGAAAATACATTAATTTTAGATAGTTTTGGATTATTCACAAACAAGAACAGATTAATGTGTGGAATGGGTGTTTGACTTTGTGAATGCTTTTAAATTTGACAAATTCTTTCTATTACAACAATTTTCTAGAAATTTTAATATTCCGTATTTGGCCAAATCACTATTTGTTACATCCCTATTGTTAAAACTGAAGTTTTAATAATGAATAATCATTTATTTATTCCCAATTTCATTAATCAACATTCACTTTTAAAATATTACAAATTAGCTATCATTGTTATACAGAATTTTTGGCTTGGTATTACATAAAGTTGATTCTTTTTACTATATTGACAAGAAATTAATTAAAATTAATTGATATTTTAAAGAAACATTAACTATTTATTTTAAATAGTGACAAATAGAACAATAACTAATCTTTTAAATAATTTCTTTAAGCTTTAAAAGTGCTGCATTAGTTTAAACCAAAAAACCTGGTTTAAACCAAAAAAACCCGGTTTTTTTCCAACCCTGCTTCATATATTAAAGACAAAAATGACAACAGTATACGTAATTACTTAAACGTGTCGGTTCTAATTAATAAGGTTAATTACAAAACGTTATAGTACAGTAAAAAATATTAATCAACATTGATTTTGAGAGAGGCGAAGAGTCTTGTGTCGGTGGCAGCTTTTGAGAGCCCGTGGTATGTACTCGAGTCAACTCATCTCTTTGTTTGACATGCAGAGATCCTTCCCTCTCGCGCATCAACATGAAACAAAGCTTCTTTCCGCAATGTGGCTGCCGATAGGGTTGTATTTTTCATTTTTAATTTTTGATGAATATTTTGGAAAAACCCACGAAACATGAAACGCGAAGTGGCAAGGGAATACTGTATTTAAAATTGCCATGAGGGCAGGCCTATCATTTCAAAAATTTCGAGAGAAGGGGGGGGGGGTACAAAAGCTGTATATTCAATACATATTTTATAGGTAAAAAAGGAACAAAATACATAAACATATATATAAATACTATGTACTTCTGAAAGTTGGAGGGGGGAGGGGCAATTGACTCCCACCCCTGATAGACCAAATGACGGGCCCGTATATAGTAAGGATGTAACAGATATTCGGCCACTATTTGGAATTTGGCCCTTAGTCCGAATAGTGATTTTATATTCTCACGGAATATCCGGCCTAGATTATATTTGGCCTGGTCGAATACTAATAAACTGTTTGGCTCAGCTGAATACTTGTTCTATAGTGTATGATCAGCATCTAATATCGTCACTAGTAGCTTCAATTTATTAAGAGACTTTTCCTCGTAAACAAAAGTAAATTACGATCAAGAAAGTTTTGCACACTAGTCTCTGCTTTAACATTAATCAGTTGTTTTTAAATTCAAATTTCGTTTTATGTTACTTCTGCTTTTTCATGATTCGTGGGCTGCCCAATGTTCTAAGTGTAGAGCACATAACTTCTCTGCCATAGAAAAGGCTTTAAATCGCAACCAGGAGATGCATGTTATTGATCAGTATAGTATATCTGATCATATCTTAGTGCCCGGGAGCAGAAAGTGCTTAAAAGTGCGACGTACATCGCAGAACAAACGCGGTCTCGGCAGAACATTTCGTCCTTTAAAAAAAGAAAAAAATGCAAGTACAGACGCAAAAGAATATTTAAAACAAACGATATGTTGTACTGTGGTCCATCAAATTTGGACGACATGCCTGCAGAACATTTGGAATTGTTTGAGGTCATGTTGCAGAACACTGAATATAATTCTGCTCCTGGGTCTTAGTGGTTTGGATTTCACTTTAAACTGTAGGACCTACAGTATGGATTGTTTAAGGATCTCCATCAATCTATAGGAACACTTCATGCTCAGCCTGCTTTTTGAAATATAAGTAAAGTGCACACAGTGGCATTCAGAAATTTTTTGCAGGGAGGGGGATTCCTTTGTTAACCCGTGTATAGATTCATACACAGAGTCCGACAAAAATGCGAAAATCTTAGGAGCCAGGGAAAATTTTTAGGAGCCAGCCATAATATTTCCATTTGTCGCCACCTGAAAAACTAGTCGCCAAGGCATTTTTTTAGTCGCCCGGGCGGCCTGGCGCCCGGGATTTGTCGGACCCTGTTCATACATGTACACAAATATGTATATAGTGTTGTAAAATGCCCGCCCAGGCATTTAAAAATTAGGGCAAATGCCCAAAATTCATAAATACCCTGGCAATTATAAGTTTTTATAGAAATACTGATTATTGCTCAAGTGCAGGGTTGGCAGGTTTTTGACATGTGACCATTTTTGAGTTTAAACCATGGACTGACTGGAAAAATAATATATGTCATAATTAAAATTCAATGCCTAATGTTATAGATGTATTATTACCTTTTAACTCATGAAAATGTTTATTTTAAACATTCATTTTGCCATATTTTTTCTGAGAGTTAAAAGAAATAATCCCCAGAATTTTCTTTATTATTTATTATCTAAAAATGTCTTAAAAGTTGTTTAAAACTGCCACCTGTTGATAAAATGTTTTTTTAATGTTTTGGCTAAAATGATTTTTGTTTGAGTTGGTTTTTAATATTCCATTCAGATAGGCTAACAGCTAACCCAGTAGCAGAAATCGGGCAGCACGGCAGCGAGTGCTGCAGATTTATCTTTAAGCTTGCAGATTAATTAGGCATCTTACAATTTTTTTTAAAATGCGACCAGGAAAAAAAGTTTTCTGGTTTTTAAATTTTTTCTACAGGCTAAATACTTACCCTCCATTAAAAAATTAAGTAATTATAATATTTATTTATCGCCTGCATGTATTATTGTAACAACTGCAACTATTTTTAAATGCATAGTTTGCTATTTTTTATGATTGTAAATTTGGTTCCACATCATTTGATGCCGCAGATAAATTTTGACTTCTGAAACTTGTACTGTAGATTGATACAGAAAATTCTGCTACTGGGACAGCTAACCTCTAATGGATATTAAGTTTCATACCACTGCCACCTAATAATGATAGTAATAAAATTAAAACACGCACACAATGAAGTGAAATGGGGTTTTTTCTCCTTGGCTTCAAATTATCGTTACTGCTGCTCTGAGAAAGTGGCTTTGACAATCAGATCTGCCCACGCCCAATTCAAAATGTCAAGAATTTCATTTTTATATGCAACAGGGTTTTCTTAATTTTTGAGCCATTGTGAAAATTACATTGAAACATCAAAGGTACCTTCCATCTTTTTCAAGGAACTTTCTAGAGCAATTCCCAATTTGCCATCTTCTGTTCATAGTGGAATTTTACACCTCTGTAAACCAAAAAAGAGTAGAGGTTTCATTTTTCTAAGTCTATACCAGTAGTACCCCTTTGCTAGTTTTCAAGAAAATATGAGATGGTGAGATTTTGGCCCTTTGTTGAATCAACATAAAATGCCTCATGTTTTATGATCAATATTGATAAAAATGAAGCAATTTATAAGGCTTTACACTTTTATCAATGAAATGTATATTGTAAAATAACTAATGTTTTTTATAAGCTTTAATACACATGTAAAATGTCAAAATTTAAAATAAAATATATTTTTTATACATGGGCACTTACAATTGGGCAAATGCCCATTCATAAATGTCCTGCCCAGCCCACATCACGATATATGTATGTATATAGAGCAGGGTTGGAAAAAAACCGGGTTTTTTTCATAAAAAACCCAAAAACCGGGTTTTTTTTGGTTTAAACCAGGTTTTTTTGGTTTAAACTAATGCATCTCTTTTAAAGATTAAAAAAGTGAATGTTGATTAATTAAATTGTGAATAAATAAATGAATATTCATTATTAAAACTTCAGTTTTAACTTGCATTTTAATATTAAATATAAATTACTAAAAGAAATCTCATCTGCACAAAACATAAATATTACAACATAAAAATTTTCTTATTTTACATACTGAAGAATTATAGGAAAAAAACCCAATGAATTTAATTCAAAATCCGTATAAGTCATAATTAGGAGAAGAGTACATAAAACATGTTATACTTACATTTGCATAAATTGCTTTAAATGTGATAGGTACTAATGAATATCAATAAAGTTGATGAACAGTTACATAATAAAAAGAAAACATAAGATACAAGACGAAGGTAATTTATTAAACATTTGATTGTTGACAATTTAGCCTTTTAAATAAGAAAACTAACTTTGCAGCTTTATCCATTCCAAGTCTATTACGTAGTTTTGATTGTAGTAGACCGAACGAGGAAAAAATGCATTCAACATTGGCAGTTGAAACCTTGGCTGTCAGAATCTGCTCAATTTCCCTGAAGACACTTGCATTAAACTTATTAATTTCATCTTTTTGGCTTTTCCACCACTCCATTGCAGAAACTTCGGTCACAAAATCACTCTCGAAAAGGTATTCTTGGAAAGGAGAACTCTTAGCACTAAATTTTATCATCAGAGTGACCAAATTGTTATCTGGAAACCTCTGCCTTGTATATTCCAATACTTCTTTTTTCTCATCTGCAGTTAACTCCAAATCGGGTGACTTAAATTTCGGATCCAAATAGTATGCTAGTAGATGAGTTGGAGTAATTGCCATTTTGTATCTTTGTCAACCTTTTTCAAAACATCTTTACCCAAAGACAAGTCTTCTAAGCTTTTCTTTAACTGTTTAAAAATTTCTGCAGTTTCTCCAATTGTGCAGTTTTCTCTCTGAGTTTTGTCTAAGGCAACTGAGATTGGTTTTAGCTGTTGAAAATAATGCTCAGCATTTCTTTTTATAGAAACATTGGAAATGATTGATTGAATTTTGCTGTCGATTTTATCTTTGTTTTCATCGCATATTTTCACAAGCACAGCCCAAGCCTTTAGATAATTTTCTAAAGAGTCCGTGAAAGAATTCCACCCGACTTCACTTGGCAAAGTTAGCTTTGGAGATTTTTCTGCTCTATAGCAGGCATTAGCAAAGTGGTTATTACGGAAATATTTAACAACTTGCAAAATTTGCTCTTTGACATTCGGATATTCAATGACATTTGCAAGTAAATTTAAGATATGAGCAGAACAGCCATATGTCACAACATTAAATTCTTTGTCGGCTTCCAACAGTTCTCTCATTTTTTTAACATTTGTCGTGTTATCTGTTACAACAGAACCAATGGAACACTTAAAATCTAATTTACATCTTCTAATAGATGATTTGGCTATGTCGTACAAGTTCTCACCTGTGTGAGAATTCCCAGACGTGTCATATGTTCCTGTTTGCATCTCCATTTTTAGTTGTCAAAGTCAGACAAATTATAGGTTCATTATGGATGTTCGACCATCTGTCCAATCCTAATGTGACTATTTCATTACTTAAGATATCGGAACACTTCTCACGTTCCTTGGAGTAGATGCTGTCCAGAAGATCGCCACCAATTCTTTTTCTAGAAGGAGGAGAATACCCAGGTCTAAGACTGTCTATTAGCTTTACAAACTCTGGATATTCCACATGGCTAAATGAAGAGTTGGTAGCATACAAAAATCTTGCCACTTGCTCGTCAAAGGAAGTTTGTTGGGATGATGAAGATTTGATTACAAAGGAGTCAAGGGTACTGCTCTCCCGCTTCCTTTTTCTGTCATTTACCGGTGAGTCGGGAACTTGTAAATTCTCAGAGGAGGGATCTGAAAAATGTTACATGCTTAATGAGTGATGCCTTTTATGGATACATTGCATTTGAACTTTTCGAAACTGCCAAAACTTTATGTTGAGTTTTGTTTTTAATTTTGCCCTTGTAAAATTTTATCAGAGCCCTGCAAGGGCCATATAACAAAGTTGATAATGATGATTAACTGATTTTAATGCTTCTCCCATTAAAATTTCTCATTCTTAAAGTAAACATAGAATAATGTTTATCAATATTCATGGTTTATAACTTTTTGTATGAAAGTAGATAACAGGAAACAAAAATTACATGAATAATGTTTTACTTTACCCAAATCAATTGTTTAAAGCAATGCATATACGTGGTTAAAACCAATTGCAAGCTACTGATAGCATATGGGTAGTAAATTTTCAAAATAAAATAAATAACTGAACTTAACATGGAATTACATTTAATTGTCATAAGTGCTTATTTAATTTTTAACTATTTTTAAAAATTAAAAAAATACACAATAATATAGACTTTCTATATTTAATAGAATAGCCATGCCTACAATAGTAAAAATTTATATATAATAGAACTATTTCTGTTTTTAGTTTTGGTTTCTGCTTTTAGTTTTGGTTTCTGTTTGAATTGAGATTTCTGTTTGTAATTTTGATTAAACTTCACTAAGTGTTGATTTGAAAAATTAATTCTTACCTTTTAAATCATCGAAGCAGGAATTATCAGGAACATAACACTTCTCCATGTGTTTCTTCATTCGCAGAACTTGGCCTTCAATTTCTTTATTGCATATTTTGCAAACTGCTCTAGTACCTTTCCTCTTATCTGATTTTATTTCGGTAAAATTAATCCAAATTTCATGTTTTTTCCTGCCTGACCCAGACATTTTTATAACTTATTCTTTGTGAATTTAGCTATTTGATTCAGGACATTCAGAACATAGAGTGGATGGAAATTCTATGAAAATAATTCTTGTAGAGTTGAGATGTTTCATGAAAGTAGAAGTATATAAATAGAAAGGTTTTATTTAAAATACCAAAACTATTATAAATTATTTTAAAAATAAATGTGGTTTTTTTTAAAAAAAACATTTGGTTTAAACCTTGGTTTAAACCATGCCAACCCTGATATAGAGTTTTGTCTTCATGTGGATTATGATCATAGACAAAAGAAAAAGACTGTGTGTTAGAGTTGGTCTCAAATTTGGTCAAAAAGAGCTAATTTCACTTCACAGTGATGGAGATAGTGGCAATGAATTGAGGCTTTCCCAACACTGACTTCATTTTTTTAGACTTCAAAATTTGCTCTTTGATGCTTTCTATATTGCTTAAAAGGAGCATGAAATTTGTCTTTTATAAATAGCTTGTGATTATAATAATTCTTCTTCCCCCTTGCTAATCCGCTTAGTGGCATGATGGTCTGTCCTTGGGTTGCAACCAAAGAACCATCATGAAAAGTGGCAGCACAATCATTATTCCGATCCTTTTTACTTTTTTCTTCTAATTTTTGGTAGAAATCTGCAGTTATATTAGATGATAATTTGTGAAAGTAACATATTTAATGATTTGGAAAAAAACGTCTGTCCATTGTGATCATTTAATTAATAAATTTAAAAAAAAAAAAAAAAATCATGGAGTTTTACCAGAAAAAGAAAAGAAAGAAAGAGCCAATTTAATTAATTTAACTTTTTTAGCAGTGTTGTCACCCTCCAGCTCCCCTGTCACAAATATTTGATTTTTTTTTTTTTTTTTTTTTTTGTTGCTTATAATGCAATGATGCTTGTAATGATATGTCAGAAAAATCTCGGGCTTTTTGTCTTTGGTTGGAAAGTCTGTTTATATATTTTTGAAACATCCCCAACAATTTAAATTTTTAATAACTCATTAAGTATTCAAAAGCAGACTTTTGCCTGAGAGGGAACTTTAAGGCCTACATTTCTATAGATATCCATGTATTTAGTGCAGTGGCTGGGTTATATTCCACAAACTAAAACATAGTGCCAGAGAGATTAAATTCTGGATGGTTACCAGTCATCCAGTGCACCCTTGCTAAGGGATCATTCATGAATGACGTCACGCTTCGAGGGGGAGGGGCGTTCGTGAAGTTGTGACAAGGGGAAGGGGTAACAAGAAGTGTGACATCATGCTTATGCAACATAGCGTGATATGTGACAAAGGGGGTAGGAGGGTCCTTTGAGGTGTGACATTTTGTGGCAAAGGGGGAGGGGGCTCAACTATATGGGGAAAAAAGCATGACATCATTTATGGATGGCCCCTAAGGATTTCACCTGAATTTGCCACGTGTAGGTTCTTATTTTGAAATTTATAATCTGAATTCTTTTTTTGCAGCTTGGGTTGAAGAAGATCTAGAGGATCCAAAGTTTGCAATATGCAGAGCTTGTAATAAGAAGATAAAAGCTCATAAAAGTATACTTGAAACTCACCAGAAGACAAAAAGGCATATTAGAAACATCTCCGGTTCAGGTATATTTTTGATGTAAATGTAAACATAATGAAAGCTTGTATCCTGCATTCAGGTACCCAGAATTTCTTCCACACTAATTTTCAGTTACATAGGGGGGGGGAGCAATGAAACAGAAGGGGGGTTTTTTTCGTTATTGTATTACCCTCCATTAACCTCTTTTTTCTTCTGTTCTCTCTTCCTAAAATTAAAAAAAAACGAGAAAAATACCATCATATGTAGCAATTTTGCCATACATGACCAGAATATCTGTCTCTGTGTTTCAGTTCAGATACATCTCTTCCTGTGATTCATCTGCCTCTTGTGATCATTCCCTCTCATTCGAGTTGTCAACTCGCCCAATTTTAGCGAGTTACTCCCGATTTTCAGTTTATTTTCCATCGATTTTGTATTATTTTCTCTTAAAAACCACCTCAATCAACCCTAATTTAGACATAAGATATGGCAACATCTTGGTTAGGCTTGCCTTCAGTTCAGTTAGGCTTCCTGTTTCGTTTAAACTAATTTTGGAGTTAGCTGGAGTGACAATATGATGGTTATGCTTTCTTCTTTCGGGTCATTCCATATCAAGTGGTCCGAGGAATTTTCCTCGCCCTTTTTTTATTTCACATTTGGCTCATCAACTGTATCCCCTCCTCCAAACTACCAAATCATACTTTTTACAGAATTATTTATGAAATAAGCTGGGCAAAATATAATAAAAAAATTTTACTGTATGGTTAAATATTGAATTTTTACAAAATTATTTGATTTTTCAAATATTTTTAAAATTCACAAAAAAAACAAAACATCCTGTTAAAAATTATGAATTGTCCCCGGGTTCTTAAAATGATCCTGTCGTCATAAATGTATGCTTCGTGATTTTGCTCTAGCACAGGGGTCCCCAACCCTATGCCCGCTGGCACCATGGCATCCATCAATCGGTCTAGGTGCACCCGCTACTTGTGCCCAACGATAAAATATTTCAGTTTTCCATTTTAAACAAGAGAACATTTAGAATCTAGAGTAAAATAAATGAAGGGGCATTATAACTATGAATAACCCTATAATGATAAATGACAATGAATATCATAAAATCAAAATATAAATTACGACTTTCAGATGAACACCTTGACGATTGCTTGCGAGCAGGAATTTCATATATTCTCCCAATTATGAAGCGCTGGTCAGTGAAATGCAATGCTAAAGATCACATTAACTGTATTTTATAAATAAATTTTATACTTCCTATGTTTTGCAAGCAATTTAGTAATCATTTCTTTTACACAAGAATATAAATACTAATAAAATTCATTTGTTATATTAATTTTTGAAATTTAAGTTTCTTTGCATTATATGGTGTGTATTATTAACAATGTCCACCAACTATAAATTTATCTTGAAAAAATAAATGGTGCCCGCTATTCGACTGATATTCTGGTATGTGCTCGTAAGGTTCAAAAAGGTTGGGGACTCCTTTTCTGGCACTGCATATTAATTAATTATTGTGACTACAATAACATATTTTTATCCACAAATGGGCAAATTTTTCTTAAACTTTTGTTTGTCGCCAAATATGACTCCTTTTTAAAAATATGCAATAAAGGGTTGTGTACTTAAACTCGTCCTGACATCATAAATAGTCATAAAAATAAATGAATTCTTACTTTTCTTTCATACCAGGGTTCGTGATTTTTAAAATTTAAATCATATTTTTTTGATTTAACTCGGATTTTTTTAAAAGACCTTAAATATTTTGGATATGTATTATTTTTCATTCATAGAAACAATATGACATGTAATCAATATACAGAAACACACTTTAAGCCAGTGGTCGGCAACCGGTCGATCATGAGCCCATTTTTGGTCGATCCCCAAAGCATTTTGGACAGTTTGCATAATTTTGAGGGAGAAAAAACAAATAACTTTTAAATTAAAAAGCGAACCTAATTCTTTTCTTTCAGAAAATGTTTATTAATTTGTCAGACCTAACAAAAACCGGCTTTCCAGCAAATAACCTGGAAAGTTTACTTTTACAAAACCAAGTATAAAGTTTTTTGCTTCTATTGTGAAGTTTGCAATTATTCGGAAGAAAGGACGCGCGTACCCATCGTGAGTGGAATTGGATGAATTCTCCCGATCTCCCCTCGGACTGGATGGCCGAGTCCTCCTTTAACGGGGTTTCCAGATAATCCTTTTCATCTGGCAACCCTGATTTTGAAGTGCCCCCCCCCCCCCCCCCGATAGCAAATTCAAAACTTAGGTTAAAACCAAAACCTTTCTTGTGCTGTGTGATACAGAAGATGGCATTTTTGATATGAGTCGGAATAAAAAAACCAGAAGTTACAACTTTCATCTGGAGTGGGAGATTGATTTTTTTTCCACAGAAGTCAAAGACAAATGCATTTGTTTGTTGTGCAAATCCAGCGTTGCTATCAAGAAAAAAGGTAACCTGGAAAGATATTTTGAGACGGTTCATTCTAAGGTGGGTGAGGATTTTCCTGCGAATAGCGACTTACGGAAAGAAAAGGTGAAACAGCTCAAAAGCCAGTTGCATTGTCAACAATTGACTTTTTCAAGACCTAATGAAAGACATATGGCAGTCACTCTTGCCTCTTTTGAGGTATCGCTTGCAATTGCAAAGAAAAAAAGACCCTATGAAGACTGTGAATATATCAAAGAAACTTTCATTAATGCAGCAAATCATCTGTTTGATTTATTTAAAAACAAACAGGAAATAATGTCTGCCATGAAGTCTCTGCAGCTCTCTACTAGGACAGTCACACGTCGGACAGAATTGATGTCCAATGATTTGATTTCTCAGTTGCAATTAGATTTAGACAATCCCCTTTATTTCTCGTTGCAACTAGATGAGTCAACAGATATTTGTGACACTGCACAGCTAGCTGTATTCACTAGAATGGTTTTCAGTGATTTTACCCTGAAAGAAGGACTTCTAAAAATGATTCCATTGAAAGGGCGTACTAGGGGGCAAGATATGTTCTCTGCTGTGAAAAACTATCTCGTCACTGAAAAAATTCCTGTGCAAAAATTGGTCAGCATAACAACCGATGGTGCACCGGTTTGTATTGGAGTACATAACGGATTTATTACTCTCTGCCGAAAAGACGAAATGTTCCCAGATTTCATGGCATATCATTGCATTATTCACCAACAAGCACTTTGTGGAAAATTTTTTAATGTAAATAACGTGATGAGAGATGTTGTAAAATTAGTAAATCAAATGAGCACATGCGTTACATAGAAGATAATTTTGTGCGTTACATAGAAGATAATTTTGTAAGTTAATGCAAGAAATAGAAATCAAATACGGAGAATTAATTTTATATGCTGAGGTACGTTTTCTGAGCAAGGGAAAAACACTCAACCGCTTTTATGAACTGCTACCTGCCGTAATCGCTTTCCTAAAAGTACATGGGGAAGATGTTTCGAGTTTAGAAGATCCAATATGGCTTGCGAATTTAAATTTCTTCACTGATCTAACCGGAAAACTCAATGAACTAAACTTGCAGCTGCAGGGAAAGGAAACCGACATTCTCGTGATGATTTCAGAAATAAAATCATTCGTGGCAAAACTTGAATTTTGGCAGAAAAACCTGGTACGAGGGGAGTTAAAACATTTTCCTATTCTTAAAGAACAAATCAGAAAATTTACGAATCCCAACCTTTACACTGGATTCGAAGAACATGTTGAAATACTAAACCAGCTCTGAGCAGAATTCGAAAACCATTTTAAAGATTTCAAAAAATTGGAAATGGTCGCTCAGTTCAATTCTAACCCTTTTGCACTTCTCGACCCTGAAGAGATATCTCTGGACATACAAAATCATTTTCCTCATGATGGACCAAGTGCCAAAATGAAAATGATATACAGAATGATTTAAGTTTGAAATCTGTGTGTAATCATGCAAGTGGACAATTTTTGTCAATCGTCCCCAAAAAGAAGTACCATATTCTGTTAAGTGTGGCCTTGAAAGTGAAAGCCCTATTTTCCTCAACATACCTGTGCGAGTTGACGTTTTCCAGTATGAAGTTCATCAAAAACAAATTCCGAAACAGATTGACTGACAATCATTTGGACGACTGCATAAGGTTGAGCTCTACAAATTATTCGCCGGACTTGAAAAAACTTGCCAGTAATATGGAATGTCAGTCATCACATTAACTGGTCTCTCAGTGAGAGTTAATTAAAGTATGCAACTTTACACAGGCTTTTCACATGTGAGTTTTATTTTAAAAACAAAACAAAAACTAAGAGTATTTTTTTTAATTTATAAGAAAAAACATAATAGTATCTGAAGTATTGTTTTGATGCAACTTAACCGTGTTAATGTAACAATAATTTGTACCCCCCCCCCCCCCCCCCTCCTTCTTCGGGCCGATCTTGGTGTTCGTCGAACTTGGAAAGTGGATCATCAGTCAATTTAGGTTGCCGACCGCTGCTTTAAGCCATTTTACAGCAATAAATATTTTTTAATAATAATAATAATGATAAACAAATTGTAATGCAAATACATGACTCAAATGAAACTTAACCCTGCCAGGAATAATAGTACACTCATAAGTACAGAGAAAATGAACACATTTAATCTGAATTATTTTGCTATTGAAAGCTGAAAAAAAGTAACACTTTTGTGTACTTAATTTTTACATTGTGTGTATTTTAATCATTTTTCTATTTTATAAATGAAAAAGCCAGAAATATTTTTACTCATTTAGTAAAATCATATGCTCACATCATTACTAAAAACTGAAACTTTTTGTTTTAATCAAATATCTTTATTGAATCCTCTATGATAAAAAATATTTTAGAAGGAAAAAAACCTTAAGCTATTATGGGACATAGATGTAACTTTAAGGATACATATTCTAAATTCTAACAATTGTTGTTTTGAACACTATCATTCTGAATTATTTATTGTATGGCATTTATTAAATTGATCTAAAATACAATTTTTAAGATAAAAAACACAGAATGGTTCATGATTATTATGAATTCTAATTTGAATGATTGATGCTTTGCTGTTAAGATGCTCGAAGAATAAGAGTAATATTGTAAAATTTAAAAAATAGTAATTAGTTCTAAACTTATGAAATATGTTATGCACACAGACAGATGGACCTAGGAAGTTTTGTTTCAAACAGTGGTTGTAATTGCAACATATTTCATTTTTACAACACTTTCTAACATTGTAAAATCAATGATTTTTTTGAAAAAAAATCACTTCATTTAAATCGAAATTTAAATCAAGCTGATTTAAATCAACGAACCCTGTTTCATGCAGTTTCGCTTGTTTATGTGAAATTGAAGGAACCCAATGAAAATTTCTTTATAACCATAATTTTGTTTTAAAAGATAACGATACCTCCGTAAATTAAGAGGAAATTGAAATTATTTTGTTATAACCGTAAATTCTCTATATACGACTTTGGTACAAACAATCACGACTGTATATTTCTGTTAGAATTTAGATTTTTCACCTTGGGAAACAATTCGCTTTAATGTAGTTTTCCTGAGTGGGTTGAACAAACTCTTGCTAGACAACAAGAATGTTGTACTATTTGGTGAGATAGCGCAGCGCGCTTAACTTGCGAAGCAATCAAGATGGAACTGCTTGCAGTTTCGGGGTTGGCGAGCGATAGCAATTAGGTCTCCCTAATTCTGAATAATTTTCATGATGTTTACAAATTTAGCTTAATGCTTTTTATTCATGAGCAAAATTTTGGTCAAGCAATATTCTTGCTTCAAGATTGGCCATTGCTTATTTTGCTGTTAATAGTAGATGAGATTTTCTGTCTCCTCTCACCATCAATCATGAGTTAATGAAAATTGGTCCTTGGGAGATTTTCTTTCAATTTCCACCGTGAAATCAGCTGCAAATTTTCATAAAATGTACTATTTTAATTGAATTTCCTTGATTTCTAAGAATTAAATAAAAGCTTATTTTGGAAAATGACAACTTTGGACATATGCTTTGCAAAAAATATGCATTTTTGGCCAAGTGTTTCAATTTTTTGATGTGTCCAGTGTTTGAACGCTTTTGCATCCTGTAAATATTCGCATTATTTTAAGCTAGCCCAACACCTCAAACTCTAAAATTTCATCTTCTGCCAGAGGGATTTTTAATTCTTGAAGACATTTCAAAAATTACATTGCAAACATCAAAAATACCATCCTTTTCCCCAACTATGTTATTAAATATTATTTTATTCCAAACAATAAACTTTGGTCTTAATAAGTTATGGAGGCGAGGTAAGGCAAAGCCAGTGTCCTTCATGATAGTTATGGTACAAAAATGACATCACCTTACATACCGTATTTTAGGGATTAAGTGCTGTGACACTTAAATCTCAAAAAAAGTTTAAAAAATTGCCCATGCGGCTGATACTTTTTTTTTAGTTAAAAAATTGAATAAATAACATTTTTCTAAAATAGTTTAAAATGCTGGCAACAAATCATAGATTCGCACTTGTGTTTCATTTTTTTGTATTGTTCACTCCCACTCGCATTGAGTAGTTTTTTTTACCTTTCAACAGATGTCTCCTCCGGTAATAATAAAAATAAAGTATAAATAATTTTACTATCCAAAATTCTTTAAAACATCTATTTTATTCAAATTGCCCTTCTCTTTTATTAATTGGTTGTTCTTTTAAATTGCTTAACATCAGGTGCGGCGTTTGCGAAATTTTTGACGCGAATCATGCTCATTATTGCTACTGCTACCCATACACCTGAAAATACGGTAATTGACATAACTTTGGGCAAATTCCCAGGCATTTATGAATACCTTACCTTTCCCCCGAAGTTCCATTACTTTGACGCATTCTTGTGTACCCCTTCACATGTTGCTTATGTTCTTCTCAGCACAACAGATTTTTCTTCTATATTGGTCTGCATATTCATTAGACATGTCACTTATTCAAGCCTGGAATTTTGTCAGTCGGCAACTTGCTCACCATACTAGTGCAGCAGCAGGAACTGCTTTGCTTGTTATGAAATAAATGCCTAGCTTGTATCAGGTGGATTTTTTGAAACCCGAATGGCAACAAGAAAGAAAATTTTTATTCAGACGTTGTGTAAAATTATATTCTTAATAATCCCTTATACTACTTGTTTGGGATGACCTTCCAAACAAGCTAGATATCCATTTGTCTGCTATAAATTTAATAGGAAATCAGCCCATTAAATTTATATATAGCAAAGCATGAAGATTTACAAAAGTATGGTCGTTTGTTCTATTCTAAAACTTGGTGATTTGCATTGCAACCCATGATTTAAAGACATAGGTCTTGCCGGAAGGGAAGTAGTGATACTGGCAGAAAAGGAAAGACAAAATGCAATGCTGTATAATATTTTTCCAATTTGATGACCGTAAAAATTAAACTTGCATATTATCCATGATGATTTTTCTAAAATAAGTGTCATCAATAGTGCAATAATTTGAGAATTGAACTACTTAAAAATAAGTACATAATAAAATAATTTTTGAAGAAAAAAATAAAACCAAAACAACATTGAACTGCTTTAAAAAATAACTTGCCCTTTGATATGGATTTTTAAAAAATATTTTATTATATATGAAAAATGGATTTACACTAAAAAGAATGAAATAAAATAATTTTTTATAAAGAACTGGAACCAACTTCAAATTATAAATTGCACTAAAAAGTGAAAAATAAATTAATTCTTTAAACAACATCAATGTGACTTTTAAGCATAGTTTTAGAAGTAGGCGCAAAATTATGACAGTCTAATTACCATTACACCATGTGTTACTTTATATCGCAGCCATTGCTAACTGAGATATTTATATTTAATTGATTGATGATTAAAAAAGATTTTATTTTTCCCAGACTTCAAAAATTATGTTTAAAAGCCATATCAATGTTGTTTAAAGAATGAATTTATTTTTTCCTTTTTTGCACAATTTTTAATTTGATGTCAGTTTTATTTTTTCCCCTCAAAATTTTTTTTATTATCTTTTCATATGAATGCTTCTACAGTGCTCTTACCAGAGTTGGGGTTTTGGACAGGACAGATGGTTTTTACGGTCTTAAACTGTCCAAAAGTATGCTAAAGCTGAAGTGGTCTAGGGGTCTAATCTAATCAATTTGTATCTAATGCAATATTAGTAATGCATAAATATAAATTAGTTGCAAATTATAAATATTTGATAATATTTTTCTCTGAAATGTTATCTTAAAAACATATATTTTATGTGAAAAAAATTTAAAAAATTGCTAAAAACTCTTACATAAAAGCTTCTTTATGTAACAGTTGGCAATTTTCAGAAAACAACAGCGCAGGCCTTGCCAAAAAATACTCGTCAACACTAAAAATATTAATTGCAATAGATTTTTAGGTTCTTAACAAAATATTATGGAGATGCATCCTATTATCCCCACTTACCATGATCACTACTTACAGTATAGTTTTTTTTTATATAATTTCACTTCAGTTCGAGATCTCAGTGCTCTTTAGATTTAAGACAAATTTTATCACAATTTAACTGAATGACTGCTACTATAGATTGTTTAAAGTTGAGGTTTTGAAATTTTGCAGATGATGTGGATGATGAACCAAAGAAAGAAGAAAAATCTGAACCTAGAAGCCTTCATGTGCCTATGGATCAGGTGAATTTTGATCTTGTTTTTATCGTTTTCTTTTTATATTTCCAATAAATATTTGAAAAAAAAAAAAATCTAGAATTTGTTGCTGGAACAAAATTTGATTGATACATTAGGATGATGTATTAAATGCACTTTAATAATGGAAATGAGTTTTAAAAAATTCCGAAAAAGAATTTATAGAAGTTAAGCATAAATTTTTGTGTGATCAGCTTTACATGTGTAAAACGGTTGAAATTTTTTTTTTTTTTGCCTTCAGTTAAGTTAGCAATCTTATCATTGTATTTTATATGTTTTTTCCTTGTACACATTATTATTGATTCTACTGTTTCCTCCCCCCTTTTTTATCAGATGATGTCTGAAGATCAAATTGCCTTTTTTGCTGAATCACCTATGGATGCCGCCCACCAAGCTGTGACAAGTTTGATTGATAAGTTAGTTGAAAAGTACCATGAAAACAGACTGGAAAATCTCAGGGAACAGAATGAAGCACAACTAGAATTAAACAATCAAAGAGCTCAGTTGTTGCGCTCTGAGAACCAGAGAAAATTGGAAAGGCGTTTGCAACAAGAGGCATATTCTAAAGAAGCCCAAGATTTTCAGTTGAAACTTATGCAGTTACAACATGAAACTAAAATTAGTGCTATGGAAGAGGAAAGAGACGCAAAATTAAGAGCCGTTGAACAAGAGTTGATGTTTGCGCGACAAGAATATGAGAAAAAGATGAAATTGTTGGATGTTCAGCTGTCTTGCATTAAGTAATCGAAATAAAATAGAATTTCAATTTCTTACTCCCAATTTGCTCATCAATTCATTCATCGCCCCTCCCTTTCATCTGTGACTTGACCTAAATTTGGCAGTGTCAATATGTATAGCAACATTTAATATGTATTTTTGCATTTAAAGATTGACTTGTATTATATAAATAAAGTTTCTTTGTTTTATGTAAGTTTTCAGAAGTGGAATTATTGCGCATTAAAATTCATGTCATTTACATAATGCAAATTTTATTTAAATAATGATTAATATACAATCCAGCACGCTAAAATTGTACAGCATTTTATTTTTAAATGTAAGAAAGTGATATTTTTAGCATTGAATTCCAATGCTGTGATCTTTTAATAAGTATTAGCTTTGATACATATTTATTCATGGGATTTATAACAGTGAAAAATATGCTTTTACTAACAGAACGCCTTAGAAAATTTTCGAAATTTCTGAACGGAGGTAGTTTTGCCGGTTTGTTTTCAAGGAGGGATCTGAAAAAAATTGGGATGGAATCAGATTATGTTAAATGAGTAGGCGTGGCAGTTCTCTCGCTATCATTCTCTAGAATAAACTTTATATCAGGGTTGATAACTTTGACAGTCTGAAGAAATAGGTTTCTTAGAAGTATAAAAAAAACGATAAAATATATGCATTTCTCTAGAAAACCTTAAGTATATATACAGTATACTCTCAATATCTCGAAAACCTTGGTATGTCAAAAAATTATTTTCCCCCTTGATATTACAGATTCGTCTAATGTTAATTTCAATTATGTTAATGAGTTTTCATTCAAAACCTTGTTATGTTGAATATATTTTGAAGTAAAAAGTTAATCAGGCCAGAATAATAGCAGTTCGTCATGTCAGCAAACCAAGGTTCGATTCCAAGAATATCTCGCACCCTTTATTATTTCTCTGAGGGGTCAGAAACTATTCTAACAAAGGGAGAAACATAGACACGTCATGAGTGGCCTTTTCGTAGGAGGGAGCGTGTGGCTCTGCGCCATAATTTGCCAGTTAATTTCACGTGTCTAGGTGTAATTGTTCACCATTCTGCACCTCGAAGCTAAGAAAAAATCTTGGTGAAGTCTTATAATGTGTCTGTGAATTGTCAGTTTTTTCAAAAATGGAAACTTCTAAAGAGAAGAAAATTGGTATATTAAGCAAAAATTGACCATGTTACCTAACAATTGAAAAAAAGAAAGATTTTAGAAGCTGTAGATAAAGACAAAAGGGGCAAATCGCATTTCTATCAAGTCTCTATTCTTTAAAACATTATCTTATATGTTTGTGTTTTTACATGCATTTTTTTTTCTTTTTGTTATGACCTTGTTATCTCGAAAACTCATTTTTGTGTGTCCCTTCGACTTTGTGATATTGAGAGCATGTTGTATTTTGACCTATAAACATTAAACTACAAGTACAAATTAATGATTTAACTACTTAATGCAACTATGAACTTTAAATTAAACAGCACAAATTTACGTTATTTGAACTTCTCATAAGATCCATTTAATGCTAGCTTTAAACCTTCCTCCAGTGGTGTAGTCGAGGGGGAACGCTAGGGGACGGCATCAACGATCTTCTACTCGAAAAGATTGGACACTCTGGTAGAAACCTATGTTAAATGCTTCGGAGCAGAGGGGTCTGAGAAGTATAAGTAAAAAAGCAACATTTAGGATGATATTGGCGAGAGAATCTTGGCGAAAATCATACTGAGGATGTCATTGCGGCAGTAAGTCGCCAAAGTGGATGCACTGATCCTTTGAGGCACGCACAGCGAGATCGTCCGAAACCCCGGGGGTCGGATCGTGTATCAGAGAGGTAATAAAACGAAAGGGGCCAGAAAGCGCTGAAATAGCCTGAGGTACGTTGTTCATGGTCGACCCTTCTGCTATTATTAGGCGAGTGTCAATCACTTCTTAACGAGCTTCACACATAGTTAAAATATATAAGGGAAAATAAAAGCAAACGCGAAGTGTTCCCAACTGTCAGGATGAAACCTATTTGCTCCTGTTAAGGAAGATTCGATAAGTTGTTTTCCCTTTTTTGGGAAAAAAAATTCAATTACAGAAGAAATTTTGTTGCTGCTGCGTGTAAATTATAGTACAAAGCGCTGCCGTTAGAAAGTCACGAAACAGGGAGGGTAATTTTATCGGATTAAAAAAATTGAAAATACTTTAGATGACGGCAGTCGATTAGCGAAAGGAGTGGGGGATCTTTAGCTTCCTTCAAAATCGGAAGTTTAGACAAACTTTTTTTCTTCAAAAAGTACTTTTAGTTTACATCAGGGGCCGCGCCCCAATTCTGTCTGATGGACATCCAATGCTGGAGCAATTTGAAACACGGATTCCCGGAAAATGATTTAAATATTTTAAAGTATTGTTTCAACATACTAATATAGTAAAAAATAAATAGAGAAAATTCTAATAACAAATTTCTTCTGTGCTTATTCCTTTACGGCTCTTAAAATTGTTGGGCTTTGCTCATTAATATGTTTAAATTCTGTTTTGGTCAAATGATCGAAACCTCCTCTAACGATTACATTTTTTTTTTTTTTTTCAAAATTTTCTCTTATAGATGTATTTTTAAGTTGCAGTTCCGAATTTTAAAATTAATTTTTTTAACTTAAATACAATCATCATATAAAGAAAAAAAAGGCTTCATTAAGAGTAAATGCACAGGTTTATCTCCAGCGCTCTTCATTCATTAAAAATTGAAATCTGCGTGGGCAAAAGAGAAGAAAAAAGTACGCCGAATTTCAAATTGAACAATTATAAAACTACAATTCGCATCTATAAGTGTTTTTTATATCAGCTTTTCCACCAGAAAGTTCTCTGTAACTCATTATTTCCAAGTTTTCATTGAAAGGTTTTCCCCCGTAAGAGTTCGAACGTGCACGCAAAAATTGTCTCATACATTAGCGGCAGAAGCGAAGGGAATCGTTATTTTATCAAGTATTAGAGGAGTATCTTCAAAAATAAAACATTAAGCCAAGCCGAAAAATTAGCCTAGTGAAGCAAACATTTATTATAATCATGCCGGCTAACGGGATGTTGCCTGAATAACTATTTAAAAAACGCTTTGAATTCCAGTCTGTTCCAATTCACATTCCTGTTCCTTTAGTATTTGTTTTTGGAGAAAAGCTGTCAAAGCTTGAAAACATTTTCAGCTGTATTCCCATTTATCAGATCATTATTTATATCATATTGTATACTGCTGCTGTTATATTACGTAGTGTTTTTATTTTTACTGAATATTTTGATTGAACAATTTTGTTTATTTTAGTCTTAAGTTTATTAGGATTAGATTTAGTATCTCTCTCTCAAAATTCCTATTCATTTGTCTTAATGGTTTTCAAGACCTACACCTACTGTTTTTTATAGTTCAAATTTTATTAGTTGTTACCATCAGTGGAGAACCTGGAAATTTCTGAAAGCCCTTTCCTGCGTACAACATTCGCTTAGCTTGGCTTATTTGTCCCCCCCTCCCCTCGTTCCTAGCAGCATGAAAGCGCCCGACAAAACCCTTGAAATGGTGGCGACAGAACCCTTTAAATCAGGGATATCAGGGAAGTCTGGAAATTTTTTCTTTGTTTTTGATTTATTCCAGAGCTTTCCCAATGAACTTATCTGTAATCATTAAAATGATTCAACGTTCCCTTATTAAAAGTTAATTCTGAAATTATTTTACTCAAAAAAGTTAATTTTAATTGCCGTTTTTCATAAATTTTTGCCCACATATGAAAAAAATGTGATCTTTTTGCATCCGCAATGGGAACTGGACTTTGTAAGTTTTCGATGTTTCTTATGCTTTGTTAAAAGGTAAACAATTTTTTTCACCAAAACTTTAATTTGAAATTTTTAATCAAAATTTCGTGAATCGTGATCGTAAGGATGAACTTTCAAACGTCAAAAGATAATACCTCTAGTTTTATTTTTATTTAAATTTCTTTATGCATGCGTAATTCTTAACATCGTTTAAAATACTTGAAATAAAGGTGGAAACTGTTAAATAATATTTTTAAATTTGAAAAATTCAGAAAATAAAAGTAATTAACTATGCACTTATGACGATAATGTTTTTTCTCTTACACACATTCAGTCATCATATAAATTGCTTCTGCGCAGGAGGAACATGTTAAATATTTGCAGTTAATCGCAAATAAATAAATAACTAAATACATAATCAAATGAAAAACTAATTTAAAAATAACTTATTTAATTTCTTATTCAGCACGTATGTGAAATGTTTGAATAAATTCTCATGCTGTAGATTGAGAGATTTACCTATTTCATGAACTGAATTTTTAGACACGCTAGCATTAATCCTAAAATGTTTAATTTTATTGTCAAAAGTCTTTTCTGGAGCTTGGTATTTCCTAATATAATTAAATGCTTTTCTAATCTTTAAAAAATGCATACATTTCTTAATAAAATTTAACTATTTCAAAAAAGTTTGAAAGTTATGCATGTTCATTTTTCTTTCAAGCTATTACTCTCACCCGTCAAATATTTATTAATTATTTTGTTGCATAGTATAAAATTCAATTAAATAGAAGTAAAATTAAGAAAAATGCTTTGTTTTTAGAACATTAAATTGATAACAAGTGACAAATAATTAAAAAATGCATCTTGTCCTTCCGCAGAACTATTATAAAACTAGGTCGATACTTGACTGCAGAATTTTTGTGCAACAAACTCTTTTGGCTGTAACTAAATGTAGTGTAGAGTTTCGTAAAGAAAACCAGAAACGGAAATGAAAATGGTCGATCAGTTTTGTTTGTTATTTCCCTTCATTTTACTCTCAATCACTTAGGTACACATTTCTGATTTTGATCCAGTGAAATTTTAAACATATGTTGCAAGACGATCGCACAATGAGCAGTTATTTAACGGTGGGGGCAGTGAGATTAAAAAAATATACACATTAATGAAAATCAACGTGTTGCTTGGGGATGTTGATGTTAACTTTATCTTAAAAACATCATCAATCCATGAACATTTTCAGTGCCGGATATAGGGGGGGGGGGGCAATGTCACCCTGGAGGCACTTCTGGGAGGGGGCAAATTCAACTGTGATGCAAAAAATAAAAAGGCAAAGGAAAAGAAGAAGAAAAAAATAAAATAAAAAATGGGAAAATATTTAATTAAGAAAATTTAAGTTTTGGAAAGAGAATTAAAATCCTGGTTCAGAGCTCTGATTTGACCATTGACCGGCTACTTTGATAACGATTAAAATAGATTAATACAATTATTTATTTGTTTAAACTGTCGGAAACTAAAATTTAGGTATACTCAATATGTTGCGTTGTTGATTAGTCGGCCGCTCCTCTGGGGGCGCCCAAATTTTGCAAATGTCAAAATTTAAATTAAAAAAAGTCAAGGGTTTTTCCCTTGTAATAGCAAAATATAATTTATGCTATGCTTAAACAATAAAATAGTTTTTCTTTTCCAAATTTTCAAAGCATCCTTTTGGGAAGAGGCGGGAGGTCGGAGGGGGAAGGGGATCTTGTAAGTGTCGTTTGGGAAGGGGGGGAGGAGAAGGCAGACGTGTGTCTTTTCGATATGGACGTTAGTAAGAGGAAGGGGGGGGGGGGGGTCCTGCTCCCTGGATTTAAAAAAAATGCTCATTTTGTTTTGAATTTCTATGAATATTTTTATGAGTAAAATCGTTTAAATTTTAAGCAGTTTTGTTTGCTTTTTTCCCTAATATTTTTGCAATCCCAAATGCATCTCCTAAGGCCTCAAAATTTTTTAAATGGGGGAGAATCCATCCCTTCAACTGTCAGAATTTCACATACGCAGTTAAGGGGGGATGCGCTCTAATGTCCAGATGAAAGGGCCATGTCGTGGGAACATTAAGAAAGTTTTCTGGGTTTATCAGTGGCCACCAAGTAAAAAATCCTCAAAAAAAAAAAGAAAAAAAAAAAAAAAAAAAAACCCAGTACATAAAAGTTTATGAAATGTGAGTAATAATTGGATGGAGAGGAGGGGAGGGATAGTTTTGTCTCGCCTCGGAAAACTTCAAACCCGGTACTGACCTTTTTCACACATTTGCTTGAAGTGAAAATTTGAATAAGATATACTTCATATTGTATCTAATAAAATAAACAGTTGAAGAATACTCAATAATACTGATAGTATTTTTATTCGCTAAGCTAAATTAATTTTTATCTCCTAACTTGAATCTTTATTCATGTTTCCTTTTTAAACTCAAAAGGGTGAGTAGCGAAAACAAGCCTATTATGTGTATTCGTACTCAAACGACCCCACATGTATAAAAATACAAGTGTAATGCTTTAGCTCTTAACACAGCTAAGAAAGAAAGACCAAACATCTGTTTTCATTTTGTGGTTTGCCTGAGAGCAGCAAAGACCCCGGAAGATGGTACGATAATGATAACGACCTACCCCCCTGAACAACTTATAATTTCTAGGAATTCCGAGCGAAAAGCTATGGCAAACCTTTCGCCAATTTCCAAGAAAGATCAGTTGAAGTTTGGCGGCAAATGCATGCGAGCTGCCCTAAATGTTTGTTTTATTGTTGTACACCTCAGACCTGCCACGGTTGTTTTCTGGGCAATACCGAAACCGAAGTGTACCATCTTCTTCTTTCTACCATCTTTGACGGCATCCCCTTACCTTTTTATTTTAACACAAACGTCTCCCACTTGTTTTGAATTTTAACATAAGCGTACCCCCACCTTTTTCTCCAGGACTACACCACTGCCTTCCTCCTCGATAAATTCAAAATTAGAGACATCATAATCATAGAATATATAGTAATGTATGTTAAAATTGGCAAGTTCCTTCCAAAGTTGAAAGAATTGCTGGGAAGAAATATATCTTCCAAGATCGGAAGAAATGGGAAAAACTTATTAGTAAAGAATTTAAGAAATTGGATTTTGGCTAAATTTTAAGAATCAAATCACTCATACTTTATCACAGCAATTAATACTGATGAAAAAAGTTAAGAACATTTGTCTTAAAAACTCGGCATTATGATATGTATGCTAAAATAAAATTTTGTTAAAAAATGTGTTGCACAATATACTGTAAAATAATGTATTTTTATATGAAAAATTTTTGCATCTAAGACGAATTCTTCCATTTTTCTTTTAAACCAAAATTGGCAGAAGCAGTATAGAGAGAAACATTCTTCCAAAAATTGTAACGACTATTGCACATAAATCACAGTCAATTCTTGATATTTATTAAAATAAATTTTTCTAAAAATAGTTCGGTGGAGCTTGGAGCATTCTTTATATGACAGCAAAGAAAAGACATTGTTCTGTATAAGCGATTTAGCCTTCTGGTTAAATTCAAGAAATGGGACTAAATTTCTTCATTAAAACTTCGTATAAACGATGCTCTACTGTATTTCTAATATTAAGTAGTCGGCTTAACATTGTATGTACTTAATTCTGCCATTAAGTTGCTATATTTTGAATTTTAACATTTGTTATATTTCCTGTTACCTCATTTCAGTTTTTTCCAGTTTCTTTTAGAACAAACCTAACCCTGCTTGTGTGTGTGTACACAACAGAGTAAAACTAAAAGTCTTGCCCTAATTATAAATATTTATAATTAGGGCTAGAGTTAATTTATTATACTCCAACTATTATAAGTAGGCATATGTTTGTTTGGATAGTGTAAGTACTGTTCTACATTTTAAAAGTAAAACCGTTCACCTCAGTAAATTTCAACGTGCGTCCCCTTGGTAGCTTGGGGAATGTCTAAGCTCTGTTCCTTTTATGTCTGTGGGATTGTAAACAAGCATAATCACATAAGCTGCTGTGTGTACTGTAATAGAAGACTTGTTAAAGGTGGGAACTAGAATACCACTTGGACATTTTCTAAGCTACCAAGGGGGCACAGGCTAAAATTTACTGAGGTACATGGTTTTATACAAAAATTTATAACTACAGTAAAACCTGTACAAGTTGACCACTTGTGGTGCAGTACTTTAGTGGTCAACTTAGGTGGTCAGCTTATAGAGGGTGGAGGGTTATTTTTGTCATTTCTTCCACTTTGCATTTATTCATTTGAATCATTCATCTAATATAGCTTAATGTATTAACGTTACTTTAAAATAGTAATTAGCTTTTTTTTTACAATTATGGAAAATATCATTAGAGAAATTTAACCTGAATGACTTACAATGTATCCTATACAACTTTAAAATACTTAGTTTAAATATAGATAGATATCTTATTAACTACGTAAGTTACTTATTTGAAGGTAAAAATTTCATAAAAATAAAATTTTTCAAAATGGTTATATCAGATAGAAGAAACTTATTCAAAAAATAAAAGAGTGCTCATAGTAGTTTTCACACATGGTTAACATTATAGCATAAAGAATATCCTCCAGGTGAAGTTATTTTAGTTCTTTTTATCCTTGCAAAAATAGATAAATAAATATAGTAGTAATTACGCGGTCCACTTACAAAGGTTGTCTTTTTACTGCTCCCACCCAAACTTGGTGTACAGAAGTGGTCAAGTTACAAAGGTTTTCCTACATTACATAATTTCCTGAAATTAATATTGTAAAACAATCATTTCAGAATATAATACATTAAAATAATATATAGTTTTTTAGATATATAGTTTCCGACAGGAACGTGAATGATTATTAATACAAAACATTCAAAACAATATTTTAGTATTTTGTACAATCAAAAGATGGTTATTTATGTGGACAATTTTTCTTTCATAAATGTAGAAAACTTTCCAATTTAGAAATGTTAAAGCAGATTGAATTATTTTATTAAAAACTGGTAATGCAATTAATAATGGACAATCCAACTTTTATTGTTCATGGTAGTGTACTTCTTGATTATGTTCACAATTCTGGTTAAATTTATGATATATGAATTGAGATGAAAAGTTATAATGATAAGTCCTTGCCAGTGTGAAATCGATAATCAAAATAAAGCAATAAAATGTTTGCAAAATATTTTAATAGCTTTTTCTTCTTTCTTTTAAATTGTAATCAAGTACCATTTTCAAATTCACTGCAATGCTTCCACTATCATTAAGCATTAAAATTATTTACATTTTTACAATAAACAGATTTTAGAAGAATATAAATAAATGTTTCGTATCTCTAAATATATGCAAGCTGAAGGAGAAAACAAAGGTTAGTCTTTGATTTTTAATTGGACGGAAGTTGCAAATCATGGTTCAGCTCGAGACCTCCGCTCTAATAAAGACCTGTCCTGTTGATAGTATTTGCAAGTCTGTTTGTAATCGTTAGAGGTTGCTACGTATAGTTCCTCAAAGCGTGCTGTTGTGTTTCTGTTTCATTTTCCAAGGTTTTGAATTTCAGCTAAAGGATAGTAATAAGAATTTTATCTTAGTTTAGAGAAGATTTCAATTTTAAAAGTGTTTATAAACCGAAATAATAATTTTATACGTTTAAGAAAAGCTAAATGTAGGAAAATAATTGCCCTAACTTTTTAAAGTATTGCTTTCAAATTAAGCTCCGAATTAATTTTAGAAAATATGTGAGATTTATAAAACTTATTACAACAGTAGTTTTGCTGAAAAATCATAAATACATAGAAAGTGTGAAAGAAAAAAGAAAATTTTCAATGAAAGAAGGCGCTAAGCATCGAGGAAAAAGAAAAAATTGTGAGCAATTATTTTGAGGGAAAGTAGTTAAATGGACAGGTCTGTATTATAACGGAGGTCTTGATTCAGCTTTAAAGCCGATCTTGCAACATTATTCACTTATGTGAGTGAGAATTTTCAGGCAGAAATAAAAGAATTTTTCTTTTAGATAAATGATAAACATAGCTTTTATTGTGTAAAGTACTTTTTTTTTTTGATAATGCTTGATAAGCTTTTTACAAAGGGAAGAATTATGTGCACATCTCCACTTATTATAAAAGGGAGTGTAGGGGTAACCTTTGACCTTGCTTTTTAAGTAGCGTAACTGGTTATTTACAATTGGCATCGAAAATACCTTACACACTAATAGAACATATAAATATATACGGTCAACTAGTATAGCCGAGATAATTTGATTCTTGTACATTAAACATTAGTTATTAGATTTCAGTGATATACGTGGTAATTCCACGTATGGGAAAAGCGGCAAATTTTCATTTTCACACAAAAACATTACCTTTAAAATTACATTTTAAGAATGAATAATTACATCACGAACAATATTATGAACTTTAAACAGAAGCAATATATTTTTATTTTAGTTATTATAGTTAAAGTTTAATTGGCGTAAATGTAACATATATGCCAATTCGTATGTTTCTCCCGTTCAATTTTTGCAATGTAGATATTTTTAGAAAGCAATTATGTATTGTAGTAATTATGTATCTCAGAGGCAAACAGGGGTGGTAGCAGTAAGAATTTGCAGTACCTGAACTTAAAAAAAAAAATCCTGAACTTATCTTTTTTTTATAGGTACTGTATTGTCTGGCATAAAAGATGAAATGTGATTTATTAGGTTGGAATTTACAAAAAAAAATACTTGAATCAGACAACAATGGATAAAAAGTACTTATTATTTCCTGCGTCAATTATGGCTTTTGCTACTTCAATATCTTGCATAAGTTCTCGTTTTAATCCTGCTTGCAGTCTTTTGCTTCCTTCATCTATTATCACCCGACTACGCAAAAAATGCAGAAAACGCCGAATTTCATATTCGTGAATTTTATGTAATTGACCGACTGGAAATTCAGAGCTTGTTTTTTAAAACATAAATCAAATAAGACTGAAAGGAATTAAAACGCCAAAACTTATTTTTATTAATTCAGAACAGAAGCAACAAATAACAAAAAACATAACTGTCAAAACGAACCCGTTACAAAAATCACGATTGCAAAATCTACACATATCCGATAGTAATTACATTTCATTTCCTTTCTTTTTAAAACATTCATAATATCCACAAATCCGAGGCAAAAACTGTTTCCGATTTTTCTCTGAAAGTACGGAGATCGATGTACACGCGGTTTCCATTTATTTGTCTGAAAGTTGGGGGTTCAGCTTACACGCTAACAGATTATACGCAAGTATATACGGTAAGATTTCGCGAAAAATAAAAGGGAATTTTATTTGTTTACTTCATAATTAAACTTAAAAAATAATTGAAATGAAAAAATACGATTCTTGTAAAGGATGCAGAAAGATTACGCAAAGAAAGGAACGAATGTGTTTCTTTGCTTACACTTGAAAATTAGGCCTACGTAATTTTTTCTGCAATCAACTAAGAAATATATATTGCTGCAATTGAAACGAAAAGAACCAAAACGAGGGCGAAAAATTTAGGGTGATGGAGCAAAAAATTTTTTGGAACTCTACCACCACTGGGTAAACTAAAAATTGCGTCTAATCAAAACTAAAAATTGAATTTTTTGATGCTTTGAGCTAAACAATTCGTTTATAGAATTTTTTCTTTTCCCAGCCTAAGTTGCAAAAGCTATTATGTTTACTAAGTTAAACTACTAAAACTAAGAAAATTTGCATTTTCATGGGGAAAATATTTTTTTATCTATGTTAAAATTTAATTTTGATAATTTGTATTATATATCCCCCTCCTTATTTTTTAAGATCTTATTTTCCCAATTTTTTACTTTCTGCTCTGCTTTTTTCCTACTACAGAGGACTCCGCTTAATGTGATCACATCCAGACAAAAATGATTTGATAACAATAACTGAGCAATAATAATAAAAGTTAAATGCTGGAAAAATGCAAACAAATATACTGTTGATTTTGACAGCTAATGCTATTTTATTTGTTGTTGAAAAGAAATAAGCATATTTAGCGATAAATAATAGTAACAAGAAAAATGTATTAAAAAAAAGTAAATTATCGACTTAAAAAAAACAAAGATAAAAAAAGAAAAATGATAAATGGTTGACTGTCTGCTGATTTTCAAAGATTATGAATAACAGTTCGGTGATTTATTTTTCTGTACACATTGGACGTAAGAGTCAAAGCGCCTTTTCTATCTTAGTAGACGTGAATACTTTCTGACCAAATTTCAGAAAATAATTTACAAACAGGGGAAAAAAAGCCCCCCCCCCTAGTTTTTAGTTTCAAGGAAAACATTTTCTGTAAATTGATAACACTGTGCAACAAATTTGAACTTTTTTTTTGTTCTTTAGATGAAACTATGTGATTCTATATAAACAAAAGGTGCTTGATTCAAATATCCAAACCAAAATGGTCCATCACGTACCATTTTTGCTGGAGATCCACTTCTCATATTTATACAATTTGGTTATAGAAGAATGTAACTGAGGCTTACTTATTGAAAACAAAAACACAAAAAGGTTTTTTTTTTTGGTTGTTTCATATTGAGGGCATCTGTTGGTGTGCCCTGATAACATATTAGCAATATTCAATTCGTATACTTCCATTCTATCGACCACTGAAACTCTTTTTAAACATTTCATGTCCAGATGAAACCTTTCCCCCATGATCATCATTAATTGCCCAAAGTTTTGAGCAAAGAAGTCCATATGGGAGTCCAAAAAGTGTAGTTTTAACGAAATATAGCAACCTAATAATACAAAAGCATTTTATCATGTCACTAACAAGATTTTCGTAGTTTTACGCTTTCGCATTTCCAAGTAAACTTGAGCACACTGATTTAAAGGCCAGCCAGGCGGATTTATCGGCTTCTGACTATTTGTTTTCATATTCTTCATCATGAAAGGACGTCGTGGGCCAATGAAAATCCTTCCTTTTACTTTTGCCTCACTTAAATTTTTGAATTTGTACCTGAGATGCAAGAAAGCCACTCCTTCTCTGTCCAGAGCTTTCACAAATATTTCGATAAACAAAGTTTAATGTGCAATTGTGGAAAAAAGGCACATTGTAGATTTACAAGTGGCGCATTTGATATGTTTTTGCCACTCATAATCTTGAAATTCCCTTTGTGTTTGCAGAATATGCTACATGAATGAATAGGAAAAAAATACTTAGCTGGAGGAGCACTGATAAACAAGCATCACTCTGCTGAATTGTGCTCATGTCCTAATGCTTGAAATAGTGCATTCACATCACAGAGGTATACTATTTTTTCTTTATCCGCAAAATGGTCTACAAAATGCCTTTGTCGTTTTGTAAAAGACTCGAAATTTCGAGAAGTAGATAAAGCTTTTGTAGCCAAAAATGTCGCTAAAGTAACCCAAGTTCATTAAAAAGCTCTCTAGAATGGCAACGATCTCACTGTCAATGAGAAAAATGTAATTTATAATAAATTAAGTCAATAAATTACGAAAATATGCGCATTTATCCAGAAAATACGTAAAAAGCTAAAATGTGGAATTTTGGGAAAATGGTACGTGATAGGCAAAAAATAATTGCAGATTTGTAATTTTCAGCCAAAAATACCTAAGAAACAGACATTTTCATCCAAAGGACATTTTTCGTGTTGCACAGTGTAATCAATTTTGATTACAATAAAAGGTGATTTTTTTTGTGTATTTTTATGCAAGCAAACAGGATTTAGAGATTTTGATAACATTAACCATGATTACATAAAGCGGTGTCCACTGTATATATTTTTTTCCCCATAAAAATCCTCTTTCGACCCAGCACCACCTTTGTGTGGTATTTTCAGCTTGCTTCAGCAGAGGTTGTGCCATTTTGTGCATGCTTTAATGTATGCCCATTGTTAAATCACTTTGCGGATTGAAAAACTAAAATGCAATTAACAAAACCACCTGGAGACCAAGTTTATCTATATCTTGTCTAATGACATTGCATCCTATTTTATACAAGTTAATGCATGCATGTAACAGCTTTTATAATTCTCCTTATGCTAAAGTGATATTTTTTATGTTAACCTGATAGTTTCGAACGGATAATATGTGAACCTTTTTAAAGTATCAAGAAATGTTGAATTGTTTCTTTTTTTTTTCGTTTCTCAAAAAAAAAAAAGTTCCGAAAAAAGTGTTTGTATTAACTTCATACATGCTTTATGAACTTGGTATAATGAAGTTGATTTATTTAAAAATTTGCTGCGCAGTCATCATAAGTTTTGTCAGCTAAACGATGTCAGCATTTGGACTCTTCCCCATTGATTCAGAATTCAAGTGCCCGAAAGGCATAAAATATTTAAATCCTCTTATAGGAAAAATTTTAAGAGTTATTAATTGGATTTTCTCATTACATACATAAAACTGGTCACTAACATAGTTGTCTGGTCTCATCTAGAAGGCAGTTTAGATAGGGGAAAAAAATGGTGCCCTTAACCTCTTCCCTACAGCTGGGACGACATATCCCCCCCCCCCCCCCCGAAAAAAAAAATACTTTCTTCAAACTCAGGGCTGGGAGAGTTGACTGCACGTCAAATACTAAAATAATAAGTATAAGTAGCAAACTGTGCTATACCATAATACTGGGCAGCAAAAAGATAAAAACTGCGCTGCAAATTTCCAGGGAAGAGATCCAAGTAATTTTTGATTGATCTTTGATCCAAGATTTGACAACTTGCTATTTGTGCACTGTAACTTAATGTGAAAGTAATATACTATACATGAATTGGCATTCAGCAATGCATGGAGACTCCTTGTGTAGATTCGTTAAAATGAGGGGAGAGAATCTTCTGCTGTTCAGGATCTCCTGTATTTCAAGATAAGAATCTTTAAATGCTTAAAAGAGTTTAAAGCAGAAATTGGGAAGACGCAAGCCAAAAGTTTTGCTGCTGGTTTTGTGAGAGTCAATGGCAAAATTTAAGAAAAAAGTTTTTGAGAATGGCGGGATATTTCAGAAGGCCATTTTGTGATTTCTGCTATTTTGTTTAGCTGTTCTTACCCTTGTGGGAAACATGAATTTTGCAGTAAAAAAGTAAAATTCATTAGGGTAAAAAAATACTGTAATCGCAACTGAAACATATCTTGGGTTTAAAAATTAGCAGTTTTTATTTTCTTTTAACTACTATATCAACATTTTCAGCTTTATTTTTCTTGCAAAGAAAAACTTATATTGACTGAAAGGAACAAGTCAGAAATTGAGGACTTTGAAACATAGTAAACTTGACATATATTTTGATTTCTACTAGATAACACAGGGAGAGAGGAGAATCACAGCCATTTTAAATTTATGTGCATGTTCAAAATACGTACTTTTTAAAATTACAAATAATATTATTTACGAATCACAATGCATTTCTATCTAAGCTCCAAGATCGCAATTGTGGTTCGCCTTTGTCAGTTTGAAAAAGACCTCTGCCTCCTTGCCCAGATAATCCCTTATGATGCCTTCTAAAATGCAGAGGAAACTCACCAAGGGCATCTTCAACTGGCTCTCTAAATGCTTCTTTGGCCTTTCGTGCAACAGTCTCAAAGGTTTCATCATTTTTATTGTCACTCATAAACCTATCCACTTCACTTTGTAGTCTTATCCTACATTCCCGAAATTTCAGAAACCTAGAGTCTTTATCAAATTTTGTTTTGATGTCGTTATTCATAGGAAATCCTGAATCACTTGCTGAATGTCTATATTTGAATCGAGGACGGCATGAGGGTGTACTGCCACGTCTCTCTTGAAATACTTTGGAGGAGAACTGAGTATCACTTCCTATAGATTCTGATGAGCTAGATTCATGAAGTGTAAAAGACACTTTTTTTAAACGGGTCTTTGGCTGAGTATCTTCTAGGAGATGGCGTCCAATACATTTCATATTTTGAAATATATTTTCTTCACTACTTGAACCAGAATCGTCAAAATGGCCAAATTTTATATTTTTCTGAAGAGGATTAGGAACATTTGCTTCACCTGCCACCACTTTGGCCCATGTACTTTTCTCTGAAAACAAAAGATGCATTATGATTAGAACTAAATTCTAACATAGAAGATATAGTTGCTGAAATTAAAAAATACAACAATTTTTCTTTTTTAATTATTATTATTGGAGTTTTAGCCACATTTTCAATACTTATCAATGCAAGCACTGACAATGCTAATTTAACTTAGCCTTAAACAAGTACTGAATAAATAAATTGTGCTTTAATGATTGTAATTCTTTATCATGATTCAAAATTACCTATTTTGCCTGGAGGAAGAGAAAAAGATTCAGGGAAAAAGCGATCTTGCCAAGCTTCAGGTAAAATAGGTGCACTTCGACAGTGCTGTTCTCGCTGCCTTCTATTATTTTGTGGTAAAGTGCGAAGCATAAGAGTAACTTCCTTCTGAAGAGATGTATTTCCTTCAGCCACAACTTGATGAATATGTTGTGTAAATCTTGGCTTTTTCACTATTGACTAAAAATAAAGTAAATAAATATTTTGTATGCTTTTCAACTACTATAGACGAATGATGTTCAATTTTCGTGAAAGAACCACTGGTAATTGACATACACATGATTGAAGTATTTTGTGCTCATTAAAATAGCAATAAGAAGAATTTGAAGATGAAATTAAAACTAATTTACCAATCTCTTATAAATTATTCTGATATTAGAAATCTACCAGTTATAAATGCTTTGTTTGCAGTAAAATTCACTGAATAATGTAAAAAAAAGGGGGGGGGGGCAGTTTACAAAAACTATTTAAAAATCGTATTGGCTTTCGGGATTAACGCACTACCCTCCATGTGTACAGCAGCATAAAAAGTACTTTAAACTGTACTATCTTTATAAATCTGTGTAAAATTATTGGTAGAAGGGATACATAAATGCAAATACAAGTACTGAAAAAATGATTAGATAATTTATGTATTACTTTTACAGATGGAATTTATTTCAAGTAATTAAATGCATAATGCATATCATTAAGATAACAAACAGTCTGAAAAATTGTATTTAAATAACTTTGAAGAAGGCATTAATGACAATTGATTGCATTCAAATTTTTGTACTCGATTACTTACATACTTGAATAAGAAATGAGACATTTTTTCTCCAAAACTGTACAATCAAACAGATAAGAAAAATCAATTTTCGTATAAGCTGTTTTGACTGTTGAGTTGAGTTACATACAATAGTTATAAAATATAGTCATAAATCAATCATAACATAACAATATTTCATACTTTAAAATCATTTTCTAGTGAATAGATTTAGTTAAATTTACCTCATATGTGACAATACAAGTGACAATAGTATCAGCTTTGATTCCAACACACCAACGATCCATGACAAATGGAGGCTGTAATTTTTAGAAAAAAATGAGTACAAAGGGGAAAAAAATCCAAACATTTTTAAAATTAACAATGATTGCATAGAAATATCTTAAATTACACACAGGCCCATGTGAATGCCTACAGAGAGCATGCTAAAATACTGCACAAAAGGAACATGTTTATTCAAACTTGTACTTATAGTGTAACGGGAAAATACTTCCACAAGATGATCACTATCCTGGACTTGTGCAGGCGAAAAAGAAACAGCTGAAAAATGGTTTACATTTTCGAGGGCAAAATATCTCTATGTGCATTTAAAATCTCTCCTGCAATTTCGATTGCATTCAATTCGTCTCAAAATTTGTAAACACTGAATGTGCCCCTTGTAGCCATCTGATGCCCCACCTGTTGGCCAATTCTGCTGTATATTTCCAACAAAATATTTCAATATGAATTAAATAAACTTCATAAAATATTAACCGTGGTGCATGTGATTTACATCAATTGATCAAAATTGTGATTTAAATCTGAATTCGATTCATATGCGAGTTTTGAGACATGGGAATAACTAAGAGTCATTTTTTTTAAAGCTGGACAATCTCTGAAAGTTGATAGCTTCAATTTTCCTAAAACTTTCAGAATATGTTAGTGGTACTGAGATAAGAAGTCTGGTCTACTTAGAAATCTGACTTGTTTGTCCCTGAAGAGGGATCAAAGTTCTAAGTCTTGAATATATAGTGCAAATTATATGATCCTGTTACTTCTAAAACCGTGAGTGATCCATGACAATTTCTTAAAATATGGATACTACTTTCTACTAGGTACATATTAGCAAAAATAATTTGATGGGTCACTAATGGCTTAGAGGGCAAAGGTCATTTGAAAATGTCGTTTTCGTAGCTTTTTGTTCCATTTTTCTACCTGAATATCTGCTAAAGCACCCAGTTCCCCTTTGCAAATAACTATTGGATTAATTACACACAATAGTATAGTACTTATAAAAATATACAACAACATGGTTCACCTTGCTTTTCTTTAGAATAAGAATTAAATTGCAAAATTTATACTTTAACTCTCATTTTATTTTGGACCGATTCTAATGTGCAAATATATCTATCAACATATTGAATCACAACTGACAGCAGCTGACCAAGAACTCCAGGATAAAATAAATTAACTAATTCACAATATTTTTTGACAAAGGAAACAATTCAGATTTTTACATAGAAACCAATCTAGTTTAAATATAGAAATTTATTTTTAAAGAAGGCATCATTATAGCTACATACAACATTAACATTCTATAGGGGAAAATATTTACAACTAATTATTTTATAAAACAATTATGTGAGAACTAAATAAAATCTAAACGCTAATATTGTAAATTAGTTACTTGTGTTATTCTGGATAAAGGTAACCCAGCATGTCGACACTCAAAACTGACTTCCTTGATACAAGCTACTGTCGTTAATGGACTATCTCCTTCATCTACTTCAACATACATTTTCCATTTATGATCCTGAGGCTTGGAGCCTAATCGCACATGATTTCCAAATAAGATAACTAAACGCATAGTGTTTGGTCGAATGGAATTGGAAGATATGCTGTGCTGAATGCTCTAAAAAGGAAATATATAAAAATGGAATACATATTTTACATCTTGTGTCAATAAATTACAAGGTTAAAGAATAAGATAATTAAAACTGAAAAACAAAAGTTTCATGAATTTTAAAACATACTTGTTCTAAAGGTGGAAAATGAAGCATTCTTTTATTATGAGTTTTCAGCTTTGCAATTTCATCCTAAAAGCAGTTTGTAAATAAAACACACATAAATGCCCACAAGTAAAATCAATTCAAAATCATTGCATTGAAAGGGCAGCTGTAGTTTTGCTCTAATGTACAAAATATAAGTAAAGATAAAGGTAAAAGACATATTATAAGGGAAAGCAAAGAGGATACTAAAATAATTTTGCTCTTATAAAAAATATTACTTATGCAATTAACATCAATTACATTCAAAACTTCATCAAATATTTTACAAAATTATGCTTATTGTTTTTGTCACAATCATTAACAATAATAAAAAGTTTATTTTTATACATCAAAATCTAACAACAGCACTAAGTATAATGACTGAACATATGTGTAATTTGGATTAATACTTGCTGTTAAGCAAATCATGTCCACTGGAACCTCAATAAATCATTTTTCAAGGGACCATTAATTTTGGACAAAATGTATGGGATGAATGGTAGTCAGTAAAAAGTAGCACAATATTGTTAGACCATTAAAATAAGACAATATATACAGAAAAAGATAAAATCGCAATTATTACACCCAAAATGAGTTACTTTACATAGTGAAAAGAAAAGGTATCAATTTTAAGTACATTCCAAAAGCTTAAACAAATATTGTTAAACTTTACTATTTAACAAAATTTCTAATGCCTTTATAATATTTAATAAAAATAAAACTCATTAATTATCATTAAAATTCATACCATTAAATGAATTCTGTGTCCTACAGTTACAACACCAATATCTTTTAAATCCTCAGAGGTCATTAATAGAAGCCTTCGACCATTAATATGTTCTTCTAGAAACAAATTAGCATACTGATCCAGATCTGTGGAATTAGCTAAAAATAAAGAATAATCTCTTTTTCATTTCTAAAAGAATGCTTTACAGTAACTAATGTCTATCAATCTATCTATTTATATATATATATACAGTAAAACTCGGTTATAACGTCATTCAAGGAACTTGGATAATTATGACGCAATAACCAAGGTGACATTATAAACGAGGTTGGGGAAAATTTTCGAATAAATAAAAAACATGTATGTAAAACAAAAATCAAGTAATTAATTCAAAGGAAATATCTTGTTATTAGAGAGAAGAACAATATAAAATAAACTTACCAAATTTTGATAAAAACAAGACGTTTATTGACTACAATCACTTCTTAAAAGAATTAAAACTTTGATTTTTGAGTAGAAATAGTTGGTGACGAGAAATTCAAGATTATTGTTTGTTTACTTTTTGACTGAGTTAACAAACAATCTAAATCATCTTCAATATGTTCTATAAATTTAAATATCTCAGGTTTAGTATCTCTAGACTCATAAAACCGTGAAAATAATAGTATTGCTTCTCGAGCATCACTTATCTTAGGTGGAGGTGGTACATCAATTTCTTGCTCTTCTTCATCACTGCTTGAAGTTTCCTCAATGCGTTGAATTTCTTGAACAATTTGGAAATCTGATTTCCATTCAGAAGTTAAAACTTTATGATCTATATCAATAAACTTTTTGGCATTCCCTTGAAAAGGTAAGTTATTAGATTTTTTCACGGAACGAATAAACTTGATCAGAGGTAAATCTTCATCGTGTGATGTTCCTATGTCTTCGTCTTCTTCCGTAGCTGAACAAAACCCTGCATGCCTAAATGCATTTCGGATGGTTTGTGCAGAGACTTGGTCTCCAAGCTTTATCCAAAAAATGGATTGCATCTAAAACACTTATGTGTTAAAAGCTTTCATTTTTTTTTTGAAGACTCTAAAATATGTGTTAACATAAGGTTTCTATAATGGCCCTTTAAACTTCTAATGACTTCTTTGTCCATCGGCTGTAATCTGCTGGTGCAGTTAGGAGGGAGGAATATTAATTTTATTTTATGTAAGTTTTCCACATCGACAAGAAGCAATATCTGCCGCTTTTGTCACTTTAGTTCGTTATCCCGTCTTATTACTTCTTTGAGAAGGGCACCTGTCATCCAAGATCTTTTGTTATTTTGGTAATGCATTGGCAACGACTTGACATTTTTAAAGCATCTGGGCCGCTTTGATTTGCCAATAACCTTTAAAATTATTTTTTCTGTGCCCTTTAAATTTGCACAAACTAACACCGTGATTCTTTCTTTTGATAGTTTCCCCCCGATTATTGGGTATTAACTTGAAAAAGAGGCCAGTTTCATCCGCATTATAAATGTCATCGTCTTTATATCCTCTTTGAATACCTGGCTGAACTTCTTCTAACCAGTCTTTGACCGTTTTAGCATCAACGCTGTTAACTTCCACACAGACTTTTTGAAACATTATGTTCTGATGAGCTTTAAATCGGTCAATCCAACCATCTGAACACACAAAAATTTTGTGGTTTAAGAGTTTGGCAAGTTGTTCTGCTTTTTCCTTTAACATTGGTCCACTTATTGGAATGTTTTTCATCGCTGCTGCGTAAGCCGATTTAAAAGAGCTTCATTGATGTCATCTTTGTCTGGCTTCCTAATCTTCTTAATTTTTGTACCGTCCTGTTCAAAACTCAGGATTTTTTTTTTATTTTACCATATTGTACCTAAAGTCAAATTTGCTGAATTAAATTCATGACAGATATCAGATTTTTTCAGCCTTTCTCTCGTTCTCTAATTATTACAGCTTTATCTTCCAGTTTTTGCAGACGCCATATTATCAACTTTCTTGAAAGAGTGAGAAAGGAATGTGAATTAAGAATAAGCTGCCCCTTAAACCAGATTTCGGGCACATCAACTGAACGACAAAACTGCTATCCAATAGCAGTCTTCTCTATTTTTTTCTTTTATTCACTTACCCCTATCAGTTAGGAATTCCCTGAAGTGCACAAAGGGACCTCTTGTTCAGATGTCTTGTTTTCCAACCAAACACTCCCCTTCCATTTACCTGCAGACAGTTGACCTTGAAAGGTGAAAATTTCAACTGTGCATAGCAATAAATTTTGACTTTTTGTGAGTGGAATAAATAGAGTGTTCCGCTTTTTAGAAAAATGTGCATTTTTGAGAAAAAGTAAACAAGCATTTTTGACGTTATAACAGAGGTGACGTTAAACACGAGCATGTTATAACCAAGTTTAACTGTATATATGGTAATGCATTACAGAAACGAAAAAATATTTATTACTATAATATGATAGGGGTTTGATCACCAACTAGGCTCTTCTGACCTAATTTAAATTCATTTGTCTACTTGGCAACAGTTACACCAGAACAACATTTTATAGTCTCACCACAGCTCTCAATTCAGAGAATGGACGCTATGTGTTTACTCAAAAAGTATGATACAATATTACATTGGAACCTAGTTGAGCTAATCTCCAGTGGTAATTCCGAGAACTTATCAGACCACCTTCTGTACGAACAGCAAGAATGAACAATGAATAATGTTGATCAGGGAGGGACGTCATTCAGGGTAAGATGACGGGATTCCCGCCCAAATTTCTCAGATCCCCTCCTTGAAAACTGATCCCTGCAGAAGATTCAAAAACTTTCAGTTAAAACATGAAAATTAGCATTTCTCACTTGTGTTTCATCTATCTAATTACCAAGATCATTATAAGAAAATTTTTTTTCTTTAATCCCTTTCAAAAAAATTGCAATTCAACAGCCCTGACTGCTTAAGCCCCACCATGTATAGAAAAGTCTCAGCTTTAATGTACACATTGAAGGGGACTAAAATGCCAACAACAAATCAATGTTTGAAAAATTAACAAATAAGAAGATAATTTAATATTTTAAAACATTCAAAGTAAAAGGTCTGAGTGAATCAGATAGTGACAAGAAATTAGAGCCTAAATTACTACTAAATGGTCACAGGTATCATTTAAAAACTACGATTGTATCATGAATAAAACAAAAAAGTTAATGAAATTATTAATGTTGCACTTCAGTAAGAGAAAAATGTGGAATAGTTATGTACACTAAAAAATAAAAAATAAATACATTGCTATTTTTTTAAACATTAAACAGGTTTGTACTGGTCAGTTTATTGATAAATTATTTATGCAATTTTCACTAAATCGTTAAATATTCAGGCAAGATAAATATTCAACTTTCATTTTGGAAAAAAGAATACTTTAAAATAGTTCCAAGAAAACATGCATTTGTAAAAAAAAATACTAAAGTCACCTTAAACTGCCACTTATAACATTTGCCAAATTTTGGCTGAAATAGGGAAAGAAATATATACTGTATTACAAAATCAATTTATGAATCAATTTGTATACAAATGAATCAGATGCTTACCTTCAGTACCTAATTGTTTCACCCATAGATACTAAAGAGAAAATGAATGTTTAGAAGGCAAAAATCTGAAGGCATTCCAAATTTCCACTTAAAAAAGAATAATTATCATATGCTCACCACATCATCTGAAGACCAGGTGTTAATATCCAGGTCATACAATTGCTGAAAAAAAATTTAAAAAACCAATGCTATGTATAGAAATCAGAAATCTACATTATTTATGCTAAGCTTAACTCAAATTTTTAATGCCAACCAAGCTTAATTCAAATTTTTTAAGTTTTATTACTTTTAAAATTGCAAGTAAAATTAAATAATTGAATTTAACATTCAGTATCTCATTATCTTAGCTTTAGAGAAACAAAGTTTTAAAAGTTCATTGAATTATTTTTTAAAGCAGTAATAAATTACATAAATGGAATTTTATGACTAAATAATAATAACTACTTTAATTTTATTAATGCATATGTTAAACAGTTTTTTCCCCAGTGTTCCTTCAACAGTGTTATGATTTAAATGCCGAACAAATCATTTTTTAAAAAGTATTTTAAAATATAGTGACCTATGTGGTTTTTTCATCACATTTGTAACATTTTCAAAAATATGTTTTTGAACTAACTTGCTGTTACTAGTAATAATAATTATCTGTCTTTGCAATTCAAGTTTATAAACACAAAAAAATATTTTGATCAAAATACAACAAAACATAAAAGCTCTAATTTTGACTTAGGGACCGTTCCTAAATGATGTCACACTTTTTTTCAATATATTTGATCCCCTCCTTCCCTTTGTCACAAAATGTCTCATTTTATCATACCCCTATTGTCACGTGTCACGCCATATTACATAAGCACATGTACTTGAAATTCAGAATCGAAGCACTGCGTTATAGATCACGTTTCTAATTTTATTTTTGCACTTTTAATGACATTTGTGAGCATAATAACAATAATGATTACATGCATACTTAATTTGTATAAAATGAGGTTAAGGTTTACAACCATGGGTAATTCTGAGCAAAACAAAACTTTCTGAAATTCAAATGAAATTTTCAGAAAAAGTATGCATTACGAATTTAAAAAAAAAAATTATGTAATTAGGATAGGTGACTATTTAAGGTAGCATATGTTAAAATAACCTCTAACTTTTAAAACAATTCAACTATTTACAGAATGTAAAAGGATTGTAACGCATGGAATGTTAATTTTCAGCTAAGCAAGTGTTCGACGTTGGCATGCTTCCAAAATATCAGTTTTTACTCATACCTAGTAGAAATTAAGAAAATTCAATTAAAATATCAGAGATCTTTAAAGTTCATGCAAATTTGTTGCTGATTTCACGATGCAATTGAAAGAAAATCTCGCCACAACTAATCTTTATATATTATTTCTCTAGCCTGTTTTTTGTCGATACGCAATATCTTCCTTATTCCTTCATCAAATTCCATGATTTATCCCTCATTTTAAAGCTTATCGTGCCGGCTAATGACGAAAAGTAGACCCACAGTCTAAAAATGTACCGCTTCTCTGAAATTTGAAATTTAAAATCATCTATGAAGAGGTTCTTTAATGGATGCGAAATTGGTGTTGTGCATGTTGGTTAGAGGTTGAGTGGCTGAGTGGTTAGAGCACAAGGCTGGTACACTCAACACCCGTGGTTCGAGTCCCGCATTTTGTTTACATTTTCTCCAATTAATTGTTTTGCTGGACCGTTGATTTTTGATAAACTAAATATAAAAAGGGCTCTTTTATATTTTATTTGGTGTTTTTATTTTCATGCAGTAAATTAAATAATAGTAGAAAATATACTATCAAAATTTTTTATTAAATTAAATATTTATTGCCTAAAATAACTTTTTGGAATGAATTCATCGAACATACTCTATTATTATTAATTTATTAGCTGCTAAATTTGAAACATTTTATGTGAAAACAAGATTTTTTTTGAATATCCGTACCTGATCAGCATTCCTGCCCCAGCAGTGCACTCCTGGATATATATATTTATATACCCTCACCCTCATGTTAGCTTATTGTCTTACCAACTTTTCAGATTTTAAGAATTATTTATTTATTTACTTATTATTTATATTTGCAATTTAAAGGCAGCATTTTTTGTCCTACCTGTTTCCTGGACCCAGAAAAAAAAGACCGATTTAAATAGAAATTATTTTATTTAATTAATTATTATTTTTAATTTATTTATATATATTATTTCTTTAGCCTGTTTTTCTGTCACTCCTCGAGATCTTCCTTATTTTTTTATCAAATTCCACAATTTACCCCTCATTTTAAAGCTTATTGTGCCGGCTAATAACAAAAAAAATAGACGCACGGTATAAAAATGTGCCGTTTCTCTTAAATTTGATATTTAAAATCATCTACGAAGACGTCCTTTAATGGAAGCCAAATTGGTGTTATGTATGCTGGCGCCCTCTGGTACCAAGTAAACAAACAAGAAAATCTTGTTTTCATTGTGCAGCAAATTGGACAGTTTTAGCTGCATCTTTATATTAAACTTATGCAATCATAAGGCTCTACACATCCATTTATATTATGGATGTGTAAAGCCTAATCAACCAACAGTAACTATATTTTAATTAATGGAACTTTTTCGTTAGTGTATTTTAATGCAATGAATACTACTAATTGGGGGAAAATTGTAACAGCTATTTGTAGTGATGTGTTCAATTACATGTCTTCTTTTGTACCAATACCCTTTTGCTTTTTTTTTCTATTTTCATAATGTCCTTTCTCCCAAATTAGTGCGGAATTCTGCACGGGTTGACTAGTTTTGATTAATGTGTGATCGATGGTTGAGGGAAGGGGGCTGCTAAAAATCTCATTTTCTCACAGTAAAATATGCAATGAACAATTGAGATGCGACAATATTGGTTGCCAAGAATTTTGCTCATAAATAAAAACATTAAGCTTAATTTTAAAACATTGAGAAATTATTAAGAACCGTTTTAAAAAACTCAAGAGAAGTAAACTAAAAAATGGGAGATTGGCTGAAAAGTGATAGTCTCCTTTAATATTTGGAAGAGTTGGCAACTCTGTATCATCAAACAAATATTAAGATTAATTAATTGAAAAATTTTCAGAAAACTAAATTAATTTTCAATTTTCAGATCAGGTTCTCAAAAATTTTTGGAAATCTAGTGTAGAACAGTAAAATATACTAATTGTTCGAATTCTGAAAAAATGGCCCATGCAATTTTATCTCGAAAGCATAAAATCCTAAGAAAATTACCTTTTAAACTTTTAACAAGAAGTAAATTTAAAAATTAATCAATATCGGTGTTTATGGTACAAAATGATTAATGAAACTAAAATCAAATTATGAAAAAAAAAACTTTTAAAATAAATTTAATTTGCTGATTTTACGTGTTTTTATAGAAACCAAGATGTGTAATTTCACTTCTTGTTAGCCCCACCCCTCCCCTTGTCCCAAACTATCTCTATTTCTTCAACCCACTCCCCCTCTCGAAGCGTGACATCATTTATGAATGACCCCTTAACTAATATCAAACAAATACAATTTGACATCTGAGTACTAATTGGGAGGGAGGAGAAAAGTTTTTTTTATTTAAATCCAAAAATTCACTTAAAAGAAATTTTTACCATGTACTTTTTCTTCTTTTCCAGTTTCTTTTCTTTTTCTAAAAGTCTTAATTCCCACTCTTCCAAGTGCTTCTGTTTTTGATTCAAATCATGTTCAGCTTTCTTCATAAGCTCTAATGTAGCTTCAATTTCTTGCCTAGGTGTTACATCCATTAAAATACATAGTCAAAACAAACATAAGTATTAAAAAGTGTACTTTTCTGATCATAAAATGAACATTTAATTATGTATATACAGTCGCACCCAATTATAGCAAAGTCGTATATAGCGAATTTATGGCTGTAATGCAGTAGTTTCAATATCCCTTTTTCCTGAGAGTATAATTCATTATAAAAAATTCATTTACAGCAAATAAAAAAAAATTCTTTCGCTGGTAAAATGAAGCATCGTCGTGTTCCAAAAAAGAATGAACGGGAGGAAATTCCGGAAAAACTGAAGAAAAAAGTATCTATTCTTGAAATACCCACCACCATCGCTTGTCTTACATTATTGAGATATTGAAACCTGTGTACTAGATTTCTCATTGAAGGAAAAAAACTTTCGTTTCAAGAATGTCCTCTTGTGGTCATGTTGTAGCTGGAGCGAAAGTTTTCAATAGAAATTTTCAATTCATACATTTACACATAAATAAATAAATACACCGTTGATTTCTGAAGACAATGTTAATTTACATGTAATTTAAATGAAATAAATGTACAAGTCAAACATCATAAGAAAAAGCAAATTATTGACTTAAAAAAATCACTTGATTGCCTGATATTTTCGCAAAGTTTACAAAACTGTTTGGCATTGCCTTTTTCCTGCACATATCGATGGAAGGTTCAAAGTTCCTCCCTCATCGGAATTGGCATAAACCTTTTTGACTGAATTGCAGAAATTAATTTACAAACTGAAAAAAAAGGAAAGAAAAGAAGTTTCTTTTCCTCTAGTTTTTGTTGATTTAGGGAAAATAATTTCTGTAAATTGAAAAATGAAGTTTTAGTTACAAAAAGCAATGTTTTTAAATGTATTTTTATACCACTGAACAAGACTTAACGATTTTGATAACAATCAATAGCTGATAACATTATTGCAATCATATAAAGTGACATCCACTGTATATATATATATATATATATATACGTATGTATATAAATAAAATATGTATGCATACATGATTTTAATACAAATAAATAATGAATTAAAATTTTACCTCCAAACACTTTTCTGGCTGAGATAAACAGATAGTTCATCACAAAATGCATCTAACGATAAAAATATCTTTTAGAACTTTGAATTTAATGAAGTCAAATAAAATGATTATACAGTATTAAAGTATAAAATACAAAATAGAACATTCAGCTAAAGCACATAATGTCAAAATAAAATTTTACAACTAAGATGTCCGAGAGGTCATAGTGAGGTAATTAGCATCAAGTAAAAATACAATTTTCAAAAAGAAAGGTAGGGGAGAGTGTTGTACCTTGGGACATTGGCAATTTCTAAAAACCTATTGGCAACATTAACATTTTTAAATTTCTAATTGTGGCCTTAAGCAGCAGATAGCATCACAGTAAAAGGCAGCATTAGAAGCACTGAATTGATGACTTGGTGAGAGAAAGAAATTTTTATCACTCAAAAGTAAATATCTTTCTCATTCTAATTTCATTTACTGAAATCGCATTTGTAAAACTATTCCACTGAATTTTAATTGGATATTGAACAGAAGATTTTAAAATGTTTTGGTTATGAGAAAGTGATGATACTGCATTTTAATTGACCACCATTTTGATTTTATTTAAACCATGTGATGTGTGATATTGTTATATCACATATTTCATTTATTATGTAAGAGGGGAATTTTCTATTTTATTTTTTCAGAAATTTGTAGGGCAATTATTCATTCTTAAGTTCGCGTTTTTATTTATTTTCTGAATGGGATTTACAATAAGAAAATGTGGGATTAAACGTTTTTGTAATGGGGGTTCTTTTAATTTTCAAAGCGTAAGCGCATTCATTATTTCCTTCGCTTCAAGCGTTTGTATCCTTCCCGCTAGTTCAAACGATAGTGGCCATCTTTTTTCATCCTTCCGAGCCAGAGAGCTTTGTGTGACGTCATGTTGTTGTCGCTGGTGTGCTTGTTTCTAATTGGCTGCCTCGGTTCACGGCGGTAGGATACCGCGTTTTCACGCAACCGCGCGGGCTCGTTCGTGCACGTGTTGCAGTGGTTTTTTTGGAGTCTCACATTCGTGCTAGAAGGCGAGGTACAACGGTTGTGTTTGCCGCAGCTGCCCACAAGGAACTCTGAGTTGGACAAAGAGGATGGACGCAGCTTTCACGCAATCCGAAGGAATCCACTCCTGATGTAGAAAGGAAGCTATCTCCGATGATATAGCAGGATAGCACGGGATCCGAGGCGCACTGAGCGGTCGGAATTTTTCAAAAAAAAATGCTACCTTTCCAGCTTTTAATAGGAGTTTGATGTCATCATCGATCTGAGCACATGGCGGCAAAACACGCATCAATATCATAAAGGAATCCATGAGCTATCAGAACGTTGGCTCCAGCATGTTTTTTTAGTACCACAGTAACATGAGGAAAATTCATCCAAGGAGCAGCAGCTCCACATATTTTTTGAAAATAGAGTAATGACCCGTCTCCGGATTTTTTTTGCAGTGATATTTGTAAAAAATGAAGTTTTCGATGTATCGATCGATTCCATTGGTTTCTTAAGTTGGCAAGTTTTTGTTTGTTCTAAATATTTCTAATTCTAAAAGGAGATCTCCGAAAAATTACACCTGAAGCATGTTTTTTTGAAAATAAATCGATTTGATGTTCAATTCACCTGAGTTTGTCAAGTGTTTTTCACAGTTTGAGTGAAGTAATGGGGTAAGTTGCATTTTTTTATGTTACCTGTAAAAGTTTCACAGTGCATCTAGACGGGCGAAACGTCCTGGAGTTTTTGCGGAAGCACACGCCACTATACGATTTGCGACAAAATTTTTGGTTCAAATTATAATCGGGGGAAATGGATTATGTGCTAAATTTAAAGGGGATTACTAAAATTTTAGCCATACTTGGCCTTTCTACCAAATAATGGTGAATCACCACGACATGATGATTGTACCTTGGGACAGGTCTCAAGGTACAACATACACATGGTTCTTAATAATTTTGATATATTTTAGTTTAAAGAGAGATATTCTAATCAAACGCAGTCTTTCAAATACAAGAATTGTTAGAATATGATGCTATATTTTAGTTCAATAATGTTACGAATTTGTCAATGTTGTACTTACTATCCATCAACACTTTCAGACTGCATCATTTTACTGTGAAACCAAGCTAGAAGGTTGCTATAATGAAAATCGTAATGTAGATTCTTAATTTAGTGCTTTAAAAAATAAAGTTTTTGATTTTGCGTATAAAATTGGTTATGTATATGACTGTTGCATGAATCACGAAGTATGTCCCAAGGTACAACAGGGTGTTGTACCTTGGGACAGTTTTCAGTTACTACTTAAAATGGCTGGCATTTTTATATTTTTAAACTGTTTGAATTTGAAAAAATATATTATAGAGGAGAATGTTGGTGTATTTAAATAGTGTCTTCAGACTTTAAATATAATTTTAATTTTTGAAGTTAAAAATTAAAATGTGAAAAGTATCCCAAGGTACAACACTCTTCCCTACATAATGCTATGTTTAGACATTGAAAGTACAGTATACTTATTTTTATTACAGCTACACTAGGCGCAAGAATCTTTTTTTAATAAAACTGGCACAAAAATAGGAAAATACTGAAAATTTATTAGCGAAGAATGCAAAAGCAGTAAAAATATAATCAGGAGCTAAAATTCAAGGGGAGATGATGGGGATTTTTGACCAAATTTCTCAGTCCAAGTTCCACCTAGAATCGGGCAACAGTCACCCGTGCATGGAAGGTTCAAAAAATTTTTGGACGTGATACTTCGCATTTTGTCATTTGCATAGAAAGTTATTGATATTATTATTAAAAAATTAATAATAAATCAGGTGTGAGGTGTATGTAGATTTTGTTAACAAGTATCAATTATATCCATGCTTACAATATTTTATTATTAATGTCAGACATAAGTCAAAACGAAAAAAAAAATCAGAGTAATTGTAAAGACAAAATTACTTTTTTAATAACTCATTTTAATTAAAATTTTAGTAGATACTAGTTTAGAAAATACTAGTAGAACATATAAACACAGATAGCAAAGGTAAAAAAAAAAAAAAAAAAAAAAATTTGTAAATTATCATACTTTTGTACAGAAACATACCGTCATTTTGCATTGATTCCAAAATCTTTAAAATGTGAGCAAAAGGAGGCCTTTCCTATAAAAGTTTTAAAGATTATTTAAAAAAGTAAGAAAAAAAATGAAAACCTTCAACAACATTGAAACGAAAATGGCGGCATGAAAATGTAACCAAGTTAGTTTTGACTAATGATAAATAAAAAAATGCTGTAGATATTTAGGGCTGAAAAAAAGTCAAAATTTAATGAAGAGGAACACTTATACACATACATATCACTTTAAACTAAAAAAAGGGGAAGAATACAATACACCCATTTAACTCCTCATGACCAGAGGGAAACATAATCCAGTTTTTCTCATTTCAGTTATTAGGGATAGTCATAGGTGAATTCATCTAAGATTAAGTAACAGTAGGTCTAAAAATTATTCCACAGAAAAAGGAGGGCAAAGAACGAAAAAAAAAGACACGAAAATAAAAGACAAAAGAACAAAAAGTAGAAAATCGGGGATCCGTGAATTATTTTCAGCTTTGAATGTAGCAAAACTATTAATCTACACAAAAGTGATTAAAAATTAAAATTTAACTCCTTAAAAAAAAATCACATGGCACATCTGAAAAGTTTACCAAACAGATAATCTATATAGTAAGAGGAAAATTTATATGACATTTAATATATCATGTATATCAGTAAGCAAAATACCTCCTATATCCCAGTAACCTCAGTGATAGGTATGAGCTAAAAGTGCAATTAAGTCTTGTTTTGATTTCCTTCTGATTTTGCCTTACAGGTATAAGGCAAAATCTCTTTGGTAACAAACTAAATCGATCCATATGCTCCATTTTAATGCATTTAACAAATAACTCTTATAAAGTCTTAAAATAACTAGATAGAAAGCAAAAGTGATACATAACTTTTTCATTTCCTTACTTTTGGCTCTGTTTTCCAACATGCTGTCATCAACTCAGCAAATCTTGGTGGACAACATTTGGGTATTGTTAATCTCTAAAAGGCAAACATGTTTTTAAAAGACAGTAATTTTTATTAACATAATAAAATCTTACTAATATTAATAATTCCACATTTATTCCTTGTTTCTCATTTATCTTTTTAAAAAATATTTTATCTGAGAAAACATCACAATATTTTATCATCAACTCATTTTAGAGAATTCATTTACATTGATAGAAGTTTTGGAGAAACAGTTGCTAATAGAAGAACAAAACAGCAACCAAATCATAAAATGTGATTTCTTTTTCATGTTAAGGGTAATATATATGACCACAATTAAGTCATTTAATGGGCAATACTTCTCCCTTTGGTCAAGATCAGAAACACAGGTACCTAAAAAAATTCAGTTGTTGGAAATCCACTAGCTAAGCATTCATGAATAGATTGATTTACAAAGCACAAAAGTATATTGACTATTAAGACTGAGGCTATTAAGAAATTGAGCATAATTTTGTTTGTAACACAGTAAAAACAGGCAATGAATGGAAGAAAGAAAGAAAAAACAAGCTTAATTTAACAAGCAAATTTCTTATAACTTAAAACAGCGACTTTGTAATAATATCTCATTGCAGAGATTTTTGTAATAATAGCTTATTACAGAGACTTTTGTAGTAATATCTATGTCAGGCTTATGCTATAAGAACCAATTTTTAGTGACACACAACACGTTTTTAGTGCTGTGCATAATTGCTATGTAATTATGCATCATAATTTGAGCAGAATTTTTGAGTCAATTGTATTTTTGTAGTAATGCTATTCTAACATCATCTACGCAAGTCAGGCGTTTAAACTCCTCTTTGGAAAGTACAAGTTGAATTTTTAGTTTTGAAATATTAAGTTCTGGGTAGTTTACTGCAAGCTCCAGATTCTCTTCATGAAATAGCATCTTTTATAAATTAACTTGTTTCTGAATTCCTTTTGATTCAATATGCCGTTTTTTAGTCCGACACAAATGTCACAACAAGTGAAAGAATTCAATGCGGTAGTATTCTTCACATGAAGAAAAATCATGACCTATTGCCGGACTATCGCTTAGGAGTTTTTTATTCTTGGAAATTTTAGGGATTCCTCCAGTCCAAGTTCTTCTGTTTTTTTTTTTTTTTTTGACACAATCATCAAGAAGGGCGGAAAACACAGCATTGTTTCGTATCTTTTCCAAGTAATTAACAACTGTTTGAACTGATTTGACCAGTCCAGCCACGGCGTCACGACCTATGGGGATTCAGGGATGCATCCCTCCCCAATAATTTGGCAAAGGGGACAGTCCCTCTCAATAGTTTGGCAGAGGAGACAGTCATCTCCTTTCACACGAAAATTTAGAAATAAAAGGACCCAGTTGCGTAGTTTTGGAAGTGCAGAGACACTTACGTATACGAGCATCAAAAAGTGGGGGCACGCTTATGCTAAAATTCAAAACAAGTGGGGGGCCTCTTACAATATATAAAAAGTAAGTGGACGCAGTCCCACGCCCCCTCGGCTACATCACTGAGTAGACCTAAGTTTACTTACAATAATATAAACTTACCATGTACGGTTGGATTTTGAATCAAAAAGTCCTACTACTTTATTTTTTATGTGAACATTCTGGAATTTAATCTTGTGTCATTGTCTATCTGTTAGGGGGCCAATGGGGATTCGAGAAAATACGCTTCCATCGCGTCCATATTTCCATATGGAACAAATTAAGACAGTTTCATAAATTTGTTAAACATGAAGAGTAATTAAGTAGTGCAACAAAAATTGCAAATATGTGTTTCGAAATTTCTTCAGTGCATGTAAAATATGCTATGAACTCTTACTTCTACAAATTGGGGAAAAAACTTTATGATAGGTTTGAAAAACATGCACTTTTTTTACCCTGATGCCCCCTCGAATTTTTTTTAATATTTAACAAACATTTCTTCAATTTAATTAGGGTGACCAAACGTTCTCGAATTTTGGGGACAGTCCCCAAATTTGTATATTTTTAATGCCTTGTCCCCAAAAACACTTTAACTACTTGGGGATGCGTAATGTCCCCAAATTTAAAAACTTCTGTTTTTTCTCTCCAAATTGCTTCCCAATTTGCAATTTATTAGAACTTTTAGATAGTATTTTGTACAATTTCAGATAATGTTATAGCAATTTTTAACTAGTTGCCTTAGTATTACAATTTCTAACAGGAAATGCTCTAAGAAAATATGCGTTCATTTTGAAGGAAATATGTTTAGATACCCATTGAAATACATTAACAAGAGTAATTTTTCATAATACAAGGGAATATGTATTGGTTTGTTATGTCCCCAAAGATGTACCCGAAACATTTTTCTGGAATCTCCAACTTGACGCTCAGAAATATGGTCACCCTATTTTACCTTAGGTTGGAAACTTTTCTAGGATTTTATGAAACCTGCTCAGTCACAGGAGAAGCTATAGCTGTCCTTTATATGTGATGCCCTTGTTCGACTTCAACTTCCAATAGCAAATCTTTGGGGCCAACATATGACAGTTGCCACTATTTAATTTACAGCCTTCGTATATATATATATTATATTGTACTTCATATTAGTACTAAATATTAAAATAATTTCAATTTTATAAATGTACAACATATTTAATATAATATGTATAATATATTTGTACTAAAAAGTGGCATGACTTTTACTCAATATACTTCTTTTTTTACTGTTGAGAAAATAATAAGAAATATCATAAACCAAAAGCAAGTGCTACAAGACTGCTGCATAGTTACAGCAAAATGCTAATATTAAGGGACAAAAAAAAAAAAAAAAAAAAATAAAGCACATGTGTAAAAGCCGAGTAAATGACTTTGAATGCTTAAATTTAAAATAAATACCTTATGGGGTGAAAATTTAAGAAATACCAAGTTTTTTCAAAATGGCACCAGTTATTATTGTTTTTACTAATGGCAGTTGTTAATTCAAGAACGATAATAACTTTGGGACAAAAAGTATTTCTTTAAGGGGGCGGGTACCATGAGACCATTTTTTTTTCTGTATGGTGTTTAAATTTACAATTTTTGTCTCATGTCATGTTACATCACTTCATAAGAAATTTAATATTAAAAAAAAAACTGGATTTTAAAAATATAGTTTGAATAATTTAATTTTTTTTAAAGAAAATTAGCAATTTTTAAAAATGCATCTTCTTTTTTGAAAATTGACGTAAAGTCTCAAAATTTTTTTTTATTGATTCATTACTCAAAAAGCAAAACTTTTATGCATTGGTTTTTTTTATAAGTCAAATACTTTTTGAGAAGAAAAAAACAAAAAAAAAAAACTGAAGTAATGCAAAAAAAAAAAAAAAAAATATATTCAAAAAATCTTCGAAAAGAATTTTAAAAAAAAGTACTTAAGTCATCATAAAAGTAGAGCATAAATTTGTTATATATAGTTTCAGGAACATGTGGGGGAAAAATCAACATTATAGATACAAATTTTAAAAAGCCTTTGCATTTTGATTCAGATAAAATGCACAAAAACAAAGTGAGAGAAAACAACAATTTAAGTTTTCAGCTTGCAAAAACTTAAATCCTTTCTTTATCAAAATTTCAACTTAGGAACTATTTTTTTCAGTTACAGTCACAGTGAAAGTGCTTCTTCTTGCTAATTTTATTAAAAAATAAATAAATATGTGGCTTATATTTAGCACAGTTACGGTTTCAGAATTAAAAAGAGGCAGTAAGTAATATGAATGTGGTTACACCCTCTTAACAGCTAAACAAGCAATTGTGAACTTCATACATCAGCCTAAATATTCCTAAGCCTGCCTAAGAGGATTAAAAATATCATCCAATTAAGAGGGCTCTGTTTGGTAGCATTATAACCTTTTCCCTGAGAGTTGTAGAAAATTGAATATGATTTTTTTTACCAATAGTTTTTCAGTTATAAAAATTTAAAAATATTTAGAATCTGCAAATATACATGTAAACAAGTTTAATGAAATAGAACTAAATATTCTATGTCCTATGGTTTAGATATCACTTCTAAATAATAGCCACATACTGGCACACTCTGATTTAGTCATACCTGTACTAAATTAAACACAGAAACACAATTACTTTAATATCCAAATTTCTCCGAAAGTTTATCTGTAATTAGAACTCGGTATCATGAATAGATTTTTTACCTCTTCTTTCTCAACAACAGCCCAAGCTACTTGAAAGCCTTCTATTCCTTTGAATGGCACTTCATGAGTTAATAATTCCCACAATACAACACCAAAGGACCACACATCACAGCTCTCAGACACAGGAAAGCACTGTATTACCTACAAACGAAATAAATCATTCTATATGAGTGATTTTCCAATAATTAAATACATAAAACTATTAATTTTATACAAAATATGTCATTTATTATATGAAAAATTCAAAGTTTTTTTTTTTTTTTTTTTTGACACAAAATACGGTTTAAAATATTTTAAATTTAGGCAACACATTAGAGGTAAGTAGAAGTATCAGCCTTTTCTCAAAACTTTATTTTAAGAAATTCTAATACATGAATTATGAAAAAACATAATTAATACTTCAAATCACTCTCCTGTAAAATAAGTACTTCTGTTAGATAGAACCTTTCAATTCAAAAATTGTGATTTGAAAAATCTTCACTGAAAATTATTTTATTAATTTTATGAAGTGTGTTACAATAACACAAATAATACACAAACCTCAGGTGCCATCCAAGGTAATGTTCCAGCTACAGACATTTTTGTTGTGCTATCAATAAAGCGGGAAGCTCCAAAATCACATATCTGAAGCATAAAATACATTAGTTAGTGAAAATGCAACTGCTATAAATGATATAATAGGCTCAAAAACAATATGTTTATTGAAAAATATTTTAGGCTGTTGAAATGGTATGAACATTTCAAAACTTTAGGTGGGTCTTTAAGACCCAACATTATCCAAAATATTTAATTGGCATGAGGAAAAAAAAAGCACTCATGGTTCCACTTCTTTGGGTAGGGTAAAGCTGGCAGTTTTATTATTATTATTTGAAGCTATATTTTTTTGACACAATGAGAGCAAAATTTAAAGTGTGACAGAAGTGGTGTCATGAATTGGAGTAAATCACCAATATACATCTACTGTCTTTGTTTATTTTGCTTATTTGCTTATTTTCTGCTTGTTTAAATTCCTCCTCTGGAAATAATTCCCATATAAATTTATTCTTAGAAAATTTTCAGTTTTTTTTAGAATTAAATAAATTTGGACCACTCTTTCATACTTTTTAAATTTTTGCAGCACTTTGAAGAAATCTACAGTTCAGACAAAGTTTCCACTCTTTAACACAGAGATGATACTTGTCAAGATGCTCAAAAAGAAATATATTCTCCATGCTAGACCTTCAAAATTCAAACCAAGATGGAACTTTTAAGAATTTTTTCCACACAAAATGCTATGCAAATATTTCCACTAGTTAGTTCTTTAGCAAATTGATTATTTCATTCTGTTTGGTTTATAAATTTTGCTATTTTATAACATTTTAATGGCTCCCAAGTAATATCACCTCCCCCCCCCCTCCTCACCCCAAGAAAAGTTCCTGGATACACTAATGGCAAGTATCATCTTTTATTTATATATACCTATTATACTATACTTCTAGATTCAGGGATTTAGGTATACTCAAATTATTCATCTCATCAATCTAAGGTGAAATGTTGATATATTTTTATTCTGTTTTATTAATTCCATTTATACTTATACATACAAGTCAATAATTTTTTACATTAGTCAAATTTTATATGTTTAACTCATTAAAATACTTATCACAAGTGTTGTGACTACTGGTTGTATTTCTCTAAACATTTCTTTCATTTTATTGCTGAACTTTGTTCCGGACTGAAACTCTAGACAGCTTTATGGTATAACTACATTAGCATGAAAATTTCACTTTGTTTGTAAAAATCACTTTCAGATTAAGTAAAAATTCATTAAAAAATTGAATCTAAGAATCATAACTAAATGGACATTCATGAGTATACACACTTTTTTTTAAAAAATATTATTTTGCCATTAGTTTTTACACCTTAAACTTGGAATAAGTAGCTATGAACTGAAGCTAAAAACAGTTTTAAGGAGAAGGTAGGAAGAATTTACTTAATATTTCAACTCGTACATGTAAATAATTTTTATTATGCTATAATGAAAACTGAAAGTTCTATGGAGTTCCAAAGTGTGAGCAGCCATTTTTCACAGATTAGTGAAATGTGAGCTAAATAGTTAACTGTGCTATGAATCTTTAGACAATTAAAATATAACAGAAAAGAACACAAGACACCATAGTACATTAAAGCTACAAAGAAAGCAGAAAGGAAAAAGTCCTAGCTACATGATTAAGTATTAAAATTAAAGATTTAAAAAGTGAAGATGTCTTTTATGAAAATTCTAAAAACATACTACACAACAAAAATGCATCACTGCGACAGATGCAATAAAATCATAAATTTGGCAAAACAAACTCTGATTTGGCAAAAGTACTGGCAAACTGAAAATTTTCTGAAAATCCCATATTTTCCCCGTTTTTTCTATTCTGGACCAGCTGAAAATATTTAATTTAGTTTTGTAGATCAATAATAGTTAAGATAAAACAACACATAATATAAATATGACGAACACAAACGTTATTGGAAGGGATGGTATTGTTTCAAATGTTGATGATTAAGGGGGGAAATACGTGTAAAACGGTGTATTAAGAGCAATTTTCATGCATTTTTTTAACGTATGAAGAATTAATATATTTTATTGAGAGTTTGAGGTTATTTTATACATATATTGAAGAACATTTACTGAAATTTTCAAACATTTTTCTTGAAAAATCCCGGAGATATCGGCTGCTGCACTGTAAGTCGCGACCCGGGTCGGCAGTTTGCGTACATCCTGGAGGTCAATTTTTATCTGAAATCAATTTTATTTAAAATATATTTTTTTATAAGTCTCTTCCAGTTGAACTAAAATCATCACAAAAATTGAAAATTTATTTTTTAGAATGGGAAAATTAAGTAAAATTTTTAACCTTTTTTTTTTTTTTTTACAATAAAACTTTTACTTTAAAACTTTTAAGAAATCTCTTGATGTTCATTGGGGACTGCTAAATTGACTAGGACCAGCCTAGCTGGGCCCTGAGCCTGTTGCTGGTCGTCATTTTTGTATTTGTATTTGTAAAAATAAAGACATGTTTATGATTCTAGTTCAACTAAAGCATGTATATATAAAGAAAATGTGTGCTAAATTTGATAAGGACTGATCAAAAACTCTGCGAGCTAGAGTGTATGTAAATTCGAAAAAAGTAGTTTCGAGAAAAACGTGTTTGAAAAAATGGTATTGAAGGTAAATTTAATAACATACATATGTAATGAATCATTTTTTTATACTTATACTTACTAATACTAATAGAAATTTCTATCTGAGGTCTCAATTGTTAAAAAAATAAAAGGACATCTCTGTTCTCTAATACCCTTCAGGGCTTCAGGTCATTCATGAGGGACTATACCTGCTCAACTGCTCCAAAAGGGGCGCTTGCTCAAATGCTTATAACTTTTAAACGCCTTGGAATTTTGCTTTAAAATTTTCAGGGTATATTATTGAATAGTTGTAGAATCGCTTTATGAAGGAAAATCTTTTTTTAATTTTTTGAGACCTTTACACGTATTTCCCCCCTTAATAAAATAATTATAGTAAAGAAAATACTTTATAATATTATTAGTACATAGTGGCTAAAATTCAAATATTTAACTAAAGGGAAGACTCCCCTCCAAGCTTTATATAACAAGGAGATTGCAATTTTTTTTAAAATAATAATATTGGTAACTTTATATACAAGTGAAAAAATACAGATTTTTGTGTTTTCACTGAAATTTTTTCGAATCTCCACCTCAATTATCTGAAATTCTTGATTTTCAGTCATCAGTTCAGCTCCAATTACATTAGAAAATTGAGAATTTACCGTATTTAAATCCATATTGTTATAAGACATATATTTTAACTAAATACTATGCACAAAACTTACCTTACAGACATAATCTGCACTAATCACAACTGAAAAACAATTGATACACATTATATTAACACAAAATAATTATTAAATGTCATCAAATAAAATATTCATGCAGCAATAAAACATGAATTCATAAAATATAATTCTCAGATACCATTTTTTGATTTTAGGTCTCGATGAATAACTTTTACAGGAGCTTCAACATGAAGATAATGCATTCCTAGAAAAAGAATTAATTACTCAACATTAAGACAAAACCCATTTTGTAGTAAATAAAATCAGCATATTTCAAGATAAATTTAATTTGAAAACATAAGCAAGTAACATCCAGATCTACAATAGATAAAAGAAAACACTTAATAATTAATTTAATACTGATTAATTTATAAATGTATGGATAGTGTAAATCTAACATATTACCAAATAAAATAAATAAAAATAATTGAAATTATAAAAGAAGTTTTGAAAAAACTTGAAGTACCAGCAGCAATTTCAGAGCTCCAACGCAAAATCTGTTCAAAACTCAGCATTGAATTATTCTCTTGTTCACCAAGAAATGCAAACAATGACCCATTTTCTGAATATTCTACATATAATAAAAATAAATGTACAGATTACATTATATATATATTTTTTTCAATTAAAAAAAAACAAGATACACTTTTAAAATTATTTAAAGTTTTCACAAAATTATTAGCACAGAAACAATTTCTAAAATGCTTTAATTGCTTTTAATGTAACTTCTAAATATTAATTTCATGCTTGGATAATATTTTTTAATTTTTACAGTTCCATGATAATTTATCTTCACGGCTGCTGCCCAGTGTCATTTAACTAGGGTTTCAAGAACACAGGCCCAGTGGTGTAGTCGAGGCCACCAGCTCTGTGTGAAAGCAATCCTAAGGCATCGGCTAACAGATAGGGGTCTGGTGGAGAAAAGTGGTGTAGTCGAGGGGGGATGGTGTTCCCACCCTCCCTTATTTACTTTAACTCAAGCGTCCCCCATTTTTTAAAAATTTTAACACAATACCCTTGTGTTAAAAGGGTATGTTTTTTCATGCTAGTATCTGTAAGCATCTTCCCACTTTTCCCCACCAGGACTATACCACTGCACAGGCTTCCTTATAAACTTGGGTCTTTTTGACCAACAAATAGCGTCCTACAAAGGGGGGAGGGGCATAATATTTTAAATGCTATAGCTGCATTCAACGTTGTATTGTTTGTTAGTTTGAACTTCAAAGTTTTATTTCAAATACATCACTTCAGGTATCAATGATTGCATTCCAAGTGTGGACTTCTTTTTTTTTTTGCGACTTGATTTACAATTTCAGGATAATTGATATGCTATAGGTATCCTTTTCTTTTTCACAAAAGCAATTATAAACTCACTAAAAGATTTTTCAGTAAAGAAAAAAGAACACTAGATAGATATTTGGTGTCAGTAGTAACTTGAAGCTATATTATTCAAATGTTATCAAAACATAAAAAATTTCTTCTAAGCAAATTTTATGACACAATTTCAGGGGTAGAAGTGAAAATTTAGAAGGAAAAAAAAGGAATTTCAATATGAAAAAAAAAAAGTTTTGGTGTGAAAAAAAAAAGGAAATGTTCTGATGTTTTTAAGGCATTGCAAATGTATAACAGCATAATTTAAAAAAAAAACTAAAACAAAAAAAAAAAAAACTCTTTCAAAATTGATATTTTGAAAATTGAAAAATTGATCATTTGTTGTTGTTGTTGTCGTCATGTCCTTGCATGTGGCAAGGAAGAATGGGTACGCTGCTCCCGAGTCTAACAGGGCCCTTATAGGCAGGAGTCCAATTTTCGCTCATTTGAAAGTTCTATTAATTTTTGAACCAGTTCCCAGATGAGATACCGTCGCCTGGGATTGGCACCCCCAGAGGTATCATTTCACTTGGAGGACATTGGAGCCACAAACTATTTAACGTGCATCAGCTCCCTTTAGCGTACACGGCCCCACATGAACCAGCCACGCGAGGTTTCACCCTCCCAAACACTGACCTTAGTCGATGTTGCTTCACTTTCGGTGTTCTGCGGGAAACGAGCTTCTACCGACTGGTAAACTGCGGGACTATGAATGTGTTGTTTACACTTTTCAGAAACAAAATGGTGACTTATAATTCTAATTGAAATCAATTATGATTACCCTTGCTCCTTTATTTCAGTAAAATAGAGCTAGTACTAAGAAAATTACGAAGTTATAATCATTATTACAAAGTTATAATTACTATTTTGATTTTCTAAACATTATTGGTGTAAAAAAAAACATTTATATAAGATTAAGTTTGAAAGGTTTCAGTTGTAAAAAAAGAGTTTAACTTAAATAAAGAAAATGATTCAGACACTTCAACGCAGTTAACAAAGCAAGTTCTTGGCAAGATGTTCCTGCAGTCATTTTTGCCGTCATTACGGAAAGGTTAACACCGCCATGAAGAAATCTCTTCTCGGTAAAAAGCTCAGAATGGTTGACTGATAACAGGGGTTACGATTTGAATAAAAGGTCTTGACATGCTTCAAAAAACATTCAGATTGCAATAAGACGATAAGACGTTGTGACATCATTAATGCTTAGGTAATGGTTTGTTTGAAAAAAAAAAAAAAATTAAAGCTTGCTTTAGCACGCCTTATGAAATTTCTAATCTTGAAGTGCATTTGAAAATAAAAGTGCTTTATTATAATAACCCTTTGCATTTCGAAACAACATATACTAATTATTCACGATCTTAACTCTATTACACTAGAAACGCAAGTGAATGTTTATTTATAGAGTACTTCGGAATTGTATTCTTAACAATTTCAATTAATTTTGTTAATATTTTCGGAAAACATTTTCGCCAGCTTCTCTTGGATTAAACTTGATACTTTGACTGGAATTTATTTCGGAAGCCAAGCATTATGATAACTTTCCAAATTGTAGTTTTAAAATATTAGCGAGCTGTATTCGGGCCCCCTCGCCTCCCACCCCCTAAATACGCCCTTTCATAGAGATCTAGCATAGAAAGGGGAAAATCCCTGCTTAATTTACCGAAATTTACTCAAAAATAGAGAGGGAGGAGGTTTAAGCAGTTTTTATAGTAGATATTTTAGCAAGGACATGTTGTTTTCCTTGTATTGACACTACGCTGGCAGAGATGCAACTTTTACGGAGTTCCTTATAGTTTTATTGACAATTGACATACAAAGAACTTGGTTTAAACCAGGGTTAGTAAATATCATGATATTTTCAAAAATATCCGATAATTTGATATACATCCGATATTTGATATATATCCGATATTTTTGATATATATCCGATATTTTCAAAACTGTCAACTTATTGCTGATAATAAATATTTTCCGATTTATTTAATACAACTTACACAGCAATACATATCAAACATTATATAAAAGATGATTCTAATATAAAAGAGTACTTAATTTTACATATATAATTATCATAATAAAAATATTATTGTTTTCGAAACAACATATACTAATTATTCAAGATCTTAACTCTATTACAGTAGAAACGTGAGTGAATGTTTATTTATAGAGTATTTCGGAATTGTATTGTTAACAGTTTCAATTAATTTTGTTAACATTTTCGCCAGCTTGTCTTGGATTAAACTTGATACTTTGACAGGAATTTATTTTGGAAGCCAAGCATTAAAATAACTTTCCAAATTGTAGTTTTAAAATATTAGCGAGCTGTATCCGGCCCCCTCGCCTCCCACCCCCTAACTACGCCGTTTCATTGAGATCTAGCGTAGAAAGGGGAAAATCCCTGCTTAATTTACCGAAATTTACTCAAAAATAGGGAGGGAGGAGGTTTAAGCAGTTTTTATAGTAGATATTTTATCAAGGACATGTTGTTTTCCTTGCATTGACACTGCGCTGGCAGAGATGCAACTTTTACGGAGTTCCTTATAGTTTTATTGACAATTGACATACAAAGAACTTGGTTGAAACCAGGGTTAGTAAATATCATGATATTTTGAAAAATATCAAAAATATCCGATAATTTGATATACATCCGATATTTGATATATATCCGATATTTTTGATATATATCCGATATTTTCAAAACTGTCGACTTATTGCTGATAATAAATATTTTCCGATTTATTTAACCTTTAGATTACGGCGCTCGAGCTTCCAAAAATCATCCATAGAACAGCAAAATTCAGGAATTTTTTTCCCCTCAGTGTAACCACGGGGGTCATGTCTAGTCCTCAAGCTCCCATTATACCTCTTTTGAGTGTGATTGACTTCATTAGATGGGTTGCAGTAAAATAAACTTTCCTTGGTCAGCTGCTATTTTCTGCTCCAAATCGCCAATTCGAAGCAACTACACGATTTCTAAAGTTAATTTTTCGAAAAGGTTAAAAAAAGGAACAGAACAAAATAATAATAATAATTTGAAAAAAATAATTCTCCCCCCCCCCCTTTTGTTTTGTTTTTTGGGCTGCAATTTATTTTATTTTATTTATTTGCTTTTTTTGAAATCTAATGTGAGTTTTTCTATGTTTGTCTAAAAAAATTTTGCTGAGCTAAGGCCACCAAAATTGCTGCCCAAATTCGACTAAAAATTAACAATAACGAGGGTTATTCCCCTTTGTTGAGTAGTTGGGACTATTCGTTATGTTAGCGATTCAATAAAATAGCTTTTTTTTTGTGATTTCAGATCTGACATTTAATTTGCTTTAACTTTCTTGAGTTGTACGCAATTTGTTTACTTTTCGAAACGATTCCTAGTCTTTCTAAGTATAAAATCTTGAAGAGAGCATTATTAGATTACTATTTTTCTACTAAGTTTACTTTTTGCTTGACGGTGTATATCACAGTCCAAAGTGATTATGAACAGAGCAAGTAAATTCATAAATATGAATTAAAGAATAGAAAAGCCTTAAGCAGCAGTAAAACGGATTCACTTTATCCTAAATAACTGAAAAATCGCAGGATAAAAGATAATTTTCATTTAGTATTTTTACTACATAGACCCGTAGATTCACTCATATAATTGAAGAGAGGTCATATGCCGAAGATACTCAGAATGTACTTCCAACTCCTATTATTAGGTTGTTTGTCTGTTGTACTTCTGAAAAGCTCAGTCCTTTTCTATTAGCTGACGACTTCGGGGCGAGATCCTTTGTTACGAAAAGGGAGATCGAACCCGCGGCCTATTGTACTAACGTTCCCCTCATCATTTCAACTTACTTAGTCCGATTATCTTAGGCTCTGCTTCCCAACTCTGTATCTGTTCAATTTCATGAACGGAATTTATGACTTGGGGCAGCGTAGTGTACATGTGTTTTTTATTAGAGAACGTAGAACGAAAGTGTTTGAAGAATAGTGTGTTACCGCCAGCCGCCAGCACATCGGGCTGCGAACTCTATTATAACCTCGGGGGTGGGGGGTGGGGGGGGGACTCTGAGAGCGACAAAAACACCTTTTTTTCACATTAATACCAAAATATGAAAAATACTGAAAGTGTTCCATCCAATTGAGTCATTTTTTAGTATTTTTAAACACTTCTTTTTTCCCTCTTTTAAATATTTCTTTTAAAATACCGTTGGGGTAGTAGGGCAGGGTTTAGCGTTCCCTAAAGAATATCGAATTGGAAAGCTAATCTCGAAAAAATTAAAAATGACCGCATCGGCATTTTGTTTAGTGCCATCACGAGGGCGGATGCTACCCCCTTCACCCCCAGGTTTTTTGGAAAAAGGGGTCACAAAATTTCAATATAGTAATAGTAATGGGATCTTTCATAAATGATGTCGCGTTTCGAGGGGGGGAGGGGGCTCGTGAAATTGTGACAAGGAAAGGGGAGGGGAGGGGAGGGTGTAATAAGAAGTGTGATATCCTACTTATACAACATAGCGTGACATGTGACAAGGGGGGAGGGTTATCAAATATGTGGGAAGAAAGCGTGACATCATTTATGAACGGTCCCAATGGGGAAAGAAAAAAAAAAAAAAAAGAGGGGGCGCTGAATGAATGAATAAAAAGATGAAAAATACTGAAAGTGTTTCATCCAATTGAGTTATCTTTTAGTATTTTTAAAGATTGTTTTTTTCTTTCAAATATTTCTTTAAAATACCACTGTAATAGATAGGGCAGGGCGTATTGTTCAACAAAAAATATCGAATAGGAAAACTGGGCTCGAAAAAACTCAAAATGACCACTTTGGCATTTTGTTCAGGGCCATCACGAGACGGAAATCTTACATCCCCTCCCTCCTCAGTTTGCAGAAAAAAGCAAGATAGTAATCGGGAAAAAAGAACAAAGAAGGGGGAAAGGGGAATGGATGAATAAAAATTACAAAAAATATCTTTTCAGTAAACTTTTTAAAAAAATCAATCATAAAATATTATGTATTAACATTGGCAAATCAATATTATTATAATTGCCTAACTAAGGGCAGTCGAAATGCGCGTTTCAAACCTTCCTTTCTAACGAAAAAAAGAGAGAGAATTCAATGCATTATAGAAACACGTGGCGAGCCTGAATATGCAAAAAATAAACAGATAGATTAACGTAACAATTTCAAAGTCGTGAGCCGACAGTTTTGTATTTCTATATTTACATATTTTTTTTATTTTTTAATTCGAAATATCATTGCGAAAATCGTACAAAAATGCATGGGCCGCCGAAATATATTTCAAACTGATGAAAAGGGAGAGAGGAAAGCAAAAATAAGTTACGGTAGACATGATATTTAGAATAAAACAAATTGAAAAAAAAAGAAATCCCTAAAGTGTCACTGCAAAATACTACCCCAATTCAAAATGTTAAAAGTTTTTGCAGGGATCGTAGGCGTTTGTATTTCAAACAAATAAAAAATAGGATTGAAATTAAGAATTTCATATATAGAAAATCAAACAATCAAATGTTTTTCGAAAAAGAAGACATTACATACGTCAGGAAGGGACTTACATACAGCATTTCTAATTGACGTGAATGAAAGAAGGTAGGGATGTGATCAAGAAGGCTTGAGAAAGAGTCAAAACGGTCAAAACTCCCCCTCCCCCTTCCCCCTGCATACGCACAGACTGGACACAATCTTTTTTTCTTAGTTAGAGTTGGAGTGTGGAGAGTAGAGTTGGTGTGTGTGTGTAATAATTTCAGATGTTTTTGTGACGTCATCAAAGGTAACCTAATATGCGTTTTATGACTTGAATTTCAAAAAAATTCAGGAAAAAGACCAAGAACCAACCCTTCCCCCCCCCCCCCCCGTCTAACATCATCTATAGACGCCCAAAATTGCGGATTTAGAGCTTCGATTTCGATAAGTTTCCGGGCAAAACCACATGAATACATTTAATCTTTTGATGATCAGGTTTATATTAATAATTTTCTAATTCTTTTTCCATATATATAACGAAATTCTCCCGATTTGTTTGATGATATTCTACTGATGGGCCGCTCCTAAACCAGATGCTGGACTAGTTCATATTATATATACATAGGTCGATACAGCATTTTTAAGTCTTTTTTTTTTTTTTTTTGTGAATTTTGAAAAGATTTTTGTGAAAATTCGAAATTTAAACGAAGTTATAAATTTTTTTATTATTATTTGCCGCTTACATATTAAATAATTGTGTGGAAAATGCGATTTGGATCTCAGAATTTTATGGAGGGTCCGTTTTGATTGATTGAAATTTTGTGAAGAGTCCGTTTTGATTAATTGGAATTTTGTAAAAGGTCCGAAAGCGGAGCATACTTTCAAGAAGATAAACATAAATGTTATCTGACAGGGTATAAGTGTGACTAAACCAGAACACATTGAAGCTACTCGCCAGATAGTAAATCAGCGCCGAGTATTTCGACAAGGCTAGTTCGTGAAGACAGGAAATGCTAATGACTCTTGATCGTTTTCTCACCTCCTGGGGATCTCTCTCCGCTCAGGAAGGGAACGAAAGGTCTGGTACATATGCTGTACCGGAGCCGCAAGGAAGGCCAAACTTTTTTGCGGTACATATGCTGTACCGCCGTAATCTAAAGGTTAATACAACTTACACAGCAATACATATCACACATTATATAAAAGATGATTCTAATATAAAAGAGTACTTAATTTTACATATATAATTATCATAATAAAAATATTATTGTTTTCGAAACAACATATACTAATTATTCAAGATCTTAACTCTATTACAGTAGAAACGCGAGTGAATGTTTATTTATAGAGTATTTCGGAATTGTATTGTTAACAGTTTCAATTAATTTTGTTAACATTTTCGCCAGCTTGTCTTGGATTAAACTTGATACTTTGACAGGAATTTATTTTGGAAGCCAAGCATTAAGATAACTTTCCAAATTGTAGTTTTAAAATATCAGCGAGCTGTATCCGCCCCCCCCCCCCCCACGCCCTAAATACACCTTTTCATTGAGATCTAACATAGAAAGGGGAAAATCCCTGCTTAATTTACCGAAATTTACTCAAAAAAGGGAGAAAGAAGGTTTAAGCAGTTTTTATAGTAGATATTTTAGCACGGACATGTTGTTTTCCTTGCATTGACACTGCGCTGGCAGAGATGCAGCTTTTACGGAGTTCCTTATAGTTCTATTGACAATTGACATACAAGGGACTTGGTTGAAACCAGGGTTAGTAAATATGATGATATTTTCAAAAATATCAAAAATATCCGATAATTTGATATACATCCGATATTTGATATATATCCGATATTTTTGATATATATCCGATATTTTCAAAACTGTCGACTTATTGCTGATGAATAAATATTTTCCGATTTATTTAATACAACTTACACAGCAATACATATCACACATTATATAAAAGATGATTCTAATATAAAAGAGTACTTAATTTTACATATATAATTATCATAATAAAAATATTATTGTTTTCGAAACAACATATACTAATTATTCAAGATCTTAACTCTATTACAGTAGAAACGCGAGTGAATGTTTATTTATAGAGTATTTCGGAATTGTATTGTTAACAGTTTCAATTAATTTTGTTAACATTTTCGCCAGCTTGTCTTGGATTAAACTTGATACTTTGACAGGAATTTATTTTGGAAGCCAAGCATTAAGATAACTTTCCAAATTGTAGTTTTAAAATATCAGCGAGCTGTATCCGCCCCCCCCCCCCACGCCCTAAATACACCTTTTCATTGAGATCTAACATAGAAAGGGGAAAATCCCTGCTTAATTTACCGAAATTTACTCAAAAAAGGGAGAAAGAAGGTTTAAGCAGTTTTTATAGTAGATATTTTAGCACGGACATGTTGTTTTCCTTGCATTGACACTGCGCTGGCAGAGATGCAGCTTTTACGGAGTTCCTTATAGTTCTATTGACAATTGACATACAAGGGACTTGGTTGAAACCAGGGTTAGTAAATATGATGATATTTTCAAAAATATCAAAAATATCCGATAATTTGATATACATCCGATATTTGATATATATCCGATATTTTTGATATATATCCGATATTTTCAAAACTGTCGACTTATTGCTGATAATAAATATTTTCCGATTTATTTAATACAACTTACACAGCAATACATATCACACATTATATAAAAGATGATTCTAATATAAAAGAGTACTTAATTTTACATATATAATTATCATAATAAAAATATTATTGTTTTCGAAACAACATATACTAATTATTCAAGATCTTAACTCTATTACAGTAGAAACGCGAGTGAATGTTTATTTATAGAGTATTTCGGAATTGTATTGTTAACAGTTTCAATTAATTTTGTTAACATTTTCGCCAGCTTGTCTTGGATTAAACTTGATACTTTGACAGGAATTTATTTTGGAAGCCAAGCATTAAGATAACTTTCCAAATTGTAGTTTTAAAATATCAGCGAGCTGTATCCGCCCCCCCCCCCCCCCACGCCCTAAATACACCTTTTCATTGAGATCTAACATAGAAAGGGGAAAATCCCTGCTTAATTTACCGAAATTTACTCAAAAAAGGGAGAAAGAAGGTTTAAGCAGTTTTTATAGTAGATATTTTAGCACGGACATGTTGTTTTCCTTGCATTGACACTGCGCTGGCAGAGATGCAGCTTTTACGGAGTTCCTTATAGTTCTATTGACAATTGACATACAAGGGACTTGGTTGAAACCAGGGTTAGTAAATATGATGATATTTTCGAAAATATCAAAAATATCCGATAATTTGATATATATCCGATATTTTCAAAACTGTCGACTTATTGCTGATAATAAATATTTTCCGATTTATTTAATACAACTTACACACCAATACATATCACACATTACATAAAAGATGATTCTAATATAAAATAGTACTTAATTTTACATATATAATTATTATAATAAAAATGTTATTGTTTTCTTTTTTTAAGCCCTTATAACAAGATTTCAAGTTAAAGATTTTTCTCTTTCAAAACACAAATTATAAAACCATCTCAGAATGTTTTATTTCTTTGAAACTTTAAACACAGAACGAAAGTTATTTATTTTTGTTCTAAAATTTAAATAAAAATATACGTTTTTATTCCTAGTCCCTTTTCCTTTTTCAGTTCCAAGCTGGTTGCGCAATTTAGACTGCACCACACCAAAGCTAGAAAATATTCTTTCTAACGATGCCGCAGTTGGTGAAGCAGTAAACAATTGAATAACTGAGCAAAAGAATTTTAGTGGCTGTTCAATTTTAATATTGTCCCACAAATTTAATGTACACCAGCTCCCTTTAGAGTACACGGCCCTACAAGAGCCAGCTGCGAGAGCTTGTCACCCTCCCAAACACTGATCTAAGCCAATGTTGCTTCACTTTCGGTGTTCTACGGGAACTGAGGTTCTTCCGACTGGTCCTGTGGGACAATTGATCATTAAAAAAAAAAAAAGCAATCATGGAGAGAAAAAAATACCTAAATCCTTCCAAAACATTTGAGGTGATAAAACTATTGATTAGTACTCAAATTTTGGGTTTAGCATAAAGGGAACATCAGCTTGACAGTCTTTTACATTTTTTCAATCACTATGTTATATGATAAATTGCTTCACAGATTAACTGCAGAAAACTAATTAAGAATCTTTTGTCTAAGGTAGGTGAATAAAAATTTCAGTACTTACAGTCAAATTTCAAAGTATTTTTTTGAAGGATAGGACATACACTCTTAATCGTTACTTTTTTTGTTTAGCTAGTACTGCAGATAAACAAAACATCTTTAACAGAGGTTGAAATCCAAGTTTTCCAGAGGAAGAGAAACACCCTCCAAGCTTTATATATGGAGGAAATTGAAATTTTTTGAAAAGAAGAAAAAATGCCAAAAGTATTTGATTTTTCCAGCCTTATGTATTCCTACATTATAAAAGTTTTTGTATCCAGAAGAAAGGTATTCAGTGGAATAGCCATAGTGTATATGTATACATACAATAGCACCACTAAGGCGGGGGGGGAAGGGTCGGCATCCAAAAGGATAGTTTTAATACAATACAGTTTTTGAAAATACATATAGTTGAACAGAGCCGGCCTAGGCTGAGGCGGTGAGGTGCCCGCCTCAGGGCGGGTCGTTCTTAAGGGCGCATTGGCCATAAATATTGACTGCATCGTTTTAAGTAACAAACAATAGTTTTTATCTCAAAAAAATTAATTACTAAATTTTAACTATTTAGTTTTGCAAATGATGCATCAAAACTTCATTTAATTTCATTATATATTACACGTTTAATTTCGATAAAATCAAACACAGAAACACATCAGGAACATCTTGAAATGTTTCTGTTTCTTTCTATCCTTTGTTGAAAGGATATATTTTTTAATGGGTTACTTCATGTTTTGCACATTACCCTTTTCTTCTTCACAGCTAGAGGTGGATTCAATTTATTCAGAGGGGGCGCTTTGGCTTTATAAGTGTTTGCAGTTCCAGAAAGTGTCTTCTCTATTTTATGACGAGCAAAACGCAATCTATTGCTTTTTCTCTTTTTTATTTTTCTTTATTCAGTTCATTTTGATCAGCGATTGTTTTCCTTCAGCTTTTTGAAAGCTAAAATATCTATAATTAAAATTTATATCGATCATTTTTAATCTTTATTCTTTCATAATATATAGTAGGGGCGGAAAAAAGTGTTTTGCCTCAGGGCGCCATTCGTACTAGCACCGGCCCTGTGGTATGAATTATACAATTTTGCTGATGCTATTTTAACATATCATGAGTGCAAATAAATGTACTTTACTGAGTTGCTTTCAGATGTTTTTCACTAAAAACAATATATAAATATTATTTGCAATTTGATGTCAATGCATACCTTCTATGTAACACCCAAAAATACAAATTGCTGTTATGTGATGTCTTCAAAAAAATTATCTTGAAATGTTGATATAACTTTTAATCATCTTCTTTTTATTGAACTGTGTAGTAAAATATTTCTTATTTTCATGATGCAATAACATTTTTAAATAATCAACAAGACCAGGGACGGACTGGGACCCCTAAAAGGACGGTGGACCAACTAACCAAAGGGCGGCGGCCTTTACTTAAAAAAAATTATTATAATGATAATAGTAGTAATAATGAAACTAAATCTGCGTGACACATGAGGTCATAATGCCTCCTTTGGAAAACTTGAACTCCTAATATCAGTCATACAAGAACAACCACTACTTCAGGCTTAGAAACAGAACTTCATGGCATAACTTAGCTTGTTTTGTATGAAATGCTTATGCTGCAGATTTCATTGAAATTTTGTTTTAACTGGAAAACGGGGCGACTATTTTAATTTATGTAGTAAACTTCTATAACTAAATGCACAAATCTTTGCTTTGAATATTTATGTGAAAATACTATCGCCTGCCATTCTCACTCAAATACGATAGTTTTTTTTTAAAGAAGCAACACAAATACTTTAATTGCTACGCATTACTTTTTTTCACCTTTAAAAAAAAAAAAATATTTAACTTGCCCTTCTTGTTACGTCGGAGGTATAACTTATACAATGAAAAACAAGGCTTAACTGATTGAATGAAGACATAATTTGTAATAGACAGATAAGTTAAATACAAAAAAAAAAAAAAAAATAGGATTATATTAAAATACAAGGTTGTTCTTACTTTTTATGTTTGTTCGATTCTTTTTTTTTTTTTCTTTCTTTTTTAAATAGGTGGAAATAAAATTACTGTTAATTAATACAAGAACAAAGGAATCTACAACGAAAAGAAAAATTCATTACTTAACTTTTGTGTAATATTTTTAAAATTTTCCTTAAATTTTTCTGCGTCCATTAAAATTATTTTTTAGACACATGGAGAGAGGCACCAGATTTCCAAATTGGACACACTCATTGAGAAGACAAAAATGAAGCAATTTTGTTAAGGATCAAGCACCTTAATGAAATACTTAATATGAGTTATTTTTTTAGAAATTTAACAATAATTGATTTGAGAAGTAATTTTCAGCTGGATTTTCGAAGAAAAATTATTTACAAAAGTGATTAGTAAATTAGAAGTATAGTGCAAGTTAAAACACACACCATTTCAAAGAAGCTAATTCTAAATAATAATAATTCAAATTGCTACTTTGCACTGCATATTATCTTAGGGATCATTCATAAATGATGTCACGCTTCGAGGGGGGGGGGGCCGTAAAATTGTGTTAAAGTGCGACAAGGGGAGGGGGTCACAAGAAATGTGACAACCCTGCTTATGCAACATAGCGTGACATGTGACAAAGGGGGGAGGGGGTCCGTTGAAGTGTGACATTTTGTGACAAAGGGAGGGAGGGGGTCAAATATGTGAGAAAAAAGTGTGACGTCATTTATGAACAGTTCCTTATATACTAATTTATTAGCGATATTCTCCTATCACTGTTATTATTATTATTCAGAAACATCATTCAAAAGAATAAAACTAACAATCGGTTTACATTTAACAATGACAGATGTTTCTGAAATGTTATATTTGAATCTAATGTAAACATAATATTTATCATTTGATACTGTTAGTTATTGTTTGTAACGGATTTAAAATATGAGACAAGGAATGTATGTGCAGATAATATTTTGATGTAATCTTAAAAGTAGGTAGTAAGAGTAAAACTAATCTACTTTGACTCTTAAAAGCCTATTTCTTACCATTATATTATATATATATATTTTTTTTTCCTAACATTATAAAGTTTCTGTCTCAAAAGTTTATTTAAAGCAGTGTTTCCTAGCCTTTTCTCCCTTGCGAACCCCTTCTAAGTTTCAAAAGATGGCGAAACCCCTTCTGTAATCGTTAGTAACGGTGACAAAACAAAAATTTACTAGCGCGTTTATTTGCCATATTGTACAATACTTCATAACAAGAAATGAAAACATAATTATTACAAAACATCTAAGTTTAAATAAAAATTAAAATACAGCTACAATTTTTTTTTTGATTATTACATTTTTATTATTGTTCTTTTTGAATTATTAATAGGGCAGTAGACATATGTATTTCTAAAAAAAATTTATTTTTCCGACAGGTTCCACTTTAAGGTTGAAATATACAAAATTTTCAAAAAGTTGGAAATTTAAAGGAAAACTAAAATTTACGTAATTTCAAAATTTTAATTGCTATTTTGTGACAATGCAGGAAAGTTGGAATAAAGTGTTATAAATGCGAGTCCATATTTTAAATTAATGAGTCAATATCTTCTGATTCCAGTTTAAAATATGTATTATGAAAAATAAGTTTAAAATAATGCAAAATTTTACATTTTATGCAGTAAATTTTCCTATTTCCGACTCGTTCTTTGCTATTGCAAAGAAAAAGTGGAAAATGGGTGTAGAAAAATACGTTCTAAACTTTAAAATAAGTCAATAAATATCTTTCAGTAAAAGAAGGAATAAGTGCATTTCAAATTTTGTATGTATGCTTTCTATGCCAGATCATTACTTTTCTGTATTATCTGGAAAACAATTCATTTTTTCAAAATCATTTTTGAACTCCTTCCTAATTAGCATGTAAATTTATTATTTTGTTTTTTCTTTTACGTTAGTAAGGAAAAACTCCGCCATTATAATATTATTTCCACGAACCCTCTTTCTACACCGCGCGAACCCCCAGACGCGTAGCTAGGGTTTTCAGCGCCCGGGGACAACTGAAGATTTTGCGCCCCCCTGTGCTCCTGGAGGCCTAGGGGCGCTCTAAAGGGAATTGAAAAAAAAAATATGCTTCCTAAATGATAAATAGCTCTAAAAAGCAGCCCTTTTAACTTTCATTTTTATTCCTCGACCTTCACTTATAAGGGAAAAATGGGACACTGGCTTCGTAAAATTATTTGACTGATTTCCCACGCACTCCTGTTCTACATTGGTCATTCCTGATATGGTTTACGGTGCTCCCATGTTTTTTCGAACATATTCACACCTCTTCAGTTCAAATAATTTTCTTTCCGCATTTAAAAATAAAATAAATTAACATTCATTTGGCCCCCCTTGACCCTGCGCCCGAGGACAGCTGTCCCTCCTTGCCCCCACCTAGCTACGCCTCTGCGAACCCCTAGGGGTTCGCGAAACACCAGTTGGGAGACGCTGATTCAGAGTAATGGTAAGGGCAGTTTTATTAATGAATAAACAAATGTTTAGCATATCAGTTACGTAAACGACACGTTAAAAATTACGCGTAAATAAATATAGAACTTTTACTTCACTTATTTCAAATATAGTACACTAATCATATCGATTGATTCTTGTGAAGTACTAAATTTGTATAAAAAGTAATAATAATAACAAATTTCAGGCAAATTTTAAAATGTTGATAAAAATCATGTTTTTTTTAACGATTTTAAACACAGATTTAAACACTTCATTTAAATAACCGATTTAAAGTGCATGATTTAAATCACCGAAACCTGCAATTTTAATTGTGCGAAATTAAAGTTCAATAACTTTACTTTTAAGATAGTTGCGATAAAAAGTGCCAATTTTTTTTATCAATATAAAATAAAACTAGAAACAATAGTTAAATTATTGTTTCTATTTTTATTATAAAATTAGACACACAATCTTAAAATAAAAACAGCTAAAATCAGATTTGAACTGAGTCAAATTAGTCTGTTTTAGAGCAAAATCCAGATTCTAAAACAAATGTGACTCAGAATAAAATACCGGAGCAAAGATCCACCTAATAGAAAATTGAAGAAACGCCTTCCCTGCACATAAGAAAATTTTAAAATTAAATGAAATGCCCTATGAGATAAGTTTTGTCTAATGAAAATCTAAAAACAGTTCAATTTTGGAATAATTATTATGTTTTTATTAGTTACATTACAACCAATGGAAGTGTCGTGTCGCTTTTTGAAATTTAGTAACATGGATCACTTTTTGAAAAGTAAATGAATTCGTTTCTACTGTAGTAACTGCGTCCCTGTGTTTTATTTTAACTGACCCAATGCCTTTTTAAATTTGAATATAGCTCTCTTATGTTCGTGTCTGTCTACACTGTGCACGTACTCCCCCCCCCCCCCCCCCCCCGCCTCCACCCAACATCACAAAATGAAACATATTATAAGGCAGGAAATGGGGTCAACAAAATTTCATACACATCTTTCAATGTTACACCACAAGCAATGATTCCCAAATTGTGCACCGAGAAGCTGAGAAGTCTTCACAGGGCACCCCTAAATTTTCCAATAAACTTCAAAAATAACTAGTAGTTAGCTCATTATGAAGCTTTAGCAATACTTCGCAGTGCCCTATAATAAAAACAGGGGGTGTCCTATAATAAAAAATTGAGGGTTATGCAATGCAGGTACACTAGTTTTATTTATTTTCATACGTTACTTATGATTAGCAGGGGTGCTCACCCTTTCAGAGCGTGCGGGTCCCCCCCTAAAAATTACGGAACCCCTCAAAATCAGCAACCCAGTAAACTGGCCAAAAAGGAAACTCAGTTTTTTCCAGAAATATATGAAATTCCAGTGAATTTTTCACAATCAAAGGACTCATTAATTTGGAAGATCATTAGACAAATCAATAAGATAGATTACAATTTTTCATTGCTGATAAAAATCCCCCACTTACTTGTTGCATCAATCCCTTTGTTGTCTACTTTGAGCACCTCCTGTCTAGTCAAACTTTTATTTAGGGAAGGAAATCTTTATTCTAAAACGGGCGCCTCGACTCGATCCTCGGAGCATGTTCACGAATCTTCATAGACCTATATAGACCATAACACTTATGCTCTCTACTGTCCCCTCACCCCTTCCCCCCGAGCCTTACCAAAACATGCCCCCGAAGCATGTACGTCCTAAAGCGTCCACAAATGTGATTTTGCCTAGGAAAGTCGTTTTTACCTTTGTCATGGATTAAAAGCAGATTATTTAATTTTATTTCTCTTATTGTAAATAATTACTGAGGAAAAAATGTCACAAAGAATTTTATTTTTTTGGAGGCGTCTAGAGGAAAGGGCGCACCGGGACATGTCCCGGTGGGCCAGTCCGCCCCTGAACAAGACTTTAGTAAACTATTTGAGAAACTTATGATTTAATTAACTGAGGAAATTGATGATTCAAGGGGGTTCAGGTCATGCCCCGAATCTTCTAATGTGTCCAAATATAGGCTAAAATTGCATTCTTGTTACCAATATTGATGAATTTTAGGAGAAATTCATTAATAGGGAGGGATGAAGTGCATGAATTCCTCCCTCTCCTCTAGCATCACTAAATATAGCCTAGAATTACATGCTTTAGATGTCAATTTCTAAAATTTTTCAAGGCCCCAGATTTTATTATCCCCAGATCCCCCTATTTATGAGCAAATATCAATTACTAGATTTTTATCGCTTTTCCGAATACCATAACACAATTCTCTAAAAAGTAATGCTGGGGGGGGGGGGGGGGAATTAGTTGAAATATACAACCTAATGTCTGTGAAAAAGTACATTAATTTTGTACATTAATATAGTACATTAATTTTGAAATGACCCTTGGATGTGTGTGTATATATATATACATACATATACATCTGGATTCTCCCAATACAAATGTGGTGGCAACCAAACTCATACCCCCACCCCCCTAGCTCTCGTTTTTTGACTTCAGGGCTGTTCTGTTGTCAGTACGGTTGAGGGTGGCATTCTCAGATTTTGTCTCGAGCGACACTAAGTCTAGTTACACCGCTACTTTTAAATATCAATAAATTTATAAGTTAGTAAACAAACTAAAGAATAAAAAAATTTAGAATTTTGATTTGACTAATCTGATAGGTAATTAAAATGTTAAGCAACTTGTTTTTTCAACAGTGAATAGTTTCATAGTTAAAATTTACATACAAATAATTCAAAAGCAGTGAAATAACTAGAAAGTAATTTATATATATTATATATATATATATATATATATATATATATACACATACCTGTGATGATACAGTAATTAGGAGACTTTGTAACAGCACCAAAAAATTTGATAATATTTCTATGGCTGAGCAAACTAAGCACTTGTGCCTAAAAAGAGGAAAAAAAATGAGTGATTCAGGATTCATATAATTTAAGTTTTTGAAATTTAATTTCTGAAAAATACTTAATATATGGACAAAATGATTAAGTGCAATGATTAATTAGTCAAAGTTTATTATTTAGCTTGTTATCATCAGAAACATATTATACAGAATATATCATTTTGAATAACACATGTTGAAATATGTAAAGGCAGACTATATCTTATTATTGATTTTTAAAACTAAGAAAAAATATGAGCAAAAAAAAAATGTATGATTTTATAACAGAGTGAAAGAGTTTATGAAATTTGTAACAAAATATATCTATCATATAAAAGGACTACAGTTAATAATTAGCCATTTTAAATGTCCATCAATTGGCATGATAAACAATGCATCAATATTAAGACCTTATAATTGTGATATTGATTGCTAAGATATTTTATATTACTATTTTATTTACCAAGTGGTTTATTAAAAATTTTACTTAGTTTAGCAAAATGAAACATTAGTAATAGAAAAAAAATATTTTGTGAAACATTTTTCCCAATGTATAGAGTAGAAAAGAATAACTTTTATTTATTTATTTATTTACTTTTAAAATTCTTAAGGATATGAAAGTTTCAAAGAGTTAAACTGTTCAAAAAGCTAGTAAAAATTTTTTCAGAACAGTTTGCTAAAACTGAAGAATAATTGTGCAAGTAGAAAAAAAAAATCAGAAGAGAAAATGGGTCCTTTGATAATTAAGTTTCTAATTTAAATAAATGTTATCACATATAATTCATATACATAAAAATTTATTCACCTCTTTTTCTAACACCAACAATTTTTTAACAGCAACAATTTTATTCTGGGATGTCCAAAGAGCTCTATAAACACAACCAAAGGCTCCTCCTCCACATCTTTCATAGAATTCAATATCATTAAAATCAATTTCAACAAATGGACTTGTTATGTCTGAAGCATCATCTGAGCACGAGCCTACAGTACTGCTACCACCTGAATCTTCAGCCATATCTAGAACAGTAAAACAAAAGAAGAAGTCAATTTTAAATTGCAGCTTAAGAGCATCCAACTTTCAGCTTATGATTCAGCAATAATGAAATCGATGAAATTTTCACTTAAATGTTAATTAGGAATTAAGCACTGAAATAACATTACGAATGACAAAAGTTAAAAAGGAGGAATCAATTTTTATTTTTCATTTTAAGGGTTAACTGGTATAAATACAATTATAATTAAAAGTCTATTTGAGAAAATTGATTGTAACATGCTTTTAATTAACATACTAATAATGTAATAAAGCTTTTGTTAAATGATTATACAAGTTAGATATACATTACATGAAAAAACAAGCCTGGCTTACTTATAGTTAATGCAATTGACATACAAAGCCACAACTAGTCATTTTGAAATAATGTTTTGTGTCACCCATTCAAGAACTTGCAGAAAGTTCCTGCTACCTATAGGAAATAAACAAGCACAATTAAAAGAAAGTAAAATACAAAGGCAAGCAAAAAAATACCGAAAACTATGCTTAGTTTACTCCATTTGTTCAATTAGTCTAAAAAAGTTATTTCAAGTTATGACATTAAAATCTTGATAAACTTAATCAAAACTATTACAATCGACAGCAATTTCAAAAATATGTTGAAAACTAATTTGCTAAATATTATATTAATAAATTAATAGCAGTGTCAATACACTAAATTTAAATAATATTAAGTGAATACAAGAAGTCGCTTACAAACAAAATGACAATTGCTTCACTCTTAACCAGACGGACCCCCACATATAAATAATAACAATAATATTAACAAAATAAAATGAATAAAAATAGTTCTTCTGACACTAAGCAGTAGTTGCAAAAAAATTGTTTTTAATAATCAATTTATTAAACATGCCCCATGAGATAGTGCAAAAGTGTTATGTGTAATAATGTAAGACAATGACTTAAGAAAATTATTTATTTAAATATTTTACGTGAAATAACCATATATTTAGAAAAAATTTTAGAGTTATTTTTTATACTTTTTTGTTATTAAAAAAATATTAATCATAACAAACAAATACAAATCTTTACGAGCTCTCAATTTTATTTGCCAACATTGTAAACACTTCCAATAAACTGTTAAAAATATTATTTTATGTACAATTTCCTTGTTTTTCACATAATCTCTCTCGCTCTCTCTCTATACGTATATATATATATATATATACACATTATATAGGAAAACTACTATTATTAGTATACTTTCTAATGGAAAAAAAATTGAATTCTAAGAGAGAAAGGCCAAAATTCCATTTTCCAATCAAAGGAAAAATTTAAAGGGCAAGTGCAGATTCTTAGATCAAAAATATATTCTCAAATATTTATGAAAAGAAATTTAAATCAAACGTATGTTGTTATCGAGGCTTCAAAAAACATATACAGATCTGAGAACAAATAACACAAAAATTAAATAATTATTACATGCTTCTATTGAAAACTTACAAAAAATAGAAAATTGCTTGTAATTAAAACATCTTATTACAATTACAAAAATACTTAGGCTTAATAGCAAAATAATAATTTCATGTTGCGCAATTTAGGAATAACAAAAACCATCAAAAAATTCTAAGGATCATGATCATTTACAACAATTGTAGGTATTCCTGGTAATAGTTTGAAGTTAGTTACAAAGAAAAAAACAAAACATACCAGTTTCTCCTCTTCCATCTCTCTTCTTACATACTTCTTTTTTATCTATCGTCTATCTCCTTTTCTCAGGATCACGTGGTTTTTCTCAAATTAGTCCGAAATAGCGGTAATAGATGGCGCCGCGAAGTGTCAGAAGAAGGAAAACGCGGTTAGTTTTAGTTTCGGAATTGGTGTTTTAATTTCCAGTTCTGATTGAAAGTTCCGAAACAGTATTTCTTATTAGAAATTGCTATACATGATTATTTCAAACTAGAAAATTTCAAAACTATAGTTTACGATGACATTAGCTTGCAATAATATATAGGAACATTTTTTTGAAATTTGTATGTTATCTGGCCCGTCATTTCAAAATTTCCACGGGGGGGAGACGGGGTCGGAGAAAAGCAAAGGGTGTATATCTTCAATGCATATTATAGGTAAGAAAAAAGAATAGAGCGCGATAAAATGGGCGCCAGTAGATTTTTTTTTTCAGTGATTAGTAAAGTTAAAAAATACATTATGTATCGTGAGGAGTAAGATTAAAAAATAAAATATGAATATTAATTTTCCTTCTATTTTAGTTCAAGATAATTAGTTATCAATTAATGAATATTACGTTAGTAAAAAAATATTTATTTGTCTTTTATCAACTGAAATATATATATATATATATATATATATACATGCAGAATTTCAAAACCGTTCAGGGGTTTTTGTAAATTTTTTAAAAACATTATGAGTAAATATCAAAAAAGACACTTCAGACTGCAAAACATTATTTTCCTACTCTCTTTTACAAGATAAATGCTTTTGTGACCTTTCCCTAAAATTATGTTTGCATATAGCTTTTTTTATTTTATTTTATTTTATTCTTAATATAATATAAGAATTATTAAACTTTTTGCCCCTTTCCCCCACTCTCTGAAAAATTTGAAATGACGGCTCTGGCTGGCACTTGACCCAAGCAGAAAAGAAATTTTATATATATACACTATCTACCAAAAAGTATTTGGACACTTTGGATTTTAGACATTTTAAAAAAATTCTGGAGAAATATTAAACTTGTTGTTCTGTATTTTGCACCATGGAAAGGACATACTTAAACTCACATTTAAGAAACAAAATTCAGGCTTAGGGCAATTAGAGGGTGGTCAAAAAATTAAAGAAGGAAAAAAAACACTTTTGAACATCTTGTATCAAAAAATTATCGAAATGTCCTGTAACTTTCGTAAAACATTTTTAATTATATACGCAATGCTTACACCCGCTTTCGTCAGAACAGCAGTAATATTCATGAAGATATGGGCATTTGTTTTAAATATTCGAAAATATTCGCACGTGTTTTGCTTATAACTCGATAAGTTCTATCTCAAATTACAGGAAACTTGCAGACAACTTGACAAAATAAAAAGTAAGTATGGTACCAAAACGTGGGGAAAATGTAATAAATAGTCGATGAGATTTGAGCAGTTTTATTAAAACAAGTGTGATTGCGCATGCGCGAAAGATATTATTATTATTTTTAATAATTTGGTAGTGAGATCTATATGGAGCAACTTATGTAAAAGTTTCAGTTGAATATTGATATTTTTCAAAGAGATATAGACCGTACAGTGAGCCGTATTTAGCAAGCTCTCAAGTTGGAGAAAAAAGATAAGGGGTTTTCCACAAATTTTTATATTGCATGATAAATTGGAAAATTGACAGATGTTAAACTGAATTAAATTGCGTTATTTGTGTTTATGGAGTCTGAATTTGAACCCTATTGTTTACTTAAGTTACAGGATTATTTCGATCATTTTTTGATACAAGATGTTCAAAAGTGTTTTTTTTTTCCTTCTTTAATTTTTTGACCACCCCCTAATTGCCTTAACCTGAATTTTGTTTTTTAAATGTGAGTTTAAGTATGTTCTTTCCATGGTGCAAAATACAGAACAACAAATTTAATATTTCTCCAGAATTTTTTTTAAATGTCTAAAATCCAAAGTGTCCAAATATTTTTTGGTAGATAGTGTATATGTATATATGTGTGTGTGTGTGTGTATGTATTCATATGCACGTATCGATGGACTAATTTTACAATAAAAAGAACATATTATTTCATTATACTAAATATTATATTTTGACACATTAAATTAAACGTTTTGAGACTAATGTAAGGCCTAATAAATATTCCCAATCAAAAATCCATAAAATGTTAGGCAACCCAAAAGCAATCTATAAAAATGTAGAATTTTCTCACGGAAAACGTAAAATGAATCTGTACGACAGAGCATGAGAAAACTCCTCAACTTGAGCGATTTGAACTTCGCTGCTTGACAGACATGCACATATGTGAGCTTTTCTCAAATCGGAGGAATATCATTTCGTACGCTGAGCGTACTCGGAGATCATTGTTGTTTCAGTTAGCGTCAGGGACGCTAGTGCGCAAACCGCCGCCATTTCAAAATTAATCTAAAAATATACTCTTATTCATAAGATTATAATAATTTTTGAGTGTAAAAGAGAACTTTAAAAAAGAGAGGGAGTCATGAATTAGACTAGGGTTGCAAAACGCAACGGAAACTGAATAGCCTCGATCGATATTTTTTACTTTCCAATATAAGAGAATGCTGTCTGTCGTCTGTCGAAGGCATCAATATACTTAGAGCTAATTGATTTATTACGTGACGTAAAAAACGTATTGATATTAGTACTCATTTGCCTATGCTAACGCATAGGCAAATGAGTACTAATATCAATATAATATATTCAGTACATAGTATTAATAAAATCTTTCATTAAAAAATGTAAAAAAAAAATGCACTAAAAAGTCAATAAGTGCACTCGGCGTTTTAGGATTAATAAAATAAATAGCTTTCCAGCTAAAAAAAAAGGTACTAACCTGTGAAGTATAGTATCGTTACGAAAATATGGTATCCAAATTGTAAATTTGGTCATAGTTAGACCCTAAATTCATCTTACAAACAACATTGTCGGTGATATAATCTGATCTTATCTGATAAAAATGGCTCTTTAATTCGACAGATAAGAGTATTATAGCGTCATCAGCATAGATTGTCAATTAAAACATCGAACTTCCATTACCTAACACAAGGTGGAATGGGGGAAAAAAGAGGGATAACGGAAGGGAAAAAATAGCAAATAGGGTAGTTGCGTGATGATTTGTTTTTGTTTTTTCTATAAAAATAACACGTGAAACAATATCAAATAAGTCAATAAACTATCTAAAATGAACTTTGCATAAAGCATCAAGTATATATATATATATATATATACATATTTACTCTAATACCCTAGGTATGAGTGTCGCATCATATTTATTTAATCCTTTAATTTGATTTCTTTTAAAGTGATGTTCAGCGCTTCTAATCATTTTAATAGGTGATGTATTTTTTTGTGTTTAATTTAAAATTAAAGCAATTTGAGAAAAACGCATTATTCATGCGAGACAAAAATTACCTTACTCATACGAGATAATTTATGAGAGAAAACGCTTTATGTTATTCATAAGAATTTAACATTATTATTATTATTATTTTATATGTTATATGAATAATACACTTGAAAAATTGTAATTGTGTAATAAAACAATATCATTAATTTCTTTCTTCTTTTCTTCTTAAAATTGTATTAGAGCTTAACTTTTGTTTTTATTAAATATTCAAAAAAAAAAAAAAAAACTTAATTCAATGACTCATTTATGTGTATCATTGGCAAAAGTTGTTCTTTGCTGTAGGTATGTTTCGAATTTCAGTTTTATATGGGTATTCTTAATTCTTTACGTTCTTTTATAGAAAAACAGTTGTGTTAAAATTAGCTCTGTGTCTTGTTAGTAAAAGATTTCTTTTTAGCAAGATTATTTAAGTCTGTATTTTGTAATATCCTTCATGTAAGGAATCCGCAAATATCCTGAAAACTGATCGTGAGTCGGTTGGGGAAAAGACCGATTCCGACTCCTGGGAATTTAAACCTCAGACTCCTTTACAAATATACATTAGGGCGGTACCAAATATTCGGCTGTCAACACATTTTTCAGCGACTTTGACTCCTCTACCTCAAAATGAGCCCGACTGCGACTCCACTGCGCTGGTTGTAGCTGTAGATGGAAGAAATAAATGTGTTTTATTTCATAAAAAGAGGGTGGAGTCGTATTCACACACCCAATACTATGCGATATTTAAAGCAATATAAAGATTGCATATAAAATAAAGGCATATAGTGTTACGTGAATTTAACTTTTTAAATATTTTGCGAAGTTTGAGAATTTTTTACTTGCAAAGATATTGAATAATATATCAAATTATTGAAAATCCTTATTGAAAACATTACCGATCAAATACTTTCACAAACAAATTTAAATGATATAAGAAGAATTTTTTTTTGTGCTTTATTTACGAACACATTCCTAAAAAAACTAAAGAAAATGCAGATTCCCCCGATTTCGGTAAAGATGCGTAAGTGCACCATTTCAATTCATATTTTTATATGAACAGTGTCTACTTTTCACTAATTTTATTTTTCTGTTATGTAAGAGTTTTGAAGGTATCTATAAAATATTATTAATTCAATTGGAGTAAACACTTTTCTGGTGAGAAATTTTCAAATTAGCATTCTGTAGAATGAAAACGGTGGGTTTGCTCAGTGACTTTATAAGTTTATCTAATACTGCCGTAGCTGATGTAAAGTGTAAAAAAAGTGTGCATAAATGATTTGTTCATTAACTTGGCCATAATTTATTTCTCATGCCCTTTTTTTGTGTTTTAATAAATGTAATTTAAACATATTTCAATTAAAATAGTACCACATCTTATAAAATTTTTATGATTGGCCTAAAATGGGTTAAAAAAAGGAGGGGGAAAACTATTCTGGTTTCTAATACCGCTTATATCTTTCATATGATGATGCATTGATATTTTAGTATATATACCACTGCACCTCGTTTATAACAAATAAACCTTTACTTAGAAAGGGTTTATAATACAGAAAATTTTTGAATTAGGGCTTTGAATAAATAATCATTTTCAGCATTTCCACCCAGACAGAAAAGTCGCAAAATAGTTCCTAAATCGTTACCATTCTTCGTAGAAAAAAAACACATCTACCAAAACAGGATGCAACTTTTACGCGAGACAGCGCTCAAGTAAAGATAGTGAAACCGTTTTCTATTCACAGCCTGTAATTTTAATATTCCACCACTTTAAAGTGTGGGAGGAAACAACTGCTTTCGAAGCCAAATATACACATTTCCCTTGTTTTCATTGGGTAAGTTTTTAAAAGAAGCCCACCCTATGTTTTCCAAAATGTTTTGATACCTGCGACGGCTTGTTATGTTTTCTAAAGGCAACAACCTCTCCATGCAGATCCAGTTCTAGATTCGTAAGGCCTGGGGCAAATGTCAGTATATAACATGTACATAAATGTGTAGTTTTAATTTTTCTTGGAGGTTTCCCCCCCCCCCCCCCCCCATATCCCTTTCTTTGCAACGTCACTGGTATGGTGTGTACACTTCCTTTTCCTTTATAAAAAGAATTAAGTAAATAAATAAAACGTTGAAGAAAATGAAATTAAAATAATCAGAGAAACATTAAAGATATAACTATCGTATTATTCAAAAAGCTGTTCATGAAAGTAATTTTGTAATTTTCTAATTGTTATAAACTCACTGAAGGTTAAAAAATACGGAATAAGATTTTTTTGGAAAAAGAAGAAAAAACCAACTTTAAAACGGAATTGAGGGGGGAAAGTCAATTCACTATTTATTCAATTAACAAACTCCGTGAAAAAGTAAACTCAATCTTTAAATAATATCATTACTACTTTTGATGTCACTGCAAAATTACAAAGGAAGTATAATTACAGTATTACAGTTACACTAATATATTCTGAGCAACATATATATGTGAACATTATTTTTTTACTAAAGAACGACTTGTTGTAAACTTGGGTTTATTTAAATTTATATTTGTAATTAATTTAAGACCACAGATGAGTCGTCTAGTTTCAAAACCAGATACATTCACTTTTTCCCTCCAAATATCTTCAAAGTAAAAACTATCTTTGTGTTAAAATTTCAGCAAGTTAAAAATCAATTCCAATGCTCTCAGCTTTTTCTAGCTGAGAGCATTGGAATGGGAAGACCTTGATTCTGAATTTCTTAAATATGTTTTATATTTCATACATTAAGAGTTTTGTGCCTGCCGTGGAAAATTTCATATTTTGGATGTAGCTGGATTTGAAACTAGACGATTCAGATGGTTTTATGTGTAATTTTTCTAAAACTTCGTAGTAAAATTTATTGATGCTGTTTAGACTTTACAAAATGGATCTATTTTTTTGTTTTTAATGCATTTTCAATTACACAAATGGTAAAAATGTTTGCAACAAAAAATCAGACACGTGTTTCACGATTAGAAGGACCTCTTTTATGCAAAAGAATGCTGCCTATGGATGAAAAGACATCCCACTACAGCTTTTGTCAGATGTCTTCCATAAGCTAGTACTCGTATAAATACAAATACAAATACAAAAGTGACGACCAGAAACAGGCTCAGGGCCCAGCTAGGCTGGTCCTAGTCAATTTAGCAGTCTTCAATGAACATCAAGAGATTTCTTAAACGTTTTTACCCCGCTGCAATTAACAGTCGCTTCTGGTAAACTATTCCAATTGCCTATAACCCTATTGAAGTAGTAATTTTTCCTAATTTCAAGATTAGCCTGAGATCTGAAAAGCTTAAAACAATGACCTCTGGTTCTACTATCAGCACGTAGCTGCAGTCCATCAACATTTCCCATTTTAATGAATTTAAACAACTGAATCATGTCCCCTCTAACTCTCCTTTGCTCAAGACTATACATATTGAGCCTTTTAAGCCTAACCTCATAATCTAAGTCTGAAAGACCACTTACCAATCTAGTAGCCCTCCTTTGAACCCTTTCTAATAAGGTAATATCCTTTTTTAGGAACGGAGACCAAAACTGAACAGCTTTCAATTCTCTTTGCAATTGCTGCATTTTTAACGCTGTTTGTTATGATTTTATATGAATGTCGGTTTGACCAACCTTGCCCAATTCCTGTTTCGAAGACGGTTTTATTCGTTTTTTCAGCAAAAATAAATCATTGTGAAAAGCAAATGCCACACAAATTAATTTCCTTCATTTTTTCAGCGTTGAATTGCCCTAGTGCAAGATGCCATCTTGGCGCGTGCCCCTCAAAACCTAGGGCAGCGGTTCTCAAAGTGTGTTCCGCGGAACCCTAGGGTCCCGCAGAAAGATGGCAGGGGTTCCGTTGTCATTTTTTAGTATATAAAATTATATTCAGTAAATCATGTTCAAAAAATGTTTCGTGATGAAATTTAGCTGAAGGTGGTAGTTAATTCACTGTATGAAAATAAAATTATATTTGTAGGAAGCAAAATATAAAAAACTGTTCAGAAGGTTTTTTTAAATTAGTTAATTAATGTAAAAATTGTAAAATGACTTGTTGCTATGATTTAGAAAACTCTAAAACTCTATTAGGGTGGTTCAAAAAACTATACATCGTTTGATGATGAAAGGTTGATAATTATATGATAATGACCAATGAGCAAAGAAGGGGATTTAGTTGGTTTTGTTGTAGTTTTGACATGATCCGCGAAAGGAGTCGACGAGTACGGTTTAGTAAAAAAAAATTATCCTTCTACATGGACTACGTCATTAACTTTTGCAAACCCAGTGCATTTCCCGGAAACTGACATCTATCTTTCAAGTTGCTGAATAATCGGCGGATGCCATTGCCACATGAGAATTTTGAAGTCTAGTTCCTTCACTAGAAGGTAAAGCACTTACGATGCGAAACTGCACTAGGACTCTGATGATGCAAAACTGCACAAGGAATTTAATTTAGCCCAGAGAACCCAAGCAAAAAAGATACTCAATGGTTCTTTATGCGCAGGCACTATTCTGAATCTTGAGAACCCACCAACATGGTCGGGATTGAACTCACGATCGCGAGTGCCGCGCCTTACACGTCACCACCATGCCGGCTACGTTTAGTACACAACAAACTAGTGTTTTGATGATGGCATTGGAAAAAATTTGTTTTTATAGTCAAATCTCTCTTGTGCATATTAATGGTTCACAAAAGTTTGAAGTTTGTGTGCACAATCATGTCTCATTTTTTTTCCTGTTTATGATTTTTACACTAAAAATTAAATTTTTCTACTGGACAATGCTTCATCAACTTAACTCAACTTTCACATCAACGCTTCAATGACACTACTCGAACTCCGACATAAACAATCTAAAGAACAATATTCTTAAACAATAATTTTATCAAAATGGTAAAACGTCAATTGGGGAAATAAAACTGACCATGCGGAAGGCTCGAATTGGACCAGAAATAGTATAAAATATATGATTTTATCGGTGAAACAGAGTGTTTCATTTTACTAAGTTTAGTTTGTTAATTAGAAAGTTCAATGATTGCTATTAAGTGTAATGGAAACATTAATTGTAAATATTTAATTGTTAGTATAGATAAAACATGACTCATGTACTTTTCACCCTTTTTAAAACTATTAATTTCAAATAAAGATTTCAACGTTATTTTGTTAAAACTTCACTTTTCAATGAGCATGAAAATTATTAAAATAATTGAGTCACTAGGATAACTTTCATTTCATAGCTTACTTTTGACATTCAGTGTAATAACTTGAAGTGGTTGCAATCATAAATACAGAAAAGCTCACCATGCTGAATAGTATGAATCACTAATAAGATTTTAGAGAGACTAATTGTCAACTATTGCGTATTGTCAACTATGTATTCAACTATTTGAGATAAAATCTTCTACCATTAGAGTCATTACTAACCATACAGTGCCAGGTGTAAATATTTACAAAAACTTTGCAATTAATTCTTCTTTACAAAAGTGTCGATCATTGACAGCCTGATAACTTAAAAATAGGTTACAAAGGTAACTCAGAATGATAATCAATGGCCACCATTTTTGAACTTTTTACCTGACTTCGAAATCCAGGGGAACTTACTGGCATTTTTTTTTCAGGGGTTGGAGTGGCAAGGGGGAGCGAGATAAACATGAAGGAAGCTTGCCAAATTAGAATTTTACAATACTGAAAAACTTCAATTCAAATTAAGTAGTTTTATATTTATTTCCGGCGGGGGTGGGATGCTTTAAATAAGCCTAGTTCAGATTGTTAAATTTGATTTTCAATGTGAGCACTAGTGGGGGTTCCTCAAAGTAAAAGGGGACCGTTAAAGGTTCCGTGGTCAAAAAAGTTTCAGAACCGCTGATCTAGGGCTCTTATGCCAAGCCTGGTGACGCTGTTTCTCAGTACTCTTTGGCAGCTCATTTTGGATTTTTCTGCCGTTCAGACAGAAAAGTATTTAATGACCTCTATGTTGATGACTTTAAAGATAATGTTCAGTTGTTGAAAGTGTCGCAAAACAGAGAGATTTGTCCCTATACCAAATAGTAAAAGTAGCATTAAATTTTAAAAATATTTTTATGTTTGATTTATTTATTAAAAAAACACGCACACAGTGTATAAACTGTATGTGCAAATCAATGAGAGGGACACAGGTGGCTGCTGTGAGTATAAGTGATCTTATTGTCGAATATGTATTTGCTATCGATTTCAATATTAGATATTTATGTTTGAAGAAACAACTAACTGCATTGAGGAAAGTGAACCGATATTTAATTCATAAAACAAGCAAATATTTAGCAAAAAATGTAGAAATAGAATAAGTGTAAAGCACATTATTGAGGGGAAAAACGGATGGCGAAATCAATCGAAAAATGGATGAAAAACTTTTGAAGTTCGTGAAGTTGTCCCTAGATTAAGTGCTTATAAGACTGCCTTTAGAAGTTCTAAAATATTGAGAAAATCTGTTTTTGCAGAAATTCCGCAATTGAAATTAACGAATATATATATATATATATATATATATACATATATATATATGTTGTTTAATTTATTCGCGTTTTTTTTTTTGGTCCACAATGTGTATTAAAATAATTCAATTGTTTATCATTATTGTGCATTCTTACGATAAAAATTTGTACACAGCATAACAAAATGCGATGAATTATTTGGTGTTTTTTAAGGTGTCGCAAATCAACATTGTGTACTGGGTCTAGTTATTGCTCCAACTGGCCCTGCCTACTCCTGTCGAAGATAAAACGCGTGCTGAAAGCCAGTAAATAAGCTAAAATCTTAATATTAAATAAAGTGTGATAGAATTAAAATAAAAAAAGCAATTATTTGAAAAGTTAAAAAGAGAAATAGACTATTTCAAAACCACGAAACTTACTTAACTACTAAGCCTTCTAAGCAACTCACATAAAAAATTGAATGAGAAACATTTTGAAAATTAATTACTTGCTTAAGAGTGATAACAAGAAATAGACTATTTTTAAGAAGATTTTCTTAAAAATAGCACATATCTGTAGTCGTTTAGCTTAATGATTACTGCAGTATACCTATGACATGGAGCATTAACAAAGACACAGGTGTCTTAATCCTATGTTTTAATTAGCTTGAAAATTATGTAAACAAAACGCTTCCGATGAAAACAAAAAGCAATTTTCAGCCTAAAATAAATATAAAAGAGGATTTGATTTGAAAATTCTACAATTTTTAAAATTTCTTAATTTTATAAACAATTATAATTTTTTTTAATTTTCAGTATTTTCTGGCGAATTTTATTGTTACAGCTTTTTATGTTTTTCCAGGTGATGGGACAACATTGTAGAATACAATTTAATTCTTTTAGCAGTAACTTTCCTTTATTTTGTGCATGCGTTAGATCTGCTTCAACATCATAGAAATAGGGTGGAGAGAAGAAATAAATATGAGGAAACGTTTACTCTTTATGAAGCTGCCCGGTAATTTGACCCCCCCCCCCTCACCCCTCTCTCTCTTTGCTAAAGATTTAAATCGGAAATCAAATACATCAGCAAGGAAGAAAAACTGCAAATGCGCGTATAAAATAAAACTTCTAAAAGTATCTATCTTATCGTATTACCCCTTTGCTAATAAGTGTCGTTCACTATTGATAGTCACGGCTTTCGTAAACTAACAGTAAGTAAAATACTCCATGATTGTTTTTCAGACTAAAGTTGCGCTTAAAAAGAAGCTGGAGGGAGGGGGGGGGGGCATTGGTGAAGTTGCTTTGTATCAGGTCGGGAGAATGAGGGGAAAGAAGGAGACAACACAGAAAAACATACCGAACGATGTTTTCTTTATTTCTTTTATTTAAGCAGCCACTTCTAAAAAACATATGAAGTACAATAATTCACTCGTACCAGACGGTGTGAAATATTTACATTAAATACCATCAAAACATTACATTGAGTTTCTTGACAGCAAAACGAAAGCACTAGCTTCAAAATGCCATTCATGACATTCCAAATTCGCGGTCTTATTCACCAGCCGATTCGATAACCTCTGTCCGATACTCGAACCGTCGATAATTGCTTGAGGAAGCCTTTGATCTGCAGTTCGAAGGTTCAAATCGGCTGATGGTGAATAAGGCCGTAAATGGTTTACATGGAACCCTTGGACAAGAAACATTCGGAAAAGGTAGTAAAATTTTTATTTAGGAAGAGTTTAGCAGCAAATTAATTACCAAATTATACGAAAAGTTAATTGAATTAATAATAAATTTAAAAAATAATATTAGGCATTATATGAAAACTTGAAGTGCAACTGATTTTTTGTTTTTGGTTTTTCAAATGAACATTAAGCAACAAAATAATTTGTTCAATGTCAATAAATCATTTTCAGTACTTTCACAAATTTATCTAATACTGAGTTGTTGAATCATGGGAGTTAAGTTCAAAAGCTCTTCAAGTCCTGAATGAATATGTACTTCTGGGTGAAGCCTAAATGGAAACAGTTAAAGAGAAATATTAAGAGCACATGAATGTCGTAATTAGTTATACATATATATATATATATATATAGAACTATTTACGTCATTCATGCGCATATATATGTATATTTATAGCGATATTTTAAATTAAAAATTGCAGATTTTTATTTCAAAATGTTTTGCAACATCAAAGGATTTAAGAGCGCGAAATAATAATTTTCAGTTTTCTTTCAGTATCTCCCAATTATCTGAAAATTTAATGATATATTTATGACCGGGAATTTCTTATGCATAGAACTATTGAATATTAGCATATAAGTTTAATTTTATTTCTGAAACTGGTTGGCTTAATAAAATTGTTTTATTAAAGAATCTCACAATATCTTCAGAAGTACTATCCTCATTTTGAATTGAGTTAAACAGAAAATATTTTATTTCATAAGAATAAAATTTTATACAGGTGTATAAAAAATCCATACTGTTGTTTCTTCAAAAATACGAAACTGCTCCTCACCCTCACTATGATACGATATTTTGAAAAAATAAATATTATCGATCAAGAAAATCTTAATTGCTAAGAAACCTATTTATTAACACGACAAAAGTAAGTAAAAATACTGAAAGTACTGGTGTAAAAGCTTTTAATTTTTTAACGTTAGGAATAGCTAGTGAATTACGATTATTGCACATTAATACATTTCAAAAACATGAAGTAATATTTCCTTCAGTTTAACTATTTGGTTTCAATCCTTTGCTTCCTTCTTTTTTTTAAATTCGTTACTAATTAAAAATAATTCAGATTCACTGGTTTCAATAATTCTCTTAGTTACCTAAACTCAAAAATACAAAATGTGATCAAAGTAACTAGCAATCGTTGATACAAAAGAAACGAACTGATAAAAAACGTTTTAGTATCCTCCATAAACGCTAAAGTAGTTAATCTTTTCTAAAGAAAAAGCCAAGATGTTGAAAACATAATTAGTCACTTTCATGTGTAGGTTGTTAAACATAGAACTGTATAAGTAATTATACAGTTACGTTAACGAGTGCCCTACTTTATAATGACCTTCGTATCAAATTCTCTAAAATATTTAAGTACACCATAAGTGGTAAATATAAAATGGAATTCTTTCGGGATTAGGGTGATAAAACAATCTCTACACAACCAACATGTCCATAAGCTAAAATTCGCCGTCCTGGTCAACTCAAGCGTAGTCAATTCAATACAAGGAGGATCCTTCTTTGTTCAATAATTGCGCCCATGACCCTTGCAATGTTTCATGACGTAGACACAGTGATGACAGTTATAAACAGCGGATGAATACGTCTTGCGCTGTACGTAGCAAACTGAAGCATACATTGAGCGAAAAGGCAAGTACATTGAAGTTCGACGTCGAACCATGAAAGATCTCAGCCTTCGGAGTTCTTGTGGTACATAGAAGGAATACAGGTAAGTAGTCTGGAAACATAAAAAAGAACGTTTGTATTAAAGTTTAGGCTTAGGTTTCTAATAATTGCAAATGTCTGGACTCTGATATGGATTTTTTACAATGTGGAAAATAATAATTATAATAATAAACAAGATGTAGAAATAAGCACGAAATGCCTCCAGAATTTTGCGTTGCAAGAAGTGTTATTATCTAAACAAATCGCCCACTCTGTAGTAGTCTTTTTTGTAGCTTTCAAAGCGTTTACTCAGATCATCAAAAATTTACTCATCCTCAAATTAGCTGAACTTAAAATTTCATCTAATGAGAGAATATATTTGCTAGGATTGCCATGGATTTGATTTTCCATGAAGCTGAAGTTTTCGTGAGAAAATATTTATTTTATTCCTAAATTGAGCTTGAAAGTCAGAAATTTCTAGAAAAAAAAAAGGCCAAGCAATGTACATGATTTTATGCTTTTACTAACTTCTACGTTTGTTTTCAGTCAGCATCTGGGAATCCACACTGAAAAACATAACGTAAAAGCAACTGGAATCCAATGGTTGTGGTTGTATTGTTGTACATGATTTCATATGACTTCTGATACACCGAATAATAAAAAGTAGACTGACACTGAACTAAAGTGAGATCGCCTAAACTGAGGTTCCGGAAGACTGAACCACAATGAGATCGCCTAAAACTGAAGGTATAGACTGAAATACAATCAGGACGCCTAAATTGAAGTTCGTGTTACTTGTTTTTCCGGCAATTCCGAGCAACTGCTAGAAGTCTTTTTTAGCCTATGCATAAATATGAATACAATGAGTAAAGCGAAAGTGCCTAAATGCCTGATGCCATGTTTTTGAGGGGTCATTTCTAAATTCTTTGGAAATTTATAAAATCATACACATTTAAAAAGTAAGTAGAACGAGCTTTTCTCGTTGGCTGCAACTAGTAGAGTCGTTGGAAAAAAAACAGTGAGAAAAAAAGAACCCTGATGCGAGCCCTACACATGACTTCCTTCTACTCTTTCCTAACAATTTAAAAGAAAAAAAAGAAGGTAGAAAATTTAAATTCTGCTACTGCAGAGCTTAATTGGAAAGCTGTCAGAAAGATCAAAACACGTCAGCTTCGCATTGACAAAGATGTTTCTTAGCTTTGAAAATATGGATTTTCTCATTTATTGTTTCAGCAGTAAGACAAACATCGTTTTACTTTGGAAAATATAAATTTTTTTGACACAATTTCCTGATGCCAAATTAACTCGGTTGCTATTAAAAGTCTATCTTTTCAACATAACGTCGCATCTCCTCCAATACGAGTCTTCTTTTTCGACCACTGAAAGCTCTGCACTCTGATTTGACCACTCCTTTTCTAGAACTCGTACTCCATTAGAGATTCTGCAGGTACAATTAACTTTTTTAAACATTTAATTTAAGAAAGAACAAGGCAAAGAGTCTTCCAGTCGTTATCATACGCTTGTAAATATTGACGCTGCTGACTAATTTGCACACACTCACTTTTATGAAGATTAGTTTTGAATGAGTGGATTGATCACTTACTTCAGAAGACCTGAACTCTGTGATTTTCCCTATCGCATGCGATGATGGAACCACTGCTGGTGACGGCCAGCCCCTCCAGCCCTTTGAACTCTCCGTCTCCGCTGCCCCAGGTGCCAAATGCCTTCAGGAAAGTACCGTCGGGCTGGAAGATCTGGATGCGGTTGTTGCCTCCATCGCCCACAATGATGTATCCCTGGTCATCTACGGCCACGCCCCTTGGGAACTTGAACTGGCCTGGGCCGCTGCCCTCACTGCCGAACGTGGTAAGACTTCGCCCATTCACATCGAAGATCTGAACCCGGTGGTTGTGAGTGTCGCTGACCACGACGCGGTTTGTGTGCGTCACCGCTACATAGTGCGGATGCTCGAGTTGACCCGGACGGCTGCCTAGAGTACCAAATTTTCCAACAAAAGTGCCGTCCGATTGAAACACCTGAGAAAAGAAAAGAGAATAATTTATTACTGTCACGACGAGCTGAAACAATAAATCAAGTAATCGAAATTCATGAGCACAAGTAAGAACACGTACAAAAAAGAGACAAGATTAGACTCCAATAATCCTATAAAAATACAAATAGCGAGCACTGTAATGCAAAACAACGACAGAAAACTTACTCCTACTTATACTTCATGTGAAATGGGAAAAAATAAATTACCAGATTTCGTCAATTGTTAGTTGGAGTACTGTAAGGCAACGTTTCCCAATCAACAAGTTTCACTGCAACCTATGTTCCGCGAAACATTGTAAAGGGTTCAGTGAGAAATCAAGAGTCTTCATTGGTACTAACTGAAACTTGGACGTTGTCATAAAGGTTCCGTAAGAGAGAAAAGGTTGGTAAACTTTGCACTAGGTTTTGAAAGTATGAAAGATAAACAACTAACATTGTTTAAACTACAAAATAATACAATAAACCAAATTTCTGACGAAAATGACAACAATTTTGCTAGTTGGTGCCTTTAGACAGTGTTGAAAATTAAATTATCATGCTATTTTTGCTGGTGCATTTCGATTTGTCAAGAAAACATGTGATATATAACTTGAGGACATGAAAAGGGTTGTCAAAACTTCCTCTGCCTTTATCCTTATTCTGTAATTTTAATCCATACAATTTCAAACGATTGAAATTGAAAAAATCATTAATGTCTTCGGTTACAGCTCAGTGCTTTTGCCCTCATGCCCAGTAGGATGGGCCGAAAAAATGTTTTTACTACTACTAAGCTCAGTGCGAAGAAGGTGCCATTAGTAGCACAAAATGCAGATAAAATTCTTTGAAGTTTGTAGAAGAATTTCTTGATTTACCTCAAATGCGTAGGAATTTTGGCCAACTGCTCTTTCTAACATAATATGAATTTAAAATTAAAAATAAACAAACTGATTAATAAAAATTAAAAAAAAGTGATTTCCATTGTTGATAGCATGGAAAAGGTGCCAATGATTATCTTCAAAGATGTGAAGGGTGTAGGGTAATTCCTTCATTTGGAACAAAAAAAAAAAAAAAAAGGTGATAATTAATGCACGTAACATAGCTTGTGTAAAGTTATTGAATCGATAATCAATTTATTAGAAGTTTGATCACAACTGAGATCAATCTGAAACAGGGATCATAATTTATTAATTTTCATCAGTCACTTTTTAGTAATAACACTAATTCTGTCACTGTCATCGTAATCGTAATCCTTTTTCAGATACATTTGATACTTCCATCAATGATACTTGTTATGTAAAAATAACCAATTTATTTACTTATTTATTTATTTTTTAAATTATGATGAATATGCCTCATATTGTATTTAAAAGGTACTTCTATGGCATGAATATATTATGAAGCGTGAGGGTAAATCCAAGAAGAAAGAATTTTTGCAACTAACATGTGTGTCTATATATCAATGTTTTCATAATAATAAGTGTCTCTAAATATAGCATTAAATTCATTGTCATAAGTGTTATGTAACTCGCTTTGAACTGAAATGTTTCCAAGAACAAACCTACGCATTTTAAGTTTTTTCTTCCTCGAAGCGTAGGAAGAAGGCTATTCCTGTTATAGATAAACTGGGGGGTTTTTTGGCACCGAATTCGGTTTCCTTTGTCTTGAAGAAAAGATTTGAAATAACAAAAGTTAAAATAAAAATATAAGTTGTAGCAGCAGTTCAATCTTATCATAACAGCTTAGGAGTTCATAATTGAAGACCTAATGTGGTATAGGTTGTAAGGGACAAAATGTAATTTCTCACAAAAATTTCGAATTTTTATTTCGCGCAAAACTAATTTGAAAAAAAAACAAGTAAAATTAAAATTAAATAAGAATGCATAATTATATAAATAAATAAAAATTATCAAAATCAAGAAACAAAAGTAAATAAATAATATAAGACAAAAATTACTGTAGATATATTTGATGGCCTTTATAATTAAGCAAAATGTCTTTAAGTCATGCTACAAGTGTGATGTAGAATCAGTGTTGACATAAAACAAAAATTATAGAGAACTTCACTTACAACCTTTGGAAAGCCCAATTTTCAGTTTTAAATGCTCTTACACGCAAACACACATTATTAAGACATTGTTGAGGCTTTTTCTGTTAAAAATAAATAGATTAATTAATAAATACATACCTGAATTCTAACTGAAGACTTCATTACATATACGGTTTCATGAAAATCCACCGCACACATATAAAGTCATAATGAACACATAACTCCAAAGTGGATATATCCCGAGCCTTTTTGTTCTCACGGGCATTGAGTGAGGCAGAACCATGGCAATAATATTATATTATTGTAACATTCAATGTATATTACGATATTATGAAGTAAATATGGGTTGTAATATCACGCAGACATTTTTTGTACTACTGCCTCATGTCTCACTGTGCAGCATTTTATTTATTACCAAAAGAAAACAAGAAGTTCCGTCTAGAACTATACGAGCCTACTTTCCCGTATACACCAAATTCAAATTTATAATCTAGCTATCTCTTTCTTATTTATCTTTAGTTCTAATTATTGAAAATATACCTTTTTCAACGGATAATACATATTCATTCACTCACTCATTCATTCTTTCATTTATTCAGCCATGCATTTATTCATTCATTCGTTACCTCATTCAAGTGTTTATTCATTCATTTACGCATTCATGTATTTATTCACTCATTTATTTATATTTTCATTTATTCAATAATTTATTCATTCATTCTTTTCCTCATTCATTTATTCATTGATTTATTCTTTCACTCTTTCATTTCTTCATTCATTCATTATTTCACTCATTGAGTCACTGAGAAATATCCTTGAAAATCCCGATCAAAAAATTTCATAGCAAAATAGGCTCGTAAGTTCTGGATAAACTTTCTATTTCTACATGTTCTACGTTATAAGAGCTTTCCGATAAAGTTTGTTCCAAGCAAATTGGTCCGTTAGATCAGGATTTATATAGGGTTGAAATTTCCCCGTAAGCTCTGTGTTAATTTTTTGAACTGTTCAAAAATGAACAAAAACTGTTCAAATCAATATTTCACGCCGAGAACTCCTTTCAATAAGCTTGCAATAGGAACTTGGCTCTTGTGCCCAGAGTTTACAGAATTTGCTTCAATTTTGTCCATAGGCGCTAATGTTAAAATTTTTTGACATGTTCAAAATTGAACAAAAAATTGTTCAAATCAAAAAGTAAAATATAGAAATGAGATGTCCTCGCCGAGATCTTTCGAATGCAAAAAGAATTTTTTGAATCTGACAATTCGTTCAAAAGTTATTAGGGGGGGGGGGCAGACCGACAGACCGGACAGACAGACAGACCGACAGACACACTTTTTCCCCATCTCAATACCCTACTTTCAAATTTTTTATTTTTCAATCTTTATTTAATTACTTCACTTATTTTTGACTTTTCTTGATTTTTAACGATATTTTCACGATACATTAAGCCTTCTTTCATGCTTTATAATTATTTTTTTTTACTTTTACGGGAAAGTAGGCTAAAAAAAGGTTACATATAATTATAAAGGTTACATCTTTAATAAATTACCTCCGTTCAACTAAATTTGCGAGAAGCGCTATTGGTAAAACATCTCTTAGCTGAAACATAAATCGTTGACCTTGGCAAATGGTCACCTGATTGTAGTCTGAAATTCTTTTATATTGACAGCCTAAAAGCAATTCTAAATATCTTCTTAAGTGCTGTTGGATGCATCACAAACCAAAGTTGGTTTCAATTTTGGTCTTTAAAGCATCCATGATTTACAGACCAAACATAAAGGTAGCATTTAAACCTGAGTTCTGTTCAGTTTTGAAGGTAGCATTTAAGTCTTGCCATAACAATTCTTTCGAATAGTTTCATGTGAGTATGATCACAATTCTTTAAATCAGCTCCAAATGAACCATTGTGTTAAATTTTGGCAATAAATGATTGATGCAGTGGCAGTTACCCTGTTATTGTGGAATTGGATAAATTTTACTGTACACAGAAGACAGGAACAGGACTGACCTGTATTCGGTGATTCTCCTTATCACAGACATAAATGAATCCCAAACTGTCGATGGCTATGCCCCACGGGTAGTTGAAGCGACCATCTGTCCGCCCTTCGCATCCGAAGGCCCGTAGAAAGCGGCCCGTCGGATCGAATAGCTGGACGCGGTAGTTGTAGCGGTCCGAGACGATGAATTGGCCGATCCGGTTCACGCACACTCCCGCCAGGCAATCGAAGTCCCCGTCGCCACTGCCATAAGTCCCAAACTCGAATAAGAATTTGCCAATAGAATCAAACACCTGCAGAGAAACAGACAATCAAGACTGTGGTGGATTCGGTTCCTGCAGTCATGCAGGCAAATCACTCTTTGAAATTTCATTTTTTGGAAAAATATTTAAAATGTAGCTTGTGAAAGGGAGCAAAAGTCACTAAACTGATCAATTAGAAGAAAAAAAGTATGATTCAATTTCATTATTTTATAGTAGTATAGCAGATTTCTTTTTAACGCTTCGAAGTTTCTCTCTCTCTCTCTCTTTTTTTAAATCGATGCAATGATGAATTTATTTTTAACTAAACAAAAATTCGTATTCGAATTAAAATAGTTCGTCTTTGAATCGAGAAAACTATTAACCCTAAAGACAGTTTAGAAACGATGTTTATGAGGAAAATTCTTCAGTGAATCTACTTAACCATTCCAACGAAAGAGTTTCACAGTCCTTTCTTTGGAGTTTAATTTTATTTATTTTCAAAGGACTGTTTAAATTTTGTTGTAAATGCAACAAAAACATATATAAGTCATATTTTGTAGTGTATTATAATATGTTTAGAGATTGCAAGATACTTCAGGGTGAACCTGCAAAGGGAATTCGTTTTTCTTAAACACTAAAATTGGACATCTGTATTCCGTACGAGAGAAAGATATGATGTATTTTTATAGAGAAAATGGTTTATTAGTCTTAAATTTTCTACTGTAATAGCTCTGAATTTTCAAACTCATTTACAGTTTCGGAAAACTGGAAACATCTACTAACAATATGAGAATAAGCCTAATTTTTTATGCCTATTTTTTGTACTTCCTAAAAACGACAGATTTAATTTTCCAGAAGTTATCCGATTTTAAAACTTTTAAATCTGGTTGCCGATGACTTGTATGATAATTGGCGAGAACTTAAGAAGCAGCAACAATAAAAAAGAATTATTTCGTAGAGGTTTTAAACAAAAAGAAAAGAAAAAAACTTTTCTTTTGTTTGCTAAAGGCTCTTCTCTTCTAGTTTACGAAGAGTTAAACAGCATTTTTCCAGATGAAGCCATTGACGTGTTTTCAATATTAAAATAATACTGGGCAAAATCCCTCTTTTTAAAAAATGCGGTTAAAATTATATTTTTCTTGCGCCGATCTAGATTAGCCAAAGATGATTTTCTCACTTATTATAAAGTACCAAAAAAAAAAAAAACGTACAGCATCTCGAATTTAGACATACAGCAAATACATTAAAAACTCACTAACAAAAATACTCGGTTTTAAATTAGTAAAAGTCTTTGGATAATGAATTTATTAAAATACATATACGAATTTTACTCATGTTTTTCATAGGCAGTGTATAATAATGTATCTTCACGTGAATGTTCATTCGAAATTATCATACTCTAAAGAGATAAATTTGTGGGGTCAACATGTAAAGAATTTTATTGAAATCGTTTACATTTTTCTTCTCTCAGAAAGTTAACTGAACATTGGCATCATTGAGATTAAAATATAATTTTACGTTCGATGATAATTTTCAGCCGCACATTTGTTTTAATGTTTTAGTGTCAAAGTTAAAAAAGTATTTATTTCCTACAGCCAACATAGCATTTTTTAAAGTTAAATGAAGATTAATTGGAGACTTGAGTGACAAAATAACAAGTTTTCCAATAATTTTGCGATAATCGGTTTATACTTATAAACTTACGATTCGTGACTTATTTTAAAATGTGGATAAATTTTAGAGAAATGTCGCTTTTTAAGATTCAAAGAAATAAAGTTATAAATTAAAAAATATAGACTCATTACGAATTATACATTAACTTTGAAATGGAAACGAATGTGTATGTGTTCAAGATTTTGAAACGGAAAATATGACGGAAATATCAACTTTCAAAAATGTTATGAAAAGCATCATAAAATCACTACAAACCACTATGAACATGACGGTAATCCTAGCAAATAAAGTAAAGTGACAGCTGTTATCAAGCTCTAGCAAGATAGAAAAAAGTATCTGCATTGCTATGAAAAAAGCTTAAAAAGGGAGAAAATTAAATTGCGATACATTTAATACAGCAATTATCCACCACAGTTTGTATTTTCTGTCCTCTTGCACACATACACAAAATAAAAGCATGTATAAAAGCAAGCATTAAAATTACGTTAGTGCCAAAAAAAGGAAGAGAAAAAGAAAATACAAAAAAAAAAAAAAAAAAAAAAACAGATATAGCCATGCTTACCACAAAAAGCAGAAAGCGTTTAACTTTTTTCAGCAGAAGAATTTTATTCATATGGGGCGAGCAAATCTAGGCCACTGTTGTACACAACCTTTATATAGTTCTTTTTATTATTCGATACTACTTTGACAAGAACTTTAAATCAACTTACGAAAAAAGAAATAAGTAAAAATAAAAATAAACAATAATAATAATTTTTAGATATAGTGGCAATTGGAAAATAATTTTATTCCTTAACAGTTCATCAATTATTTTCTTGAGCTAACGATAGAATAGAACAAAGAACAATCGACCAAGGAAGATTTTAGAGCAAATTTTTTTTTTTTTTTTTTGTTTTGCATTATCAGTAAATTGCCTGCGAGTTATCCTATTTTTAAAAAAGAACTCGGGTTTTGCTTGTTAACCAGAAAAAAAAAATGTGACGGTTTTAAACGACTTTGTGCTAAAACGCACATTACCATTCTTTTGAGTTTCTCGCCAAAAGATTGCTTGAAAACATCTCTTCTTGAGCCAGATATGTAAGTTCATATTTTAGTATACTAACTACAGAGGAGAAAGTGTAAAAAAATGTCCGACTGAAAGTTACTTCAAAACTTTTTGCATGTGAGTGGTCAAATGATAAACATTTCTCATGTTGTTGGAATTATAAGACATAAATTTCACGTTGGAAAATGGAGAAGTTGGAGGGAATCAAAAATATGACTGTAATTCAAACCTCAGTGGGAAGATTTTATTAAGAAAGGTGACGTATGAAGTATATTTTTAGATGTAAGAGATATTTTTTAAATTTCTGATGTAGTTATTTCAATGTAAAATACTGAGCAAAATTAAGAATGTAATTTCGGGTAGACAGCATTAAATGTATTTTCTGAAAAAATGTAGTGCTGAGCAAATTTAGCAGCGTAATTTCGGGTAGAAAGCATTAAATGTATTTTCTGAAAAGATGTAGTGCTGAGCAAATTTAGCAGTGTAATTCGGGTAAAGAGTATTAAAATTCATTTTTCCGAAACAAAAATCAACACTGGCATTCTTTAATTAGAGTGAAGTGAAACAACGTAATGTTGCGCATTTGTAATGAAAATTAGTTATGTTAAGAAGAACTGCAAAACATTTGAAATTATCGCTGTCCATAATTTTTCTATTGAGTCAATAGTTAATTGGTTTCAATCTAAAGGGCTACATTCTTTGAAAGTTGTCAAAATTATTTACGGTACTTATGCATTAATTACAAAGTTTAGGTGCTTGAAATTTGCATACCTGCCAACCCTGGGAGACAAAAATTAGGAACACTTTGGGGAAAAAATAGGAACACATCATGAGTAAAAAAAACTTCTACTAATGATTGAGCATTTCGCTATGCATGGCTTTTCTCATGGTCTGCTTATAAAATATTTTTCTCAGTTTAGAATGTAACCTTTTGTTAGCTAGGTTTAGAAAGACCTTATTATTTTTGATAAATATTTTTTATTTCATAAAAATATCATATGAGTACTTGACATGAAAGAAAAAACTGTTACTAAAGTGGAAGAGCAAAAACTATTTTGAGTAAATATTTTTAGAACAATAACATTAATGAGGCTCTACAATATTTAACAAGCACAATAACTAACATGATTGCGAACATTTTAAGAAAGACTTAAATAAAATGTCTGAAACCTCTGAATTGTGGTAACTCACAAATTTCCCAGCTGTAACCCAATCGCTCCAGTATAGGATCCCCTTATTTGCAGACTCTTAACACCATCCAAAATGCTTTTAACAACGTTTTAGATCTATTTCATTTTCCAAATTCTTCATTAACCAAATATAAAGCCTGCTAAAAATTAAGGTTAATTCTTACAAAGTGTCATTTTGAATGAACTCAGATGCACTTCGATTACAATTTCCGAATAGGGTGCGTCAAGTCCTCTATTACAAAAATAAAAAATAAAAGAAAGAACAAAAATAATGGTGACACAAAATTATTGACGTCTAAGTGGTCGAAATATGTAGTAAAAAATTAGATTGTTTTTACTGAAGCGGATGCAGTTGGATTTCGGAAATGCGTTAAAAAAAATCGGTAATTAGAAGTATTTCCTCCATTTGGTGCAGTTTCCTTAAAACATCGCCGTTTCGGCGCATAAAACAGCAGAATTTGCGTTTTAGTGCGAAAGGCATAGCTGTTTCATCACAGCAAAAGAGGGGAAAAAAAAGGGTACAATAATTTTCTTTCTTCCCAAAAAAATCGGATTTTGGTGGAAGAAATCGTATTTTCGGAACAGGCTAAAAAAATCGGGATGAATCCGGATAATTCGGAACACTTGGCAGCTCTGAATTTGCATCAATCATTTCTTTGTATTTTCTTTTATACTTTCTTTGACATTAAAACTTTTTTGAAAGATCAATATTTTGATCATAAATTATATAATTTGTAAATACGTTAACTTAGACTCAAAATTATAGTTTTAAATATCATGTAAAGCTACTAAATTTAATGAGAAAAGTTATTTATATCAAAAAGCGCATAGTAAGAGTGCTTGAAAAACTGCTGCTATTCTTTGTTGTTTTGCTGGGAAAATGTGTCTGCAACATTAATTAAAGTGCTATTCTCCAATATTAGATGCGAAATAACTTCAAAACCACAAACTCGCAAATTAGTAAAATATTATAATAAGGAAAGCAATCGAATTTATTCTTACCTGAACTCTGTGATTGCTACTGTCAGCAACAACGATGGAGTTATCAGGACCTACAGCAACACCTCGTGGCCAAGTGAAATTTCCTGGTTCGGTGCCCCTGGATCCTATTTTAAGCAGCATTTTTCGCTTTTGCATGTACGTATTCCGTGGATTCGAAAAACCATAAGAACTGGAAATAAGAGGATCACGACCAGAATGAACATCATCGTCTGATGATTCGCTGTCACTCCTCTGGTACAAAGAGTGAGAACTTCGACTTCGCGGAACAACACGACCAGCCGCATTGCTGCCGTACTTGTTTTTTAAATATTTGGCCCAACACGTATTGCTGTTTGAAGAGGTTGTGTCGAGGCCAGCTCTAGTAGCACTCCTGGAATTGTCCTCTGATTTCCTATCTGGACGGGGCCGATAGGTTGGAGTAGTTGGCGTAGAATCATCGTCTTCATCGTCATCGCCAACGTTTGCTTCATATCCAAGACCCAGTTCGTGAGAGCTTTTACTTCTAGAAAGGAATGGACGGCGACGAAACCTGTTAGTTCCTGAATCATTGCCACTACCTTCGGATGAGATTCTGTCTTCTGTTGTGTTATTGGAGGTGACAAGTGGAGTAGTATTCCTGCTAAGGCTATGGTAATTGGTTGAAGAGCTGGCGGAACTACTGTCTGTTGTATCAGTGTCGTCTGATCGCTTGCGACTTCGGTGACTTCCCTGATCATGCGATTCATATGATAAAGGGGAGCTCCGTCTATTGTGCGAAGATATATCTGAAACAGTTTTCGAATTGAAGTTGCTTCGTTCATCATCTTCTTGATCTTCATCTTCGGATGTTTTAGAAGTTTCTCGCATTTCCTCATCAGAATCTGGAAAGTTCTGACTTACTTCGGTTCGACAAGTAACATTTCTCGATTCATTAGAATCTGGAATAGATGATCTTTTTGAACTGGAGTTATCGACTTTTGGTCCATGGTCAAGCACCTGGTTTGTCGTTTCACTTCTCTCACTTTCACTGCTGCTACTTGACTCTTCATCCTCCTCTTCGTCTTCCTCATTCTCTTCCTCATCTTCTTCCTCCTCCTCCTCATCTTCACTTTCTTCATCCTTCTTTGTATCTGAAGCACTTGCTGCAGTGTGTATGCCACTCGCTACTGCAGTTTCTGTTTCCTCTTCGTCTTCTTCTTCCGACTCCGATTCTTCCTCGGATTCTGTTTCGTGCATTTCTAGAAGTCGAGGCTCTGGGTCTGGTAATCGCCTCTGTCGGTTGAAGAAGGATGACTGCGCTGTTTTCGGAGGTTCGTTTGCAGTTTCGAAAGGTTCATCATCACCTGCTTCAGAAGATTCAGATTCATCTTCCTGACGCGCTGGTGTTGCAGCTCGAGGTGGCACTTTCTTATCCAAGGGTCTTCGTGACACGTCTCCTGCGTCTACTGACGCAGCCTTGACCAACGGCGAACGAGCGAATCTGCAGAAATATAAGGACTTCTCACTAACTTCATATAAATAAGCTCGCATTATTATTTCTTCAATTAAAAATATTAATCTTTTTTTACATTTATTTACTGATTACTTTATTTGCTTAGATTTCCTCAAGTACATAAATGGCTTAAAAGGCATTCTCATTTAAGATTCGTAGGAAGATCTGTCTCAAAGGAGGAAACAAACAGCTAGCTTAAAAGTTCACTACGTACAGGTATTTGTTATGAATGAATTTTTGAATAGTGTAGGTAATGAGACCGATATGGCAGCTCAAATTATTATAGTAAATATTTTTATAAATGCTTTTTCATTTTGAGTACAACGATCTAGCCACGTATTTAAAATTACAAAGGGAATTCCAATCTCAGACAATAATAGGGATTTGGAAAAGAGAACAAAACTTTTATTCGGGGGACAATTGATAGTTTTATGTATAAGATAAAAACTCCAATGTCTTTAAAATTTTTACTTATTACAAATAAAGCAAAATAGGGTGTACTAAAACTTTATGCAATGGTCCGTTCTTGTGGTGGAATTACATCTTTTAAAAATAAGCATTTATTTCTCGATAACGCATGAAAAACACTTGGTTTTTAAATAATCCTTCACTTTACGTGCTTTATTGTGGTATAAGTTCGGGACAAAACTTTCAGGGAAATCTATCCGAGCCTTTTCAAAGTACTGGTGCAACAAGGATCAAAGAGGGAGATGAATCAATCTAATGCTTGCAGAGCTAGTAATTTTAAACTTTTTTAATGCATTTCTTAAAATTCTGAACATAAGCTTAAACTTTTTAGTACATTTCTTAAAATTATGAACATCAGCTTAAACTTTTTTTTTTTTCAAAGATACAGGTATTACTTTTCATATTCACTCAACCGTATATTTGCCTACATTATTTATTTATATACTCAGGCTTTCGAAAAATGTTATAATACATTGCATGTACAATTTAAGAATACATAAAAAAATATGCATAAGTACAAATATTTAGCTTTTTATACAGCAAGACATCTGTATGTTTACCTACTATGAACCGATGTAATTATCTCAGAGACAATGGGGTGGGATAAGCTTATTAATAGAGGAATTTTTCCTCTTTGAACAATTGCCAAACATATTTTTGGAACACTAGAGGAACGACTCAAAATTTTGTGCAAATTTGATGCTTTCTTTGAAAATTACTCTTTTAATGTTCACAATATTTGAACAATATTCACCCTAAAATCGAAATATTTATGTATTTGTTAGTGATTTAGTGAGTTCACAATAAAGAAGTCAATTTTGTATGGTAACAAAGGGAGGTTGAGAAAGAGAAGGAAGCTGGGTTGGGATGTATGTACTAAACTAGAGAATAAGGGTAAAAGGATGGCAAACCTGAGCAAATTCTTAGTCGATATTTTCTTTAAGAGAGATTTTCTCAGTATTCCCTATTTTATAATAACATTTTGATCTTTATTTTTTCAACAAATATATATGCTTTTTGCGATGTTTGATAGTTGGGAAGCAATGTAAAACTTTTTCACACCAGAAAATATTTTAGAAATTTGCGTAAAATGTTGGCTTTATTCCACATTTTCTGTCAAAATCAATAAACGATTACTACTGACGGCTATTTATATGCGTGCAATAGTTTGTAGCAAGTAAATACCTACTACAGGGTCTATTTCGGGCCTTTATTGATACTGACAAATTTCACGATCGTCTAAACTGAACCCTTCACTATAATCTCGATCATAAAAATTGACCTTTCCGAGAATAATTTGCATCCATTACGATAAGAACTATTCCCTTAAAGTTTTGTTATTACATTATTTTCATATAATTCATACCGGACTTCATAACGGTCTGATATTTCTAATTTTGTGCAAGCACATTTTTTCACAAAAAACCCGTATTTTTATAAATTATTAAAGAGTAAAAGAGAGGAAAAAATGCCCTGCAAAATTCTAAAAACGGCAAAAGTTTCTGGATAGACCGTTATCTACGTAACTCCTTGACTCAAAGAACGCACTCAGTAAAATGTAAGGTGCGTTCAAATAAAAAGTTTGTTTTTTCATTCTTGGAATTGGGAGCAGATAAAAACAAGTGGTGTGTCTAAATCATAACAGGGCGCTTTTTACGAATGTGTGGCAGAAATGGGGCCACAATATGAAACACGGAAAAAAAGTGTGAAAACCTTGAGTGAAGAGTGCTTCTTGATTCTTAAAACGATGATATTAATGATCATTTTCTTCATTTCTATGGTCCACTATTTAACAGTCAGGTGAGTGAGACACGAAAACCAAGATTCTAAAATTTCATATACTGTCAACATACCGCCGATTTATCAGACATATTTCAGACAAAAACAAATCCAAACAGAAGCATTTGCAGTAATTGTAGAATAAATATGCCGGCGGTTGGAGAAGTGTGTACGTATAATGGTTATGTTGAGCAGTCTCACATTTGCGTAAAATATTTTGTGATTTAAAACCAGAAACCTATCATTTTAGAATTTGAATGCACCTTGTATAAAAATTATTGAAAATTTCAAGCAAAATGATGCATTAGTTAAAAAAATGTTATGTTGCTTAAGATAAAATCAGTAAAAAAGCTAAAGATTACTAAATGGAAAACAAAGCTATAGATTAGTTAGTGGAAAATAAATCTGAAGATTTCCTTTGAGAAACAAACAATTAGTTTTCTTTTTCATCCTAATAATGTTTCCCCATTACGCAACAGACCCAATAGTCCTGGCCCCACCATATAGTCAAGTAAAAATTTTTATGTCCAGAGATTTTCTCTTTAGAATCGGGATCTGTAGAGGTTCTAATACGAAACTGACTGGGGTAGACATGTTGATTTCCGGGCGAAATAATTTTACAGGCCATCAAATATGGCGGCCATTTTGGTTCCTTGCCTCATTTGGCATTCAGCAACCAATTAACATATTAACTTAATTTTGGTTTTAAACTTTGGTTTTTGGGCTCTAAGAATTCAAATAACATATTATTTAAGTCATTACAGCAATCTTACTACCTTTTTCAGTAGTTTGCGTGGAAATGTATCCGATAACTGTTGTTTAATATTCTGGTGGCAAAAACTGGTACTATAATAAAACAATTCTCAATAATACTAAGTTTCAACTTGTGTTTATTAGAATTATACGTTCCTTTTATTGGTAGAATTATATAATAAAAGAAAAATATAAAATTAAGCAATAAAAAAAAGGAATTAATAAAAACGTGCTATTTGATTTTGCATTCCTTGGTGGTACATTTGACAAAAGTGGTGCACTTTACAAAAGCAGCTTTGTAAGCACATCTTTTGGAGACAGAAACCTAACATTTGCTCACACACAGGAGTTCCAGTGGCAGCAAATTCAAAATTTTTTGAGGTATCAGCACCCCGTTAATATTTTACCAGCAAAATCATGCGGATCATTTAAGAATTGCTTATTTTCTAGAAAACGAATAATAATGAAGGTAATTTGACAAACATAAATTTTTGGTTGCAAATTATAGCTTATGACCTATCATTTCGAACATTAACTTCATACCAGCTCCCTTTATTAACTGGAAAAAAAAATAGATACATGTGTATATCGTTGAATATATTATTTTAATTATTTTTTTCTCTGTTAGTTGTTTGTTTCTTCTAGTTCCTTCCATTTGTTCCGATGTTTTCCAGTTTCTTCCCCTGTACTATTAAAATTATTTTCTGCTGAAAACTGAAAATCATACCCGGCTCCATAGTAAAATAAGTACTAAATAGTTTTATGTGATATACTCATAGATATCATTTAAATGTAACTTTATTTTTGCTTTATTTAATGAAAATTACATGTTTTGCAATTGATATTTCTCTATTACAAAACAGATAATTTGCTCTGAATTAAATTTCCATTATAAATTAATATTGATATACTTGTTTTATAAACATGTTTCCCTGAAAAAGCTTCTAGAGGAACTGAACTCTTTAATTTTATTGTTATTTTTTTAAAACCATTAATCTATTTTTTTTCCTCCATAAAATATTTCATGTCTGATATTATAGCAGAGAATTTAGTCCTTGAACGGGAATACTCAGCATATTTATTTTAGATAAATTCCGCTTTTTTAATTTTTAATTTCCAGTTTGCTGAAAAAAAAGTGGAGGAAATGATATTTAGTCCGGCAGGTTTTTCCCGGGGCAAAAAAACCCGGCGAACCCTGATGTTAGCTGGAGAAATATCTGTCATCCAAAAATTTTCTATTCAGTAAAGTATCATCACAAAAAACTGCTCTTGTTGTTGATTTCATGTCACAAGTTTTAATGGTAAAGTTAAAGAAAGTGGAAAATTTTGAAGAAGTCATCAACAATGTTCTGCACGGATCGATGTCGGTATGATCGTTGCAGGAACTTCATGTTGTATTCGAAAGTTTTGTATAACATGCTATATTTTCCTTAGTTTATAGTCCTTCATTAGTTAATAATGAGTTGCAACCTGCAATTATGTTCTTCATAGAAGTAAGGGAGGACATTAAAGAGCTTAATAACATGTTAAAGGAAGGAGTTTACGAATGCAAAATGAGTGATTGCGCTTTCGAATGATACAGACGTGCAGTATTATTAATTCGATTTGCATCAACATGGATGTGCCAAGGAATATCTGAGTTCTGGACACTTTTCGGAATAGAAGAAAATACCCGGTTCATTCCCATCAAACATTCTTATCAGAAAACTAAATCAATTGCTATCCAAAGTACACTCGAAAGCTCACATTCTTAAAGGTAATGAAGAAATTAGCAAAATTGAGACAAACATTTCAGCTATAAAATCAAATCCGATTTCCTATTTGTCAGATTTTGAAGAGACCGAGGACGAGTGCGAATTTGCAAAAGTGGAGAAATACCTAGTACGAGTCTGGAAAGCTCATTTAACACGTGAAACAGTTGATGACCTACGAATTAATGAATACAAGAAGTCAGTGCCACTGAGTGAACTTCCACCAGCACCGGTCAGTTAAATGGAATATCCTGAGAGCTTTTTAGCGCATAAGACGGAATATCCGTCTTCTTGAAAATAAACAATTAATAGATGATCCGCACGATTTTGCTGGGAAATGGGGTGCTGAGACCCTAAAAAATTTTGAATTTCCTGCCCCTGGAATGCCTGTGTGTGAGCAAATGTTAGGTTCCTGTCTCCAAAAGGTGTGCTTACAAAACTGCTATTTTAAAGTGCAATACTTTTGTCAAATGTAGCACCAAGGAGTGCAAAATCAAATAGCATGCTTTTATTCATTCATTTTTTATTGCTTAATTTTATAATTTGCTTTTATTATATAGTTTCACCAATAAAAGGAACGTTTAATTCTAATAAACACAAGTTGAAACTTAGTATTATTGAGAATTGTTTTATTATAGTACCAGTTTTTGCCACCAGAATATTAAACAACAGTTATCGGATACATTTCCACGCAAACTACTGAAAAAGGTAGTAAGATTGCTTTAATGACTTAAATAATATGTTATTTGAATTCTTAAAGCCCAAAAACCAAAGTTTAAAACCAAAATTAAATTAATATGTTGATTGGTTGCTGAATGCCAAATGAGGCAAGGAACCAAAATATCCGCCATATTTGATGGCCTGTAAAAGTATTTCGCCCGGGAATCAACATGTCTACCCAAGTCAGTTTCGTATTAGAACCTCTACAGATCCCGATTCTAAAGAGAAAATCTCTGGACATAAAAATTTTTACGGGACTATATGGTGGGGACTGGAATAGAATGGTTTCATTCAAATAAAGAGGTATAAATAGTAATCCGAACTAAATTTCATGCTTTGAAATTCACTGATGTATTAAAAAAAAGGCAAAACTTGTGCATAAAGGACACAAAAGAACAATACTAAATTCGTTTTGAAAATATAATGTATGACTACAAATTATTCATATTGAATCTTCGAAAACCAATTGCCTTTTGTTGTTAGACGAATGAGCCGATTAACTGGAATCCACTTCTGAAATTGCATTAGTTTAATGTTACGGAGAGCAGAGAAGAGTTGAGAAATTTAAAGTGATTTACGATTTCTCCATGAGTGTAGCAAGAATTATTTGACTATCAAAATCTATCCACACATGAGGGTGATATAATCAGCTTACAAATCCAGAAAGGGGTAGGAGCATTATTATTGAAGAAATAACATAAATAGCCTTTTTGGTTTGTTAAATTCTTTCTGCCACAAGTTCTTCCTTAAACATTTGAAGCTTTTTAAAAGTCTTTACCAAGGTGATAGTAAATCGTATAGCTTATTTATGCCAAAATTTTCAGTTGGTACCGAAAAAGGTTGCATGAAATTTTATAGTGTTGACGGATTTAATATTGCATCTGATGTCAGCAGACTTTTCATCTTCGAGGGCAGACGACGGTTAGAACTTAAAATCGTCCAAACGTTATTAATTATTTTCCTGAAATCCGTGGTATTAAAAAGGTAAATAAATACATAAAAATAAATAAATAAAATAAAAACCAAAAATTATACTGTCGAAATGTTTTACTTTAACATTTTCCTTTTAAAAATTATAAAAATAATGTATTTATAATATTTGTATGAGGAATAACAAAAGAATTCTAGTTATGCTTACAAATGAAAGAAAAGGAGAAGAAGGAAAAAAAATAAACAAACAATCCATGCACCTAACATTAAATAAATAAATCCAAAAATCTACGAGCAAAAAATAAGCAACAAGCATATCAATTTCCATCATAAATGTTAGTAATATATTGTGTTACACACACACACACAAAAAGTTTGAAAAAACGTCGACTTGAAAAAAAAATAAAACGTGAGAACACCTAACGAGCATTCTCACCTGCACACGAACATAAAAATACGTTTATTAAAATATCAGATTCTTAAAAATGGGATTATCATTAATATAAAAAATAATTTTGTAAAGGACAATGAATAGCTTTAAGTGAGTTTACTATGTTTGTCAGAGGATTGCCTGTTCCAAGACAACTTTACATTTTGGAACATAACCAGCCAAATGCATTGTCAAAAATCATGCACTGAAAATTGTTTCCATGCAAAAGCCAAGTCAGACGGATTTGCTTTCCGTGGATGGTAAAATTTTAATTTTGCTTTAATTGGTACATTTTTTAAAAAGTAATATGTAACTGTTTTACGTATTAACTCGTTGAACTGCAACACTGAAAGTTTTTCGTATTTAAAGACGAAGTTTCGAAGTTGCTTCTTATAGTTTAAGCACATTAGTGCTTAAATTATTTCAATATTTCATATAACATCAGTGTCCATGAGAGATTTTTTCTTTTTTTAAAGAAAAAAAAAGGGTCAAACTAACCGTTGAAGAAGGAACCTCCCCAGACAAATTTTTGAAGTGTTTCAAATGCGCGAGTCGCTGAATATTTGCCGTCAATAATAACAGAAGTCATTTGAGGGTTTCAAATGAAGTTAGTGATCCAGAAGTAAATCCCTGAATAAACATTTAAAAAATCTTCTCACCCTCGGAATTTTAAAACTTCTGTTCTCTTGAAATCCTCTACAACTTAAATTAAAGTATTATTAAAATAAGCCAATAAACCAACTTTTCGTATTCTGATTTTTTTTAAAAAAAATATGAATAAATATCCCTTAACGTAAAATTTTTTGGATAGAGCCAAGTACAAATATTTCCCATGATTAAGAGAAAATTTCCGCAAATTACTTCATCTATCCAGATCTTTTGAAAAAAAGTATTTAAATATCACGTAATGGATGCAAGATTTTAAATTAGTTTATCATAATTTTCAAGCTTGTTAAATGTTATAGTAAAAAAAAACAAGTAATAATAGTAATAAATAAATAAATAAAAATGATAATTAACTATCATATTGAGTTGTTAAGCTCGTGTTTCTCATGAAATTCAAAAACTCAAAGCTTTTGCCCAGGTCTGTATCAAGTTTTCACACGGGGTTCTTTCTCTTAAGATGTTAACTTACATTGGAGGTTTTTGGACAGAAACACCAGAAATATCTTCTAGACTACTATTACAGGAGAAGAATATATTAACAGAAGAATCAGAACTACAACATGAGTCGTCATTACTTGTTGGTTCAAGAGATGCGATCGATGGCAGAATAAAGGTTCTGCGGCAGAGTGGGGAGTAGCGAGAAGTGGGGCTCCTGGCACCATCAACGGGACTTGTAGTCCTCGATACTTCGTTGTTCCGAAAACGGGAATAGTTGGGTCTTTCTTGACCAGTGTAGTCATCCAATGTTAGCCGCCTTATTGGAGTAGTCGGCCTACTACTAAAAAGAGCACTTGATGGGCGAACGGTTGGATCAGATTTAGTTTCGCGTTCGCGATCTGTTGAAATTGGCCTATCGTACCGCGTATCACTCTGGTGGCGGGTGTACGCGTGTCTACGAGGGGTGCAATTTTCTGGAAGCCCCACAGATTCTTGACTATTCCCCACCGTTGTACTTTTTGACTCTAATTCTAGATCAGTATTCGATACTTGCCTGGGAGGAGTCCTTGATGTCCTCTCACTGGGTGGTTCATCAAAGCTAGTTGTTCCACTCAGACGTCTTCTACTACGAGCGGTTTCCGTATTTTCTCTAGCTTCAGGAGGACAGGGACTTTCGCTGCTTTCTGTATTGGACACTCTTGCCGATTCTGCATTACTGTCTCGTTTCACAGCAACATTTGATGTAGAATCGCTACTGGATGCATTAGAAGAACTTGCTTGCTGGTTAGCCCGTTTCTGTCGGTCTATATCATCTTCACTTTGTTGACGCGATGTTTGTCGTTTAGGTTGAACAGTAACTGGAGTGATCGTGGGAGTCGTAGGTTGAGGAGAGTTAGTCTTTTCTTTTTCAGTTAACTGCTGTTTTTGCTTCACTTCATTTTGATGTAGCCTCTCCATAATCTTTGCCGAATCAACTAATTTCACAACTCCACTGAGTGGACCTTTTGTTGTGCCATCAAGGTCGAATATTTTTTCTTTAGGAGTCTGTTCGTCTGCGAATCTGACAGTTCTGCTTTGATGGGGCTCAGAATCGTATTCCTCGTAGTCACGGGGATATCTACTTCGATGACTATAATCGTCGCCATCCCGCCACCGAGAGCTCAACGCGGTATCTTCTCTGGAGTAGCGATTAGAGACTCTATCCTGATAGTCATAGTCTCTAGATCTTTCGCTGTATCGTCTGTAACCATCTGTGTCTCGTCTACCTCGGCCCATCAGAGGGGAAGTAGGTCTTCCACTATCCCTATCAGAGTCCATTCTTTGATTAATGTCCGAAAAGGAGCGGTTGTCACATCTACGAGCGAACTGAGCTGCAAGCCTGTGATCACTTTGACTTCGCATAAGTGCATTTGAATTAGGAGGCATCAACGATTGTTGAGAGGGGACTGGATTCATGGGAGCATTAATTTTCAATTCCCCAAAATCAGCAATATTTTTTCTCAGCGCATCTGGATCAGCACGTGGCTGAAATTTTATTCTCCTGGAAAAATCTGCATTATCTGGGTCAAAAGTCCGCAAGAAATCTAGCATTTTCAGAAAAATTTGTTTGTATTCAAGAAGTTCTGCATCTGACCACTCATATTCATCATTAATGTATTTATCAACTAAATCACAGTTGCTGGTTATGTTAGTAACTTCGATTTCAAGATCATCTTTGAGTTTTGTAACAGTTTTCATTTCGCTCTCAGTATAGACTTCCAAGTCATGTTTTAGTTTCTCTTCTGTGACTTTAAGATCTTTGGAATATCTTTTAACAAGATCTTCAATTTCTTCTTTAACTTGATTGCAATTAAATTGCAGTTTTTCGGCATTTTTCTTGGTTTGCGTCAGGGCTTCTGATAGCCGATGCAAACCCCTTCTAACTTGGTTATTAATTCTATTTATTTCTCTCCGAAGAATATCTACATGAGCTTCCTTACAATCCGGACATATCTTTTTGTCACAATGAGCGCACTTTTCCACATTTGCTTTCTCACTGCACACGCTGCACCGTTCCATCATGGATGGAGGTGGCTCAGGTTCTTCGCCAGTGATATCTCTATGGAGTTCCAAGAACCGCATCAAAGTTACATTCGTTGGAAACTGTTGTATTCCTTGGTACGGAATACGGTGCTCTGCGCGACATTCTGGGCACTTAATTTGCCTACGCGCGTAATCTATTAGGCCATCTAAACACGGTTCCATGCAGAAAGTATGTTGACATGGCAGCAGTTTTGGATTGCGATACCTGTCTAAACAAATAGCACATGTAAGCAGTTGGTCTAATTGACTCCAAGCGGATGCCATTTTTACGAGTAATAACTGCTTTAAATTATTGAGTGATTGAGAAAACGGATAAGATGCCCTCAAACTATTAATCAGATGTCACGGAATAATTTATAAAAATCATCTTCAAGAGTAGATATGTTCATTTAAATCTTTAGATATGCATTATTAACAAATTTTAAATACGTTAAATTATCATGCACACATATTTTCACAATTCGTTGTTTAGACTTGAATGTGGAAGTAGAAAAATTCTTCATTATGGCACTCAAAACAAAATTCAAAAGCTTGAGAATTCCAAAACTTTCACTGGAACTCTTACGAATACAAAATCTTCACACTTTTGTACTGTTATCAAAATCATTATAATGTTAGTATCACACAGACTTGCTACAAAATTGAATTATTTTCAGGCATTAGTTTTCTTTTAAAAGCGTTGAGTTAATTTTAAAGCATATTGAAAGCAAAAAATAACGACACTTCCAAGCTTTGATACTTCTCTTCAAACCATCTTTCAGCACGAGCCTTAACTCAAGCGACGGAAGATTAGGATTTCATTTTTGGCTCATTAAAGTTACAGCTAAGATCATGTTCCTGTTTGGAGTTAAGAGATGAAAAGTAATTGTAGCAAACAAACTGCAATATCTTGGGCTAGAAATTTTCTTCAGCAACTTGAGACCCGAGATATCAAAAGTGTAACCTGAAAAGAACAATAAAAATTAGAACAAAGTAAGTGAATTACGTAACTTCCAAACTATAAGACAGTACAGTGCCTAAAATATAAAGTATTATAATAATATAATAACAAACATAATGAAAATATACCGCAAAATATAATTATTTAGTACACAAAATTTCGTGGTCAGATTCAACAAGCAATCAGAACAAAGAAGTCAACATTTTACCGGCTTTATCATATTACAAGTAACAAGAAGTTTCGTCTAGAACTATACCAGCCTACTTTCCCATATAAACCCAACTTCCAATTTATAATCTAGCTATCTCTCTCTGTCTTTGTCATTTACCTTTAGTTCTTAACTACTTCAAATATACTTTTTTCAACGGTTAATATACATTCATTCATTCATTCAGAAATATCCTCAAAAATACAGATCAAAAAATTTCATAGGAGTGTAGGCTAGTTTAGTTCTGGTTAACCGTCGTATCTGTACATGTTCTACGCCGTAAGATCCTTATAAGCTAAAGTTTGTTTCAAGACGATCCATCAGTTACATTAGGACTTTTATAGGATTGATTAAATTATATGCAACAAAATATAAATAGCTATTTTTTTTTAAAGCGATGCAAATGCACATTGCACACCTCTTGGTAAATTAGAACAAGATTTGATACAAAATTTAATCATCTTCTGGTAGAGATTAAATTTTGTATTACATCCAAGTAAAGGTTTCAAGCAGAAAAAAAATTCATTAATTTTTTTTAAATTCAGATTTATCCCGATTTTAAAAGTTCTTCCGACAGTAAAAATTGGAAGAATTGATCTAATCTTGTCAGATATTTGTGATAACAATGTAGGAATATAAAAAATATTCAAAAATATTTGTTCCAAAAGATGAGCAAAATGAATAATTAACGTAAATCAATTTAAGTATCAATTTCTTGGCAATTTGTGGTTTATTTGCGTAGACTATTCATTTTACACATAATGCAGGTATGTAAAGCCATGTTGAAAATTTTCTTCGGTGACGGGAAAATTCATGAACTTGACAGTTGATGAAATTGTTGAAGATAAAATTATCATTAACATTAATTATTATTTCAAAGAATTTGTAGCAAAAGAATCAAAAGATATGAATGTGTTGTTGTTGTTGTCGTGTCCTCGCGCGTAGCGAGGAAGAATGGGTACGCTGCTCCCGAGTCTAACGTGGCCCTTATTGGCAAGAGTTCGATTTCCGCCCCTTTAAAAGGTCTCTTAATTTTTGAAGCAGCTAACAGATCAGAGACCGTCACCTGGGATTGGCACCCCCAGAGGTATCGTTTCACTTGGAGGACATTGGAGCCACGACCTATTTAACGCGCACCAGCTCCCTTTAGCATACACGGCCCCACATGAACCAGCCGCGCGAGGTTTCACCCTCCCAAACACTGACCTTAGTCGACATTGCTTCACTTTCGGTGTTCTGTGGGAACCGAGCTTCTACCGACTGGTCTACTGCGGGACTATGAATGTGTTGCTTATACTTTTCAGAAACAAAATGGTGACTTGTATTTCTAATTAAAATCAATTATAATGTATCCTTGCTCTTTTATTCTAGTAAAATGAAGCTGGTACTAAGAAAATTACGAAGTTATAATCATTATTACAAAGTTATAATTACTATTTTGATTTCCTAAACATTATTGGCGTAAAAAAAACACAATTTTTATAAGATTTAGATTGAAAGGTTTCAGAAAAAAAGAGTTTAACTTAAATAAAGAAAATGATTCAGACACTTCAACGCAGTTAACAAAGCAAGTTCTTGGCAAGATGTTCCTGCAGTCATTTTTGCCGTCATTACGGAAAGGTTAACACCGCCATGAAGAAATCTCTTCTCGGTAAAAAGCTCAGAATGGTTGACTGATAACAGGGGTTACGATTTGAATAAAAGGTCTTGACATGCTTCAAAAAACATTCAGATTGCAATAAGACGATAAGACGTTGTGACATCATTAATGCTTAGGTAATGGTTTGTTTGAAAAAAAAAAAAAAATTAAAGCTTGCTTTAGCACGCCTTATGAAATTTCTAATCTTGAAGTGCATTTGAAAATAAAAGTGCTTCATTGTAATAACCCTTTTCATTTCGAAACAACATATACTAATTATTCAAGATCTTAACTCTATTACACTAGAAACGCAAGTGAATGTTTATTTATAGAGTACTTCGGAATTGTATTCTTAACAATTTTAATTAATTTTGTTAATATTTTCGGAAAACATTTTCGCCAGCTTCTCTTGGATTAAACTTGATACTTTGACAGGAATTTATTTCGGAAGCCGAGCATTACGATAACTTTCCAAATTGTAGTTTTAAAATATTAGCGAGCTGTATCCGGGCCCCCTCGCCTCCCACCCCCTAAATACGCCCTTTCATTGAGATCTAGCATAGAAAGGGGAAAATCCCTGCTTAATTTACCGAAATTTACTCAAAAATAGGGAGGGAGGAGGTTTAAGCAGTTTTTATAGTAGATATTTTATCAAGGACATGTTGTTTTCCTTGCATTGACACTGCGCTGGCAGAGATGCAACTTTTATGGAGTTCCTTATAGTTTATTGACAATTGACATACAAAGAACTTGGTTGAAACCAGGGTTAGTAAATATCATGATATTTTCAAAAATATCCGATAATTTGATATACATCCGATATTTGATATATATCCGATATTTTTGATATATATCCGATATTTTCAAAACTGTCGACTTATTGCTGATAATAAATATTTTCCGATTTATTTAATACAACTTACACACCAATACATATCACACATTACATAAAAGATGATTCTAATATAAAATAGTACTTAATTTTACATATATATTTATCATAATAAAAATATTATTGTTTTCTTTTTTTAAGCCCTTATAACAAGATTTCAAGTTAAAGATTTTTCTCTTTCAAAACACAAATTATAAAACCATCTCAGAATGTTTTATTTCTTTGAAACTTTAAACACAGAACGAAATTTATTTATTTTTGTTCAAAAATTTAAATAAAAATGTAAGTTTTTCCACTTTTTCAGTTCCTAGCTGGTTGCGCAATTTAGACTGCACCACACCAAAGCTAGAAAATTTTTTCTAACGATGCCGCAGTTAGAAAAGCAGGAAACAATTGATTAACTAAGTAAAACAATTTTAGTGGCTGTTCAATTTTAATATTGTCCCGCAAAATTAATGGTTCTACTGCTAAGAGGTCATCCTCAAACATAAACATGGGAAAAGGTGATTTTTTTGCTAAAAAAGTCCTTACTAAAGGCAAAAGTTCTTTGTCAATAGAAAGCAAAATATCTTGGGAGCTGTCCGAAGAGTTGGTCCTAAACCAAAAGTCTTATATTGAGATTACGGCAGCACTTCACTAAAAACATTTTCAGTTGTGTTTTTGTTAACTTCGTTTTGCATTTTATTTAGAAACTATACTTTAATTTTTAATAGCAATTGAAAATTTAAAGCTCTAATTTTTAGGCAAAAAAAATGATGCATAATGCTGCACATAAAGAAAAATATCAAAAATCCCGATATTTTAAAAATAAATATTGGATGCATATCATGATATATATCGGCGACCCTGGTTGAAATGAAACGTATGGGACAGGATGTGACTGCGTTCCCAGCCATTTTACTCGATATTATTGTTAGTACTAAGTGGAACTGTGCTTAGAGTAAAATTTGTAAATAATTTAGTGCAATTATTTGTACTGTATATAGATTGGAGTTTTGATGCAAATATCTTTTGAACATTAGAGTGCTTAAATGTATCCTATTTTGGACTTTGTTCGTCATTACTGCGAAGCGCAACAGTACGTAAAATTTATATATTAACCTACAATTTAAAAAAATCAGTGAATAGCAAGCTTAACTTCGGCTGATTTGAACCCTCAAAAGGGGCCCTATACGTAAGTAGTTAAGTTCATGATTCAGTTATTTATATCATCTTGAAATACTGCTATTAGTTGCTGATCGTTTTTATCAGCTCCTAGATTATCAGAACAATCAAGAGGATTTATAAATAAATAGTAAATAAATGAATAAATAAATAAATAATTGAATAAATAAATAAAAACATACAGGCGAAAGAGCAAGGAAATGCTGTCAAAATTTGTAAAATTAAACAAATTGGTGGTAAAAACACCTTAAAATTGAATTGAATTATCTTTCCAATTACATGATCCCCCCTTAGAGTTCATTCCTTCATAATTATTGCTGGAATTGAAGTCAAAAATAAACATGATATTTGGTCATTTACATATCTATTGTATTACAATACTAAATAATTTTTTGGAAAGAAAAAAAACGAAAGATATGCTGAGAAATTTAAATTTTAAATTTTAAAAATGAAGTAAATTTCTTTTTTACATAAAATTAATTTTGTTTCATGTTACCTTAAAGTTCATAAAACATAAAAACATAAAAACAGCTTTAAAATGGGAAGGGAAGAACTGCCTGATATAATTTATTGCAAAGTTAATACTGTTTCGGTGAAGGGCAACGATGCAAAATTTGACAACTTTCGCCATTGACAATGTAAGAAAAACTGCGAAACAGTCTTTGTTATATACTCGTACACTACACACACACACACCATATATACATATATATAATGCACACACATATAAAACTACGGATCAAAATATTTTTAAATTCTTATGCTCAGAAAATAGTGTTGTTTTGAAGGAAAAAGAAAACAAAGTGGGGGGTGGGTACTTTTCAGTAAGCACGTGTTTCTAGAAAATACACTAAAATAGTGCTCGGTTTTATGTTTTCAGACCAAAATTTTTTTAAATAGATTATTTATTGTAATAAAAATATAATTTCACGTTAATTTAAAGCACACGTTAATTTTAAGCATTTAAAATGAGCAATAAAATGCAAAGATATGTTTCGGGATTGCTTGGAATCCCTTTTTCAATGCAACAGGGAGCTTCTAGATGCAAAACATCCAAATGAAGCATCTAGAAGCTCCCTGTCGCATTGAAAAAGGGATTCCAAGCAATCCCGAAACATATGTCTGCATTTTATTGCTCATTTGTGCTTTAAATTAACGTGAAATTATATTTTTGTTACAGTTTACTTGCACAAAGTTAAATTATTTTTATAGATTATTTATTGTTAACTCTTGACATATTTTCACGAATTTTTTTAACTACTACCATTTAAATTTTCGAATGACGTACCAAGGAAATACACGCGACTGCTCACTTTGGAATAGAGTGCGCATTTTGTGATATATTGCTCTATTAGTAATTTTTTCCCATTATCCAGCACTTGTTATTCCGGGTATCTGTTTATATATATATATGTGTGTGTGTAAAAAACAGGGGTGCTAAATTTAGGCCATTTATTTTAGGACGGCACTCAAGAAGTAGCAATCGCCATACTTACAGCCCTGACTTTCACAGCTGTTCTATGCGTTTCATTTCCCCTTGAAAACTTTCGTTGCCAATGCTTTGAGCAACTATCAGCAAAAGTTTATTTTGGCCTTAATGACGAAAAGATAGATTTCCGTATCATTGACAACTTTCAATAGCCGCATTATCTGCATTCGCATCTCCTCATCCAGTGCCAATTTCGGATGGATGCTCATTCCCTTGAATTTTCTTTACATCGAAAAAGATGCTTATCTATGAATTTATATTCACGGAATATATAGGAAAGACCTTTATTTAACCTTGGTATTTATAATCCTTCAATTTCAATATTTCAATGCGACGAGTTAGTTCTTAAAATCTTAAGAAACACGGTGCTCACATAGTTTTCCTTCTTTTTCTCTTTTAAACTTTTTATTTCTTGCGTACACACTTATTATTTGTGTGTTCAAACATACAGCATATACTTACATACATACACATCAATATGTTTTGTTTGTAAAGATAATCATATGACGAGCAAAAATTCATAAATACCATTCATATTGTATATGCATGCAAAATAGACACATCATGTGCTTTCAAGATACAAAAACGTGAAAGTATAATCAAGTTTTTGCAGATAGTTTTAAAATTAAGCTGAACTGATAATTAGTATTATTTCTGCTTTTCCGCCATTTTACCTTCTTGTGAATTCGTAAGAAATATTGGCACCTTCACAGTGATTCACAAGATTCGCAGACATACATTAACAAGCGAATTTTTTTTTTAAATAATTGATATCCGTAATAATTACGTCAATTAAGCATATTCATAATTCTGAAATTCATGCTCCTTTATGAACTCAAATTTTTACTCCTTTAATATGTTGCTCAAGTTAGAATATTTGAACCAAGACCTTTGAGAGTTACGATGTTTTTTTTTTTTTTTTTTAACTTTTTGTCTAGCGTTAAAGATTTCTTTTCTGGAGTTTCAGCTTTTTTCTACCGGATATTAAAAGTTAAACAATAACTAGCCTTCAACGCAATGAAAAAAAAATGAAAAAACACCTTCTTATAATTATTTTTAGCTTATTGAAGCAAAGTTTTCACTTGGTAAACATGAAAGCAACAGTTACTGCAGCAGCATTGTGCTTTCTACAAAAATTTAGATATTACGTTAATCCGACTAATATCTATGCTTCTCTCACTTTCGGCCTTAGAACATTGGAATTGTTGGAAAACCTGAGTTTGGTTGGTACAGCTCTCCACATATAAATAAATTACATTCATTAAGCACTTTAATTGGATACTTATCTTTAAAATGTAATTGTCGAAATTCGACAATATTCCAAACATGAATATTCCTATAAAGTTGGATATTCCTTAAAAAAAAATACTTAGTGCTAAAAATACGAATTAGAATAACTTCATGCGCGGACTAACGAAATAATTGCAAATTTTAAAATAGTAAAATTAGTTTTCTTGCTGAAAAAAATCGGGTAACGTTTCATACATGCTTCAGTGACTTATTGGCAAAAAGTTCTAAACTCCAAGAAATCGTTATCGGAGCAATTTATTAAAAGAGAGAGGGAGAGAGAGAGAGAGAAAGAAAAGAAGAAAAAGGTAAATAAAAAGTTAAAAGAAAGTCAAAGCATTTAACCGAAAAAAAAAGAACAATTGTTTAGCGCAATTAAAAATAATCAGACAAATAAAAAAGGTAAAACATAAATAATATATATATGTATGTATATATATTAACTGAAAATGAGTAGAGGCGGGGGCTGCCTCTGAATGATAAATATAGATATACTTTAAAAAAGCTCTTACCTATTCAGAAACAATACGGTTACAGTTACCACCTCAATTTCAAATGTTAAAAAGCCGACGATTTTTTTTCTTTCCTAGCACCAAATTTGAAAAACCCGTACCGAAAAAACAACATAGAAAAGAGATGGGCTTTACTCACAGGAAACGCAATGCTACTGGATTGCGTCTCTTACTATCAATCAAAACGTCTCCTCGCTGAGATTTTGTCTGGCTGTGGATCAAGCAGGTTTTCAAGAGAGACGAAACTGCTTTTCTTGCCATGCTTCTGTGTACATTATAAATAGTCTATAAGTTTTCCATTGGACACGTTAGGCAGATGTGCCAGCATTTGAAGACGATAATTAACAAGTCATTACAAATCACATTAAAACATTAGATCCTTTTATGAGCAACACATGTAAATAATCTTGCTTCAGAAAAGCATTATAGACCGTTGTCTTACATTTGAGAAAAATAGTTCTGAAACATCATACTATTTTCACCGAAATGTATTATGTGATAGGCATGTTCATTTACTTGTTTAGAAAGGGTAAAACGTTAATGCGCGAAATTCTTTGTAAAAATAAGGTTTGGTAGTAACTTCTTCTTCTAAGTCAAAGGACACACATAAATAATAATAATAATAACAATAATGAATAAATAAAATAAAATAAAATAATAAATACATAAAATAAAAATTAAACTAAACGCATCTTTACTAGAAGCCATTATCAAAAATTGTATTAAAAATACTGAATCAAAATTCTGTCAAAATTAAAGCTGTGAACCAAACATCATGCTTATGGAATTTCAAAGCTCGGTAACTATAGACAGCGTCCGCCAAAATGGGCCCAGCCCGAAAAAACCCGCCCAGGCTTTTTCGGGCGGGGCCCACTTGAAAAACTCACTATAAGAACTTGAAATTGCCATCTTCCTTATTGAACAATTTTGCTCTTTTATATAGGTACTAGATGCACTCGGCCACGCGTTGCTGTGGCTCAGTCTGGTTCGATTGAAAAGCAAGAGAAAGCACATATTTCTAATATGTTTCATTTCACAATGTTTGTTGTTTCATTGTCTGAAAATCTAGATCGTCTGGTTTACCCATTCTAGAACACGCAATATATAATTGTCCACGTGAGAAGCAATCCGTATCTAGATCTAAACTGCTCAATTTGATTGATTGGTCTTGAGCTTTATGCTTTTTTCACAATGCTTGCGGGCATTTTTTTTTTTTTTTTTGACGTTCCATTGTTTGTGAAGATTTTGATATTGTCTGGCTCGGCACATTGAAAAATTTCAACATAAGCGTTATCCAAACAGAAGAAACACAAACAAAAATTCTAAATTAAAAAATTGCCGTTCAAAGTTAACAACCTTTGTTTTAAAGTTCCCCTTGATCATTAAGTGAAAAATACTAACAAAATACTTCAATACAAACAGAAAAAACAAAACTATTAAATCAAAATGAAAAAAGCTGTACCCTGCCACACGTTGCAGTGGCTCACTCTTCTTAATAAAACATTAAAAAACGAAATAATTAAATCAAAATTAAAATAAATTAAAAGTGATATATAAAAACACGCACTTATTCCAACGCGATGTTCTGTCAAAATTTCAAAGCAATCGGTGAAGTACTTTCGGAGATTTGAGGTGATGAACAAACGAACACTTACATTTTTATTTATATAGATTAAGCTAACACTTATTCACCCGGAGTTGAGGAAACTGCTAATTATTATTTTTGGATCAAGGTCAGCCTTAAGAAATCGAACTAAAAAGCTTATTACTGGCGTTCTTATTGACTTAGAAGCTTCGAAGAAATTCCACCTTGTGCAGAAAAACCAGCGCTTTCAATCGATATATTATATTAATATGTGCAAGGTTTTCTTTACTCCCATATTGGGGAATTTATGTGGTAATTTGCGTAAAATTAGAATAAAAAAAGGAACTACCTGTCGGATTTTTTTTCTAACGGGTCTATAAACCTTCCTCTTGAATCACTCTGTCTACTGGCAAAATTTCAATGCAATCGGTGAAGTACTTTCGGAGATTAGCGGTTAGGAACAAACGAACCCTTACATTTTTATTTATATAGATTTCTTAAATGTATTTGTATATAAAAATATAATATTTTGAAAGTTTTTAAAAATTTTTATTTACTTCTTTCTTTCTTTTTTTAAAAATTATATATCTATGTAAACTAGTGGTCGCCCTATTGTCGAAATTCGACCGTAATTCCTTAAACTTAGAACATTACTGACGTTCTTTTGTCGTGGAATGAACCTAGATAATCATTGTATTTTTGTCTTGATTTTTGTTCTATTACGTCGGGTGCAAGAGCGTACAAATGCGTCATTATGTGTGCACTAATTTTCCAATTATTCAAAAAATAGGAACGTTAGGAAAAATGAGGTAGAACTTTGCCAAGCCATATTTAAAAACAGTAACACGTTCTTTGGCATTTTCTTGCTTTTTTTTATTGCTTTACTGTCGGAGGTTTTGCCAAGTTGGGGGGTGGAGCGGAGCATTGCTTTTGGAGGGTTCTGTAGTTTTTTAGGGTGTTCGCCATCGCTTTGAGTGGGGTTGGCACGCCTGGTTTATTGTGGTTTTAATATTTAAATGTTTCGAATAATATTATTTGCCACATTTAAAGATTCTTTGCTGAGTGGACGATTCTGTTAGAATTTAACAGCGTTTTTTTTCATTAAGTTTTAATTTAATGCATATATAACGTATTGTGCATTAATGTTACTTTTCCGCACTTCTTATCCATATGAACTTTAACTATGCCAAATCTCACATATCTCACATCCTCCCTGTGAACGGGGTACAAAGTTTTTTCTTCACGTATTAATGTGTAGATAACTAATTCACTGGAAAAAATATCAAGGATAATTGATCAATTTTAGCCTTGAACGCATAAACAAATTTAGACATTTTGCTTTGGGAAAGAGTTTGTTTAGTTTAAATATTTAAATTAGCTATAATATGTTCCCATAGCAACGGACCACTGAGTTAGTTATTAAATTTAATCTATTTGTGACACAAATTAGAGATAGAATTTTAACCGATTTCACAAAGGAGGAGGATATACATTCATACCGTATGCATGTCTTTTTTTTCTTTTGTTAGTTTGTTCACCCATAACTCCTAACTGGAAGCACTGATTTTCATGATTCTTTTTTTAAACGATCGAGGGTGATTTCCCATAGGTTCCGTACCTTCATTTGACCATATTCGATAATTAGAAAAAAAGTAACGAGCAGGTAGTCATTTTTTTGTCTTTTAATCCATAACTTTTGACTAAATGAACCTATTTTGATGACTTTTTCTTTAATCGATAGAGGGTCGTCTACCTCAAATATCTCACATTAGCCGCTAGGGGATTGCCGCTAGGGGGCGCAGAGTGTGCGTCACGTTTTTCAAGCTCTTGAAAATAAGAACTTTTGGAGGTAATTAGTTATTGTTTTTGATTAAATGTGGTTGATATACATTTAATATGTTGTGTAAAGCTTAGTGGTAAGGTGATAGCACCAAAAAACTGGCGATTTAACTTATATTTTGTGAGTTATTGTTGTTACCTGTTAGGCGTAACACGGCGTGGAATAGATAACGTGATTTGTTCTCGATTGTGTGCTTTATCTGCGATGGGGGTGTTGAAAAATTTAAAAGAGTTGAAGAATGGAAATGGAGTCTGGTATGTTGAATGTGATGATTGTGGAATGCTGAGCCCGGCGGAAGTAGATGATAACAGTACAACAGCGAACAGGGATTACTTGTGTATAAAGTGCAGAAAAGTAGCGGAGTTGGAGGCCAAGTTGAAAGAAATAGAAAAAGAAAATAGCAAAAAGAATGATGTGGTAGTGCATAATGTGTCAACAGACTGCAAAGACTTAAACAAGGCCAGAGACGACACTACAAGAGGCGTAATTCTCGGGGACTCATTGGTCAGAGTTATCGGAAACATAGTTGGACGAGAAAAAAGTTCTATGGTGCGATGCTGTTTACCGGGAGCCAGGGTAAAAGATGTTAATGAAGTGGTAAAAAAGAATGGAGTGAACAAGGACGACAAAACAGTGCTGTGGGTCGGAACAAACGACGTGGGAAAGTCAACAAATAATGCTTTCAGGAAAGACTTTGTTGACGTTATCAAATGTATAAAGGAGAAAACACATGATTTGAAAGTGCTGGGTCTCCTGCCAAGGTACGGCACTACATCCGGGTGGCAAAACCAAAGGGCAAAAGTGTTAAACCACATATTAAAAGACCTGTGTACGGAGCACGGTGTGGAGTTCGTCGACATATGGAAGGCCTGCAAACGAGATTGGATCAGCGCCGATGGAATTCACCTCAGCCGAAATGGAAACCGAGAGGTGAGTAAAATAATTTTGTGTGGTTTGGAGTCAAAAAACTAATTAGGAATGGGGGTGACTTACCTACTCAGCAGATAGGCAAAATTGCTAGGCAGATTTCGATAAAGTGTTTAAATGATAAATTAAAAGTTTTGTACTGCAATGCACGTAGTGTTAGGAACAAAATGGATGAGTTGAAAGCTTTAGTAGCAATGGAAAATTTGGATATAATCGGGATAACTGAAAGTTGGGCAAACAAAGACGACTCTGCAATTTTAGAATTAAATGGTTTTTCTGTATTTAGGCAGGATAGAATATTAAGAAAAGGGGGAGGGGTGATATTATATGTTCGAGATCATTTGAGCTGTAGGGAATTAAATTTTAGTCATAAATCTGAAGGTGCAGAAACAGTATGGGTAGAAATCTTACATCATAATGGAAGAAAATTAGTAATTGGAAATGTTTATAGACCACCTAATATTAGTATTTTACAGGATGAAATTCTATTTAAGCATATAGAAGAAGCATGTAGGTCAGGGGAAATTATCTTGATCGGAGATTTTAATCTTCCGGACATAGACTGGGAAGAAAATTTTCCAGTAAGCGATAGGGGAGAAAAATTTATTAATGTAATACAAAATAGCTTTTTACAGCAAATGGTACAACAAGGTACAAGAGAAGAGGCAATTTTAGATTTATTATTTTGTAGTAATGAGGACAGGATTCATAATCTAGATATTGGAGAACACTTGGGAGATAGTGACCACAACATCATAAGATTTGAAATTATTCTAAAGACAAATAGAGATCAAAATAATAGGTTAGTTCCAAATTTTAAAAAGGCTAATTTTAGTTTGATCAGATCTGAACTTATTGATGTGTTTAAGGAAGGGCTAATGCATGGAAACGTTGAAGAACAGTGGGCTGATTTTAAAAATAAAATAAATACAATAGTTAAAAACCATATCCCATTTGTGCAAAAAAGGAAGTTGCGTAAATTATATCCTATGTGGTTTAATAAGGAAACTAAAACAGCTTTAAAACAGAAACAGAGGACATTCGGTATATTCAAGCAAACGGGAAAAAGAGAACATAAGATTGAATATAATAAATCAAGGAAAATATACAAATTCATTAGCAGAAAACATAAATGCGAATTGGAGCATAAGCTTGCAAAATACATCAATATTAATCCGAAAAGTTTTTTCGCATATGCAAATGGTAACAAGAAAGCGGACACACACTTAGGCCCACTAATCGACAGTCAGGGCAAGATAGTAGATGATGATTTAGAAATGGCAACTATGTTAAATGAATTTTTTGCAACTGTATTCAGTAGGAATTTTAACTGTGATAGCGCTGTTGTGGAAAATGCTAACAGTGAGGGAATAAATGATCTTAAATTTAATAGGGAAGAGGTTATTTACCATCTAAGGAATTTAAAACCTTTCAAAGCTCCTGGGCCTGATTCTATCTATCCAAAATTTTTAACGGAGTGTGCAGAGGAGATGGGGGGTGTGTTATGGTCTATATTTGAATGCTCTTATCAGTCAGGAACAGTGCCGATAGATTGGAAATTAGCAAATATTACTCCTCTGTTTAAGAAAGGATCCAAGAGTGAGCCAGGGAATTATCGTCCAGTTAGTTTGACATCAGTTATTTGTAAAATCTTTGAGACCATGCTAAAGAGTCATATAACTGAATTTATTGAAACAAAAGGTTTGCTAGCACAAAATCAGTACGGATTTAGGAAGGGAAAATCTTGCACGACTAATCTTTTAAATTTTTATGATGTAATAACAAAGGAGTTAGACCGCAATAATAGCATAGATGTAGCTTATATTGACTTTCAGAAAGCATTTGATAAAGTTCCACATAAAGCTCTGCTACTAAAATTGAAAAGATTCGGTATTCAGGGTCATACATTTGAATGGATTAAAAGTTGGTTAATCGGGAGAAAGCAACGAGTGCAAATCAAGGGTAATAGTTCTCGATGGATAGAAGTAGAAAGTGGTGTTCCACAAGGTTCTGTTCTTGGACCATTCCTATTCATAATATTTATTGATGACATAACTGAGGGTATACTGGGCAAAGTTAGTATATTTGCTGATGACTTAAAAATAATGGGAATTGTCAACACAGAGGAACAAATAGAACGATTTCAAACAGATTTATCACGAATATCGGAATGGGCTGCTAAGTGGGGTATGTCATTTAATATTAAAAAATGTCAAGTTCTACACATGGGTCATAAAAATAAATGCGCAGCATATAACTTGCAAGGACAACAAATTAAATCAGGGAATACTGTAAACGATTTATGTGTAGTGGTTTCTAGTGATCTTAAAATGGGGTATCAATGTAGAGAAGCAAGTAATAAGGCAAATAGAATGTTGGGATATATTAAAAAACATGTTTCGTGTAAATCAAAAGACGTTATTTTGCCATTGTACAGAGGACTGGTTAGGCCACATCTAGAGTATGCAGTACAATTTTGGTCGCCACATTTAAAAAAAGATATTGACATGTTAGAGAAAGTTCAACGCAGGGCTACAAAAATTATTAAAGGAACCTCAGGTATGGCTTATGAAAACAGATTAAAGAAATTTAACATGTATACGTTACAAGAAAGAAGGAAACGGGGAGATTTGATTCAGTTGTTCAAATTTATAAAGTTAAATGAAACAGAAGGTTTACAATTTTCTCATAGTAATAGGACTCGGGGAAATGGATTGAAATTATTTAAATCACAATTTAAGAGGGAGTGTAGGAAACATTGCTTTTTCAGTAGAGTTGTCGACGATTGGAACACTTTGCCATCGCACATTGTTAATTCTAAGGATGTTAAATCGTTTAAGGAAGGTTTGGATCGTCACTGGGGGATTGTGAAGAGAGCAGCCAGTTGAAATCTGATAATGTTTCTCTCTTAGCTTTTGTTCAAATAGTTTTTTTTATGTAAATTGATACTGCTTTTTCTTTTTCTTTCATGCAAATGGGCGTTCAAGATAAAAGTAGGGACAAGAAGAAGAGGAAGAGGAGCATGAAGAAGTCAAGCAGGAATTGCTCATCTATTCACCAACCTTGTTGGGCCTAGCGCCTGTTGTTGGTGTACTTTTTGTATTGTATTGTATTGTATTAATTTGACTACATTTACTTTTGTTTTTTTAAAAGCGTTATGGGTGAAAAATAAGTATTTTTTATTTTAATTGGAAAGGCTTGGCTTGATTTTTCTTTGTTGGGAAAATTATTAATAAATATAAAACCATGTAAAAAACTCATTGTTAAAAAAGAGTTTGTAGCCTTTAAGCTGTAATATTAAAAGCAATTTTAACAAGAGTTTGACTGAAAGCTACTCTGAATCAAAAATCGACTTCAAAACGGAATTTATCATACAAATGATTAGTTTTTAGTGCCATTCACTCAAAGAAGGTTTGCCCTTTGATATGGGTTTTTTAAAAATAGAGTACTTATATAAAAAAATGTATTTACACTAAAAAGGATAAAATAAAATAATTTTGGGAAAAAATGGAACCGACTTCAAGCTATAAATTGCGCTTAAAAGTGAAAAATAAATTAATTCTTTAAACAACATCGATACAACTTTTAAACATTATTTTTGAACTCGGTGCAAAATTGTGATAGGTTTTGATTCATGATTATTTTTGTAATCATGAATTAATTACAAATAGAAATGGTCCAGATTTTGCAACAGTTTCAATGTAAAGTAATGGCGTAACACATGGCGTAATGATAATTTTTTGATAATTTTGCACCGACTTCAAAAATTATGTTTAAAAGCCGTATCGATGTTGTTTAAAGAATTAATTTATTTTTCACTTGTTAGCTCAATTTATAATTTGAACTCGGTTCCATTTTTTTCCAAAATTGTTTTTGTGCATTTTCTTGTTTCTTTTACCTAGAATACCCATTATATATTGACCCTTGCCCCCCTCCCCCCTCTTTGAAAAACTTTGAAATGACAGGCCTAAAGGGTAGAAAGATTTTGGCCCCCGTATTAATATATAGATAGATTAAAAACTGAAATTTTACATGCATTTCACTGTCAAATTAAAAAATACATGAGATCAAAGCAAAGATTAGGTATGTTTATTGAAAAAGCCCGGACTATAGAGGAACTATTGAAAAAGCAGTGGTACTATGGAACCCATTTTGCACTCAACTTAGCAGTTTTAAACTTTTGAAAACTATTTATTGTTCTATAGTTTATTAATATGTGCATTACTTATAGTCTTCTATGCATTTCAAAATTGAACGCTGAAGAAGTTTTGGTGGTGAAGAAGTGGTCTCAGATACTTTAGAGAAAGAGGGCCCGAACATCGGACGATACTAAATGGATTCAATATGCCTTAATGTTACTTTATGCTACTGTATAATTTCTTTTTTTACTTTCTTCTATATCCAATATATAGAAGAAAGTATTGGATTCGTGAAATTTTCGAATTTCGACGAATTTACACGTTTGAGGTGTGCTGAACCCATTTTGACCATTTTTTGGAAAATGTCTGTCTGTGCGTGGTGTTTTTGTCTTTTGTGGCCGCTGTAGCTCAAAAAGTAATGCATGGAATCGAACGAAATTTGGTGAACACATGTACCCTGATAGGAACTGGTGCTGATTTGTTTTTGGCGCGAATCCATTTTAGAGGGGTGGAGCAATCAAACGTTTTCCTCGATTACGTGAGTGCTATATCTCAAGAAGAAATGGAATAATTCGAAAAAAATTTGGTAGTGGACATGTGGACCTCAATAGGAATAGGTGCTGATTACATTTTGGGGCTATTCGCTCCAAGGGGGGGGGGGGAGTGGAACAATAGAACTTTTTATTAGTTTTTTTGTGGGCTCTGTAACTCAAGACGTAGTGCTTAGAATTAAACGAAATTCGGTACACACATACATTCTGATAGAAGTAGTGCTGATTAAGTTTTGGCGCTATACGCCCCAAGGAGAGTGGAGCAATTGAACGTTTTTCTCGCTAAGCGTATGTCCCAAGAATCCAACAATTCAAACCCAATTGTAAGTGTATGCCAATGGGAAAAAGTGTTAATCATACTCTGTGGCCAATCGCCCCACGGGAGTAGATACTTTGTTTTGTCAGAGCCCCCTACACTAAATGCCATCCGATAGGGCTTTAAATCCATACACATTTTGACCGCAACTTTTTATACAGAGAGCGCTAGTTTCCTGCTCATAAAACTGCTTTTATAAGTAGATACGTATGGCAAAGATTAATGAACTGAGTGTTTAAATTACATAAACTATTTAATTTTAAACATATCAGTAAACAAAATATTCTAGAAAGCAAATTTTGACTAAAATTAAAACCTAACTAGTTCTTAAAAGAAATTTAATGTTGATACAGCAGGTTATTTGCGTCACCTAGCGGAGAACTTTTCACGGCCGTTTTTCTCTCATATCGTAAAGCATTTAGTATAGGGGGCTCTGGTTTTGTATTGTATTGTTGCCAGTTCAACTACACGTTGACAAATAAAATGTTTATCAATATTTTTAGCATTTTAAGGCTTTGCTGGTAGCACAAACCTGTTAATTAGTTTATTTTGGTTTTAAATCATTCTTTTCATCCAGTTTAATTTTATTTTTTTAATAAGGATTTATCATAATAGGGATATTTGCCGAGTAGTAATATTCATATGAAGGACATAGAAGGAAGTTCTGTGCTGGCCACAACAGCCCAGTTGTAATGGGAAACCCTTTATACTTTCCGTACATGTCATTTCTACCTCATCACTGGTGGTTAAAACAGAAAACGCGAATGCTGCTGAGGGCGAAAAACAATAAAGTGACATATGCTATTATCAGGATTTATAAAATAAATAAATAAATAAATTTGTGCGCATTTTTGGTCAGAACTTTGGATTTTTTCACTGTGGAATCCTCTGCAATATTCTATATTGTTTCCATTTGCTGGTAGAGAAATAATTTACAATGCATAGCCGAACTAATATTATTATCATCAGAACATCGCTAATATCTCTTTCTTATTCGCCAACTAATGCTTATTTTTTATAAGACAGTTTCTACAAAATATTTTTCTTCTTTTTAATGAAATTCTTCGTTTGTTTTCCTTCAAATCCCACAAAGAAGAGAGAGAGAGAGAGAGAGAGAGAATACGATAGAAGGGTAATAAGGGTTTTTAACCGACTTCACAAAGGAAGGAGCTTATGTATTCATATTGTATGTCGTTGTTTTTTTTTTTGTGTGTGTGTCCACTTATAACTTCTTACCGGATGAACCGATTTTCATGATTTGTTTTTTTAATCGATCGAAGGTGGTTTCCCATAGGTCCTATACCTTGTTTTGACCATATTCGATAATTAAAAAAAAAGTTATGGGCTGAAATGTTTTCATTTTTTTGCTTTTTCATCCATAACTTTTGACTAAATGAACCGATTTTGATTATTTTTTCTCTGATCTATAGAGGGTCGTCTAACTCAACTATCGCACATTAATTTGACTACATTTGTTTTTTAGAAAAAACGTTATGGGTGAAAAATAAGTATTTTTTCATTTTAATGGAAAGGCTAGGCTTGATTTTTCTTTGTTGGGAAAATTGTTAATAAACATGAAACTCATTGCTAAAAAAGAGTTTGTTACCATTAAGATGTAATATTAAAAGCAATTATAACAAGAAATAGACTGAAGGCTTTTCTGAAGAAGAAATTAAATCCAATCAGTTTGTTTGCTTTATTGACCCTTTAAAATCGATTTCAAAACGAAATTTAACATACAAACGGTTAGTTTTTAGTGTCATTCCCTCAAAGGAAGTTTCCCTTTTGATATGTATGTTTTAAAAATAGATTGTTTATATAAAAATGTATTTCCACTAAAAAGAATAAAATAAAATAATTTTTCGAAAAAAATAGAACCGACTTCAAACTATAAATTGCGCTAAAATGTAAAAAATAAAATTATTCTTTAAACAACTTCGATACGACTTTTAAACATAATTTTTGAAGTCGGTGCAAAATTGTGATGGATTTTGATGCATGATTCCTTTTGTAACTATGAACCAATTACAAATATAAATGGTGTAGAGTTCGCAACAGTTTCAATGTAAAATAACGCATGGCGTAATTATAATTAGACTCATAATTTTGCACCAACTTCAAAAATTATGTTTAAAAGTCGTATCGAAGTTGTTTAAAGAATAATTTTATTTTTTACTTTTTAGCGCAATTTATAGTTTGAAGTCGGTTCTATTTTTTTCCAAAAATTATTTTATTAATTTTATGGTTACAAGTTTTTGTTTTACCCTTCACCAGCGTTGTACAGAACAAATTGCATATTATATTACGTACATAGTAATTAACGTGTAAAATAACGTGTAACGTCGTAGCAAAATATTGCGTGTTACTAGGAACCCCCTTTTCAACAACAACAAAAAAGTGTTTTGAACTTTTCTAGCTGCAAAGTAACAATCACAAAATATATTGTTACTATGTACTACTGAAAATAAGGTACTTTGTAACGTCGAAGGAAAAATAGCTCTACTTTAATTTACTCGTTGTTAACCAGTGGTCGAAGTTTGGCCGTATTCATTAAATTTTTCAAGTTCAGCCTCGGACGTTTACACAGCTTTTAGTTTTAGTTTTTCTGTTTGGCAACAGTTTGTTTTGTTTAAATATTTCCCTTCGCGATCTAGACACATGGCAGTGTGTCAGCCAAGTTCAGATTCTTTTTACGCAGTGCGACTAATTGATAACTGAGTTATCTATTTAATTTAATGTATTAGTCACATATATAATATATAAATTTTGTCATTCTCCATTCTTTTTCTTATAGAGAAGAAAATAGAAATAAAAATTTTCATGCCACCCTATCATAATTAAATAAATTAAAAATACAAACACTCACTTTTAATTTAATCAAGAGTTCAAAATGCTAATGCAAATCAATAAACATACAAAACGTTGATTCGAAGCAAAATAACCCCATCACCCCCTTTATTATCGAACTTTGTGTTATATTAGATATTGTTAGCTTAAAACTTGTATTTTATTTTGTTTGAGATTTTATTATCATATACATGTATATATATTGGAAATGGATTCACTGACACCTTAAGATAAGTATTATTTTACTTTGACACTCATTTGATGGATTACATTTTCTCCTGTTCTTTCAAGACAATAATTATAAAGGGAATGAATTTAAAAAACCGATAAATTGCTCAAGTTATTGAAATCAATCAGTAATAAAAATGTTGGTGCGGGAACTTTCTACTGAAGGTGAAATATGCTGCCAGCGCACAAAAGAAATCCGCTGAGGTCATCATCCCTTTTTTTTTTCCAGATTTTTGAAGCATTAAATTTGTTCATTCCAGACATGACTTCTTATTAACATTTTTAAACAACTATTTAATGAAACGTTCACCACTTATATTAATGACACTGTAAAAAAAATCTCCTGAAAATAACGGAAAAAGTACGGCAGCAGAGTTGCACGAAACCCCATTCCGTTTCTGATAATATTTTCCCGTGACTTGACAGAAGTTTCATTTCTTTTTTCTCCGTTGATCCTTTTAAATACAGCAAGACAGCAACCGTAAAACGGGAAATTTCCGTTTTCGTACTTTCAGAAACGTGATATTTCCGTTTTTGGAAGGAAAACTATGTTTTGAAGCACTACGGAATTTTTCCGTTAAAATCAGCCAAAAAACAATCTGAAAATTCTGTTTTTTTTTTTTTTAACAGTGGACATAGGTTGGTAAAAATTGACTTAACAATACATTTTTCACGAAAATCACAATAAATGAAGGTGTCATTGCCATAGAGCAAGCAGACTGGCTCCCGCGCCGAAGACCGAGTTCGTTTTCCGGTAAGGGGCGGGATGTTATTGCTGGATACAACGCTTTTTCCAGTCATGTTTTAGCGGTTCGGATTCCACTAGCAGCAAGTTCCCCAGCGATCTATAGAGGTATTTATTGATCTTTATGATCAGATAACTTAAGTGCAGGTAAGTCATTTTGGTTACAACCAAAGTAAAAACAAATCTGAAGTTCATGGATTTTTCCTGTGTGCTGTCAGTATGTAACATTTAGTAAACATAAATTAGTTATAAAAGTTTATATGACTCTCGGGAAAAACATCTTCAGAAATATTGAAACTACTTTAGCAAAACTTAGTGGTAAAAATTTACATTTGTTTGCTTAATTAAACATTTCTAGTCTTTATTTATTAATATCAATTATTTTATTTATATTAAATCGTCTGTAACTGAAACGTTTATGGAAAACCAAAAAAAGAAAAGTTGTTATTTACGACAGTTATAAATATTATATTTTATTGTCACAATAAAGGTATAACAACGATAGCAAGGAAATTTCTATCATTATTTTAAGTGTGATGCCATCTACGCATATTCATCAATCTTAACTAATAAAATTGGTATTAAGTATATATTTCATTAAAAAATAGACTTACCATAAATTTCATATAGAGAGCCGCAATTGCACCCGTTCTTGCACTAGCACTTTCAAAGCTCTGTGAACAAGCAACCTTCTTCGGGTGTTCCAGGGGATCCTCAGGCATCCAGTGTCAAACTCTAAATCGGGACGCTGCTCTAAAAATACCTAAAACCGCCGGGATGCTACTACTACAGTTCACTCCCCCACTTCTTTTACGTCATTCAGTGCTGATGTCGCTGTTTCTCAAATAAAAACTGCCAACACCAAATTATAATTTTCCCATCTTTTTGCATACATCATCCCTATTCTAGCTTCGATTTGTATTTTTAATTTCCAGGGCTCTTCCGTGTTCACAAATGACGTTTTTCTATTGCGTTGGAAGAAAATGTTTACTTTCCAGAACTGGCTTAATTTTACGAAATTTGGTGCGTCTTCTGTGGTGCTGCGTTTGCTCTATTTTTCTTATGTCGACGGCGAATCAAAGAGCTAAAGGATCTATGTTTAGCTTTTGCTGTCAAGAAATGACGTTTATTGCAAGGGAAATCAACTTACTACCCTGTTAAATCGAAATGTTAAAATATAGGTAATGAGAATTATCTCGTGCATGGTTTTTTTTTCTTTTATTCGACAAATATTCAAAAACAAATGTCAATCATAAACTTTTAAAAATAAAGTAAAATTAATTTTTAAATAAAGTATAAATATGAAAAATAAAAGCATAAATAAATAAAGGAAGAAAGAGAGGGGGGGGGGGACTTCCAACAAACATAATATCAATTTCTCAGCCGCAACCCATCTCCCTTGCCCCGATGGCGAGATGTCTCTTCAGGCGGTCGTTCTCTGTAGGCATTTTAATCATATTCTTTAAAGTAAAAAGCTTGAGGTTTGTCCTGAAAAGGTCTCCTACCCCCACTATTGTTCAAATTGAAAGTAAAATGTTTTATTCGAAGTAATTCTTCGTCTCTCTCTCTTCCCTTCACTATTATTAAAATAGCAAATAAAACTATTTCTTATTTCATCAAAATAAGAAATTCCTCAATTTTTGTTCAAAATTGAACGAAAGTTGTTCAAATCAAAAAATATTTCACATCGAGTGCTCCTTCGAATAAGTTTGTTCAAAAGAACTTGGTTCTTTTGTCCAGGGCTCATATAATTTACTTCACATTTCCCCGTACGAGCTAATGTCTTTTTTTTTTTTTTTTTTTTGAACTGTTCAATATTGAACGAAAAGTTGTTCAAATCAAAACATAAAATATAGAAATGAGATGTTCTCTCCGAGATCTTTCGAATGCAAAAGAAAAACTTTCGAATCGGACAATTCCCTTGAAAGATATTAGGGGGAGGGGAGAGAGAACAGACAGACAACTATTTTCCCCATCTCAAAACCATACTTTCAAATTGTTTATTTTTCTATCTTTATTTAATTATTTCACTTATTTTTTTACTTTTCTTTGTTTTTAACGATCACCTTCTTCCATACTTCTTCTTTTACAGGAAAGTAGGCTAAAAAAAAAAAAAAAGAACGAACAGTAACTTTTCTTCTAAGAGTTTGACAAAAAATCTGCAATTTATACATCCGAGTTTTTAATTGTTGTAGTTAGCAGGAATCTGGAGTAGCCACTTTTTTGAGTTGCTTCGTTCCATCTTCATTCCGACTTCCAAATACTGCTCCGACTTCTGCTCCGGCTCCGCTCCAATTCCGTAGTTAATAATTTTATTATGTAAATTTTTTTAAAAAAATTTCTTGTAAATTATTTATTTTTCAATAAACATGTTTTATATGAACTGTGTTACGAAAAAAAAAAAGGAAGAAAAAGAAAGAAAGGATTGAAAGAAGGAAAGCTTGTGATCGTAATTTAAAAAAAAACAGTGGAGCACAGAAATTTTTTTAATTTTTTTACTGCGGCTCTGCTCGTTTCGAGACATATTTCTTTTCGCCACTGCTCCGCGCTCCTGCTCCACGATCCACTCCACATCCCTGGAAGTTAATATTATTATTATGACCATTATTATTATTATTATTATTATTACCATTATTATTATTATTATTATTATAACATTTAATCGACCTTTCTTGAGGCAATAAATGGCTCCCATTTAAAACTAAAACGGCCAAAATTACTTTCTTCATACATTTTAAATTATTTTTGCTTTTGAGGTCAAATATTTTGTTCACAGTCTGCTATATTTCTAGCGAATCGCAGAAACCCTACGGGGGCTACAAATGCCTGATCTCAGCGCATACGTTCTGTTTAGTTTTCCTTGGGACAAGCAACATTTTAGGTACAACGCTAGTTTAAAAAAAAACCGCATTTTTAAGTGTATTTTGGTTGCGTATATTTCAGTTATGCAATGAAAAATTAGTGCAATTTTCTCGTATTTCTAGCGTACTTTAGCGTAAAAGAAAAAAATAAATAAAGTATGAAAAAAAGGCTCAATGTATCATAAAATATCGTTAAAAATAAAGAAAAGTAAAAAACAAGCGAAGTAATTAAATAAAGATTGAAAAATAAAAAAATGGAAAATAGGGTTTTGAGATGGGGACTTTTGTGTGTCTGTCGGTCTGTCTGTCTCTCCCCCCCCCCCCCCCAATAATTTTTGAAGGAATCGTCTGATTTGAAAGACTTTTTTTTTTTTGTTGCATTCGAAAGATCTCGGCGAGAACATCTCATTTCCATATTTTACATTTTGATTCAAATAATTTCCCGTTCAATTCGGAACAGTTCAAAAAATCTTAACATTAGCGCCTATGGGCAAAAATGAAGCAAATTATGTAAACTCTGGGCATGAGATCAAAGTTCCTATGAAAAGCTTATTGGAAGAAGCTCTCGGCGCGAATTATTTTTTGATTTGAGTAATTTTTGTTCGTTTTTGAACAGTTCAAAAAAATAACGTAGCGCCTACGGGAAAATTTGAATCCTATACAAATCCTGATCTAACAGACGGATTTGCTTGGAACAAACTTTATCGGAAAGATGTTATGACGTAGAACATGTACAGATACGAAGTTCAACTAGAACTAAAAGAGCCTATTTTCTTACGAAATTTTTTAATCGGGATTTTTAAGGATATTTTTGAATGAATGAATGATTAAATGAATAAGCGAAAGAATAAATGAGTGAGTAAATTAAAAGAAAAATAAATGAGTGAAAAATACATGAATGAGGAAATATATAAATGAATAAGTGAATGAATGAATGGGTGAGTGAATGAATATGTATTAATCGTTGGAAAAAGTATATTCGAAGTAATTAAGAACTAAAGCTAACCGAGAAAGAGAGAGAGAGAGATATAGCTGGATTATAAATTTGAATTTGGCATATACGGGAAAGAGGCTCGTATAGTTCTAGACGGAACTTCTTGTTTAAATGTATTTTTGAAATGACACTTGTATGCGAGGCGGATTTCTCATAAAACTGTTACCAATGAATGCAACTTAGGTAAATACAATGTGTAATGCTTTTGTAAATTTGTATAATGACTTATTATCAGGCAGAATATTTATTTATTTATTTATTCGTTTTACTGAAAACCAGGGAACTGGAACAGCCCCGCTTTTGAGTTGATTCGCTCCGAAAGAATTTTAAGTATTGCTCCTGCTTCTCTCCGTGCTCTGGATAGTTTTAAAAGGAGTAATAGTATTCGTTTGTTTTCTTACTTTATTTACCAATAATTTTAAATGCAATAAAAAATTAAAAATTGATTTCTAGACTAGATTAATAAGTATTTAATATTTCGCATGCATTGTATTGAGAAAAAATATATACGCAGAAACGCAGAAGAAATTATGTAAATAGGCAGCACTGATCAATGGGGGTCAGTAGGCAGCATTTAAAGGAGCCAAATCAAATTCCCAGTAATTAGGCTTACACTACCATTTTTTATGAGCATGTTTTTCTAAAGAATTATAATAAGGATGGCTTTAGTACATACCCGGCGAATGCCTGGTCTTGGTCACAGTGGATCAGAAAAAGCACTATAACAGTAGAGTATGGTTTATATGACGGTCATTTATGCGACGTTTACATTTATACGACGTATTAGTGTGGTCCCAATTCTTGGATTTAGCCAGAAGGATAAATCGATTATACGACATATTCCGCTAGTTACTTTGGCGTCGTATAAACGGTACTCCACTACTAAAGAAGGAGATAATGAGTATGATCTCATCACAACCATCAGATATTCAATATGCAATAGATTGAAAGGAAAAGTAATAGAAAAGAATAAAAAGAAAGGAAATGAACTCAAAGTTTTGAATGAAATTCAAATAAATAAATCATCAGCAGCAACATTGGCACGACAATGGTGTGGGCAGATTGCCGTTTTCAAAAGCTTTTCCCGTTCCTTCCAGGAATTGACCTCTAGTTGATAACTTTTATTAGAATGGAAAAATCCTCATCCCGGCGATCTCCCCCTCCCCCTTTTCTTAGGTCTTCCTCTTAATCTCCCACAGAAAGGACTTAACCCTTAACTGCCGCGGGCGATGCGTTAACTGCCCCGGTCGTATATATACGCCCTCCCGAAGTGTGATTTTTTGCCTTGTGTTGCTATCAGTAAAACTCAAGCCGAGGCTTTGGAGATCGCACTTCGGGAAGGCATATATATACGCTCAGGGCAGTTAACGCATTGCCATAGCGAGGCGTATAATACGCCCGTGGCAGTTAAGGGGTTAACGACCTCAAGAACCGTTCTCTTTGCATTCGTTATCAAAACTACTTAATTCATTATATGCGGCAAAAGAGCTTCTGTAAAAATTTTTGACAAAAATTTGAAAATTAAAGTAGGAAAAGTAAATTTAAAATGTTGTACAATTATTTTTGTGTGTAACTTTCAAATTCACTGAAAATAATTTTCCGACTTGCCACTTGTCGTTTATTCCTCCAGACTCTAGATACACATTACGATACTCTTTACGTTTAAATACACTTAAAGTTTAAACCGTTTCTTAAACTTAATTGATATTGATATTGATCATAAATCACTATATTAGCTGACCTATTATAATGATTTCAAATTTTAAATAAATGTGCTAAAAACTATTCTTATGTTGCATTGATCATATAAAGTTTAAAAATATTTTCTTTAGTATGATGATCTACAAAGTTAGAAATATCATTAAAGAAAAAAGTTCATTAAATGTGTCATTTAAAATAAAGCAAATCGCAAATGTCTATAGACTGCTCATAAAACATCAAAAACAATTTTAAGTTCTCATTCGCATTATTTAACTAGAATTATTTATTTGAAAAGTGTATGATTTTCTTCTAGGTTCTTAAAATGAAAATTAAAAACCATCTTTCCATAAAATCTTTATCAATTTGAATTAATCATCAAAAATTAAGAAAATAAACATAATAGTAGGTATCAGAAACTTCTAATCATTCATAATGATAAATTTTAAATGAAATTTTATAATAAAAAATTCCTATGTTTGAAATCTAGAGTTTTTCATTTTAATGACAATCGTGAATTACTCGAATCCGAAGTATTTTTTAATACAAATTATAACGTTATACCAAAGATACAAAATTCTGACATAAATATTGCTGCGATATGTTGTGATAAATTGATTTAAATGGCTTTATAGTTTAGGTCACAGTTATAAATACCATTTCCTGCGACATTTTAAGGTAAGAAGAAATATATATATATATATATATATATATATATATATATATATATAATATGTATATAAAAATTTAATCGTCCCTGCAAAGTTAGCTTTTACACTAAAAACCTTCCTTTTCTTAGAGGTATAAATCTTCCTCTTCCCTCCAAACCTTCTTTAACTCATTCCTAATTCCTTGTCAATCATTCATTCCAAAATAAACTTTCTCATGGGTTTATATCCCAAATTTCATCTCTGTCTTGGGTAATTACAGTACAGTAAGGTAAGAAGAATATATATATATATATATATATATATATATATATACATAAAAGTCGTCCCTGTAATGTTAGATTTTATTAAAAACCTTCCTTTTCTTAGGGATTTAAATCTTCCTTCCCTCCAAACCTTCTTTTACTCATTCCTAACAATTCCTTGTCAATCATTCATTCCAAAATAAACTTTCTCTTGGGTTTATATCCCAAATTTCATCCCTGTCTTGGGTAATTACAGCTCACATTAATTCAAATCCTAGGTTTAAAATACTTTGATGCAGCAATAAGCGAGACCTGAAATTTATTTTCCACTCACCGCCGGAATTTATGCTGTGCTTTCCCAATATCATTTACATTTTACTAGAACGATCTTGAGCTTGCTGTTTTTGACTTGGAATATCCAATCAGAAGGACAAACTGACCTCACTCATGCTTAAATACTTTAGTTAGAACAAAAGTGTAGGTATTAGAGATGAGATATGTTTAAGCGCGCTGTTACAACAAGCACACGTTGTATTGACACGGTAATTTTCCAGACTTCTAGGAATCAGAAAGATTTATCTTCCGTTAATTGCCAGGTGTAAATATTTCCTGCTAATTTGAGTAACTAAAAATCAACTCGGATCATGACTGCTACAACTCTTTACACTTCAAAACTGTATATAAATATATATATATATATATATATATGCATACTTTTTTGGAAATATTTCATAAAATACTGCTTGAGACTGTTCTTGAATGAATATTGCTTCCGTTCCATCCAACATGTTTACTTTTCCAGTGCCCAATGTCACCCCACAACGTGCTGACGGCTGACTTTCTTGCATGGACGTAGTACCATGATGGCCACCACAAATCTTGCGGTTTTTTACCCCTTCTTGGCTGCGGATCAAGGCCAGGAGCACCCCGACCCAGTTCCGCGTCGAGTGTCCTTCCCTTCTACACGGCGGAAGAGCAGGAATAGCATCAAGCTCTTCCACAAGGAGGTTTTTCCACAAGGCCCCCAGGAACATGAAGATTGCCGCATTTCGTTCCTCTGGATTTCACGCGATTGGAAGTCATTAAACAGAATATTTGAAACATCCCCTTCCCCTCCCAAGGAAAAAAAAAAAAAATCTGCAATAAGCAATCAAGGGAATTCCGTAGTGCCTCCGCAATCAGCATAGGCACTACGGAATGATGCGTGAAAATTCATTAGACATTCATGGCCTCGATATAGATTTTTATATAATGCACATTTGGAATTTTCTTGAATGGAATGTGTACTCTGATAATAACGTTTATGTTACTAATGTAAAAGAGGGAGAGAGAGGGGGGAAGGGGGGGGGGTAATAAACAATAACAAAACGAGTGGAAACAACGTTAAAGGGCTCAAGTAAAAATTTTATAAATGGCAGACCGGTTTCAAGGGCAATCTTCTCGGCCCTTCGTCAGAGCCGAGAGTGGAAGGAAAAAGTTTTATTTGCTCGCTTTAACGTTGTGTTTACTCATTTTGTATACATGCGCATAATGAATTTCTCTGCTTTGAATAGACAATTAAATGGAGTACACGTGTTTCGGAGTTATAAGCTTGTCAATGCGAAAAAGATGTGTGTATCAAGGACGCAAGTCATCCGCGTGAGCCCTCATTCGGATGACTTGCATCCTTCACATTTTCATGAATTAACCAGGGGTTCCTTTCATCACCCGAATAAAACCTCACTAGCCTAAAGCTCATATCTTTCTGGATTGACACGGGTTTTCTGCATCATCCGAGTGAGCCCACACTCGCATGGATTTGCATTCCTGAAATTCATATCTTTCTGCATTGACAAAATGTATTCTTGTATCAATCGATTGAGACCTCATTCGAATAACCTGTTGTATCTCTGAAGCTCAGATCTTCCTGCATTGACAAAGAGGCTCCTTGTATCAAGGGGTGCCAACCCACCTATCAGCAATGACGCACCCTTCCCCCCAAAAAATCTATGGACCCCCCAAGAACGATGACCCCCACCCCAAAAGTCTAAAGTCCCTTGAAAACCCCCCCCCCCCCCCCAAAGATTACATTGGCGCAGTCTGAGCCATGACTGTTAGCTTTCGCGTCAACCTCACAAATTTTTAATCCTAATCCTGCTCAGTGTTTATGTACAGCAGCCCAAAGGTAATGCAAGAAATTTCGCGTCAGAAATTTAAAAAATTCAGATACCATGTCTTATAACCAAATGACATGCAATGCAATAATAGAATGACATGCAATGCACATTTGAGCAGATTTTTGTCGGATAAAATCAATTTATATGCCCTGAATTAAAAAATAACTCTATTGGAAAACTTCAAAACTATGCGTTGTTAAAATTGACGCAGATTCTTCAATTATCACCCTGTGATTAAAATAAAATTCAACGTTTTCTTAGCTTTTTTTTAAAGAATGATATAAAACCTAACTTTACATAGAAAAAATTGAAATAATAAAGATGATAAAATGAAAAAGAAGCCGAAAAAAAATGTTAGGAAATTGCATGTGCAATTGAAAAAAACCTTTGATCATCAAAAACCAGTTGATCCCTTTTGTTTTTAAACAGTTTTTAGGCTTATTTTTATTAGATTGTAGCTTTAATTAAACTGTCAGTTTTAGACATATGCAGAAAGGCGGCATTGTTAGAAAAGAAAAAAAATAATAAGAGGGGGGGGGGGAGGGATAAGAGCTGCGACTTTTGATCAATTATAACGGGCAGATCATATATCAAACTTTAATGAGCACGGTGTTTTATTTTAGTGCGGAAAAGATTCTTGAAATTAATATTCGAATTTATCCCTGAAATTCTAAATGCTGATTTATGGTTCACGTCAGGAACGGCATTTAAATTTCTCGTTACTATTTCGATTGTAAATTATCGGCTTGCAGAATGTATGTCATTCGGGTATAAAAACCATAGGCGTAACTAGGGTTGGTGAAAGGGGGGGGGGGTCACTCTAAAAATGTACAGACTAAACGCCAAAGAAGTGTAAAAGAGTTGAAAATTTACTAGTCATAAATACTTGTCTCTTAAGATATACCTGTACTCCATGTTTATTTCAGGCATCTTCCGAGGGGGGAGAGCTACATCCTCGGAGCAAGTCAACTCCCCCCCCCCCCCATCGGCAAAAAAATTCAGATCACAAGCTTTATAAAATGAAAGAAAAAAGAAATTACGCTTTTAAGACACTTTACTTTCAGAAACACTTTCAGGGAAAGGACATTGAACGCTATCACGAGCGACACCAAAAGTAACTTAAAAATAAGGCTTTATTTTTAAAAAAACATGCGGGGGGGAGAGTAACCAAACTCCTTTCTGTTTCCTCTAACATCACCAAAGTATCCCGAAATTGCATTTCTAGGAAGATTCCAAAAAGTTTCCTGGGGGTTCCCTTGAACCCTTGCCTCCAGAGTGCAGGGCCGGCGCTAGCACGAATGGCGCCCTGAGGCAAAAACTTTTTTCCGCCCCTACTATATATTATGAAGGAATAGAGATTAAAAATGATGGATACATATTTGAATTATATATATTTTAACTTTCAAAATGCTGAAGGAAAACAATCGCTGCTCAGAAATCACTACTGAATAAGAAAAATAAAAAACAGAAAAAGCAATATATTGCGTTTTGCTCGTCATAAAATAGAGAAGACACTTTCTAGAACTGCGAACACTTATAAAGCGCCCCCTCCGAATGCATTGAAGCCGCCTGTCGCTGTGGAGAATATAAGGATAGTGTGCAAAACAAGAAATTGTTTGTTATTTAAAACGATGCAGTCAATATTTATGGCCAATATAAGCCCCTAAGAATGACGCGCTCTGAGGCGGGCGCCTCACCGCCTCAGCCTAGCGCCGGCTCTGAGAGTTATAGCCTAAGCATTATAGATGTAAAACCAGTTACAGAAATTTAAGTTGCAGAAGCCCCAAATACCCACTCCTCTAACTTCACCAAAGATCTAAACATACATCTACTATATATATACATCAAAAAGCTATCATATATGTAAAAAAAATCATATTAACATCATTTCTAGTCATATATATCTGTATATATAAAGGGTATGGTTTTGAAGCATACACTGCCCTTCCTAATTCTTAACATGCTCCCCCTGCTCCGGAGCCAAGGCAGAATCCAGAATTTTTTTTCGGGGGGGGGGGGGGCAGACTTCGACACACTTATGTTAAGCAAAGTTTCAGGGAGGAATAATATGATACATTGCAAACATTGCAAAAGATCCCCGTTCCCCTCTGGATGCGGTCTTGATTCACAAAAATATTAAACATTCATTACTAGATCTTAATTCAAACGCAATAGAAAATTCAATGTTTAGCGCTAAGCATATCTTCCATGTCCAGGCATTCATAATATTAAAACTGGGAAATAGTGGAATTTTAGAGAAAAATATCCAAATTTCCCTACAAAAACGCTCATCCCCACAGTAAATTTCTAAAAATTTTGTTAAATTTGTGATAAAACATACCTCAGAAGTGGAAGCGTCTGAATTAAATTTTTTTTGCTTTTTGGATGACGAACTGTCCATCACTGGAGTGCAAACATTATTATGCATCGAAAATAATTAAAAATTTAGCTAAAATATAAATAATACTTGATTGTAAATTAAAATGCAGCATTAAACCGTAGCAGTGAGATTGGAAACGTTGAACTGATGATTTCCAGAGTCGTAATGCAATCAGTGACGGACCATAATAAGAGAAAAAAAAAACATTTAAAATATAAGAGATGAGAGAACATCTGTAAATGAGAATGCAATGCAAGTACAGTTCATCAGTTTTCTAATCGGCTCATCTACAAAAAAGATTTTACCTTAATGGGTGTTTGGGCAGGAAGTCATAAATAAATACAAACTGCTCTTTAAGTTGCTTGATGAGCATCCGTTGGCTAGGGGTCCTTCATTTTCAGACCCCGGCGCCTTCCCAAATTGCTGCCTTTGGGTAAAAAAGACATCAAGAAGGAAAGAAAACCCTCTGGAGTGATTGAAAGGATCTCTGTTTGTCTGTGTGTGGTACAGTGATTGAAGCCACCTTTCGCTGTAACCCCCCCCCCCCCCCAAAGGGGGTAAGGGGGATGATTATAACCAGATGAAAAGTCCTTTTTATTATGAGCTGCATACTTTGGTCATGATCACAACCCTTCAGAGAAAGAGGAAATAAAATCATTTGCATATGTGTTTAATTTTCTTAGGGGAAAAAAAATATGTGCTTTGTAAGGCCGTAGCCAGAAATTTTTTTGTGTGCCTAAATAAGTAAATACCCAATGGGGGGGGGGTTGAACCCCCAACCCCCCCTCCCCTGGTTACGCCTATGATAAAAACAGCTGTGAAAGGAATATCATTCTACAAGAGTTAAATGGTGATGGTTGAAGAGAAGACCGATGATAAGTCAAACAAAAGCATTTCATTTGGAATGAAAAATGAATTGGCAGGTGTGTGCTTAGGTTACTGCGGTGTAAAAACACTTAATGAATTAATTACTGTCAGTGCTCCAGTAGTTTTTCATGTCTAGCTTCATGGAAGACTAATTTCTGGGACTGCATTCAAAACCCTGTCTCCAAAGAACCGCAAAACGCAGCGTTAAAGTTGTAAAGGGGATCTGCAGATTTTAACTAATGTATACTAATAGTAGAATAGAGCATGCGACGGGGTTCCGACTGTATGCAGTCCTTAAAATCTCTTTCCGTGGGCTTCTAGGGAGGGCTTGATTTCTTACAAAAGAAATAAAAAGTGCGGAAGCTAAATATTCTTCAGGAAATATGTTCCTTCGTATTCCGAAATTAGTTTGATTTCTGTCTAATATTCAGATGAATATTTCATTGGAGGAAAAAGAGGAACAAGTAGAGGAGCTAAGTTTCATTGCGCTACAAATGCAAATTAAGCATTGCTTCAAGAAGCACGTTGTATGCAAGTGAAAAATTTAAAAATAAATTTCTTATATGGGACAAGTTATTATTGCTATAATGAACAATATGGACAATATATAGAGTTCAATGCAGGAGCTTTCTTTGAAATAACCGACTCGATTGAACTATTTTCGAGTTTGAAACATCTCACAATACTTACAACGCAATGTTTATTCTAACAACAGTTCAGTATAGTGCCCTAATAATCTCTTTCATGTTGATTTAAATCTTAAATCTTGTATCATTATCTTTATGCTAATATTTATACATCACAATTTCCTTCTAAGCAAATGTAAAAAGACAAATTCACAGTTCGTATAATGCACTTAATAAAATTTTCTTAAAATGTGTTTCTTGAAACCCCGGGGGTCCGTGTAGCCATTATCGGTGGTCCGCAAAACAATCTTGACATTAACGCTACAGCCTCTAACTTTGTATCTTTATCCAACTAACTCAATAAACATACGTATTCGATACTTTTTATATTTGTAACTACTTAACTAGTCATAAACACAACTAAACCAAAATGAACAACAATTCAATTACTTTTGTTCAACTGCAAATACGGGAAAATAAATAAATACAGAGAACACTATAGCAAGATCTATTTTGACTTATTTCACAAAGAAATAATTGTATGAACTTTTCTATGAGTCGTCTAGTTTAAAAACCGGCTACATCCAAAAAATAAAAATTTTCACGGCGGGCAAAAAACTAATACCTAAGAAATTCGAATTTCTAGCTAAAAGCATTGGGATAGACTTTTAACTTGCTGAAATTTTAACACAAAAATAATTTTTCCTTGTAAGATATTTGGAGAGAAAAAAAGAAGAGCTGACAAGTATGGGCGATGGGGGCATGGGGGGATCTGGTTTTGTAACTAACCGGCACATTTCAAACACCATTTCAAACATGTAGCTGTTTTAGGAACTTAAAAAATTAACACCATATGAAAATTACTTTAAACTATTAGAAAGTGAAAAAAAGTTGAAATCGAAAAAAAGTGGATGTATCTGGTTTTGAATCTAGCCGACTCATATTATGATTTATTACATTTTGAATTCTTTTTGCTACTGCTTTTATTGCTGTTTTTATACTATATCTTACTAAATAATGATCGTCTCTTAAAATGCGCAAGATCATTTACTAAAATAAACAGTGTTACGTTTTTACCAATATTTTTTATAAGAAAGTCCCAGTAAGATTATTGAGAGAAAAAAAATTGAGTTTCGTGTACGACGTAAAATGCGAGAGCTGTTTTCTATGTCTTACTTTCTTCACTTTTACTTCAACTAATTGATTGACAACTACATTGTTGCAGTTTCCCCTAAATTTACGACCTCTTCAAGTCGTCCAAAGTTTTTTTTATATGTCTGTTAAATGTAATTATATGATGAGGTAATATTAACACAATTAATGCAGAGCAAAAATGCGCAGCATAGAGGTAGGGTTTGTACGAAGAAAGAAAAAAAGGGGGTGAGCTTTGGACTATTTAAGTTTAAGAACTCCTCCACTAAAGCATTTGAATAAGACCGAGGACTCCGAAAGTCCTTGTCCTATTCACCTGAAGAGATCAACAAAATAGCAATTCACACCCGTTTAGGAACGAGGAACAAAATGAGATTGTTCTTCTGCATTGTTTGGTTCTTAACTCTCACGAGTTAAAGAACGAAACGAATGCGGAATTTAGTTCACCGAAGAGTCATCGCAAATTCATAGATTTCGTTTGGATTTTCATTCTACTGTGAGCATGAGAAGATTCAAAATAAGGGTCTCTCTCTGCAAAAGACATTCTGCGTTGAGAATAGGAAGTTGAAATTTGGGTCTCTTACATTTATGGAAAGAAAAAATTTTAAGTTTCAATTTAAAAACAATAGGTAATGTGCTTATAAAAGACATGTTACATATTTCAAAAAGAACCGAATTGGACTAAAATGAAAACTAATTCTTAAATGTGTTTCCATTTACAGCTTTCGTATATGTTTTTATTCAAACATTAGAATGAGAAGAAGAGTTAAAGACAGTCTCTTGGGAAAGGACTTTTTATTTCTTAGAAAGAAAATCAGCATTCTTAGACTCTCATATTTGAAAAATAATAATTATTAAATAAATAAACTTTTTATAATTGTCATGAATAAATATAATTATTTTTTTCTAAGGAAAAAACAGCAAAATAAACTTCACATTACATTAAGTTTGGGGGGGGGACTATTTCTTAAATTGGTTTTATTCAGAAACTTCGGTTGGATTTTTATACCTCTGTTAGAATGAAAAAAAGCAAAAGTATTTTTTCTGGGACGAACTGTAATCATTTAAATAGAAAGTCGAATTCTCACACTTATTTTCTACAAAAAGCGCAGTATTTTTTATGTCAAACAAGCAACACAGGGACTATATCCTTATCGTAACTATGAACATTTCAAGAGAGAGAGAAAAGGAAAGACATTTTCCCACTAATTTATGTTAAAAATGAAAATTATTTCTTTAATCTGCATTTCGGTTAAGTGAATTAAAAAAAAATTAAAACTTGGATACATAAATATATATATACAGAGATACATACATATATAAATATATATATATATATATATATATATATACTATGTACTATATTTATTTTATACATATATAAAAAGGAAGAAAGAAAAAAAGAGGATCAATTGTGTGTGTGTGTTATTCTATAAGGGTGATTTTCAAATTTGTTGACGGTTTGGGTTTGATACAATCTGAAAATTTTTGTTGCATCAAACATAAAAACTTGCCTACGTATGAATACCTTATAATTTACTGCATTCTGAGCAGGTAGTTTTTTTCGAGTTAATTTATTTATATTTTAGATATTTCAGAAAGTGTCTTGACAAGTGATTGTTTTTCTCATGAGTGTTACCGTTATTAAACTTTCTGTAAAATAATCTTTATCAATAATTAATCTAAAAAATCTTGTTTAAGTAATCTTAAATACTTGTAATAAGTAAAAATAGTATTAAAATTGACATATTTAAAATTTTTAAACTATTTTAATTGCACTTAATCCCATGAGTGTTACTTTGTTTCTAAAATGAAGCATATAACTTTCAATAAAAATGTATTTTATTAAAAATTAAATGCCTTCACTGCAGGTATAAGAAGTAACTGGATAGACTTAACTAGAAAACCATTTTTTAATTATTAACTAACAAATACATTAATAAAATTCTAATTTTTAGCTACAGTAACACTCATGAGACAAACAAGCAATCCTCTTGCTATAAGGCACCAAAAATAATAATAGTAATAAAAATAACAATAATTATAAAATTAGAGACTAAAATTGAAACTATTTTACCATATTAATTGCTATGTTACATTAAAAATGTAATTCTTTTTAATAAACTACTCTTTATTTTTATTTCTAAACATGTACTCTGTTGTTTTTTCTAATCATCACAAGTGTTTAATTAGTAAAAAAAAAAAAAAGATTTGAGTAGCGAGGCTACTAAACAATAGATAAACAAGTTCGGCCTCCAAGTTCAACAACGTACGGAGCACCACAAACAAAGCTCGGAAACAACAAAGCTTGCAAGTTTTTGCAAGCTTCTAAGTAGAAGTCAATCACCCTCCTTTCTACACAACTTGCTGTCTGCTGCTACGATCCTTGCACGCCTGCCAATTTCTACCCTAGTAGCTATATTTAAAGCATTTGAAATGCTTTTCAAAGCTGTGTGAAGCTAAAATATTAAGGAACGTAATTTTATAATCATTAGTTCAATCTTAGAGCTGTTTGTCGGGCTAGAATTTGGGCGAAGAAAGAGGAGGGAAATTAAAAATATAACATGTACTCTTAAAAAGCACGGAAAAATAATGTACATGAATTTACAATTTTTTATGCAATCGAATAATAAAGATATTTTCAAAGTAATTGTACACCAGCTGAGTTAAAAAAACAAACAGCTAATAAAAATTCGTGCTTGAAATAAAAAAGTATGACTTGACACATTAATTATAGTGCTTAATATTATTCCAGTCCCCACCATATAGTCCCGTAAAAATTTTTATGTCCAGAGATTTTCTTTTTAGAATAGGGATCTGTAGAGGTTCTAATACGAAACTGTCTTGGGTAGACATCTTGATTCCTGGGCGAAATAATTTTACAGGTCATCAAATATGGCGGCCATTTTGGTTCCTTGCCTCATTTGGCATTCAGCAACCAATCAACATATTAACAATTTTGGTTTTAAACTTTGGTTTTTTAGGGTCTAAGAATTCAAATAACATATTATTTTAGTCATTAAAGCAACCTTACTACCTTTTTCAGTAGTTTGCATGGAAATGTATCCGATAGCTGCTGTTTAATATTCTGGTTGCAAAAATTGAAACTAGAATAAAACAATTCTCAATAATACTAAGTTTCAACTTGTGTTTATTAGAATTATACGTTTCTTTTATTGGTAGAACTATATAATAAAAGCAAAATATAAAATTAAGCAATAAAAAAATAAATTAATAAAAACATGCTATTTGATTTTTCATTCCTTGGTGGTACATTTGACAAAAGTAGTGCACTTTACAGTAGCAGTTTTGTAAGCACATCTTTTGGAGACAGGAACCTAACATTTGCTCACACACAGGCATTCCAGTGACAGGAAATTCAAAATTTTTTAGGGTCTCAGCACCCCATTTCCCATTAAAATCGTGCGGATCATCTATTAATTGTTTATTTTCAAGAAGATGGATATTCCGTCTTATGCGCTAAAAAGCTCTCAGGATGTTCCATTTAACTGACCGGTGTTGGTGGAAGTTCACTCAGTGGCACTAACTTCTTGTATTCATTACATCGTAGGTCATCAAATATTTCATATGTTAAATGAGCTTTCCAGACTCGTACTAGGTATTTCTCCACTTTTGCAAATTCGCACTCGTCCTCGGTCTCTTCAAAATCTGACAAGTAGGAAATCGGATTTGATTTTATAGCTGAAATTTTTGTCCCAATTTTGCTAATTTCTTCATTACCTTTAAGAATGTGAACTTTCGAGTGTACTTTGGATAGCAATTGATTTAGTTTTCTGATAAGAATGTTTGATGGGAATGAACCGGCTATTTTCTTCTATTCCGAAAAGTGTCCAGAACTCAGATATTCCTTGGCACATCCATGTTGATGCAAGTCGAATTTATAATACTGCACGTCTGTATCATTCGAAAGCGCAATCACTCGTTTTGCACCATGTCAAACAGCCCAGTGTATGTGTGGAGTAATTCGTAAACTCCTTCCTTTAACATGTTATTAAGCTCTTTAATGTCCTCCCTTACTTCTATGAAGAACATAATTGCAGGTTGCAACTCATTATTAACTAATGAAGGACTATAAACTAAGGAAAATATAGCATGTTATGCATACTTTCGAATACAACATGAAGTTCCTGCAACGATCATACCGACATCGATCCGTGCAGAGCATTGTTGATGACTTCTTCAAAATTTTTCACTTTCTTTAACTTTACCATTAGAACTTGTGACATGATATAAACATGAGCAGTTTTTAGTGATGATACTTTACTGAATAGAAAATTTTTGGACGACAGATATTTCTCCAGCTAACAACAGGGTTCGCCGGGTTTTTTTGCCCCGGGAAAAACCGGCCGAACTAAATATCATTTCCTCCACTTTTTTTTTTCAGCAAACTGGAAATTAAAAATTAAAAAAGCAGAAATTATCTAAAATAAATATGCTGAGTATTCCCATTCAAGGACTAAATTCTATGCTATAATATCAGACATGAAATATTTTATGGAGGAAAAAAAATAGATTAATGGTTTTAAAAAATAACAATAAAATTAAAGAGTTCAGTTCCTCTAGAAGCTTTTTCAGGGAAACATGTTTATAAAACAAGTATATAAATATTAATTTATAATGGTAACTTAATTCAGAGCAAATTATCTGTTTTGTAATAGAGAAATATCAATTACAAAACATGTAATTTTCAGTAAATAAAGCAAAAATAAAGTTACATTTAAATGATATCTATGAGTATATCACATAAAACTATTTAGTACTTATTTTACTATGTAGCAGGGTAGGGTTTTCAGTTTTCAGCAGAAAACAATTTTAATAGTTTAGGGGAAGAAACTGGTAAACATCGGAATAAATGGAAGGAACTAGAAGAAACAAACAACTAACAGAGAAAAAAATCATTAGAAATGCAAATATATAAAATTAGCCTAAGTAAATTCTTAAAATAAATCATCAAATGTAAAGTAGGAGACTTTGTTACTATTACAAATGTTATCTTTGGGAAAATGAACTACTTTTAATTGCAAACTTTAAGTTTGACACGTTTATAACGATTTTAGAAAAGTACATTGCTTCAATTTTCTAGGGAAAATGTTTTTCCATTTATGTGATTTCTGTTAGGAAAAATATCAAATATTTCCTATAAAAATACAGTACTATAATATTAAATTATTATTATGATATTATAAGTAAATTTTATTGTTAAAATATAAAAATATATATTCATTCTATCATTTGTATCTTAATGCTAATTTGAAAATACTAATCTTCAAACATTTTTGATTAGGTTACTAGCTTAAGCTATTATTAATCTAATGAAGTGTATGTAGCATAGTAAGTATATTACATTTTTAGCCAATATGTTTATTCAATTACTTTTATAGTACAATATTTTAAGCGAGCCTGGAAATTACACCTGAAAATTCAAGTTTCACTTCGTAGAAAGTAGATATTTGTATTCATTTTCATTCATTCAACGTTAACTTTTATGAAATATTATCCGACCAAAACTTTTTCAATGCTGTTTTATAGCAAATTTACAGTGTGTAGAAAATAGTAAATTTTTAAAATTAATATTACTTTAAGCACATTAATTTATGCGAAAGAATTAAAGCCAGTCAGGACGACTACCTGACCAGAACATCTATTTCTACATCTCAGAAGCAGTTCATCAGACATCTACTACTTCTTCAAGACCCTCGGCCTCGTAATCTGAGATGGGCACAACAGTGCTTAGCTCCCATGGGAGCGGCTGTTGCGCCAGAGTTGAGTTCAGAGAAAATTAACCCATATGTATCTATATATCGTATAATATATTCAACGACATACACATGTATCTATTTTTTTTCAATTAATAAAGGGAGCTGGTATGAAGTTAATGTTCGAAATGATAGGTCATAAGCTATAATTTGCAACCAAAAATTTATGTTTGTCAAATTACCTTCATTATTATTCGTTTTCTAGAAAATAAGCAATTCTTAAATGATCCGCATGATTTTGCTGGTAAAATATTAACGGGGTGCTGAGACCTCAAAAAAATTTGAATTTGCTGCCACTGGAACTCCTGTGTGTGAGCAAATGTTAGGTTTCTGTCTCCAAAAGATGTACGTACAAAGCTGCTTTTGTAAAGTGCACCACTTTTGTCAAATGTACCACCAAGGAATGCAAAATCAAATAGCACGTTTTTATTAATTCCTTTTTTTTTATTGCTTAATTTTATATTTTTCTTTTATTATATAATTCTACCAATAAAAGGAACGTATAATTCTAATAAACACAAGTTGAAACTTAGTATTATTGAGAATTGTTTTATTATAGTACCAGTTTTTGCCATCAGAATATTAAACAGCAGCTATCGGATACATTTACATGCAAACTACTGAAAAAGGTAGTAAGGTTGCTTTAATGACTAAAATAATATGTTATTTGAATTCTTAGACCCCAAAAAACCAAAGTTTAAAACCAAAATTGTTAATATGTTGATTGGTTGCTGAATGCCAAATGAGGCAAGGAACCAAAATGGCCGCCATATTTGATGACCTGTAAAATTATTTCGCCCAGGAATCAACATGTCTACCCAAGTCAGTTTCGTATTAGAACCTCTACAGATCCCGATTCTAAAGAGAAAATCTCTGGACATAAAAATTTTTAGGGGACTATATGGTGGGGCCAGGACTATATATCCAGAGGACAGATTCGACAGTACACCATTTGTTCAATCTCTCTCTAAACTCTCTATAATATTGAGAATTTTGTTTTTAATTATTATTTTAAAGAGAGAGAAAGTCTGCCAGATCTAGGGAAAATGAAGCAATGTGTAAATTCTTTAATAACTGAGAAATATCTCTTTATTAAATTCCTTTGTGTAACGTCCAAAATCTCCCCTCAATTAGATATAAGATTTAGCAACCCTTTGGCTAGGGTTTCCTTTAGCCTGTTTTACTTAAATTAATTTTGCAGTTAATTATCTTTCATATCTTGAGTGGTAAGACAAAGGCCGTATCCAAACCTGTTTTTCGGGGGATGACTTTGACACACTTTTGTTATGGAAAGTTTCAGAAAGGAATATATGCTACATTGCAAAAAATTTCGGGATTCGGGGGGGGGGGGTGCTACCCCCTTGGATACGGCTTTGTGGCAAGACGTTGGTTAGGTATTTATTTTCCTTCTGCCTTTGCTTTGTTTAAATTAATTTTGTAGTTAAATATTTTGAGTGGCAGCAGTTTTTTTTTTTTTTTTTTGAGGATTTCCTTTAGTATAGCTTTGATGCATAATACTATTATTGTATCACAACGAGAAACTCTTGGCAATTTTTTCGTACTCTTGCCAAACTTTTTTACACCAAATATATGAAACATTTTCAAATTTCCGACCCCAAGCCAATACAAAAAGTGCTAAAGGTTATTGTGTCTGAATCACAGAGTAATCATACACCAGAGACTCAACTCTCAAGCCGTTTTGTGGTGCCGATTTCACTAGCGCACCACGGGGAAAAGCATGAACTAAATTACAAGAGTTTGTATTACAAGTTTAACTTATGTCTCCTCTACGACGATATTATCTTTGTTTTGAAAGAAAATTGCGCATTTCTTTAGAATCAGTTCGCTCATTTGGGATCATTCAGAAATGATGTCACGCTTCGAGGGGGAGGGGGTTCTTGAAATTGTTACAAAGTGTGACAAGGGGAGGGGATAGGGTAACAAGAAGTGTGACATCATGCTTTTGCAACATAGCGTGGCATGTGACAAAGGGATATGTTGAAGTGTGACGTTTTGTGACAAAGAGGGAAGGGTGTCAAACATATGGGGAAAAAGGGTGACATTGTGACATCATTTATGGACGGTCCCTTTGCAGCTTTGCGTAGCTCTTTCAGATTGAATTATTTTTGCACTTTTATTATTTTTGTTCGATATTTTCTGGAATATTGTTCAACGTTAAAACTTATTTACTGTTATTAAAAAGGAGTACTTTTTAAAATAATATCTAACTTAAGAATCTCTTGATAACAAATATGTTTAACTGAACTTATTTAGAACCTGTTCTACATTTTCATTTTTATCTGTAGAAAATAAACGTTTCATTTATTTATTCATTCCTTTTAATATTAGAATTTATTTAACAGGATATATTTTATTTAGTATTATTATTACAATTTTGCAGCTTGTCGTTCTACATAGAAAATTTAAATGATGATTGTTTTATGTATATTGTTTTATGACTAAACTTCTGCTCCGATTTCTGGTACTTTACGTTTCGGAGGTGCTGGCGATAGTTAGTTTTTTCTCTTCTTAAAAGAGTATAAAATAAAGTCGCTTCCCGTGTTGTACGCTGAGATCTTTTAAACTACGCAACGGATTTTAATGTGGTTTTCATCAATGGACAGAGTGATTCAAGAGGACGAATCATAGCCCCGTTAGAAAAAAAATCCGACAGGTAGTTCTTTTTTTATTCCAATTTTACTGAAATTTCCACATAAATTTCCCAATATAGGCGTGAAAAAAAAAACTTGCATATATTAATGTAATATATCGATCGAAAGCGCTGATTTTTCTGCACAAGATGAAATTTGTTCGAAGTTTCTAAGTCAATAAGAACGCCAGTTATAAGCTTTTTAGTTCGATTTCTTAAGGCTTACCTTGATCCAAAAATAATAATTAGCAGTTTCCTCAACTCCAAATAAAACATATCAAACTAATAAAGTATATTTTCGATTTAACGTTTTTCTTAAATTAGCAATAGGTTTCAAATTCGAGATTGAACTTGATGAAAGTTCTGTCTCCCCGATTTAACGATTTCCTTGGTTTAGCAATAGCATTTAAATAAATATCGCCTGGAGAAGTTTACGGACGTATAGTGTATTATAGATATCAAATAACGTGGCGAACGACGACACGCTAATATTTGACTTTTTTAATTAGTTGTAGTTTAATTACACACACGACGTTTTTCACACACCGCAGGTGATATTTTTTATACTCTTAGCAAGGACAGCGCCGCAAGCGACGTTTTTTTGCGTTCTTAAGCTATGGTTTCCAAGAGAGCGTTTTCGTCGCTCTGCTGTGCGTCAGCGGGGAGGAGAGCGTCTTGCAGCGGAAAGGGTGGTTTCCTAGAAGACGCTTCATCGCGCGCGAAAAACTGACCAAACCGTTTCCTTCGGAGCAGAAGGGCGGCAGATAGTAGGCATTTTTAAAGTGATTGATAAAAAAAGCGAACATGGATTTTAAAGCTCTTGTATTAACAGCAATGCTGCTTGAAGAGGAAGAAAACGATGAAATGCTTCACTTTTGTGAGTTTCTTCCGCGGGAAGAAACGAACCCCATTACAAAAAGTAGAAAGGAAGAAGGGGCATTTAATTTGCGCATAAACAGACATCTCTCCAAAGACAGTCGGAAATTAGGGAGTATTTTCGACTGACTCCAGAATTATATAAATTTGTCTTGGACCAAATTTCCGATGAAATTTCAAGTGCTTCCTCCAATCGACATAAAAGACCGATTTCTCCACACGAGAAGCTGTCCTTAACTCCAGTAGCGTAGCTAGACCCAGATTTCAGGGGGGGGGGGGCTTTCTTCGGGAAAAGTGAGCTAATTTCTTGGTTTTACAAGAAAAATTGGCAAAATTGCAGACAATCTTCACCATTTCAGGGGGCGTTTTATCCCCAAAACTACCCCCTTATCTACGCCAGTGCTTAACCCTCAGGTATTTTCTGTTTTTATCATAATTTCAAGTAATCATGGGTGATTTCCAATTAAAAAAATCTGAACTTCTCACACAAGTTCCAGAAAACATAGAAACTACGAATTTTAAATAAATAATAAACAATTAGATACCCGCCCCCATTCCAGCCATACTTAAGTATGAATATAAGCAAAAAAAAAAATTAAGTGCTTGAAAGAAAATAATGTAATTTGATATTGGATTTTTTTTCCTGCAACAGCAGTCTTTTAAACTATTAAATATTTTATTCATCACAAAGTAGAAAGTAAAGCAGATCTTCATTCATCAAAGAAATCTCAAGACTAATAAATTAAAATATTTTTTTAAAGCCGACTTTTTTTTCTTTATTTTCTTTCATAAAAGTTTATGAATCAGAATAAAGTAATATACATTTTGCCACCTTCTTCTCAAAAACAGCAATTCTTGTATGTACATTATAACAGAGCAAAAATGGAGACACGTTGCAGAAAACGACGACGCACGACGCACTAAAGTAGTGGTTTCCAAGAGAGCGGCGACGCTTGCGTTACCGTTTTTCGCTGGAGAGGAGGGAACTGCGCATGCGCGGCTTCAAAACGCAGTGCCTTCCGTCCGCTGCGGAGCCGATCCAGGCTAGTTTGATTTTAGTGCGTCGTGCGTCGTCGTTTTCTGCAACGTGTCTCCATTTTTGCTCTGTTATAAGGTCAGTTTTTCGCGCGCGATGAAGCGTCTTCTAGGAAACCACCGTATACATCGCCAGACCCCCCGCCCCCGCCCCCCCCTCCCGACACGGAAAAGTACCAGATTTGTTACCGCTCTTTTCGTATGATATTTAATATTATATTTAATTCGCTGAGTGCCATTTGAGCAGGCCAGATAGTTTTTGGTAATACGTGTGGGGTGTATGATTCATTTCCTAACAAAGATGGCACCAGAAGAGTGTATGCTTATAATTGCTTGAAAGCCTTGAATAGACTCAAAGCGGGACATAAAACGCTACAGACATATACTACATAGATAAAAAACGTAACGACGAAAATCAACGAGACTGATTTTAAGATTTAAGACCACTGTATTTATCAAAGACGAGCTATGAAAGAATGCAATGTGTTTTGATTAATTTGTACGATGCATAAATAGTTTTTTAATTACAATTTTAACTATAATCGTTGAATACATAAATAGACACCAAAATGCCACCTATATCTTCATATACGTTTACATGATTGTAGACTGGCTAGACTGCAAGAAAGTAGTAATTGGTGAGCAATCGCGAAGCCATCCAAATGGAACTGCTCCCATCATTTATCAGTTTTTCTCAGTATTCACCAGTTTATCTCGGTATTTACCAGTTTTTCTCACTGAGATAGGAAATATTAGTTTGTGGCGGGAAAAATCCAAGTCTGGTTAGAATTGTCATATTTATTTAAAAGCTTACTTAAGTAAGTGTAATTTTTCTCTACCTAATTATCCTTTGAGAGCCTATTTTAATGAAACTGTTCGGCTTTTTAGAAATTGTTGAAACACTATTGTTGGCCTAGCGCCTGTTGTTGGTGTACTTTTTGTATTGTATTGTATTGTATTGTATTGTAAAAAAAAGAATCACCAAAGTAAATGTATGAAATTGGCTAAAACTATTGCTTTCTAAGCACTGCCTCCCTATATTTCTCCAAAACTCAAACGTCTTTTCAAAATTATTATTCAATTTTTTTGTTCAATAATTTTCCTTACGATGCCCTATATTATTCTCTCTTCTGTCATTAATTAGTAGGAGGAAAAAAGAACTTCAACAGTTTGAAATGCCTTTTGAAAAGTGGACAATAATTATATTTTCTCATTTACCCACGCATTAAACTAAAATTGGCCTTAAAAATGTTTTTACAGTTGATCGAACATTAATGTGAATACTTAAAAATAGGTACTCTAAAAGTTTTTTTTTTATAGAAAGAACTAAATCAGTGATATATGACGTCAAATGGACCTTACCCGCGGTGGGACAACAGGGCATTTAATTCGTCTGTGACAGGTCGAGGCCGACGAGATAGGACAGGTGCTTACCACTTACCTTCGGCCTTCATCAGTGTTAATGTGTCGATGATTTGGCGTGATAACGTATGGAATAGTGTTTTATCTCATTATAAAAGGAATATGCATGCAATCTGAACATGCGCAGGTTTTAGATAACAATTTATTTTCAGGGCCATAAGAAAAGGGATTAAAAAAAAGAAAAAAATACGAATTTTGTCCGATTTTTTGATGCGGTACGCAAATTGCAATCGGCTTAAAAACTTAAATGAACGTGTTGTTCTTTGTTTTGAACATTAATGAAAGAAAAACTTTCAAAAGACGTCTTGGGTGCATAAAAAGAAGAGTTCATAAAATAAAAAAATACTTGCGTTGACTGTACGGGAGTCCAAACTTCGTCTGCTCATATACATTCTAAAGACCTTCTGAGTAAGGTCAATTTTTCACATATGCGGTTAGGAAGTCGCTGAAGAAGAAGGAGGAGAAAAGGATAGCATATTTGAAACTATGCAATGGCAACACGTCTTTTCTCAGATTTGTTTACAACGGTTGACAGGGAGACGAGACATTGAAACTACAGAAAAGTGTAAATATTTCGGAATAAGCATTTCGTTATATGATAAGTAAAATGATCCAATGAACTCAAAGCACAAGTCGTATACCTTATCGAAAGACTGAAAGGCAGATGATAATGCTTTATCACTAAATATTCATTTGTTTTTCTGCATTCTTTTCTGCAATATTTGTTGCTTACAAAAGTGATTAAGAAAACTAACTTACTCGCATTTTATCGCTTGTACTTTTCTTCTTCTCATTAATATTACTTAAAAAATGATTTTCAAATGTCATCAAAATTTGTTTAGTCTGTTAAAAAACTATCGCCTTAGTTTTAGGTTTGTATTAGTTTTTTGAATTACACTTTTTATAATTAAGGTGGGGGGAGAGAAGCATTGGTCTATTTTTAAAAAATTCTATGTTGGGAAATGGTTTCTATTGAGTAAGATTTTCGGTTATGGGAGTCTGGTGATATTTGGAATTTCATCAAAATTTTTTTAGAGGTAAATATTCAACAAAATCTAGCAATATGTAAAAACAATCACATCATGTGTGAGGCCATAAGGGGCAATTGCCCCCTGGGTTTTTAGAAACAATGTTTATGTATGTTCTGCATTTTGTTGTTTGTTCCCTAATATTTATTGAGTATATACCCTTGCCCCCATACCCTGAAGACCTTCAAATTGAAAGACTTTCAAATTTGAAGGACTTTCAAGTTTGAAAGACTTTCAAATGATGCGTTTGCTTAAGACCTTCCTATTATCAAAAAGTCTCACTGAAGCATTGTAAAGTATTTTTAACCATTTATGTTGCCTCAAATGTTGCAATTTTTTTCTTTCTCTGAACCTTTGTAGTAAATGACCATTTAGGAAAATCAGCATTGGACAGGGATTGTACTTGTCCTGAATTTCCTGAAAGAATGTACAGTGTCATGAAAATGAAGATGTATCAGCTTCCATTTATTGTGCTCTCTTATAAATTATAGATTTGGTACTGAAGCAGTTAGACAAATTCAGAAATGTCATTCACTAACTTTGTTTTAAATAAATAAAAAATTCCCAAAATAGGGTTATCGATTTTAATAAGGTGAGATACCCAGCCATTGGATTTTTCAGAATCTGTTCTAATCCACCATAATTGGTTTGATACCTGGTTATGATCAACTTTATTTGTTTTTATTATGGATTTTAATCTACTAAGAGATCTTTTTGTTATTTTTGTATTTGATGGTTTTTAATTTCTTCATAGAAAAATCAGTGATGTACAGAAGAAAATCAAGAATAGCTATTACTTTAAACATGGAGACGTCGTTTTGTCTAGTTCTACAATTGGGCAGTTAGTTGATGAAGCTGCTGATCAAGATGGGGATCATATTGCATTTATATCTGCTCACCAAGGTATTTCCAGAACTTTCTCTGAATTCAGAAACGATGTAAGTATTTTAGATACCTTTAAACCTTTTCGTCTATGAATGCAATATTTTTTATCATTATGTGTGTGTATTATTATTGTTATGATGCCTTTCTAGGTGAATAAAGTTGCTTCTGGTCTTGTCTCTCTGGGCCTTACTAAAGGTGATAGGATTGCAATTTATAGTCCAAACTGTTATGAATGGCCATTAGTTCAATTTGCTACTGCTAAAGCAGGCTTAATACTGGTAAGACAGGCTTTCTTCAAAGGTATTCTTGATTGAATTTCAGTTGCAATGATCCAAAAAAGATTCATCCAGTTTTCGTAAATATTTTAATTAAAATACATTGTTTTTGTAATTATAATATGTGTCTCCAATTTATTTGTAATCATATAATAGTGGCAAGAAAATGTCTTAAATTGATATGGCTCAGAACAATATCTTTGAAAACATTTATTGAAATTATATTTAAAGAAAAAAAACATTTGCAAAATCTTGGGTTGAAAAATATTAAAATAATGAAAGTTGTAGTTTGACAGGAATGCTTGATGCACTACATATTGTTTTAGTGTTCAACGAGGGAAAATATCACATATATTTCTTGGTTACTTATGGATGGATGTGGGATTTAAAAAAATAATAATTATAACCAAGTTGCCACTATAGTAGAACCAGCTGTTCAACTCTACATGTATTTGTGCTGAGATGATGTTTCCTCCCAGCCACATTGAATTCTATGTTTAAAAATTCAAATTTTTCTGAAATAATTTTTAAGAATTTTGAAAAATTATCCATCTTTTTTAGGTAAATATTAATCCAGCATATCAAGCTAGTGAACTTGAGTATAGCTTGAAAATGGTACGTACATGTCTGTTTTTTGCATTGTTTGGCTGACTTCAAAACTGAACTCTTGTTTAATTATTTATTGATTTTTTAAAAAAATTCAGACTGGATGCAAAGCTTTAGTAATGTGGGATCAACTGAAGACCCAAGATTTTTATGAAATTCTTCTGAAAATTGTTCCAGAATTATCTATCAGCTATCCTGGAAAGCTCAAGAGTCAAAAGTAATATGAGTTCAGTATGTTAAATTAAAAAAAAAAAAAAACTTATATATAACTAGGCTTTCTGGCTAAATGTATGCAATTCACTTTTTATGCTATTTCCCTTTTCATGCCAAGTGGCTCCTTAGGCGCCCTGCTTGTATTATACTAATCTGGAAACGGCCAGTGTACACTGCACTTTTTATGATATTTGCTTTTTTTATGCGTCATAAACATCTTTCAATCTATTTTTCTATTATCAAAGCTAATTTAGTGTTTGTTTGCCAATATACTGAGAATCAAATGAAACACAAAATAATAAAAGTAGTGAAAAATAATAGAATTCTGAGATGCATAAAATGGGTAAAAAGTAATACAAAATAAATTAACTCTTCAAAATATTAGCATGCACAATCGAAACCTGGTGCGTGATTACTCAAGAATGTGTCTTAGATAAAACTGCTTATATATTTTGCTAATTTTGTATGGTTTATTATTATTATTCTTATTTTATTTATTTACTTATCCTTGTGTAATTTCATCTTCATTCTTTCAGCATTCCGAATTTGGAGAGCATAATTATGATTACAGCAGAAACAAAAGAGTATGTATGATTTTCTTAGATTATTGGTCACTGATAATCTTTTATGATGAATATCATTTCTTATGAATAATATCAGCTAATTTATTGGAATAAAAAATTCCATGAAAGAATAATTTCAATAATCGATATCTATTCTGCAGATTTGTTGTACAACTTGATTTTACATGTTTTTTAAATGGCTATTATTATAATCAAAGTAATGTATATGATACATTATTGTACATTTTTAAAAGCATAATGTGAAAAACACCTTTTGAGTGACTTATAATTTTTTTTTTTTTGCTTATTAATACCTTTTTTTTATGCTTCCCCCTTGAATTGTCTCCAATACTGCTAAAAATATGTTCAATTTCAGTAGTTTTCTAAAGTCACTTTTTAGTAGTATCTCCAGCTATTTAAAATAGGCTCACAGCTGAAGATCGTACTCCATTCTTTAAAAAAATAACTAAACAAAACAATGATGCAACTTTCTTCTAAATTTAAATTAGATTTCGTTGCTCAAATCATCCTCGACGGTGATAGTTTATCAGTTCTTCTTTGTTTATAAGCCCATGCTGAGCCTTCTTGGTGCCATCAGGTGAATTCCTACTGAATGCCTGTTTTAGGGTTCAAAAAAGCCTTTATTTTAAAATGAAAAACCTAACTTAATGGTTTTTTGAGGCTTTCTTGAAAGTCACCTTTTTAACACAACATCGTCATGCCTTGCACATATTGACGGCACAGGCCTGAGTGTTTAGGAAAAGAGTTTAAGTGTACAAAATCAAATGAAAATTATGAGATCATTTGGGACTTCCTGAAACTTCTGAATTTTGTATGTGTACTTACAAAGGTACACATATAAGAATTCTGAGCAATTCCTTCAATTTGTTTAGGTTTAAAATGTTTTTTATGTTTTAGATATTGGATAAGTCAAAAAATGATCAAAAGTGTGGCCAACACACAATGTCAGTTTACTGTCTGCTTGTATTTTTATTCGTTATGATTTTAACTTATTCAGCAGGCTAAAGAAAAGTTAATCAAGATTTCAAAATATACACAAGGAATTTATCTGAAATGATCGAAACTGTTAAATCAGTAGTTTAGCCGACACATACAAGATTACTTAAAACTTCTGTATTATTCAGTTTTTACAAGTCGAAAATAATAAATTTGGAACATAAAATTTTTTTTTTTTTCAAGCTGTTTAAGTAGGAAGAAATTCACAAAATATATTTTTGTGTGTTTTTATAACTACTTTTGACTATTATACATTTTTTTTTCTTTTTACAGTGGCACAATTAAAATGGATGACCTCATGAATTTGAGGAATAATGAAAGTGATAAATTACTGGGTGCTATTGAAAAAACAGTTCAATTTGATGATCCAGTTAATATTCAGTTCACCTCTGTAAGTTCTCATTAAAATATGAATAAATCTCTTCTCAATTTTATACATTTCAAAAATGTTGTTCAACATGTTTGAATGAAAAAGGTTCACTTACATGAGCAGTTACATTCAAGATTTTATCTTCGTTATAAAAAAAGTCCAATATGCTTTAAAAGCAGAGTGATTCATATTATTTAACAATATTTTCTAAGTTAAGTCTTTATCAAAGTTCATGACATTAAGACTTACTTTGTTAATAAAAGGATTCAATATGCCTGAAAAAAAAAGAACTTTCCCCCTTAACTAATTCTTAATAAAAACTCAACCAGAATCCATTGCTGTGGCACCCCTTCTCATGTGAGAGGCCATGTTGTGGTTTGTAAACATGTTTTATTTATTTATTTAATTTTGATGTGGTTAGGGGCTAATATTGAGAGTAACTGCTTGAGAGTGCAGAGATGTTGCATGTATTTATCAAATTACTTAATTATAAAAATTATAGTAGAATTGTTTTTTCCCCTCTCAATTTCATGGAAAAATATGTTTTGAAAAATGTACAAACAAAATTTTATCAATGTCTATTGCTTTGGCCTTAATGTATTCAAAAACATGCTTAAATATCTCCTTTCGAATATGGTACCTAAGTATATTCTTTGACTTGAATCCAGTTGTCACTTATAAAATTTTATTACTTAAAATAAATAAATAAATGAGCTTCAAACGCATTAGCTTGCTTTTAGCCCTTCAAAAATGCATTGTATTCTTTTGTAAGGTAACTCTTGTATTTCCTAAACATATATTGATTTCATAGGGTACCACTGGAAAACCAAAGGGGGCTACATTATCACATCACAATATCGTTAACAATGCTTTAGTAAGCGCTCGAAGTCTTGGACATAATTTATTGGTAAGGTTTGTTTTCTAACTAATTTTAAATGTATTTTAGTTTCACTAATAGCAAAGTATATTTGTCTAAAATGAATTCATATTGTAAATGTAGCAAAAATTCCAAAAAGTTTGTATTTTACAAATTATTTCTCAACTAAATTGACATTTTATACTTTGATCACATTATATATTTATTGTAATCACGTTGCAAAAATCTCCATGCTATGACTGCTCTGCATTTCAGTTAAACTTGTGCAGATTGTCATAAATTCGACACATTTTAAGATTGATTATCTCCAAATAATTTATTAATTTGCATAAAATAAGAACATTTTTAATGCCAAAGCACTTTCTATTCAATAAATTCTACCATACAGACACTTTACTCTATTTTTTATGTCACTTTTATTATAATTTCATTTTGTTCATTCTTAAATTTGTATAGCTGATTTATTCTCATTGCATAGTATATAAAGAGTAAAACCTCAGTAACTTGACACCACAAAGGAAACACCTCAACATAAATGAATGTTGACACAGCATTTTTGCATTTCAGTAAGTAAAATACAGTTATAGTACAGTACATACAGCAAATTGCTGTTTGCTAGGCTTTTTATTTTAAAGATTAAAATAGCCATATAACGTGTTAAAATATAAAAAAAAATCCACAATGATTTGCCGTATTCTATGCATAATTGCTAAATACTGCTTCTAATCTAAGTGTTTTTTAGACTTTAAATTTTCGTTTGCACTCTAGAATTGAGGATCAGAGTTGCATATAACTACTTGAAGATCAGTTTGGTATATTCAAAATTTTCTAAAAAAATGATTCATATTTACTTGTATTTAGAATTAAATTTAACATTTACACATTTGCATTGCACATTTTAATGGGTTTTGCTGATGATTGGTCAAAAGTAGTTATATATGTATCATAAGGGATTGTAAGTATAAATGACCTTACTTTGTATGTTATAATTTTCCTAGAGTGAATATTTGTATAAATTATAGTTTTAAGATTTCAGGATTTAAGAGCATTTTTTAAAAATTTATTAGAAACCCATAGTATGTTGTCAAGTTCCATTATTTCATTGCTTTGGAAATGTTCTTGGTACTGTTGGATCTGTAATATTCCAAAACACTTGTGTTTTCCCATATGCTGGTTTTAATGCTGCAGCTACTCTGGAGACAATTGAGAAATTCAAGTAGGTAAATTCATTTAATTTCAATTTCTGTATTTTGATTGATTTTGGTTAGAAAAAGGAAACATTTTCAAAAACATGTACGCTTAATTGTGGTATCCTGCAATTTAATAATATAATATAATTTAATTAATGAAAACACATTTATGCAGTCAAATCCAGTTATAACACCACTCAAGGGATCATCATAATTATGACGCCATAACTAAATAATGTAATAACCATGTTTGGCTGAGACATATAAGTCATATAAGTAAATAGTAAGTACACATTACTAGAACTTTGCATAATAAGAAGGATGGCATACATTGTAATATTAATTTTACATTGAAAATAAATTGCACATATTGTTTTTTTTTTTTTCAAGGAAAAATTTCATTATTTTAGTTTTGTATATAGTTGTAACATCTAAGAAGGCATATTCCAGCAAAATAGTTTCTATTTTCTTTTGTTTTATTATTTGAGCTAAATAATTTCCATTTAAAATTATTTTTGCCATGTTTGTACTTGCTGTTATTTCCAAGTTATTCTAACATCAAAGTCTATGGGGACAAGGGATGGTGATTAACACTATTACCGTGTCAACACTATGATCCTTAATGCTACGCTATAACCATCAATGTTAAGTTTGACTGTATATAAATTAAGATCACATAGCTTCTCATTTTAAGTGAAAAGCAGTCACTTTTGTTTGTTGCCAACATGATGTATAGTACATATTATTATTAATGAAATTAGGGCATTTCATTTTTCTGCTCATATAGTTCAGTAACAAGCAAGAGAAAGGAAAAAAGAATACCTTCTACATGTTTCATTCTATTTATTGTCTGCATGATACTGTACTTATAGAAAAACTTACAGAATTGTATTTTTACTTTGCAGTTGTACTACTGTATATGGAACGCCTACTATGTATGTTGACTTAATAAATAACTATAAAATGCTAAATCACAACATCAAATCATTAAGGCATAGTAAGTAGAATGTATTTCTTCACATGTGTGTATATATATATATATAATATATATAGATTGCCCTCCTACTACAGACCTCCTATATCATGCTTTTGCTCTAACATAATAAGAATATTTCAAAAACTTTGTTACAACACTGTACTTTTGCAGCACTAAGTAACATTTTTCTATGTTTAACATAGTTTGAAATTAATTTACTTTGATCAAAATCAAAGGTTTGTGGATATGTAGGGGTTGCACGAGAAGAAATTCAGGTCTGTTTTTGAACCTTTCACGAAATTCCAATTAATCAAACGAACCAAATATGCTGGGAAAATTGGCAGTTTGAAAAGAAATGATTATAACTTCGTGAATATGCATGCTAGCTTTATGAAAATCTGATGTAATATTGTATAGCAAAGTAAATCCTTCTGTGAAATTTACGGCTTTTTTCAAGAATTTTGCAAGACAGGATGATTGAAAAAATCTTTTCTTTTTCCCAATTTGCTGCTGGTCCTCTAAACGCACGCATGCTGAAATTTTTACTATAAATTATGAAAGGAAGCATACCTTTCATATGAAGCTAGTTTCAGAACATTTTATGATGTATTTCTCTAGAAATGTTTTAAAAAAATCTAAAATGAAATTGTCCCATGACTTTTGGGTATATAGTGGATAGTCTTGGGTTTCATATTAAGTTCTAGACGGGGCCGGCCCTAGGGCAAGGCGAGCAAGGCAGCCACCTTGGGCCTTGCGCTTTCAGGAGCCTCGCGCTTGGGCAAGTCTTGATTGTGTTGCAGAATAGCATAAATTTTAGATGTTGAGCCTATATTTAAAGAGATCAAACTATGCAAAAGAAGAAAGCTGTTTGAATACGAAGGTGAAGATGAACCAATTGTGGATACACAAGAATCTATGCGAATAAACTTTTTCAACGTAATTGTTGATATGGCAATATCATCAATGGAAATGCGATTTCAACAACTTATGCCGCATAATGAAAAATTTGGATTCCTGCTCAATGTTTTTGAAACCTCAAAAGAAAAATTAAAAATGCAAAGTGTAGGTTTGAAAAACATCTCACTTTAAATGCAAATAGAGACATTGATGGAATGATACTTGCCGAGGAATTGGAAATACTTAAATCAATTGTGGGAGAAGCAATAAAAATGTTAGAATACTTATGCAAATGTAATAGATCTGAAAATTTTCCTATGTTGCATTAAGAATTTTGCTTACTATACCTGCCACAGTTGCGTTCGGGGAAAGAAGTTTCTCTAAGCTGAAGTTAATAAAAACATTTTTGCGCACAATGACTGAAGATAGACTCAGCAATTTGGCTATAGTAAGCATTGAAAACGAGATTGCCAGACAGATTACAGCGAGATAATATCAGAATTTGCATCACTTAAAGCACATAAAACTCTTTAATATCTGGACATTCATAAATTAAAAAAATCTTTACAAAAGTAATGTTAAAATAAAAATATTTTTGCTGAAACATAAAATGTCTAATATTTCAAAACATTTCTTTGTTCATTGTTTTTCCATATTTTATATTTGTTTTTATTGTTATTTATTCTTGTAATTCTTGTCTTCTTCCGTTAATACATGTGCATTAGAAAAATATTTTCTGAAATAATTCAAATAGTAATACTTCTCTGCTGGATCTACATGATTTCCAAATGTATGTGTAAATTTTCTCAAAGAAACTGAAAAAGATGGGAGGCTCACGGACACACGCTTTTGCCTTGGTCCTCGCAAACTCTAGGGCCGTGCCTGATTTTAGACATGAACTTTAGGCATTGTAAAAAAAAGCAAACAAATTGTAGTAAAGCAAAAATTGTGAAAAACACTTAAGTACTATCGTCATACTTTAAATACAATTTGTGCCTTTGATATTCATATTGAATTATACTTTTATGTGCGAAATTAAATTTAAAAAAGAACTTGAATCAAGAAAAAGAAAAAAAAATCCATCAGTTGGTTTTTAAAAGTACTTACTTTTCTGTGCTTAAAAATAAAGGATTGCAACTGAATACATTGCTCATTGTTGCATTATGACAAGAGTTTTATAAAATTAAGATATAAATTCTAACATTTTGAAGTACTGCCATAAAAAAAGGTCATTTTTTTTTGTTCACCAGTTTTTTTTAGCCCACTTTATTAATAGTTAATGTAAAATGCCAATGGTAACTGTTTCTGCATTTGTCAACAATATTTATGCAATATGAAATCTCAAAATTGGAGTCTTCCGGACTTCAGCAAAAATAATTGTTTGAATTACTTGACAGAATAGTAAATGTCTTAAATTTCTGTTTGTTAAAATCTGCTAATGTAATTACTGAATTATTTATTTGTATAAGATATTTTTTTAACAGCTGTTTTGGGTGGAGCTTTATCTACTGAATCTTTGATAAAAGATATTCGCAATATATTGAAAGTGCCTTACATTAGTGTAAGTTTTAATTATTAAATTTTAAAGTTTGCCTTTTCTTCCTTGCTCTTGAAAAACTTTGTGATCATAATGTTATTAAAGCAAGTATCTAAAATATTAGATGTTATAATAGTTTTATTAAAACAGATATTTAAAATGTTAAATGTTATAATAGTTTGTGTAGTCACAAAAGTATTTCTGAAAGTTTCTGTTTATCCTTCCAATTTGCATATATTGTACTGCTTGTTATAGTACTGAAGTTTATAAATTACTTGTGTGAGTATTTATATATTGCTCATTTGCTGCAATAATGTTATAGCTTGAATTTTTTTTTTGCATCATGTTGCGGCAAATGAGCGATTTATTTAAAAAAAACTTACCTCTTTTACTATTTTCTAGGGATACACGAATAAGCAAATTGGCTGATTACCGATTAATCGGAGCAAGATAATTGACTGATACTGATTAATCTGCAGCTGGTTAATTATAATGATATTTATTTTTAATACTACCATTTCTTCATCACTATTCTCTTTGTTTACAACTTTTGACTTTGAAAAATTAGCTAATAGTTAATTTTTTGTGAGTAAAGATTTATTTTCTCCCATTTTCCTATTTTAAAAAGTAGGTTTTCAGGTTTTAGTCAAATTCTGTGAATCAATTTTTCCTTTTGATTGTTAATAAAATCACATTCTGTTAACTAAACCTGAAGGTTCAAGCATTTAGATAGTAGCCAGTGGCTAGTAGACACTTTTAATGTAGTAGCACAATTTTTATTATTAGAAATCACTTTATCCAGGATTTTTATTCTTTATAATAGCTCTTATGTTAGACCATGGGGAAAGTATTGATACACAAGAAATGTTGCAGTATAGCATACGTTTTTATATAAAATAGGAAAAATGAATTTAAAATAAATTGCATTAAATATCAATTTGTTTGAAAAAATTAAAATTTTAAGCAATCAAAAGGTTTTTAATAATAATATTTTTGTTTAATGAAAAAGTGGCAATTTTAAAAGTAAATTGACAAATGGGTGTTGAAGTTTATGTATAAACAGTGAAACAAGAAAATTGTTGGAATTCGAGTATTTTCTGAAAAGTTTGGAAGAAGGGAGGACCGATAGACATGCATATCCTCATCTCAAAACCTCTAACCTTTTACTTCTTACTTTTCTTTTTCTTTAATACAATGCAATAAATATTTAAAAATATAAATCCATGAACTTTTTAAAATAATTTTGTTTTATTTTTGTCATGTATTTCTGTACTTAACTTATTTTGATGTACATTTGTTTTTAGATATATTTTTATGATTTTTTCATCAAAATTTTTTTCTCTCTCTTTCTAAGAAAAGTAGGCACATATGAGTGAGTTCTGATTTTAAAAACTGCCTTTCTGAAAAAATATGTCCCGTATGTACAATGATACCTTGTAAAATTTGAATATTGGGAAGGGGTAATGCATTGAAGGAAACTGGGATAAGGAAAGCTACTATTCGAAACTAGTAGTAATTAGTTGTAATTTGTGCCCACAAATTTTTATTTAATAGGTAGGAATTTTTAACTTCATGTGCGACATCCAGACCTGTTATTTTGGGAGGTTATAAGGGAACGAATGCCAATCCTCAAGCTTGAGAGATATTGTGTATTTACATGACATCTTATGCTTGAGAAAATTACTTTAACCTATTGCATTGGTGCCTACAAGGAGGAGGATCATGCCATAGATTGCATGTTTGAAAAATTTAAGAAGAGGGAGTTGTAAAATTAATTTAAAGAGTGCTGTTATAAATTTCTGTTTTATTTGTTATATCTTCTACATTTTTTAATGAAATCATATTTTGATAAATGTTATTCTTATACCTTTCGGATTTTTTTTCGGGGGAGGGGGGCAGGTGTAGCACCTCTGCTGTTGTTAATGATTTCATTCAGCATGGCTTCTTGTTTTGGGGATGCTTAAAGTAATTTTAACAAAAAAGTAATTCTTCACCGATTATGGCCGATTACCGATTACTACCAATTGATCGGAGCCTCCCTATTATTTTCTTCAACAAATTTGTCCCAGAACAAAATGACAAAAAGAGATTTGTTATTCTAAAAGCTACTATTGACAATCAATGTAATTTAGAAAAGTGTTAGAGTTTGGGGCCTATCCCGCAGAAAGCAGCGTATTGGTTAATTGAAAAATGCACAAGCTGCACTAAACGTTTATATTTTTTTCTCAAAGCATGAATATGCATATTTTTTTTACAAGTTGATGATTTACCTTCAGTTTTATTTTAATCAGGGAATTTGTTTTAAATAAAAATATGCCTTTCATTAGGGAATTTCTTTCTTTCAGATTGCATATGGATGCACAGAAAATAGCCCAGCTACTGCAGTGAGCTACTTAAATGATACTTTTGAAAATATTGTCCAAAGTGTGTTGCAACCATTGGAATTTGTTGAGGTAATGGTCATTTAAGTTTTCATTATGAAATTCATGTATATTTTTAAGTTTTGAATTCCTTCTATGACTTTTGTAGCAAATAACTTTCAAAAATTAAAATACATAGAGTATTAAAATTAGGTTTTTAACTGCTTAATTTGAAGAGTTATAATAAATGCACAAACATAATAAGAATACTTATCAAATTGGATTTATTTCTTATTCTAAATCAAATTAACGTGCATTATTTTGAAAGCAATAGATTTTTCATTCATAAACCAAGAAATTTTGAGTAAATTTGGTTTGGTAATATTGTTTATGGGGAATGCTAATAATGTGCTATTTAATGAAGAGATGCACTTTTCTAAAGGGATTTAAATGTGACTCGCTTTTATTACAGCATCTATGTACCTGTTAGAAAGTATTTTAATCTTCATTTTTTACATGACATGAGCAAAAATACAATACTGTGCTGATGTCATAATTTCTCCATTTTGTGTATTAGGTTGTCATTGTACATGCTTGTACAAAAAACATAATCAGTCAAGATTTAATGCTTGAATGCAAGATGTCACCTCCCCCCCCCCTTAAAAAAAATTTAATATCACCAGAAGAAAATATTCTAATTTTGTAATAATAAAAATGAAAATACTTCTTTTAGAAAAAGGGGAGTGGGGAATCCTACTGAAAAATTAATTTTTGTTCATTATTTGGTACTTGAGAACAGTATAACGTTTCCCCTTTGTTTTGTTGTTTTTTTTTTTTTTTTGTCTTAACCGTTCAGATCCCTTTTATGTTGAAACACTTGTTTGAAACACATTGTTAACAATGCTATCAAAGGAACTAAAATCTCAAAATTTTAGTTTTACCTGCTTATCATGAGTATTATTTCATAGAGTTTAGTAATTTTTAAAAGTATTTTGTTATCTAGATGAAAGTTATCAGTGATGATGGTTGCTTAGTTCCTGTCAATACTCAAGGTGAATTGTGCACAAGGGGTCATGTACTTTTCATAGGCTATTGGAATGATAAGGAGAAAACTGAAGAAATTGTTGACAACACGCGGTGGTATCACACAGGGTAAGTTGCATCCCCAAGTTTAGTCTTTGGATATTTTCTCATCACTTTTTTTTTTTTGCAGAAATAAATTTATTCATAATATTTCAAATTACTATAAAATTATTATTCATTACTTTTAAAATCAAATCATAATTGACAGCTTATGGGAACAAAGTTTCTTTGATTTTTTTTGTGTTGACTAAATGTTATTTGCAGACTTCAGGATATAAATTTACGCATAGTTTTGGTATACCTATTAACTTTATGTAGTGCCCGTTTTATGAGTTACATTCCATTATCATCATTCTTAGAAACTATTAAATGCAGCAGAAATTAAATCACTCTGATTAACTCCTATTGTCAATGACATTTGAAGTTGTGTAAAGAAAAAAGTTTTGACGACTATCATGTTTTTTTTCATTTTTCTTTATCAGTCTATGTATGTATTGATTAGATACAGAACGTAAAAGCAAAATCTTTATTTAATGAAAGTCTTTATTTTATATTGTAAGCAACTGAATCCTCATTTTATTAGAGACCTATGTGTTATGAATGAATATGGATATATAACAATTATTGGACGGAGAAAAGACATGGTTATCCGTGGCGGAGAAAACCTATATCCTGCAGAGATAGAAAATTTTTTGACAACTCATCCTGATATATTAGAGGTTCATGTAAGTTATATAGTATATCTATATATATTTTGACAGTTTATCTGTTCTGAATTTTATGCTCAATTATATATATATATATATTGCAATTACTGTCAGGATTCTGGTAAAAATTACAAAATAACACTTGAACTATGCAGACAAGGGCACATGCAACACTTTCAAAACAGCAACATCATTGTTTTGAAAAATAATTTCTATTCTGTAAACCTTTTTTAAGCCCTAAGATTGGAAGTTAATAATTTATCAGAAATTAGCAGACATAAATAGTAAAGCATTTCTTCATCTCTTATTATTTTGTTAAATTCTTCTGCTGTTTCAATTTGGAAAGCTATGTTGAATATTTTTTTCTCATATTATTTAAGAATGTATTGATTCTCCAAAGTTAGGGTGAGAGGCTTAAAGTACTTTACACATGTATCATTCATTACACATGCTACATATATTGTTATGTTCATTTTTCTTTTCTATATTTTAAAACTGATTTTTGTGTTTGAAGCAGTAAAACCTTGTAACAATACTGGATACAACAATAAATCCTTTTATAGCGCTAAAAGTTTGGGGTTCCCTTTAACATGTGAACAATATATTGTAAATACTACTTGAACCAGAATGCGGCTCTTGACAAGCTATCTTGTCCAGTTAACATGTAATCTGATACTGTCCAACGGTAAGGTGTTCAATTTTACACTATTTTGTACAACTTCAACTTCTGTAGAACTATTTTTCACATGAACGATTGTTATTTTTGATTACATGCCAACAATAATTCAATTTCAAATATCAGTCAAAGAAAGAAAAGTTTCTTCCCACTTGCCATAACATTTTCTTTGGTGACAAATGGTGTCTATTTAGATTGTTGAACTATTGTGTCCATCATGCAGTTAGCAAAGAATGGGCTTCAAGTTATTGCTCACTTTTCACCTATTATGATTTGAACTTTGTTTTCCTCAAAAATCATTAGTATTGTGTCATAAATCTATCAAGCCAACGCGCTAAATTGTATTTTAAACTAGAAATATATTGCCTACCAATATAATGGTACATCCCTCTATAGCAGTATTTGTATTAGGTTCGGTTTGTATGGTTGAAGTGAAGTTTTACTGTATTTATAAAAAATTGCAAAATTTTGAAAAGAGAGTCAGATCATATATTTTGTAATTTTAACAGAAGCAAGCTCTTAATATTTTGTGAAGATGCCACCTTGGCCAATGATGGCTTGGAAAGAAACATACGCAAATTATAACATGGAAATAAAATAATTTTGAATATTATTGCTAGTGTGTTTTTACATAAGTCAGGTTTTTATCAAAAAGAAATAAACAAAAAGGTATTTCAGTGAGAGAACTTCTTTGAGCTAAATTTGAACCCCATATTTCATCCTCTCCCATTTCTTAGTGTTATTCATGGAAATTTTCTCTCTGTTTTTTTCCCCTCATGAGTATACACACTACACAAATATTTTTAAGCTTAAATTTAGAAAAGACTATGAATTAATAAAAATCAGGAACTTTGTTGCTTCCAAAATAGATATGTTAATTGAAAAGAAAAAAAAAAAAAAACACTAATGCAACACATTGAATTAACGTTAGCATTAGAGCAAGTGAGCATGTGGTAGCAAGTGAGGTGGTATTCATAAATTTTTCATAAGGTGCAATTGTTGGTAAATTTGAAAATTTCATGGTTTAAAAGAACTCTTATGAGATAATTTTTTTTGCTGGTAATATTATCTTACTAAAATAATTAAATGTTTCAGAGCTGTTCAATATTGTTGGAAATATACTTTTTTAAAATTAAATGACAAACGACCGAAATGAACAGCTTGGTCTCATATATATATTTTGTTACTGGTAATGTATTTAAAAGGGGAATAACAATGCTTGAAATAAGTAGCATTACAAATAAAGGGATAAATTGCATATTACAAGATGAGACTAAATCCGTTCCTAATTATTAGCTTTCTACTTTATATATTATTACAAAGCTATGAGGTAACACAAATTCTAAAAGAGTAAACAATACATTATTAGGGGAAAAATAATTATAAGCTCAACATTCTAATTACTGATTTTTAAGCTAAAAGATTTTCTTCAAATATTTCTCTTAAATAGATAACAGTTTGGAAATTCATTTTAAAGGTAGATTCCTTTAAGATCCTTTAGGCAGATTTAAAAGTAGATTCTTCAGGCTTAAAAGGCTCAATATGTATATTGTATAGTCTAGAGGAAAATAGAATTAGGGGGGACATGATTCAGTTGTTTAACACGTTGACTGCCGAACACTGACTGCCAGTGCTGTTTGTAGTTTATGGTTCTCCAGACGATAGTTTAATTTAATTACAACATATTGTAAAAAACAACAACATATTGTACAAAACATTTTACTAAGTAAAAAATTACTAACTTTCTATAAATGTATTGAAAAATGAAAAAACGTTGGCAACAACGAGACAACTTGTAATTTGATCTCTCAACAAGTTTACCTACTATGAGTTACCTCGTAGGTTGGCAGTCAACGTGTTAAATTTATTAAAACAGGAAATGTTGATTTTTGATGGGCTGCAGTTATGTGCTGAAGGTAGAACCAGAGAGCTTTTTAAATCTTGAAATGAGGAAAAATTACTCCTTCAATAGGGTTGTAGGCAGTTGGAATAGTTTACCAGAGGCAACTATTAGTTGCAGTGGGGTAAAAACTTTTAAAAAGGCTCTTGATGTTCATCGGGGATTGTTAACTTGACTAGGACTAGCTTAGCTGGGCCCTGTGCCTGTTGCTGGTCGACTCTTTTGTATTTGTATTTATTAAAATCATTTTGAATTCAGCTTATAAATTTTGTGACCTTTTTACATAAAGAACAAGAATTTATTTGCAACATAAGACCAATTTTTTTGAAAATGGGAAGTGGCCACATAGTGGTTAAATTCCATTGAAGCGATTTCTTCAGTGTCAAAATAGTTTTATAATATTTGTTTTTGCCACAACCTTTAAAATTAATATGGTGCTATAAAATAGTTTAAAATCTGTTTTTATCACAACATTTTGAAGATAGTTTTATTTCCCCCAAAAACATATTGTTTTTATTCCTTTCTTTGCATCATTATTATTATTATTATTATTTTAGTGGTGTTTGATATTTCTTTAGATTGTTGGTTTGCCTGATGAAAGGATGGGAGAAGAACTTTGTGCTTGGATAGCTCTTAAAGATGGCAAAACAATGACAGAAAAAGAAGTTAAGCAATTTTGTCATGGAAAAGTAATTATTTTTACTATTATTATTATTATTTTTATTTGATAAAAAGTTAAAAATATTATTTTTTTTTATTGAAATCGTATTTGAACAGCATGGGAAGTCAGTCTGACTTCAAAGATCCTCCCCCTATAATTCAAGATGCTGTCTCATTATTAATGAAGTGCATTAGATAATTATTTTTATAAAACTAGACAGAATTTAAGATGAGAGGTAAAGTAATATTTCTTACGTTAACTTTCACAATTATTTTAAATTTTTCCAGAAAGTCTTATTATACATCTTTGGCAAAGCAAACTGATTATAAAACTTTGCAGTGCAGTAATGTATTTCATTAGTTAACTACATTTTTGATGACGTATATTAAAATGTAATAATCCCCAATCAGTAATCTGTGTTATAAATCTGATAGCTCTAGTTAACTTTCACCATTGTAACTTTCCAAATTCAAGATATTGGAAAGAATTTAATGCTACCAAAAGTAACTGAACCGGAGGTATACTCTTGACATGTGCTATTTGCATAATTTTACTAAGTCGCATGCCAACACAAATGTGGTATCTTCAGCTGAGCTCAAAATGAGAAATTGATGATCAAAGCCTTGCATTTTGATATATTTAATTAAGATACCACTTTTTCAGATTTTTTTTTTTTAAACATTTCTTATTCACATATCACCACAAAATCTTTGTTTAGGTAAAATAAATGGCAAAGAACCACCTGAGGACAATAACTCTATTTTGCTCAAAGATGCAGATACCACTTTTTAACATAGCATGGTAGTATGCATGAAGGAAGTCAAATGATAAGAAAGTCAAAGAAGGTACTCTGTCACTCGTGTGGACAAAAGACGAGTTTTAGAAAGGATCTGTGCAAATTGCATGACAAACTAAATACTGTAAACAGGGAAGGGACCACCTCAGATCTTTTATGTTTCAGCATCTGTGGTTCTCAAAATAAAAACTGAATGGTTTTGTTAAGGGTATTTGACTGGCTTTTGAATGAAATATTTGCCTGTAGATCCTTGAAAACCAATATAAAACACATAATGTCACTGAAAATCCTGTGAAGTGTTCGGAAATAATGAAGGATTTCAGTATTGCTGTTTATTAAAGAAAGTAATTGTTCACGCAGAAAATGAAGGGATAAGGGGGAGGGGGGGGGCGTATAGCAACACACACACAAAAAAAAAGGAAAAACAATTTAAGAAAATATAAAGAAACCCAGTAGTTGGCACTTTTGGTGACCAGTGGTTAGGATGTCGGACTTCCAACCGGAAGGTTGGGTGTTCGATACCCAACCCGCTGAAGACCCACCATGTACACTTGGGAGGGTACGTGCATGTAAAATCCGTGGACCTCACTACCTCGTGTCCAGGGGAGGGCATCCCTAAGGCTTAGTGCTAACAGGGAAGGAGGTTGGAGGAGCAAAGTAGTTGGACTTTCACTGCTACCAGTCTAGGAAAACATTTTGAAATTAAACAGGAATCGTACATCAGTTTTTGTTCAAGTAGAACCATTTCTAAATAACAGAAATCATTATGAAAGAGAGAAAGGCCAATAAAAATAGTTCAAATGAAAAAGGTAATATAAGGGAATGAATGATGTTAAGGAACAAAAAAAAATCTATGAATGTTGTAAAATGGCTTTGACTGCTTCATTTCTTGCAAAAAATAGGAGGGTAACTCAAAGAATCAGGAAATTGCTTGACAAAATGAATTTTCATTTGGTAGAGTATGAACATAACTGAATGCTGGATAATGCTGAAATGTAAGAATGAAACTTAAACAAAGCGATTGAAGCACCTATAATTTAAAACGCCAGCATATATTTGAATTAATATTTTAAAATTACTTAAGAAAATTTTTCTCTTTTTTTACAGATTAGCCATTTCAAGATTCCTCGCTACATTGAATTTGTAACTGAATTTCCTAAAACTACATCAGGAAAAATACAGAAATTTAGAATGAGAGAAATTTCAATTGAAAAGCTTAATTTATAATATATGGTTATGTTCTGTTAATTTTTGAGATCAATCCATGGAATTAATACAGCAAATTTTCTAAAAAATTTTTTAAAGCTGCAATTGGAATTTTTATTGCTGAAAATGATAAAACAAAGAAAAAAAAATGTTTGAATTTATATGTTTTGATTTTTTGAAAATGCAACTAATATAAGAATGTCTGTAGATATTTAAGATTCGGCAAATTGTGTTCTTCATATGCAGTCAATTGCATAATTTAAATATTTTGAAATATAGTATCAGCATAATTAACGCTCAATAAATTAAAATTTATGAGTATGTAAAATTTTGCTATTTATATGTATTAGTATGTCAGCGGTGTAGTTCTGGAAAAAAGTTTAGGGTATGGTTATAAATACAAACATAAGTTATTAACACAAAAATGAGGGGGGGGGGGGACTTGTGTTAAAATTAAAAAATATGGCGACGGAGTCACCCTTTAACTACACCACTAATGTATGTACAATCTTTTGTGCCAATTACACATCTGCCAAAAAGTATATTGAAAGAACAATATACAGTCAACTCTCTGAAATCCGCGGACCCAAAATCCGCGAACGTCTAAAATCCGCGTAATATTTCCGATGTAAACAGTGAAACTTAGTTAAAAAAACTAGTTTAAAAACTCAGTGAAAAAATTAGAAATTTCTTATATTTTCAAACCTAATAGCATTTTTTTAACTTGAAATGTTCACAATAACTCACATCTGCCTTTTATACATTGAAAACAATGTATTTTTAGCTTATTTTGATTGCCACGTGTCATGCGCGATAATAGCGTTTTGCTGTAATTGGACATCAATCTTTTTGCATCGGTTTTCGGTTTGCGATATTTCATCTTATTTTTTCATTAGTACACAATTCAAATTGTATTCAACAAAAATATTAAGCTATTTTGGAGGATAAATTTTATATTTGCATTGACTCTATGGTGCAAATGTTCTCCCGCCTTGACCTAGTTAATGAAGACAATTTTGGTCGCTAACGTGACGATCGGCAATGAAAAATTTGGTCACCATTTAAAATTTTTTGATAGCCAGTAGGCGAGTGGCGACCACCAATCTGCACTTTTACAAAGTAGTTGTATGTTTTTTTTCTTTCCAATGGGGCTGCGGTATTGGGTCCTACAACCATTGCAGACCTAGTGCGTTCCCCAGTAATGGTACCATCTCTTTCAGCGGCACCACAATGAGTGTGGTACCTTCGCCGCATAAGAATTTTGACGTTCAGTTACCACTAGATGGCGGTACCTGAGCTCTCATTGATGCAATATGCACTAGGAATTTAATTTAGCCGAGAGCATCCAAGCCAAATGTCCACTCAAGGAATCTTTTACATGCCGCATAATCATACGACATGGGCACAGACGATTTTCTGCATCTTGAAAATCCACCGACTCGGGCCAGTTTGAACCCGCGATATTGGGCGTACGAGGCCTGTTGCCTTACCACTACGCCACCCTGTCGGCACAAAGTAGTTGTATGTAAAAAAAAAATCATTTAAAGTTCACATATATATACATTGTATCTCATTTTTATAAATTTTCTTTCTTTTCCATCACTCTTTTATATATTCATGCCTGTACAATTAGTGGTTTATCAAAACATTTTTTAAGTAATAAGTAAAAAGGTTAATGCAACATTATAACCTTGCAAAATGCATACACATATCAATGACCCGAAATCCGCACAACCCTTGGTCCCAAGCAATGCGGATTTTGGTGAGTTGACTGTACTAAAAATTTGTTATGTTGAACAATAAATGTATGTATTATTTTGGTGTTTTTGTTTTGACTTTAAATAGGGTTCAATTGTATGCAGGTTCTTGCATTGAATGTTAAAGAAAATTCTCAGGGGAAATCATGTTTGTTATGTCAGGTTCAGAAAATGATAATTATGATTAAAAACTTGTCCAAATCATTTTCTGAAAGTATTTAAGCTACTTGCTATCACAATAATATGCTTCGAGAAAACCAATGGATCCAATTGTTTTTTGAAAAGCAATAAAATCAATTACTACAGTTCTGAAGCATACATGCCTTACTCAGTGTATATATGTGTAAGAACCAGTGGCATAGCATTAGGCTCAAAGCAGGGAATATTGAAATATGATGCAAGCAAAAGTATTTGAAGTAAGCTAACATATCCATACTACAATGGATGAATACAGAAATATTTCTGTTAAAATATTATTTCATAGTACTATGAATTATACACAGAACAAAATATTCCACTTTTTTCCCCCTAAGGAAACCTGTGTATTTTTTAAAAAATATTTGCTCAAAGCTGATATTCTAGGTGTACACTCACTAGGCTTTTTCTCAAATAGCAAAGAAGTCTAGCTAAACGTTATTTTTCATTAATTTCCAACTGCTGTAGAGTGGCCTTGCTTCTATATTTAACATTCAAGTACAACACAGGTTGCTTTATTTTTAGTTATAATCGTTTGGCCAAAGTAATGTTAGAACTTTGGGTAATATTAAAAAATTCAAAATATTTTTTCCAATCAATGTTGGATGCTTGTCTCAAACATTCACAATAAAAATATATTAAAAATTTTAATGCCCAATAAAAAGAAATCGATTGAAACCATGCTCTATCACAAAAAAAACAAACATTTGACTTGTATGCTAATGTATAAGGCACTATTGACTCCTCTGTGTTAACTACTTTACAGCCAACAAACCAGCAAAAATTATTTTGGAGATTTGCCAATTGTGCTCGCCAAGGCTCAAGTATAAATTGTAGTTGTTTTTATTCCAATCTTCAGTTCCTTTTTGTAGCCCTAACGTCATATTCATTAGTGTATCTTAGATGTTTTGGCACTAAAATAGAGAATATTCTGAATGAAAACAATATATTTTCATTCTGAATATGACTTTAAAATTTTCATCAAGATTAGTTCTATTCGTTTGAAGTACTGTAAATCATATCGATTAGATTATATACATAGCGTGACTCTGACTAGAAGGCGCCTGACCATGAGAGAGTTCATTGCTTCTTTAGGAGGAAGAAAAAGAATTCTTACATTCGAAAAACCAATAGCCATCATAAACGTTGTTGGAGAAGCAAACTTGTTTTCCTCGCCCCTAGTTTAACAAATGGAATCATTTAATCCTTCTTTCACCAGGAGTCTTTTTGTCAGAGCCCAACAATGTCGATTCACTGCTTCTTTTTTTATATAGATTTGTGATGTAATAATTAGTAATTTTTGGTAATTTAATCATATATTTGATAGAAATTTCAGGATGTTTTACTATTTAAACACATTAAGGTGTGATCATTTTTCTGGCCAAAAAAAAAAATTTTTTTTTCTTTTTCCCTTTAGAAAGCTTTATTTTGAAACGTTAAAAGAGAGAAATAAAGCATTTAGCTTTGTGCAGAAAAAAAAGTTATAAAGTCAATGCTATTAAAGGAGAAAATTGTAATTATTCGCTTGCATACATGTGTGATCCTGGTGCTATGTCATTACTATATTGCCATTACTATAGGTACACCACTGAAATAAATTTCTGAGGCTGGAATGATGGCTAAAACTAGCCACATGTTAAAAAGATAACAAAATAATTTTAGTGAATTTTGATGTGGAAAATGAAATGTCTTTAAGGAAATTATGAAGATTGGTTTTATTGCTCTCAAATTTATGCTAAGCACACAATAATACGAGGAGATTGAATCATTTGGCCTAGACTGAACTGTCAGTCTAATGTTTGTTCTAAAGAGAATATTTAGTGAACTCTCCAAATTAGTCATTTTTTTAAAAACTAAATATTTGTTGTACCCTCCAAATTTGAAGATTGAAAAGAGTTTGTAATTCTAATGTCCTATTTTGTTACTAATTGGGGAGAAAAGAGCTTATAAATACTATGCATAGAAAATATCATCGAGGAGAAATGGAAGGCAAATACATATGAAGTATTTTAGATCAAAATGAATAACTAAATGAATATAATGGTCTCTAGTTCTGTTTCCAAAGCAAATAGCAATCTTTTGACTTTTATCGTAAGTTATTAGCCATACTTACTTTGTAATTGTTTTTAATGTTATGTGAAACATTGGTCATTAAAAACTTTTATTCTAAAATGAGTTTTATGTTTAACAAGCTTTGTTTTAAAATTAAAATATGTACTTTGTAAATAAATGTATTAATAAAAACAAAGTATCTGAACGAACAGATTTGATACTTCAAAATATGTATCAGTATTTTGAATTTGAAATTAGTACAAATTTACAATCAATTTTTATAAAATTCATTTGCTGTGATGTTTTTCTTAGTATTTGAAAATTATTTGTTTATGTTTTTAACTGATTATTTAAGATTTTATTTTCCTTAAAAACCCTTAACAATATCAGTTATACCATTTGGTAGAATCTTTGTATTATATATCTACATTTTTTCTTAGAAACTGTCTTGGTAAATACTAAGTAATATTCATTATTAAGAAACAAGATTGGAAAACTTTGAATAAAAATGTTGATTTCTTCCTTGTGTGTGTCTGTTTTAAGTATTATCTTTAAAATCTATTGCCTACTATTCATTCATTTTCAGTTAACTGCACCTGCATAAATTAAAAAGCTTTATCGAATCTAGGTAAAAATGCATTAAATATTTTATGAAAATCTGCATTTGCATGAAATATTTTGTGTCCTAAACCAAACAAGTTAAAGATCTTAATATCTATATACAGTAAAACCTGTAAAGTTGACCACCTGTCTTAAGTTGTCCACTTTTGTCAGGAATGGAATTAGCCCTTCACCCTCTATAAGTTGACCACTAAAGTGCTGCACCACAAATGGTCAACTTACACTGGTTTCACCGTAGATGTTATTAGAAATATTAGAACTCTCCCGTATCACATTACTATTTTTTGATACTGACTAACATAAATCAGTTCATTTTGGTTTGTTTTAATTGTCAAAAAGACAAATCTTTTAATGTAATTCTTTTTGAAAACTTGAAGTAATTTATACTGCTTTTATTTTTGTCAATAATATTAGCTCTTAACAGCAATTACTAGTATAAATTTATCAATTCTTTTTCACGCTTAAATTTAAAATTGGTTTCCTTTTTTGATAACAACTTAAGATATAATGTCAAATAGCAATTATAATATCGTCAAATACTTATTATTTATATCTCTCTTGATCCTCCCATCATAAATTCAAAAGCAGTAAAAATTCTTTTTCTTGATTAAAAAGCATTTGAGAAACTCTTATCAAGTGAGAATAATATCTGAACTGTTAGATACATTGGTAAATTTATACTACAGCAAACAATAAGGTAATTGGCCACATCGCTCGGGCAAATTCCCAACGTCATCCAAGTTTTTAACACGTATGTGAAATAGGACAAATGTGATTGCAGAATATCCACTCTTTTAAAACATTAACACTGTTTGATTGCAAGGTGAAGTGTTGACCTTCAGCAAGCAAACAAGGAATTCACAGAGAAAGACAAGGAATTTGCAAAGGATTTTCAGGCAAGGATCTAATACTTTGCAGAAAACATGCAGTTTGCTGCGTTGCAGTGTGTGCCCTTGCATTATCTAGCAGCAAAACCATGTAAACATGAGACCGTGTTTTGGCAGACTCTTTCTACCTAGGACGAGGGAGGGCTGCTACAATCTGTCAGTCTGACAACAGTTTGTAATAGCAAAGTAATAATAATATATTAAAATCAAGTATTGACCTTCCAAAAAATTTAGCAAGCATCGATTATGATATAGATAACAAATACAATGCAAAAGTGACGACCAGCAACAGGCACAGGGCCCAGCTTGGCTGGTTCTAGTCAATTTAGCAATTCCCAATGAACATCAAGAGCCTTCTTAAGTTTTTACCCCACTGCAACTAACAGTTGCCTCTGGTAAACCATTCGAACTGCCTACAACCCTATTGAAGTAGTAATTTTTCCTAATTTTAAGATTAGCCTGAGATTTGAAAAGCTTAAAACAATAACCTCTGGTTCTACCTTCAGCACATAGCTGCAGCCCATCAACATTTCCTGTTTTAATGAATTTAAACAACTGCATCATGTCCCCTCTAATTCTCCTTTGCTCTAGACTAGGGGTCTTCAACTTTTTACGTCCAAGGGCCACATCCATTAGCTCGAGATCGGCGGCCACTCCACAGGCGATTCTTAGTTAAAAATAATTCTGAACTTCACGCAAAAATTATACACCACGAATTGGAAAAAAAAAAAAAAAAAACAACTATTAGGCGTCTCTCCCCTAGTACTGGAACTGGGAGGTTTTTCGTTTCCGGGCCAAACTTAAAAATGCTTCCGCCCTCCATCCAGTTGTTCATATTTCATAAACTTTTTATGTGCTGGATATTTTTTAACTTGTGGGCCATTGATAAACCTATAAAACTATCGTTAATGTTTCTACGGCATGGCCCTTTCAGCGGCTCTACCCCCATCACGGGGGTAGAGCCATATAAAGAAACCCTCGTAAACTGGGGATATAAAATTCTGAGAGTCAAAAGGGGTTCAGGGGACTCTCCCCTGTGAAATTTTTGAAAATTATATGCAAACTGGTGCCTTTATGAGGCCTTTGGAGACACATTTGGGATTGCAAAAATATTAGGAAAAAAACCAAACAAAAACTTTTCAAAATTTAAACGCTTTTACTTATAAAAATACTCAAAGAAATGCAGAACAAAATAAGCATTTTTTTTAATGCTGGGGGCAGGGCCGCCTCTCCCCTTCTTATTAACGCCCATATCGAAGAGCCACGTGGCGACCACCTCAAGCGACACTTACAAGCCATCCCCCGCCTCTTCCCAAAAGGATGCTTTGAAAATTTGCAAAAGAAACAGCATTGTATTAATTAAGCATGACACGAATTAGATTTCACTATCACAAGCCCCACCCTCCGGCAAAATATTTTAAAAGGGTCATTCCATGTCAACTGGACCAGTGTTAGTTTTATACCTACCAAAAACTTTGCAAAATTTTATCAAAATTGGAGATGGTCGAGTGGAGATTCTTTTTTTAACATTTTCGTTTTTAACTTATTGCAAAGGCTTGGCAGCCACGGGTTGAAGACCCCTACTTTAGACTATACATGTTGAGCCTTTTAAGCCTAACATCATAAACACTTACCAACCTAGTAACCCTCCTTTGAACCCTTTCCAATAAGGTAATATCCTTTAGATAAGGAGACCAAAACTGAACAGCATTACTCCAAATGGGGTCTTACCAAACTTCTGTATAATGGCAATACAACTTCCTTAGAGCTGTTCGAAATAGACTTATTGATAAACCCAAGCACCCTGTTAGCTTTGTTACTTACTATGCTGCACTGCTGACTAAACTTGAAGTCATGACTAATCAATACTCCTAGATTAACAACTGCTTCTGCTTCACTCATAATAGAACATTGTAAATAATAGCTTGCACGTTTATTCCCATGACCAAGCCCAGCAAGCAAAATATGCTGCCACAGTATTGCATAAAGGTTGATATATCAGCATGGATAATCTTGCATACATACTGCCTCAACATTGTTATGTTACTCCATTCATACTGCCTGCAGGCTGCCACAAGATTGACTGTCAAGGTGTATGCAGTGTAATGTCAGTGTAAAATCAAGGTGCCTTATTTTTTCAATATTGCATTCCCCTTGCCACCGGCAGTAAATACTGATATGACAGTGCTTTGTCAGTATAACATCAATGTGCGTTATTTTTGTAATATTGTATTCACCTTGTCCCCGACAGTAAATACTGATATGACAGTATAAAAGCAAGGTGCCTTACTTTCGGAATATTGCATCCATCTTGTCACCGACAGTATACACTGATATGACAGTGCTTTGTCAGTATAAAAATCAAGGTGTCTTATTTTTGCAATATTGCATTCACCTTGTCACCGACAGTATATACTGACATGACAGTATAAAATCAAGGTGCCTTTTTTTTTTAAATATTGCATTGTTCTCATTTTATTCGACACGTGATGTACACTAGACCATCATGCCGCGTTTGCGTTATGCTTCCATTATTTTTTCATAGTCTTCTCAGTAGATAACCACACATCTACTGTCCTGGGTTACATTAATAAATGAGATAATGCATACATAATTACTGAAAACAATATTTCCCTACACTACTCTTTATTGTTGAACAACCAACAAACGAGAAACCACGTGTGAGGGTGAGGAGAGACACGCCGCCGATTGGAAAGATGGGTAAAATTCTTTCTACCCCAACGCATGCGCAGCTCAACAGCTTTCCATTGGCTGTTACTTACCCTGACGACAACAGCATTTCATCAATGTTGATTTGAACTATTTTTTGTAATATTGATGCAGATAACACTTATACAGTGTTGATGATGTAATATAATATCAATATTGTTATTTAAAGGTAATTACCATGTTGCATACATGCTGTTATTGCAGTATTGTTATATCAACATTTATGCAACCTTTCAACAGTATTTAAGAAGTTCATATTGAACCTGTCAGTATATTACCAAGGTCTATCAAGGTTGTTGCAAGATGTTTTGCTAATAGGGAGGTGAAGCGCTTGACATTTCCCAATATTAAATACTCCACTTAATTGCCCACCTAGAAATTTGATTTAGATCCTCTTGAAGCTGATTGACTTGTACTTCCGTGTCAACAATTCCCATGATTTTAACATCATCAGCAAAAATATTGATCTTTCCAGAAATACTCTCACTAATATCATTAATAAAAATGATGAATAATAACGGCCCTAAAACTAAACCTTGTGGAACACCACTTAAAACATCAATCCACTGATTACACTGTGCAACAAATTTGAACTTTTTTTTTTTGTCCTTTAGATGAAACTATGTCATTCTATATGAACAAAAGGTGCTTAATTCAAATGTCCAAACCAAAATGGTCCATCACGTACTGTTTTTGCTGGAGACCCACTTCTCATATTTATACAATTTGGTTATAGAAAATGTAACTGCGGCTTACTTATTGAAAACACAAACACACAGATATTTTTTTTTTTTTTGGTCGTTTCATCTTGTGGGCATCTGTTGGTGTGCCCTGATAACAGATTGGCAATATTCAATTCGTATACTTCCATTCTATCGACCGCTGAAACGCTTTTAAAACACAGATATCCTGATGAGACCTTTCCCCATTCTCATCATTAATTACGCCAAGATTTTGATGAAAGAAGCCCATATGGGAGTCCAAAAAGTGTAGTTTTAATGAAATATAGCAACCTAATAATGCAAAAGCATTTTATCATGTCACCAACAAGATTTTCGTAATTTTCAGCTTTCTCATTTCCAAGGAAACGTGAGCACACTGATTTAAAGGTCATCCAGGCAGATTTTTCGGCTTCTCACTCTGTTTTCATGCTCTTCATCATGAAAGGACTTCCTTAAGTTGTGGGCCAATAAAAATTCTTTCTTTTAATTTTGCCTCACTTAATTTTTTAAATTTTTTCCTGAAATGCAAGAATCACTCCTTCTCTGTCCAGAGCTTCTACAAATATTTCGATAAACCAAGTTTAATATATAACTGTGGGAAAAAGACACATGTAGATTTACAAGTGGCTAATTTAATAAGCTTTTGCCACTCAAAATTTTGAAATTTCTTTTGTGTTTGCAGAATTTTCTACAGGAATGAATAGGAAAACAATATTTAGATGGAAGAGCACCTATAAACAAACGCCACTCTGCTGAATAGTGCTCATGTCCCAATGCTTGAAACACTACATTCACATCACAGCAGCATACTATTTTTTCTTTCTCCGCAATAGTCCACAAAATGTTTTTGCCGTCTTGTAAAAAACTCGAAACTTCAAGAAGTAGATAAAGCTTTTGTTGCCAAAAAATGTCGCTAAAGTAACCCAAGTTCATTAAAAAGGTCTCTAGAATGGCAACGATTTCACTGTCAATGAGAAAGATATAATTTTTAGTAAATTAAGTCGATAAATTATGAAAATATGCACATTTATCCAGAAAATACGTAAAAAGCTAAAATGTGGAATTTTGGGAAAATGGTACGTGATAGGCAAAAAATAATTGCAGATTCGTAAATTCTCAGCCAAAAATACATCAGAAACAGACATTTTCATTTAAAGGACATTTTTCGTGTTGCACAGTGTTATTGATACTCTGTCAAGTAGAGGACTCCTGTAGCAAGTCAAAAAGGGGGGGGGGGGAATAATAATTCAAAAAAAAAAAAAAAAGATAAAACAAATAAATATTTTATTAGAGACTACAATTTTTGTCTACTATTTGAATATGCTTAAAACAAAAATTTGCAACAAAGATTCATTGTAACTATTGGATTCCTTTTTCTTAATCCATCTCCCCTCTTCTCTATATTTATACAATTTGATAATTTATGCTATGATATTCTGTTGATTTAAGGTATGCAAAAAAAAATAATTACTTACAAGCACCATCTTATTTTTTGCAATCCACTATGGGGCCGTTCTTAAATGACGTCATGCTTTTTCCCCATATATTTGACCCCTCCCCCCTTTGTCACAATATGTCATACTTCAGCGGACCCTCATCCCCCCCCTTTGTCCTGCGTCACGCTATGTTGCATAATGCATGATGTCACACTCCTTGTTACCCCCTCCCCTCGTCACAATTTCACGAACCCCCCTCCCCCCCTCAGCGTGACATCATTTATGAATGATCCCTATGTTCAGGTGTCTAAACTATGGTTCTAGCATAATTTAAGCAAGCATTTCATTAAAAAAAGTTCTTTATTAAATATATTAGCAGAAACATTTTCAAACAGTGAACAGTAACAAAATAAAATAAATAATGAAAAATGTTTAAAGTTACATAAAGTTTTTTAAATTCATATAAAAATATTTCAGAATGAAAACATGATTAAATATAAGATAAATGTATGAAATCATTAGTTTATTGAAATATCTGGGCACACAGCTCATGTACTACATTAAATGTTTATTTTTTCAGAAAATTCTAAATCAAATTTTGAGGAAAATTTTAACTTCTAAGGCAAGAAAATCATGAATGATATGCAGAACAAGAAAACATTGAATCATATGAAAAGCCACTTCAATAACATTATCATTAATATAACAGAAGAAATAAGTGAATAACTAAACAATTATGTATTTAGTCGCCCAGAACATGACCTCGGCCCCAAGTATGTCCACGTCTTTCATTTCTAGGAGCTTGTCCAGATGCAGCTGATGCATTTCTTCGATTGGGAAAGTAATCATAACTAAAGAAAAATAAATTTTCATTTGTTACTAGTTGGCAAGCCCTTTTAAATAAATTGTGAGAGAAACCATGTTTTGTATTTAAAATTATGTTTAAGAGCTAATGCATTCATTTCAAAAAAAAAAAAAAAACTGATAAACATATTAAAATTATATTCAAGAACAAATGGCTTTTAAACCCTTTAAGTGCAGGCTTGCCCAGAAAATGTCTCTAAAGAAATGTAATCCTGCAATAGCTACATTCTTGAGCAGCTTTTGATGAAGGCATTTGTTCGAAAAGCGTAAGGTCTTTTCTTCATGCTTTTGGAACTTGATGGCAGAATATTACCTTGCAAGCGCTTTTAGATACATCACTGGGCAACAGAATTTACGTCGCAAACGCTTTAAGGGTTAATCGGGAATTTTTCAGGTTGTGAGGGAGTAAGACTGTAGAAATGCTTTTTCCGAGTTCACTCCTGTTGTAGAAATAAATTTATTTAAAAAATATTCTTAGGTTTCTGCTTATTAAAGCTTAGCACTAAACACTTATGAATTTCTTAATTATTTAAGCAGAGTATCCTTTCGTACAGGGTTGCTACTCAAACAGCAGAATGAAATTTCCAGACTTTTTCAGGTTTTCCAGACCTATTTAAAAAAATTTTTTTTGTCTTAACTCCTCAGCATCATACCAAAAAAAAAAAAAACATACATTTGCCCCAAAGTATTATTTTTAAAACAATATCAGGAATTGCTAATCTTAAAATAATTTCTTGCAAACTGAAACATTACTCAGCCAAGGGATAAAAGGGAACAAACAGATCGATAAAGAAAAATGCTTTGCAATTTTTTACTTTTTAAAGTCTAACAATGTTTCTTGATGAGAAAATTAATTGCTATCAAGAGTTTTGAGAGAAAAAAAACAAAACAAAATACATTAACTACCCAATGTAAAGATTTTAATAACAACAGTAAAATGTGAGTTCGAGTCCCTCATAACTATTTAAAAGTTAAACTTAAAGTTGTAAACTTTAAAAGTTGATAAATTTATTCATGATCAAATCAATGGTTGAATCACCACATATCAATCTTTGCAGGTCATTGCGCATGTTGCATTTTGAGTGGAGCAAAAGAGCTGATGTCATTTTTTCATATCAGACTTTCTCCATCTAAGGAAACCAATATAGTGTTTGCAATACCGGTATTCTGGCAAACCAAATATCGATTTACCGTGTAATTTTGTAAAACCAGCACTTGCAAGGTAAAATACCGGTGTTTTCGGTATTATTTATAAATAATAAATATTCTTTCAATTCAAGAGATTTTAATTTAACAGCTTAGATATCTATCATTATTTTAAAATCAATCATTTGAAGTCAAAATTTAGCTTGAAAAAGATGCATTAACCAAATATCAATGAATAAAAGCATCTGAAGAATATAAAAAGATATTTTTTATCTTTAGATGGTGTGATGAATCATCACTTTTGCTTACATTAATGTGCATCATAATTTTATTTCTTTGCTCCCTTGTTCATATATTTTTGCTCGTTTGTGAAAGTTCATTTCAAGAGTGCCACAAATGTATTTTTTCTGTAAATAACTTATTCTAACCGTTAACTGCAATATTGCTTTATATTATTTTTGTAAAAACTTTGTCCCAACTATATCGAGTTTCAAGGAAAACATTTTCTGTTAGTATAACAAATGAACACAGGTATTATTGGTTTGCTTCTTGTCTCGCTATTTAACTCTTTACATGACCAATTGATATCTTGTTTCTTTCTGAATTTATGTGTTTTGCATTTTTGGCATTCACAACTGTAATTTTCCTTCAAGTCTCCCAACAGGTGGGTTTTTCTTAAACAACATCAACCCTAATGAAAATTATCAGTTGCAAATATATGGCATGACAGCCATGATTTTGCAATGTGTATTCATGCATTTAGTTAGACGCTTTTCTCTTTTTGTCTGTCCAGTGTTAAAGTCAAGAGTGAAGCTAATTGCACATTATTGTTTTAAGTATTTGAACATTTAGATATTTTTTGAATTAGGGAAGTCCTTTTCTTGAATAAGTAAATCTTGCATGATACTTTACGAATCAATATATATGCATATATTCTATACAATCTAATGGTGCATTTTAAACTTAATTTTTTGTTCCCAATGTCATAAATTATTATAATACTGCTCTTATTATAAATATCTGATTATAACATTTGATTCTTTCTTTTATATTTTTTTGTATGAAATATGTAATGTAACAAATATGTTTCTGTTACTTTTTTGAATTTCCAATATCGGTATTAATACTGATATTCCGGCATCATGTTTAAGAAAAATACTGAATACCTGTATTGCATTTTCGGTTTGGTAATGTAAACACTAAACCGGGAGCATCGTGCGTCAGTGCTCTGAACATTAGCGCTAAAGTTGAGTTCTTGACGAACGCTATGTAAAATTCCTCGTCTTTTCCAGATTTTTGATAAAATAGTAATATTCCATCTTTGTCACTCAATTAAAAAATTTCCTGACTTTTCCAGGTAGCTTAGGCAGCCCTGTTTGTGTTGGCTAGATGTGAGAAAATTCATAAATTTTTTTCTTCAAGCTTCCTAGCTATACACATTTGGCAAAAGCCAAAATTATTTGGCATTCATTCTACATGAAATATTTGTGCATATCATACACATATATTATTTTATTAAAACTAAATATAATAGATACAAGTGATTAGTAGACTAAAAGTTCAATTAGTTTATAGAGAAAATGATGAAAACGGGGACTTACAGGATCTGTGGTACATGTAAAATGCTTGAACCACCATACTCAACAGGATAACTGTATGCAAGAAAATAATACAAATGGCCAACTAAAATGCCGAGTAATTCATCAAACCCCCTGCAAGAAAATACTTAAGATTAGCAATATCTTGAAGGAGAGAAAAAAAAAAAACTATTAAGGGGAGTCGGCATCATGAGACCATTTTTTTCTCTATGGTGTTATTATTTACAATTTTTGTCTCATGTCATGTTACATCACTTCATAAGAAATGTAAAATTAAAAAAAAACAAACTGGATTTTTTAAATATAATTTGAAAATTTTAATTTTTATTTTAAAAATGCTTCTTCTTTTTCAAAAATTGGCGTAAAGTCTCAAAAAAATTTTCAATGCTTCATTACTCATAAAGAAAACCTTTTATGCTTTGAATTTTTAATAAGTAAAATACTTTTTGAGAAAAAAACTAAAACTGAAGTAACACAGGGGAAAAATCAACGAAAAATTAAAAAAACCTACAAAAAGAATTTTGTTTAAAAAAAGTGCTTAAGTTATCACAAAAGTAAAGCATAAATTTGTTATGTATAGTTTCAGGAACATGTGGGGAAAAAATCCACATTATAGATACAAAGTTAAGAAAGCCTTTGCATTTTAATTGAGATGAAATGACAGGGTTCATACTCAAAAGGGAGAAATTTTTTCCCTGACTTTTCCAGGTTCTCCAGGTAAGTTTTCATTAAATTCCAGGTATAAAGAGTTACACTAAATTTTACGGTAAATGTGGATCAATCTCAAAATTTAATACTATTATGCATACTATTATTTAATTGATCTACAAATAGAACATAAATAATCAGAACTAATTCATGCATTTAAATAACAATAAAAAATAACACAACAAATTGGAATTGGTTTTTCCATTAAAATAAATTGATTAGGCCTAACTTACAGAGAAAAGAAAAACAATTTAAAATATAGTACAGTATGGGACCTCAAATCCGGAACGCTTTGGGCCGCGATCTTTCCGGATTTCGGAGTTTTCCGGATTTTGGTTTCTCATTCAAAAAAATTTATAAGTAACTTCGGAGCCCCAACAACGGAGTTTTTGCTCTGGAACTTTTTATTAGCGTTTTGCTCATTTATAGCATTTTTATTATACAAATACAACTACAAATACAAAAGTGACGACCAGCAACAGGCTCAGGGCCCAGCTAGGCTGGTCCTAGTTAATTTAGCAGTCCCCAATGAACATCAAGAGCTTTCTTAAAAGTTTTTACCCCACTGCAATTAACAGTCGCTTCCGGTAAACTATTCCAACTGCCCACAACCCTATTGAAGTAGTAGTTTTTCCTAATTTCAAGATTAGCCTGAGATTTGAAACGTATCGTATATACTCGCCTATAAGTCGCGAAATTTAGCACAAAAACGAAGTTGGAGTTGGCTTACATTTGAGGCAAAGCATTGAAGCATTTAGACTTTTCCCGATGTTATTTTAAACTCTTTAATTAAACAATAAAAGAAACGAATCCTATCAAATTTTATATTTTCTAGCCACTAAATTGTAGTAAAAGATTAGATTATCGTTAAAATGCGAGAAACGCAGATTTTCAATTTCGCGAATGTTCTGTATCGCGCGAAAATTAGAGCTCATTTTAAAAAATAAATATAAAGAAACTACAAGAAATAGAAAAAAGCAAAACTAAATGATATTAACTCGGAATTAAAGCAACAGTTAAGAAAAACTAATCGCAAAAACGAACCCTTTTCAGAAAATCGCAAAATATTTTTTTGAATTTCCGATCTTAAACATGTTTATTGCATTTTATTTTCTTTCTCTTTTAAAGGCCTATTTCCCAGAAAAAAAAAAAAAAAAAACAGTGCAAAACATTTCTCTCTCTCTTTTTTTTAAAGCAGCAATAATAAACTCTTATCGCAAAAACGAGCCCTTTTCAGAAAATCGCGAAATAATTTTTTTTAATTTCCGGTCTTAAACATGTTTATTACATTTTATTTTCCTTCTCTTTAAAACTCCTATTTTCAAAAAATGGTGCAAAACATCTCCCGGTATTATTTTTTTTTTCAAAAAACAAAAGCTGGTTTTTTTCAGCTGCCAATTTTTTCGAAAAAGTTCCGCATTTTGGGTTTTTCGGATTTTGGGATTCCGAAATTGGGGTCCCATGCTGTATCTAAATTAACTTAGACAGCTCAGCTACGTGATTGTCTATATTTGATGTTTGTTTAGCTATCTCATCTGACAGTTTTGCTTTCTTTTGTTTTAACATTTTAATTTCTTCTGCTGCTTTCCTCTTATTAATTATTTTTTCATCTTGTTCTTTTGTCATTTTCTTCTGTTTTTCCAGAAAATCATGGTACCTCACTCTAGCCATCTTAACATGGTTGAACATTTCTTTCGTTACTTTAATATTTTGTAAACCTCCTAAAGCTTTCACACCATCATAAACTGTCCTTAAAGCAACCAAAGATCTTTCACAAAGATTTTCAATCAGCATTTCTTTATTAATTGAAAATCCTCTCTCAACAGCTGCATTTCCATTGGAGAGGATTAAGATAATTTTGATGACTTTCCAAAGATCTTTGAATGTATTGTCTTCTCCTAACAAATTTCGATAAAATACATCTATTCTGCTTTCATTGGATAAAAATGTTTCGAAAGATTCTTTCAATTCAGATTTTACCTTCACACAAAGAGTACTAAACTGTTGCTTAGCACTATCTGCTTCATTAGATGTCAAGTATTTTTTATCATATAGCAGGCTTAAGAGCTTGGTCATTCTCTTTTCAGAGAGCATAGTATTTGATGCAAGAAGCCTTGGACTAAGACAAGACAAATATTTCACAATAGGAAATTTTAAGTGGGAACGCTCTAATATTTTACTTGTAGTGGCTCTTAAAAATTCTCTGCAGTCATGCCTGAACTGCTTTTTATCAGTTTCACTTGCAGATGACTTGGCCAACAGACGTGAGGCAGCAATACCAATATAAACATGAAATATACTACAAACATTAGTTTTATCATTTAAATCAACTTTCAAAAGTCCTTCAGCAGTTGATGCAGCATCTAGAACACTTGGCTTTATAAATCTTTTCATCAATTGATGAACAACATTGTATATATCTTCATACATAAATGGAATTAGAGGATCGCTGGTCTGATATTTTTTCAAAAAAGGCAACAAAAGTGACGCAACTGATGAATAGAAAGCCATCTGAGGAAATACAACACTATTCCTGCAAGCTTTTTCGACAGTTTCAAAAGTCTGAGTCTTAATGAGAGTAGATTCTTTAACATACTTTTTAACATCAGCAAACACCTCGATGGCTCGATCTGCAACAGCAGCATTTTCTAGCCATCGAACTTGGAAAAACTTTAAATGGAACCTTTTACTACCTGTAACAGCCATAAAGTCTGCTCGTCTCGCTGGTGTGTCTTTAAATAATTGCTAAAGAGCTCGAAAAAGAACATTCAACGACCAATTGGTGCATTTGTGACGAGCTTGAAAAGCTCCATTAACCACATGCAAACCGCATGTACCTATGTCTAAAATATTAGTTGAATATTCATCTGATAGTTCCTCATTTAGTATCCTCACCATTTTAAGGTTAACATTTGGCCCATCCATGGACACTTGAACTAAATATTTCAGAGAAAGTTCACTAGAGCCTTCTCGAAATTTCTCAACTAAGTCCTTAGCTGTGGAATGACCCAAGAAGACAGAACTTAAATACCTTGTATTTACTTGATCATCCGTTGAAGACCAGTATCGAACTACAATATCCATTTGACCCTTTTGGGAAATTCTATTCAGTGCTTCATCAAAACAGATAACAAATTTTGAATCAGCAATATCTTTCCTTAAAATATCTGAAAAATAAGGTGACAGGCCAAATGATATAATGTAAGACATTTTAGAGCTGCCAAGAGTAACTGACTGTGCTATTTTGCTATTAGGAAACATCATTTTAAACAATGCTGAAGAATCTTTTGAAGAATTAAATGAGCTGTGTGAAACAACTAACTTGGTAGCCCACAAGATTTCTGCTGTTAAAACACTCTTTTGTTATAAAACTTTCCATAGTATTTGATTTACTAGTACAAGGCACGATATTACTTTCATCCAATCCAGCATCACTAGTTGTAGCACTCTTTTCCTTACTATGATTATCAGATTTTTTTTAAAAAAATGTTTCTCTTTGTGAAGAAACTGATGCTGAACTTATATTTCTCTTATGTCTTGCACCACGTTCATGACTTTTAATGGCCTGTTTACCCATGTTGCTCAAGTAAAATGCACTATTGCAAATTGTACAATGCGCTTTAAAAGGTTCATTTTCAACTCGTTTTAGCCATGAGCTCCGTTCTGAGTTTATGTTTTTATCATTCCAATCAGGATTGAAAGCAGTTTTTTTGCCAGACATGCGGCTTGAGTATTTGTTTGATCAGGTACTTCCTAAGAGAGATGAATTGAATTAATATAACACTAAAAATTATATATCTTGTTATGCAAATGTTAAAATCCAAGTACAGTACAATAAATATTTATTACTTTTTATTATTTTATTTAATAATAATCTAAAATTTTTTGAAAAGTAAGATATAAAATATTTTACACATTTTTAAAGAACATATTTTTAAATGCCAAAAACTAAAATTTAAACAAAATCGGTTGAATAGTTCTTGAGAAAAATCAAAAGTCGGAAAAAGATCGCGAAATTTAATTAACTTTAGATTATAAATGTTATAAAAAGCCCGAAAAAGATCGCGAAATTTAATTAACTTTAGTAGAATATAAAGAGTAATCAAAAGTCCAAAAAAGATCGCAAAATTTAATTAACTTCAGATTATAGGAATAATTAAAAGTCCGAAGAAGATCGCGAAATTTAATTAACTCTAGAATATAAGATTAATCAAAAGTCCGTAAAATAATTAACTTTAGTAGATTATAAATGTAATCAAAAGCCCGAAAAAGATCGCGAAATTTAATTAACTTTAGTAGAATATAAGAGTAATTAAAAGGCCGAAAAAGATAGCAAGATTTAATCTACTTTCTAATTGAATAGTTATAAGAGTAATAGAAAGTCCGAAAAGATAGGGAAATTTAATTAACTTTAGTAGATTATAAGAGTAATCGAAAGTCACGCATGAAATGATAGTAGGGTAATTGAACGATAAAAATGAATGGCCTTTTGAAAAGAAAAAGAGAAAAATGTAAAAAAGTGCAAAAAGTAGAAATCCTCAAATTCGAAGAAAACTGGCATCTCCTCAAAAATAATTAAATATATGTCATCGGAGAAAGTATTATACTTACGAAATACGCAAAATAATATTTAAAAAGAAAGAAAGGAAAATAATAGAACTGTACTTACTTCTATACAATCAAAAATATTCTTTCTTTCTGCATTCTATTTTCTATTGAGCAAGGAACCGTCACGTCCACAGTAAAACAAGTGTCTTCTCTCTCATATGTGAAGACTGAAGAGTGCAAAGAGCACGTGGCCGAGGTCATAAAGGTTAAATGCCATACCCAGAAAAAAAGAAAAAGAAAACCACAGCGTAAAAGTAACCTTGAACTTTCAGCAGGTGGGAAAGGGTTCGGTTGGAGGAAATGAAAAGGAGCAGGAAATTTTCTAGTACTTTGGGGATGGAATTTCCCTGACAATTCCAGGTTTTGGGGGGAAATGACGTTTTTCCCTGACTTTTTTGTTCAATTTCGTTTTCCCTGACAATTCCCGGTTTTCCCGGTGCGTATGAACCCTGAATGAGCAAAAAACAAAATCTTTATCAAAACTTCAAGTAAGGAACTTGTTTTTTTCAGTTAGTCACAATAAAATTGCTTCTTTAGAATGAAAATTAAAATATTGCAAAGGAGGATGGGCCACTTCAATGTTTCTGTGCAGGGGGAGCTCATTTTTTTATTACAATGTGCAAGCACATTTTCTTGGTTACAATGAGCAAACATATTTTTTGATTACAAGGTGCTTTTTGGTTATTTTTAAGCACTGGTCCTGACTGACACTAATTTAAAAATTCACACCATCAACCAGTGTTGTTTATCATAAAAATCAACCATTTGAGAATGAAAGTTCCATCTGAAATTATTTCACAATGACTAGTTGAGATATTTTAACTACATAAAATAATCAATAGAATTCATCAAAAATGGTGCTATATAATAACAAGTTCAGAGTAGAAAAAGTATTCTTATTTTCTTTTTTTAACACTAGAAAAACGGAAAATTCCCGTATATGTAGAAAAACTGAAGGGCCAGTGTGGTGCTTCGAGGATTTTGTGGATAATTCTTCCTAAACTTCCTCTTGAGTGAGTCCACGTGCTTCCCATGCCTGTTTTCTAATCCCTATACAATAGCCGAGTATATGATAGTGTACTATGGCATTTTCCTTTTCACATCAAAGTGTAACTATCTTTTAAGGAGCAATCGTCGTTTTTTGGCAAGGCAGCTGCCGTATTTGTTTAGTATTTTGAATTGAAACTGGTTGTAAAAAGAGAAATGTCAAGGTCAAACAACACTGAATGACACTTTGTCCTGCTACAACCATCCCACACAAACACCATCCCCTTCTGTCATTCTAGGTATAAGGTACAATATCTATGGTTCTATGAAGATGACTAAAATGATTAAATGAACACTTAAATTGGATCAGTCAGAAAGTTTCAATACATTCAGTCCATTATTACTGGAATTACTGACAGTAAATATCGCGAAGGGCCACACAGACCCCCTCCGTCTTTCTAGTGTTAAAGAAGAAAGGGAATGGAGATATTTAAATTCATATTATAATTTTACATTGAAAATATAATTTTGTAAAGGGAATAAAACAATTTAAAATATCAAACCTTAATTTAGAATGAAATGCTTTAAAATATTACATGCAGTAAAAATTTTAAATAGAAATTTCATAAAATGCATTTACAAAACTAATATGTTGCAAAATAATGTCAACCAAATATAACCTACCCACTTCGCAAAATGAAGTTAATTCCAAACAACACCCAAGGTAGATAAATAGCCTAATAAAGGGACAAAATCAAAAATATGCATTTATGTTTAAAATACAGAAATAATATACATTAGAACAAAATTAAATCCATTATAGTAAAAAAGCTGTAATAATACTGAATCATCGATTTCAAATTAGTTTACAAGTTTTAGCAAAAAAATTACGTACAGTGAAACCTCCTTTAAGGGACACTTTTTCTAGTCCCAGCCCCTTTGAATAGGGACTGCGATGTATTTACCTCTGAATAAGGGACATTCACAGAGAAAAATTATAAAATTCAAGTTATATAGATAAGAAAAATTTACTGGAAATTGAAGTTTATTTTTCTAAAAATGAACTTCTGAAAGTACTAGTCTGAGTCCTAGAAGCATGACCAAAGAAACAAGTGTATTTTAAAATGCTAGCCAAAACCTACTTGTAAAGACTTTTCCCTCTCTTGTACTATGGAATACATGTATGCTCAGCATTGACAGGCAGTACCCGGCTACCAACAAGTTTTTTGATGCAAGGATTGGAAAAAGTACACAAAACTTAAATTATGCTGTATTGCCCGAATTTCGTACTTTAAAACAAACCCATCTCATAGATTACTTCAAATACATTTCCATAAGCTACAAAACTTTGCTAATGCAACATTTATTCTAAATATTTTAGTTTTTTAATAAAAAAATTTTAAACTTCAATAATTTCATCTTATTATTTGTATGCATGAAACATTTTTAGTATTTAAGCTTAGATGGTAACATGTTTATAATTAAAAAGTTGAACCAAGTTAATACACTATATGTGTATGCATCAATTTATGAACCTCCGAGGAAGGGACACCTCTATTTAAGGGACAAAATTTCCAGTCCTCTTAGTGCCCCTTATTGAGAGGTTTTACTGTGTTATAATGTAAGGGATGGGAAATCAAAAATTCAGTCTTGTATCACAAAAAATACCAGTTTTGTATCAGAATAATCGGTTTTGTTTCAAGGCAACTTACAATTTTTTAAATCGGAGCTCCCAGTTTTGTATAAAGTCGATGACAATATTGTAACAAAACTATCAGTTTTGTAAAAAAAAATATAATTACACATTAATTTAAAGCACAAATGAGCAATAAAATGCAGACATATGTTTCGGGATTGCTTGGAATCCCTTTTTCAATGCGACAGGGAGCTTCTAGATGCAAAACATCCAAATGAAGCAGACAGAACAAAAAAAACAAAGCTTATAAGAATTATCTGTAAACCAATGAGAATAAAGGCAGCGTCAAGTGGAAGTAGAAGTAGCAGTAGCAGGAAGACACCAATAAGAGAGCAACAAACGAATCCAGTTGAAAGTACAGGAAGTAAAAAGGAATATCAATAAAAATAAAGCAAAAAAGACGACAGCATGCGAGAATACATGAAAATTGCAAAAATAATAAAATAAAATGCAAAGAATAAAATTGAAATAAAAATAAAAATAAGTACAGAAAATACCAAAACAAAATGCAAAACAAAGTACACATGTAAAGGAGGGGGAGGGGAGGGGGGGGGGGGAAGGAGAAAAATAGACACAAAAAAGGAAAACAACAAGAAAACCAAGAAAGAACATCAAATTAAAGAAACTTATGCCAGATCTGTGAAAAATAAGGAGTTGAGGAAGAATCATTAACCAAATTAGAACTATTCCTGTTAATATGATAAGCTTCCCAAAAGTCAAGCTCTAAAGGGAAGAACATTTTTGAATAATTTTACCAGAATTGAAATCAAAAGAGTGGTTGGAATTCCAACAATGTTGAGCAATGCTAGACTTATTTAACTCTTGCTTTCGTACATAACCTTTATGCTCATTTAAGCGAATTTTCAGAGCACGTTTTGTCTGTCCAATGTAAGAAAGGCCGCAACGGCAACTAGTTTGGTAAATACCCCAAGTGTTAAGTTGATCGATAGGATCCTTAAGAGAAGGAAAGTTTGTTACTAGGAGCAAAAACGACTTGAAATTGAAACCTTTTTAGGATTTTAGCAATACGGAAACTGACAGAATGAAAGAATGGTAACACAACCAAATTCTTTCTAGAAACCACATTATTGGGACCAGAAGTTTTCTTAGAAAGTTTGTTATGAATAGAATCAATTTTTTGTATCAATTAATTCGCAATTTCAGCAATAATGCTGCTTCAAAAAAAGTTCGTAAGGAGAAAACATTTTTTTGCAGTGTACAATAAATCACAATGGATTTCAGGCTACTATTATTTTTAACTGAAAAAAAAAAATAAATAAAAAGAAAAAAAAAACATAGTAAAAAAATCTTGTATCAGAGAACTAACATTGAATTAACCAAGGTATTTTTACCAAACAAATTATTGAAATTCGAAACTCGAAAAGAAAATGTATTTATAAATATACAGTGAAACCTGTGTAAGTTGACCACTTGCGATGCAGGACTTTAGTGGTCAACTTATAGAGGGTGGAGATTTTTTTTTTGTCATTTCTTATACTATGCATTTATTCATTTGTAACTAATTGAAATATAACTTCCATGTATTAACTTTACTTTCAAATAGTAATTAGCTATTTTTTTTCACAATTATCTAAAATATCATTAGAGAAATTTAACCTGAATGACTTACAATGTATCCAATACAACTTTAAAAGTACTTAGTTAAAATAAAGTTAAATATCTTATTAATTATGTAAGTTACTTGAATGTAAACTAAAGTAAAGATTTCCTAAAAATATATAACTTTTCAAAATGGCTACAGAAAAAAAAGAAGAAACTTATTTAAAGAATAAAAGAGTGCTCATAGTAGTTTTCCCAAATGGTCAACTTACAAAGAAGTTTAGGCAAACTTTATATTGATGTTTCATCTATCCAGACAAATACTGGTCTAACATTTATAGCATAAAAAATATCCTGGAGAAGTTATTAGTTTGTTTTCTCTTTTCCAAAATAGATAAATAAATAAATATAATGATAATTAGGGTGGTCAACTTACAAAGGGATTTTTATAATACTCAAACCCAAATTTAACGTACATAGGTGGTCAACATAGACAGGTGGTCAAGTTACAAAGGTTTCCCTACATCATATAATATAGGGCTAATTCTGTTCCTGATATAAGTGGTCAACTTAGACAGGTGGTCAGCTTACAAAGGTGGTCAACTTCACAGGTTTTACTGTATTTGTAAGTAACAAAATTTTGTTTCTCATTATTCTAAAAAGAAAATTATGCCATATAATGTGAAAAGATTTTTCCTTTCTTTTGTAAAAACCAAATTTCTTTGAAACCATTCAACTTTTTTCACTACAAAAATAAAATTGTAGAACAAAGTAAGTTCATTTAGTACAAGAAAAATTTCTTATTTATTCCATTCATTGTAAGTTTTATTATTATTATTTTATGGGAAGGAAAATTCTAGAATGGAGCCTTCAAAACTTGGTAACTTTTTAAATGTTGTTTATTAATACTTTTAAATATTCAAACATTGTACTTACTTTGAATTGGGTTCCAAACCAGAAATTAACAATAGTATCTTTATTAATCTGGCACCAAATATAAAGCACACTTAATATCATGGCTTCCATAAAATACTGTAGGAAAAAAAAACATATCAATTATTCTAGGCACTAAAGCAAATAAATAAATAAGCATTGTAATGTTTTTAAATAAATAACATTGGGATCAAATAAATAAATAAGCATTGTAATGTTTTTAAACAAATAACCTTGGGACACAAGATCAATCTTTGAAGACTTTGTCAGAAGTTCAAAATTATATTTTTAATTAAATTTATTTTAAGACTGGTGTTTAGTGTTAAAAGTAAGAATTTAAAAGTAATCTAGGTGCCACAATGACACCTGGCGCAAGTTTTCTATGCACCAAAATGAAAAGTCTAGGAGCCATTTTTAATAAATCAAATACATCTATCAGGTCACAAAAAACTCCAGTAAACAGAAATAGCATACATGCAGAATAGTAGCAGATAATATATTGAAAATTCTAAAATTAAGGAAAGTTTCTCTCTATTTTGTATAACAGTCATGGGTTACAATCGAGATGAGTTGGGGAAGAATAGTTTCAATCAAATCCAAAATTTCAGTCGTCGAAAATGGGGCCCAAGTTTGGAAAATCTGGGTGTTAATTGTTCACCTAGCAACCATGCACCTAACTGCTGGACTTAATGCATCAAAATTGGAACAATTTAAAATCTTACCCATATATTTAAAGTCAAAGCAGCAACCTGTATATCATGTTAAAGATCACATTGCAATCAGAAGGAAAAATACCAAAAGTTACAAACAAGAAAAAAGATATATAGTACAGGAATGAACTAATAATTTTAACAAAATAGAGAAATCAATAATAACTGCATAGGGATAAAACGAATAAATTTGAAACATAACTGCTAAATTACAGTATTAGTTAGAATATTTAACTTAAAATCTAACTATTTAACTAAAACTCCTCATTTTGAGGGAGGAGAATGCAATTAAAAATCGATTGTAAGAATCATAATGTATGTAATATTTATGTATTTTATTGTTTTCTTCATACAATACAAATTGATTGTAATCATTCATTTGCTTCACCGACATCATAAGTAAAAAGATTGGTTTTTGATTTAATTACATAGGGATAACCACAATGAGGATTGAAATTGTCCTGCTATATTAACCAAAAAACCACAATTTTCAAGTTTCTTGTTGCAGCAAGGGAGCAATACATCTTTTACACCCTTCCCACAGCATGGAAGATTTAAATGATGTATTTGTCCATGATACAAAACTAATTCACATAAAATATTAATAAACACAACTTGGAAATAAGCCTTCAAACAAAGGTTTTTCAAGAAGATTAACCCAATAAGTACAACTACATTATTAACTTACAAAAGTACTAATTCCGTGCAGTAGCGCAGCCAGAAATCTGTTCTGGAGGGGAGACATGATCGTTGTTCCGCGGAGTAATACAATATTGAAATGTGAAATATGTTGGAGAAACAAACTTGCATTTGTAAGTTCATCTGGTACGTATGTCGTGTTTTAGGGTGCTTGCGCATTGTTTTAAATTAATTTATTTACATATTTTAAAATATCACTTAATCATTGTGATTATGCATTTGTATTATTTTTCTAAATCTTCCAATTTTTTATGGTGTTTTGTCATGATGACGAATGATGTTGATACGTATAAGATGCAAAGTGATGCAAGATTTTTATATGGGGATATGGCAAAATAATATTAGGTGTAAATGCCTTGCATGATAAGAATAAAGTACCTTTTTCTTGTTGAATTTAAACAATAAACATTTAATATGACAATATGAAAAATTTTATAGCGCTTCATTGACAAGAAATGTTTCATCAAATCTATAAAGAAGTAACCTCAATTCCTGGGATAATATGTCATAGGGTTTTGATCTAGAAATAACACATGAGGGAAAATAGTTTTAATGTTGAAATACCTATTAAAAAAAAAGTAGTCTTCTGGGGGGGAGGGGGGGCATGTCCCCTTGGTTCCCCTCGCTGCGCCACTGATTCCGTGATCATGATAAAAGCAATTATTAAGAATAAAACCTTGTAAAATATAATAATACTGTTAATAAACAAATAAAATCAACATTTTAAATAAATTGTAAGTATATCTGTTATTGCACATTAAACAGCAAATTTCTACTTTCTTAACTTTATATTTTTATATAAAAGTTTGCACTTTATGAAAAATTTATGGAAATAACTTTCAATATAAATGTTCAATGATATTTATTTAGAAAATTGTCAGTTGTCATTAAAAAGGATACCACAAGAGTAAGCCAGTTAAAAAGAAGCAAAAACAGGTATTCAGCTGGCTTTCCATCAAATAAACCTGAAAATTTAAAATAATAATCTAAAAGCAACTGTAAAGAGGTAATCTAAATGAGAAAAATAAACATTTTTGAACAATATTTAAATTTGAATTGCAGCATGAATAAATATCAAGTTTAAAAATTATTTACATGACATATTTCAAAGATTTGTCTTTTCCCCCCCAAATGAGGCACTGAGCTCCAGAGGTGTTGGAGTTCAAACAACCTCTTTTGACATTTTTTCAAAAAATTACCAAAATTTTGGAAATTAGTAGCATTAAATGTATATATATATTTATAATCTATTGACTTCAGTAAAAAAAAAAGATTCATTTTATTGCTATGTTTTTAGAGGGGTTAAAATCAAGTTTTTCTGTAAAAAATGCAAGCTATACCACACTCCTTTCCCGAAAAGCATTTTCAAGTCCCAGAATGGACCTTTTCAAAATTCACGGTCTCAAAAATGGTACTTTACAAAAATTCTGGATGACAAAAAAGATTCTTCATGAAATTATCATATTATTATCTATCTCCTACATCTATATTTGTTTATTGCATCATTTCCACAATAATTAACTTTATAATAGAATGAATATTTCAGCCAGCATTCAACCAATCCATCAAAGTGAAATTAAAAAAAAAATTTGGACTACCAGGGAAGTTTGGAAAATGTTGATTTCCAGATATAGGACTTTTCCAGTTAGTTGAGAAAGTGAAAAGTAAAGTTCATTTAAAAATTTTAAACATAAAATAAAGCTACACGAGATCACAAAAAGCAAAATTTTGATGTTACTCCTCTAGAACAAGAGTAATAGTTAAAATGGAGTTGTAAAAAAGTCATACCTGTTTCTAGTCTCATTGAATAGTTGTAGAGAAAATACAGATTCAACATGTATGAAAATGCTGTACTTGGACCAAGAGGATAATAAAATGCTGCAGTAATTGGACGCCATATCTAAGAGAAAAATGAGTAAAGCCTTTTATTGTTTCATTTATATATAAAAGATAAAACAGTAAGGATTGGTCTAAACTGCAAGATGTTAGATAGTTTTATGTGAAAAAGTTACACAATTTATTATTTTTGTTTTCAATAATTTATTTTCAGAGAAATAAAAAATAATTAACATCATTGAAAATCAAATGAATAAATAAATATACAATTAGCATGTCTAAATGTTTTTAGACTAGCCATGTCTAATAAAGAATGGAAATGCTTCAGTTTTAATTGTTTGAAAATATATAGCTACCTTTTTTTCATGAAAGAATTTACAGCTTTTAAAATAATAATTTAATATTTATTTATTCAAATTAAAGCTAATTATTAATGACTAATTAATCATGCTTATTCATTAAAACATTTCTTAAGTATTTTATCTATTTTCAACAGACTTCCAACAGGAGGACAGTTATTAGTTCATACCGTGTGTATGTTTTTTATATTTTTGTTGTTTGTTTGTTCATCAATAACTTCTCACTGGATGAACTGATTTTAATCACTCTTTTTTTAATCAATTAAGGGTGGTCTTCCATAGGTTCTGTACCTACATTTGATAATTTTCAATAGTTAGAAATAAAGTTATGAATGGAAATTTAGTCATTTTTTTGTTTGTTTGTCCATACCTTTTGAATAATGGAACCAATTTTCATGATTTTTAAAAAAATTATAGAGGGTTGTTCAACTTAAATATCATATATCGATTTGACTAATTTTCTTCAGAAAGAACGTTACGCGTAAAAAATAAAAACTTCTTATTTAACGAAAAGGTTCGGTTTCATATGTCTTTGTTGAGCAAATTCTTAAAATACTAGGGGGTGCTCACACACCCTGCTTACTTGCCAACCCCTGAGCTGCTTATGCAGCGTAGCTCCTTTGGAATGCTTCCAGAGTTCAAGCTCGCTTTGTTTCCTCATTACAAACCAAACTATTTTAGTCTAGTTTTATGGAAAGCTACAGATGGTCCCTCTCACTTGTGTTCTCCCGTCTATGATTAATTTTTAGGAGAATGTTCTGAAATTAAAGAATATATTCTCCAAAAGATTATTGCCGAGAATTTTACTTTTAATTTTTTACAGTAATACATATCTTAATAACCAGTGCAAGGGTGATACAGTTATTGTCATTACAAGTGATGTTAGGCGTTTAGCTCACACAATGGCAGTTATGTGATCGATTGCATATAAATTGATTTGAACATTAAATTCATACAACTATCACTTAGGAGCATCAATTTCTTGCATTTAAAAATTTCCCTATAGCATTAGCAAATGAGATAAATTTATGATGCGTAATACTGAATTTCTGCAAATAAGAACGGATGATTTTAAAATAAAAATCTCAGTCTTTATTATATTTAAAATCATTACTGCTTACCTGAAACTGATGGATAAATGCTCTATAATCTAAAACTAAATAGGCAGGATGTATCAGACCAAATCTTCCCAGCAACGGAAAAAATAGCGAAAGAGAAAACCAATACCTCGTAAAAAGCGGCATAGATTGAAAAAAATTTCCTACTTCACTCATTTTAAGTTAAATTCCTTTTTACGGAGAAAATAAAGAAACCACAATTTATGCGGAAAAAATGAAGCTTTTTATTTAAAAAGCTTGTTTAGAACACAAAATTATAATAAAAAGTTTAAATAACCATACGTGTCTTTAGAATTCTTTAATTTGTTGTTGATAGTGTTGAAACAGTTAAAGTTATGACTCCATGATAAGAGTCAGTTTCGAACTAGTAGTTTTTCTGCGGAGGACCCTTAACCATGGTGTTGCAATGATGTATTCAATTTTTTCGTTGCAAGTAGTGCACTTCCGATTATCCGGGTTAATCACCGGGACGAGTCGCACGGACAATAAAAAAGCATGGATAATCAGCCTTTTTATTAAAGAAAAATGAACATCAGTACAAAAAATATAAAGATTACTTACATTTGCATGCTGTATAATATCAATAGGACAATTAGGATAATCCGCAAACCGGATAATCCATGCACGGATAATCGAAAGTGTACTGTAATCATAGGCGAAATAAAAAAATTACATCACAAATGTAAAGAATGCGGTACTGGTTTCAAAAATTGTTATTGAATATTTTCTGCATTTCGGTGTGTTGATATAGATCTTCAGCACACAACGAACGTACCTCAGAGTTATTTCCCAAATTGTTTTAGAAAGCAACTGTCCAGATGCTTTAATAAAGCGCAAATCAGGACCAACAGCACATAGCTGCTTATAACTGCAAGCAGAATCAATATGTTGCAACAGAAAATTGTGGCATAAAACTACATGACACTGAAAACACATATATAATGAGAGTACATGCTCTTTAGTCTGGACAAAATCATCACTGTGAGGAAGAATCCTGTAAATCTTGGACACACTTCCATCTAATTCCATGCATTTGAGTCAAATTGAAAAGGAGTAGTATATATATTGTACAAAATGAGTCACGGGAAACGGATGTTTTTGGAACGTCAACTTATAAAGTGAGGAGGGAGAAGGGGCGGGAAGTGGCATTCAATTCCCCTTGAATTGCCATTTAGTACCCATAATGCCGCTGTGGTCTCGAGAGCACAACGTATTTGATTATGACGCGTACGCGAAAAAGGGTGAATCAGTGCGTGATAACTACCCAAATTCTCTGGCATCTACGACCCGAAAGCAAAAATTTTGACTCTGGCCATCACAGTGATGTCCTCAACCGCAATACCCTTCTTACGTTGGTCAATGTACTGTAAACGACTGGTTCCACAATGAAAAGGAAACCACCTGGCCCTGCCAAATAAGCCAGAAAACCAAAAAGAATGCGGATCGAACACTCTGACTCACCATTTTTCCCGTACGTGTAATAAGCAAATACGCTGCGTTCTTGAGTCCACAACGGCATGATGGATATTAAATGGCAATTCAAGGGGAATTGGCCTCCTCCCACACCTCCCTACTCTCGGCACAAACCGAGTATGGTACGTTCCAAAAATATCCGTTTCCTCGTGACTCACTCTGTACTAAGAAGACTATCTTTCTAGCTTTGCAGATCTTGGAATTCATGCTAAAAACTGACACTGACCAGAATACTCTCTGTAACAAGATAGGGATTTTGAAATCTAAGAAGATTCAAACTTAGTCTGAATGCGGTAGAATTGATTGACATGGGTATGATGAGTATGTGCACAAGCAGTTATTAAAAGCTTCTCCATAGGAGCATTTAGCATGATTCATCCACTCATTTGCAGATACAGAAGTCTAAAATGAGCTCCCAAAGTATTTTGTCATCCTCAGGAAACGGGACGGTGAACTCGCCTTGCAAACGATGCTTCAGAACAAGTTTGAGGGGAAAATAGACATATTCATGCTTGTTAAATCACCTAGAAATAAAATAATTACATTCAGCACAGAGTGACTATGTATCATAATATTGAGTTCGTCTTGATGCATTCCTGTATTTTCATGCTTTAGTATAGTGTGAACGTTCTTACAGAACGTGCTTTAATATAAATATCAGTACATTTTTTTGTGTATGTACTTATGAATTTACCCGTGATTTAGGTAACTCTTCAATATATTTTAAATTTGTGTTGTATCGATATCAATAGATTTTATTTGACATTATTTTGCATTAAAAAAAAAATCACTTTAGCTGACGCAGCATATTGACATTATTTCGTCACAGACAGCTAAATAAGGAACATTTCAAACGACTTGGGGTGCATCCTAATGATAACATACTGCATTTAAACTGCATATGTTCATTTAAACCACAAATGCAAAATTTTCCACCTCCTGCCGATCCAAAGTTCGGATTTTTTCCCCAGAGCTGTTCATGCCATCCAAATGTACGAATTATACGAAATTTTTCACCATAGGATGGTCCCCTACCCTAGTGCTCACGAAAGCTGGAAATAAATCGCACGCTAACAATATACAATGCATAAAATAATAAATTAACTTTGTGATAAGTAAACTGTAATAATTGTTTTTCACGTTAAGAAAGAACAAATAAGCATTAAAATGCATACATGTTTCGTGATTGCTTGGAATCCCGTTTTCAATGCGATAGGGAGCTTCTAGATGCAAACACATCCAAATAAAGGAGACAAAACAACAAAAACTCGGCTTATATAGCCTAAGATTTACCAGCAAACCAATGAGAATAAAGGTAGCGTGAAGTGAAAGTAGAACTAACACGGAAGGCACTAATAAGAAAGCACCAAACGAACCTAGTTGAAAGTACACAAAGTAAAAAAAGGAATATCAATTACGACAAAGCAAAAAAGACCACAGCATGCCTAAAAATGCAAAAATACATGAAAATTGCAAAAACAATAAAATAAAAGACAAGGAATTAAAATGGAAATAGAAATAAGTACAGAAAGAGCCAAAACAAAAGGCGGAAACAAAGCACACATGTAAAGAAGGGGATGGGGGCCATTTTAATGCTTATTTGTGCTTTCTTATCGTGAAATTTTTTTTAATTGTAATATGCAATGCATTTCTTGACCATTTTTAAACTGCTAATCAGAGATCTCAAGTGTTCAGTTTTGCGTAACTTATCAGATCTTTCTCTGCAGTTGTACAGAGTGTGGAAAACAAGAATTTATTGAGAAACTGTTATCAAGAAATTGCATTAATTGATTTGAAACACGTTCTTCGTAAATTTACAGAAACACTCAGTTTCCTTTCTGTATTTTTACCGAAATTTTTTACAGTGTGGTATAATTTTCTCCCTCTCCCCAGTCATGGCTGCCTGCGATCATATAGCGGCTGTCCAGACGCGGCGCCAGAACAAAGGGATAAGCGTTCAAACGATAGTTATTTTTTTCCTCACTGGTGCGCTGCAAGCATGTACTAGTTTTGTACGGAAATACATTACGAAAGCATTGTTTTTGCCGGGTTTGCAGCATGCATCATGAAAATTTCTTTTTGGTAAATTTTCAGTTCATGCATTACTGATCGGAAATATGTCTCCCGATGTTTAATTGTGTCTAATCTATATATATATTTATTTTAAAGAAATTTTTCATCGTAAATGAAATAAAGTGACAGAAAGCAGTAGCGTTTTTTCTAAGCATTAAATTAGTGAATGCATACATTTTATAATTTTAGGGATTTACTAAATTCACGTTTGGTTTATTTGCATATATTTTATTTGTTTTTTCACTCCATGTCACCTATTCAATTTTTCTGCAAATAGAAATCGTGAGTGTGATGCTTTAGATGATATTTTCAACCCATGAGGGCTGACATTTGCATTTTCCCCTTATGTCTCGAACTTTACTGGTTTTATTTATTTATGCATTGGTTTTATTTATTTATACTTCAGGTTGTTAATAAGAAAACAAACGTTATCATAGCCCAAATTTCAGAAAACATATTTCGGGACAAGAGAAATCCTTTTATCAATGAATAGAGTTGTACGCATCTGGATGCAAGTAATTCGAGTGATTTACACTCACTTGGATTACTTACACTTTTTAGGTCAAATCTTTACGCATTGATAAAGGGGTTCTTTTTAATTCCAAAACATGTGTATGGAGTAATTTTTGCAACTTGCGCTATAAGAACGTTGGTCCGCTCATTAATTTTTTACCACTCAAAAGTAAACTTTGAACTCCATATTATGTCTAGATTATGCTTTTAAATATATTTTTTTTTGTTCTGAGACGTTTAACTTTCTTATGCTTGCATAGAATGATAAAGTTAAAAGTGGAATGAGTGAGAGAGAATCTATACTATAAATCTAGTAATGTACCTTTTTAAAATTAAACTCGCGCCACATGAACAAGGGTTACAATTGAAATACCTAAAAGGAAGTGAGACTTCCCTCTAAGATTTGTTGTTGATTCTCCACGCGTTCATGAGTACACCCATTTTGTACACCATAGAGTCTTAAAACATAGAAAAGTAAATAAACTATCTAAAGGACCGTTCATAAATGATGTCAAGCTCTTTTCCGATATATTTGACCCCCTCCCCCCTTAGTCACAAAGTGTCACAATTCAACGAACCCCTTTCCCCCCTTTGTCACATGTCACGCTATGTTGTATAAGCCTGATGTCACACTTCTTGTTAGCCCCTCCCCTCCCCTTATCACACATTGTCACAATTTCACGAACCCCCCTCCCCCCTCGAAGCGTGACATCATTTATAAATGCCCCCTAAAGCGTATTTCTGATTTGTAATTTAAAAGTGGGGAAACATTAATTTAAGAAAGGATTTAAGGAAAATCAGGTTACAGAAAATCAGAGAATCCGAAGGCTTTTGGTGGATTTCATCAAAGAAATGCCGGTTGCAAAGTCTTGGTATTAAAAATTGAGAATATTCAGTGTAGTCCAGAAAAAAAGAAAAAAGAGGTGGGAGAGGGGAGGCTTACAGATAAGAGCATAAGTTATTGTAATGAAATAGTGGTGGGGGAGGGGCTTTTGAAAAGTGGAGGGACGATCGTGTAAAATAAAAAAGTTTTTGGACGGTCCTGCCCTCCCCCCCCCCCCGACTGAGAATACTCATTGCTTTTTATTGTCAAGGTGTATGTCATCTAAATAAAAATATTTAAAGGGATATTTAAAGAAAAATTGCTCTTATCCAGGGGTGTCCATGAGGGAAGTTCATGGCGTAATTTTTTTGATGAAGTTTTTGACACCCCCTGAACAGGGGGGCATGCTTTCATCGAGTTTTAGCCCTTTTGGGTGGTTGTCTTTTTTGGGGGACTTTGTACCTATTAGTATGCACCATCTTGCTTAGAGGGTTGGCAGCCATGTATTGTCAGTTACAAGTTTTAAAAACAATCTTGATAACTCTGAACTGCGTATAATGAAGCGTTTTAAGTAATTATTTTTAATTTCTCATTTATTGTACTTAATTGTAATATTTGAAAATATTTCCCCTTGATTGTTTATTTTATTGAATCGTTTTCTTTTACAAAGGCCTAATCTTTGACCTTTCTTACTCAATATTTTAGGATTTTTTTCTAAATATTTAACTAGTGTAATTGCTGTAGATGAGACCAGCAAAAAAAAGTCGCTACTCTTATATGATAATACATCTGTTGAAGTTAACTGAAGTCAGCTATACTATACAATGCAATATTAGTTATTAGTATTATGCTATTAGTCTGTCAATAACAATAAAAAATTGTTGCATTAATCATTTACTTAATTACATAATTGCTCAACTAATCTTTATTTGTTAAGTCACTTCACAACCCAACTGTTCCACTTTCCTGAAATAATTAAATTTACAATAAATGAAATTGAAATAATTCAATTAACACAAATATTAAATTTACAATAAATGAAATTGAAATAACTCAATTAACACAAATATTAAATTTACAATAAATGAAATTGAACTAATTCAATTAACACAAATATTAAAAATAACTTTATTAATCATAATCTATGTCATTTTTCTTTTAACTGTTGTTATTTAATAGCATTAACATGAATGTATTGAAAATTGCTTAATAATAAAGTAACTAATAACCATTTAAAGGCTATTCAATACGGCTTTCAAAAACCTGCTAGCCAATTTATTTGTGCTACACATTGTGAAAGGATAAATGTATTTCAGAAAATTATGCGCAATTATTGTCGTTCAAAATAAAAATAAATCTGAAAGCATAATATGATCAGCCAATTGCGAAGAAAATTTTCTCTGTGTTCATTGCATATAAAAGTATACGTATGTATGAAAAGTTGTATCTTAACGAGCAGCTTCAAAGTCTGCATGTGTTAACAAAAAAACGATCTTTTTATTTTTTCCTCTGTATTAAAAACGTTTTAATGGCAAATACATAACCCTGCAACGTATTTTGATAGTTACTTTTGCCCTCAGCACTTAAATGTTTATCTTTCTTGAAATTCAAGCCTTTAACGCGATGATATTGCAATGGTTAGACCTTTAAATCCTCGCTTTTAAGTACATGCTAACAGAGCCAATTGACTGAAGTGGCAGAAAATGTAAGTTCTGCTTGCACGCACTTTTTCGCCCGTTTGGACAGCCGCTATGTGATCGCAGGCAGCCATGCCGCAGTAAAAAGAGAAAATATCTTAAAATGTTGTACAGTGGACGCCGCTTAATGTGATCACATCGAGACGAAAATGATTTAATAACAATTATCCAGTGATAATAATAAACGATGAAATTTTATGGCTGGGAAAATCCGTACTTTCGCACATTAACAAAAAATACGCTGTCGATTTTCGCAAACAACGTTAACTTACATGTTGTTGAAATAAAAATGTGTTGCTGAAAATGTATTTAACTGAAAAATAATAGGGACAAGAAAAATATAAAAATCAGTAAATTCTTGTCCTGGTAAGAAAAGAGGAAAAAAAATACTACACAGGAATTACAATTAATTTTCTGCTAATTTTACGAATTTGGCGTCCTTTTTCTGCACACAGTTACACAAAATTCGAAGCGCCTCCTTCATCTAAGCAGCTAACTACCTTTCTTGACCAGTAATTTCGGAATATAATTTGCAAACAGGAACAAATAGTCGTTATCCCCCCTAGTTTTGGCTGATTTAAGAAAAGCCAAATCTCTGCAACTTGATAACAATAGACGAAGTTTTGATTACTCTTATCGATGATTCTTCAATGTATTTTTATACAAGCGGATGGGGCTTGACGATTTTGATAACATTAAACAACTGATAGCATTAATCGTGATTACATAAAGAGGCGGCGTCCACTCTATTATATAAACCTGCAGTTTATAAGGGAAAAGGGAACACTGAGAATTTTTACAAAGTTTAATGTGTTCAGGAATTAATGCAAACGAACAGTATTTTCTTTTTGGTGGAGACTGGAAATTTATTGGTACATAGCATGCAATAAATAAAATATGTCAAAAAAAAAAAAAAAAAAAGATCATTGAATTTGAGACTATAGATCCAAAAGAATAAAACCATGATTTGAAGCTGCGCCTTTGTTTCAACGAAAAAACTAACGCACAATGATACGATGATAAATGAACGACGTAGTACTCAGACCTCAGACTGAGCTGAAAATCTGACAACGCGGCTGCATTAACGCCGTAATGATTAATAACGTTCTTTGGAAGTAAGTTTTGTTAATGATTAAAGATTATAATCTCAAAATGTTAACTGTTAACTCTCATTTTAAGATGGAACAACATAGGCTGTGATCTGAAGATCCAGTTCTTCATCTGTAGAGAAATACTAACCTTCCAGTTGATTTTTGAAAATTTTATAGAGCGGAATCACATTAAAATAGGTGAGTTAAATTTCTTTTCAGTATTTTGTTAATTTTTTTATGCGTAAGTTTTGTAAAAAAGTAAAACTTTGCATTGGAAATAACGAAACAATATTAGCGTTTAATTTGTATTTGATTAGATTTTCCTTTAGGTATAAAGTAAAAAAACATCATCATAAAGATGCTTTATGAAATATAAACCACATCTCAAGTTGTGCAATAATTAGAAGTTCAAGGCATCATCTGAAATTGAATAAAAGAACGTGGTAAAATTCAACTCTTTAACATTTTTTTGTTTCAGTTAGAAACACAGAATTAGGCACAGGTGAACTTGAAATAATTGGTCAAAATATTTTGGCTAAATGCTAAGTACTTTGACTACCGATTAGGAACCGTATTCCGTATTCATTCTATCTTATATATATGAATTCCGTAATTATAGAACTAATGTGTTAGCAAGGTAATTAAAGTAAACGGTTTTATACTAGCTAATTAAAATGTAAAAATGAACGAAATAAAAGGAATAATTAAAGAAGGGAGGGAAAGAAGTGTAAAAAAAAATAGTACATTCAATTGTGATCTTCTAATATAACGTGAAGATGTTAAGAAAAGGAAAAGAAAAAGTGCATATCTTTAAATCAAAAGAACCAGTACCAGGTTGCCGCTTGCCCAGATAAATCGGTGCGGATGCACCCAAAATTTTTATGTGGGAATGCCAAAGTTTCAAAAACGTTGTGTGTCATCTATTGTTCGACCAGCTTGGAAAAATTAAAAGTGGCGGTGCTTTTTTTTTTAAAATAAAAATCTAAATTGAATCAATTTCTTGGAAAATTATTTATATAAAGAGCATTTTTAAGGTTATTACAGGCTTCAAGAAATGATTCTCTAGTATTACACATTTTAAAAATCATATTAAACTGTGAAAAAAAATGAGTGTTTTTGGAAATTTTGTTGTAAATATTACATAGAATGAAAATTACAGGTTTTCTAATTTAAAAATTAAAATTTTCCCTTTTCAAATACCTGAAACCCTGAATTATTTTTTTTCGAATAATTTTTCTTTCATAAAAATAAAGGAGAATATTAGCTAAAGCTGAAGAGAAGGCATGGGAGCCGTGGAATACTTTTGACTTGCATGAGAAAATTTATGTCCTTAAAAAAACTTTCTTTAATATTGAGATTACAGATATCCGTCAAAAGATTTAAAGAATGACATTCTTTTTCAGTACTATCATACGGAGAGCTGCCAATTCTATTAAGTTTGCAGTGCGGATTATTCGTATAGAAGTTTTTAAAACAAAGAGTGTAAGAAGAAATGTTCTGGTTCGTCATTATGAACCACAAATTGGCATTTTTTATAATTTCATCTTAAATGGCCTTCAGAGTTTTAAAGAATTTTTTCCCCATATAATAATTGTAACTACTAGTGCTTGAGGAAATTAATCTAAAACTAGCTTGATTTTTATGAAAGTTAATGGCGGAAAAAAATGTATGGATAATTGGAAGAACAAGTTTCAATTTTAATCTTTTTCGAAGTAGGCTAAATTTCTTTTATTTAGTTTTTTATCGTTGAATTTATTGTGGAATGGACCTGGGTCAGAACTGCACTTCCTATTTAGAATTTTAGAATTTCTTTACCCCCCTCAAAGAAAGCAAATAATACAGAAACGGTTTTGTGCTTTTAACCAGAGTATTTATACATATTTTGCTTCAAAATTTTTTATGTCTTTTAAAATGTGAAGTTTTTGGTTATACAGTCGACGCTCGATATAACGACCATCTCCGTTCCACAAAAAAAGGTCCTTATAACGGGTGGTCGCTATAAGAGGTAGAATTTAAAAATGTATATGCATGCATCATGCAGTATAGTAATTCCATTAAAATTGCCAATTTTTCAAAGATTCCAACAAAATGCTCAAATTATATTTTATCATTGGAATTTAAAAAAAATTATCAGTGCAATATGTTATAATAAAATGTTAAACGGATTTTAAAGTAGAAAATATAAGGAAAAAATTACATACTTGCAAATCATTCATTTTCGGAAGAAAAAATCAGAAATGGTTGTTTGCCTTTTTAGCACATGTGATTTTTGCAAAACATAATTTTCCTTTTCAGTTATTGGTGACAAATAGTGTTCTGTATTTTCTTGCCTTTCAAAAAAACATTTTAAAGTCTCGATAGCATTAGACACATTTTTTATGCTAGGAGTTTTTGTTACAATTTCTTCCTCTTCTTCATCTGATGATGATGCATCAATTTCTTCCTGTCCACAATAACGGGAAATTAGTTCATCTTCTGACAGATGCTCGACACATTCCAAGTCATTATCGATTTTAGCGTAATCGTCAAAGTTCAACGTTGCATCCATGTTCATTTTCTGAGAAATTTCTTGCAGCATTTCCTCTTCTTCAACGAAATTTTCATCTTCGATTGCCGGACTAATTATTTCAGCAGTAGATTCCCTTTCCTCTTGCTTTTTAAAACCAGCATGATGGAAGCAATTCTTGATGGTTTTTTCTGAGACGTCATTCCATGCTGCTTTAGAGAGATGCAAAGCTGTTAGGACATCAACTTTGTAATCTTGATCTTCGTCGAGTGCAGAAACAACTCTTCGCAGTAGTAACTTCCTATAATTGCGTTTAAAACTGATAATGACCCCTTGGTCTAGTGGCTGAAGAACAGATGTGACATTAGGTGGAAAATATTCCACGGTGATTGATTTCAACCCATTTAGTTTGGGATGAGCCGTGCAGTTATCAATTACAAGAATAATTTTTCTACCTTGAATTGTCATTTGCTTATCCAAGCAACGTAGCCATTCCTCAAAAATGACAGATGTCATCCACGATTTGGAGTTGTTTTTGTACGTGACAGGTAAGGTTTTGAGTCCTTTAAAACATCTCGGCTTTTTTGATTTTCCGATCACTAAGAGTGGAAGTTTTTCAGTACCAGACATATTTGAGCATAAGAGAACTGTTAGTCTTTGCTTGGCTTCTTTCCCTCCACTCGCAGTTTCGTTTTTTAAAACGAAAGATTTATCAGGTTTCATCATGAAAAACAGTCCAGTCTCGTCTGCGTTAAAAATATCCTCTGGAGTATAATTTTTGATAATTTCTTCCAGCTTTTCTTTTTTCCATGTGTCCACTGCTTCTTCATTCACAGAACCACTTTCGCCACAAAGCTTCCGGAATGAAAGACCATGTCTGGTTTTAAATTTTTGCAACCATCCGTCCGAAGCTTTGAACACAGTTTCGTCAATGTCCATTTTTGAGCAAAAGTTAGAGCTTTTGACTTCAGCAAATTTCCATCTATTGGGACATTTTTTGATCGCATTATTTTCAACCATTCATATAAACCTTCTTCGATCTTCTGAAATTTCCCTTCACGGGACCGATTTCTAGAAGATTTGACTCCAATTTCTTCTTTTCTTAAAATTGAGTCCCGGTTGTTAATGATGCCAAATAAGGTGCTTTTGGGAATTTTGAAAACTCTAGCAATTTCGCATTTTTTTAAAACTTTTTTATCAACTTCATTTAAGATTTTAATTTTAGTATCTAGACATATCGCATTGCGCTTGTTTGAACCTGCCATCTCGTTCAATAGCGAAAATGCAACTCCTGTTTGCAGTATGCATTTCACTGAAGAACCTTATTCTTTTTTCGCTCCTTCCCCCAGAGGATAACTAATCCAAGGCACGTGACCTGGAACCTGTCAACATTCAGGTTGAAGAGCAGGTTAATTTTTCTCGAACCCTCTCATTCACATTTCTGGAAGCAGAACTTCTGAGCTGACATGACACCACCAGTCACGGACAGCAAGACTCCTCGTATTTCGGAGAATCGACCCTTGGGAAAACACGTGATTCAAATGACAAAAACTACCAATACATCTGTCAACCCCTTTTCCTAAAATCCGTAAAGTCCACGTGCTCTCTCCCCCTCTCTATTCTTTCCATACTATGGTGAGTGGTAATCCCCTCCCCCTGTCAAAGTTGGACTGACTGAACACTGAAGGCTGCATGCAGCTTGTCAGTAAACTATAATCAAGGTCATTTCAAGTTACAAATTTAGAAACATGTTCTTTTTGGAAAAATACCGGAAATAGTGTCCGTTGAATGCGGTCGCTGTATTGGATTGGACGATACAGAACGGTCGTTATACCGAAAGCAAATTAACATAGAGTTCATAGGAAGAAAGTTGGGGCTTTTATCACTGGTCGTTATAATGGAATGGTCTTTATAATGCGTGGTCGTTATAACGAGCGTCGACTGTAGTATTTTTTTTCAAGTTAACCTCAAAATTGTTAAAACTACCCCTAACTTCATTCACTATCTTTTTAAATTCTATTCTTTAAATTTTCTATGGGTCATGGTATAATCTGGCAATTTTTGCCATAACAGTATCGAAGTTCCCCATAGCAGAAACTACAGTCAATTTTTGATGCAATTTTTCTCTTAATCTGAACTTTGTTCCCGTGTCCATAATGTTTCTCAAAATGTTAGAATTGGTAATACTTAAGTTGCCAGTATATATTTATATATTAAAAATGTTCATTATTCAGAAGGACTCCGCTACTTAAATTAGAGAAAATATTTATTTATGCACTGCAGAATTACAAATTAAAAAAGAGGATATTAGAGCTTCAAGTAACGATTTTAATAACATACACGGTTAGGAGCTCTCTTGAACATTTCTGTCATTTTCATGTTTTTAAACTCTGCTTTATTTTAACTTTTTGTTACAGAAAATTCGTTTTCAAAACCGCATAACATAGTAAAGATATCAGCCAGATGAGGTGTGCTTGAAAAAAGAAGATATTGCTATGCAGCAGAAGGTTTCCTTTTAGTAAATATCAAACCTTTTGTTGATATTAAAAGAAGTAGTGGAAAATGTTCCTTCCAATAAGTTTAAATTACAAAATACACAAAAACAACAAAGTTTAAGTGCACCGAAAGATTTTAAAGCGTTCCATTATGTGCTCTCACCCGAGTATGATATGATTAGTGACGATGATGTTGTTCCAGAGGCTAATACGACCCAGCGACATGAAGACGATTTGCAACTTAGTGCGCGTCGTTTAGAGAGTAATGGAAATGAGACGCATGAAAGAAGCAGTGGCGGAAATGTAAATCCCCATTTTTATATTTCTAAATATTACAGCTTTGAGTGCGACGATCCAACTTGTTTAACCCGAAGTGAACTTGTTAACCCCGATTATTGTACAAGTGCAGCTTTGACAAAACAGAAAAATGGAAATGATGACAAAAATGTTCCTGAGTTTACTTCCAGTCGGTTAACATTCAACGAGAGGGAACTGTATATTGAAGAAATTCACAGGTCTGCTGAATTACCAGAGAACAGTACACCGAAAGACTCGAATCCTAATTTCTCTCTTGCTGTCAATGTCATAAATTCAAAAAGATGTGAAAGTACTTTCACTACATCAGTTGATAAAAATTCAGCTAAAGTTATCGTCAGCAATAACCGAAAAGAATTAAATGAACATTCATCGAACAGTTTTAGGCCTTGGGTGATGAAAAAGGACATCAAAGAAGATCATAGCGCTCATGAACAATTTTTTAAAACAGTTAAGCTTGGAAATATTCCGTCGCCTCTAACAACGAAAGGAGGTAGTCCTTTAAATAGTTTAACTGATCTAAGTAAGTTAGGTAAACAGACTGAAACCACTGAAAAGGGCAAAAAGAGCGAAACTGAGGACAAATATACAAAAAAGACATATCTGGTATCAAGCACAGAAAAAGCAATTGAAAGTGGTAGAATTGAAGAAGAGAAATATCATTCTGATTCAAAATCTGTATTAGAAGGGTGTAGAGCAAAACAATCTCGATTTAAAGAAGACTTTCTCGAGGAAAATTCTGCGAATGGCTCTGCTTTAACAGCAATTATATCTGAAAGCGGAAGAAAACTTCAGAAAACTGATTGTGAAAACAAGGAAACGGTAGAACAGAACTTCTCAAGAGCAAACCCAGAATCAAACTTACATCAAATGAAGGCCAATTTTGAGGAGGAGGAGGATGATGAAACTGTAGGAGAGGATCCTGTGTTGAAGGCTATAATATTGGAATGTGGGAAGAAACTTCAGAAGTTTTACTTGAATTACAAAAAGCAAAACACCTCAGGCAATGTCTCAAGCAAAACTCACTCTGAAAGCGCTGGAAGCTCAATGCTCGTAAAAAATGAAGAGGAAAAAGAGCTAATCTCCGCATTATACAATATGCATGGATGCACTTTAAATATTCATAACTATAATAACTGTAGTAATGAGCGAGAACAAAATTCATACGACAAAAGGATTTCTGAAACTAATCCGAAATGTAACGACAGAACTTCCAAAAGGATATGCCAACAAAACAATACATTCTCAGCGGCGGGTGTACCTGAAAATTTCTCAGAATTAAAATTTGAAACCGAAGATTCCGAATGTGCTCTAAATCTGGGTGATACTGATGATGAAAAGAGAAATAGTAACGGATTTGACCCCGAAAGAAAGGATAAAGATATTTTTACTAATGTTATAAATTCTGATCCAAAAAATAATTATTTTGAATCAACCAGTCGTGGAAGTAAAAAAGGAGGTTTTAAGCAAAGAAGAGACAATGACATTTTAGGCAAACCATGTTTTCAAACGGGAGTTGATAGAGGAAATGAAGGACAAACAACGAAAGGATCTAAAACTGAGTACCAGAAAATATTTCATCAAATTCAGTCCAATGAGACACAACCGGATAGCCAAATCGAGAAAGCTCTGCGTTTTCTACAAGAAAATCAGTGTTTTGCTCCTCAGCCTGTAATTTTCAATGCTTGCAATATTATTTTTGTGGCAGAGGATGAAAGTACGTTTTCAAAAAGTAAAACGATGTCAAAGCAAATTCCACGTAATGAAGACGAGCATCGCGTCGAGAAAGATGGGCATCGCGTGAAAAGGATGAAGAAGAATTATCATGATGATAATACTGGCAATGACTAGATAGCGCGAAGAATTCATTTATATTGAAAAACTTTCATTCATATTGAAAAATCATAATGTCCAACAACAACAAATATTAGTCTTATATTTTTTTTTGTCTGATGAATCATTGATGAAGCCCAATATATCTTCTCTGGCATACAAGACTATTTTTATAAGTTTTAATTACATAACAGCAAAATCCTTTAACTTTGATGTCACTTGCAAGCCTTAAAAATTTTGTGAATATTGTTAGGTTATGGTAAGTTGATTTTCTGTAATAGTTTGAAAATTTAAACTTATGTAAAATTAAATACTGCGTACATTCAGAAAAATGTTTTTAAAATAAGGGACAGATAGGGAAAAGAGTCAGTCTAATATTTATTGATTTATAAGCTGACTTGCAATCGACGTAAAACCAGCACAATGATTACTCTTTTTCATCTATCTTAGTACATAATAGAACATTATAGCATTTTTTCAATCATTTTAGGAATAAATTAAGTGCCTAAAAGCATTCATTTTACGAAAATTAATCAAATGGCCTCTTTTTCGGACGCTGTCAGGAAAAATTAAGAACCTTTAAAATTAAATAAAATGTATATATAATTTCATATATAGATGGTTTGCAGCACTTGAAAAAGAAATTGGAAAAGTAAGAAAGCCTGTTTCTTTTTTTTTTTTTGAAAAATTATATGCAAGTATGAAAGTTCAAAAACTTAAGCAAGAAGTTCCGTCTAGAACTATGCGAGCCTACTTTACTTTATACACCCCCAACTTCAAATTTATAATCTATCTCTCTTCTTTCTTATTTAGCTTTAGTTCTTAATTGCTTCAAATATACATTTTTCAACGGTTAATAAATGTTCTTTCACTCACTCATTCATTCTTTTATTCATTCATTCATTCATTCATTTACTCATTCATGTATTTATTCACTCATTTATTAATTTTATCATTTATTCACTAATTTATTAATTTTATTATTTATTCACTCATTTATTTATTTCATCATTTACTCACTCATTTATTTGTTTTATTATTTATTCACTCATTTTTTTCAGACATTCCTTGATTGAATGAATAAATGTGTGAGTGAATGAATAAATGAATGAATATGTATAAACAGTCGAAAACGGTATATTTGAAGTAATGAAAAGCTAAAGCTGAATGAGATATATATATATATATATATATATATAGCTAGATTATCAATTTGATGATTCATGTATACGGGAAAGTAGGGCATACGGAATCCCCTGTTTAAAATTGCGAATATGGAAATTAATGTGAATTTTTAGCATTAATGAGAAGAAAATCAAATGTGGTTTAGATATTGTGCTTATTTTGCATTGAATGCAGATTAAGTCACTTTTCTCGATAAAAGTCTTTTAAACTGGAAAGTATTTATGAACATAAGGAGTTTCATTGCTTTCTCATTTTATCGAGTTTTTAGGCGTGTTCATGGCCTTGAAACAAAAAGTGAAATTGAGAGATGAAATTATAACTCCAAATTTCAGTTAACTGATACGCAGCTAAAAATTTAGAATTTAGAAATTATCTGAAGAACAAAAATTTAACTAGCACCTTTGGCATACATATTCAACTGAGGTATCATGTGCAAATACTTCTCAAGTTTAAATAGGAATTATATCAGAAGATAGTCTATTTTTGTTCGGTTTCATTTTATCTTCTGTCACAGGTGTTTTGCAGCAATAGTCTTCTAAGTTTTTGAACTGTCTGATACACTTCCGGTTCTTTACCTCTTTTCGAGGAATCTTTATAAAGAGAGCCTCAAACAGGATTGAAATTCCGCCGTTTGAATTGAAACAACATTATAAAGGAAAAATATTTTTTCTGCTAACATTTTTAAGAACCGAAAGTAATTTCTTTCTTTCTTCCTTTTTTCTTTATTTTCTTTCATTGTATTAACATGTTAAGTATGTAAAGCAAATTTCAAATGCTTAGATAACATTTTGAAACAAGTATTTTTAAAGATTTACTTGAATATTAAAGTATAGTTTTCAAATATTTACAAAACCAAAAGTGAAATTTGTCAAATTTGTATGTACTAAGTTATGATTTAATTTGCTTTAAATAAGAAGTGCATATAAGTGCTATTGAAATGCTTTTCAGGAATCGAACTTCTCGAAACTTTTAAGTAATGCTTTTTGAAAGCTGAAGTGTTTATTGTGAAGATTGGGAAATATTTATATAACAGTCTCTAATTTTTGAACTTTTATAATAAAAATGTGTCTGTCTGTAGAAAAAGCGTTACATTAAGTTTTTTGACACATCATTTATGTTAAACTACGAACGAACTATATAAACTTATTGTTAAACTAGTGAAAACGGATTTTTACAAATGACACTGTGCAACAAATTTGAACCTTTTTTCTGTCCTTTAGATGAAACTATGTGATTCTATATAAACAAAGCTTGATTCAAATATCAAAACCAAAATGGTTCATCACGTACCATTTTTGCTGGACAGCCACTTCTCATGTTTAGACAGTTTGACTAGAGAACAATATAACAGAGGCTTACTTATTAAAAATACAAATATTAAAATGATTATTTTTGGCTGTTTCCTCTTGTAGGCATCTGTTGATGTGCTCTGTTAACAGACCAGCCATATTCAGTTCAAATACTTCCCTTCCATCGACCGCTGAATCGCTTTTCAAACAGAAATGTGATGAATGAATGTCCTGATGAAAACTTTCCCTATGCTCAATCATTAATTGTTGCAAGATTTTGAGGAAAAAAGTCCATATGGAAGTCCAAAAAGTGTAGTTTTAATGACATATGGCTACCTATAATACAAAAGCATTTCATCAGGTCACCAACAAGATCTCTGTAGTTTTCAGCTTTCTCGTTTCCAAGGAAACATAAGCACACCGATTTGAAGGTCAGCCAGGTAGATTTTTCTCCTTCTGACAGTTTTCAAACAAGAATTTGAAAAGAAAAAAAATTTTCATGAAAGACTTCCTTAAGTTGTGGGCCAATAAAAACCCTTTCTTTTACCTTCACTTAAATTTTTGAATTTGCTCATGACGCAAGAAAGCCACTCAATCTCTGTCCAGAGCTTTTACAAATATTTCATTAAACCGAGTTTAATGTGCAATGGTAGAAGAAAGGGACATTGTAGATTTATAAAGTGGTTCGTTTGATATGTTTTTGCTGGCAGGGAGAAAGTTTTTTCTAGGAGGCCATTGTTTATGGATGTAGTTCCTCACCCGGCTCCATTCGCAGAGGAAACAACATAATTTGGTGTATGGTGTATTCCTGTTAATATTCCAATGACTTTCAAATCTCTAAAAATGTGCCAGTTGAATGTAGTGCACTCAATTAACTTCAGTATAGTACTCTTAACTTCGTGAGTTTCCTTTGTGTTTGCAGAATATGCTACAGGAATAAATGGGAAAAAATGACTCGAAATTTTAGGAAAGTAAGTAAAGCTTTTGTTGCGAAAAATGTCACTTAAGTACCCAAGTTCGGTAAAAAAGTAGCCGGAATGGCAAAGATCTCACTGTCAATGAGAAACATAATATAATTTATAATTAATGAAGTCAATAAATTACGAAATTGTAAAAAGCTAAAATGTGGAGTTTTGGGAAAATGGTGCGTGGCAGGCAAAAAATAATTGCAGATTCGTAATTTACAGCCAAAAGTACACAAGAAACACTCATTTTCATCTAAAGGACATTTTTCGTGTTTCACAGTTATCGTTGCTGAAGTGCCCAAGATAGTTTTCTCCTTCGCTTTATGAGTTATACAAGTAAATGAAAAAACAAAATTACTGAAGTTAAGTGAACAAATACGTCTTCAAATACTGACCGATTTCTTTTATTTGATCTATTGTGCGGACTACAGATAGTAAGTCTTTGAGTAGTAAGTGCCCCACTATGTGCGGCGGAAGTGGGCGTGGCCGAAAGGTGGGCGTGGCTGTCACGTGACCAGCGCCATCTTGGATGGTCACGTGACTTTCTCGTGATCTTCTACGGGGATTGTCCGCCATGTTGGATGACGTCATGTGTGACGTCACCGCCATCTTGGATGGTCACGTGATTTTCCGTGATCTTCTACGGGTTTTTTTTTTGTGACGTCATCCATCTTGGATCCGTATTCTTGCACGTGGTGTCGTCCGCCATCTTGGATTTGTAATCAGCTCATTTTAATTGCTAATTAATTTTAATGACTCAATTAATTCTAATTACTACTGAATTAGTCACATTTGAATATTGGATTTTTATTTCAGTCTAAAATGCATTTTGCCCCAGCCGGGAATCGATCCGACGACCCTTGGATTCGCAGGCAAGCGCGCTAACCACTAGACCGAGAATTACTTACTACGAAGGCGAAATAATGTCTAAAAAAGATAAGAGTAGTCTAAGAAAAGATAAGAGTAGTCTAAGGTAAATGGTGAAATCTCAGAGAGGAGGTTTAATACTCTTGGCGCCATCTACCGAAAATTTTGAGCGTAAATGGGATTTTCGATGGAAAATAAATACGCTTGCTTTAAAATAGTGCAGCCATCTAGTGAGAATAAATGGAAAAAATATTTATTCAGAATTTATTTAAAAAAGAAAATGATCGAACGAATCATGTTGTGTTTGACCGTATAAATAGTGATGTGTAAATATGTTCACCTCATTATATTGATATGAACATTAACGTGAGCATTGATAATAATTCTTGTTGTAATGGACAAGGTTCTGAGCCCTATGTATCGGGATCCTCAGATTCCAGGAAGTTTTGGTGGTGTGAATGCTTTACATCGTGCTTTAAAAGGACGCGTCAAGACAAAAGACATCAAAAAATGGCTGCAGACCAAGGATTGCTACACTTTGCACAAGCCTATCAGACATACATTCCAGAGAAATCGAGTGATAGTGGGAGGCATAAACGAGCAGTTTCAATCTGACTTGGTAGATATGCAATCTTTAGCGGAAACCAATGATGACTATAAATATCTACTTATTTGCGTGGACATCCTATCAAAATACGCATGGGTTATCCCTCTGAAAAATAAGAAAAGTGAAACAATCTTATCTGCTTTTAAAATAATATTTTCAGAACGGGCACCAGAAAATTTGCAGACAGATGCTGGAAAAGAATTTATTAATAAACAAGTGCAAAAGTATTTGAAACAGAAAAATGTGCATTTTTTGACGACTCACAATTCAACTAAAGCTTCCGTCGTTGAACGCTTTAACCGCACCCTCAAGACGAAAATGTGGAAATATTTCACAGAAATGAATACGAAACGATACATTGATGTGATTGATAAATTGGTACACAGTTACAATAATACATGGCATCGAAGCATAAAAATGAAACCATCTTCAGTGAACGTAAATAACCAAGACAAGGCTTGGAAAAATCTCTATGGGGATCTCGACAAAACAAGTCAAGGAACGAAACCGTTATTTCAAGTAGGAGACACGGTACGAATCAGTAAAGAGAAATTGCGATTTGAGAAAGGATATGAACAAAATTGGACAAGAGAAATATTTACGATTCATAAAGTAGTGACTAGAAATCCCGTCGTGTACAAATTAAAAGATCTCGCAGGTGAAGTATTAGAGGGTACCTTTTATTCACAAGAGCTTCAGAAAATCACAGATTCTGGATATTATCCGATCGAAAAGATCATAAAGACAAGGAGAAGGTTAGGAAAGACGGAATATTTTGTCAAATTTCAAGGTTATCCTGAAAAATTCAATGATTGGGTTAGTGACGTTAAAGGAATATAAAAGAGAGTTGTACTTACCTTTAGCATTTAGTTACAGACATGTCTTTCTACGTGACACTTATCAGTGACAGTTCCAGTCACTTCTTCCCTGATAATAAAACTGCCCATTTTATTACACAACTCCCTTCAAATATTCATTTGAGTCACCATGAATGGGAACTCGGATTGACGGATATTATTTACCCACATTCGTGGTACAACATTAGATCTACTAACAGTTTATTTGGATTTCAGTTAGAAGATGGACAGTTGCAAGGACGTCGAATACCTCCTGGTTTTTATGAAAATATCCCAGATCTCTTGAAAGCTATGACTTTATCATCATTTCAGAATAAAATTGATTTACAGTATCAACCTGTAACAAAACGAGTGACGATCAAAACACAAGAAGGTTGTAAGGTCCTACTTTACAAAGGTTTAGCGGAACTATTAGGTTTTAATGCTGGCGAGTTTAGTGGAGTGGTTCAAAGTCCCTACGTAGCAGATCCAGCGGCGTCCTTCCCCGTCATGTATGTGTATTGCGATCTTTTAGAACCGCAAATCGTAGGTGATGTTAAAGCGCCCCTTTTAAAAATTATCAAAGTAGAAGGACGGGATGGTGAAATGGTTAATGTTCATTATACGAGACCTCACTACATACCTATCATACGACAACATTTTCAAACAATTGAAATAGATTTACGCTTACATTCTGGCGAATTTGTTTGAGCGAGGCACTGTATACATTGTGCTCCATTTTCGCATGAAACAAATTGTATAAATACTGCGGGACTTTAACATAGTCATCATTTGCATACAACTTGTGAATCATGCTTGTTCCTTATACTTGTTGTCCGAAAAAATTTGAAGATTATTATGTGGGACAAACCGGAAATGGAATGCCCTTTTACCAAGGACTGTCTCTTCAAAACTGGTATGGCATTGGTGGATTTTTCGCCAAACTTTTCCGCACAGCCTTGCCTTTCCTAAGAAGTGGGGCTAAAACAATAGGTAAAGAAGCTTTACGAGCGGGAACTATGATCGCTAATGATGTGCTGACTGGGGAGAAATTGGAAAACTCTGCTAAAACAAGAGCCAAAGAAGCGGGAAAATTACTAGCAAAGAAAGCTCTTAAGAAAGCCGATGAAATGATTGGTCATGGAAGGTTTAAAAGAAAGCGCAAGGCCCAAAAACCAATCAGTCGTTCCAAAGTTAAGAAAGCTAAAGGACGTGATATTTTTGACTCCTAGAAATAATGGCTTTCGTGTTAAAAGATTCCCCTGAATGTGCAAAGTCTGAACTTAATTTATTTACGTTACCACCCACACAAACGGTGATCGAAAAAGGTCAATGGATAGAATATCACCCTGTCGCGAATGTATCGGATGGCAGTCCCATTGAATTTAATATTTCTGGAACTGGCGATGACTATTTGGATTTGTCCCAGAATCTCCTATTTGTTAAAGTAAAAATTGTGAAAAGTGACGGTTCTCTTTTGACTGCAGAAGATAAAGTGGGTCCAGTCAACTTATTTTTACATGCATTATTTTCTCAAGTAGACGTTAGTTTGAATGAAAGAATTATATCATCTAGCAATAATACCTATCCGTACAGATGTATGATTGAAAAATTATTGAATCACGGTTATGAAGCTAAGACATCACAGCTCTCTTCGGAATTATTTTTTAAAGATACTGCTGGTCGAATGAATAATTATGATTTATCGGACGTGAAAGCTCCCAACGAAGGATTTATTAAAAGAGCCAAAATGTTTCAACTTAGTGCTACAGTTGATTTACTGGGCCGTCTACATGTGGATTTATTTCATCAGGATCGACTCATGCTTAATATGGTGGATATGAAAATTAAGCTTATTCGAAGCAAGCCGGAATTTTGTTTATTGGGAGAAGGAAACTTTAAAGTCATTCTGGAGCATACATCGCTGTTTGTACGCAAAGTTCGAGTCAGCCCCGGCGTAGTATTGGGGCATGCAAAAAGCTTGGAAAAGCCAACGGCCAAGTACCCCATCAACAGAGTACTGTGCAAAGTATATTCCATTCCTAGCGGAAACATGAGTTTCGTACAAGATAACATTTTTACAGGACAAATGCCAAAACGTCTGGTTGTAGCTTGTGTCGACAATGATGCTTTTAATGGTAATTATAAAAAGTCGCCTTTTGAATTCAAACATTATCATATCAATTTCATTGGGGTATATATAGATGGACAGCCCATGCCTCATAACCCATTACAACCCGACTTTACCAACAAGAACTATATTCGTGCGTTTCATAACTTATTTTGTGGTTCTGAAGATAAGGGCTTTATTTGTCAAGAGAAGAATTTCCTGACGGGTATTGTTTGTTTCATTTTAATTTATCGCCGGACCTGTGTGACGGGGCTCATCTCAATCTCATTCGTCATAGTAATTTAAGATTGGAACTTAAATTCAATACACCTCTAGCACAAACCATATCTTTATTGGTGTATGCAGAATTTGAGAATTTGATTGAAATCAACAAAGCTAGAAACATCTTATACGATTTTGGAAACTAATGAATTCCTTGGATATTCGCAGAGTATTACTTCGTCATCGTCCTACAGCAAGACATTTTGTAGGAGTTTTTCCTTGTGATAAAATTCCTCGCGTTGTGTCGTTTCCTGCTGTGATAGTCGTTAACACAGATAAACACTCGGAACCTGGAAAGCATTGGATTGCATTGTTTATAGAAAATTCTCGTACTTTGGAATTTTTTGACTCTTATGGTTTACCTCCTGTTACCTATGGTCATCACATATCAAGTTTTGTGAAGAAATATGCAAATGTAAAATGGAATCAAGTGCCTCTACAAGGTTTAACTTCAAATGTATGTGGGCAGTATTGTATTTATTATTTAACAAAAAGATGTCAAGGTTTATGTATGGATATTATTGTAAAAACCATTTTTCATAAAATCAGTGATTTTCAATTGTATCAATATGTAAAAAAGACGTTTGGTGTAAATATGATTTTTCACAAATAAAGAAAATTAAAAGAATAATTGTGTTTCCTTTCCATTTTTTAAACGAAAAATAAACATTTTTATAAAAACACGGGAGTAAATTATTAATAAAAGGGAAGTGGGGTAGTCAGTAAAAACACATAGTTACAAAAACATATTTTTATTGAAAAACTAATATTTTTCCCATACAATTGGTTTTACAACACTTCTCTTTTTATGTCTTGGTTTAGCATACGCAACAGTTTTTAAATATTTATTTTTTACAAAATCTAAAGGAAAATGAATTTCATCGAGTACATTTTTCATTGGAATAAACCCATGCGGCTTACTTCTTACATTTCTTAATAAATAGTTGATGAGTGAAACTACATTGGTGCCAGGTTGAACACTACCTTTAACTATAAGTTCCTTAGAAGCATTCCAAGATAATAAGTCCTTGTGATTCTTTAGGAACAGAAGAATGCTGTGCATGACATTTTTGTGTTTCACTGGAGCAGAGGACATAATCTCATTTTCTAACAGCTTTTCTTCATCATGCGGCTTTTCCTCTTGTTGCGTTTTTTCTTGTTCTTCGTTGGACCTTTGCAACTCGGGAAACTTGACGTATTTCTGTAGAACTTGTAAATATAATTTTGCCTTTTCGCTCTCATCTGTTTTCTTATCTGATAAAATATCATGCATTTGTTTGTCTAAATCGGACAAATGTTCATCTACAAGTACTTGCTCTCGATCGGCAGGTAAAAGGACAAATTTTCGTGCGTTATCCATGAAGAAGAGAAGTCAGCGCAGATATGGCAATAGGAATGAAGAGAGACACGAAACCTTCTCCTTTTTGAAGTAATTGTCTCCTTTTTTTAAAGAAAGGCACTCTTTTATCAATGAGTTTGCGCAAAGTCCTTTTATAGGGCGTCAAGCGATCTTTTTGACGTCTGGTTAATGTCACATTACCCCTTAATACATTCAAGGCGCATTCACATACCCTTTTAATTAATCTGTTGGGGCATTTCCGTAGCAAAGCTGTTTTACACTTGCTTTTGGATAAAAATTTCAACGTTTCAATGTCCTGCGCTGTCCGCATATTGATCTCAAATGATCTCTTCACAGCGGTTGTTCCAGTTTAAATAGGTGCGACGCAAAAGCCTCCGCTTTTGTTAGAGCGCAATGAGGGAAAAAAGCGGGGTGTTGGGGGCAAAAAACGTTCTTCTTTTCTAAATCATGTAACGGGGGACAGTCCAAGTCATCCAAATTAAATATTTTCTGTCCTGAAAGTCTTTCTAAAAAGCGTGTTTTCTCAAAACCTTTCACATAGATGTCAGAATAAGAGGAAAATAAAAATTGAAGTATTGTATGCAAAGCACTATACGGCAATTCCCCGCTCTCCCAGCTAAGATGATGACGATTTCTTTCAAGCCAAGCATTGGTCTGTTTTTCTTTTGGCGATAAACTATCCCATGAATGGGGAGGAAGAAAAGTCCACCGGGCGTGATATTCGTTGTAAACTGTGTAAAAAGCCAACTCTCTCACAACAAAAAGTTCCTTCTGATACTGAAATCCCTCCAAATCTATGACAATGGCAGACATCTTTCTCTTACCAGGTGAATGACTGAAATGAAGAAAAACCGAAAAAGTACCGCGTTTTTATTAAGAAAAACAGGATATTGTGACATGAAGGGGCAAGAATAAACACATTAACGAGGCTCGTAAACAAAATGTTTATCTCTCGGAAATATGCCAGTGCGCAAGCGCAATGTTTCGTCTGTTTCAGGCCTTAAATCTACGAAAAGGTACCCATAAGCCGGAAAAGTCGCATCATGAAAAATTTCTTGAAATGCTTTCGTGTTACCTGGAAACATTTGCTTAGCTAAATACATGACCTGGCTTTTATCTCTAGGGTTTTTGTACAATACTAAATAGTGGGAATTTAAGTTAATATTACGCATTTCTTTACCCTTATGAAACAAATTTTGAACAATAAATATAATTGAAATATTCTTATGGTGACTCCCTTTCGTAAAAAGATTTGATAATCGAACGTCATGGCTTAATTCCGACATTAAATCGTCTATAACGATAACAGCATTTCTAATAGAATTTAATTGAGCTGGTAATCCTTCTACAAATTCCGCATACTTCATGGTATCAAAGAGGGGTTGATAAGCGCCGTAGCAGTAAATAATTCGTTCTGGCCGAGGGGAAAACATATTTTCTTCTAACAACCGTTTGACAAACATACTTTTGCCCGAGCCTGTCGGACCGCTCACGAGACAGGTTGAGGGATGCTTTAACCGTAAGAGCTCCATGCTGAAAATAAAATAAAATAAAGAAAAATACCACCTTTTATAGGAAATCCACTTCTCCTGGAGGGGAAAAATAATTGGCTCTGAAAAGAGCCTTTTTTTTTCTGTGGTCCTGCAAAGGACCTTTTTTTCTGTGATTCTAAATAGAACCTTGTTTTAAGTCTTTTAAGAAAGACAATTTGCCATAAAATTCACTCCTTTTCATGTAAATGTGTATGGCCCTGAAAAGGGCCTTTTTTTTTTTTTTTTTGGCTCTGAAAAGAACCTTTTTTTTTTTTTTGGCTCTGAAAAGAGCCTTCTTCTGTATATGTCTTGGTTGAAGCTTCTTTAAAGGGGATGTGCTTCGATCTTTTCTCCGCTGCTGCTTTTAATACCCGTAAGGTAGGGTCGACATATCTTCTGTTACGATCACTCGCTTGTCGTATACCATACGGTATAGCTTAGTTTCTGGCCTGTTCACCACTTTGCGCCGTTTTGGATCTCTGGTGATTTTTGCAGGGTTGGTGACAGCTATCGTCTGATTGTCCATACTTTCAACGAGGGTCTTTATGGACTCGAAGTTTAAAACAGTGCTGTTCTTAAAATTTAGTGTAAACCCTCTCACTTTGCAGCAAGTTTTGCCTCCAACAGTTTGGTAGGCGTAGTTCTTAGGCCCTCCTGCAAAAAGAAAAAAATAAATAAATAAAACAAAGATAAAATAAATGAATAAGTATCAGAAATAGAAAACAATACTTACCAGACACAAACGTTGAGATTGTGTCTCCTTCTAGTTCATCCGTGAACTCGCCGAGGAAATTGCCTAGCGGAGGATCATTTGTACCATTGCTGGCGTAAATGATCGAGTCTGTGTCGTGATATAACACAGCTTGTCCCAACTTGTCCATTTCTTGGTAAAGTTTCAGCCTAGCCCAAGCAGTTGTGAATGACGCCAAAAAAATATTTGTGGACTTGCCCTGTGCGAGGAATTCATATTTGTGTTCCCAATGTATGGCTGCCACTTCTTCTGATGGAAAATAGGCATCTTTGACCTAGAAAATAAGCGAATGAAAAAATTAGTTTAAAAATTATTCAACCATGCACTGAAAGAACACAAGTAAATGAATACTTACACATTTTGTTGTATCATTCAAGGTTTTGTTAAAATCTGCCAGGGAGTTCACGTACTGTATTTGACCCTTGTTGATATTCATGCCCCATCTGCAAAGAAAAAAAAAGTATTAAAGATGCGTTAGCTATAGTTTAGTATGTAAACGAATGAAAAAAAAAAAAAACATTTGTACTTACCGTCCCCAAAAACTGTTGAGCGCTAATTTTGCCACCTGACGACGACCAGGGTTTTTGTCGATGGAAGAAGGATCTAATTTTACTCCTTCTTTTTCTTGGTATTGTTTAATGTATAATTTCTTCTGCTCCTCAGAGACGCACTCCGCAGGCCAACCACTGCTTTCTTGCTTGATCTTTAAAAATAGATCTATGTAAGATCTGAAAAGGGAGTCGGATTTCTGCTTGAAGTGGTATACTTCATAAATCTGCAAAAGAGAAAAAATAATGAAAATGAATAACAATAACTAAATAAAATGAAACAAACATGAAAACTATTAATGTAAACTTACCTCTATCACCTGGTATCCTTTACTGACTGCGAGTTTCAATTCTTCAGAAACCCATGTCCCAAGAAGGGCTCTTTCGTCACTGCCGTGTGTGCACGGAGTTTGCAACATGTGTTCCGCACACGTGCTGCATAAAGGAAACATAAGTTTTCCCTTACACCTGTACGGGAGAACTGGAAGGTACAACCCTCGGGGAGGCAACACCTTGCATTTAATGATACCGAAATAATTGCCAATATCCTCAAAGTTATCTGTGGTGATTTCAGGATGACCAATGGGGTACTGACAATATTTATTTACCTGAAAAGAAAAAATGTATATTTTATTTCTTTTTTTTTCTAAATGAAAGGAAAAATAATTTTCAAATAAAAATAAATATACTTACCCAAGGATACAGAGATGTGAAATCAACGTATTTTATGCTGCCTTCATGAAATAGCTTGATAGCATTTGTCCTCCCTCCAAAAAATGACTCTCTAGGGCTCAGTCTATCTACCAGACTGTGATTTTTCAAGAAATTCTGTAGTTCACTATCAGTCTTTTTCCTTTTCAGAAATTCATGCTCCCAAATTTCTTCGACATTGTATCCCAGGCTACGCAGTTTCGCAGTGGTTTCTTCTGTCTTATCTTTTAAGGCTGACATGTTGACATTTTTCAGGGGGTTCAGCGCATCTCCATCATAACAAATGTCACAGCCATGGTAAAAGCAGCCCTACAAAACAAAACAAAAATATCGCATTACTTATATGCCAAAGAAATTCACTAATAATAATAATAATAATAATAATAATAATAATAATAATACTTACATGATATTGATAGATGGTGCGAGTTTCTTCGCAGAATCCATCGACAGAGAATCCACCAATTTTTCTTTCGCCTCTCCCATTCAGTGCATGCTCTATTCTATTCCCCGTCGTCTCTGCAAGGAAGTCTAGCCATCGTATGCTGTCCATGCTGTATTTGGTATTGTTCGTGTATCCCCCATTTGGTACCATGGCAATGGTGTTAGGCTTAATATGGGAACTCCTATACACGGCCATACATGCTGATGCGATGGTAATGTAGCTAAATGGAAAAAAAAAAAAAAAGAAAAAAAAAATGGGAAATAAAATATTATCATGAAGCAGGAATAAAATAATGATAAGTGCAAATTGAAACTCACTCACCAGAAGGGGTCAACGTCTGTTATTTCAAAGAACTGACTCCGGAAAAGCATGCAACTTCTTCTTAAAATATCCACGTCGGACCTAGAAAAAGAAAAAGAAAAAAAAATTAAAAAAATATATTTTAATGTTTTAGTGTACAAAAAAAAAAAAAAAAAAAAACGAATACAGTACCTGCAATATATTTCCATTTCTTTTTGAAAATTGAACACGTCCATTTTATGGTCTTCATACCATGCCAAAAACTTTTCTCTGGCGTCAGTATACATCGAGTCTGGGCTGTAATATTTTGGATCTGGAACAGGACCAACATAATCTTGATTGGATGGGGTATTGAAACGATGAGGGAAGTAACCCTTCTTGAGCTCTTCAAGTCCAAAACAGGCAGGAATTTTGCAGAGAGCCATCGGCAAAAAGTTGAAGGAATCAATGATTCTAATTCCCAGAGAAGGATGCTGAATCATCATCAGTTTTGATCCATTTGGCACGGTCTCCGGAGCAATGCCCTGTTCCAAAAGCCAGGCCATGATGAATTGTCCGTCAAACCTACAAAATGAAAAACACAACATGAATGTGCAGGAAAAGAAAAATCAATATGAAAAAAAAAATAGTGAATTAAATAAAATATCATACCCTTTCATGTTGTGAGCTATGACTGTATAGCCTTTGTGCAGAGGAGTAAACAGCCATGTGCAAAATTCTGCACACGCTGAATACCCACGGAATACTTTTTCTCTCCCGTCGGCATATTGCGCAACGGCAAAATTCACTAAGTGCTCACCCGTGGCCTGGTCCGTTTCAAAGTCAAAAAATATTATTTGACTAGACGGTTTCTTAGGTTTAATCGTCTTCAGATGGCATAAATGCTCCTCCATGTTCACAAATTTATGGCACGAAGGACACTTAGATGTTCCGCAACGGTGCTGTTCTCGGGGGCATTCCAGTCTCCGGATGACTTTGCAGCATTTTGGGCATTGGTATATCTACAAAAAAAAAAAAAAAAAAATATGCTGTGTCAGTTCAGAAAACAATAAAAATAAAAAATACTAAGATTACTTGAAAATATCATACATACCATATCGCAGATTGAATAGATTTCATTTCCTGTCACAGACTTATGAGAAAGAAAACACTCCTCAGATTTGCATAGTCTTGCACAGTCCACACATCTCTTCGGCTGACCGGAAGTACATGCTGACCGCATGCAAATATAGCATGCATCGGGACAGCGATGCCTCTCGCGGTGATCGTAGGGTTTTTCACATTTCTCACAGTAGAATTTACTTCCGTAGTATGCGTTCAAACATTTGATAACGTCATAATGCTCTTTATGCAGAAGTAAATTAATTCGCTTGCTCCTGTCTCTTCCTTTATACGAGACCTGCAAAAAATAATGTTATTAAGAAAAAAAAAAAAAAAAAAAATCTCATAAGATTCAATACATTAAAATATCTTGAAATATTTTTTACGTACCTTGTGGAGATTTTCAGAGGAAACTACTGCTATCTGAACATCTAAATGTTCTTCAAACTTCGCTATTTCAGCATATGTACATGCTCCCAGAGGTACTCCAGCCGCTTCATGAAGTTCACGAGCACGATTCATCAATGCGGGACGACGTGTATCCCGCAGCACATTAATCAATACTTGATCATTGTTCAAATGTGCCATCGCATACACAATGGCTTTTGCGCAGCATAGGCCTTGCTGATCCGTTAGAATTGATAATATTGAGCGTTTGTTCAGTCGATCCACTTCCACATTTGAGATACGCATTCGACCGGCACCTACATCTCGACGTATCGTGATCACATCCGCTGAGAATCCAGAATCCAGCGCAATCTGATCCTTTGATTGCAATACTTTAAGTATTGCAGCCATGACCGTTTCCAGGGTGAGCTCCGATACAGGCATGAGACGAGTTGAAATGGGCTTGTCTAATCCATCAGCTTGAATGCATATGCGGATAAGATCTGTGGGCCTCAGTCCTTCGGTCGTACGACGAATGAGTAGTCTAAAAAGTTCCCTGACGGAACTTACAGCTGCAGCCATCGGTGTGTTTTGAAGGCTCTCTGGTAACCTTTCCAAATCCACACGAGCCCTGTAAGTTACTTGGTTTGCCTTGTATTTTTCATTCCAGCGGCCTCGAAGCAACTCTATCTGCAGTGCAGCTTCCATCTAAAAGAAAAAAGCATTCATGTTAATCATATAGTAGAAAAAAGAGAATTCAAAAGAAATAAATGCAGAAATAAAAATATTTACATTTGGAACATCTTCCGGATTGCTCTCAATAAATGCAGAACCTTCATGCGAGGGACCAGGCTTATTCTGTGAAACAAAAATAAACAGTTATGACTTTTCAAATTCAAAAATAAAAATCCCAATACACCACTACTTTCAAAAGAAATAAAATACCTCAAAACCAGAGCCAACTTGATAATAAATCGGCAATTCTTGAAACACTTGTGAAGCTTCCACGAAAGACTGTGATGACTCACTAATAACCTACAGAAATATACCAATAATAAATGTTTCAATAAATTATTTTTTCTTAGACAAAAAAAAAAAAATAACATAAGTGAAGACAAATAAAATGAAAGAAAACTGAATAACTCACATTATCATCATCCACTTCCAAAAAAGCTTGTGTCAACTCCCCAATAAACTGAAAATAAAATAACAGAATAAAAATTAAGTGACCCAGAAAATAATTGAGTAAAATGAAATAACGAAAGAAAATTTAGAAAAAAAAAAAAAAAAAAATCTTAACATCATCATCATCATCATTAATTTCAAAAAACTCTTGCGTCAACTCTCCAATAAACTGAAAGTAAAACAATGTACATAAAATAAATAGATCATAAAATAAATTAATGAAATGAAGTAAGAAAGGAAAAACTTTAAAAAGCTCACATCATCATCAGCTAAATCCCTCATTTCTTCTGCATACTGAAAAAAGAAAACAGTAAAAATAGGTAAATATATTCTGAATGCAAAGAAAATGGAGAAAGTAAATCGCAAATAAATGTATACTTACACTGCTAAAAGCATCTTCTAAATCCATCATTTCTTCTGCATACTGCAAAGAGAAAAAAATGATAGTAAGTAAACATCTCCTAAATGCAAATGAGTGTAGAAAAATTAAAAATTCTCAAATAAATTTATACTTACACTGCTAAAAGCATCTTCAAATGTTCTCTTGTTTGTGAAAGACATCCTAATATGAAATAAAGTCGGCAGAACTGTAAAAGAGAAAAATCCTAATGCTGCGGAGAGAAAACTTGTTTTACACTCTCGCTGAAAAATCAGACAACTGTGATAGTTCGTTTTCGAACACGGAGTATTTATATGTTGATTATTTCAATCGGAGGGCAACATTTTTCAGATGATATCATGCTCTGACGTTGTCAAGAAATAGGCTGCAATCCCACACTATGGCTACCGATCAGACCAGTGACGTAGTGAAAATTGCACGAGTCCAGTTAATCAGCAAACGTTTTTTTTTTTTTTTTTTTTTTTTTTTTTTTTTTTTTTTTTTTTTTTTTTTTTTTTTTTTTTTTTTTTTTTTTTTTTTTTTTTTTTTTTTTTTTTTTTTTTTTTTTTTTTTTTTTTTTTTTTTTTTTTTTTTTTTTTTTTTTTTTTTTTTTTTTTTTTTTTTTTTTTTTTTTTTTTTTTTTTTTTTTTTTTTTTTTTTTTTTTTTTTTTTTTTTTTTTTTTTTTTTTTTTTTTTTTTTTTTTTTTTTTTTTTTTTTTTTTTTTTTTTTTTTTTTTTTTTTTTTTTTTTTTTTTTTTTTTTTTTTTTTTTTTTTTTTTTTTTTTTTTTTTTTTTTTTTTTTTTTTTTTTTTTTTTTTTTTTTTTTTTTTTTTTTTTTTTTTTTTTTTTTTTTTTTTTTTTTTTTTTTTTTTTTTTTTTTTTTTTTTTTTTTTTTTTTTTTTTTTTTTTTTTTTATAAAAATAATTTAACTTTGTGCAAGTAAACAATAATAATAAAATTACACGTTAATTTAAAGCACAAATGAGCAATAAAATGCAGACATATGTTTCGGGATTGCTTGGAACCCCTTTTTTTCAATGCGACAAGGAGCTTCTAGATGCAAAACATCCAAATGAAGCAGACAGAACAACAAAAACAAAGCTTATATAGCCTAAGAATTATCTGTAAACCAATGAGAATAAAGGCAGCGTGAAGTGGAAGTAGAAGTAGCAGGAAGACACCAATAAGAGAGCAACAAACGAATCCAGTTGAAAGTACAGGAAGTAAAAAGGAATATCAATAAAAATAAAGCAAAAAAGACGACAGCATGCATAAAAATTGCAAAAATAATAAAATAAAATACAAAGAATAAAATTGAAATAAAAATAAGTACAGAAACCAAAACAAAATGCAAAACAAAGTACACATGTAAAGGAGGGGGAGGGGAGGGAGGGGAGGAAGGAGAAAAATAGACACAAAAAAGGAAAACAACAAGAAAACCTAGAAAGAACAACAAATTAAAGAAATTTATGCCAGACCTGTGAAAAATAAGGAGTTGAGGAAGAATCATTAACCAAATTAGAACTATTCCTGTTAATATGATAAGCTTCCCAAAAGTCAAGCTCTAAAGGGGAAGAACATTTTTGAATAATTTTACCAGAATTGAAATCAAAAGAGTGGTTGGAATTCCAACAATGTTGAGCAATGCTAGACTTATTTAACTCTTGCTTTCGTACATAACCTTTATGCTCATTTAAGCGAATTTTCAGAGCACGTTTTGTCTGCCCAATGTAAGAAAGGCCGCAACGGCAACTAATTTGGTAAATACCCCAAGTGTTAAGTTGATCGACAGGATCCTTAAGAGAAGAGAAGGAAAGTTTGTTACTAGGAGCAAAAACGACTTGAAATTGAAACCTTTTTAGGATTTTAGCAATATGGAAACTGACAGAATGAAAGAATGGTAACACAACCAAATTCTTTCTAGAAACCACATTATTGGGACCAGAAGTTTTCTTAGAAAGTTTGTTATGAATAGAATCAATTAAAGAGTGAGAAAATCCTCTATCAACAGCTACAGCTTTCAGATAGTTGAGTTCAATCTTGAGAAGCTCAGGAGAAGAGCAAATATTAATAGCACGATGGACCAGAGCATTAAAAGCCGAATATTTTTGGTTGGGAGGATGAGACGACAGTCTGTGAGGAGGTAAAGAAACAGCAAAAGGTTTACGATAGACAGAAGTAGTGAAACCAGACTCACTCTTAGAAATAAAGACATCAAGAAACGCAAGGCTACTATTAAGTTCTTTCTCACAAGAAAACTGGATATTAGGATCAATGGAGTTCATAATAGAAAGAGCATCATCAATACCTAACAAGTTACTGTCCGTTAGGACAAAACAATCATCCACATAACGAACATAAAATTGAAATTGCAATTTCTGGAACAGTTTTTCCTCAAAATAATGCATATAGAAATCACTTAAAATAGGACTAAGAGGACTTCCCATAGCCAGGCCATCTACCATAGCATAGAATTTACCATTAAATACAAAAGTGCTCTGTTGCAAGCACACACGAGTAAGGAAAACTAATTCCTCAATTTCCACAGAAGTAAAATGGAATTCAGAAAGCCTTTTCCTGAGGCAAGTCAAAGCGCCATCAACAGGAACATTAGTAAACAAAGAATTAACATCAAAAGAGGCCATAACTGAATTATTCGGAACGAAGTTATGAAGTTTCTTAACAAAATCGGTGGAATTTTTAACCGTGAAAACATTCCGACTTCTAAGTGGAGAAAACACAGAAACTAAATACTTGGAAAGTTTATATGAAGCAGTGCCAATATTGGAAACAATTGGTCTGAAAGGAATACCTGCCTTGTGTACCTTTGGTAAAGCATAAAAACGTGCACAATTAGCAACAGAAGGAATCACATACCGTTTAGCAATCAAAGGAATAGAATGAACAGACTTAACAGCAGAAGAAATAGCTTTTAACTCTTTGTCACTAGGATCTTTATATATTTCAGAATAAGGACCAGAAGCAATTAAGTCATCAGTTTTTTCAACATAAGATGATTTATTAAGAACAACAATCTGACCACCCTTGTCTGCTTTGGTAATGACCAAATCAGAATTGGAAACTAAATTATTGACACATCGTTTCACAGAATGGGTAAAACCAGTATTAGGAACTTTTGAATTGAAATCAACATTGGAAGCAATAAGATGCCGAACCGACTCTTTTTGAGTGGAAGTTAAGGCACTAAATTTGAAAGCTTTTTCAACCGGAGCAATAAGTTCAGAAAAAGAAGGCTTTTTAGCCAAAGCAAAATTGTTATTACATTTCAGAGCATTGATTTCATTACTATTCAAAGGAAATTTCGAAAGATTTACAACCGTGTTCCTATTAACAAGAGGCAAATCAGCCGGAACAGGGACATTTGAATCGTTACACAACTTAGTAAATTTCTTATTTAAAGTGATTTTGTGACTGTCGGATGAACGAAGAGCTCTTGCCCATGACATTCTATCAATAGACTCAAAATCAAAATTAGAATTAGATACAGAAAGATGTAAATCATAAAGTTCACGTTCTATGAACGAAAGTTTTTTCCTAGTTTCTTGGATAGAAGCTCTAAGTAACGCTAATTTAGAACGAAAAATTACCTTATCAACCCTAACAGAACGCGGTAAATTACACTTCAAGGTGATAAAATTAGGAATAACTTTCTTGCGCCTGCAAGACTGGAGAAATTTTAAATGGTTCAAAAACCGAACCTTTTTAATCCGTAGATTACAAAATCTGTTAACCTGAGACATAACCAGAATCAAAACAACCAAAACATAAGGGGAAAACAATAGCTAAACCATTCAATAAATAAAAATAAACAGAAAGAACAAAATTCAAAAACAAGTGCGAAACATACACAACGTAACAATATACGGAATGAATGTCAGAAAACAAAAAAGCGAAAACAAAAAAGCAAAAACAAACACAGTCCAGAAAGGCAATGAAGAAAAGAACAAAAAACAAACACTCACCAAGCAGCGAACAGATGGAAGAACAAAAACAAAAGAAAGAAGAACAAAATTCAGGCACGTTAAGCCTAACGGATAAAAATAATTTAACTTTGTGCAAGTAAACAATAATAATAAAATTACACGTTAATTTAAAGCACAAATGAGCAATAAAATGCAGACATATGTTTCGGGATTGCTTGGAATCCCTTTTTCAATGCGACAAGGAGCTTCTAGATGCAAAACATCCAAATGAAGCAGACAGAACAACAAAAACAAAGCTTATATAGCCTAAGAATTATCTGTAAACCAATGAGAATAAAGGCAGCGTGAAGTGGAAGTAGAAGTAGCAGGAAGACACCAATAAGAGAGCAACAAACGAATCCAGTTGAAAGTACAGGAAGTAAAAAGGAATATCAATAAAAATAAAGCAAAAAAGACGACAGCATGCATAAAAATTGCAAAAATAATAAAATAAAATACAAAGAATAAAATTGAAATAAAAATAAGTACAGAAACCAAAACAAAATGCAAAACAAAGTACACATGTAAAGGAGGGGGAGGGGAGGGAGGGGAGGAAGGAGAAAAATAGACACAAAAAAGGAAAACAACAAGAAAACCTAGAAAGAACAACAAATTAAAGAAATTTATGCCAGACCTGTGAAAAATAAGGAGTTGAGGAAGAATCATTAACCAAATTAGAACTATTCCTGTTAATATGATAAGCTTCCCAAAAGTCAAGCTCTAAAGGGGAAGAACATTTTTGAATAATTTTACCAGAATTGAAATCAAAAGAGTGGTTGGAATTCCAACAATGTTGAGCAATGCTAGACTTATTTAACTCTTGCTTTCGTACATAACCTTTATGCTCATTTAAGCGAATTTTCAGAGCACGTTTTGTCTGCCCAATGTAAGAAAGGCCGCAACGGCAACTAATTTGGTAAATACCCCAAGTGTTAAGTTGATCGACAGGATCCTTAAGAGAAGAGAAGGAAAGTTTGTTACTAGGAGCAAAAACGACTTGAAATTGAAACCTTTTTAGGATTTTAGCAATATGGAAACTGACAGAATGAAAGAATGGTAACACAACCAAATTCTTTCTAGAAACCACATTATTGGGACCAGAAGTTTTCTTAGAAAGTTTGTTATGAATAGAATCAATTAAAGAGTGAGAAAATCCTCTATCAACAGCTACAGCTTTCAGATAGTTGAGTTCAATCTTGAGAAGCTCAGGAGAAGAGCAAATATTAATAGCACGATGGACCAGAGCATTAAAAGCCGAATATTTTTGGTTGGGAGGATGAGACGACAGTCTGTGAGGAGGTAAAGAAACAGCAAAAGGTTTACGATAGACAGAAGTAGTGAAACCAGACTCACTCTTAGAAATAAAGACATCAAGAAACGCAAGGCTACTATTAAGTTCTTTCTCACAAGAAAACTGGATATTAGGATCAATGGAGTTCATAATAGAAAGAGCATCATCAATACCTAACAAGTTACTGTCCGTTAGGACAAAACAATCATCCACATAACGAACATAAAATTGAAATTGCAATTTCTGGAACAGTTTTTCCTCAAAATAATGCATATAGAAATCACTTAAAATAGGACTAAGAGGACTTCCCATAGCCAGGCCATCTACCATAGCATAGAATTTACCATTAAATACAAAAGTGCTCTGTTGCAAGCACACACGAGTAAGGAAAACTAATTCCTCAATTTCCACAGAAGTAAAATGGAATTCAGAAAGCCTTTTCCTGAGGCAAGTCAAAGCGCCATCAACAGGAACATTAGTAAACAAAGAATTAACATCAAAAGAGGCCATAACTGAATTATTCGGAACGAAGTTATGAAGTTTCTTAACAAAATCGGTGGAATTTTTAACCGTGAAAACATTCCGACTTCTAAGTGGAGAAAACACAGAAACTAAATACTTGGAAAGTTTATATGAAGCAGTGCCAATATTGGAAACAATTGGTCTGAAAGGAATACCTGCCTTGTGTACCTTTGGTAAAGCATAAAAACGTGCACAATTAGCAACAGAAGGAATCACATACCGTTTAGCAATCAAAGGAATAGAATGAACAGACTTAACAGCAGAAGAAATAGCTTTTAACTCTTTGTCACTAGGATCTTTATATATTTCAGAATAAGGACCAGAAGCAATTAAGTCATCAGTTTTTTCAACATAAGATGATTTATTAAGAACAACAATCTGACCACCCTTGTCTGCTTTGGTAATGACCAAATCAGAATTGGAAACTAAATTATTGACACATCGTTTCACAGAATGGGTAAAACCAGTATTAGGAACTTTTGAATTGAAATCAACATTGGAAGCAATAAGATGCCGAACCGACTCTTTTTGAGTGGAAGTTAAGGCACTAAATTTGAAAGCTTTTTCAACCGGAGCAATAAGTTCAGAAAAAGAAGGCTTTTTAGCCAAAGCAAAATTGTTATTACATTTCAGAGCATTGATTTCATTACTATTCAAAGGAAATTTCGAAAGATTTACAACCGTGTTCCTATTAACAAGAGGCAAATCAGCCGGAACAGGGACATTTGAATCGTTACACAACTTAGTAAATTTCTTATTTAAAGTGATTTTGTGACTGTCGGATGAACGAAGAGCTCTTGCCCATGACATTCTATCAATAGACTCAAAATCAAAATTAGAATTAGATACAGAAAGATGTAAATCATAAAGTTCACGTTCTATGAACGAAAGTTTTTTCCTAGTTTCTTGGATAGAAGCTCTAAGTAACGCTAATTTAGAACGAAAAATTACCTTATCAACCCTAACAGAACGCGGTAAATTACACTTCAAGGTGATAAAATTAGGAATAACTTTCTTGCGCCTGCAAGACTGGAGAAATTTTAAATGGTTCAAAAACCGAACCTTTTTAATCCGTAGATTACAAAATCTGTTAACCTGAGACATAACCAGAATCAAAACAACCAAAACATAAGGGGAAAACAATAGCTAAACCATTCAATAAATAAAAATAAACAGAAAGAACAAAATTCAAAAACAAGTGCGAAACATACACAACGTAACAATATACGGAATGAATGTCAGAAAACAAAAAAGCGAAAACAAAAAAGCAAAAACAAACACAGTCCAGAAAGGCAATGAAGAAAAGAACAAAAAACAAACACTCACCAAGCAGCGAACAGATGGAAGAACAAAAACAAAAGAAAGAAGAACAAAATTCAGGCACGTTAAGCCTAACGGATAAAAATAATTTAACTTTGTGCAAGTAAACAATAATAATAAAATTACACGTTAATTTAAAGCACAAATGAGCAATAAAATGCAGACATATGTTTCGGGATTGCTTGGAATCCCTTTTTCAATGCGACAAGGAGCTTCTAGATGCAAAACATCCAAATGAAGCAGACAGAACAACAAAAACAAAGCTTATATAGCCTAAGAATTATCTGTAAACCAATGAGAATAAAGGCAGCGTGAAGTGGAAGTAGAAGTAGCAGGAAGACACCAATAAGAGAGCAACAAACGAATCCAGTTGAAAGTACAGGAAGTAAAAAGGAATATCAATAAAAATAAAGCAAAAAAGACGACAGCATGCATAAAAATTGCAAAAATAATAAAATAAAATACAAAGAATAAAATTGAAATAAAAATAAGTACAGAAACCAAAACAAAATGCAAAACAAAGTACACATGTAAAGGAGGGGGAGGGGAGGGAGGGGAGGAAGGAGAAAAATAGACACAAAAAAGGAAAACAACAAGAAAACCTAGAAAGAACAACAAATTAAAGAAATTTATGCCAGACCTGTGAAAAATAAGGAGTTGAGGAAGAATCATTAACCAAATTAGAACTATTCCTGTTAATATGATAAGCTTCCCAAAAGTCAAGCTCTAAAGGGGAAGAACATTTTTGAATAATTTTACCAGAATTGAAATCAAAAGAGTGGTTGGAATTCCAACAATGTTGAGCAATGCTAGACTTATTTAACTCTTGCTTTCGTACATAACCTTTATGCTCATTTAAGCGAATTTTCAGAGCACGTTTTGTCTGCCCAATGTAAGAAAGGCCGCAACGGCAACTAATTTGGTAAATACCCCAAGTGTTAAGTTGATCGACAGGATCCTTAAGAGAAGAGAAGGAAAGTTTGTTACTAGGAGCAAAAACGACTTGAAATTGAAACCTTTTTAGGATTTTAGCAATATGGAAACTGACAGAATGAAAGAATGGTAACACAACCAAATTCTTTCTAGAAACCACATTATTGGGACCAGAAGTTTTCTTAGAAAGTTTGTTATGAATAGAATCAATTAAAGAGTGAGAAAATCCTCTATCAACAGCTACAGCTTTCAGATAGTTGAGTTCAATCTTGAGAAGCTCAGGAGAAGAGCAAATATTAATAGCACGATGGACCAGAGCATTAAAAGCCGAATATTTTTGGTTGGGAGGATGAGACGACAGTCTGTGAGGAGGTAAAGAAACAGCAAAAGGTTTACGATAGACAGAAGTAGTGAAACCAGACTTACTCTTAGAAATAAAGACATCAAGAAACGCAAGGCTACTATTAAGTTCTTTCTCACAAGAAAACTGGATATTAGGATCAATGGAGTTCATAATAGAAAGAGCATCATCAATACCTAACAAGTTACTGTCCGTTAGGACAAAACAATCATCCACATAACGAACATAAAATTGAAATTGCAATTTCTGGAACAGTTTTTCCTCAAAATAATGCATATAGAAATCACTTAAAATAGGACTAAGAGGACTTCCCATAGCCAGGCCATCTACCATAGCATAGAATTTACCATTAAATACAAAAGTGCTCTGTTGCAAGCACACACGAGTAAGGAAAACTAATTCCTCAATTTCCACAGAAGTAAAATGGAATTCAGAAAGCCTTTTCCTGAGGCAAGTCAAAGCGCCATCAACAGGAACATTAGTAAACAAAGAATTAACATCAAAAGAGGCCATAACTGAATTATTCGGAACGAAGTTATGAAGTTTCTTAACAAAATCGGTGGAATTTTTAACCGTGAAAACATTCCGACTTCTAAGTGGAGAAAACACAGAAACTAAATACTTGGAAAGTTTATATGAAGCAGTGCCAATATTGGAAACAATTGGTCTGAAAGGAATACCTGCCTTGTGTACCTTTGGTAAAGCATAAAAACGTGCACAATTAGCAACAGAAGGAATCACATACCGTTTAGCAATCAAAGGAATAGAATGAACAGACTTAACAGCAGAAGAAATAGCTTTTAACTCTTTGTCACTAGGATCTTTATATATTTCAGAATAAGGACCAGAAGCAATTAAGTCATCAGTTTTTTCAACATAAGATGATTTATTAAGAACAACAATCTGACCACCCTTGTCTGCTTTGGTAATGACCAAATCAGAATTGGAAACTAAATTATTGACACATCGTTTCACAGAATGGGTAAAACCAGTATTAGGAACTTTTGAATTGAAATCAACATTGGAAGCAATAAGATGCCGAACCGACTCTTTTTGAGTGGAAGTTAAGGCACTAAATTTGAAAGCTTTTTCAACCGGAGCAATAAGTTCAGAAAAAGAAGGCTTTTTAGCCAAAGCAAAATTGTTATTACATTTCAGAGCATTGATTTCATTACTATTCAAAGGAAATTTCGAAAGATTTACAACCGTGTTCCTATTAACAAGAGGCAAATCAGCCGGAACAGGGACATTTGAATCGTTACACAACTTAGTAAATTTCTTATTTAAAGTGATTTTGTGACTGTCGGATGAACGAAGAGCTCTTGCCCATGACATTCTATCAATAGACTCAAAATCAAAATTAGAATTAGATACAGAAAGATGTAAATCATAAAGTTCACGTTCTATGAACGAAAGTTTTTTCCTAGTTTCTTGGATAGAAGCTCTAAGTAACGCTAATTTAGAACGAAAAATTACCTTATCAACCCTAACAGAACGCGGTAAATTACACTTCAAGGTGATAAAATTAGGAATAACTTTCTTGCGCCTGCAAGACTGGAGAAATTTTAAATGGTTCAAAAACCGAACCTTTTTAATCCGTAGATTACAAAATCTGTTAACCTGAGACATAACCAGAATCAAAACAACCAAAACATAAGGGGAAAACAATAGCTAAACCATTCAATAAATAAAAATAAACAGAAAGAACAAAATTCAAAAACAAGTGCGAAACATACACAACGTAACAATATACGGAATGAATGTCAGAAAACAAAAAAGCGAAAACAAAAAAGCAAAAACAAACACAGTCCAGAAAGGCAATGAAGAAAAGAACAAAAAACAAACACTCTTTTTTCCCATATATTTGACCCCCTCCCCCCAATTGTCACAATATGTCACACTTCAGTGGACTCTCTTCCCCCCTTTGTCACATGTCACGCTATGTTGCATAATGCATGATGTCACACTTCTTGTTACCCCCTCCCCTCCCCTTGTCACACTTTGCCACAATTTCACTAACCCGCTCCCCCCCCTCAAAGCGGGACATCATTTATGAATGATCCCTTAGTATTGTTTTGATGCGAGTTAACGGTGTTAACACACCATTATTTTAGAAATTTTAACGTAGGTATTTTACAAGCATCAAAACTTGTTCTGACAAGAAGTAACCTAACATTTGAAGACAGGCGCACTCCCAACATGTCCAATTAATAGTGTATACCCCCCCCCCCCCCCCTCCTCCGAGTCGATCTTGGTACTCGCTGAACTTGGAAAGTAGATCTTCAGTCAATTTAGGTTACCGACAGCTGGTTTAGAGAATTTTTATACCAACGGCAAAGCAATAGGAAAATGCGGGAAAATGTTTCTTTATTTAACGTTGTTTTAAGGTATTCGGCGTAATGAGACATAGTTTTAAAAGTGCTTTTATCCTTTTAATTCGCAATTTCTTTTTTCATTAAATAACGTGTAACTTATTTGTTTAAAAATGTTTTGTTCAGTTTGAATCCTACATCTTTCTTATTTATTGAATTTTCGGAAAACCTATGAGTTGTGGGAGGGCATTTTTAAGTTTGTAAAATTTGGTAGTTTATTATATTTGAGGTCAGCTTAATTTGAATCAGTGTGAAACGTTTAAATTGTACTTGGCAGAAAATATGAGTGCAAAACAATGTCTCTCACTCGTTGGTTGGCATTTATGAAGTCTGATTTTTGATTTACATGTTTATTTATTGTATCAATTTACAATTTATTGTATCAATTTTGTTAACCCATAACTCTACGTAGGATTAGGGATACAGTACAAAATATTATAAAAACAGAACAAACTAAATAGAGATTTACCTTAAACATTTAGAATTATCTTCGCCTAAGTACCTTTAAACGTCTCAAGTTATAAACGTTGACAAATGTTCAAAGTACATCGAAATATCAATGACATTAATGTGTAAAATTGCTCTATGACCAACGTTCTTCCACCGCTCAGAATAGCTTCTCTCATCCCTAAATGATGGAATCGCCATAATTTATGAAATATTTATTGGTAAACATACTACAGAAGCCATATTTTACTAACTTAAAAAAAAAGAATACGAATACTTTCATCCACAACTAATGCCCGATCCACAGCTAGTTACTGTATGAAAAGTAATTTTAAAATTTGGAACTTAATTGTTTCTTCTGCTTTATACACATAAAATTGTCTTGCCCAGTGCAAACTGCTGCTAATATGATGCATCTTAAAATTATCTTTGTGAGAAATACATGTACAGTAACAGTTCAGTGTCTTCCAGAAACATGTTGCTGTGTAAGAAATATCTGGAATACATTTGTGCTGTAAAGCAAATTGGATGTTTCTCATATAGATTTTCGCTTCTTTTGCACCGAAAATTTTGCTTGATTATTATATTATATTTCATGTTGTGCAATTTGTAATAATGTATGATCCAAAACTGTGCACATATGATTAAACAAAGAACTTACTTAATAAGTATATTCAAAATAAAGCTTCTTTACTCTAACAGCTGCACTTAATTTATATTGTTGTCGTTTCCTACCACAATCTCATAAACTTTATTTCGTTAAAAAGTACTACTAGCAAACTTGCACTATTATGAACAGTAAAGTCTCGTAAAGAGAGAATCGATGAAGTTATTAGGTAAAATAAATTCATATATTTCCAGTTCAGCAGTGAAAATTTTATGAGCCTTTTCATGCTCTATTTGAAATTTGAATGAACATTTAACACGAAGGGGAAAATAAATATTTATTTATCTCAAGTTTGATTCTATTTATTCGTTTTAAAGAGAAATGAGCTTCCAGCATAGTTCGTTTCGCAGGGTTTTTCCCCTCAGACAGTGTTATATTTTAGCTTTAAGAGGTTTAATGAAATGAAAATTTAATGTTTGAAAATAAATATCTTTCATTGAATAAACGGCCCAAGTAGTTCTATTTAAATTACATGACCACTTTTTTGGAAGTATGTCTTTATCTGAAGCAATAAAAGTTTAAATGTAATTAATTAAAATGAAATCTTTAAATAAAGAACGATATTGTTAGCAAATGTATTAGAAAAATTACCAGCAGAGAAAATAAAAGTATCTATAAGAACTGGGAGATTTTCATAACTAATATAAAAACACCGCTAAGTAAACACTAACTATTATAAACACTTTTTTTCATAGAAAAGCGAATAAAAACATGTCTTGAATTTTGTTTTCCAAATATCTCTTCTTTAAAGTAATATTTCTATTTTAACTAAGGTAAACTCACAATTTTATTCAAAACCCACATAGAACTATTTTTTTTCTATTGCTGATTCAAATCGTGTTTCAATTTGAAAACTTAATCCAAAAAATGCATTTCTAAATTTAATCCCAATACTGATGTTAAAAAAATATTAAACATCGTAATGGAATTAGAAAATTCTAATAGTTGATGGCAGTGGTAACTCTGCATTGACGTGAAGTGGATAAGACAATATAATTGCTTAAACGCAAATAAAACTTCTTATCATGTGTTATCCTTTTCCTCCAATTTGCCATATTTGATAGAAAAAAATTTCTAAGAAACTTGAAGCACTAGTTTAAGCCATACGCTGCCAAAAAAGGAAATTCCCTCTACAAGAAACGATTAATCTATGGAAATAAAATTTCGAAAAACATTGTAACGAAAAATATTCGAACATTGCAACTAGGAAAGAAACGAATTTGAATACTCGTTTGCCGTCTGATGAGTTCAATCTTGTTACCATTAAAGCTATATAGAGTAGAGCATCGATTATCCGAGGTAGTGTGGACCAAGGGTACCTCGGATAATCGAAAACTCGGATAACACGGACTCTGTCCAAATCGAGAGGGAAACATGGGTTGAAATAAATGAAAATGTCGTCAAATACGTGAAAAAAAAGGCATTTACTGTACATATTATGAAATGAAAAAATGACGTTCCATACATACAAATATTTAATTTCAAATGTAGTACATGTAAAATTAAATATTTGCATGTATGGAACATGTACTCCACTGATGTGTACATTGTACACATCAGTAGAGTACATGTTCCATTTAAAGTTGTTTTTTGAAGAAGTCTATATATATATGTTGTTTTCGGTTCAACGGAACTCGCTCGCTTCTTTGCTGCCGTTTTACGCAATGGTTGTAGCCGTAAAAGGTCTGTTGAAGTTATTCTGACTATTGTTTTTGGTCTTTACATCACCAGAAAGTAAAATGAAAATGCCACTTACGCCATTGGATGACTACACTGTTAAAAATTTAAGTAACAAAATAGTAAATAAACATTTATTTGATTGTTATTTTACCATGTTTAACTACAACAGTTGAATAACCATTAAAAAGATGGTACTCAAACCGCTGATTGCGAAAAAAAATCGTTTATTCTCTGCTTATCCTAAAGAACGTTTAATTAACCGTAATTTTCAAGCGCTCAATAAGAATCGGGCGTCCATCTTGTTTGTTGAACCTTCCCGTCGTACGTTGTTGTTAAAATATGAATAAAGATTTATATCAGTTCAAACCTGCATGTGTATATAAAAAAGAAGAAGAAAAAAGTGGCTTAAACAGTGGTTACTAAATAGAAACACATACACACGTAAATCAAAAATTGGAAACATCGGATTCCCGAACTGTTTGCGAATGAGCGAACCCATAATTTCAGCTGCTGAAGCTTGTTTGCATTTTAATTTTTGCTGCAAATAAAATGATTTTCGTCAATATACAGTAAATTTAGACTAAAAATGACTTTGGATCCAATAAAAAACTAAAATCTCAACTTTAATGCAGTTTTCCTGTTGAAAAGGAGGATTTATTGATAAATAAACGACCGATTTTTTGTGTGGTGCCGATGGCCGAGTGGTTAGCGAGCAACGTTGGTATGGCAAACAACAACCGGGCTCGATTCCCGCAAGCTGCGTTTACCATTTCTACGCCTCGAAATGGTTCAAAAACGCTGAAACTTTTGTTTTGAAACCATTTTTAAATGATTATAAAACCGTAAACTTTTGTATTTAAGGCTTTTTAAGCAAGCTGATTGGAAATGGTTAGGTCCCGTAAAGATAGAAAAATGTGAAAAGCCGTAAATTTAACGGTGAATTAAATGGACAGCTTGCTTCCGGTCATTTAACCGTAATTTTATGTTGAAATTTCTAACAGTGTAACGTCAGTCAGTGATGACGGCGGCCGATTATGGCAGTGACGCCGTCATCGGCAGCCAAAAAAAAAAAAAAAAATTCAAGGGCAAATGTACCTCGGTTAACCCGGAACTCGGTTAGCCGGGGCTCGGATAACCGAAGCTCTACCGTACTTCATTCCAAAATCGTTTGGCATAGATGCAACTTCAAGACATCCATTTGATTTTGCTCGTTATGATAGGCTAGTGCGTAGTCGCCAAACTGTCGATCCGTGATCGTCAAACTGTCAATCCGTGATCGTCAAACTGTCAATCCGTGATCGTCAAACTGTCGATCCGTGATCGTCACACTGCCGATCTGTGATCGTCAAACTGTCGATTCGTGGTCGAGGAAATTTTCGGTACATCGCGGCAATGCTCCGGCACTGCCTCAGGTCACACGATTAATTGTTAGTTGATTTTTCAAATTTTGCAAATGCTCGCTTTGAATAAGGCTTTGTTCAGAATGGAGCTAAAGAACAAAAATTCAAATTTAACAATCGAATAAAACAAACTACAAACTTCAGAGCCAAATCAATGCTAAGTTTTGTTAAATATACTGCGTGGGATACACGTAAAAAGTTTTAAAGGTCTATCTTTAGCTGAAAAAAAGCCGTAAGGAGTTTACTACACGTAATTGGTCAAAAATACAAAGCAGAGAAAAAATGCGTTTAAATATTTTAAATGCAGAGCAAAACTAAAAACCGGAATATCTTTTAAAGTATTGCTCACATAGGTTTGAAATTTTGCAGGAAGCTTTAAAACAGTTTCTTCTATAGAAGTACGGAATAAAAAAAATTCGTTATTTTGAACAATTTTGAGGTCCTGCGCTCCCTTAAAGAGAAACAACACAGTGCCTTAAAATCAAACTTGATTTCCCTGTTATATTTGCAGTCACTAGCCTCATGCATGTAACACTATTTCCAATAATAGCGGACATATCTATTTCATTTTTTCACATTTTCATCTTCCGATTTTATTGTTTATCTGTGTATTGTTAACGACAAAAAAAGATCAAAAAATCCACATGGTTACTTTTTTTCCTCAGCAGTACGTCAATATTAAACAGGACGGGGTGGGGGGAGTTTTATTTTGTGTTGAATGCCTGGGATTTTATACGGTTGTGTTAAAAAATAGTAAAGAGAGAACGTCATTATGTTTTTTTTATATACTATGATGCAAAGAGCAAAATCTCCTCAAATATTCTTTCATGCAACGTCAGTAGTATTCATTTATCATTCATACTGATCTGAGAAAACACTGCAACATAAATAAATTGTACTTTAATTGTTATTATTTAAGTTACTTATTTGTAAATTTTATTTATTAATGTTTGCAAGATGTAGGAGCTTTTGTCGAAGTTAATTAAGGTTAAGATTGAATACTGCTTTTAGAAACGCTTCAATAAATACATGAAACATAAATAAGAATATTTTATGTTTAAGCTAAGAGAAAAACAATAATTAATAGTTTATAAAACTGTTTCATCCCTTCAGAAATGAAACAAGGAAGAAGTAAGAAGAACTAGAAATATTTAATCGAAAGTAGCAATTTAAATAATTAATAATCATTTCTTTCTTAATGGTATGAAGATACTCAAAGAAATGGAAGCTTTGATTTAATCTTTAATTTAAAAATCTATTGAGAAATGAATGATTTTCGGTAAATGTTTTATTAAAAAAGTTACTAGGCATATGTTTAATGATTAAGCTATCAATATCAATTCAGTTTTTCTTTCAAAGTTTTTGAAAACTATTATTTTAATTAAGCTGTTCTCGATTGCACAGTACTCTTTTTTAAAATATTTCAATAAGATTTATACTTAGCCAATCTGTTTAATATTTTGTTATGGAAATAGAATACTATAACGAAACCTTAATTTTCCAATATATTAAATTTTAACTAAAAATATTTGAGCACTGTCTGTATTCTTACTTGAGAAAGGGGATACTTAAAACCTCTTTTGAAAGAAAGTACAATTGTAATAAATATTTTCAGAAATTTTGACCAATAGATAATGACGGTACTCCGTACTCTTATCGTCATTGCAGTGGGATACCGTAACATTGTTCATTTTCAAAAAGTGATAAATGAAGTAAAAATGCATACATACCAATAAGATTAGCAGACACATTGTTTGAGGTAACAAGAAACTTTTTTTCAATGCAAATTAAGGTTGCAGTTTTAAAATTTCGTAATTATAAGTTGCAAAGGCCACAAGGAGTCTGTTTGCCACAAGAAAAGTTTACAGCCAAATGTTTGTGTCACTATGTCAATGAGGTGTACTTCACTAAACACATCCGATAAAATCAACAGAGAAAACGATGAACAGTTTCAATAGTAAAAATAGAGGATTAACCAACTGCCAACGATACATGTTTTTTTTTTAACCCATAATTAAAAAGTAAGCATGTTTTTACATATTTTTATTTTAACTGTTTACTTTCTCTTAAAGAATTTTTGTTTAGACAGAGAACGGTACAAATATGAATTACACATTTTTGGGGCACCTCAGACTAATGGGAAAAGTAATGAATAAGTAAATTATTTAATAGTTCTGAGGCAAGGGGATGATGCTACATACTTGCATCACGGAAAAAAATCACATCGATAAAAAATTTGAATTTCTTTTTTGGCAATTGCAAATTATTGGTTAACGCATAACGCAAAAGGTCGCTGTTTTATGAAGGAAAGCATTTCTGACTAAATTGTTTGTGATGCATCGTAGTATCTTATCATGGGTATTCATGAAATTCAATTGTTTTTAACTGAAACAGAGAAAGTATTTATTCTCACTGCAACACTGAAAAAATAATTTCTCTAAAACTAAAAGAAAAATACCCAATATTACTTAGGGCTTTACAAAAAAATCTATCTGATCATTAAAAAATTTAAACATAGGAAAATGAAAAATAGTGGAAGTAATTATGTTTCTTGAGCGAAAACATTAACTGTTTTTTGCTTTCTTTAACCCGTCAGAGATTTCGATTAAGAAGTTTAATTATTTTCCATCGTGATTAGCTATTCAGTTTTTACTGCAACCGTTATCAGAACTATCTTTATGCGTGCATTATCGTCACTGAAACAATCTATAAATTTCCTTAATATACACACACACACACATATATATATATATATATATACATTTTACGAAGACTAGCAGTATTTTTCAATAAAAAATAGCAATCGAAAAGTTATTTTTAATTTATGGTTCTAATACTTTTCGTGATACATTTTAGAGACTTCCAGGAATGAACAAAAATACAATCTTTCATTTTTTTGTAACTGTAAAACCTTTTAACAAAAGCAATCTGTTACATGCCATCTGAAAGTCACGTGGCCCACGTCGTAACTTTAAAACAAAAAAATTAATTTGAAACATAGTTAATACTACTATAAATAACTACTATTTGAAATTGTCAAGGAATGTTTTGAAATAACTTGTAAAAGAAAAAAAATCTTCAAAATTGATAAAAGACAAAAACGTAAATGTTTAAGTCATTATTTTTATGCTTTAGCCAGTACGTTTAAAAGCAACGCAAACTTTCGAAATTATTTTCACTTATTTCTAAAATTGACTTATTATCTTTACTGCCTCCAGAGTCCGAAGGAAATGTACTATATTTACTTACAAGCTATTAGAGAAGCTCTTATTTTGAAATCTATTGCAAATATTTTCGATTCAAACTCCGAGTGAGTTTTTCAAAAGTAGAATTTTAAATATCAAAACAGGCCACATGTTTTGTCAGTCACACAATCAGTCCTCCGTGCGTCATTATAGCATATATATTTAACATTTAAAAGAGCATGATTAAGTTATTTATAAATGATCAGTGCTGAAGGAAAAATGATCTTTAGTATTCTTTTTTTAGTGACTGGCACATTTAGAATTTTGCTATACGTTTCATACGTTATGTTCCAAAAATCATTTTTCATAAATACATATGAAAAAACTATTGAATATTACATTTACTTGTCAAATTTCATTAAAGGAACTTTTTTCTGTTATTCTTCAGAGCGTCTTATTCACAGGGTTTATATAGTATGCCTTACATGCCTCCCAATAGCGCTAATGTTAAAACTTTTTGAACCGCTGAAAATTGAACAAAAAGTTGTTTAAAAAAAAGGAAATGAGATAACTTCGCCGAGATTTTTCAAATAAAAAAAAAAAAAAACTTTCGAATCGGCCAATTCCCGCAAAAGTTATTATGTGACATAACAGATAGACCGACGGGCACACATTTTCTCCATGTCAAAACCTTACTTCGAATTTTCTTCATTTTTAACGATAGTTGCATGATAGATTAAGCCTTCTTTCATACTTTTATGGGAAAATAGGCGAGAAAAGAATAAAAAATAAATGAATAAAAATAAATAAATGACAGTTGCTCCAGTGAATTAAAATTCACCATTCAGTAAAACTAATGTAGAACCTGCGAAATGATTTGTGACACGGAACAGTAATGGGGAAAACTCATTATTAAAAATAAATAATATATATGTGTGTAGTGTATATCGATGTTTTTTTTTTATTATCCAGCTTTTTTTTTTTTTCAAATCGTCACAAATATGGAAAATATTTCATAAAATTTAGTGTTCTTGTGCTTTTAAGCCTTATTTTAAACTCTTAAGAAATATTGCGTGGATTTTTTAAAAATTTATATGGTTACACACAAGCAACAAAACAGAAAACAAAGAGATAAATAGCAAGATTGAACCTTCTAATTAGAAAAAGTTTAGGGTGTAAATCACCTAACGCAATAGCTAAATATTGATCGGAAAGTAACATATTGCAGTTAATTTACATCCCCTAAATTTTATAAAACCCTGAATCTGAATGTAGTTATAATAAATATTCATAATGCTATTTTCCTTTTAGTTTAGCATTTTTGTGCGGATTACTTTCCTCGTCATTATGTTAGTTTTTTCTGTTCATGGCAAGGTATTTAGGAATAACAAAAGAAGCTGTGTCAATGCAGTTTAACACTTTAAGCAGATTGAAGCATTAACAGGCCAGAATTATCTACTTCAGACAGTTCAGAATAATAAATGCAAATCATGCGATCCACGTTCAAAGAAGATTCAAATCAGATAGCAGGTGCAACACATCATTTCACTTGAGCACATACTAATTTTTTAATGCATAGAGTCTCTTCGCAAGTTAATCTGATTTCTGCTAATATTTTTTTATGATTTGTCTAAAAAAGAGAGTGATTCGTATTTTTTTACATTGAACTTAACCTAATCTTATTGTCACTGATGTTAAATATGAACTTAAAACAAAGCTTTAACATGATCAAATAGAAGGAAAAAATTATATAGACCACGCATTTATTTTCAGAAGTTCTTTGTATTAAAATATCTTTTGATCGCCGGTTTGATCAAGAATTACAAAGGTATAAACTTTTCTCCGAGAACCTGCTCGTTATTTCTTCTTGAATTATTTAAAATTGAATATATTTCCCTGTAATCAAACAACGAAATATGTGACTAAGCCGACCTATTAAATAAATTTACGCAAAAATGAAAATTTAGAGAACAATTCTTATTCTTAAACTTAGATCGAAGCAAAATAAACTTGTTCTGTTAGACAGAATTAATCCTTATCACGGAGCAATAACTAATTTACGAGTCCCTCTCGGGTCAACTCCAGATAATAAATAATATCGTATTGAAGAGTATTGACGAACATTCTAACAATCCGAATGAAACGCATTTCAACCATCTCAAAAGCTTATATTTGAAGTAATTTAATGCAAATTTATTTATTTTTTAAATTTCGTACTTTTTATGCATTTTTGATGGTTTTAACACAAATCTAGCCTAATCTGGATTTTTTAAAAAATTGGTTTTGGTCTATTGTGTGCTTTCAGTCTTTTAAAAAAAGGTTATTGCGTTCTTTTTTTAATTTTATAAGATAATTAGGCTAAAGGAGGAGGAATTTTATTTTTTTAAAATACAAATTCTAGAAACCCGTCGTGATGTCAGGATATGCATCTTAAATCTCTTTCTCTGGAAAACATTAATTTTAAGTAAAATACTTTTCTTTTGCGAATCTTTATTTGATTATCTTTTAAATACGCATGTTTCATTTACATGCATTACATGTATGGATGTGCGTGTGTGTTTAACATGTTTTTCTGACTCCATTTAAATTATTTTGCTTCTTTTTATTATTTTAACCCCCTCTCCTACACACACGAACAAAAACCCTTAGGGGTGAACCTTGAGGTGTGAGTTTAACATTTAAAACTTTTGAATACATAATAGTATTAACATGGAAAAATAATAATATAGATAACATAAGAAAGTAAAATAATCCATCTCAAAATGCAAAATTTCACATTTACTCTTATTTTAAAAATTAAAAAGTTTAAAATTGTTCTTCTGGAAAAAATATAGCACTACATCAACTAAAATGTATTTCTCACATGAAACTGTACTTTAAACACAGTGCAATATTAACGAAAGATGCATTGTTTAATCTCTTGAATCAAGTCATGGGGATAAGTGTCGTAATCTTATAAAAAAACGGTTGTGAAGATTTCCTTGTTTCAGCCATTTTCACGTAACTTTGTAAGCACCTAATGCATTAAAGACGCATTTTTCATCCAAAAATTCTTTCAATGCTTGATGCTATTTGCTTTTATTCTGTACTGTAAACTTTAGTTTCTGAATAGGTAAAAGTTTCATTAAGAAAAGTGCATTTGCAACGCTAAAATCAAGAAGTTTCCTTAAAAGTTACTTTAGAACCATGTATATGTATATATATAAGATCACAGGCCTTTTCAAAATTATTTATATTTTAGTTTCAAAGTTTTTAATACAACGCATGAAATATTGGATTAAATGTTTTCTTTTAAATTTTAATGGTATAAGTCTACGTAAGTACGATTTGTTAACTTACTGGATTGACTAACAGCATTAAGAAAAGTACATACATTTTTTTTCTATTTGGGGAAAATATGCATATGGGTTTGTTTTACGACTTTGGAAACTTAATAGTCTTGAAAAACACTTAAATTAAAAGAAGAGCTGATAATATACTAACAGACAAGAAAATACGCGTGTCAACAGTACACGGACATTTTAAAGGTTTAATTCGAAATGTAACAATATATTAAACTTTATATACATTTTCCTTTTAAAACATACTTCAATTCTTTTGCTTTTTTATTTTCTCTTATTAACCGACTTCATAAAGGAAGGAGGATATACATTCATATTGTATGTATGTCGTTTTTTTGTTTGTTTGTTTGTCCACTCATAACTTCTCACCGGATGAACCGATTTTCATGGGTTTTTTAAAAATCGATCGAGGGTGGTTTCCCATAGGTCCCGTACCTTTGTTTGACCATATTCGGTAATTAGAAAAAACGTTATGGGCAGAAATAGGGTCTTTTTTTTTGTTTTTCATCCATAACTTTTGACTAAATGAACCGATTTTGATGACTTTTTCTTTAATAGATAGAGGGCCGTCTAACTCAAATAACGCACATCAATTTGACTACATTTGTGCTTTAGAAAAAACGTTACCAGTGAAAAAAAAAGCATTTTTTATTTTAATTGGAAAGGCTTGACTTGATTTCTCTTTGTTGGGGAAACTATTAATAAATATAAAACTCATTGTTGAAAAAGCTTTTGTTCCCATTGTGCTATAATAATAAATGCAATTTCAGCAAGATTTTGACTGAAGCTGAGGCAATAATTAAATTCAATCAGTTTGTTTGCTAAAATCGACTTCTCAAAACGGAATTTTTCATACAAATGATTAGTTTTTAGTGTCATTCATTCAGATAAGGTTTGCCCTTCGATATGGATTTTTTTAAAATAGAGTATTCATATAAAAAATGCATTTACACTAAAAAGAATAAAATAAAATATTTTTTGGAAGAAAATAAAACCATCTTCAAATTATAAATTGCGCTGAAAAGTGAAAAATAAATTAATTCTTTAAACAACATCGATGTGACTTTTAAACATATTTTTAGAAGTCGGTGCAAAATTATGATCCTAATTACCATTACACCATGTGCTACTTCATATTGGAACTGTTGCTAATTCTGTTCCATTTATATTTGTAATTGATTCAGGATTACAAAAGATTTTATCTATCCTAATTTTGCGCCGACTTCTAAAACTATGTTTAAAAGTCACATTGATGTTGTTTAAAGAATTAATTTATTTTTCACTTTTTAGCGCAATTTATAATTTGAAGGCGGTTTTATTTTTTTCAAAAAATGATTTTATGCTTTCATATTTTTGTTGGTCTGGTAAGTAATTACGAAAACAAACATCTTTCATAATTAAAACCATAGCTTTTGACAACAAAGTATTACAGCTAGTGTATTCAAATGTTAAATAATAAAAGTGATTTGCTGATAGCGCTAATTCCTAAAGACGAAGTGTGTTAAATATTTTTGAACTTCATTTCAGTGATGTTAGATTCAGGGATTTATTATACTTTTAACTAGTAAATCATTTTTCTAATAAATATTACCTTTATCACCTCTTGTAACGACTTATTTAATCAGCAAGAGGCATTTTCAGTCTTACCGATACTCGGTAACAAAGCCAGAACCTACCTTTTGTCTTAAAAACTAAAATTTAAAAAAATATTTTTTTTCAAATCTTATGTCTGTAATGGTATAAAAAGTGAAATTGGAGGATCTGTACACCTGATTTTCAATTACAGCCAATCTAAAATTTAAAAATACATTAGATGAATGAAATAAATAAACAAGAGGAAGAAAAAGCACGAACACAAGAAGAGGAAAAGAAGGAAAATTCTAAAAAACAATGGGATGATGTTGATTCCCAACTAACAAGGAAACATGAAAGTAAGATTAAAATAAAACCTGTATTTCACGCGTTACCCGTAAAATTACATAATATGGGCAAAAATGAACTACTTATTTAAAAAATAAGGGAGTAAGATGCAACAAGTAAGATAAATAAGGACATTTGGCAAACCTGGAATGAATCCAACGTATGCAGTAAACACTATTTGTTACAAGATTAAAACAGTTAAAAACAACAGGAGGAAAAAAAAGTAACTAATTAAGTTACTAAAGTTTATCTTCCTTATTATAATAGCTTTAACCATGTGCATATTAGTTCATGTGTCGCTAAATACAACTGTATATATATTTGTTTTGTTTTGATTATCAAGGAAGCATCTATTTTCGGAGGAATGAAATCCAAGAAAAGAACTAACACCCTGTATTCTTATATAATGTGGGTTTTAAGTAACTAATGCGTCTGCTGAACACAGAGACAATTTTTCCCATTTCTTTGACACAAAAAAATACACTGTTAAAAAAATAGTTCAACTTTGCACCATGAATATGGTGAAAGCTGAAGGGCTACTGATGACCCGGCACCCGGCCGAAAACAGAGTCGCCATCTTGCCACGCTGTGACTTGAATCATTTATTTTTCATGACAGCAGAGAGGTAAGTAAACTTCGATGTAAATATAATTTTTTGTTTATATTGTTTTGTTTTCTGTGTTTTTTAGTCTTAATACGCACAAAATAGGTTGTAAAACCTATTTCAAAAATGCTGTTATCTTATTCCGACCGTGTCACCTTTAACGTTAAATTGACTAATTAGCTTGATTCAGAACTTTCAACTTGTGCAGTTTTATTTATTTATGCTTCAATATTTAACTGCGTTTTTACCTAAATTAATAATCATTCTCCCCATACATTTTACTTTTGGCTCCCCTGATCTGCCTTTAAAGTTGTCACGTTGACTTGTTTACATTTTAAAAATTGCATTTATTCTTGGGATTTTTACTCTAAATCTTTTTTTTTTTTTTCATTTTTATTACCAATACTACGTTTCTACGGTGTTACCTTTCTAGATTCACCTCTTAATTTTTATTTAATTGCATGTTGCTCTCTTTTTGAAATTTATTAAACTTATTCGTTGTTCGACCCCTTTTGCACAATTTTTACCCGTAGATTTTATCAAGGGCCGGAGGGGGGCGAAGGTTCGAACCCACTTCCACTCCCGACATTTTTTGAAGTTTCACATGCCATAAAGGACAATTTGAAAACTAAAAAATTAAAATATTCTGATAAGAAAAACTCATTTGTTTGAAATTCAGTTCTTCTGCTTAATTCCGATCCCGTAGTCGAAGGGGTTAACATTTCTAAAATTTTACATGCAATAAAAGAAAATTTGAAAATTAGAGAGTAAAAAGTAGTCTGATTAGAAAACACTCATTTGTAAATGTAGTTAGTTGTATTTTGATTCCAGAGCCATTGCCGGAAAGATGGGGGGGGGGGGGGTGGATAGAATCCCTCCCGCTCTGAATATTTTCCATGCTCTGAATGATAATTTAAAAATTAAAAATATTCTGATTGAAAAAAACTTTCTTCAACTTTACCTCTCCCTCCCCCCCTTCGAGAAACAATCCTGGTTGTAGCTTTGATTTGTAATGATTCTTACTTCCCAAACATTTGAACTAGCTATTCCACCAAGAGCAGGTAAACCCGACTTTGTATTAAAAATATGTCCAGTATAGGAATTCTTTGAGAAATTGGGTCAATTTTGCGTGATTTTCTAAATAGCAGTTTTGTTGCCTTTAACGTTAAATTAACTTTTTGCAAAGTTTGCAACCTGTGCATGTTTACTTTAGTTTGCTTGAATGTATGCTTGCTTTTCACCTGATTTAATACATTCCCCCATGTATTTTACATTTTGCTCCGTTTTCTCTACCCCTACAGTATCAACAATGGTTTATTTCGTACTGAAAATTGCTTGTTTTCTCAAGATTTTTGCTCTAAATCATTATTATAATTTTTCCCTCGTTACTACCAAGCCAATTTTCCAAGCTGTTACCTGTCTCTTTTCTGCTCTTTGCATCTATTTTCTCTTTAAAATTAACTACTACCAGTGGCGGATTTTAGGAAGGACACAAGGAGCATGTGTCCCATCCAAAAAGAATTAAAAACTTGTAATTATTCTATTAAATATTTTTTACATTTTCTGCGCTTTTAACTACATTAGTTAGTTTTAAGGCATCGTAAAAACCATTAAAATTACCTAAAATAATTTTATTATAAAAATATTGAGAAGGAAGAACTACTTTTTACTTTCTGGTGCGGATAATGTCAACGAAACATTGAATAGACAGCGTACAAATCAAGTACGCTGTAATGTCAGTTCTTTTATATCTTTACAGGGTGAAGTCTTAGACTCATCTGGGTGGTCTTAGTCTGAAGTGCCACGAACTACTGCAAGTGTTAGCCTTGGAGTAACATATGTGCCGGAGCTCCCCAATAATTTTTAATTATTGTTATTATTATTTGTGCATTTCATGTTTTTCAATTTCACCTCTAGGCATATGTTTTCATTCATCTTTGTATGGGCCGTGGTAGCCCAGTGGTTAGCACGTCGGACTTCCACCTGGAAGGTCGCGCGTTCGATACACTACGAAGGTCGCGCGTTCGAAGACCACCATGTATACTTTGGGATATGTGCATGTAAAATCCGTAGACCCCACTACCTCTCCCGTGCGTAAGCAATCTAAGGCTTCGGCTAACAGGTAGGGGTTTGGTGGAGAAAAGTCATCTTTGTATGCATATAAATAAATTTAATATTTTTGATGCTAAAGAGTGTTGCAATATATTTTTGAAAAAAACATAATTCAGACATTTAAGATGTTCGCTATCAATTACACTTATAAACGAAAATTCAAATGCCATTTTTGTTAAAACTATCTGCTGACGAGTATAAAAAGTGTACATATATTGCAAAAGCCTTCCTTACGTGACTTTAAAAAAATAACAGTGACTTATATTGCAATTTTGCAGAATATAACTAACATAGTTACTTAAATATACTGAAACTTTCTGATACAGTGCATTGGGATCTTGATATAAATAAATATATAACTAAATACATTAAAATATATGGGACACTGAATCAATTATTGAAACGCATGAATCTGTTCTTATAACTAAATCTAATAACACTGGACAACAATGAAAATGTCGAAATATTTATTAATTTAACTTGCTAATCATGAATATGGCTCTATTTTTTTTGTTATGTTGAGATATTACTTTGTTTGATTGGGATAAAACAATACAATAATAATGCATGGTATGTCTTGTCTAAAATTTAATTTATAAAAAAATAAAGGTAGCAACCCAAGTCAAAATTTATGCTAATTTTGCTTTGCTAACTAGCATAAAAGATGCTACTGATAGCATATCAAATTAGCATGAGATACTTAAAATATTTGCTAGTTCAGCATAAAAAACCAGCATGAGATGATTAAAATTCGAACACAATTTATGCTTATTAGCATAAACAAAAAACCATAGAATGCTATAAACTGTTGCTTATTTAGCATAATTTTATAGCATCACATGCTATAAACTGTTGATTATTTAGCATAATTTTATAGCATCACACGTGTAACGGTGCGAGAGTGGCTGTAAAGTGCCGGGAGTCGAACCGAGATCGTTTTGGTGGTCATTTCTTTACCGCTATCCCAAAAGGCGCGCCCCCTGGGCAGGAGCAAAGAGGGCTATTTGAAGCACTGACTCGCACCGCTACATACTCCGCCCCCAGTGAACGAGTAGGGGAAGAGTGAACGATATTTTACCACTGATAGGTGCACCAGCGCGAGAGATAGGCTGCGTCAGGTTGCTGCTTGAGTGAGTGAAGTTTGGGCCTGTTTGCTCGGATCCGTGGCTGGGCTCAAGTGCGAGCGTGTGCAGACTGCACGAATGCATGCGAGCAAGTAATCTCGTGTCGCCATCTGTGGAGTGTTCGAGTATCCATTGCTGCGTGAGTAAATGCCGGGTCACCAGATGTAACGGTGCGAGAGTGGCTGTGAAGCGCCGGGAGTAGAACCAAGATCGTTTTGGTAGTAGGCGCATTCTTTACCGCTTTCCCAAATGGCGCGCCCCCCGGACAGGAGCAAAGAGGGCTATTTGAAGCACTGACTCGCACCGCTACACATGCTATAAATTGTTGCTGTTTTAGCATAATTTTATAGCATCACGTGCTATAAATTGTTGCTTTTTTTAGCATAGTATTAAGCATCATATCTTATCTTTGGGCTGATTTTTTAGCATAATATTAAAGCATCAGATGCTAGCTTTTTTTAGCATAAATACTGGGATAACCGCGAGCTATGTTGTCCAATAGGGAAAGAAAACCCTTTAAATTATGTATATTAATGTACTACATCGGACATTTATAAGTGTTTTAAACTAACACTTATAATAATGGCCGATAAAACAAAAAATTATTTTCACGTCATGAAAAGGCCACTAAAACCTCATTAATTTTTGTTTTTTAAAAGCTGTATGAACCATGTATGTAACTCTCTTGTATGCTAGTTGTAGAGCATTTTATGCTAGTTAGCATAAAAAAGCAAAAAATAGCTTGTCAAGGTAACTACCTCAGCATGCTTTTGAGAAGCTTGAAGTGCTAGTTAGTATCATATGCTAGTTTTGTAGCATAATATACTTTTCTTTTCTGTATGCTAGTGGTATAGCATTTTATGCTAGTTAGCATAAAAAAGCAAAAACTAGCATGTCAAGGTAACTACCTCAGCATGTTTTTGAGAAGCTTGCAGTGCTAATTAGCATCATATGCTAGTTTTATAGCATGAAATGCTTTTTCCTGTATGCTAGCTTCATAAGCATGGCATGCTAACTAGCATAAGGAAGCATATTTTAGCAAAAAATTAGCATACATAGCATAAACATAGCAAAAACTAGCATATTTTTTATGCTACTACTAGCATAAATTTTGACTTGGGAACACAAAGTACCAATAAATACAAGTCTTACCAATACCTACAGTGCATAATAAATATGTACATAACAAAAGGGACAACGTAAAGTAAAGTCTTACAAAGTTTATCGACGAAATCGTTTCGTTTACGTGATTGCTCTGTTCTCTCCGAATCATGGGGACATCAAATGGCATACGTTTTCTTTTACCAGTCCCCCCACAGAGAAAGGGTTGTTGCACTGGTGATACAGCATACGTGGGGCACCCATTTTTCATCTTGGTCGCCTATTCTACAACCAAAATAGAGGAAATATGCCTTCCTGATTGCGCCAGTAATGCTGTTTTTCGGTGATTCAAATGTTGCGTTACCGCGAATGTAACGCCAGATATTGGGATCATTAATGCATTTTAGAGACATTATTGCAAATGAAATTATAAAAGGACTACACGTAAATAAAAAAGTTCAGTCTTCAACGAAATCAAATACCGCAATGACGAGAGAGCGAACATCTACACTCTTTTTATGAAAAAATACACCAGGCAATTACGTAATAAGTCTGATGTTACTTTAACAGATTACAAAGAGTTGTGCAATACTTTCTGTGTGGCAAATGGATCAAATAAAATATAGAAAACAAATTCTTGCATTTTACCTATGATATTTGTTTATTTTTTGAAATTCTTTTGTTTTTTCTCTCGAAATGTTAATTTTATTACAAGTTTTATTAATTCATATGTTCACAGGGACATCTAAAAAGGAAATATTACTTATTATAATGCCAATAAATCAGTTTATTCTTTAAAATGTTTTAACAAAAGTGACATTAAAGCATTATATAGGTACATTATATCTTTGCACCCCTGAATCTCAGAAACAAGAGCCAAAACAGTTTTCATGGTGATATTCGTGTTCAGCAGGTTGAATTCATTAAGAATTATGTGTTTCGATTTGGATACACGAACTTTGTTAAAAATTGTTGCCCAGTGTAATTAGCAAAAACTTAAGTAAATTTACAGATTAAAAAATAGAAAATTCGCTTTGCAAATTAAAATTGGTAATAAGCTTTTTTCCTGTTTTACGCCTGAACATAAAAAAATATGTTGAAGTATTTATGTTAAAAATCACCATTGCAACATAAAATGGTGCAGCTCAAACTTCACTTTCATGATATATATCTGGCTAGTAGAACGTCCATCATTATGGTTCATAGTTGAACCAAGATAGCAGTTAAAATAAAATCTATGGTTATGGATCAAAGTTAAACCGTAATACTAGTTAGAAAATATTCCGTTATCATGGTTCAAAGTTGAACCAAAATGGTTGGAAAAAATTCTGTAATCATGGTTCTGTGGCAACCTGTTATGCATCATTATTATGCAACCTGCTCATTGTTATGCATCGTTAGCGAACTTTTTAAAGTTTTGTGGCATCAGTGCTTAGCCGCAAGAACAGTATAAATGCCAAGTGAAATGTTTTTTCACTCGCTCTCTCTCTTTCTTTTTGCTGTGCAGCAGTCAGGCATGGGTTGTTGCCCGCGGCGCATGTTTAAAAGTTTGTTTTGATTTACTTTGTTTAATTATGTCTTTGTTGTATATTAAATTTGTTGAGTTTTAAATTGCGTAATGTCTTTTACCAGCTCAAGTACCTCAGCAGTTAACGTTTAATTTTACCATATCCTAAAGTTAAATTTTGAGTAATGAATTTACGCCTTGCATTTACGTAGACATTTTCAAAATCTGTACACAGTTGAGTTACTATGCATTATTGCAAGGTGAAACTTTCAAGATTGTCTTTAACGCACTAGCGATAAAATGTGAATTATGAAGATCCAAATTTGATCACAATATGAATAAAGTTGAGTCGGAAACGTCTAGTAAAAGAATTAGTGTTGTGCTAGTTTAAATTTGCATACCACTAAAGTGGTAGACCCCGACGTTAAAGTGGTAGACCTTGGACGTTAAAGTGGTTATTCAAGCCTTCTGAAAACTCAACTGTGCTGAATGAGTTTGCTGCGTGTTATTTCAACGGCCAGCGGAAAAGTGTTTACACCGAAAACTTGGGTGAGTGTTTTCTGATTTTCATTCTTGACCAGTTTCGCTCGCGCATTTTTGTGGTTCCAAATCATGTTCTGAATGTTTTTTTCTGATATTCATGAATCGAGTTCGTAACTTTGGTAAATTTTGGTTTTTTGGGTTATTGTGCAATTTATATTGTATTTTAAAAACTCGTAGCGTAATTTTAAGCCCACAAATATTTTTGGCTCTTTTTTTAAACACTAACATTTTACAGTAGTGCATTGTTTTTAAGATGGTTTTGTGCAGAAATTTTTGGTGATAACAGTTGTGTGGTACATATTTCGGTTGACTTTAGTTGTGAATTTGAATTTAAAATGCCTGATACTGATGTCAAGGAACCTATTTCCGGTACACTTTCTAGTGATAAAAATGCTTCTGCCATTCCTGAAGTGTCTCGTGTTGCCTTTAGAGCACCTCCGTTCTGTGATTCTGATCCTGAAACATGGTTTTTGCAGTTAGAAAGCCAGTTTTTCCTCGCTGGTATTACCGATCCAGTCACTAAGTTTCATTGTGTTGTTTCGGCAGTTGATAAAAATGTGCTTTCAATAATTCGGGATCTTGTGCGTAAACCCCCAGAGAAACCGTATATTACGATTAAGGAAGCTATTGTTAAGCATTTTTCTCAGTCTGAGACATCTTGTTTAAAGCTGTTGCTTCAGGACTTGCACTTAGGCGATAAACGACCTTCTATTTTACTGCATGAAATGAAGAATTTGTCATCGGGAAAACTTGCAGATGACGTTTTGCGTGCACTTTGGATGCAAAGGTTACCAGTGCATGTTCAGGAAATTCTTTCAGTTAGTGCAGATAGTTCACTTGACAGTTTAGCAGTAGTTGCGGATAAAGTTCGTGAAGTTTCCGAATTTTCGAACTCTGTGGCTAGTGTTTCAGCTGCTGCAATTGAGAACGTAACTTTGCAGGCCCTTAAGGCTGAAGTGGCTGCATTGGGTGTAGAGCTTAAACGGCTATCACGGGGATTTCAGAGACTGCGGAACTATGCTGGAAGCAATAAACATGTTAGGAGTTGTACTCCCAAAGGTCGGGATGGTTCTCCGGAACGTCTGGAGAAAGGCAAGTTATGTTGGTATCACAGGCGTTTTGCAGAAAAGGCACATAAGTGTATTCAGCCATGCCAATTTTCGGAAAACTGAGTGGCTCGTTTGTTCTATCGGCGGCAAATGACAGCCAGCAGAACAGCCGACTTTTTGTATACGACACAACTTCAGGGTTTCGTTACCTTGTGATAGTGGTGCTGTGGTCAGCTGTTTTCCGAAGAGGCTTTCGCCTGAAAGTTTTCTGGATACCTTAAGTTTGTATGCTGCAAATGGTTCTAAAATCAAAACCTTTGGTTCTAAAAAGTTTAGGTTGAATTTTGTTGTTGGTCAGAATTTTGAATGGAGATTTTTAGTTGCAGAGGTTTCTCATCCTATTATAGGAGCGGATTTTTTGAAACATTATGGTTTGTTGGTGGATATGCGAAATAAGTCTTCTAGATTCTGCCTCGAAACTAGTAGCAAAGGTATAAGACAAATGATCAAAATACTTTGTGCAAAAATGTAAGTACAAAGATAAAACAACGTGAAAAAGCAAATTCAGATTAAAATTAACGCAAATAGCTATTTCGAAGCTACAAATGGAGTCTCTTCATCAGTGCATAAAAGAAGAAGAAGAAACGCTCAACACACAAGCAAGAAAGCTGTGAGTGAACAAGGCAATAACCAGAGAGACACCGGTATTTATACCAAATGTGTCGGATTAGCGATTGACCAATCAGAGGCCAGGAACAAGGCGGGAACAGAGCCCGAAGGAAAAGGCGGGAAACGAATAAGTAAATTGCAGGAGAAAACCAAAAATGGAGAGAAAAATTGTTTCCAAATGTCAGGAAAATATGGAGTGCTGGAAAAATCATTTACTACAGAATGAGAATTTTTCCAAATGTGATAAGCTTCCCAAAAATCAAGTTCATAGAGAGAAGAGCATTTGCTGATAATTCTAGCAGAAGAAAATTCAAAACAATGATCTAAAGTCCAACAATGCTGGGCAATGGAAGAACGTGCAAGTTCTTTACGCTTAACATAATTTTCATGTTCTTTCAGACGGTGCTTTAAGGCACGTTTAGTCTGACCTATGTAAAACAGACCACATTTGCAAGAAATAATATAAATACCCCAGTTGTTGTGCAAATCAATGGGATACTTCAAATTTGTAAATTTTATTTTATTCACAGGGGAAAATGCAATATCAAACCCAAACTTCTTCAATATTTTAGCAATTTGCTGACTGATTTTTGGATAAAAAGGTAAAATAATAGTATAAGCAGGCTTGCACTTAGAAACATTGCCAGAAATTGAAGGCTTAATTAACCTGTTATAAATAGAATCAACGACCTTAGGAGAATAACCACGATCCAAAGCCACAGCCTTAAGGTACGAAAGCTCAGCATCCAAAGAGTTAGAAGAGGAACATATATTCAAAGCACGGAAAACAAGAGCCTTGAAAGAGGCCAACTTTTGGTTTGGGGGGTGAGAAGAACATTTGTGAGGAGGTAGTGTAACAGCAAAGGGCTTGCGAAACACTGAAGTCATAAAATCGTCATTACTTTTAGTAATTAAAACGTCCAAGAATGAAAGAGAACTATCCACTTCCATTTCAATAGTGAATTGAATGCAAGGATCAATGGAATTAAGCTTATCAAGTAAATGATCAATATCCACTTGCTTCTGATAAAAGCTCTTACTTAGATAAATGTAATGATTTACTTAAGGTTGGTCCTTATGTTACACTTCGCAAAGACCCCAGCACTATTGAGATAAATTTGATTAGTAAGGCTGTAAAGTCTTCTCCTGTCATTTGCGATTCTTCAAAAAGGTCCTTGATTCCTTCAGTCGCACACTGTGCCAGATTTTACGCTCTTCCTAAGGTCCACAAACCTGGTATACCTCTCCGTCCTATTGTCTCCAATATTAATACTGCTTCTTATAAACTTGCTAAACACTTGGTCTCCATCTTTTCTCCTCTTTTGAATGGTAATTCTTTCACTGTCAAAAATTCCGTCGACTTCGTTCATAAGCTTCGTGATTTCACACCTTTTGGATTAACTATGGCTTCTTTTGATGTAAACTCGCTTTTCACCAATGTGCCGGTTAATGGCGCATTGGATTGTCTTAAATTGAGACTTCAGGAATATCATTTCTCTAGTTTTGAGATTGAAGAACTTATTTCTCTCACTCGTGTTTGTCTTGAACAAAATACGTTTGTATTTGATGGTGTGTACTTTCGTATGACTGAAGGTTTAGCTATGGGTAATCCTTTAAGCCCTATTTTAAGTGACATTTATATGCACTATTTTGAGACTAAACTTTTCGAAACCATAAAGTTTCCTTTTTATGTCCGTTATGTTGATGATTGTTTTGTATTGCTTGATCAGAAGCAAGTGGATATTGATCATTTACTTGATAAGCTTAATTCCATTGATCCTTGCATTCAATTCACTATTGAAATGGAAGTGGATAGTTCTCTTTCATTCTTGGACGTTTTAATTACTAAAAGTAATGATGATTTTATGACTTCAGTGTTTCGCAAGCCCTTTGCTGTTACACTACCTCCTCACAAATGTTCTTATCACCCTCCAAACCAAAAGTTGGCCTCTTTCAAGGCTCTTGTTTTCCGTGCTTTGAATATATGTTCCTCTTCTAACTCTTTGGATGCTGAGTTTTCGTACCTTAAGGCTTTGGCTTTGGATCGTGGTTATTCTCCTAAGGTCGTTGATTCTATTTATAACAGGTTAATTAAGCCTTCAATTTCTGGCAATGTTTCTAAGTGCAAGCCTGCTTATACTATTATTTTACCTTTTTATCCAAAAATCAGTCAGCAAATTGCTAAAATATTGAAGAAGTTTGGGTTTGATACTGCATTTTCCCCTGTGAATAAAATAAAATTTACAAATTTGAAGTATCCCATTGATTTGCACAACAACTGGGGTATTTATAGTATTTCTTGCAAATGTGGTCTGTTTTACATAGGTCAGACTAAACGTGCCTTAAAGCACCGTCTGAAAGAACATGAAAATTATGTTAAGCGTAAAGAACTTGCACGTTCTTCCATTGCCCAGCATTGTTGGACTTTAGATCATTGTTTTGAATTTTCTTCTGCTAGAATTATCAGCAAATGCTCTTCTCTCTATGAACTTGATTTTTGGGAAGCTTATCACATTTGAAAAAATTCTCATTCTGTAGTAAATGATTTTTCCAGCACTCCATATTTTCCTGACATTTGGAAACAATTTTTCTCTCCATTTTTGGTTTTCTCCTGCAATTTACTTATTCGTTTCCCGCCTTTTCCTTCGGGCTCTGTTCCCGCCTTGTTCCTGGCCTCTGATTGGTCAATCGCTAATCCGACACATTTGGTATAAATACCGGTGTCTCTCTGGTTATTGCCTTGTTCACTCACAGCTTTCTTGCTTGTGTGTTGAGCGTTTCTTCTTCTTCTTTTATGCACTGATGAAGAGGCTCCATTTGTAGCTTCGAAATAGCTATTTGCGTTAATTTTAATCTGAATTTGCTTTTTCACGTTGTTTTATCTTTGTACTTACATTTTTGCACAAAGTATTTTGATCATTTGTCTTATACCTTTGCTACTAGTTTCGAGGCAGAATCTAGAAGACTATTATTTCGCATATCCACCAACAAACCATAATGTTTCAAAAAATCCGCTCCTATAATAGGATGAGAAACCTCTGCAACTAAAAATCTCCATTCAAAATTCTGACCAACAACAAAATTCAACCTAAACTTTTTAGAACCAAAGGTTTTGATTTTAGAACCATTTGCAGCATACAAACTTAAGGTATCCAGAAAACTTTCAGGCGAAAGCCTCTTCGGAAAACAGCTGACCACAGCACCACTATCCACAAGGTAACGAAACCCTGAAGTTGGGTCGTATACAAAAAGTCGGCTGTTCTGCTGGCTGTCATTTGCCGCCGATAGAACAAACGAGCCACTCAGTTTTCCGAAAATTGGCATGGCTGAATACACTTATGTGCCTTTTCTGCAAAACGCCTGTGATACCAACATAACTTGCCTTTCTCCAGACGTTCCGGAGAACCATCCCGACCTTTGGGAGTACAACTCCTAACATGTTTATTGCTTCCAGCATAGTTCCGCAGTCTCTGAAATCCCCGTGATAGCCGTTTAAGCTCTACACCCAATGCAGCCACTTCAGCCTTAAGGGCCTGCAAAGTTACGTTCTCAATTGCAGCAGCTGAAACACTAGCCACAGAGTTCGAAAATTCGGAAACTTCACGAACTTTATCCGCAACTACTGCTAAACTGTCAAGTGAACTATCTGCACTAACTGAAAGAATTTCCTGAACATGCACTGGTAACCTTTGCATCCAAAGTGCACGCAAAACGTCATCTGCAAGTTTTCCCGATGACAAATTCTTCATTTCATGCAGTAAAATAGAAGGTCGTTTATCGCCTAAGTGCAAGTCCTGAAGCAACAGCTTTAAACAAGATGTCTCAGACTGAGAAAAATGCTTAACAATAGCTTCCTTAATCGTAATATACGGTTTCTCTGGGGGTTTACGCACAAGATCCCGAATTATTGAAAGCACATTTTTATCAACTGCCGAAACAACACAATGAAACTTAGTGACTGGATCGGTAATACCAGCGAGGAAAAACTGGCTTTCTAACTGCAAAAACCATGTTTCAGGATCAGAATCACAGAACGGAGGTGCTCTAAAGGCAACACGAGATACTTCAGGAATGGCAGAAGCATTTTTATCACTAGAAAGTGTACCGGAAATAGGTTCCTTGACATCAGTATCAGGCATTTTAAATTCAAATTCACAACTAAAGTCAACCGAAATATGTACCACACAACTGTTATCACCAAAAATTTCTGCACAAAACCATCTTAAAAACAATGCACTACTGTAAAATGTTAGTGTTTAAAAAAAGAGCCAAAAATATTTGTGGGCTTAAAATTACGCTACGAGTTTTTAAAATACAATATAAATTGCACAATAACCCAAAAAACCAAAATTTACCAAAGTTACGAACTCGATTCATGAATATCAGAAAAAAACATTCAGAACATGATTTGGAACCACAAAAATGCGCGAGCGAAACTGGTCAAGAATGAAAATCAGAAAACACTCACCCAAGTTTTCGGTGTAAACACTTTTCCGCTGGCCGTTGAAATAACACGCAGCAAACTCATTCAGCACAGTTGAGTTTTCAGAAGGCTTGAATAACCACTTTAACGTCCAAGGTCTACCACTTTAACGTCGGGGTCTACCACTTTAGTGGTATGCAAATTTAAACTAGCACAACACTAATTCTTTTACTAGACGTTTCCGACTCAACTTTATTCATATTGTGATCAAATTTGGATCTTCATAATTCACATTTTATCGCTAGTGCGTTAAAGACAATCTTGAAAGTTTCACCTTGCAATAATGCATAGTAACTCAACTGTGTACAGATTTTGAAAATGTCTACGTAAATGCAAGGCGTAAATTCATTACTCAAAATTTAACTTTAGGATATGGTAAAATTAAACGTTAACTGCTGAGGTACTTGAGCTGATAAAAGACATTATTAAATTTGTCGAGTTTTAAATTGCGTAAACAGCAAAGACATAATTAAACAAAGTAAATCAAAACAAACTTTTAAACATGCGCCGCGGGCAACAACCCATGCAGGCACCTGACTGCTGCACAGCAAAAAGAAAGAGAGAGAGAGCGAGTGAAGAAACATTTCACTTGGCATTTATACTGTTCTTGCGGCTAAGCACTGATGCCACAAATCTTTAAAAAGTTCGCTAACGATGCATAACAATGAGCAGGTTGCATAATAATGATGCATAACAGGTTGCCACAGAACCATGATTACAGAATTTTTTCTAACCATTATTTTGGTTCAACTTTGAACCATGATAACGGAATATTTTCTAACTAGTATTACGGTTTAACTTTGATCCATAACCATAGATTTTATTTTAACTGCTATCTTGGTTCAACTATGAACCATAATGATGGACGTTCTACTAGCCAGATATATATCATGAAAGTGAAGTTTGAGCTGCACCATTTTATGTTGCAATGGTGACTTTTAACACAAATACTTCAACATATTTTTTTATGTTCAGGCGTAAAACAGGAAAAAAGCTTATTACCAATTTTAATTTGCAAAGCGAATTTTCTATTTTTTAATCTCTAAATTTACTTAAGTTTTTGCTAATTACACTGGGCAACAATTTTTGACAAAGTTCGTGTATCCAAATCGAAACACATAATTCTTAATGAATTCAACCTGCTGAACACGAATATCACCATGAAAACTGTTTTGGCTCTTGTTTCTGAGATTCAGGGGTGCAAAGATATAATGTACCTATATAATGCTATAGGGTAATGCTATATAGTAGCAAAGGGTTTAGCTTGTCCCGGACCAACATTTGGTTTAACCTTAGTTTCTGAGCGAATCCCTTTTTCAGATGTTATATCTTTGTATCCACAACTTACAAACCCAAATATGGTTAAAAATCCTAAGCCCCATCCTGTGACTCATTGGATCGAAACTAAAGGTCCTGCAGTGTTTTCCACTGCACGACGGTTGTCTCCTGAAAAGCTGTTGGCTGTTAAGAAGGAATTTGACGAACTACTCAAACAAGGTATTATTCGTCCTTCTAAAAGTCAATGGGCCAGCCCCATACACCTTGTACCTAAAAAACCTTCTCGGTGGCGTATTTGCGGAGATTACAGGAGGCTTAACGCTGTTACCATTCCTGATCGTTATCCCGTACCCCATATCCAGGATTTCACGCATACTTTGAGTGGTAAAAGGTTGTTTTCCCAAGATTGATCTCGTGAAAGCATACCATCAAATCCCTATTGAACCATGTGACATTCCAAAAACTGCTGTAATAACTCCTATTGGACTTTACGAATACACTTCCATGTGTTTAGGATTACGATGCGCGGCCCAAAGCTTTCAGCGCTTTATCGATAATGTTTTACGTGGTCTTGACTGCTGTGTATCTTACCATTGACGATATCATTGTAGCTTCTGAAAGTGAAGAAAAACACAGGGCCGACTTGAAACAAGTCTTCCAGCGGTTAGTAGACTGGTTTAGTAATTAACCTTGATAAATGCGAATTCGGTAAAGAAAAAATCAATTTCTTGGGTTTTCTAGTGTCTAAGGAAGGTATTGAGCCCCTACCCGAAAAGGTCAAAGCCTTGCTAGAATTTCCCCTACCTCGCACTGTCTAAGAATTGCGTCGTTTCCTTGCAATGACAAACTTTTATCATCGTTTTTTAAGAAATGCAGCTAAAGTTCAAGCTAGTTTGCATACTCTCGCAAAAGGTGATGGTAAACGCATAAAGAAAGACAAAACTGTTCTTTCTTGGTCAGAGGAAGCCAAATTGGCATTCCAGGCATGTAAAGATGCGATTTCTAATGCTACGCTTCTAGCACATCCCGTGCATGATGCTCCTTTACATTTGGTCGTAGATGCATCAGATTTTGCAATTGGAGGGGTTTTGCAGCAGGTAGTCCATGGGCAGGTTCAACCACTGGCATTTTTTTCACGTAAACTCAATAATGCCGAGTTACGCTACAGTTGCTATGATCGTGAATTATTAGCTGTGTATTCTTCGGTCAAGTATTTTAGACACATGATTGAGGGACGCGAATGTGTTATTTTCAGCGATCATAAGCCGTTAACATTTGCTTTTCATCAAAAAGCTGATAAACAATCGCCTAGGCAAATTCGACATTTAAAGTTCATTAGTCAGTTTTCTACTGACATCAGGTTCGTACCTGGAGCCCAAAATTCAGTAGCTGACAGTTTCTCGCGCATTTCTGATACTAACTTTTCAAGTTCTGGCGAAATTGATTACGAAATTTTGGCAAAGGCTCAATGTAATGATGAGGAGTTGCGATCTCTGCGAGAGTCAGCTTCTGGTCTTGAGTGAAGGTCATTAACACTCGCCTCATCAAAAGTGCTTTGCGATGTGTCCACTGGTCACATTCGCCCATATGTGCCTAATTCTTTTCGTAAGAGTATTTTTCAGACTTTGCATGGACTTTCGCATCCCGGAGCACGTGCAACGTTGGACATGGTGAGTAAATGGTTCGTCTGGCCATCAATGTCAAGAGATATCAAGACCTGGTGCAGACAGTGCATAAATTGCCAGAAATCAAAGGTCCAACGCCACACTATCTCTCCCACTGGTTCCTTCGACCCTCCTTCAGCTCGCTTCGCCCATGTGCATCTGGACATCGTCGGACCTCTGCCGCTTTCGAAGGGTTTCATCTACGCTTTGGCTGCCGTTGATCGTTTCACACGGTGGCCGGAAGTCTTCCTAATGCAAGATCAGACCGCATCTACAGTGGCTGACGCCTTCTACTCCGGCTGGGTTTCAAGGTTCGGCGTTCCTGAGATAATCACTACTGACCAGGGACGACAGTTCGAGAGTGACCTCTTCACCTCCCTATCAAAGTTCCTTGGTATAGTCAAGACACGAACTACAGCCTACAATCCGAAATGCAATGGCACGGTGGAGCGCTTTCACCGGCACCTAGAGTTCCATCATGAGCCATGCGACGGAGCGATGGGTTCAAGTCCTGCCGACAGTACTGCTTGGTATTCGGACGAGTTTGAAAGAGGACATCGGCGCTACGACTGCGGATCTCGTCTACGACTGCTCTCTCAGTCTTCCTGGTGAATTCCTGAAAGCCACATCGCCTTCTGCTGTATCGTCTCCTGCAGATCTCTTGGGGGATATATGGCGAAAGATGAATAAGCCGAGACCTGTTCCTGCAAAACATCACTCCACCAATTCAGCTGTATTTATGAGTGAAGATTTAGCTCGAGCATCTCATGTGTTTGTGCGGGTAGACACCATAAGAAGACCACTTCAGCAGCCATATAATGGTCCTTACCCAGTAGTTGAGCGTAAACCTAAGTTCTATGTTTTGCTTATCAAGGGTAAGAAAGTCAGCGTATCAGTTGATCGTCTGAAGCCTGCTTTTTCTTCGTCGCCCCTGGCGTTCCGCAACAAGAGCCCTCTGATGCAGCTACATCGAAGCCTCCCGAGTGCACAACGGAGAAGGTACATGATGCTACACAACACTTGCAATCTTGCCTTCGCAAGTGTGTTGTCACAAGATCTGGTCGTAAAGTACGTTTTGTCGTCCCTTATCAGTCCGGAGACTGACTTCGTGACTAAAGGGGAGGGGGGCTACTGTGGCAACCTGTTATGCATCATTATTATGCAACCTGCTCATTGTTATGCATCGTTAGCGAACCTTTTAAAGTTTTGTGGCATCAGTGCTTAGCCGCAAGAACAGTATAAATGCCAAGTGAAATGTTTTTTCACTCGCTCTCTCTCTTTCTTTTTGCTGTGCAGCAGTCAGGTGCCTGCATGGGTTGTTGCCCGCGGCGCATGTTTAAAAGTTTGTTTTGATTTACTTTGTTTAATTATGTCTTTGCTGTTTACGCAATTTAAAACTCAACAAATTTAATAATGTCTTTTATCAGCTCAAGTACCTCAGCCGTTAACGTTTAATTTTACCATATCCTAAAGTTAAATTTTGAGTAATGAATTTACGCCTTGCATTTACGTAGACATTTTCAAAATCTGTACACAGTTGAGTTACTATGCATTTGTGCAAGGTGAAACTTTCAAGATTGTCTTTAACTCACTAGCGATAAAATGTGAACTATGAAGATCCAAATTTGATCACAATATGAATAAAGTTAAGTGGGAAACGTCTAGTAAAAGAATTAGTGTTGTGCTAGTTTAAATTTGCATACCACCAAAGTTCAAAGTTGAACCGTAATACTGGTTAGAAGAAAAATCCGTAATCATGATTCAGTGCTGAACCACATTATTGGTGAAACTAGCAAACCATAATAATGGTTCAAATTAGTACCAACTGTTGGTTTCAGCTGCATTTCACAAATTTTTAGTGAAAGGTTGAACCAGAATTTTGTACAATGTAAGATTAAGTGTGTGTTTGTGTGTGTATGTATATGTATATAGCTCATATATAAGTAAGCTTATTCTGTATGTCTGTTCGCTATAGAATCCCAGGCCGTTTTAAAGACCGGGACAACATTCGGAACGGTTAATGTTTACGACCCGAGAAACTCATCGCTGCAAAAACGAAAGTTGTGACTCAACTAGTTTTTTTTTAATTATTTTTTAAGTTTTCAATGCAACAAGACTGTAATTGTTATGTAGTTGCCATTGTTGTAACACATGTCAATTATACTCTTCTCCACCAAACCCCTACCTGTTAGCCGAGGCCTTAGGATTTCTTACGCACGGGGAGAGGTAGTGGGGTCTACGGATTTTACATGCACATATCCCCAAGTATACATGGTGGTCTTCAGTGGGTATGTATCGAACGTGCGACCTTCCAGGTGGAAGTCCGACGTGCTAACCACTAGGCTACCACGGCCCATGTCAATTATACTAATAATCAAAACATTTCTCTATCATTTTGAGTGCGGCATCGCTAGATTTGCCATCTCTGATGAAAATTAATGTAAACGCGAATTTAATTTAATCATTCTTTCTTTGTTTTAATTTATTTATCGTCTGCGCTTTTTATATATATTAAAGTGACAGCGCTCTTTTTTCCAGTTTCGTTAAAACTGTTGGAAATTCCAAAAAGACATTAAAACAAAGGTAAAATCTTCTTACCTTTGCTTCCTCGTTCCAACCCGTAAAACCCGGGGCTTGCCACTGTTGAATAATATGCACCCTGTTAGAGTCTCTGGTATTCCACACAAAATTTCAGTCTTTTAAGACATTTATTTTTCCACATCAACACATACACAAGACAATACAGAAACACAAGAAATTATTTACATGTAGACCTATTGGCATTCCGAGATGCCTCGCACTTCTAATTCCAGCTGGCTCTCATCTTCAAGTGTTTTTGAGGGAGTAGGGGTTTTTTCCGACCTCAGGCGCGCATACGGTGAACTCTGAAAGTCGGAGTCGGTATTCCCAACAAAAACTATTGTTTTGACGATGATTATATTGGATACTGTATATTTATAATACCTAGAACAGTGGTCATTTCGTATGACCGCCGGGTTTATTAGTATATAATAACATAATTTAAATACATTTTTGAAAGTATATTAATAGGGTCTAATATCTAATATTCGTAGCGTTTTTGACATTGCCTTTATAAGCTGTCATTTAAATTATTTGTATATCATTTTTTAAGAAAGCAATATAGAATAAATCCAAATAGCTTGCAAATAAATCTAGTTAAATAAGAGCAGTTTCTTCTGTGGATTTTATCTGCAACTCTTCTTACCAAGAAGACAACTTAAAAATGATCTTAGATCGAAGCAATTTTAGATTTTCTTAGTATAATTAACGCTCAGTAGTTGTTTATCTATTTAAAATGAATAAGAAACATTTCCCATCCAATGCAGAGAATAGTTAGCTAATCAGTAACATTCTATTGTTGTTTCTTGTATATGCAAATTAAGATGTAACTTATTCAATTTGAAAGCTTATTCGAGCAAAATGAATATTTTCCATAGAAGATTTTTTTATAATTTGATTTTAAATGGATTCTTGTGATAACAAAATTATTTTAAAGAAGATTACATTACACAAATGTAATATATGTTTTGTCAAGAGTTTCAAAATTGTTATTCATCTAAGTATAATTACTATTTAAATATATTCCATTTCAGTTTACATGGAAACTTTTCCATTTTAAACGTAAATGAGCAATTGAATTTCTTTTATAATATTTCTTCTTGAATATTCTATATGAGGCCGACCTATATTTAAAATGTATTACCTTTTTTTTACCCTTATTATTACCTTTTAAAATAGAATTCAGTTTATCTAAAATATGTCTTTGTTCTTTTTTATTTATTTATACCAAAAAGAAAAGATAAGAATTCACAATGCATTTTATCATAATAATTTCAAGTTATTTGAATATAAATACATTTTATGTAATATGTATATTACATATTTGATATACTATCTGGTTCTTTTCAAATTAATTAGAAGGGGGTAAAAAGGAGTTAGGTTGCTTTCTTTTTTATGCCTTTTACACATTCATAACATTACTGTCACCCCATATGTCTTCTACTCAGAAGAATATTTTTTTTTTTAGTATTGATTCTACAAATACCAGGCGCAGACTAATATTTTTGCCTCCACTGTGCCACATTTATATTATTTATAATATAATTTACATTTTATGATGAACAGTCATTTAGATTTTCTTACAGTCATTGCTTTAAAAAACTTTAATGGATTCAATTCTGAAAATTAAATTTTTAGCCCTAGTTAGCTTTTCTTTATCCGTAGTAACGCAAGAAATGAAACATTTTGCAGTTCGATAGTTATTAATTTACTGTCTGAACTATAACATGTTTATTATTTGGTATATATATATATATACATATGTGTGTGTGTGTGATACTGAAAAAAAAGAAAGAAACTGCTTCATAAAATAGTATCTAAAATCTAGGAATATTTATGTTAGTAGTCGTTATTACCTCACCGCTTTAACCAGAATTAATGCTAGTATTTAAAAAAATGAAAAAGCACATTTGAGTAATTTTTTGGAATATACTCCTAAATACGATACTTTGTTTCATTTACTTGTACTTTTAAGCGAGAGGGCAAATCACCTTTACAATTGGGATCTGTTCTTCGAAACATTGGAAAAACCGTAGCTTCCCGCTCATAGAATAAGTTTATGATTACGTAAAAGTCTAGACTGGTAATAAAAAGAAATCTTCTAGTTGAATTATTTTTAAAGAAGTTCCTAGTGGTCGTGAAATATAATTTCAGCATTTAATTAGCGTATTTGTATAAGAAATATTTTTATTTATTTGCTTTAAACGCTCATGTCTCAATGTTATGCAGAATGAATAACACGTAATCATAGCAAGGTTTACTGCATTGATTGGGCGAATGAATGTAAAGTGAATGGTTATTATGTCATAAAAATTATTTTCAAGATTGGATAATGAACAAAGTAAAAAATTGATGTCTGACATGTCGATTAATTTTTTAACGCACTTAATCATAGAGTTATTGCTGCTTGCTAAAGTTTTTTTTTTCAAAATCTTTTTCTTAAACATTTTTTAAATCTAAGTCTACTGCATAACTTTACTTTATTTTATGAGTTCACATTTCTCCCTTTTTTATTCATAAAAAAAAAGTAAATATTTTGCTGAATTCCGGTAATTGAAAAAAAAAGTAAATAAATAAAACTCATTCTAATGATTTTCTCTACTTAATGTTTGGAACGTTTAGAAATTAAAATGTATCCGAATCTCTAAAAAGATATTTCATGCATGAAGAATACGCTAAATAATTGATCTTATTAGAAACTCTTCAAAGCTCTGCGCGATACGTAGGTACACTCTCATAGCTTTCACAATTAATACCAACATTTTCAATTAAGAAACTCACAAAGTCTTTTAAGTCTAGCTATTAAAAATCTTCATAGACTTGTTGTTACATAAAAGAATGCGTCATATTCGCTTGTTATTTATGAATCAGACATTAAAGTTGATCCTATGAAAATGAAGAGATAAAAGCGTAGAAAAATCGCATTGAAAAGCTTTGTCTTTAAATCTAGTCATATTCTTGGACATCTTAATTGAGAATTAAAGTTGAATTATTAATCAAGCTCGGTTATTTCACCCGTATTTGCATTTTATGTGAAAAAATTATTATGGGACGAAATCTAATCCAAACGATATAATAGAGATAAGCAATTGTTGCTGAAAGAATTAATACTTGTTCGAAGGTTTTTAATGCCATAATAAAATAAATACTACTCGATACTAACATTTTTCGTAATTAACATTCTACGCATATCAAATATTTGTAACAATTTTGGATTCTATTTGACTATTCTACAAAAGAGTTTCGAATGACTGTAAGAAAATGATTGCATTAATGAAGAATAGGGGATTTTTAAAGCCTCGCTGATGTAATCCTCCGTGCATTGGACACTGGCAACTATTTATCTAACTCAAAATTATAGGATACGAGAATAGTTACAGGTATTTTTGCGCATGGTGTATACCTGAAACATTGCCAAAACATTACATTAACGGCTTCCGTTTGCAGGTTGAAATTTCGCGCTCTTCTGAAATAAAAGTTCATCTATTCACAAAAACAATATGAATTTAAGAAGTATAACTTACAACTTCTTACACGGGTGTATGAATAAATACGCCTACGTTTTTTAACTGACGTGCTTATAGTTTTATGTTTGATTAAGGGCCCGGTATAGTATGTGCATAAAGCGTTAAACACAATATTGTTTGAAATAAGGTTGTTGGATAGATAAGTTTCATCACACAATAAAAGCTCAGTCTCCTTATTTATTTACTTTAAAAGATAAAGCGATCCAATCTAAACACTGTAGAATATACTTCACTTTAAATATCTTTTCCAAAGAGTAAAACAACGGTACGCTTTAACAAAGCAAAATCAAGCAAAACAGTACATTAACCGAATTTGTATGCATATCAAGAGAAAACTGTCATTATTCTCGTAAAATAAAATATTTCTTTTTGCGTTTGTTGTTACTCTTAAGGGAGTTAATTTAAATTAAAATTTACTGCTTTGTTTTGTTTGGAAAGTCAGTAAATATCGTAAGCAAGCACCACAAAAAATTGTATCGTTCTTCTGTAGTACTTTAGTCCAACTATAATGGTGATTTGCGTATTATCCTCATTCAATTTTAGTTTAATTGAAGCACTTTTATACGGTGCTTCGGAATTTTCAATGAATTAAAGAGATTTGACAAATGATGATCTCCAATTGAAGGTACATTAATGCAATGCAGTAATTTTTTATGGAAACCGTTTTATGTGTCTGCATATTATTCTGTAGAATATATAAAAAAACCGAAACATTGAAATGATTTATATGCTATTAGAATTTAATGTAACATAATTTTAAATTTTTAAAAAAGATTTGAGCTATGCAGCTAATATTGTTTCAGTACTACTTTAATTGCTTTATCTGGATTTACAATGTGGACGTAAAGCATAGAAAATGTTTGTTAATGGTGTAGAAACATAATTGCTCTTTTTTCATAAATAAATAAATAAACAAATCTAAAAAATAATAATTTAAGCCTTATTGATTTTTTACATTGACATTAAACATATAGTCTCAGGTACGGATACAAATAAACGGTAATGGCGGAACCCCCCCCCCCCCCCCAAAGTCAAGTACTATTTAAGCATATAAGAATAAGGAAGTAAATACTTTTTTCCCCATTTGGAACACATTTACGTGGGTTCGCAAAAGAATTGTCCCCTCCTCAGCAATTTCCTGTATCAGAACCTCAACAGTCTATGAATACATAAACAGTTACATTTAAAACGTCGCACTGTATCCATTGGGTTATTAAACGGCTTTTAGGAGTGCACTCTTAACCGCACGCGACACAGCAAGCCATCAAGATGCAGTCCAACCGGCAAACGGAGAGTTATGCCTGGCAGTGGCCGAGAAGAATTTCATGTTCAAGGGAGAACCTGCTGGTATAAGGAATCGGCCCAATTATGTTCTCGTTTTAGTTCGCTTAGCATACTCAATTTCTTCCATGCTAATGTTATATGCCAGTTGATAATTTGGTTGCTTTGAAGAAACACAGAAGCAAACATTGTGATTCGCGTGCTAATAAATGCACCTGCAAAACGAACTTTGGTAAAACTCGAATGGATTCGTCCATTTCTGACATGCGCAGAAACGCCAAAATGTCCAAACTCCATAGTCTGACAGCACAAGTTTAAATGTGTGTTTTTGTCGGTGCGTTAATGCGACAATGGAAAATGGTTAAGAATACAGTTATAGTAATCGTAAATACACGTTTATGATCGCACACCTTTATCGATGAACAGTCCGTGTCGCAAACTGACGTAGCTGAAATCACTCAATTGCTGATTATCGGATTATTAAACTTACTCAATATTCAAATATTTGGTTGTGAAATTCATTTGATTATGTGTATCATTATATGGATACTTACTTCTGTTGAACGTCTTAGATTCTACCGCTTTCTTGTACCCGGTGGAAAAGGAATTAGCGCATTTTATGCGACAGATTTGCATTTACATATAAATACCATCAGAAGCTGATTTAACAACGCTGAAAGGTTACGATATATATGTAATCAGAAGAGAATATATTTCATTATACTGAGAGAACATTTAGGGAGAAGTAGTTATGATCCCAACAGATTAGGGGAAACAGTTGAGATGTATCAGTCTTACACTTGAGATATATCATACTTATAGGAATTACTTTATATGTGATGTAATTGAAATGGAAGAGAAAAAGAAGGAAAATGAATTAAAGAAATATCCGGTAAATAAAGATGAAATGGGGGAATTACTAGCGAAAAATTAATTACATGGGAAGTGGAAGTTTGCCATGGGTAAGTAAATAGTACGTTCGGAAATCAATAATAATAGAATGCTGAGAGAACGTTGCTTGGGGGAAATTATTTGCAAAGGAGAATTGAATGATTTCTTAGTCTATAAAATAGGGCACGGATGTTATTTATTTATTCTGAGTCTCTTATTAGCAAAAAACTCAAAATCAACTATCGTATATTTAGACTACCTTCTAATGATGAAACTGAAAAACAAAAATTCATACTCATGAATTTAAAGAAACGCATCTTTTTTAAATTAACATCTTGGCATACTAAGAAAATCACTTGAAAATACGATAACTTTTCAATAACACTTACTCCTTGACATGCAATGCCCTCTAGCAGAAATCATTTATTGCATATGCTATTGCACCTCTACATGAGTCCAAGACGTCATTTATTTCATGTGCCATTGTAGAGAGTTTAATGTCGCAGCGTCGTTATTCATTAAATGTCTCGGTACAAACTCTGACGTCTCAGAGGCGTCATTGTTTGTCTAAGGGTTAAATAAAAAAAGTTATCTCAGTTTTCTTGAACAAAGTAACTTTGTGTTATTTGTTTCGTTGTTTATTATTTTAGCCTCTCGTTCTTCCATTTTTTCCCCTCTAAATTTTATTAAAAATAAAGCTAAAGACGTAAGAAACATGGATATTTTGAACGACATTGTTCCTTCTTCATTAAACACAAGCACTAAAACAAAATATTTAACATGTATCGGTAGCCGATTGTCTTTGGAGAAAATATGAAAGCGGTTTGAAAATGCATGTGATACCGTGCACATCGTGTCTTCAATACCTGCATGAAATTTGTGTTTTGTAGCAATTTCGATGCACCAACCAAAATAAGTTCCTTTTAAATTTTAGTTTAACACACTTTCAACATTATAACAGTGTCATCTTAGGAATAAATTTGATTCTAACTTTAATTTACTTTTCCGGCTAAAAATGTTACAAAAAATACTTCTGACTTACATTGTACCCTTTTTATATAAATACTGAACTACATTAAAGTATGTAGTCGTTAAATTGTTGGGGGAAAAAGGATACGTTCTGGGGGGAAAATAACGTCGGATTCCTTACAAACTGAAGTGAAATGATCAACTTCTGAAGAAAGTACCTGAACATTTTCGCCTCATAGCAGTTGTTCAGATTGTAACCATGCAGTACTGTTGTTTTCGTTAGGGCTCACCTTTTGATTTCTTTCTTCAGGTATTTGAATTCCTTCTAAAATATTCAGTTCAATGTTTATGTTAAAGTAATTAAGCAACTATGGAGGTATGATTTCAAACTTTCTTATGATTACCCGTTAAGACTAAGTAGGTGAGTGGAAAGCTGAACGACTTCACTTCGCCGGTGCCAATTGGATGTGTCATGGTTTGCAGTTACGTTAAATTAATTTCACTGTTATTCTGGAGGCTTTTAGAAACTAAAATACTTCCTCTAACGCACAACAAAATTAGATCTTTTGTCGGATGTTTTTACATTTATGAGCTCACATTTTTGCTTTGAAAAAGGACTAGGTTTCCAGCGCCGAAACACCGTATATTTTTCTTAGGTATGTAATGAATATACCGCACTCCGAATAGTCATTTCATGACCTAGATGAATATTCGGCCTGGTCGAATATGGATGGACAATTCGGTTGAATAGTTCTGCTACAGTAGAAATGTGAAAAAAAAAAAAAAAAAGAAATTAGTAGATCTTAAACATTTGAAATTGTATTATAGTTGTTTTAAAAGAGTTCATTAGTATATTGTTTTAATAAATAAAAATAATTTTGAAAAAAGAAAAATATTTTTCTGAAGCACTGATTTGACTGAACAAAAACAGATTTTAAAGTTATGATATTGTATTTTATACTTAGCATTTGTTCTCAAAAGCTGACAATAGTTATTATGATGGGGAATATGGGACTTATTTTGTTATTATTAACAAAGTGGATGTCAGACTTTGCTTGAGTAGACTGATTTATTGTGAATATTGAGTAAGAGATAAATTTGAAAAACCTAGAATATATCATGAATATTAAGATAGTATACGTTTTTGGGTTTTTCGAAAATAAAAATATATTCCAGTTAAATGCATTAAATTTTAGACCTTTTTAAAATAACTATTTAAAAAAACCATAAATAAAAATAATTACTTTTATAACTTTTAAAATATCTTCATAAAACTATTTTGAGCAAAGAAAAAGTTGACTAAGCAATAGTATTTCTTTAATTTGAATTAAATAATTAGTAAAATCATCCGAATCCTTACATTAAAACGTGTTTCTGTTCCCCTTGCAGGTGAAATTCTCAGTTTTATTTCATTCAAAACAATAATGCATTAATTTTAGATAGTTTTAGATTCTTAACAAACAGAATTAAATGATACCTCATAGGGATCATTCATAAATGATGTCAAGGGAAGGGGAGGGGGTAACAAGAAGTGTGACATTATGATTATTATTAAGATGTCGAGCTTCGGATCTGAGGATCTCGGGTTCGATACCCGAGCCGCTGAAGACCCACCATGTACACTTGGAGATTCGTGCATGTAAAATCCGTGGACCCGGAAGTCCCTAGGCAGGTCCGAGGGTACCGGTAGTGGGTGGAGATTTTTTCTTCCCTACACCCATAGGTCTAAAAAGGAAGGTGGCATATTTGTGGTGGCGCCATCTGGTGTCATCGAAGTACATTATGAGCAAAGTCGTACTTCCAACATTGGGGCTCATATTGAAACGGAAGGCGCTGCTTACTGCCTTAATAACTAGTCGATTCGACGAAAGGGAGCTTGGGTATCCAATTGGCATAAGCAACAACAACAACTTATAATTCATTTGTTTAATTTTTTCGTTTTACCTTAAAATCCTTAATTGATTTTCCGAAAGAAAATCTAATCAGTAAGTTAATATTCAATTCATACCATTGCTAAAGCAAGCGGGCTCTCCCTTTTTCGTTGAATTTGATCGTTGGCATTATTTTAAACACTTCAATTGTGAAAATATTTGCTCGTCCTATGAGGAAAAAGAATGTAAAATTGATTTATAATGTTAAAGTAATATTAGGAGAGAACGAAAATTAAATTATTACCAGTAGAGATTTTCGTTCAATATATTTGCTTAACATAATACGAAAAGATAAAACGTTATCATCGAAATCATTTTAAAACCAACTGGATGTAGTTCATGTTTGTTTTTGATTTTCCATGAATTAGATGATTCTAATGTGCTGTAACCATTTTTTTCATTCAGACTTTCCAGCAATCTTGAAGAATTTAAAAAATGGACTTTTCCGCGGAAATCTTCTTTTGATCTTTCATATTGCTTTCTAGCTTTTTTAAAGTAATTATATTGATTTTTTAAAAATTTTCTTAACTTGAGCTTGAGAATGCTTTTCGTTTGAATTTTTTATATTGCGTTCATATAATTAAACCATGACTTATGAAGAGGCTTTTAAAGAATAGTCTTCATGTTGTGTACGAGACATTACTTTTCATAAATTACCTTTTTACTTGAGACGTTCTCAAAGAGCAAATTTAAACCTCAAAATATTGCGTTATGTGAATTGAAAACCTCGAAATACAAATCTGGAGAGAAACGAGATGCTTTGATAGAGAAAATATAAATGTTAAAAAATAAATAATGTTACTGTGTTCGTATGTTTTCTCATCGAGAAATATGGCAACATGATTAAGAACATAAATAAATAAAAAAAAATAAGTTAATACATGTAATCTTAATAATTTTCTAATTTATAGCTCAGCAGCAGAAATAATTTAATCTCGTTTTATTAATTTTATTTATGAGAAGGTTATCCGGCGTAACAAATACATGACTTAGGCATCTTTCATACGAGATATTTTCCTTAAACGATACTAACTTCGCTAGAAAATGACCTTCGCTTACCAGATATCTACACGTTCTTGCTATCAATTCTAATAATCAATTACGTAGCGGTTGAGGGAAAAGCTCTTATCGAGTGGCGAAATGGCCATGCAGGCAATAGCTTCTAATATCGGCTAAAGTCTGAACAACATAATTGCCGCTGTCTTCACAGATAAACGCGGCTTTATTTTATGAGTACTTCCAAGAGACCGGCGACTCCCTCTGAATGCCCAAATAACCAAGAAGGAATGAACTTTACGAGGTCCATTCCAGGCCTCGTTCCGGACAATGTTCCCCGCTTTAGATAAGAGAGGTTTTTCTTTTTTATGAGACATGTGATGTTGGTTGCATTATGGAAATTTTATTACCCGAGTACTCCGGCCACAATACAAGATAAAGCTGAAACCAAAAAGCAACCGCAATTCTACTTGGATAAAATATAAATCATATGGATATTATTACTAAGGAATATAATAACTATTCTCTTGTTGCAATCTTTGTTTGTTGCGGAAGTGATTCGTCAGTACTCAGTTCAAGGACTCGCCTGAGTTTATTCTGTATTAATCATTAAAAACACGTTAAGCTTATTTTAACCTAGTTTATTTTCTCTTTTGTATATATACACTCCAAAAATGCCTTTGAACAAGCATCTTTGCTTTCAGGGGCAATCTAAAAAGGATACAATAGGCTACATTTGCCAGAAAAATATTTGAGTATAAGTATGAGATCAATTCTTGTACATGCTGATCTACTAACAATCGGTGTTTCAGCTTCAAAATATTAATGCGCACTTTTAAAAGCGATTAATGACAAATCAAATGCTACCTACCAGAATGTCAATGCATATTTTAATCTTATCTATTTTTAACCGACTTCACAAAGGAAGGAGGTCATACATTCGTATTGTATGTATATCTTTTTTTTATATTTAAACATTTATTTTCTTTCTAAAAACAATATATACTTGAAAACAATGACAATTTTTATTCGTTTGTGTCTTCCGCTAATCTAGAAACTCTCATCGATGCGGGGTGAAAATATTTTCTACTGAAATGGAATTTACACTTAATAAACAGTTTTTTCGGTAGAAAACGCTTGTGATGTATCTTTTAATGAAAGCGAATTTTTTTATAATGAGAGTAGCATTTATATTTAGAGAATATTCGAAACCAATGTTTTGGTGTATAAATAGTAGAATTCGCCTCTACCGCGAATGCTTAGGCACACGTTTTGTACCTACGTACCTACATATATCATAACTGCAGTGTAACAGCCCTTTTTTGAATATAAATGCTTAACTAATACAGTGCAGTACTACTAGAGAAGGTATTATGAAAAGGATTCAGGCTTACACGAGTATAATGCACTTCACAAACAAATAACGTTTTAAAATGAAAGCAATAGGAGGATTGGAAGACAGAAAATGACCATTTATTTTTATGGAATTTAAAGAGCTTTAAATTAAAAAGTATACAGCACTTACAAGTTAGGTTAGGTGTACAAAAAAAAATGTATTTATAAATGGTAATAAACAGGATTTTAAAACAAAAAGCCTATAAATACCACTGCACTTCGTCTCTGCGAATTGTTTTTCTATTGTATATGCATTTTAATTATAGCATACAGAACTCTTAATATCGGTAGCCTTTTTAAATCACGGTTCTACTCTAACACGATACGATAAGTTGCGGGAATAATCTTATAGTGCTGCAATCTGTTTGAGCTAACACTGTAAGACAATGTTCAACACCTTTGTACAATGCTGTAACAGCCTTCGATAACATGATTTTTGTTTAGCATATGTAAAAACTAAATTACCTTCAAGTATTAACGGGAAGAAATAATGAACTACACTGACTTTGCATGACAATACATAAACAATCTATTTTTTCATTTTAAACTCAAGTTCGGCAATTTTTCGAAAATTGCGATGCACAGTACACTCGCTATTCGCTACGAGGCTTGCCAGGGCTAGAACTCTATAATAACTTTAAAAGGAACAACACACAAGTCAAGATTAGATTTTTAAAAATAAGTACGAAAAATTTTAAGCAAAAAAAAAAAAAGTAAAGGTGATATTGTTCTAAAAAAGCAGTCTTCTTCATTACTCCAATATTTTTTTCAACTGTAGCTCATGCATACTTTTATATCTTAAATAGAATTATGTTTTTATAAAATAACAATAGAGAAAGTGTTCAAGGTGTTCCAAAAGATTAAAATGAGAAAATTAATGAATACTTTTGAAATTTCCCCAGTTATCTGAGTACTTAAATAACTAAACACATTGGGGGAGGAGGAGGACAACAACTACTAAGGCAGTATTTTGCGATTTTTTTAAAAGTATTTGAAACAAATTCGTATAGTACAACTATATATGAAAAAAAAGTCCTAATATTTGAATATTCTGTTTGTACTTTTATTTGCATATTTTTAAAATGAATTTATACCCAACATTTGATATTTGTATGGCATATTTTTTGTTCACCGAAAGAAGAGTTTCTATAATTCTTCCTTTATATTAACTTGATCTGTAATCTAATAATAAAATCTCAGAAAGAATTCTTAAGATTTTAAACTTCAGCTTCAATGTCATGTCCTTAAAAAAATAAAAATGCAAATTGCTTTGGCCATTAAATAACAATTAGTAATGCTCTACTGCAGCGACATTGCTTTTGCTTGCGTCTTACAGTAAATAAAAAATAAGTGTTCTCATTATCCACATAACCTGAAAAACTAAACATGGAAAAAACACTTCAACAGTTTTGGAAAAGAGTATGTGTTAGCTCGAAAAGTGCCTTTACAGAAGAAATGCTGTTTGAAAACGTGGGTACGAAATGCTTTGTATGTAAGAAATAAACCGTGTTTATAGCTTATTTTATATAAAGATATACACACGTGACACTGAAACCATGCTGGACTAAGAGGTAGAAGTTTAACTATCAAACCTAAAATGGTTACCCACTGTTATTTTCTGGTCTTCTAATCTTTTAAATATTAACTTCTGTTGCATTTATAATGATAAAAGTCATTTTTAGTTTCAACGCTGTTATGTAACAAACTAAATTATTTCTTACATTTTTATTTCGTATCATTTTACCATAAAAGAAAGGGGAAATTTTGATTTGATTTGTTGAACGGTTTATGATTTGAAGCATTAAAATACTGCAAAGGAAAATATATTCACCATGATGCATTTTATTCCAAGAAAATTAGCCAGCAAATTGATCATTTTGTCTTCTCATTGTTGATTCAATGAGCAACTTAAATATTCACTGTAAGGATGAGACATGAATACTGCAACTTATACTCATGACGCAATTCGACATAATCTTCACAAAGCTTGCTCGTTAGGTGTAAATTGACTCTCTAGTGCAGAAGAGACATAATGAAGAGCATTGACTATTCCGCTGACACATAATCAGTGCAATGGGTCAGTTCACAAATGTAATTACATATTCAGGAATTAAATTCGAGTCTAATTCGAAGTGCTTCTGCAAACAATGTAATGGTAAAATGAATTCGAAATTAGAGATGGATTAGCAACATTGAGTATTGTCTGTATTTGGAGCAAAATTCAATTGCCCTTCTACGTCAAAATGGATCGAAATTTCAGTTTTCTGCTCTTTTTCCGAAGTGGCCAAACAGCAAATGTCAAAAATCATTATTTTAATCACATAAACTCAGCTGGGTCATTCAGCTGTGCAACTACTCCAATTTGAAATCGGAAAGTCTGAGAAACACATTAATAAAAGAAAAAGTACTTTACGCAATCATTGATACTTTTTTTAATAGGAAATAAAAAAATATACACAGTGCATGAGAGCGAGCTTATTGCTTACGCTGGAAGAAAATTTATATAAAATGGGTCATGTTTAGAACCCGAATTTTCAAAGAAATTCTGAATCAAAATTTTGATTAAACGTTTTCATCGGCACTGTACACATCCCAGATGTTTCGCTCAACTTCAAAATTTTGTCTATTTCAAAGAAAAAAAATATATATGTGTTCCGTAGAGATGTTTCCTGTATCAGCACTGCTGTAGCGCCATCTTGTGGAGTAAGTGTAGGTAGTCAGTGTGTGTGAGCGAAGAGAGCCGTGATGAGTGTAAAAAGCAAAGCTCTCTTCCAAATTCAAAGTAATAAAGAATCTTAAGTGTTTACAGTCCACTGAATTTATTAAGTGTCTATATTTACTGAGCGTCGACATAAGTGGTCCGCTCTCCGGGAGAAATAATCAGCATGTTTCAAAAAATATATTTGTGAAGTGAATTTCTACGATTAATGTGACTGTGTTACGAGCTGACTGTGTGATTTGGATACATGCTTTCTTTTTCTAAGTAGGATTGTTTTGGTTTTATATGGTACTTTGATTTAAATATTTACAATGTTTAAAAACTGTAAAAAGGATGATTTAAGGCTTATTGCCAGTGAACTTGCTCTAGAAATTAATGAAAAAATGACTGTGATAAACTTTATTGACACAATTAAAAATTGTGAAAAATATCAAAATGACTGTGAAACTGTCAGTGATCTTGTAAATTTAATAGTTGAAGAGCGTAAAAGTGAAGAGAAAAAACAATTAGACTTAGAGAGTTTGAAGCTCGAAAGAGCAAAAACGGAACTTGAAATTGCACGTATTCATGCCGAGCCAAAAGAAAATAATATAGAATTACCTGAATCTAATAATTCTTTAGATTCTTTGGTAAAGAGTATTAGAACATTAACTATTAAAGTGCCTAACAAACCCGAAAACTGGGGTTTCTTCTTTTCATCTTTAGAACGAGCATTTGTTGTTAAATGTGTTCCTGATAAATATAAATCTGAAATTCTTCTCAATTTGCTTGGTGAAAAATCATCAAATATAATCACATATATAAGTGACGATGATTTTAGTAATTATGATAAAGTGAAAGAAATAAGTTCTCAGAGAATTTCAGCCACCGGCTCAATCTTGTCTGGACAATTTCAGAACAACAACACGGCAGTTAAATGAAACATACGTTCAGCTTGCTTCACGTTTAACCACTAGCTGGGAGTACTATTTACAATTAAGGGACGTGAAGGATTTCAAAACACTAAATCAGCTTATAATTTCTGATAAACTTTTCCAAACTTTGGATAAAGAAACTGCTACTTATATAAGCGTGAAACAATCAGACACATGGTTTGAACCTATTAAACTGGGAAAAGAAATAGATTTATTTATGACATCTCGTGGAAAAACAATAACTAAGAATTCCGGTTCTTATAATAAAAGTCATATTGAAAGAAATGCTTCTAAAACTTTTTTGTCTAATGTCAAGAGTTCGAAGTGCTATTTATGTAGTGAAAATCATCCCCTTTATTTGTGTCCTACTTATAAAAAAATTTCTGTCACAGATAGAATGCAATGCGTGAAGGATAATTCATTATGCTTTAATTGTCTTGGGAAACATAGACTTAATTTTTGTAAGTCAAATTACTCTTGTGCGAAATGTGGTAAAAGGCATCATAGTTCATTACATTTTAATCGAGATCTTAATTATGGTACGCAATCGAAAACAAAAGATGATATCATTATAAATTCTAATTCGAATAAAAATATAGTCGAAAGAGGAAATCATTCCCCCCAGTCTCCACTAGCTAATGAATTCGCAGCTGCAGTCTGCGAAAAGGAAACCAGTGGCGCCAATATATTTTCAGCTACCAGTAGTTGTGTCTTCAATAAAAACAAAACAGTTCTTTTGAGTACAGCAGTTTGTTATTTATGTGATTCTTTTGGTAATGAAAGTGAAGTTCGTGTTTTATTAGATTCTGGATCTATGTCTAATTTTATAAGCAGAGAATGTGCAGATCGACTTCAATTGATAAAAAATAAAATAAACATAGAGGTGTCTGGGTTGAATGATTCAGCTATTTCCATTAGGTCTAAAGTATCTGCTACAATAATAAATAAAGATCGAAGCTTTAAGACTGATTTGAATTAATTAGTTGTTCCTAGAATAACTGATCTCATGCCCTCGAAAAAAATAGACAAGTGCATGGAAGGGCTGGAAAACATTAAGTTAGCTGATCAGTATTTTAACATTCCGCAAAGAGTTGATTTATTAATTGGTGCAGAATCATTTTTTGAGCTTATAAAACCTGGACAAGTTTGCCCCCCTAACACGAATTTAATTTTACAAAATTCAGTGTTTGGTTATCTAGTGAGTGGAAGCATTTCAAATATGGAGGAAAATAAAATCCATTGTGGGTTAGTTAAAGAAAATGTTGATCTAGAAAAGACTGTTAAAAGTTTTTGGGAGATAGAGAATATCGAAACTGAAATATCTGAGAGTAAAGAAAATATAATTTGTGAAGAACATTTTAAAAATACATTTACTAGAAATTTTGAGGGACGATATATAGTAAAAATGCCTTTAAAGGAAGATCCTAAAAATTTAGGGAAATCTAAGGAATTAGCGTTGGAGAAATTAAATTTATTATGGAAACGTCTAATTAAAGATCCAAATTATATCTCTGTATAAAGATTTCCTTCGTGAATATTCAGAGATGGGACATATGTCCGAAATTTCGGATGATGAGGAGAGTGAAGGCACTTACTACGTTCCCCATTTGGGAGTCTACCGCCCTGATAATCCATCAACTGTGCTAAGAGTTGTTTTTAATGCAAGTTATCCTACCTCAACAGGTAAATCTTTAAATTCCCTTCAACTTAATGGAGGAATGGTGCACAGCGATTTGTTTTCTCTTATGACAAGATTCCGTAAGTATGTCTATGCCTTCACGGCGGATGTTCAGAAAATGTTTAGGTGTATTTTGATCCACCCTAGCCAAAGAAGATTGCAGCGCATTCTTTGGAAAGAAGAAAAGAATGGACCCGTCAAGACCTATGAGTTGAACACCGTAACTTATGGCACTGTATGCGCACCATTCCTAGCAACTCGTACACTAAAACAAATAGCTGTTGATGAAGGAGAAAATTATCCTCTTGCTGCGCCAGTCGTTGAAAATGATTTTTACATTGATGATGTGCTTACCGGTTCTGATAATTTAGCAACTGCCATAGAACTTAAGAATCAGTTAATTGAAATTTTGGGAAAGGCTGGGATGCAACTTCATAAATGGCATAGTAACTGTGCAGGGTTATTTTCAGATAGTGAAGAAACATATAATTTTGCCAATTCTGAGGAAACACAAGTATTGGGAGTTTCTTGGAGTCCCAAGACAGATAGTCTTTATTTCAACGTTTCCTGTAGTGCATCTCATAGAAAGGATTTTAAGATCACGAAACGCTGTGTCTTATCCACAATAGCACGACTCTATGACCCCCTAGGATTGCTTGGACCTGTAGTGTCGAAAGCAAAAATATTTCTGCAGCAACTATGGTGTTTGAAGTTGGACTGGCACGAAGAGCTACCTGAGAAAAAAAAACAAGATTGGATAAAATTTGTGGAATCCTTGCAGAGTGTTAATAACATCGAGTTCGATAGATGTTTACTATCTGAAGGAGTTAATGTGATCGAAATACATGGATTCGCTGATGCATCAGAAGCTGCTTATGGTGCTGTTGTGTACTGTAAGTGTGTTAAAAATGACCAAGCAGTTTCAATCGGGTTAATTGCTAGCAAGAGCCGAGTTTCACCATTGAAAAGAGTAACCATCCCTAGGCTAGAACTCTGTGCCTCACTGCTTCTAGCCAAGTTAGTGAAAAAAGTGATTCATGCCCTAGATTTGCCAATTTCCAACGTCTACTTGTGGAGTGATAGCATAATTGCACTTTCTTGGATACGCAAGGAGCCATTTCTTCTTAAGACTTTCGTTGCAAACCGTGTATCGCAGATTCAAAACTTGACTAGCATTGACACGTGGAGATATGTACCATCAACTGGAAATCCTGTTGACCTTATTTCAAGAGGTCTCGATCCAGATAGACTTCTACATTTAAGACTGTGGTTTGAAGGACCGACATTTTTGTGTAACAGTGAATATCCTAATAGAGAAATTCCATCTAGAGTAATTGAGGAAGACTTTTCTAATGAATTTAAACCATCTAGTGACTTTAATTGTTTTATTAAGGATAATAGTAATTTCCTTGATAATTTTCTTGAGGTTAGTAATAACTATAGTAAACTTATCCGTGTATTAAGTTTTGTATTTAGGTTCATCAGAAACTGTCGTAGGAAAGATGATAAATCAACTGGGTCTTTGTCGTCTGATGAACTCAAAAGTGCAGAGATGAAACTGGTAAGTTTGGTGCAAAGAAAAGAGTTCAGCAAAGAAATAAGAGATTTAGAGAATTCAGGTGAAATTTCAAAGCAAAGTAAGGTAAGAAGTTTATGTCCTTTTATTGATAAAGAAGGGTTGATGAGATGTGGAGGACGATTATTAAATAGTGATTTAAGCTTTGATAAAAAATTCCCATTTTTGTTACCAGGTAACCATAAATTAACACATTTGATAATTATAAGTTATCATATTAAGCATTTACATGTAGGGCCTCAAACATAATTGTTTATTTTAAGGCAAAGATTCTGGCCCATAAATGGTCGATCTACTTGTAGAAAAATAGTACGTGAATGTTTGACATGTTTTAAAGCTAAGCCAATAACTTGTGATCAGCTTATGGGTGATTTACCCAAAACTCGTGTAAGTCAAAACTTTCCATTTGCCATTTCTGGAGTGGACTTTTGTGGTCCATTTCCAATTAAATACAAGAACCAACGGAAAGGCACCTTTCAAAAAATTTATGTTTCGATTTTTGTATGTTTTGTCACAAAAGCGATTTATTTGGAGCTTGTGACAGAATTGAGTACTCAAGCATTTATTGCCACCTTAAAGAGATTTTTTTCGCGAAAAGGAAAGTGCAGCATTTTATATTCTGATAATGCGACCAATTTCGTTGGAAGTAATAATGAGTTACAACGATTGTTTAACTTAGTTAAAAGGCCTGATATGAATTTGTGTAATTATATGAGTCAAGAAGGTGTCAAATGGAAATTTTTGCCCCCGAGCAGTCCGAATATGGGAGGGCTCTGGGAAGCTGGGGTGAGATCCTTCAAATATCATCTGAAGAGAGTAGTTGGTAATCATAAATTGACATATGAAGATTTTTTAACCGTGATCAATCAAATCGAGTCTGTTCTAAATTCAAGACCTCTAACCCCGATGTCTTCAGATTCCAATGATTTGAGCGTTCTCACTCCAGGCCATTTCTTGATCGGAAGACCGTTCACTTCAATTGTTGAACCTGATGTAGCCAATGTTTCTGATAATAGATTGAGTATGTGGCAGAAAACCACTAAATTTGTTCAATTGATCTGGAGAAAGTGGCACAAGGACTATTTGTCTACTTTAAACCAACGGCCAAAGTGGTGTTTCAATAAACAAAATATTAAAACTGGAGACATGGTTATACTAAAGGAAGATAATTTAGCTATGTGTAATTGGCCAATAGGCAGAATCATGACGGTCTTTCCGGGAAAGGATGGCAGAGTTCGTGTTTGCAATGTTAAAACAAGTAAAGGAATCTTCAAGCGGCCGATTTCAAAAATTTGTTTGCTGCCAATTAATTAAAAATATTTTATTCCCTTTTGGAGTGCATATTACTCATACTCAAGTATCTGTCTTTTTTATCAAGCTTAGTGTTAACTATCAAAGTGTTTGTTACATTGTGTTATTACATGTATTACTGTTTTTGCAATGATTATTAAGTTTTTATTATAATGATGATTTGTGTATTAATATCAATTGTTGATTGTTAAAAACAATGCAACGCCCGGCGGTATGTATCCGCACTGCTGTAGCGCCATCTTGTGGAGTAAGTGTAGGTAGTCAGTGTGTGTGAGCGAAGAGAGCCGTGATGAGTGTAAAAAGCAAAGCTCTCTTCCAAATTCAAAGTAATAAAGAATCTTAAGTGTTTACAGTCCAATGAATTTATTAAGTGTCTATATTTACTGAGCGTCGACACCTATTACCGAAAAGGACCGACACTGATTAGGTTTTGATTCCAATGGCACCAAGGGAGATCGCGCATTCTCACTCAGAGTTGCTGCTATACCTCAAAAATTAATGAAAGAATTCAAATAAAAATCAGTGTACAGATGAACTTCGTTAAGAAGTGGTATGGATTAAATTTTAATATCACTTGCTCAAAGGGACGGGAGGGGGTGATTACCAATGGATAGGGGAGTTATGAAATCCAATGTTTTAAACTTTAAGAATAAAAGCTGTTTCTTAAGAAGTTGTGCAAGGGATTCAACGAAAATTAGTAAACTGATGGTTCCTTATTTAGAGTAATGCTGATTGTATTTTGGCTCCCATTGCTCCAGGGAAATTGGGCAATAGAAGGTTTTTATCCTTTATTGCAATTCATGTACTGCATAAAGTAATGCATGGGTTCAAAGAAAGGTCAGCAGACTGATGCGTTGACATATGACAAGTGCACGGAAAAAAGGCGTAATGTCAAGTTTTTGTTCGAGTGGACTTCAATGTGGCAACACTGAGTGTCTGTGCAGAAGAATTTTTTGCTCTATTTAAAGAGGTAAGAAAAGAAGAAGGATCGAGGCGAAAAATCACCCAAGACTTTCAAATGTGATTTTCTCGAAAACTGGAACGATTGGCCTTTTTCCTTTCTTCCCTGTGCTCTTCGTATATGTATATAATTACATAGAAGTTTTAAATATATATATATATATATATATATATATATTATACATATATATGAGGTGTAGTCCCTATGAGGCAGGAACTACATCCATATTTTTAGACGAACACAGGTTTATTGAAGACAGGACACTTGAAATAATTACACAAAAACATAGATTCATCATCAATATGACTTTGACCAGCTAACGCACTCATTAGCAATAAAGTATTCTGTCAGTTTCATTTTGCATCAGTTTCCGGGAATTATGAAGCTTATGAACATCAATGGAAGAAATTTTTGTGCTAAATTCAGTAATAAGGTGCTCTTTAAGACATGTAACATTTTTCAAAGATAATTCAAAAATTCGTGCTTTATCAACTAATAATTTTTTTGTTATCAAAATTTTATGTACGTCTGCAGTAAAACCGTAAGTTGAATGTAATTCTTCTAAATCAAAGATAAAATTGTATATCGAAAAAGCATCTTTTCCTGAAAAGGTACGAGCAAGCTCACATATTTCTCTCAAAATGAACCAAATTGAATGAGTGTTTCCTGGGGAAACGTTGTTAATTGAGGTAGTGAGAAGCAAAGGGATGTAAGTGACAAAAATCTATGCCGAGAAAAACGCGTTCAAAGTTTGGATTTTAAGGGACCTTTAATGTTATTTTTTTTCTAAATCACGTTGATGCGGAGCATCTGTTAGAGCTATCACCAACATTTCTTGTCACAATATAGAATGGTGCTTTCCCTATCATTTCCAACAGTTATTGCCAAATTTTCAATTTTGTCACTTACACCCCTTTGCTTCTCACTGCCTCAATTGATGATTCAAAATTTGTTTGGGTTTTCTCATCAAGTTCAACAGTTGAACAAGAACTCTGAATAACTGGATTTATTGCTTCTTTTGCATAACCATGCTCGCCAAGAAATGGGGGATTATTTGCTTCGCTCGCACTATGCTCGCCACGAGATTTCATTTCTCCAAGAGTTTCAAATTAATGCATCCAGCCAAAATTAAAATATCCAATTAAAATTCCAAAGATTAAAATATCCAGTCAAATAAAGAGCTAAACGGACTCACCCGAGTTGAAGAGTCGTGCGTAGGGCTAAACTTTTGTAACGGTCCCGTTGGCGACGAAATGCGGTGCCGCGCCAAATGGAATCACTTGAGTAATCCTGGTTGGTATAGGCTTAGTCTTAGGTAGGCTGAGCTTCTGACGCCATGTGAGGTGTAGTCCCTATGAGGCAAGAAGTACATCCATATTTTCAGACGAACACAGGTTTATTGAAGACAAGACACTTGAAATAATTACACAAAAACATAGATACAGATAAAGACTAAGGGCCGCGTTAAGGCCGGTGAAATTACGTCTAAAAGTTAGGGTTAAGTCTAAGTTGAAAAAAACGAATATTCATCACAATCTGCACGTCTCTGCGAGGGCGCTCGTTATCAGATTGTAGAGAAGGGTTGAGGTGTTCTCCTCCTCCACACACACACACACACATATATATATAAATATATATATATATACTAGAAAGCCCGGCAGTCATACGAAATGACCGCTGTTCTATATATTATAAATAATAATGTAAACAAATGTTCACCTTCCCCTGACCCGCTCAATTTCCGTTCAGTTGTAAACCGTTTCAAAAACAGATGATTGCTAATGCAAACAAATGTTCTCCTTCGCCCTGACACGCTCAATTTGCGCTCAGCTGAAAATTCAGTTTAAAACACAATGTCGGAATAAAATCGGGCAAAATATTTAAATGTTCTTAAATACCATGATAATCTAATTAAAACAATGATAACTGCATGTATGGTATCTGTATATGGACTATTTGAATGCCGTGGCAACTTCTCACCATGGGCTAGTACAGTTACGCAAGCAACGAATAAGCTATCCGCGACACACACTTAAGCCGCTTATATATAAGATATACACACATTTCTTAAGTATTATAGGGTAAAAGTTAGTTCGTGAAAAAAATCCAAATTTAAAATTCAAGACCGATTTTCCAGAATGAAACAGTAGTCATCTCTTTCCAGCTGTCCTTATCCTAATTAAGATTTTTAGATGAACATTCTTTAAGAGCATATATCCTTATTATATCAAGGATTTTTAGGGACTAATTTCCTTTTACAGACAAAAATTTTTAGCAGGGCCGCTAACGTTCTTTACGAACTGTTGTCGTCATTGTAATGGATTTTTTTAAACATTGGTTTCTCTTTATTTATATTGAACATTTTTAGAACAAGTATCACGTGGCATCAGTCCCCTTCCGCCAGGTACTGGCGCGAGGCACTATTCAAGACGACTGGTGCAACTCCGGGTGACACAGCTAGAAATAAATGAAAAATAAATAAATAAATGCTTGCACTTGCGCATCAGCAGCGGCACGAAACTTCAAATCCTTCTGTAGTGCTCAATCCGAAACTTGTTTTAAGTGAATTCTGAATCATATAAATTACTGCTTGAATAAAGAAAAAGGAATTATCATAATAGTTTATCTTAGTTGTAGTATCACATGATCTATTGCGGAATCAATTACCCAAAATATGTTTAACAAAAGATAAATAATTAATATAAATGAAAAGTAAATGAAAATAATCCTATCATTGTACTAAATATGAGTTTCCTTTAATCTTATCATAACGTTTCTGTGGAACAATCACTTTCGTGTATTTTATATACGAAGAAAAATGTATCACAATATAGCTTCTAAAGTATAATAACTTAACATAAAGCATACAGGTTGCGTTTCATTAGTGCTTGTTCGCGATTGCATATCTCATTATCAATTTCTGGCGTGCTTGCATTGTACTCTGTCCTTGTTTGTTTAAAACATCTCTCATCATCCTCTATGCACATAGAGAAATTGGAAAGCTGTGGATGAGGTATATTAATGGCAGAATTCCAGAATAAAGCTATTAGTCGTGTTAAGCGCTTACGTATATAGATAGCAGAAATTTTATCAAATATTAGTTCTGTTCCTGAGAGGCAAAGGGTTCCATATGTTCATGTTGAAAATTTTGCATATATTGCCCTTTTATAGGTAATTTTTTAAAACTGCTCCCACAAAATGTCAAAAGTCCAAAGATTACAATGAATAATTTTTCTTTCTAAAAATCCCATTGATGACAAACGTGTGAGTAAATAATCAAGAAGAAAACTTTAAATCTATCACTTGAAAAATTTTGATTTTGTGACACGAAATTTTTACCTCTCAGATACAGAATTGTTAATGTTGCCTTTTTTGTTGCTTTTACATATATTACTTCATACCATTGAAAAACCTGGAAAAACCCGTCCCAGAAATAGTTTTGCTCTTCTTGCTAAATTCGAAGCCTCTAAATTAACTGGAAAAGAAGTTATAAGGGTTTTATCTGTAGTTCGAAATTATTTTTTCACGGTGATTATCTTTAATTTTATTTTCCCCAGACGATTGATAAAGCACTTGCTTTTTTTTTTAAAATTTTTGCCATTCTGTCTACATATACACAGTAAAACCCCGTTAAAAAGCGGGTGTCGGGGGACATGTGTGGCACTCGCGTTATAACATAACCGCGGTATAGTGAAACTATACCGCGGAACCATATTCACGAAATAATATTCGCTTTTGTTGCATCATTTTTAACTTTATCAATTACCCGTAACAAACCAACTGTGTTCCGAGAAAAAAGATGCATAAAAATCTCTTTATGTTGTCAAAATGGGATTGTGAAGGGGGAGAGGTCTTAAGAAAGAATTAGATTTGGATGAGGAGGAACACACTTCTCACTGAGGAATATGTTTACTTTTCAGAAATGCTAAAGAATCTGGAACACAAAGATTGATAGCGCTATAAAAAGAAGTTACACACGCATAACTAGACTTCTGAAAATGGAATAGTTAAGCATTGAACTGAACAGTCCCTGACATATTGAGTTCCGCCCTTGTCAAGAGAAACAAGTCAGTGCGATTGCACCCGATTTTGAAGTCAAGCTATATGTTCTAGGTTGAAAGACAGAAAAAGGGTGAAAAAGATGTACATCACGCCTATCACAATAGGGATTTATCTGTTAGTGTGTTTGGTGGGGGAATGGGTGCTCTTTGGCTAGAATATTTGTGTGCTCGGGCTGGCTTTATTTACAATGGTAAATAAGGAACCACCTTTAAATGGCAATGATAAAGGGTGGTTTAAACGTCGGGGTACATGATAGTCACCGCGGTCTATCCGATTCCGCGGTATACTAAGGCGCGGTATAACGGGGTTTTGCCGTATTTGCTAAATAGAATTTTTTTCACAATGTTTTTATCATTTTGAGGTGCAGCAATTTTTATTTTTTATTTTTCTTTTTTTTGTCTTTTGATTCTTCTTTTTTTTAAACGAATTAAACTTTATTTCCTGAGGCTCACAGACGTTCGATAGCTTTATTTTGATTTCCTTATTTTGACATTTATTTTACGGACCCATTTTCTATACTGTACAGGGGTCTTTAATCTTTAAAGAAATGTAATATTTTATAGCCAGTTTTGTTATTCCAAATTTTTATTACTATTTATATATTTATTTTATTATTCTATTTTTTTTTCTGTCCAGTGAATTAACACAAATGCCATTTGGCTATTTCAGCTCGGATGAAAGTTTTTTTTCTCTCTTTTAAAATTTCGCATGCAACTGTTTCTGCAAGCAACAAAATTTCGTCTTTCTTTTTTACTGCCAGTGAATAATAGACAAAAATGTATTTTACTAAAAATTCTCGAATTTAAACTATTCTAATGATTTATAATCGTTCTTTTTTTTGTGGGTACTTGAACTGAATTTTCCAGTTTCTGCTGACCAATTTATACGTAGGGTGCAATACACTTCATTTTATTTTTATACTGATGTCATGATGGAGGTGTTCAACAATGCCATTGGTGAATTTCAAAATTTGAATAGAAAAGACAGAAAAACGAAAAGACTGAAAGTAATGAATGTAACTATTTTTTTTTTTTTTGCAAACAGAAAAGGGAAAAAATAAACACAACAGAAGTTTGTCTTATAAAGCAATTGTGTAATTTCGAGTTAGTTCTGAATAGGTAACTCAAGACTTTTCATTAGATAGTTGTTTTAATTATAATATTTATTAATTAACAAAACAAAGAAATTCAATACTACGCAAAAATTAATTCAATTATTTCTAGAATTTAAAACTTATTAAATAGTAAATCTTACTGCACATTATTTAAGAACCACAAGTATTTTTTACCATTTTAGCCAGTTTTTTACATTTTTGCCCTGTTTTTTTTTCTCCAGTTTTTGCCACTGTCCTGGCCAAACTGCAACACTGGGAATATTTATGATTGCTGTTGTGATGAATTTATAATAACTTAAATAATATGTATCTAGAATATAAATGGTATGAGTTATTATTATTTTGGATTTGTGCTTTAATCTCATATGTTTAGATAAAAAAATACTTGCTGAGTGCCTTGGCTGTAACGTTTGAGTTTTAAGCCTGGTCAAAACAAAGGATAAGGGGTCAGTTGGGATAATTGGAAACGCTTTTACAAAGTTTTACTTTTTGATCATTTCCTACTTTAAATGAATTGGGAGATAAAATTGTAAGCATTTTAGCTAATACTACACTCCTTATGAATATATGTGTACAAAAATGTTGACTTTATGACTTTTTGTTTGCGAATGAACACGGTGTTTACATTTACCCCCAGAGTATCTGGAGTAAATGTAAATGGAGATTTGTATCTCATGAGGTAAATGCAGATAGAAAACCGTGGCACACACTGTTAGCTTTGAAGCTTAAGAAGTTCTGAAGCAATGGCTCTCAATCTGAGGATCACGGGCGGCATCTGGTTTAATGAGTTAGGCCGCTGGAGATCAATTAATGATAAATATCTAAGAAAAAAATCAAGTAATGCGGTAAGTTTATGCAAAATGTATCCCACACGAAATCAGTTGGTATAGATCGGTTTCTAAAGAGCACCGAAAGTGAAGCAGCACAGGCCGCGGTCAGTGCTTGGGAGGGTGACCACCTCTTACGACTGTACGCTAAAAGGGATACGGATCTGGTGCACGTAAAATCCGTCGTGGCTCGTAACGTCCTAGAAGTTGGGAATAAACCTTTACTAGATGACTATTTCTCATCTGGGAGCTGGTACAAAGTTAGTGCTCTGAGCTAAGTCGTACTTCCACCCTCGCGGAGCTCATTAATAAGCGGACGGAGCTGTCTTTGTCTGCCTTAATTCCTGGTCTCCCTGCTAGGGAAGCTTGGATTTACAAGCGTCATTGGCAAAGACAACAACATTTTATGTAAAATAGGCACAAAAGCATAATTTACATAAAAATATAATATTTATCGTCTTCCCAAAAGATTGGAAATAAGATGAAATTTTAGCCCAGAGTACAAAATATATCTGGGATGATTGTTAACACATAACTTGCACATCAAAAATACATGGAGGAGGAAACTCATAACTAAATGTTTTGAAAAATATTCCATATGACACATAAAAATGTTTAAAACCGCTTACTTCGCGTTTGTAGATGAGCTGTAGAGGAAAATGCAAGATCACTAAATTTTATTCGCCGTGATATTTTCGAAAAATGGTTCCGTCACCAGAATTGCTTCTAAACATACGAAACGCAATGCCCCCTATGTTGCCAATTCATCACTCACTAGCAGTTGAGTTTACAAAACCACCACAAGTGTATTTATGAAGCCCGTTTACATTTACCCCATGTTTACAATTACCCTATAAGTGACCTCATATTATAGAGAATACAATTTTAAATAAAATGAAAAAGAAAAGTTGCTTTACACTGTGAATAAGAGTGGAAAAGGAAAAAAAAAGGTTCAAAACGACGGTAAAGTAGAGAATTGCTCATGTTTGCTATTGATTAATATTGTTGGAAATCAGGAGAAAAATAATTTTAAATACGCATTTACTGCACAGGGTTGCTAAAGGGAAAGAATATTTTAATTTTCATCCCTTTTTTTATCATTAAAAAAATTCGATGAAAATGTTATTTGAAACATGCAAAAAAAAAACCGAGGGGAAAAAATCTTATTAAGCTTAACTAAATACTTCAACTGTCTTTCCGTAGTCGTAAAATCTGTAATTTTATAGCGATCAACAAGTAGAACTAGTAATAAAATGCATTATTGCAAAAAGTTTTATTTAAAATGTTTTGGCTCATTTCAATTATTTTGATACAGCTTTTATTATTCCATTTGAACAGTTACAAAAATATGCTTTATTCCTAAAAAGTAATTTTAATTTTATGCCTTCAATAATTTAATTTAAATTTTGAATCATTTGACTGTACTTGTTGACTGCACATGTGTTTAACAATTTAAACACATGTCCAGCCACTCCGGTCGACTGTACATGTGTCTAGGAACAATACGATTTTTCTCAGGTGATTGAAAATGACTCTAGTTAATACAACTTTGTTAGGTTATCACGAACTGAAGAAAACATTTCTTGTAGTTATGAAGTACATGTATAGAATTGAAAACTTTTTCTTCATTATTTTGCTTGCTGCTGAATTTTAGTTGGCCGAAAGGCATTTTATTTGCTTTATGCTATGAAAGAAAGCCAAGTTTTTTATTTTTTCCCTTGTAAATAGCTGTGTTAAAATAGTTAATTGCAATGCATAGCATATGGAGTACATTTTATCTAGTGTATAAAAATAACCTTCGAAACTAGTTTACTATGAGTACCGTTCTCAAAAACAATTAAATATTAAGAGAAGTTTCATAATTAACCATTCTAGACAATGACACAGTTTTGAAAAAAAAAAGGGGGGGGGGAACTCTCTCATATGATTTTTTTCAAAAACCTAGCATGATGGAGCCAACAGGCAATTTAATATACATAATTAAGAGCTCGTTCTACATAATAGCGACTGAATTAAATATAACTTACGGGATCTATTTTTAAAGCCTTCTTAAAGACATTGTACTTTCGAAGAACTTTCTTTTTGAAAAATTCCTAAATTTTAAGGAAAGTTACTTTTAACTACATCCAAGCTACCACCAGAAATTTAATTAATGGGAGAGTTCTTCAAACACTGACAAAAATTCTAAATAAGCCTTTTAGGAATATTTCTTTCAGACGTATTTACTGTTTATGTCTTACTCCCTATCTTCTATACAAAACGCTTATGGTTTAAGCTAACGTAACATTTTCAAGGTACAAAACAAGGCTGTTTAATGGATGATTCAATGTAAAAAATGCACGAAAAAAAAATAAAACTTTGCATCACTGCTGTTATACTTTTAATGCATGAACCGTAAGAAATGTTATAACTTAAAATTAATTATTTTTATTGTTTTGGGACTATTTAGAAAAAAGTGTAAACATTCATTTTTTTCTTATCTTTTATTCTTTTTTTTTTCTTTTTTTTAAATTTCTTTTTTCTTGTGAATTTAAAACAATTCAACATTAATATTTACTATACTCGTGTATAATCCCACCCTTTTTTTGATAAAAATTCGACATGAAAGTGAGCGAATAAGCTTATACACGGGTCAAAATTTCAATATTCGATCCGCGAAATGGCACTGAGAAACAAAGGGATGTAAGTGACAAAATTGAAAATTTGGAGATAACTGGTGAAAATGATAGGAAAAGCACCATTCTATATTGTGACAAGAAATGTTAGTGATAGCTCCAACAGGTGCTCCACCCTAACGTGATTTAGAAAAAAATTTGATTATGTTATGATTCCGCTGAGATCATTTAACGAGAAATATCTTGCAAAAAATCAAGTAATGCGATAAATGTATATAAAATGTGTCCTGCAGTATATCAGTCGGTTAAGCTTGGATCCCACAAAACACCGGAAGTGAAGCACAACTGTGCATCATAGTCAATGCTCGTGAGGGTGACCACCTCCCGCAACTAATTACTCTGAGGCCGAGTGCGCAAAAGGGAGCTGTGCACGTAAAATACATCGTCGCTTCAAATGTAAACCAAGTTAGAAATAATTTCCGCTGAGGGACCAACCTAGGTGACGATATCACATCGGGGAGCTGGTTCAAAATCATTAGGCCCCTCTAAGCCAAGTGTACTTCATTCTAGCGGATGCCATTAATAATCAGTAGGAGCTTCCTTAATTCCTGGTCGCCTTGCAAGGGTGGCTTGGATTTCCAATGGAATTAGCAACAACAATAACAGTTATGTAAAATAGACACAAAAGTGTAATTTACATCAAAATATAATACTGATTGTCTCCCCAAAATATTGGAAATATGATAAATTTAAGTGTTTACAATTACCCCAGAGTGCGAAATATATGGGGTAATTGTAAACACCTAACTTGCACATGAAAAATAACAGGAAGGATGAAATTCATATCTAAATGTTTTTAGCAATATTCCATATGACAAATAAAAATGGTTGCGACCGCTTACATCGCTTTTGTAGATGAGCTGGAGAGGAAAACGTAAGATCACTAAAGTTTGTTAAACAACTTTTTTCACTGCCATTTTCAAACAATAGTGACGCCTCCACGGTTGTTTCGAAACTTACGAAACTCTTTTGATGTCTTTCCTATGCTGCCAGTTTAACGCTCACAAGCAGTTAAGTTTTCAAAACAGCCAAAAGTGTAGCTGTGAAGCATGTTTACAATAGCCCCAACTGAGCCTACAAACATTATTATATTTGGTTTTGACTTCGCAATTATAGACGTCAGCAAAATTACTACAGACACTGCAATCTAATTCCTCACTAGACATAATTATTAAACCGGTCAGTTTTCAAACTAGTTGTATTGGCACATGAGTCTGCCATTTTTGAAAAGAAAAAGAAAGAAAAAAAAAAAGACTTACACACGGTTGGGCATATACGTGGATATGTGATCACATATCCACATACACGTGGATATGTGAAACTAAAAGTTAGCGTGTGTTCAGTCATGTACGCGGTTATGAACTTATACTTCTTAAGTTTCTATTCTTTTAAAGAATATTTATAATGAATAAATTTTCAGTTAAGCTGATCGTGCATTTCAATACGTTACGCATATTGTGTTCGCAATACGTTGTTAAAAACTAACTTCAAACTCATATAAAGTTTCCTTTTAGAGGGCGCCAGCAAACAACCTGATAACCTCGATGCCGAACGCTACAGAAAGAAGCAGAACGTAAACATGGGCGACGAGAAAAGATGATGAAAAACGACGCGAGTAACCCGGACTCTAAAATTAAAATATTAAGACGTTGGTGATACGTTTATGATGTTTAGAGTAAATGATGTTTCTTGAAGCGAATGTGTAAATTTTGTACACAAGATTTTAAATATAATATTCAAATAAAATTTTAACTTGTTATTGACATTTCTAATGAGTGTTTACTGTCTGTTTTTCTAAGTCGAAACCCTTCTTTTTACGTATGCGTAAGGACTACTTCAATTTCATCGAAATAGGCGTAATAGGTGAAAGGTGAAATAAAGATGAGAATATGTTTACTTTGCGAAGAATTAGAAATAGCTGCGTTCTTTTTCTGTTCTTTTTGTGCGAAACATTCAATTAAGAAATAGAATAATTCAACGTTGAGAGAAAAAAATAAAAAAAAATATTTGGCTAAAACAAAACTTTCAAAACTGTGGGCTCAGCGTATCGCCCCTTTGACGAATGGAATCGTTCCCGACTGGTAGTCGCGGCATTCGAGAACAAAGAGTACTTACATAACTGAGTACCGGCCATCCAATCTAAAATAATTTATTTTGTTTTTGCATACATTCATTGATAGTCTTCCATTTACACAAAAATAAAAAATAAATAAAGTGCCCCTTTTGGAATGGATAAAAAAAAACGTCATGCTTAATCTTAACAGCATAGTTCGCTCTCATTTCATATTCAAATGCGTCAGACCTTTTTAAGATGTCTAGAGTATGTGCACTGGACAGCATGTGACGGCAGAGTGGATTGCGTCGTTGAGATCTAGAGTAATGTTTCCTAAAAAGTGGGTCTTTTAAAGAATTTCTCGTATGTGATCAACGCAGTTTAAAGTCCCTAGGAAGCCTGTTTTGCGTTCAAATGAAATTTTATTAGGGAAAAATGGTTCATGAATAAAGCAAAATAATGTGAACCTGTAGCAAAATATCTCAAATTGTGATCTGGTAGCTTTTGTTAGATAAACTTGAAAAATAGCTACTTCGAGCACTTTCATTTGTGATATTATTTCCGTTACATTAGTTCCATGGGATATCAAAATTACACTCTCAGCGCACCAACAAAAGCGAGCTTCAGTAAGGGGGGGGGGGGGGAGTAGCTATGTATAGATTCACAAAGTCGATCACTCTGTACCCCAGCCTCAGGAGAATTTTTTTTTCTGAAATAACATCTTTTTATAACCCAAAATCAAAGTAAACAAGAAATAGAATAAGACTAAAAGATGGATGTGGTGAAAATAAGTTGAAATCAGTGGACGCTAAAATGTTATGATGAATTATTAAAAGAAATATTTTATAGACACAACTGTAATATTCCTGAGGCATAGCCCCCTTGAACTATGATTATGTCCATTAGATCGATGATGGCTTTATTTCTGGAAATACGAAAGGATTTCCAGGTAGCGTTTTCCATGTAAAGCTTCTTTAAATGCAGTTCTCATCAATTGAATTCAATAGACCATTAATGTAATAATAAAAGTTTATGAAATTTTAAGAGTAATATACTACTTTAATACGTACTACTTTTAAATTGGACCAAGATATTCAGTGCTCACTGCAGAGGGTACAATTCAAATTAATTGAAAATTCAAGCGATTCATTGTACGTTTTTTGTTAAACATTTCAAATTATTTACCATGCATAAAATGTTTCTTATAGAAAACACGAAATCAAGCCGGAGTGAAAGACCCGCAGGATCCTGTGATGTTTATTCATTTTTGAGATGAATGAATCATTCTTCCACTACCTTAATGAGAGCCATTAATCACTCACCTTTTCGTTAGTCTTTCTCTAAGCTTTAACGAATAAATTTCTTCTATACTCTCTCACGCAATTAACAATTCACAATATCATCACAAGTAGCTGCTGGATAATGAGAACATATTTTTTGGTCGATTTATTTCTGACTACTTTGTACGTTGCCAACTATTGATCTAGCTTTCTCTCGTAATTAAACGATCGAACCCATAATTTTTGCTTTTTTCTTTTGGTAGATTAAAAATATAGTTAAAATTTTTGGAAAAGAAGAACAAACGAGAGGGGAAAAAAGAAATTAAAAATGATACCGCTATAAAATTTGCAATACTTTGAAATTTAGTGACAGTGTGGCAGTATTTAAAGCATTGTTTGTTTTCATTGAAAAAAAAAACGTGGCACCCAGTTCAGTACTCAGTTTTATCAGTATCCAGATTTTGGAAGGTTTGACTAATTTTGGAAAAACTATACCTTGTCCTGGAATCAAACTATGGCAGTCACAGTGAATAATCACTATTAATAATCTAACATGTATTTCACAATGTTTACCCGGTTTTGTTCACTAAGAATACAGTTATTAAGCCTGATCGAATTATTTGTGCTTGATTTACAATAACAACAATATATTCCTGTGTATGCTGTTTTTCTGCAGATGATAATTGCCCATTGTATTGATTTTGCACTTGATAGTGCTTTGTAAATTTAAATAAACTATATGTTCTTTAAAGATGCAATAAAAATATACAACTAGTAATAAAACAGAAAACTCTGGCTAGTAGTTAATATATAACTATATCCTAGGTGGCCGTTTTCCTTTCCACCCCGTCACTTTAAACGGTTTCTATTCTTAGTACTTTTTTAAGTTGTAGGTGAAGTTTAATTTAGCTTCTTCAGGGTAATGTTGCCCAATTGGTTATCCAAAGAGCTCGTGAACCAAAGGTCCTCGGCTCACTACTGATGGATCAAAGACCCTACGTGTACGTTAACGGAGACTGATGCACGTTATGATTACAAAGTCCTCAGAGTTCCCATTAAAAATCAATACCCCCCTAAGGGCTGTGGAACGGGAGATGTTCGGCCTCTATTCTAGTCCAAAAATAAAATAGACATATTTATAGATAGTGCTTACATCTATCATTCGTTGTTTGAAGCTAAGTGGGTTTCTTGCCTTTACGGTGTCTCATTTCTTCAAAAGCCGCTCTCTTATGCTTTAACTGATAAGCACAGCGGTCATAGCTGTTCTAGATATTATAAATATACAATTCTCCCAGTAACCGGAAATGCACATCAAATCAAAGAGATATTTATCAGGTAGAACAGTAAAGTTTAAAGAATAAATAATAATTATATAATCATTTCGAAAAAAATTTTCTTACCGAAAAAAACCCATCTAAGTTATAATAATCTGTAAAATAAAAATATTATTTACTATATAATCACATTATTTGTGCAAATATTTATTTATATAGAACATAATCATCGTCAAAACAATAGTTTTAACAAAACCTGGAAAAAAGAGTGCTGCCACTTTAATATATATATAAAAAGCGTAGACGATAAATAAATTAAAACAAAGAAAGAAGGATTAAATTAAATTCGCGTTTACATTAATTTTTAACGGATATTGCAAATCTAGCGATGCCTCACTCAAAATGCTAAAGAAATGTTTTGATTATTAGTCGTTTTCATTAGAGAAACAATTGTGTAGATGGCAGCATGATGCAGTTTTCTCACAGTAAGAAATTCGGAATAAGTTATCGGCGACAAACATACACTTAACCCTCTCATGCATGAAAGCCTCATATGAGGTGACATACATTTTTGCTTCAAATTTTTATGCAGATTCGTTTTTGTGTTGCAATTTGCATGTCGTCCTCATCTAGACACTCCAAACAGTTCTTGGAAACCACAAAATGTTTCATAGGTTATTCAAGATTGTAAAATGATTAAGATATCTTTGGAAGTCCATTGAGGATTCAAGAAAGAAGAGAAAATCTTAGTTTCGAATCAAATTCTGTTTAGTTATTTTAAAATGTGTTTTACATTACTGGGAAGTTTGTTATTATTTTACAGCTTCTTATTCCTTATAAATGAAGTTTGAATATTCAATTTTGCAATGTTTATTATTATATTGAATAAATATGGCAAAAAAGCAGAAAATGTCTTCATACAAGAACACGAATTTTTGACTATATAGGACAAAATTTCAAAAAATAAATTATTACACAACAATCCTGAGATGCAAAATTAGTTTGCGGCGCATGAAGTTTTTGTTTATAACACAAATAAATAAATGCATGCATGAGAGGATTAAGCGGCCTATGTATAAGATTGCTGGTCACTCGAGGGGAGCATGCATTTCTTAGTAGCATTTGTAACAGCAAGAAGAAAGAAAAATTTTTTAACAGAGGAGCTTGTTTCTATATTTGTTTCTTTTGTGCAGTTAGGGTTTCATTTTCCCTTCTCTCTCTCTTTATTAGTTTTATTTAAAAATATGCGACCACGTACATGTAAGTTTTTAAACGCTTAAAACTGATAAAATTTTAAGAACCCCAGTTCTCTTCACATAAGAGCCCTACAAAATTAAAAGACACGCTCGCCACAGCCCTCAAGTCCGACATTTCTACTGCAAGAAATATTAATGCATACTGTTTATTTTTACTTGCTTACTTTTGACTTATAAATTCTTCGAACCTAATTTTAGGATATTCAAAGCATCCTTAGCCATTCCTCATTAACAAATACAATACATTTTGCAGCATATTTAATCTCATTTAATATATTTTTAAAACTCATAATCTTAACGTTCGCAAGTCGTACACAGTTCGCAACATGAAATGTATCAATATCAAATGCTTACCATTTTGAACTAAATTTAGAATATTGTTCTCTTGAAGTATAAAATATATTTGGAAAAGTCACAGATTACAAAAGGAAATAAAATATCGTTCATTATTTCGAAATCACGAATAGTGCTTCATGGGTATAGATAAACTAGATGGAACTCTTGTTTCCGTTTCTCTAAAATGGAAATAATCTGTATGGTTTTTAATACACCAGTAACCAAACTTGGTTTCCAATTGTGAAAATAAACTAACAGGCATAATGATGAAAACTGCAAATTTGTTAGATATGAGCTGGTTAGAATGATAGTGATGTAAGTCGTATTAGCTTAGTTTCGTGCAATTACAGGTTTTCTAAAAACAACGGTAAAGGCTGCTCAAATTTGAATATCAAGTAACTGATTTGTCTATAAACTTACATTCTATTTATGCTATGCATCAACTTTTATCAAAACTCACTGTTCTAAAGAAAACTTTTAATGACTCACACCTCTGTCATTCTTCACCGACAAAGAATTTCCGGAAAGAAAGTCAAGTTTGATAAATATTTCTTTTGTGTACACTTTCGGAAAATTAAATGTCAAACCATGCTGATTAAACTGCTTCACTTGATTCCCTCAGATTAGTTCTAATTAGGTATATCGTCGTGGTACGGAAGTCAGACTTTCATTTTTTCGTTTAGAATGTAAAATTACATATCACATTAAATATATAACACAATATATAGTACCTGCGTTACAAGGTGTAAATAAAACAAAAATTGAAAAACTAAAATTATTTAAAAAAGATATTCAGAAAGTGACGTCTGAGAAAAGAATAATAATGAAGCAACATGTGGTAGAGAATTGATGCGTGTTGAACAATTATCTTTCTCACGAAAATAAAAACCAAATGCATTGCGTTTTTTGGGAGAAAAAAAGCAAAAACCTTTACAAACTAAAATAGACGAAATTATCCTTATTTGTTTCTTTATGTTTAAAGGACAAGTCACTGTTTTACGTCTACAGTTTCAATTTCTGTAGGCCTATATTTCATCCGATTTTTATGTGGTTTGCTTAAAATTGTTTACAACATTCGCATATTTATTCTAAAAATAATATTACATAAATAAAAGCAAATTTTTAAAAACAACGTTTATCTTGCGCACTAAAAAGGTAGAAAATAATATTCCTACGAGCCTGGCAGAATTTTTGAATAAATTGGTCACATTACGGTAACAGAGTTTCTAATTCTTATAAAACGAAAAACGTTGGGCGCATGAATTCTTTATGTTATTATGTTATGAAAGTTTGTTTTACAGATCATTGATGTATATATGAAGTTTAAGGAGGAGTCTTGATGTTTGAGTACATGCTCCCAACGTTTTTCGTTTTATAAGAATTAGAAACTCTGTTACCATAATGTGACCAATTTATTTAGCAATTCTGCCAGGCTCATAGGAATATTATTTTCTACCTTTTTAGTGCGCAAGATAAACGTTGTTTTTATAAATTTGTTTTTATTTATGTAATATTATTTTCTTCTTTTTGGTTTCTGATGGGTGAAATTTCGCAATCGTAGAAATTTATTCAGAACCTCGATGTACAATGCAATTATCCTTACTACAAAAGTTATCGCTCGCGATTTAAAGACAAACCAGATATAAAATTTTATGCAACATAAAGTGGCTTATGAGACTTTTATTTCAATTTTTTCTGATATGGAAATTAAGCTAACAGAGTTGAGGATACTGCTAATTATTATTTTTGGATCAAGGTAAGCCTTAAGAAATCGAACTAAAAAGCTCATAACTGGCGTTATTATTGACTTAGAAACTTCGAACAAATTTCATCTTGTGCGGAAAAATCAGCGCTTTCGATCAATGTACTATATTAATATGTGCAAGGTTTTTATCACCCCCATATTGGGGAATTTATGTGGAAATTTGCGTGAAATTGGAATAATAAAAGGCACTACCTGTCGGATTTTTTAGGCGTGGTAGAATATTGCATTGTCATCTGGTTCTGAGCTATATGTAAAGTTTCAGAACAATAGCTTATCGGGAAACGGTCGAAAATTCGATTGCAAAATTCCACGGACAGACAACAAAGCGAGTTAAGAAAAACATTGTAAAATCCCATCATAACGCATAATATTAATGATAATATTAAAAATATTTATTAATAATAATATTAAAAATATTTGTGAAAAATTGTTCTTATCCGCATTTAAACTCTCTTAAAAAACACTAATAACTTCAGTAAAAGTTTACAGTGAATCAAAACACATTAAAAATAGGAAAAACTTTAAGAAAACGTTAATTATGGGTAAAATAACTGGTAAAGGACCATTTGCGGCCTAGACCATTCGCCCCTGCTCAAGTTAGTAAAAAAATTTTGAGCTCTTCTAGTGTGTCCTTATTGCGCTATAATATTACGATGCAGTTACACTTAATATAGGAAATAAAGATGACCCCGAATTCTCATTCATAATTCAAATTTATATTTTTTTCACTTACACTACTATCATTCTTGCCAATCTATATAACCAGAGTTAAGATCTGCATTGACTTTTGAGTACTTATTTAAGCTGTTAACGATGAAAAAGGAGCTGACTTCCAAAAATTATAAACAAAGCCCAGAAGCGTCAAAATGCTCTTAAATTAAAGCTTGTTCCGTCGGACGAGGGAGGGGGGAGGATGACGCATTTCATGCCGCAAATTATTTTTCACTTTATGAATATACATAATTTTTTCTTTACAATGTACAATGCCTTAACAATTACTTATGAGGTTTAGTTTTGCTCTTGTTCCATGACATTAATGAAAAGAGAAAAAAACGTCAAATTGCGTTCATTTGCATTTAAATAAAGAAGCTCTGTCAAAAAAGAAAGAATTTCTTAAGTTATAAAAGGATGAAAAATCATCTTGGGTTCTTATTGACTACATTCTTGCAGAATTAATAGCTTTTCACAAAGCAGCTGATTTTCAAAACGCAAAATAAACTTGTGTGAAAATTGCAAGATATTTTTCTTAAAAGATTCCATAATATTTTAAAAGAAAAAAGGGAAACAAATTTTACTAAAGCAGCATTTCTAAAGCATTGCACGATTAAATTAAGCTATGAGAAAACATACATTAAAAACAAATGCATCGTCTCGCGGTGAGCTATGAAAATATAGAACCGGCAATCGTACTGAACAGCAAAACAATGATGCTAAATTAATTGCTTTATATAAGTAACAAATTTCTTAAGCGAATAATCTTCTTTTCTTCATTACTGGCTCAATTGATGCTTTCACATGAATATTTATTTTATTTTGCATTCTGATGCAATTAGAAGTATTTTTTGCTGAATGTAAAAATAATGCAAAAAATAAATCTGCAACAAAATCGTTAAACAAACAAGAAAATCCGCCTAGAACTATGCGAGCCTACTTTCTCATATACACCAACATCAAATTCATAATCTAGCTACCTCTCTCGCTCTTTTTCTTATTTAGCTTTAGTTCTAAATTGATTAAAATACACATTTTTCAATGGTTAATGCATATTTATTCCTTCATTCATTCATACATTATTAAATATTCATTCATTTTTTCCCTTATTCATTCATTCATTCATTCATTCAGAAATATCCTTAAAAATCCAGATGAAAAAAGTTCATGAGAAAATGGGTTCATTTAGTTCTGGATGAGCTTCGTATGTACACGTTCCACGTCATGAGATCCTTCCGATAAATTCTGTTCCAAGCAAGCATTTCTCTTCGATCAGGATTTATATCGGATTGCATTTTTCTTATGCCCTTATTTCTTATGAACTTGGATCTTATGTCCAGGACTTACCCAAGTCCTGAGTCATATTTCCCCATATGAGCTATTAAAATGTTTTGAGCGGTTCAAAATTGAACAAAAAATGTTCAAATTAAACGGAAATGAGATGTCTTCTCCAAAATCTTTCGAATGCAAAAAAAAAAAAAAAAAAAACTTTCGACTGGGACAATTTTCTTAAAATTTGTTGGGAAGGGGGGACAGGCAGACAGACCGACACATACACTTTCCCCACCTCAAAACTCTATTTTTTTTTTCGAATTACTTCACTTATTTTTGAGCTTTCTTTATTTTTAACTTATGAGAACAGAAACTAAAATAAATAAATAATGAAAAAATATTAATCCAAAAGTAAATAATAACTTTAAAACAGAAGAAATAGATCAAAATCACAAAATAAATCTCTATCTCTACTAATAATAAAGCAGAAAGTATGTGTGTGTATCTGTCTGTCTGTGTCCGGCGTAGGGCCGAGACCGTTCATCGGATTTTGATGAAATTTGGCACAAAATTAGTTTGGAATATGAGGGTGTGCATCTCGGAGAGTTTTTTCTGAAATTCGAATTTGTTCCTTTTTTATTCCAATTTATAGCCGAAAATTTCATAAAATGGCCTTTTCTATCGGACGAAATTATCGTATCCTTTTGAGCTTGATACCATTGAAAAGCGCGTAAAAAACTACCCCAGGAAGAGTTTTGCTCTTTGTGCTAAAATTCGAAGTCTCTAAATTAACTAGAAAAGAAATTATAAGTGTTTTTCACTGTAGTTAGAAATTATTTTTTCACGGTAATTAACTTTAATTTTATTTAAATTGTTACCATGTCGACTGGCTTATGATCCTTTTTAGCCTACTTTCCCGTAAAAGTAAAAAAAATAATAATAATAAAGCATGAAAGAAGGCTTAAATTATAGTGAAAATATCGTTAGAAATCAAGAAAAGTCAAAAATAAGTTAAGTAATTCAATAAAGAATGAAAGATAAAAGTTTTGAAAGTAGGGTTTTCAGATGGGGAAAAAGTGTGTCTGTCGGTCTGTCTCCCCCCCCCCCCTAATAACTTTTGAACGAATTGTCCGATTAGATCCATATTTGATTTGAACAAGTTTTTGTTCAATTTTGAACAGTTCAAAAAATTTTAACATTAGCGCCTATGGGCAAAAATGAAGCAAATTATGTAAACTCTGGGCACAGCATCGAAATTCCTATGAGCAAGCTTACTGGAAGAAACCTTTAGCATAAAATATTGTTTTGAACAATTTTTGTTCATTTTTGAACAGTTCAAAAAAAAAAAAAAAAAAAAGCAACATTTTTCCATTACCTCAGCGCAGGCGATAAATTCGCCAATAATGATGCAGCCAACGCCAAACGGAATATCACCGCTGGTAACCTTTTTCGTGTGCTTTCGCCAAAAGGCCTGCTTGGCGAGATTTGCGTCGTGATAATGGAAAGGTACCAAATTAACATTAGCACCTACGGGAAATTTCAATCCCATATAAATCCTGATCTCACCGACGATTTGTGTGCAACAAACTTTATCGGAAAGATATTACGTTGTAGAACATGTACAGGTACGAAGTTCAAAGAAATGAGCGAGCCTATTTTCCTATGAATTTTTCTGATCGGGATTTTTAAGGATATTTCTCAATGAATAAATGAATGAATGAATGAGTGAAAGAATGAATGAATGAGTGAAAGAATGAATGGATGAATAGATGAAAGAGTAAAATAATGAATGAATGAATAAATGAGTGAATGAACGAATGACTCAATAAATGAAAGAATGAATGAGTGAGTGAATGAATATGTATAATCTACTGAGAAAGGTATATTTGAAGTAATTAAGAACTATAGTTAAATGAGAAAGAGAGAGAGCAAGAGATAGCTAGATTATAAATTTGAATTTGGTGTACACGGGAAACGGCTCGTATAGTTCTAGACGGAACTTCTTTTTTTTTTTTTTTTTTGTTTAACGAATTGAAATTTATTTCTAGCGGTTTTTAGCATTTTGAGGAACAGCCTATTTTTAATTAATTCATTTCTTTTTTTCGGATTTCGATTATCCTTTTTTCAAACGAATTAAAATTTATTTCCTTCGTCTCACAGGCGATCGATAGCTTTATTTTGATTTACTTATTTTGACATGCATTTCATGGAACCATTTTCCACACTGCACAGGGGTTTTTAAAAAGATGTTATCCTTTATAGCGATTTTTGTTATTCCAAATTTTTTTTTACTATTTATATTTTCATTTGTTTTACTTTTTTTTCTCCAGTGAATTAGCACATGTGTTTTTTGCCTATTTGAGATCGGATGAAAGGTATTTTTGCTTTCAAAGCTTTGCTTGCTGCTGTTAGTTTCTGCAAGCTACAAAATTTCGTCTTTCTGTTTTACTGTCAATGAATAATAGATAAAAACTAATTATACTAAAAATTTATCAATTTAAACTATTCTAATGGATCATAATCCTTCTTTTTAGTGGGTACTTGAACTAAACAAACAAAGTGCGTTTTCTCTTAAATATTTTCTTTTTCGTTTTGTTTCGTTTCTTTCTTTTCTTTTTTCCTTTTTTGATTGAGTGTGTTTTGTAAAAAAAGATGCTTTAATGTGTACGATCGCTTTCTCATTGCCGCGGGCGGATGATTTTTAATTATGTGGAATGCTATACATTTTATGGCGAACCGTGTGGTCTTTTCATTTTTTAACACGGGCATAGCCGTGCGGGTACCGCTAGTAAATAAATAAAATTAAAAATTTAATAAATAAAGAATAAAAATTTTCCTTCATTCGAAGGCAGTTCTGGATTAAAAAATTTGCGGCGTAAATTTGGAGGCATGTAGAGTAAGTCTTATATACGTAAGCTGAAATTAATATCAGATGCATTATGGAAATTAGCCAACTATTTACCAGGTCTACGACGAATCAATTGGCCATTTCCGAATTGTGATACTCCTTATGTGTTGTAATAGTTATACATCCGGTACATTAGTGCTAGTACTGCTGATACATGCATCATTGCAGTGGAATGGTTGTATCATGATTGGCATTCATATGCTGTAATAATAGAAATGCGATGCTGGTTAGAATGAACTCTCCATATTTGGATTCTGCTTTCCAATAGATTATTTAGACATGACTATTGTCTATAGTGGTAGTCTTTACTTAGAGAACTAACGAGGCGATTAGTTCGGTATTCATAATGGACCAGACTGACTAATTGCAAAATATATGAAGTATTTAATATGTAGACTAGAAATTTACACACACATGTACATATCAATATGAAATGAAATAGGAAATTATTATAATTTTGATAGGCTGCATAACGGATGTAACTTTAAAAAAAAAAGAATTAAACCTTCTATTAAAAGAAATCGAGTAACGATATCATGTGTCGATTTTAAATATAGTTATGTATTTTTTTCTACAACTAATAACCCAAATTTTCTCTAAGCTATGCAAAACATTGTGCTATTGCATTTTTCTCAACATTTCCCACGTTATTAAAATTTATAAATTTGCACACAATTTACTGAGGAATTTCACACAAAAAATCTCTAACATGTTCAAAAAATTTTGACATTGCACATTGCTGAACAATGAATTAGAAGAGAAGGATAACTACTGCCTGTTTGTCGAAAGTCGCGACAACCAGTCGGGAACGATTGCATTTGTCGAAAGGGAGATACGCTGGTACCAGTTTTAAACTTTTTTTTAGCCAAGTATTTTTTAATTTTTCTCGACGTTGAATTATTTCGTTTCTCATTTGAATATTTAGCACAAAACGAGAAAAAGAACGTAGCTAGTTTGTTATTCTTCGTGAAAAGTAAACATAACCTCATCTTTATTTCTTCGATTACCCCTATTTCGATGACATTGAAGCAATCCTGACGCAAGCGTTGAACGAAGGAAGGTTTCGTCTCAGAAAAACAGACAGTAGTAACTATTTTTCTTTTTACTTTCTACTATATTAAATCATTTTTGTTCAACACCATACCAAATGCTTAGATGGTTTAGCTGTAGTATCATTTTGGAGAATCTATATTCTGTATACTTATTGGCAAAATAGGGGAACGAGTAGTAAGTACATCGCCGTTGCTCTGGTAAAAGCCATTAAGACACGAACTCCAGTTTTGAGACATTGTCAGTGTAAACTTTCGTATAATTGCGAAAAATAGAAACGAACCATTTCTAAATCCTACTGTGGGTTTACGTATGTAACTCTTGAAACGTATAATTGATTTACATCTTTAAATATCTAATTGTAATTTCTAATTAACTACAATAGTCCAGCAAATATTTTTTGGTGGACTCAGTCACTTTTATCAGAAAGCCAACGATTTTTTATTGTCGCCTCGCTAGAAGTTGATTTAAACAGAATGAATAACCGTGTAAAATAACGTTTTACTTGAGACACTTCCCTACGACTGAATTTTAAAAAGGTAAGTTCACTAATAGTAGATTAACGTATGTTTGTTAGTGATTGTGAAGGTGGAAAAATTAAACTTAGCTATTTATTTTACATGAAACTCATTAATAAACCTCTTTACGTATCTTTAACCCTCCGTCAGGCGCTCGAATCTGTCAGATGCATAAATAAAATAGCGATACAGGTAGATAGTTGCTAATTTTTGATCCTTATGTCGATACATTAGCATCTATCTACCTGTATCGCTATTTTATTTATGTAACTGACAGATTTGCGAATAAAGGTGGGTTAAGGTCACTTAGTTTTAAAGCAACTTTAGTTTAAAGTGTTTTTTTCCTGAAAAAGTAACAAGAAGTTCCGTCTAGAATTATACGAGCCTACTTTCCCGTATACACCGAATTCAAATTTATAATCTAGCTATCTCTCTCTCTCTGTCTTTCTCGTTTAGTTTTAGTTCTTAATTGCTTCAAATATACCTTTTTCAACGGTTAATAGATATTCATTCAATCATTCATTTATTAAGTCATTCATGTATTTAGTCACTCATTTATTCATTCATTCTTTTGCTTATTCATTTAATCATTCATTGATTCAAAAATATTCTTGAAAATCCCGATCAAAAAATTTCACAGGAAAATAGGCTCCTTAGTTCTGGATGTACTTTCTATTTGTACATGTTCTACGTCATAAGAGCTTTCCGATAAAGTTTGTTCCAAGCAAATCGGTCCGTTAAATCAGGATTTATATAGGGTTGAAATTTAAAAGTAGGCTGTATGTTATTTTTTTTTTTTTTTGAACTGTTCAAAAATAAACAAAAATTGTTCAAATCAATATTTCACGCCAAGAACTTCTTCCAGTGAGCTTGTTCATGGGAACTTGGATCTTGTACCCAAAGTTTACATAATTTGCTTCATTTTCACCCGTAGGCGATAATGTTAAAATTTTTTGAACTGTTCAAAATTGAACAAAAAAATGTTCAAATCAAAAAGTAAAATATGGAAATTAGATGTCCTTGCCGAGATCTTTTGAATGCAAAAAGAATTTTTCGAATCGGACCATTCGTTCAAAAGTTATTAGGGGGGGCAGACCGACAGACAGACCGACAGACAGACAGAACGACAGACCGACAGACACACTTTTTCCCCATCTCACAACCCTACTTTAAAATTTTTTATTTTTCAATCTTTATTTAATTACTTAACTTATTTTTGACTTTTCTTGATTTCTAACGATATTTTCACGATACATTAAGCCTTCTTTTATGCTTTATTATTATTTTTTTTACTTTTACGGGAAAGTAGGCTAAAAAAACGGTGTTTGATCCACAATTTGAAGTTTGGTACTAGTTGCGGATCAATAAAAAAAAACCTTTTATATACTAGTATATGTTACAAACTTCATTACAAAACTTTTTGGAAAATATTCAAACAATTTTAATCGAAATTATTTTCGCTTGACGGGATTTTAAAATGAAGAAACTTCTTTGAAATTTTCTATGAATAAAGATGACGTAAATGAAACAAATAATTATTCAGTGCTTAGAAAACAAACCTCAAGAACAAATTGAAAAAGAAAATTTAACTCGAAAACCCATTTCCTCTGATAATAGGTTTACATACTGATGACGTTGTGGTAGAGGATTCATTTCATTTCTAAACTTCCGCTCCTGGATAGAAATTGTTTTCGGTTGCCAAAATACTCTGAAATAAATTTTATGCAACTTAAGTAAAAGTAGGAATCTTAAATTAATAACATATTTTAATACTTCTTGTGTTTTTCGTCGTTTCAAACCAGTGATTGAGACAATGCAGCACTTTTTCAAATTATTTGTTTCTAAAATGTATTTCGTGTCGGTTTTTTGTTTGGTAGTTTGAAAAATACAATTTTTTTTCACTTAAGGAGCTTTAACATACATTATGAAAAGTAGGATATTTTGGTAAAACTTTTAAAATTAATTAACCGTAGTCTTAATGTATATCGGTTACTTAATACACACACACAACCACACATACTAATATTTTATATATAATATATATATATATATATACAGGGTCCGACAAATCCCTGGCGCCAGGTCGCCCGGGCGACTAAAAAAAATGCCTTGGCGACTAGTTTTCAGGTGGGGACTAGTTCACAAATGAAAATATTATAGTTGGCTCCTAAAATTTTTTCCTGGCTCCTAAGATTTCGCATTTTTGTCGGACTCTGTATATATATATGTATGTGTGTGTAGGCATATATCTGCATAAGTAGTTTTCTATTGTAAACATTTCAGTTTACTACAGTAGATCTTATAATAACATGGGTACATATAAGCCGGACTCTTATAACATAGTTAGAAACTTTGATCGTGTTCGTAGATAATACGCTAAAAGAGGTGTGCCTGACACGGTTGCATTATTTAAGCTACTTTTAGTTTTTTAAAAAGGCGACAAGGGACTTTCAAATGAGTGAAAATTAGTCAAAAAAATGGTTTTTTTTTTTTGTATTTCTAAAAACTAGACATTTAGCTGAACAACTTGAAAAAAAAAAAAAAAACATTTTTTGAATAGGCGAAACATTGACGAAGTTATCACACTTTTTATATTGGCCACGCCCACAAAATTTTTAGAAGAAAAATTTTGATTTTAAAATTTTTGAACTATTTGTCAAAATTTTAAATTTTGACAGTTTGCTGCTTTTGTTTTGCTTCTAATTATTACAATAGTTATTCAAAAAAATCTTTTTGTTATGCATTATGATGTAGAATTTAATGAATGTCATTGAATTTTATTTACAAAATTGGGGAATTCATTATTTTATAAAAAATGCTCGATGATACGATGAAATTAGTCATTTCTATTTTGAAAACTTGAATGTAATAATTTAAATTTTTGAGTATAGTACTACTTCAAATACTTCATAGGACCTTATTTATGGTGAATTTGTGTTCAAAATTTAAGTTTTGGTTTAGTAATGACAATTGGAGCAGTAAAACAGTAAATGTTGATTTTCTCAATATGTCATTTTCCGCATGCATACTAATTTCAAATTGTTCCAGTGTAATAAATTTTCATTTTATTTTGTTGAAGATTTTACACCAAGTACTTAAGAAACTTGTTAACATTTTGTTGGGAAAGAATTTTCAATTTTGTAAGCTGTGTCAGATATATTTCCTACATTTAATAGCAATATGTAATTTTTTTCCCGAAAACGCTTGAGTTTGTGGAGTTTTTTTTATATTATTTATTTTTTCTATAATATATAGAAAAAGTACTCCCAATATTTTTTTTCGCTGTAGTTTTTTATGTAATAATTTGTTAGTATTTTGTCATTTTGATAAAATTTCAGACGCGAGGAGTAAAGTGAAAAAAATCGTGAAAAGTTCAAATTTTAAATTTTAGTAAAATTTTAAAATTTTCAATAATTTCATAAAATTTTATATTTGAGTAAGTATTAGTAATATATAACTATGCTAAAAATTTCAAACAAATCGATTGAAAATTACTGGGAAAAAAACTGATTGTCCCTTGGGGGCCGTTCATAAATGACGTCACGCTTTTTTCCCATATATTTGATCCCCCTCCCCCCCTTTGTCACAATATGTCACACTTCAGGAGACCCCCCTCCCCCCCCTTTGTTTCTCGTCACGCTATGTTGCATAATGCATGATGCAGGGCTTGGGTTTTTGCCGGCAGAAAGTGGTTTCTGCCGTGCCAGTGGCAGAAAGTGGTTTTAACCGGCAGAAACTGGCAACAACTGGCATAAACACATTTTGTGACAATATCTGAGACTTTTTTAGTAGTATTAAATTCTCGAACTACATTTTATTCAGAATAAATAACTTATAAAATATTGTGGATAGTTTTAATTAAAAAATAAATTTGCTAGAAAAATTAATAATCATGGTTCATACTCAACCTGGCAAAGTCATGGAATTTGATATCCTTTGCAAAAGTCAGGGGAAAATGTAAATTTTTGACGAAAACCTAGAAAAGACGGGAATTTTTTCCCTACCAAGGGCCCCTGGAGGAAACCTGCGCTCATTGCCATGTCAGATTACCAAAAAAAATTTAAATTGTTAAAAAACTGTTCGGCTCGACATCCCCGTTCGTATTTTGATACTTTGTCGTTAGTGCTGTCAGAGAAAAAAATGAGCGCAAGCTTAAAACGTTAACCTAGACTTCTGCTTTGATCTACCTGGAAAAGTCATGGAAATTGTTTTGGCTAATTGAGTATAAACCCTGGTAATGTAACGGACAAAATTTTTGTTATAATATGGTTGGGCAGTTTAATATATGAGCAAATATTTTAAACCTCAATTTAAAAATCAAAATAGAAAACTATATCCAATACTTATTTTAAATTAAACACTGGAAAGAAAAAGAAAAGTAATCAATACTTAATCAAAATACTTTTCTGTAATTTACAGAATTTATATTAAATATTTTTAATAAAAATTTTTCTTCATCTTGGTAAATTCCAGACATGCTAGAAGCTTACAGAAAAAAAGCTGAAGCTTCCCCCACCCCCAAAAAGAAAAAAAAAGGTAAAAAATCTCTCTCATAGAAATATTATAGGTTGATCTTGTAATTCCATGGATTTTAAAAACATTTAATTTAAATGCAATACTCAAAGGAACAAATCTTTTTTTTTTTTTTTAATTTAAGACTGAGTTGAAAATAGAAATAAAATTTCACGTTAAATTAAAGCACAAATGAGCATTAAAACGCAGACATATGTTTCGGGATCGCTTGGAATCCCTTTTTCAATGCGACAGGGAGCTTCTAGATGCAAAACATCCAAATGAAGCAGAGAGAACAACAAAAACAAAGCTTATATAGCCTAAGAATTAACTGTAAACCAATGAGAATAAAGGCAGTGTGAAGTGGAAGTAGAAGTAGTATTAAAGGCACCAATAAGAGAGTAACAAACGAATGTAGTTGGAAGTACAGAAAGTAAAAAGGAATATCAATAAAAACAAAGAAAAAGACAACAGCGTGCATAAAAATGTGAAAATACATGAAAATTGCAAAAAAATAAAATAAAATACAAAGAATAAAATGGAAATAAAATAAGTACAGAAAATACCAAAACAAAAAGCAAAACAAAGTACACATGCCAAAAGAGGGGGAGGGGGGGAGAGAAAAAAAAAAAGGGGAAAACTAACAAGAAAACCAAGAAAGAACAACAAATTAAAGGAACTTATGCCAGACCTGTGAAAAATAAGGAGTTGAGGAAGAATCATTAACCAAATTAGAACTATTCCTGTTAATATGATAAGCTTCCCTTTGTATTTTATTTTATTTTTTTGCAATTTTCATGTATTTTCACATTTTTATGCACGCTGTTGTCTTTTTCTTTGTTTTTTATTGATATTCCTTTTTACTTTCTGTACTTCCAACTACATTCGTTTGTTACTCTCTTATTGGTGCCTTTAATACTACTTCTACTTCCACTTCACACTGCCTTTATTCTCATTGGTTTACAGTTAATTCTTAGGCTATATAAGCTTTGTTTTTGTTGTTCTGTCTGCTTCATTTGGATGTTTTGCATCTAGAAGCTCCCTGTCGCATTGAAAAAGGGAATTCCAAGAAAAAGGAAAAAATCCCCGAAATATTATGGTTGCTTGTTTAAATTTCCCTTTTTAAAAACTTTAATTTAAATGTTGGAAAAATTTTATTTTTTTTTAAATTTAAGACTGAGTTGAAAATGTTCCAACCACATTTTGCACTTCAAAAACAAACTACAAAACCTTGCTTGAATAGTTAAACTTGTACAACATTAGATTACCATAATGAATTTTTTTCCAAGTGAAAGAAAATTAGCATTATTTAGTTTATTTTTATGATCATTTTGAAACTTTTTGCTACTTTGAATACCATTCATTATCTTTAGTTTTAATTTTTAACCTAATTGTTTACATATCAAATACATGTGTGAATTATGAATCATCGCGCATTAAAGTTCTTACTAGTATTATTTCTTAGTTTCTGCCAGTTTTTGCCCCTTATTGGCATAAACTAGTTTCTGCCATGCCGGTTTAAACCGGTTATAACCACTGGTTTTAACCACCGCGGCAGAAACTGGCCAGCCCTGGCATGATGTCACACTTCTTGTTACCCCCTCCCCTCCCCTTGTCACACTTTGTCACAATTTCACGAGCCCCCTCCCCCCTCGAAGCGTGACATCATTTATGAATGATCCCTTGTCGCCGACACGCAAATTGGTGCTTTTGTTCTCTGTCTGCTGCAAAAAGTGGATAAAATGTCAAACTGTAGGTGATACTTTAAAAAAGAAAAACAATTGTGAGGTACAGAGGGATAAGCATAATTATAAAGTGTACTTGTTTTAGTATTAATTTAACTTTATACATTTTGTTCCAAAATCGTTATGAGTACTTTCAGTTGTGTGGGTACAATTGAATTTATAAATAGAAATAAGTAAATTTGTATGATAGCCCTTAAAATTCCATTAAGTATGTTTCTTAAGAGGTATTTCAGAAAACAAGAATAATGAAATTTCTGAGCAAACTGAAATAAGAAAAAAAAAGAAAAGAAAAGAAAAGGCACTATAACAGTCCAAGCAGTCGAAAAAAGAAATGATGGAAAAAATGCCTAATTTTAATTTATTTAAGAATGACACATTTTCCAGTTTTTTGATCGATTGGATTATTTTTAAAATAATAGTTGTCACATTATTTTTAAAGCATCATTAATTAACTTTGTCACAACTTTAGCAATTTTTCCCCTTCACTTAGGAACAAAATTTAATTACGAAAAAAAAAAGTTATGAAAGTATTCTTTAATTATTGAAAAATGAAGCAAAACTTAAAAAAAGGTTTTTTTTTCATTTGCTCATTCCTACCATTTTACTTATTTTACTTTACTTATTGCTTATTATTCCTTCCCCGAAAAAGTATAAAATAAAAGGATAGCAAGTACAATTCGATGTTTTTAATTATTTTTAGCCGAAGTATAAAAACAATTAAACAATTTGTAATTCTAAAAGTTTCATACTTATTTCATGCATTTTAAAAGGATATTTCGATATTTAATTTTTGTACTTACGAGCAGTTATTTGGGGGTATTATAATTTAAAAAATATTTTACTTGTCGGTTTAGAGTGAGAGTTATAGATTATTTGTTTGGTGTATTTTGTAACACTACTCGTAACTAAATTTATTCTCTAAATTTTACTTATTTGGTGATCTTAAGATTTGACTTAATATTTTAGTTAGCGATTTAGAATAATACTATATTTTATTAAGTTGGCGTGTCATTATGCGGTACGCAATAATTTCTTCAAATGTGTCTTTCTGGCAATCTCACGCGCTTCAATTTAACATTTTAATTGTACGTTGAATGACGCCAAAGTTTACTGGTGTCATTTAGGATTTAAATGATTTTTTGACAAATACAGTTCTAATATTTCCAAGCCTCTATTGTTTTAATTTCAGTACTGATAAAAAAGTCATTCTTTTTTATTTACATATGTTTTTCATTTCTCATTTGAACAGGAGGAAAATTTTGTATGAAGGAAATGCATAGAAAAATAGTGCAATAGAAATTAGTCTAATAGAATTTTTTTTAAATACATTTGTGGAAGCATTTAGTTTTATTGCAATTCAGGCAGCGAGAAGCAAAAGGATGTAAATTACTAAAGTAACATCTTGTGTAAAACTCGTGCAAAGTTCGGACTACATACAAAATTCTAGAAGCTCTTCAAATATTTTTTTTCTTGTATTCGCATCCTATGCGTAAGTCTTAGTTTCAATATAAAGTTTGAATTGACTTCTTAATTATTGAAGACGGAAGTTTATGATTCATTACTGAAGGCGGAAGTTTACGATTTGAGCTTTTATGGTCCGGACGCAAATCTTGTCCGAGTCATTTTCTAATTCCGGTCGTCGTGTACAGAGGTAGAATTGGTTATTGTATGTCATTATAATTTCATTAAATGAATTTTAATTCATTTGATGAAATTTTGGGAGTGCATTAATTTTTGTTTTGGATAGAATAAAGTGAACTTTTAATTATGGTGCATTCCACGGTAACCGACGCAACATTTGGAAGCAAAAAGTTAACTTTAAATAATTAGGATAAGTAAAGTATTAAACATAAAATAGTTCATTTTACTGTCTTATATAGCTACATTAATACATTAGTATACGGCCTTATTTCAAACATTGTTATTCTACTCGTAATAAGAAAAAATCATAAAAACATCACAGTAACTGACGCAACATGAAATAGACCTATGTACTGGAAAATACAAAACAAATGCAAAAATCTGAATTATGAACTTGTGACAAGGAAATTTGTATTTAAAATGAAAAAGTAGTGCGTGCTCAGAAAGATGTACACTTGTGTTATTCTTTGGTGTAGGGCTAATTATTTATGCAGAAAATAGTAATAACTAACGCAACACAAAAAGAAAAACCGGCTTCTAATATTCATCTGGTGACAGCCAAATTGTTTATTGTGAAGACGTCTTTTCTCACAAGGAGGCAGGAAGAGTGCTTGTAAATAACTTCTGTATCCCAAAAAACATAAGAAGGTAATACTTGTTAAAATGTTTTATTTCAATGTTCCCTAAAGATGTCCATTTTTACATGGAATTCACTTTATATTAAATACACATATTATCTTTACGATGTTACTTTACTGAAACTATTAAATCTTAAGAAGCATTACTACAAATATTGTTTCTGTTGAGTTACTAGTAGTTCCTAAAACGAGAAAAATCAAATTTTAGAATTAATCGTTCGAAAGATTCGTTGATCGTTTTCCATAAAAACATTTTTAGTAGACTCCAATAAAAGGAATGAAAATTGCTCTGTAAACTTTCCTTTCAAATGTAACAGCTATCCGTCAAGTTCATGCTTCTAATCCTAAAACGTCAAAACAGTATTCTTTTAAGACCTTCCATTGTTTGGGAATGACCGCTGGAATTCATACTTTCTCATACATAATGCATGGCCATCTCACGCATTCTCCTCACACATCTTCCTGATAGTTCTCTTGTAGAAAAAACGCTGGAAAAACGTGAGAATGTATGGCTGCCATGTCTCTTTCTTTTCCGAACTCATTTGGAAATGCGGATTTGTAACGTTATCATCGGAGGCTTTAAGAGGACATGCTTTGCGGATCTGAAAAACATTCTCTGCAATGAATCAACTGGCGAATGTTAGTTTTGAAACAAAAGAAAGAATGCCTCGAAAAGAAAGGGAGCTGATGTTCTTTCTTCAACTCTATACTTTTCAATACGGTTCACGTCCTTTTTTTTTTTTTTTCGAGTCAAGTCAAGAATGCCCGCACCCACTTTTTAAGTCTTAAAGTAACACATTCGTAATGGAGCAGAGAATTTAAAAATTCGAAAAATAAAATAAAATACTACTAATGATTTAATAAAAACAAAATCTGTTTTTTAATCTTTCTTTATGAAACCTACTTCAAACAAACATTTTGTAAAAATGAAAATATTTTAATGTTGTAAATTAGTGTGGACAATGATGTGAATTACATAGGGTAGGATGGGGTAAAATGGGTCACTTGATAAAAAACTTAAAAAAATAGAACTTGAAATTGAAATTTTTAAACCAATATTTTTTATGTTATATTGCAATGTGTTGGCAACATTTTTCATTCTAAAAAAAGTTGGGTTCTTAAATATGGAAACACAAAAAAAAAAATATTTTTTTAATTTTTGGATGATAGTGTGCTAAACACATGGTTTACCAACTTCTGAAAATCTCTATATTTTAACAAATAACAACCCAAATTTAAAGGTTTTCCGCACAAAGAAACTTTGGAGAACAATTAAAGCCGAGCATGTAAAAAAAAAAATTAAATATTGAATTTTTTACACCAGTTTTTCTTGGATGGGGTAAAATGGGTCATGGTTAGGCTTAGCTAGTTCTATTCTATTATTGTTTTAAAATTTACTCTGTTGCACCTCACTGCAGAAAATTCCTAAATTTAAACAGTGTATGTTGTTTATTTTATTGAAATTAAATTAAAAAACATTTTTTTTTTTAAATGTTTTCCCTAAAAAAGATCATGTTGATGTGGTAGAGAGAAGTGATGTTGTTGAAGTGTTATGTAAACCACTATATAAAAATCTAAAACAATATTATTTTAACATTTTAATGTAATTATAATTACATATGTTGCTAAATATGTTACTTACTTTTTTTTTCTTTTTTTCAATTTCAAAGTCATAAACAACTGTTTTTAGCATTATTTCGCATTATGACCCATTTTACCCCACGATGGAGTAAATCAGGTCACAACTTTATAAGCTCAGTTAAACTATTTCATAAATAAAAAATAAATATTAAAATGACATAAAATTGATCTAAAGGAGTTCAATGTTAAGATGCAATTGAAAAGAAATGGGAAATGTTTCTGGTTTTGTTGCTACGAAACTTTAAATATGAAAATAGCTAAAAATCGACCCATTTTACCACACCTGACCCTACTCATTAATTTGTATATTGTTGATCCTCGATTCGCATTGACATTCAACATTATTCGGGGAAAAGGCTTCACACCTTACAGGGGAAAAAACTCTATAAGGAACGCTTTTCATTGAAGGGGATTTTCACTTGTTCCTTTCCATATTTTATAGTTAAATAATTAGCGTTCCAAGAAGCTAATATCACAAAATGAAATAACGTATCCTTATATTGGTTACGTTATTTCATAACTAAATAAACACATTTTTTTCCATGAATAGAAAAGTAAAAATGCTTTATCAAATGCACAGGTATAAAATGTTCAGATTATTTTGGTGCTTTTGTTCATTTAATAAAAAATTAAAATTTAGCTTATGATTTTTATGCTCCTCATTCGATCAATCTCCTAAGCCAATCGACATTAAATGTGATACATTTTTAAAACTTAACTACGTATAATACGCAATACATAATTTACAAAACCACAAAATAAAAACTGTTTCAGTGATTTAAACTTTCAATTAGTTATTTCATGACTTAAACAAATTACATATTTTTAAAGTTACATCAGTAAACTAACTGTAGGAGTTAGGGGACTATAAAATGGTTTTTACTAATTTGCACATAGATTCGAAAGTTATATAAAATGGCAATAACTGAAGCGTTTGACTGGAGTGTCTTTTAGCTGAACTTTGACGATTTATATTTAGATGGATTGCTTCAACAAAAGGATTAAAGTTGGTTAAAACCATCCAATGCCCGTTGCGTGATGAAGAGTTTGAACGAAATGCCTTCCCATTCTTTTCGTAGTATAACTTCTTTTTAAAAAATATTAGAATATGAAAGTATATTTCAGTTTTTGGATGACTTTAAAGAGATGCTGACTTGCACTCGTGTGTAAGAGCGGGAGAAAACCAGTAAAAGCCGCAATAAACAATTTGATGGAGGTTTACGTGTTACAAAAACTAGCGACTTCACCTCTTCCTTTTAACCAATATCTACAAGTCAGAGACTCGAACTTTGATCCTTTTGATTTAGACTGAACGTGGCATAATTATTTAAACAGAGCTTGAGTCTAGCTCTGAAAGAATTGTCTCTATCGTATGTAGATTTTAAGTAGGCAGCAAAGAATTTGGTGCTTGTTTCTGTTCTTGTAATGAAGAAATATAAATAAGTAAAAGCATAACGGCTCAAACAATCGCGCCAGAATATATAATTTTAAATGAGCTACAACGAATGAATGAAATTCTATACTATTACTCAGTATATTTTGTTTTTAATAAAAATGGTATGCAAATATTTTCATTTTTATGCTTGAACGTGCTCAAATTCAATAAACACTTCTAAACTGTATCTGTTTCATCCCTCACGGGAAGTGAATAAATATTTAAAAGGAATCTAGGCTGCGGGAATGTAATTTATTGAACCATAATTTGATAGCGACTATAAAAAATGTTTCGTTTTATGAATCACATTCTTCTGTTATCATTATTATTTATTTTGGATAATTCTTTTTCTTTGCTCACTAATATTATAAAACTTCCTTCACAATCATTTGTTTACTTTTCACGCATAATGCACAAAAATAAAATATTTGAAATTATTTTAGTTAAAATTGTTTTATTTTTATAATGCAACGACGGTAACAAACCATCAGATAGTTAAAACTAACTAATTAAAATGCATTCAGTATGATAATTATCGAATTACAATGTCAAGAGGTGAAAACTTGGGCATATTTTTACAACATTCTGTTATTTATAATGGTGCCTGCAAATGTTAATCTCAGAAAAATTCGTCATCACTGTTAGGAATGCGCATTTGGCTGTCGACGAATTGGAGCAAGCGTTGAAAATCTCTGCTCATTTAGAGGCTTCCAAAAGTATGCCAGTAAGACATAGTGAAATTAATGTTCACAAGTTTCAAATGCCAACTGAAGATAACAGTCCAAAAAGATAATATTCTTTTACGAATTCTATTTAAATCTTGCAAAAATTATGTGAAAATCTGGAGTTGCCAGTCCTTTTAACTCATTTCTGAATTCTTGAAATTGTAGAAATATTTTGCCCAACGAACGCTAAATTTTTAAGTATCCTGAAATGTTTGTGTGAAAACAAAATTATTAGTTAATAGAAAAAGAATATGAGTTAAGTTTTAACAATTTGTTTGGCATTATGTTTCAAGAAATTTTAATCCGTCGTAAGGATATTTTGAATTTAAGAGCGTTTCGTTTTTTTCTTTGTGTTTTTTTTTTTTCAATATGTAAGCGCATGATTTTATTTATATATATATATATATATATATATATATATATATATATGAAGCTCATTTCTTTAGGTTTTTCCCTGTACGTTACGAAAACCAAAAACAATTGTAATCAATTTTCATAAATTGCTTCCAAAACAAAGAATACTTTTCCAAGAATATATTCTAAATTTTCGAACGGGGAATTCTATGAACAAAAATAGAAAAAAAAGCAACTTTGAGTTAAGCAATTTTAGGTTTCGTGAACTAAAGTACTCTGCACACTTGAGTACATTCAACAAAAGGCACAAAATTGCAACTTTAGAACTTATTTAAGTGCAATTTATCCACATCTACAGCTAACTCTTTACTATAAACCTGTAACTCTAAAATTTAAAAAACTCTGAAATGAACAAATCATTTTCTCCTCTCCTCCGAACAGAAGAAATCCTCTTTTATTTGAAGAAGTAGCTTTAAGCTATGTGGATTTTTCAACGATTGTTTGACAGGCTTTTAAAGAAAGAATCTAAAGTAGAAGTTGGTGCAATATTTATTTTTTCTATGTTTGATACCAATGGTTATATTGAAATAAAATGGAAGTATTGGATACCAATGGAGGAAATGTATGCAAACCTAAAATAAAATTATTTTTGTAAAATACATTGTCTAAAATCACAAGAATATACAATTTGTTGTGTGCGTGTTACCATTTGTTTATGCCAGTGCTGTGAAACTATTAGTAAATTTATGTTCGTAATTTGTGGCATACAATTAAAAATAAGAAGCATAATTCTAAAGAAAAGAAACTTCAAAAACATGCTTAAAAACTTAATGTCTATCGAATAGTAAAATTGTAAAATCTTCGCGTATTTTAGCTCTTTGATGCGCCCTATTAATATATATATATATATATATATATATATATATAGAGAGAGAGAGAGAGAGAGACATAGATATATAGGCCCGAATTTAAAGTGCGCGCCCCCCATGTGCTCCGCGCAAATTACCGCCGCCCCCATAGGCACGCACGCCCCATGAGCAAAAACAAGGTGACAACAACCCATGATTTTCTGGGCAAATCAGCTCAAATACAGTAACATGGAACGGAAAATCGCCTTATAATAGTACGTTTGTTGTGCATATTTCGGTGTATTTTCTTTCCCTCTACTCATTAAAGCTTTCTTTTTTGTTAAGATTTACGGTTTTTTCTTTATCTTTCAAAATTCAGAATTACTTTCCAGATGCACTAAATGAAGTTCTTCAAGATGGCCAATCTATGATTAATTCTTTAGTGGCTGAGATCATGGATTCACAGCGGCCTTGGATTTTCTATTTGTAGCGCTTTTGGGTTATGACAACCCAAAGGCTAGAGATAAATACACCATGCGAATTTCATTGAACTGCTTAAGCTTTCAGCTTTGTTTCAGACCAAACATTTGTTTCAGTTCAAATATTTTTGGTCACATATTCAAAAAAAAAAAAAAAAAGACACAAGAGCCTTTCCTTGAATACAGGAGTCCAACCTAAATTCAGACTTTTGCTTGCTTCTTCTCATGCACTCCAACGAGTCTGCTTTACCGCAATCCTGAATAACATTAGGACACATTTTATATTTTCTTGTAACACACTGACTGAAAGAGCTTTTAATTTTAATCTATACATAAATAAGGAAATACAAAACAGTTTCGTACCATTTTCTCCTCCGTTTGTCAACATATTTTTTTAATTTTTTTTATTTTGTAGCTGTTGATGAGTTTTAGGGTTATCAATAAAAAATTTTGAAATTGTTAATTTTTTACCTCCCCGCCTACGTAGATTCGAAGCCTTTTTTTTTATAAGTCGTTATTCGTCATACTTTCAACAATTCCTTCATTTATAATCAACAGTATTTATACAATACTCAATGCATTTTTATTATTTGTAAAGAAGAATAAATGCCAAGAACGAAACAGAAGATAAATTTTAATTTGGTAAATGAATGTCAAACAAAATAATATTAAGGTTCCAGTTATTAAAATTTCCAAATTATATATATTCAGTTGAACTTTCGTAATACGAACACGGTTAATACGAAATCACGGCTAAAACGAACATTTTGTTCATTAAGTTAGGTTTACTATTTATTTACAGTAAATATCTCACGCATATTGCGAAGGCTAAAATACAACTTTCGGCTAGGACGAACGAAATTTCTCACACATTCACGAAAACGTTTCTCGATTGCATATAATTAACCTTTTTCTTTACAAATTGTTGGTTATTTTGAGCCATTGTAAACCACCAAGTACGTATTTCGAATCTTTTTGGGTAGAAAATAAAGCTTATGCACGTGTTGGCTTTCGGACAGGTCAGTCTGCTCAAGGATCAAACACGCTATCTTCGAATCATTCTTAAATAGTAGTAATTATTTTTAAAACATAAACATACATTTATAATACTTTTTTTACACAATTTTACTTATTCACGATTGTTACGAATAACGGCTAATACGAACAAATTCGCGAATTTTTGGCATTTCGCATTTAGCGAGTTCAACTGTATATATATATGATAAGTCAGTCAGATTGTTTGTCCGACCGGTCAAAGAAAAGCGACCAAGGCAAAGTTGGGCCAATTAATCTACTTTAACATTGTCCTAAGGAGCGAAGCATATTTTTAAATCAAATGCAAGCTCTAGTTGAAATATTGTTTTATGATTGTAATTGAAACCATCAGCCTTCGGCGTCATTTCCCGAAGAATTGAGCAAAAAACTATTGAAACTTTTTTACAATCATGATGTTCCCCCTTGTCTACTGAAGATTTCGGGCATATTTTAGGACGAGAAAAAAAAAGGTCAATTTTTATAGCTTTTTGCGATTTAAACCTATACGTATGCCTCAAGAAACAAAAATTTTAATTATAAGACTTATTTTGTAAGGTAAAAAGAAGTCAGGCAGTGTTTTGTGCTCAATAGCTTTGTTTATCTGCCGATTTCTATTTTTAAAAATTGTTTGACACAATTTTATTTTATTATATGCCGTTTATTATTTCCAACTAGATGCAGTCATTGCTTAATGCTTCCCCACGTGGGATAAAATAAAGTTTAAACGTTATCTACAGATGGCTAGAATAGAATCACATTAAACGCTCGGTGTCCTGTAAATTCATACTAGCCGTTAAAAATACGACCGAAGATTTTAAATTTTATTTTAGGCAATATCTTAATTCATATCAAAATAACTGAATCTTGCTGAGGCAATAATTTCATTTCTCCAGAGGAAGTTCTAGAATCAAAAGCGTCATTAAAACTCTTCTAAAAACAAATTTGTCTTTACAAGTTATTAAAGTCTTTAAAAAGTAATGTAACCATCTCAGCATAAATGACCCTAATTAACATCAGACTGAAACGCGACGCTCGAGAAAGCTCTTCAAAAAAGTCATCAGTTAAGCTCTTTTTAATAGGATAAAACTGCTCAAGTTGGTTTCGTGAAAGATATGTAACTATTCAACCATTTAATAGGAGAAATGTTTAATGGCAGAAAGACATTTTTCTTAGAAATTGCTTTACTTTGTACTAATTACGTTGACGTCATCACTGAAAAAAGATCAGTTTAAAAAAAAATTAAAGAATTGCATATTAAACAAATCTTCTAATTTTTAAAAGGTTGAAAACTTTCAAGAAAAGCATTCTCTTTCTTGTACTTGTGTTTTAATATTGAAGCAAGAAAGTAATGTGATAATTATATATATATATATATATATATATAATAAATGTTAAAATATTCCATAAAACTTTTTAAAAACTAGAGGAAATATAAGTGCAACAAACACGTACAAATTTAAAATAATAATTGCAAAAAATTGAGAAAAACCAAATTTAAACATATTTGTGTGAATTAAGTAAGAAATGAAAATGAAGAAAAGCATGAAAGTAGACTTAAACTACTACAATATATGCCACTTTAGGTTTTAGACGTTTTGTCGATTATCTAGAAAAATACTTAGCATATCTTGAAGTTTCAGGAGAGTGATGAACACACATATAAGGCCTCATATACTTCAAGCAATGTTTTTTCCTGAGGGCAAATGATGGACTAACAATTGAAAATATATGTATATATATATATATATATATATTGGAGGCACTTTGTAAAAAGCAATGTGTGCGTTTAAACTATGGCATAAGATTATGATATTTCTTGGTATTATCTGTGTGCCTGTTTTTGATAATAGCAGGTATATCATGGAGATGTAAGTCTTTCTTTGAAAGAACCCGAAAAAGGGTCGTAATTTTTCATTTATAACGTGTAGGGTTTTAACACCATTAAATGTAATTTTCGGGAACTTAGCAACATACAGTAGAAACCCCAGCGTCCAGTCAAAATGTAAAAAAAAAATGAATATTTAACAGCATTTATATTAAATAACGTTTACTTCCGCGTGTTTACAAAATGGTTTTTCGGTAATTTATAAGTCAAATGTATAGAGATGCTCTGACGAAAATCCAAAGCAATTATAGTGAAAATTCTTAGATATATCTCAAATCTGAAAAACAATTATTCACGTAAAAGAAAGCACAAATTGGCATTAATGCTCATTTGTGCTTTCTTTCTGTGAATAATTGTTTTTCAGTTTTACTGTGCTCAAAGTTCATTTATTTTATATCGCAAATCATTTGAGTTAAATTCAGTTGTTTTCAAAACGTAAAGCAATAAGGGGTTTTCTCGTCATGTTACCCATTTCGAGCTAACTTGCAGTGTATCGCCATTGATTTACCGTAAGTATATAAACGTCTTTATTGTTTCTACTCTTTCTTTAACCCTTTTTTAAAGCGGTGGGATGTAAGCTTCTCACCAAATTCATCATTCCAATCTCGCCAAAATCATTCAAACTGAGCCTCAAAAATTGCGGCAATGGCACCACACTTATTGTGGTGCCACTGAAAGAGTTGGTGCCAATATCTGGTAACGCACTTGGCCTACAATGGTTAAGAACCAATACGTGTATTCAATTAGAAAAAACAGACATGTTTATAATAAGCTATTTTACCCTTTCTGATAGGTAGAATCTTGCCAAAGACTCTGGAAAGCATATTTACCACCACATGCATCAATATTCACATATTAGATTTAGATCTATCCCCTCCCCTTCAAAGGAGGGGTGTGAGGAAGAAATCATGGTAATGTTATTTAATGTCCTATATGAATTTTTTTTTAATGAAACCTTCCAAAATCCGAAAAATATTTCCATGCACCGATGGTACAAAAAATGGCCCTTTAAACGGTTAAATTGTTTCGTTCCCTTGTCCTTATATGCTCATCACACACCTAGAATTTCAAAATAAATTATTTGGAAAAAAAAAAGATTTTTTTAAAGAACTTTCAAAATTTTATTTACTTTATTTGCTCAAAATGTACAACCGTATTAAATACACAATTTTTGTACTTTTCGCGAATATGATGTGTACTTATAAAAACCACACATAGTATAATTGAGTAAGAAATAACTCGGTAGATATTTAGATATTTTAAGAAATAATGGGACAAATAAAAGGGGGTAGCCAAAAAGTAGATAAAATCAGGGTTTAGACTTTCGGCTGCTTGCTTTTAAACATTTTTCATTTTATTATTTTATAACACGATAGTTACATATCACAGCTGAACTGTTGCATAACAAAATGTTGTTTAGATTATTTTAACGATAATTAGAACAATGTAATGTTTTATAACTGCTAATTTTATAGTCTTATTTATCATTTAATCATATTGGTATACATATGATGACTATACGTATGAATAAGACGAGCTACGTTGGTTGTAATTGTACTTAAACCACTAAAATGGTAAAAATTAATTAAGAAGAAAATGCAAGCAGAAAAAGAAACGAGTATAATACTGGAAAGTGTAAAAGGGACAAATCGTCGATATACTATTCAGTTAATGCGATTCTTTCCCCTGAAAAATCAAAATATGCGTTTTGTAAAGCAGAAGGTGAAAATGCTCAAATTACTTTTTCATTGAAATATAAGTAACATTATTCTTCCATGCCTGTCGTATTATTGAGTTCCCCTTTTTTGGTGTCTAAGAGTAAAATATCATCAATAAAATGAATCATGGAAATATACAGCGCTAACGTTCAAAATAAAGTTAAATTCTTCCATAATACGGTATCAGCAAATGAGGTAGGAATTATACAAAGGTTAGATCCAGAAATTCCTGATCTCTAATCTTCCAGGGAAATTCTAACCAATTGAAACTCCAGCGAACATCAACATTATTAAATTTAAAGTAAATACGACAGGAATTAGCCCCGGCGAGAAGGAGGGGGAGACATATTGGCAGTGCTCCCCCACCCCATTGCGTCACCTATCACCGAAAGTTCTTGCGTTGAATAAACATGCATCAGGCGAGATTAAAGGAGCTCTGTGGAATTCTGTTTGTGCTAGGAAGCGAATCTCATTTCCCGACTCGACATAACTATCATTTAGGGCCTGTTTGTCTGTTGGAGTGAAAAATAGGCGATAGCTACCGTCACCCTCCGGATAAATTGTGGCAGTAAATTCAGAGTTTTTTTTTAAATCTCAACAAAAGACTTTTACGAAGGGTAACCTTTCTTTTAGAAAAAACTAGATATTACTGATATAAAAGTACCTGCTCGCATAAAAATGTCTCATGCAATTAATTTTCATGAAGAAAATTTATATCTGGAATACATATTTGGCAATTTATTGTTTGTAAAATCTTTTCTCATAGCAAGAAAAATTCGTTTACGCAGCTAGGTTTTACATTATTTTAATCCTATTTTTCGTTTTATTGCACAAACAGGTTTAACTTACATTAAAATAGCTTGATTTAAATTCTTACCATCAGTTTTGAGATGGGAACATTACGTTAGTTTCCTATAGAAGCTCATACGAGTTAGAATGTGATGTCACACGCATAACCATAGTAATGATGACGGTGGTTTGAGTCAGGTATTGAAAATTGTGTTACCATATTTATAATGAGAATTTCTGCTGAAGGTCAATTTTTGAAAATGTGATATCACGCTGGTAGGTGTGGTCAGAAGATTAGAACAATTACTTACAAAAGCTCAAATTTTTCGATATGTCGAAAAAAGGATCTATTCCTGTACCTTATTATCTTTTAATGTAATTTTCTTTTTAACTTGAAAACTGTCCATCTTATTCTTTATAACTTGAAATTTTTTCTGCCCTGAAATAATTTCTTGCTTTCCTTCCAGCACCTTATTATTTGCAAATCCTCAAAATTACGGGTTTGATAGGACTGACGACTATGATAATAATGCGACACGGATTTTTATTGAATCGACGCAATCAGACATGACCACAAGAAGCACCATTTCACATTTGGAAATTAATTGCTGCGAAAAGAAAAAGTAATACCGAAATTGTTCTGGATATATATATAAAGTATAAGTGTTTTGGCTTTAATTGTTGTATGATGTACGTACTGCTATTTACTTTTGCCCAGATGCGTTTCATAAGATTTTCGATAACTCGACTTTTTAATTGCTAGAAATATTGCTTCTTCTCTTTGATTTCGAAGTAAGGATATTTTATTACATAAAGAGGTTGTTTTTCGGTTAACAGGGAAATGCGTTTTACAAATTTTATTTGCTCGAACTTCCGTTGCTTTTCCGTTTTACTAAAATGTGAATCATGTAAAATTGTTTGAAATATGTATGATTGTTATAGTGCCTTTAAACCTTTACATTGTTATAAATGTATCCTGGCGAAAACAGGGTTGAGAAAAAACGACTTAAAATAACACTACTTTAGTTATAGATACATAAAGTTATTGTAGAGATTTTAATAAATGCAATGTATCAATTTATATTTGCGTAATTCTTATGCATTAATTAGCACATTTTATTCAGCATAGAGTTATCAAAGTCAACCGTAAAACATGAGTTTAAAATTGGTGTGATTCTTTTAAGAGCATAAATATATGAAGATATATATTAATTATTGAGAGGTATCACAACTTTTAGTTGGGTGTCTCTGAAGCGGCTCTACCATACCGCTCAATTGTTTGCCACTCAAAACTTACATATATCAATTCAGAAAAAGGGAGAATATAAGCAAAAAGCCAACATATGAAAATGCAGTTGGTCATCCAAAGAAAAACGACATTGCAGTTGTGATCACAACATCCGTTACAATACGGATTTCTTCTTCGATTTTGATAAAGTTTACAATTGTTTCCTAATCTGTGTAATTTATCTCTAACTTATTTTCTTTTAATATTCGATGTAATTTTTTCTATTATGCGACTGTTTTTAAAATTATGTATATATTTTTGGGTTGCTTGATAACTAAAGAAATGAGTTTATCTCTCTTATATAAACTAAGCCAGCTTTGCAAATGTTGATTTATAATTTTCAAATGTGATAAAAATTAGTAAAATTTACTTCCAAAAGCTCTATTTGAACACAGTATCATAGGATTTTGGCAGAATTTCGTACCCAAACTACAGTAAATAACCCAAATCCCTTAAAAGAGAAAGAACAAACAGAATGATTGATACATTCTTAACTTTGCTGGATCTTGCAAGCGAGATAATAACACGAAATTTTTCTGTCAATAAATACAGTGATTCATACTATTTAAGTGGTATTTTTATTCGCACAAAAAGGTTGTGCGATCAATTCAGCATTCCCCATGATCTGTCGTCCCTGTTGACCACCAACCCTGTGCCTCATCAATCAAATGACCTATCATTCTTACTTAACGCATGCAAGGGAAAATCCTAACAAGAATCCCCATTTTCAATATTCACGTTAAAATTTTTTTAAAAAGGGTGATATTTTTTGTAATATTCGGATATGTAGGGCACTCTGAAGATAAGGTGATAAAGCTATAGTAAATTTAATTTACTTTCATTGCAGGCCATTCTGTATTTGTGTATGTTTCAAACATTATTTGCTTAATTGCATTGCTTCTTGTATATAACACTACATGAATGCTTCGAAAATGCAACAATGCTTTAAAATGCTTTCTCAAATGGCGCCAGCAATTCGAGAGTGAGCGGCACACTTTGCAATGGATTGCAGCTTATTCTATACATATAACAAAATAAAGAGTTTTGGTGTATCTTTGTTTGTGTTGGGGGAATAGCGGAAAAACAGAAACGCCAAGAAAACGGAAATATGGTATATCGGTGAAGTAGTTGTGCTCCTAAGAGCCCAATTTTTGATAAATTACTCCAAAAAAAAGAAAAACTTAATAGTTTTTAATGCTATTTTTCAAAAGAAATTTTTTTTTTTAATCTACCGGATTTATGTCTAATAAGCAAACATTTAACGCTGTTATTGTTTTACGTATGCTGCAACAATGCATAGAAAACGCAAAAATGCTTTAAGCAATTACGTTAGCAACCGGCGAATTTGTGTTTATTGCTTGGTGTGTGAGACGAAAGCCTTAGGCTAATAATAATCAAGCAGGAGATGAATACGCCAACATCTCGATGCAAGCGCAAAATTTAAATAAAATGCTTAAAAACGCAAGAAAGGATTATTGAGCTAGACGGGGTAGAGTTCTTCTTTTTAACTCATCTATTTAATAACTAGTTTTTCATTTATATTTTTTAAAAATAGATCATGAATTAAAATTTCTAGATATCACAAACAAAATACTCAAGCTGTCCTTGATTATAATATTAAATAATGCTTTCAGCTATGCTTTCTGTTGAATATAACATAGAATTACTCATTGTAAATTTTAAAAGGAAAAAAAAAAAAGAAAGAAAAACAAGTATTTTATTTCAATAACGTGTTCAAAACAAAGTTTTGAGTAAAAAATTGAAAAAAATAATTTCCTTTGTTATTCTAAAATCTTTTGCACTGTTTTGGTAAAAACTTGATGACATCGCAAATGTTGCCATTATTTTCGACTGTTTCCTAGATTCTTCAATTGAATATCACTTAGTGCTAGTAAATACAACCAGGCTTTCTTTGGTCTCTTCTAATAATTCATGAATAATTCACAACCAATTATTGTAGCATTATTGGATGTATAATGCACTTGTTCTCGGAAATTAGATTATGTAAATTACTTTATGGATACATTCACAATAAAAGTGACTTACAGATTCACGTATGAATTTGTTTCCCTTAAAAAAACACTCAAAGGTATAATAATTTAGTTCTTAAAACGCCATAAAAAGTTTTATTTTCCTGAAAGCAACAATCGTAACATGTATTTTAATAATTACATTCACGAAAAACTGAATTTCAAACGGCTTCATAAGAAAAATGGTAAAATTATGTTGAAATTTTTGAAGGAACTCAATGGCACGCAAATTAAAAGTTTTTAACTCCTACTAGGAAGGAAATTCAAATTCCTTAAACAGAAAACATTTTTTTTCCCTTTGAAAATACGTTGATATTTATTCTTAAGCAAACACATTATTAATCTGCTTTCGAAGTATGTAGCACTGGATGTAGTTTAAGTATGAGTTTCATTCTTAAATTTAGATCATCATATTGATAGTGTAGTTGTTATGACACAACAGCTTCGCTTATAACAAATAAGTAGCTTTAGTTTTTCTTATTATTTAATTTGATTGACTATAAAAGTAATATTGTGTGCTAAATACTAATATTATATATGTTCATTATTTCGTGTGACTCAATTTAACTAGTGTCATAAAAATTATCACACATAACAGTAGGGCTGATAGATCTATATTACTTTAACAGTTTAACATTTTTTAGAAAGCTGTTTTTATTTATTTATTTTTCAATTTATTTAATTTACGTCATTTTTTTAGTTTTGATTTCTTCACTTTAATCCACGTCGCTAATTCAAGTTATAAAATATTCACTGAGATATTTCTTTTTGAGTAAATATCCTATATTTCTGTAGTTGGTAGTTTATAGGGATCATTCATTAATGATGCAATGCTTCGCGGGGGAGGGGGGCTTCGTGAAATTGTGACAAAGTGGGACAAGGGAAGGGGAGGAGGTAAGAAGTGTGACATCATGCTTACGCAACATAACGTGACATGTGGGTAGGGAGTCCGTTGAGGTGGGACATTTTGCGACTAAGGAGGGAAGGGGATCAAATCAAGACTTAAATATTTTTTACACGTATCAGTTAACAAATATTTTCAGAAAACCACTATAATTAAATAGTTTGTTTGTTTCCATCTCAAAATTAATCATATTTTATGTTCGTTTAACACTGTCTAACAGTTAGATCACGAATTGTAATAAAAATAGACCGTTTGAATTTATTTTAGGCTATCACTGGCAAGCGTCAAGTAAAGGAGAATCCAAACGAATTGTTCCAGCAGGGGAAAAGGATGTTCTAAGCTCATTTGATTTAATAATATTTTTCTAAAATTTACGTACTTCTTTTCTGAACATGGTGTTTTGAAAAATGAACAAAATGGTTTAAACTTCCAAGAATATATCCTTTAAACATAAGCATTTAATGCATAGTGTCATTAAAATTTGAAAGTAGATAGCGCCAATGGACACATCCGTTTCCGTATAGGTACTTGACGTTTACCTTTTCAACTGATCGGTGCTAAAACAGTACGGGCGTTCTTTTTATTAGCAATATTTATTTTATCGTTAAAAAATCTTTTTGGCGAACGTTTAAGTTGAAAAGCTTATTTTAATGTTTCACATTAAAGTTATTTACGGCTTAACGTTCATTCTAATTGTTTGCGTTATATATCATAAAAAAAAGAAAAAGAAAGAAACTTACACCAGTTTTATAAGACGACCAGAATTTTCTTTATTAATGTCTCAGATTTATTATTAATTAAACAAACACAAAAGTGAAAAACGTTGGCACAAAATCAAGTCATGAAATACACAGACTACTTGTTTAAAATTCATTCATACTTTCGATCCAAGACACTAAGAATGGAATGTACAAAATAAAGTTTCATCATACATTAGGAACAAAAACATTTGTAATCTCATAGAAAAAAAACCCGCAAGAACATTCAATTCAAACAGACAAAAATAGTTTTCTAGAAAATAAAAAAAAAAGAATCTCTTCCAATCGCTAGCCAGTTATTTAATCGATATTTGGTTTCTGTGGACCTGAGTAATCGATGAAATATCCGAGCCCAAAGACTCGGCCAATAGCTCTCAAAAAAACAAAACATGTTCAATAATTTTTATCCAGAAAAGTAGAATTCAAGTTTTAATGATTTCTTCCCCCAAATTTTAATACAAAAGAGTATTCTACATTCTTTAAGATGCTTTGTATAAAATAATAAGTAAAACAGAAAATTTTTATAGAATCAATATGTGATCAAATATGTAAGAAAAGGATCTAATCTTTTTTGCAAAAATGGCAACGTTTATTAAAAGATTAAGAATCGTTTTGAAGATTTCATCCAAGTTTATTGCTGAATTTAATTTCATTCAAAAATGTAGACACAATTCTGTCAATAATTATTCAACGTATTTAAAAATAATCCTATAATAATACTGTATATCCTTTTGTATAATATAACTATTGGATCAATTAATCTTAAACGCACTTTTTTTTATATAAGTAACTAGGCTAACTAAAAATATATTTCTTTTGAATAACGTTATGAAATACAATTTAGTTTTCAAAAGTTTATTATTGTTTTTTGTTATAATTAATAATATTTCAGAATAAAAACGGGAACCCGGTTTAAAACTCTTCAATCTGGCTATTGTGAGGAAATATGGCGAATCAAAGTAAATACTGAATGCTATGAAGTAAGAAAAATAGGCTCGAATTTATACGTTACTAACGGACCGTGACAAGTAAAACCAGCTTTTCAATTTGGCTACTATGAGTGAATACACCGGAACGAAGTAAATGCCAAACACTATGAATTAGGGAAGGAAAAAATGCCCGAGTTTATTTGTTATGAACTATGACAAATAAAAAAAAAAAATTATGGCGCAACATTCTTAACCGTATTGAGTTAAAATAAGCGGAAATATTAGAATATCATAACATGATTGATTGTCTCAATTGAGGAATTCTTTTTAGATTGTTGCAACTAGACATATATTGAACTTCACAGCCAGAACATATGCAATGTATTGATTTTCAAGAGCCATTGAGTTGATTTATGCACCATTGTTTATTAATTTGGCAAGCATAGAATTGTATAATAAAGTGTATACCTTAATCAACAGTTTTAACATTCAATTTCCAACTTTTCTAGACTATAGATTCTTTGCATAAAATCTGTAACAGTTTTAGAAGGTTACATATGGGAGGGTTACAGATTTCCTAGTCATAAATCATACTTATAATCTTTAAAAAAATCGCAACCATTTCAAACAATAAACAATTTTTTACGGAAGTTTCCATTTAAAACATTATAAAAATCAGTCTTCAGGAAAAATATCTACCCTTGAGATCATCGATCACATTCTAGTAAAATAACATTAAAAAATGTTGCGCATTGCATGAATATATGTAAATGACTTAGCTTTAATTCGCGTACCTGAACTTTTTCGATAGATCATTTATAATAAAATTTATTTTTAACAAATAGACATTTGTACCTTAATGACTGTTTATTATTACGAAAAAAGAGAACACAAAACGTATATGAAGATATTATCTTGATGCATGAACGGAAACGTTTCAGCACGTTCTTGTAATTAAAATAGCATTTCTTTAAAAATTCAAATCCCCAAGACATACATAATGCGAAAATTTTACACTAAAGACTGATTTTAATTGACTGACATTTAATTCAACTAGACACTGAAACAATCATATAAAACAAAATAACGTTTCAGAGACAAACACAAAAATGTTTTTGGTCACTGTACGTGAAATAATCGCTTACTTCTTAAATGCCAACATCTCTAAGGATGAATGGCATTTTTATCAAAATGAAAACGGAATCCAGACTGGGATAAGAGATGAGAGTGCAATAAAGCCTAATTATTTTAAATGTGCAGGATTCTGGTCAGCTAAATTGCACGTTCAAAAAAGAAAAAAAAAACTTGTTTTTCATTTTACATGCCAATGAGCATTTTCTACTTTCATTTACTAAATTTAAAATGAAGAAAATCCAAATTCAGATGCGATACTTCTTGCATTCACTGCAGCATATGTAAAAAGTTTTCCAATTCTAAATAACGTTTTTTTTTCTCTCTCGTACATAGGGCACATAAATTACTAGAAATCACATACAAATTCACTTTGACTAATCATGTACAAAGAGTAAACGGAATTTACAAACGTGCCAGTATGAATACTAATAAAGTACACGAATATTTGTGGGGTGTCATCTCTCTGCAGTTGTGATATTTGAATTGTATAAAACAGACTGTAGATTCTCGATAGCCGTTCTGCATAATAAAAATGTAAGACCTAAGGGCAGGATAAAAATTTAATCTTTTTATATAAGGTTTGAGCTCATATCTTTGCATCTCCTCTCACGACTTCCCCCTCTTTTGTTAATGCTTTAGGTCATTTTAATGGTAAATCTTTCAGATTTTGTCGGAAGGTTCTGAAGCAGCAGTCAAAATACAATTTGAATGTGTTCTTTGCATGTAGCAACCACAGTAAGGCCTCTCTATCATATATTAGTTGGGAGGGAAGGTGTGTCGTCTGTTGGAAATATAATTGATTACGCTTTTTCTCAGTAAACTGATGGAAGAAACCATGAAAAGAAATGAACGCAATTACCCCTTCAAGTAGTTATTCTGACACTGGAATTGACGAGACTGAATGTACATATTTATACACGCACTAACTGCAATTCTCGAGTCCTCGTGATCGACAAGCACTACTGAAATGCAACCATGCATAAAAAAGCGGTAAATGAGATTTCTTGTCGAGAACTTAAAATTCACTAAGCTCACAGCATTTAGTGAGCCGAACAGCACTTCGGTTAGTCTTAGTAATGAGCTATCAAATAGAGTTGAACAAAACAATTAAAAAAGTACAACGATAAATTTTCTTTGGACTTATTTACTTCATTCCCGTTTGTGACAACTTTGTTCTTAAATATCAGATGTTAGACATGAAATGAAGTTCTCTGACAAAAGTGTTCCAAAGAATTCGCAAGTTGCCATATGTGATTAGAGTATTCTCGTCTCACTCATGTTCAGAATTAGGGATTTGTTTTCTCGTATTTAATGTCTACGACTTATAACATGCACACACGAAATAAACTTGCTATTTTTCTACATAAATACGGCACAATAGAAACAACATTGGCTTGTATATTGAGAAGAAATTTGGTCACTTTCTCCATTTAGTAGTGTTGGTGGGTCCTTGAAGATTTCTCGACCTGTGCTTCCTGACAAAATGCGAAAGTCTATCAACTTTCACGAGATTCTGAATGCACTAGGGGTTCAAAGTTTAGCACTGTCAAATGTAGATGAACCTGGTCACGAGAAATCGCCCGACTTTTAAACAAGAAGGCTACACCCACGAACTTGGACATTTCGGTTTGCATTGGGTTAGATATAGAGACCAATAAATAAGCCAGCAAAATGCCCTGCAAACGATAACATTTTGCAAGCATATCTGATTACTGAAAAAGACTAATTATCAGATGTAGTAGTGCAACGCAGTTTCTTCCACTTTTCGCATTTAATATTTTTAAGGTAGAATGAGGCTAAGGAATTTGAAGTGTGCGCGCGAGTCTTAGTGATGTCGGAAGAAAACTTTGAGAAATTTTACATCTTGTATCCGCTTTGTCAAGTTGTTTTCTTTCTTTTTTGTTTGTTTGGAATATATTCATAAATCTTTCATCTGCTAATGACTAGACATTGCATAGCTTGGTGGATAGGCATTATTTTCCTAATCTTCTTCGCTTTCGCCGCCGTACATGTCAGCCAGCTTCTGGAATCGGGGCCCCCAGCCATTGAGGTAGTCAAAATCTTGCTCGTTTTCCTCGTTGGCGGAGGCCAGCGAACTCAGCGATCCCGCGGTGCTGCCGCACCCTTCATACGCATAGTTCCGCAGATCATCGAAAGGTGGCGCATTTGGGTCATTATCTGCTTTGTCCATGTGATCTCGGATGAAGTCACCTACACCGTCAGGGTGAGTTCCAGGGGGCACTAAAAAAGAAAGCCCATCAGGATTATATTTTAATACCTCAGATACATACTGAAAATGTATAAATAGTGCTTGGTGATAAAGGAGATATAATGGTTTAAGACGACGGGAACGGCAGGAATCTTATGATGTTTTTGCTATTTAACTTTGGTACTTCCATAGCGGAATTTTACGGAACAAAACTACCTAGATAACAAAAGAAAAATGAAGATTTTCTCTTCTTGTATTGTCAAGTAATATCATTACAATCATTATTTTAAAAAAGATTATATAATTACATAATTATATATTTTTTTCTTCATTATATTTCCTTGCAAACGACATATTGCAAGCAATAGAACTTTAAAGCATGTGATAAAATCGACAAAACCTTAAGTGTCCAGGTTTTCTTATCATCACTGGTTAAGAAAACTTAGGGGACCATATTTTTATATACGTAGCAGTTTGGGATGGCTGAAGGAAATGTGAGTTTTTAAGAAGATAGTATGAAAAATCTTCATATGTAAAAAATAACGAAAACAATGTTTCTGGTGCAATTTAAATTTTATCTTTTATATTAAATAAATGGAAATCCCATCGATAACTATTGGTGGAGGAAAGTAAAAATATTAATGTAATGATAATATATTTATTGTGCAAATATAGATAGCAGTTCTGAAAAAAAAAGAGGCATTGTTAGCAAAGCAATTACTTGCTCTATAAGGGGATAAAAACATAGGAATTTTCTTTCTAGTCTTTTATTTATTATTGCCTTAAAAATATATATAAAAAATTAATAAGTAAAGAAAAATAGCAAGAGACTGAGGTAAACCAATATTAAACACAATGTTGCAAAAGTCATAACAATCATTAGGTTGTTGATGATAGTGACATTGTCGACAGAACTGATTGAGCACACTGACAATAGGACTTCCATTGGACGAAGTATTAAACGATTCCATTGGTTAAAATAGAAGTGAAAAAAACGGGTTTGCTTGAACAATAACTTGGGCGAAATTTATTTGCTCTGTGCTAATATGAGAATTTTTCTTCTTAACTGTTTATTTACCCCAATACGAACTAAAGTTTTGCGTCGTCTTAGCAGAGTCCCACTGTACTTTTGTTCAAGAATATATATTAAAAAACATATATGTTTAAAAATCAAAAAAAGGAACACCTACATTGTCTTTGTCTAGGTTCTTTTAGTGCGGCTTTTTCAGGTCCAGGTTTTGCTCCAAGGGGTGTGCCAGTTGCATCAATAGGTATCCGAAGGGGTGTGATGTCATAGGCGTTCATATCATCCTCTCCGCCCCCTTCGTCGTCATAGCTAATGATATTCTCTCGAACATCATCATCTACGTCACCATGGCCATACTTTTGATTGGGCCTCCTGTTCCGGGTGTAAGCAACGATCACCAGAACGAGAACTGAAAATATTTTTTAAAACCTTGTTAGAGATTTTAAAAGTTGTTTCAAAAACTCACAAATTAGATTTAGCATAAGTACATTTACGTCAATTAAAAAAAAAACTTGCATGTATTGAATCGTACTCCAATTATAATAATTAATGCATACGATGCTGCTACTATACAATAGATTCCTTTTTAAAACGGAATGATAGAAAATAAGGTGCTTGTTTTCCTACCTCATTTTAAAAACATTTATGTCACTTCATTTAAAATTCAAACACTGTGAAGAATGCAAACTCTAAAAAGTTTCCAAAATGCTTTTTAGGAGGAAAAAACTACAAGACTAGTACGGCGTTTTAATAATACTAACTGTAATGACTAAAATACGGATTTAAACCGTTAGTTAGTTGTGAGAACCATAAAGTAACATACATAAAATTCAATAAACAAAACGGTTTTGCGGCCAAAACCCCCTCTAAATTGGCTTAAATCGCGGAAGTTTTCAACAATTTTTATGTTGCTTTTACGGAACCAAATCAAATGACAAAACCGGAAGTTTTAAGTGAAATCTCTGCAAGTAAACTTTCCAACTTTTCTGGTTATCAATTTCCCTTTTAAAGGAGTTAAAGAAAACTAAGGCACTCTTAAAAACACTTTTTGAGTTTTAGAACCTTTTTAGTATTGAAGAGAACGAAAAAAAAAGCTGCAGTAAATTTAAAAAATAAACAAAGAAAAGTTTTCTCGATAGTAATTTGGTCTTTTTGAAGAACTAAATCAACAAAATGCCTAATGAGTTCATATTATATCAACATACATTGCATTTCTATATTTTATTGAAAAGGAGCTCCTACCAAATTATCCAAGCCATTTTTGAAAATCCCAAAAAAATATATTCAAAATATATTACTAATTATATGTGTTTTATTTCAGTAACTAGTTTTTAAATCAGATAGAAGTACTAAAATTTGCAAATCAGAAATTTAAAAGCATTTTTTAGAGTATGCATATTTTGAAGAACAATTTTTTACACTATATAGTAAAATGTATTTGACCAGATCGTAATTTTCTTTCACTTAATATTTTCTTAGTATGCACTCTCCCTGCAAGGCTTACTTCTTCTTTTATGTGCTACCAATTGTAACTGTATTTCCGTTTGAGTAACTGGAAATACTTAATGTAGGGGAACCCGTTGTACTATGGACCCTGTTGTACTGTGGTCCTAATAATAAAAAAAGTATTTCACGGATTCATTTTGCAATATGGTAACACTGGTTCATGTGCTATCTGTTAGCTGTCATTTATAACTAATTTTTATAGTTGGAGTCGTACGAGATCTGGCAGTAGGAGACCAAAAAGAATTTGTGACCCTAAAAGTAAGTTTTTTTAGTTTCTTCTTTTTGTAAATAACTTGTTTCCTTTGTTAAAAAGTTTAGTAATCTCTTTTGTTTATGTTTAACAACTTATTTGGCCGTGTTATTGAGCGTTAAATCGTTTTCAAATCCTAACCCATTACTCAAAATAAGCAGTTATTTTAAAATTGTGTAGGGTGTTGTACCTTGGACCTAAAAAGCAGTTGTAGAAGCAGTAGCAATTTCTGAAGACGAGGCTACAGTTTGTGAGGTTCTTAAAAAGGAATGTTTCAAAGAAGACAAATCTTACGATATGGAAGAACCAGAACATTTATCTTCTTCTTGTGGCCCGGGGGATTTCGTTATTTTCATATATGAAGGTGAATACTTCCCTGGAGAAATAATAAGCGTAAACGAAGAATGCATTTGCATAAGATCTATGGAAAAATCTAAAAAGGGCAGGAAGTGGCCGGTAAAAACCAGATGAAATGTTATATCCTTGGGAAGATGTAAAAGAAAAAAATTAAACCACCATCAAAATGCCACTCCAGAAGGAATTTATATGAAATAAGAGATGAAAAAATATTGGCAGTGCTAGAAGGGGTATATAAAAAGAAAAAAAAGAATAATAATAAAATTCCAAAGATAATTATTGAACGTTAAAGTGATCAAATATCTCATAGAATTATTAATGTTAATTAATATAATGTCTATTAATTGCTAAGTAAATTGTTATGCTTTTAAATTTGTTTTATTAATAAATGTTAACAACTTTAATACAAGATTTAATAAAGATTTGTAATATAAATAATGTTTTTCTCAAAAATAATAATAGTAGGTCCATAGTACAACATATATAAGTTCATGGTACAATAGGGGTATTGTGGCTTGGTCCTAATTCCTTTTTTTTTTTCAAAAGGCTATATGACATGTGATTTATTTTACTACCTTACTTTAAAAATAGTCCTTCTGTTCATAAATGACCGCAAAACTTTATGTAATACGTAAAATGCATCTCACTATAGTAGTTTTTGAATAAATAATTAAAAATAAAAAATGTATCCAAGGTACAACAAATTCCCCTAAGCGTAATACGTTACGCATATCAAATAATTTGAGAAAGTAGTGAACATTACATTTAAACTAAAAATAAGTTTAACTAAATGCATTTATTACATGTTACTTAAAAGGAACAAGCCGAAGAATGTATATACGTTCTGGTGAAAACAGATGCAACAACTACTAAAGTCATCATCCCGTATGTGCAGAACATTCTCAGGTATTCAACGTTACAGTTGTCTTGAATTAGAGGATACTAGAGACGGATGGGGAAAATCTCCTTCGAATTGTAGGAATTCCTCGTCGAATAATGCCCATTCCATGATTTACAGCTTATGCCACTCGCACATCTTTCCTCCTTTTGCAGTTTGTGTAGAGTTGGTTTATTTTGGTACGTAGCATTGTTGCAACGTGGATTCGACGGCTTTGAATGGAAGGCACAGATCGAAATACTACAAGTTGCATTTACATTTAAACCTTTCAATGCGTGTTTATTCTGCGCATACAGGGATACCGCATTTTGCAAATGGTGTACATTTCATGTTTTGTTATTATGATTTTGAAGCAAAAAAATCAATGACCATTTTTTAAAACAAAATTTACATGTGTGTATGTATTAAAAAAAAAAGATTAAAAAATGACAAAACATGTTTCATTGCTTTGATTTATGGTTCATCCTTCTAAATATTAATAAAAAAAATTGATGATAATTATAAAAATTTTACTCGTTTTACTTTACATTAGAACCAAAAATAAATTTGAACGAACAGAAAGTCAAACTACCCTATTATGTTTTACACGTTTTCCATAACCCCACCTTCCCATGTCTTTTTGTCCCATCAATGTTTTTATCTTGCTTAAAAAAAAATGCTTAATTTACTTATAGGTTGTATCTTCCTTTTTCTTAGTATTTTTCTCTATATATATTGCTATAGAGTTTCATGCTGCAAGTAACGTACTTTTTGATTTTTACTGTGTGGATATTTTAATGCAAGATAAAAATGAGTGCTGCTATTTTATTTTATTAAAAATAATGCTTAATATTAACCCATAAGTGTAACAGAAAGTTTTTTTTCTTCTCCTACATCTTCTGAGCGCATAATTTATAATACATATTATATATCTCGAGCCCCAACTATTTATTACATTAGTACAGATGATTTCTACCGACTTTCTCGAGAAAAAGTTCTGAAGACTTGTAACATAAAATACCCCACCAAAAACCCTTTCAGCCTACTATAGTGTGTGTGAAAATTGCAACAAAGGAAAAATCAACACACATATGAGCGGAGTTTTTGCTACGTGTTATACGTACTGGTTTTAAAGAGCCACCAGTGCGTAAGAAAAATCAATAACTTGTGCACCGATGAAAGTGACAATGTACACCCCCAATTAGTGCTATCTTGCTGAGATGTCTGCCGCGTCTTGGTGACATCGCAATTCCATATCTTTGCTAGGGGTTTTCATTTTTGAATTCCTTATGGTCTTTTTTGCTCCACATGCATCAAAGGTGTCATTGCAAGATTTAACAACAAGAAATTTACCTTGACGGTGGCGAATGAAATCGTTCTGAGCGCTATAATCTGCTTGAGTTGAACGTTGCGTTTTTGGCGAGGCATATTTATTTTTCAGCTAACATTTGCAACACTCAAAGGACTACATTAACATTTTAGTACGCATATACAGTACATTATACGCTTAACACTTAATAAACGTTTCGAAATTCACATATCCAGGATTGCTTCTTAGTGTTAACTATTTTAAATTCCTCACTGGATTTGTTTCCTGAAAGCTTCGTTTAATTTGCATAGATTTTTGTTGTTGCGATTTTCACACACAATAGTGCCTGTTATTTTCTCATAACTGTAACATCACATGTTCCTTTTCCTTCTGTCAGTAAAAATGTGTCCCCCCCCCTTTCCCCATCTCCATTAGTAGCTTTTGACCAGCCGATCAGTATCTTACTGAGTAAGGTGGCAATGGAAGTCACAATGATGGCGATGGCTTCGTAGCCCATGACCAGAGTTGCTTCAGCTTCCTGTTCTTTCTGCTGAGGAATAAGTCCAGCACAGCTGCAATTGAAGCATAGCTCATTGGTCGGGCAGACGCAGAAGAAACCTCTCCCTGATGCCAAGTTATGGCACTGACTCCCTTCCATGCAGGGCTCATTCTCACATTCATCATCGTCAATGCACTGCTTGCGATCTGATGGGTGCTTTCGTAAGCCTTGTGGACAGCTGTTTTGTTGACATCATAGAATAAAAGCAAAATATTAGCATAAAAAGGTAAGGAAACTATGAGCTTACCCCAAGGGAGATGCTGGCATAATAGAAGGAAACGAATCATTAAAAGTAAAACCACATGAGTCAGATTATTATAGTATTAATGCTTACTTCCTTCAAAGTAAGAGCAGTTGGAATGATTATATAAAATTGATATATGAATAATACATGTTCTTTTCACATTTTCATCTAAATTTTACCTTTTATAGTATGCATATATAAGCAACAAACAGCTCAACCAGCATTCCCTTGAAAATCAAACTCAGAATATCCTCTTTTTTTCTGTACAACAGGCAAAAATAGACTTACTGAGAATGTTGAGCAGGCAGATTAGTATGGCCGCGAGCGCTGCCATGCTGAGCCGCATGACCTTCTCTTCATGCCTGGCCCCGCAGTATAGGCCCCCGAAACCGTCTGGACAGACGCAGTAGTAGCCTTCCCCATTGGGGAGATTGACGCAACTGCCACCATTGAGACATGGATCACTCAAGCATTCATTAGCGTCCGTGCAGTTTTTACCGTCCTCAGTGATAGTGAATCCTTCAGGGCATCTGGAAAGCAGAGGGAATGGTGGTAGGACAGGTAGTAGTGTTAGATGGTAAGTGGGGATACAATGTTAGAAAGCAGGGGATCATGCACTCTTGTGATTTGTTCATCCAGATCTTTCACCAGTTCCCACTCTTGGATTATCCCTTACACACTTGGATTATGGAGTTCATGCATTAGTACATATACTAACCTAAGTTTCAGTTGCCAATTGATAATGGATATATATCGTTTTTCCTTCATACCATATTAAAGCAAACATTTCTGTTTCTCAATATTTAGTCAAAATCTCAGATGGCGATGTAAAAACAAGTGTTAAAAACATCTATATAAGTCAACATTATTCTACATTCACTAGAGTTTAAGTAACGAATATTTTTAATTTCGTTTAGTTCTCAGTAAGTAATATTTACCAGATAAAAATAACTCATGAATATATGCAGAAAAGCAGTAGAATGACGCGATTATCGGTTTTTGAAAACAGAAACGTTTGAGATGACTTAAAATTTGAGCTTAACATGCATCAAAAATCAAAATTATCTTCAATGGTTTCAAAAGTATTTTTCACTCCGTAAATTTGTATTGACTGTAGACTGTAGAACAGAATAGCTTCTATTTTTCAGGAATGTAAATATTAAACTTAGAGTGGTTTGAGCCATAAAGAACTTTTTAATTAAAATTTAATTTAAATTATGTGCAATATAATCAACAATTTAAAGTTTTATTTATCTGTTTAAATCAGATTGAAGTTATTTATGTACACAATATTTCATAAATAATTACTGAGCAATAATATTTACGTTTAATAATATAGAAAAAGAAAACAGAATGAGAATTTTATTCATTTCCATAAGTTTAGAAGAAATGATCTGGATGAGGATAATTTCCCAATATAAAAAAACATTGATTTTTTTTTTCATTATTGGTTAAACCTTAAAAATAGTCTCAAATTTTAAACATACTTAATAATTATTACACAGAAGTGAAATATGAAAATTGATATATTCGATTGATAAATATTTCAAATCGAATTCTTCAAAAAATCAAAATATTCTGCAAGACAGGCCTATTAAATTTATCTCTATAACAGTCCCTCAACAAAATTCTACAGGAAAAAACGTATTAATCAAAATGCATGTTAAGTAACGAAAGTTTTCCACTACTCAATATAGATTCATTTCTTTAATACAGGGTGGTTATAATTAAAGGTAGCCTGTTTAGACCTACAAAAAGCGCTTTTTAACCGTGTCTGTCATAACTTGGTATTTAGGTACATGGCCCAAGCGTGAAAAATATCTGCGGTAAGGGAATTAACAGTTCACATTTTTACCGCATGTTGAGGGTTTCTAGGCTTCTCTATGAGTTGTAATTCTCCTAGCCAAGCTACTGTAATTTATAGAAAAAACCCTTCGTGTTGCTATTGAATACGCTATAACGCACTTTGAACATGTGATTGACACAAATAGAATGCGTAGTGTACAAAAGCTGTGGTAAATAATTTTATTTTTCTTTATCAGCGCCTTCCTCTCTAGTGGAAATATTTTGAACACTTTTTTTAAAATTGCATATTCCTTTTACCCAAGGTCCATAGAATGCATATGCTCAATGATATACGTTCATTAGAACGAGTTCTACGTAGATTTTAACAGAACGGGCACGGATACAACGGGGGTAATTCTTCCCACCCTGAGAGTCAAGTATTATGTGAAAAACGATCAAAAACTTTAACTATTCCTCATTGAAACATATTTTCCGGGAGGGAAGATAGGTAAAATAAAAAATAAATCTCCCTCCCCTACTCAGCATAATCATTTTTTCTCACTTGAAACAGAATAAATATAATTACAACCACCTTGCATTTAAAAGCAAACATAGACTTATTCATTAACTTTGATTTTTTTCCTTAGTGTTCTAATTTAGTCACATGCATTATTTTATAAAATAAATAAATCAAAATATTTATAGACTAACTAAGCTCTTATGATAGTTACTAAAACTATATTTAAAAGTCAAACTATAATTTAAAGCAAAAGAAGCTTTGATTAATCCAGAAACAAAATAATAATAAAAAGTTAATTACATGGAGCTGTGTCCAAAAAGTTTTTTTTCGTCGAAATTACATTTAGAAAGTTATTATTTCTAGGTTTTAAAATTAGTTACACATAAGCAGTTCTTTTTCAGATCTTAATTACATTCTTGGTGAGAATTGCTTTGTGTCTACAATATTTACATGCTCAGAAGTAATAATTCGTTTTCTATTTCATTTCACTGTGCGGTGTTTTGTGATATTTATGTAGTCGTGTTGAAAGTCTAATTAAGAATAAATAAAGTTTGACGGAGCCTTATCGTTATCGAACTGTGATGTCATGTTCTTGCTTCATCACAGCATTTAAAAGGCACTTTTTGTTTTCAATTCTGAATTATTATAGAATTGGAATGTGAGTTCCTTTCTCTAGTCTCGTAAATCAAAATATGAAAACTACCAATCAAAATATGATTAAAAAATCATATATGTATTATAAATCAAAATATGAAAGTTCGCTTAAAATGAGTTCTAATTAACAATTTATAGCATGATCGCAGGTTAAGCCTGTGTCAAAACAAAAACAAAGAAAAAAACGTTAAAACGTACCAAAATCTGAATAGATAATTGATTAAAAATCAATTACCAAGTAAAAATACAATACACTGCTGTGCCAAGTTCGAAAATATATAAAGTGCCAAAGGTAAGATGTACTAAACATAGAGAAAGCCAAAAGGAGAAAAGTGGTCCAAATGGGGCGTTTTGTTTTCCTATTGAATATTGACGCCTAATACAAGATCATTATAAAATGGAGTCTGAATTAAGGACAAATAATTTATGAGTAATAACTAATAAAATTTGACCTATACGAAAAAAATTTAAACTTTGTGTAATAACACGTACTTTTTGAAGAAAGTTCCGATTTCGGAGAGGGCTGCGGCTCCTTCAGCCCTCTCCTCCCCCTCTCGCTAGGCACCAGGGAGAACAGTTATTTTGCTACAATGATTTATTGTTGGGACGTGTTTTCAGGATCAATTTTTTGTAAACTTTCAATTGAATAATATTCACTAAATTATTAAATAAAGGATTTAGCACAAAGATAATTTATTATTTTAAGGGATTTAGTATTTAAAAATGTTGGCATAAACATAAATAGGAGAATTATCTTTTGATTTTTTGATTTAGACACACTATTGCATTCGATATTATTAAGGGGGTATTCTAGTGTAGAATTTTGAAAAATCGAAAAAAAAAAAATTTCTTAATATTTCCAAAGTTTAGACATTTAAGAACATACCATTAAAAGGATTTTTTAAAATTCCTATTATTTCATGAGTTATAGTCGTTTTAGTGACGTGTCATCGGTTGCGGTCCGACCGCCACAAGTCAACAAAAGACGGTAGACGTTCCCGAGTCCCACGATTGAATATCCCTTATAGAATCTTTATTGTATAGTATCTCTTTTAAATCTATATTTATTGAAGGACATAGAAACTTGTTTTGTTGGAATATTCTTCGTTTAGTTTTATTTTAAGTTAGTTTTGAGCCAACCTTCGTACCAACCTTCGCAGTTAGTATTTTTAATAAAGATTGTATACCCATATTAAAAATCTTAGATGTTATGGGAGTCACGATTGGACCAGAAGCTAATGCTTTTGCAGCTAGACGGGACGAAGCGCGTATCGAGCTCTCGGAAGTCCGGACTTCAGAGGCGTCAAAGGGGGGTAGAACGGCTCGTCTTCACCAGAGAACATCGGATAATAAGCATTTTTAAGTAGAGGAAGGTTTCTTACATGGAGCAGGAATCGCCGATTAAAAAAATGTAAGTATTCTGTACCATTCTATAAGTAAAACTGCCGAAAACGTGTCTCAAAACTTTGAACGCGTTTTTCTCGAAACTACTTTTTTCGAGCTGGCGGTAAGGATATCTCGAGTTCTAATGCACCGATTTACTTCAAATTTGGAGAGGATGTTCTTTATACATCTCTTTATCGTGTGAACCTTTCTCAAAAATGTGACTTTTCATTTATTATTTTTAAAAATATCGTAATTGTTAAAAAAAGATGCAAAAAAGAAAATTTTTGTTCAAACAGCCGCCATTTTGTAGAATGTTTTTTTTTAAACTTGTCTGAGGTTCATACGATAGCGGCATCTATAATAATTAAGAATCGGTCTGTTTTTTATTTTTCAGATCATCAGGAGGGTTGCAATCATGCACGCCAGGACACCCTCTTTTTTTTTTTTTTTTGAAGCTCCCACTTGACTGCTCATAACTTTGTCAATTTTAATTTTTTTTTTTTTGGTTAATTTTTGTATGTAATAATAAAACATCAATAAACAAATGATAAAAAAATGGGTACTAAAAGTTTTTTTCCCCTTTGTACGGCGTTTCAAAAACCGGGCGAAATTCATGCCTCTACACTAGAATACCCCCTTAATAAAATTAAACATTTTATTATAATCTAACTGTTTTAGTTCTGTATTTTGGCGAGAAAATTGCACAGGATTTTGACAGCTGACATTCGCTGGTAAATGAAGCTTTTCTGTTATGTTGTAGAATAATCCAAGCTATTCTTTTCCGCTCTGAACTTACTGGTATTTTAATTTATCCAAACCATATAACTTAATTCTGCTTTAAATATGAATTTTCATTCATTTTGAATTGATAGATAAAAACATAAATTTCAAGAGGAAAATGCATATATTTCCATGATCTAACTATTTTGCTTACCGGCATTCATGCAACATCCATAGATCGAGGCATATAAAAGGTTTAGGGCAGATGATCCCCTGGCAAGGATTGTTGGAGGGGCATTTGTTGATGAGATTTCTCCATTCCAATACGGCTGCATTTTCTGACCCATTCTCCATGGGCAAGTAACGTTGATCGAGTCGAATATCGTTCATACATCCTATGAGAATAAAAACACCCGATGCCACATTATGCACATAGCGAGAAGAATATGAAATTAAATAACGTTATTGATAAAAATCATTAATATTTTGAATTAAAAAGGAGATTTTATTTCGCAAATGATGATGTAACAAAAATGAAGATGGCGCAACGTGCGCATTGTCCCATACAGTACACAATAACTCTCCAACGGAATAACTGTGTACTAGTTGGTATGTAATTCAGTTGTATCCCCGTATGTGTGCTTGATGTGTTGTGTGTGCAAATAAAGGAATAAAATCATGAGGTTGTCTTGTCAAAAAATAATTTGACGAACGATGTAGCGAGAACTGTTGAAGGCAAAATTTGTTTGCCTCGCTTTCCTTTTGGAAAATAAGAAAACGTATGTGAAAATATATGAGACTCTTCAAAACATTCACTGGAATGAAATTAACCCGAGCTCATTATAAAGCGTACGAAATTAACTTTACGAAGAATTATCATTCATGCATTTTCTTCTTGCAATAAATACTGAACTTTCATTTTCCAAGAGGTTCAAAAAGTGTTCTGCATAAAAATATAATACTGGTACTCTACCAGTTTTAGATGGCTCTTACTTAAACAACTTGCGGTTGAATATATATATTTCACTCTGCTGAATATTCAGTACATACCTTCTTGGAAATCATTGTCAACAACTGTGACGCCCGGTCCAACGTACTGCACATCTCCTCCGGCAATGACATTCTGTTTCTCAATCATCATCAGCTGATGCTGTCCCTCGTACTCCAGCAGTTCATTGTATCGTCTGCCGCCCCCGCCATCCAGAGACATGCTGGCCGTGCTGCCATGCCGAAGCACTCTGACTGTGTGCCACTGGCCGTCGCTCACCTGCACGTTCGGAAGCCAGAGTTCGTGCTCGTCGGATGACCGCAGGTGGTTGAGGTTGAATCGTAGACGGAGCTTCTTGTCACGAATCTAATAATAGAAAATTGCACACTTCAGCAAATGTGAATGATTTGATTTGAACAACATGTTATAAGCTAAACAGCTGCAGTTATGTTTCTAATTTATCGTCATTTACTTTACATGAAAATCACACTGATCGTTTCGTCAGCATGAACTACCAAGTACAAAATCATAAATGGTAGTAAATTTCTTCAAAAAGTTCAAAAAGTTTGAGAATTCATACGAATCTTAGAATTTCTGAAGCTTACAATTGATGCAGTGAGATGTTAAGAAAGTGGGAAAAGTAGGTTTTTGAGCAAAACGCTTGAAAAGTTAAAACTATATAAGCGAACTAATTTTCTTTCTTCCTAAATGACACTGCTTTGCAGCATCTGTTAAGCATACCACTAATATTTCTTGCCACAAAACAGATCGATGGTCTCATATCATTTGCAATCGTTGTCTTTAAAAATTTAGTTTTATCCCATACACCTCTTTTATTCCAATTGCTTTAACTCAAGACTCCAAAATTTAAAGAAGTACCAATAAAATAACATAAAAGTATCTTTGTTTAATGGAACAATGGAAAAGTAAGTAAAAATGAATTAAGTTAAGTAGTCCTAAGCATTAAGCTATTAAAAAAGTAATTATGCACTATTAAAAAAATAATTGGACATACCTCTAAAATGCAATATTCTCGGCCATGCTTGCTAGTGGCTCTGAACAACTCTCCATGCTTTTGTCGCGTTCTGAACTGCAGTTGGATGTCCGTTTTGTACGGATCAGGCTCAAACGACAAAGCGTACTTGATGTAACTGTTCTGTTGGAACATCTTAGAGATCGTTTCTAAAATGAAAAGTTCATAACTTAAAATGTCAGCAAAATGCTTATTATAAATAAACATACTAGCACACCAGAATAATTATGTAATTATGGTTAATCTAATTAAAAATTGAGCCAATTTAAAAACGGTGACTATTTAGAAATTTTTTTAAAATGGTTTCCCTAGTGTTAGCATAATATCTTTTAATATTGAGAACATTGTTTATTACCTTTATCGCATCGAATTCCAAAGTATCCAGGATAGCAAATGCATTTTGCTGAATTGTATGTTCCTACACATGCGCCATTTTCGCAGTGTCTGGTAATGCTGTTACTCTGGCAGGCATCGTCTGCTGGTTTGCAACCGGGACTGCTGGATGAACTGCTACCGGGATTGCCCAAATCATACATCTACAAAATTTAAAAGTGGTGATTTTTAATTACTAAAAAGAATACTAATAAGAATACATAGAACACTTCTTTTATTAAATAAAGTCTAGGTGCAAAAATATATCAATACTTTTAATTCTATCAAATATAATTTACCGAAAAAAGGTATGTAGGATCTAAAGAAAAAAATAACTTGTGTATTTAACCACTAGCATTATCATTATCATTAACATTTTATGAACGCATTGATTTTTCCCCTAGGTTTTTCACGCCAATGCAAAACCAAAACATGCACATCTATAATTTTCCTTAAAACCTGTGAAATACGATATTTTTACAAGACCTTCCATACTTTATCATTATTATTTTTATTTACTTCGATGGGAAAGTAGGCCTAATGTATCCGTAAAAATATCGTTAAAAAGAAGAAAAGTCAAAAATAAGTTAAGTAATTAAATAAAAAATGAAAAATAAAGAAATTGAAAGTAGGGTTTTGAGATGGGGAAAATGTGTGTCGGTCTGTGTCTCTCCCCCCCCCCCCCCCCAATAACGTTTGGAGGAATTGTCCGACATGAAAGGTTTTTTTTTTTTTTTTTTTTGCATGTGAAAGATATCGGCGAGGATATCTCATTTTCATAATCTACCTTTTAATTTGAACAAATTTTCGTTCAATTTTAAACAGTTCAAAAAATCTTTACATTAGCGCTTATGGGCAAAAATGAAGCAAATTATGTAAAGTCTGGGCATAAGATCCAAGTTCTTTTGAACAAGCTTATTGAAAGAAGCTCTCAACGGGAAATATTTTTTGATTTGAACAATTTTTGTTCAATTTTGGACAGTTAAAAAATACTTACCGCCTGCGGGAAAATTTCGATGTTATATGAATTCTGTTCTAACAGACGGATTTGCTTGTAACAAACTTTATCGAAAAGATTTTCGTAGAACATATACAGATACGAAGTTCATCCAGAACTAAACGAGCCTATTTTCCCACAAAACTTTTAGCTCTGGATTTTAAGGATGTTTCCGAAGAAATTAATGAATAAATGATGGAATGACTGAATAAATGAGTGAATAAATGAATGAGCAACTAAATGAATAAATGAATGAGTAAATAAATGAATGAGTGAATGAATACGTATAAGCCGTTGAAAAAGGCTTATTTGAAGTTTTTAAGAACTAAGCCTAAATGAGAGAGAGAGAGAGAGGGGGGGGAGACATAGCTAGATTATCGATTGGATTTTGGTGTATTCGGAAAAGTAGGTTTGTATAGTTCTAGACAGAATTTCTTGTTTCACAATCTACAAACGCTCCAATTCAGTTTTTTTTCTCTTTAACAGGTAGCGAACATATATCATATTTTGTAAAGTATTCTAAAACGCGTAAATTCTTTTTTTGTTTGTTATGCATCGGTGCTTTTGAGGGAAGAAAAATATTAATCTCCATGCAAATGTTTTTCCAAGAGGGGAAAAAAATGATTGAAAACAACAATTAAATAACCATAACGATCGCATATTTTGTCGGATAAGTTAAGCTATTTCGCATACATTGATGCATTATTATATTCGTTTCTACATAATGGTAGAACATCATTTTTGTATCTTCATATACGTACCTAACTTGCGTTGGAACAGCTTAAACTAATGCTAACGTATTCTTTTGATTAAAACTGTCTCCCCAAAGCATTAAGCTTATTAACGATAAAATATCACAACATATTGCATTTTTCGAGAGCGAAACTGATTAGTACCACTAATAAACATTCCGTAACATTTTGCTACAAACTCATACGCTTGGTCGAATGGACCCCCCACAAGTGAGATTATGTAATTAACGCTAGTTCCTAAAATTTGCCCTAATTACCGAGGCTGATTTGTAACGATATTTTTGAATGCTAATTACTTCGGGTAGAAAAGAACACGTGGTCGCTTTCTAGTGGAACAAAAGACGCTTGGAAGGACGGTGATTAATTGCGCAACTTAATGAGGAAGGAAGGATCGATCATTCAACCAGTGGAATGTCTCAAGGTACAATGATTGTAAGGTGAAATTTATAGGTTGGTTCGAATCATGGTGAAATTGATTACATGAGGGTAGCAGTGATGTTGATTGATTTTAATGACTGTTTCCGAGTACTTAGCAGAATTTTGTGCTATTAATGTTGCACTTTTGAATTAGCTTAGCAGAATTAGTCATGATGACATCGGGGCAATTAAAATTAAATAAGTGAGTTCTTGAAGATTTGCGAATTTCCGAAAGACAGGAAGACACTGCATAGTTCCGAATGTAGGAAATTTATGTAAAACTTCAATTAAAAATCGTTTAAATCTGTGCCAAAATATTTTATACAAAACATATACATTTTAAGTCAAAAATATTCATTATGTTACTTTTATTTAATTTACTTTTTGGAGATAGAAAAGAAATGTATTTGTAAAGCATTTCCAGCCTAAATTAAGTTAACAATGCCTTTTAATAAATAACTATAATCAAATAAATATACGTGGTAAGTTAAGACGCAATCATGATTGCAACCGAAACACCCATTGCTTATATTGAGCAATATTCCAAAAATAAATAAAGATGAAAAAAAAAAAAGATTTAAAAAAAGAACAAGGGAACGAGAAGAATTACGTAACACAAAATAGTAAGGACCGTTGCGGCACAAGTAAACTTTAAAAAATGCCCCTTATTTATAGCACAACTGAGCGTATAATAATATTTTCAGTCAACATTTCCAATGGGGGTAAGATAAATAGCTCAGAACATTGGGAGAATTTTCACTTCTTTTTCTTTCTTTCGTTCTCTTTCCCTTTTGTAACAAGCAAAAGTTATTAAGAACAGAAAATGAATTCTTTATCTGGACTGTAGTTGAATCAACAAGAATGCATTTTTATCTACATTTGGATAAAAATTCTTATTTTTAAGCCGCACTCTTTTTACATAGCCACTTTTTAGGCGCAATGCAAGAAGCTTCTGGCAGCTACCGAAACCCATCAGCACAATTTTGAGGGCAAGTGTGTGCAGAAGTGCTCTTCTTTTTTCAACGACCAAATATTTCTTTTATCTTCATTTTAATGAAGATTTACGAGTGCACTTAAAGAAAAAAGTGGTGGCCTTAACCCTTTAATCTACTGCATTATAATTCACAGCACTTTTTTTCATTTAATACTTTTTGGGAGGAAAATTATACCGAAAATGAAGGGAATTGTATAAATAAAATAATGTTCAGCCTATAGAAATTTAATTATTACAGTTAATAAGCACCAGAGTAATTCAACTGTGAAAGCAATTAGATACACTGTTCTCCTAAAATATCTGCTCAAACCTTTCTCTGATTTTTGACAAATATATTTAAAAAAACCAGAGAATTATTTCTTGAGTTTTACAATTTCTCTGGAACAAAAGTGGAGCAATATGAACAAAATGGTAGTTTAGAACACAGCATCGGTTTCAAAGCTGTGCCCTTTCCTCGCTAAAATGCTCTTTATAAAGAACTTGCTGAAATGTATCCTGAAAAAGTGGAATTAAACGTGTGTTCCTGCAAAAGTACTGTCAGGATATTCATAAAATTAGTTCATGGATGGTATTTTCAACGAAGTTACAGGGGAACGTGGGGCAAAGTAAAATAGTTAATAGAAATTACTCTTCCAAAATGAACAAATTAGAAATTTATTTTGAAAATAATAGTATCTGAAGAGAAAACTATGTATTTTAAAATAGAGATTCCGTTAAAAAAAATTTTTTTTTCATTTTAGACACTAAATTTTTAGGTTGAAATGAAAGTGCAAAATTATCACTTTTCCCGATGTATGGGGCAAAGTAAAATAGTGATAATTTTCTTAGTACTTTTGTTGAAACTGGGGTTTAATTTTCGTGGGCGCTCGAGAGATCTTAGTCTCGTTTTCGTTTTAGGTAAATTTTAGTCTCGTTTTCGTTTTAGGTAAATTTTTACTTATTAGACCTAATTTATATTATTCATGCATTAAAAAAGCCTTGGTGGTTGGTAACTAAAACGAACGACCATTTTATACACTAATATTAGTCTAAACAGGCTAAACATAAAAAACCGCTATGAACCACCAGGGGATCTACAGCTTTAAGTGGAATCTTAACCACCATAACCTAATCGGCGAAAATGCTAGACCGATCAATAACATCCATACCTTACCGGGATGCAAAACCGTACCCTTGGCGTGGAAGTTTTCGGCACTACAGAGTATTCGGCTATGTCAATGGATGTCTTAAACAGTTTTAAATAAACCTACATTAAATCCTCTTTCATTAAATATAGTCCGATTAAAGTCATTAAAATCCTTTAGTTTATTTTTTAGTTCCCGCTAAATAAATCTAAATGAAATTAATCTTTTTTTGGCGGCTCTCAGTGTCTGCAATTGAATTTAATGAGGTGGAAATTAAGCGGAGCTATGAGCTTACAAATTTAGTTGTTCGATGACCCAACGTTGGTGTTTGAGAAAATTGAAATAATATATTTCACTTTGCTCCACATGCAGTTGACAAATTATACTAAACATTTCAAACCAAAATAAGCCTAACATTAATTACATTAACACTGCAGTGGACATCTAGAGATCTTAATAAATACTTAAAATATTGATAATATTAGTGTTTGTTTTACATAAGAGCAAAAACTATTTTTGACCTTACTCAAAGAATTATAATATGAGGGTCCAATTTTGAAAATGGCTTCTCTATCTCTACTAATAATAAAGCAGCAAGTATGTCTGTCTGTCTGTGACCGGCGTAGAGCCGTAGACCGTTCGGAGGATTTTCATGAAATTTGGCACGAAATGAATTTGAAACACGGGGTCTGCACTTCGGAGAGTTTTTTCTAAAATTCGAATTTGTTCTTTTTATTCCAATTTATAGCCGAAAATTGCATAAAATGGTATTTTTCTACAGGAAGAAATTATCGCATCGTTTCGAGCTTGATACCATTGAATAGCGCGTAAAAACTGCACCAGAAAGAGTTTTGCTCTTTGTGCTAAAATTTGAAGCCTCTAAATTAACTAGAAAAGAAGTTATAAGCGTTTTTCTCTGTAATTCGAAATTACTTTTCCATGGCAATTAACTTTAATTTTATATGAATTGTTACCATACCGACTGGCTTATGATCCTTTTATTTTTTAACGAATTAAAATTTATTTCTTGCAGTTTTTATCATTTTGAGGAGCAGCCGATTTTTAATTAATTAATCTATTTTTTAAAATTTTGATTATTCTTTTTTTAAAAAACGAATTAAAATACTGAGACAGGGTTTTTTTTTAAAGAAAAGTTATCCTTTATAGCGATTTTTGTTATTCCAACTGATTATTACTATTTATATTTTTATTTATAAAATTTTGTTTCTCCAGTGAATTAGCAGACATGTTATTTGCCTGTTTGGGCTCAGATGAAAGGTTTTTAAGCTTTCAAAGCTTTTCTTGCTGCTGTTAGTTTCGGCAAGCTACAAAATTTCGTCTTTCTGTTTTACTGTCAATAAATAATAGATAAAAGCTAATTATACTGAAATGTATTAATTAAAAGTATTCTAATGGATTATAATCGTCCTTTCTGTGCGGTTACTTGAACTAAACAAACAAAATGCATTTTCTCTCAAATATTTTCAATTTTATTTTGTTTGGTTTCTTTCTTTCTTTTGTCCTCTTTTATTGTGTGTGTTTTGTAAAAAAAAAAAAATGCTTAAATGCGTAGGATCGCTGGTTGATTGCCTTGGGCGGATAATTTTTAATTATGTGGAATGCTATACATTTTAATAAAACAACATAATTTACACATAAAAATGTTACCAGTATGTACACAATGGCGAACCGACTGGTCTTTTCATTTTTAACACGAGCATAGACGTGCAGGTACCGCTAGTGTACTATAATGTACCTTGACCATTAGAGGCAACTGTTTTTACTGTAATCAACTACATATTATATATACATATTAACATATGCAAACATACAATATTTAACACATGCGAAGTATTATTAAACAGGTGGTGATGCAAACAGAGTAAATATTTTACCATACCACTTTGACTCACTATTTCACTCTGCCCCACATTCCCCTATTTACCTTTTTTAAAAACTAAAACTAAACATTTCTACTAAGAGAAATAAAATTGGTATTTCTAAACCATTTTTAACGATGCTTTAATAAATATTTTTTAAATGCTGCACAAATGCCGCTTTTAAACGTTTTTAATATGCTTCAGTCCTTTTAAATGTAAACGTACCTCACTATTGTGAATCACATTCTTGATGCAGCCTTCGAATCCTTCTCTTGTATGTTGATGTTGCCATCTGTAGTCTGTCAAATATTGGTGGTGCACACCTCCCAACTGAAGAGGGGTGTTGACGTTCAGGAATTCATTAAAGGGTTCGATGTTGCTCTTGGTCTCACATCGTGAGCGATTGATTTTTGGAGGATCTGAATCTTCTATTTTGGCTTTCTGGCAGTTGTCGATAACAAGTCGAACAGTCTAAAAAAGTATGGAATACGTTAAATTCAATACTTTACTAAATACACAAGGTTTAATTTAAGTTTACACTACACTAAAAAGTAAAATACATCAGTATGTGAGAACAAAGTGATAAATTTATACACAATTTGAAATTATAAATAAAATGTCCACTGAAATTTGCATTAAATATTTGAGGCTTACACTTTTCTTATGCAGAATATTTTTACGTTGTGCTAAAATAGTTTTTCAGCTTGCTTTTATCACTGGTATCAAGATATTGTGATTTCGTATTTAAATTGTTTTTCTCTCAACAGTGAAACCGAGCTTTTTATTAAGTCTCGAAGTACTAATAATGTGATTTCCTACTTAAATTTTTGTTGTATCAATAGTGAAACCAAACTATTTATTAAGCCTCGAGGTAATAATGTTAAAAGCTAAGTTTTTTCGGAAGCGCGTTATACCGGAGCATATAAGCATTTATCTTAATAAAATAAATCATTAAAAAGTATTTCTGAATTAGTCAGTGACCGAAATTCACTTATATAAATACATTAAATATCACACTTCTATTTTTTCGCAATATTTCTCACATATTTTAAATTAGAAGAAGTTTGTTGCAACGCAGATACTTTGAAATAGTGATCTAAACCAACCTCTTGTTTTAAAATGCATAAGATTTAATATTTCATCCAACTGCATGACTTGAATGTCAACAGATTAAATTTAAATTTTAATTACTTATTGACATATAGCTGAACTTGGAATTAGGGATGTAACGAATATTCGGCCACTATTCGGTATTCGGCCCTTTGGCCTGGCCGAATAGTCATTTCATCACCCAGCCGAATATTCGGCCTGGCCGAATATTAGGTAAGGTCAAATTCGGCCTGGCCGAATATTGATGGACTATTCGGCCGAATAGTTTTGCTGCAGTAAAAAAGTAAAAAAACTAAAGAAATTAGTAGATTTTAAACATTTAAAATTGTATTATAATTATTGCAAAAGAGTACATTAGTCCACTATAGTTTTAAGAAATAAAAATAATTTAGAATAAACTATTTTTTAAATATTGTTTTAGGCTTGACTGAGCAAAAACACATTTTAAAGTTGTAATATTGTATTTTATATTTAGCATTTGCTCCCAAAAGCTGCCAATAGATAATTATAATAGATAATATGATAAATTCATTTTGTTATTATTAACAAAGTGGAAGCCAGACTTTGTTTGGGTAGACTGATTTGTTGTGAATATTGGGTTAGAGAGAAATGTGAAAAGCCCAGAATATGTCATGAATATTTAGATAGCATAAGTTATTGGGATTTTTGAAAATAAGAACATATTCCAGTTAAGTGCATTAAGTTTTAATAGATCTTTAAGAAAATAAGTATGTAAAAAACCCCATAAAATAAAAATATTAACTTTTAAAACGTCTTCATAAAACAGTTTTGAGCAAGGTAAAAGTTCACTAAGCACTAGTATTTCTTTTATTGCAATTGAATAATTAGTAAAATAATGCTAATGCTTACTACCGTAAAACCAGTCATTTCTATTTTGCTTGTGGGTGAAATTCCAAGTTTTATTACATTCAAAACAATAGTGAAAATAGATTAATTTTAAATAGTTCTTAACAAACAGAATTAAATCATACATCATAGATTGTGTGTAATTGGCGTTTGACTTTGTGAATAATTTTAAATTTGACAAATACTTTAAATTACAACGATTTTCTAGAAATTTTAATATTCGGTGGCCGAATATTCGGTATTCGGCCTAGCCGAATATTCGGATTCGGCCTATTCGGCCTTGAAGAAAGGACCGAATATTCGGATTCGGCCTGGAAGAAATGGCCGAATATTCGGTATTCGGCTATTCGGCCAAATCACTATTCGTTACATCCCTACTTGGAATATAAGTTCATATAGGCTTAAGTCTTTGATACGGAATTTCACCTTTGCACTGCAATAAACCGGTTAAGAGTCAATACCAATTTTTCTCAAGTGCACTGCTGAGAAAAAAAAATCTTTCAGTAAAAAGATAATTTGAATTAATACTTCACATTTTTGTATATTTTTTAATGTTTTTGCATTACGCTGACTTTAAATGTATGTTGCTCATTTTTATGTCAACTAACGTTTATTTTGGAGAAAACGAGTTTTTACGCTCATATAAGTGTTTTTGTATTATTTAACCTCTTAAATGCATTTTAAAAGCAATTATCACTTAATCACTTCCATACTTATTCGTATTTACTGACGATGAGCTAATTATTTCACGGGATAATGGAGTGTAATTTGAATTACTTGACAGTGCATTCTTAAGGTAAACAATGGAAAAAGTATTCTTGCGATATTAAATTTTCATTCTTTAGATAAAGTCATTATAATTGCTTGCATCGCTTTTTTTAATTATTGTTCTTGATATCTTATAAAACATTTTGGTAATTAAAAACGCTTTTCTTAAAGAAAAAAAAACTCCGAAACAAGAGAGATTAAAATCAATCAAGAAAAAAGAACAATATATTGTAAAACGAAAAGTTTATAAATAACTTTTGCAAACCTTAGGAAAAGACGAGTTTTTAAATCTTTCCTTTAATTACGAATAAGATTTCCCAAAGCACAATATTTTTACAACAAGTAATTAGATATGACGTTAAAATCAACATTTATGTTTCGACACAAAAAGCATGAAAATGAAATTAAGCAAATGAAAAATGTTACATTAGAAAAATTTGAAAATGGTTAAGAGAAAAGATATTTATTATATTTAATTTTTTGATACAATTAAAATATTCTTTAAATTGAAAATTTTGATTACGCATTGTTCTTAACTCTATGCTGTATTCAAATAGTATTTTTATAACTCAGCTTTGATGGGGATATCATTATTTCTGCAATTTCATTTCATGCTATGCCTCCAGCAATTAAGACAAAATAATGCTGCTTGAATTTGTTTTGACAACTATCAAAGCCAGTTACAGGTTTCAAAGTTTATCTAAACAAGGAACCACATTAGTTGTTCTTCAGCTTTTGTTTATTTGTTAACATTAACGAGTTGAAAACATTATCAATGATACATTAATATTGACGGAATCAGGAATTAATGTTTGCAGGATTTTTTTCTAAACTAAAATATGATAAATGATGGTGAAGTGTTTTTCAAATATGACAATATCAAGCATTTATATCGTAAAGAATTTAAAGCAGTGGTAAAAATGTTATTGAAGATAATGTCATGGGGTAGGAAGAAAGTTGAAGGCTTATCAGGAAAAAAAAGTTGCATAAAGACACATCCGGGAAATATCAAACTTAATTGACAAAACTTTTTACCTCTCTATCCCAGAAAACGTCAACCTGGTGCCACTCCCCGTCACTTAAAGACTCATCCACATAAACAACAATTTCTGCTGTTCCAGACCCGAAGTCGATGAGCAACCGTGGTCTTCCACTCTGTAGTTCTAGAGAAATGAAGTCTTGAACGGCTATCTCCCCAATGTCCGGGTTGGAAATGGGCCCGTTATACAGCAACAGACCGTCCGGCTTTCGTGTCATAAATTCTAAACTGAGGTGAGAGTTTTCACATTGCTGCAGTGAAGGAAACCACGCCCAACCACGCCCACTGAAGCTCCGCGTAGTCATCTGGCATTGTGGACCCTCATATCCTTCCGGGCATTTGCAGCTGTTTGGAAATACGGTATTGTAAATTAATTTCTATTACATAAATATAAGTAAAAGTAACATATACGTAAGGGATGTTTAAATGAACAAACACACACACACACTAGGCTCTTTGTTTTTTTTTCTTTTAAATTGTTATCATTCCTAAAACACCCAAGTCACTCTTATCTGAATGGGTTTTCGAATTACATTCCTCTCAATGCGTTGAAAAGAAAAATAATGCATATAAAATGAGGAATGTATGTGCATGAGACTAAAATGTGATTATCTCGAGAAAATTAAAAACAATTTTATTTTTTTATTATATTTAAGCATTTGCTTTGAATAAAATATATTCTGGAAAATACTTTTTTTTTGTTCAAGCTTACCTAACTCCTCCATATGATTCAAAACACCTCCCACCATTATGGCAAGGCAAAGGCCTCTTTCGGCAGGTCTCAATTTCAGAGAAGTCCCTTGCTCCACACACACACTTGGGTTGCACCCACGTGTTGACGCCTACGAAAGATGTACGATTGGCGTTGACTACAATAGGCTGGCGGTCGACCATCAGGATGTTCGTACAGCTCGTCTCGCAGTTGAGATTTTCAAAGAGACACTCATCTATGCCCACCATCGTGATATTGATGCCGACTTCTTGCTCTATCTGTAATGTGGAAAAAAAAGAGCATTAGAAATATGTAGTAGAAATAAAGGTCATAATGTTGCAAGCTACAATACTGAATTATAATACATGATTTTTTCCTCCCTGTTGCACATATTTTTCATATATTGAGTTTTCTAGCTTTGTATATTAGATTAACGTAATGTACTTCCAATGCAATGCTCATAACATGTCTTTACATCATTTCTTGGTAAAAAAACTGAAAGCTATAAATTTGTGAATAATTCTGACTACAAATTTTTCGACGTATTTTTGAAACACGTTCAAAATATTTTGAGGAATAAGGATGAAAAGAAAATTGCACTAGAGTTTTTAGTATTTGCTCTGCTTTCGTTTCTTTATGTTGTTTTGGCTCTATTATCAGTCATACTCATCTTTGGGTAACCTTATCATTGGAAACCTTATGGGCACTAAGTTTAGAAGGCGAAAAAAAACTTTTACTGACGTTACCTAAATTTATTCACATTTGATTACATTCAGTGTGTATTATTTTAAATAACTGTTCGAAAGTACATTGTACTGAAATTATATAAAACTTTACAGTCTTCATTTTGCTATGTAATTAAACTGATAGTAAGGTCAAGCTTTTACCTTAAACTTATGACTAATTATTTGCTACACGTTTCCTTTTTCTTCTGAACACATAAAGAAAGCTAATATCTCCACTTTGACCACTGCTTCTTATTTTCCAATTAAATTTAAAATTTTAGTGTTTGTTTGCTTAACAGGGTGAATGACAACGTACCAATTCTCTGTTGAGAGCCACAATTCCATTGAGCATGCTGGCTTTGAAGTAAGGAGAACGATGAGCAGCAAATCGGACATCGGTGATAGGGGGTCGTTCTTGTTTAAGAATGACGCTGAAAATGTCAACGTTGTCCTTTCGCGTAGTGGTCAAACTCGCAATCATATCCCTGAATTTTTGGTACTTGCTCTTAACTTGGCGGTTTTCAGTCCAGTTCCAGACGCGGACAAAGTCTTCGGCGCTGATTCCTGAAAGTAATCACATTCATTTAAATTCCCTTCAGCTCTAGAAATGCCCTTAAGGGTGCTTTCACCCCAAAGGCAACGGAGACATTTTGTGCCCGTCGTAACCATGGAGGTAGTATCAAGCTAGCAACCATGACGTATGCCTCCAATAACGCAATGAACCAATCATAGTCGGCCCCCTGGTGGAAAGTCCCTTTTAAAGACGCAAATACAAAATGCCAATAGTCAACTCGAGGGTATGGTTATGAAATGAGATAAAACCAATAGCATGCTTTGAAAAGTGTGCATTTGTGTATGTTGCTGTTGGGTTCGGTATGAACGCACCTTAAGAAACATAAAAATTAAGAACTCGTGTTGGCTAGTTCTTTACCTAATAATTACCCGCTGATCATAAAGCTTTCATACTAAAACGCTCCCACATACCAACATATCGAAACCTTATTTATATATATATGGAGCAAAATAAATAAATAAATAAATTTATATTCGCTAATGCTTTTATTTGAATTAAATTTTAGTTATGGGAACAGTTTCAACATAAAACGTAAGTTCTGCATATAATTTACAACACCGAAGTAGATTTTTGACCAAAGTTGGAAAATGAAATGGAAAAGAACTGTCCTAACTTTGATTCTTATCCAGGCTTAATTGAGGTCGTGCGCTAAGTAATCTTACTGGATGGTAGGCTCGGTGTTAATCTTGAGAAATATCAATAATGTAAGCAAAATTGGTGGGATAACTTGCAATACGTAGACAAGAGGCCTTATTACAATCAAACAATTTATTTACAACTAGTCGATACATCACAACAGAATTATAAACTTAAAGCGTCCTTACCTTACAACATACTTATCTTACTTGCCATTTTCTCCTCTCAGCTTTCTACGTTCCGTGGTTTTATAGAACTGAGAGGGTCGTTGTCATTCGGTAGAAAGCAAAAGTTCTTTGGGTGGAATTTGCATATTTACCGCCTGTTGAGGTTCATACACAACAGAAACGTTATACCGTGTTTTTTTTCTTTTCTTAAATTGATCGATTTAATCTTATTCTTAAATCCATTAATTGATATTAAATTGCAACAAAGAAGAAACAAATATTCCTAGTGTAAATAAGTCCGGTAGCATAGTGGTTATAGAGCTTGCAAAGCGAGAAGATATTCATGCAGCTAATTCCGATGAGGTGTTTCTGCGCTCAAATGTCAGTTTACTTTTCAAAATGCTTGCTGAAGTGAGATAACTCTTTGTAACATATAAGGACAAAAGATCGAAAATTAGGCTATACTCGTTTTAGTTTAAATAGCTTAAAAATCTGTTTATAAAATCTGTTTAAAGTTTGGCATGTAACTACAGTTGATTCGTCCGTTGCATGTTGAAATTTTACTCTCATCGCGCCAAAACACATAAAACCTCCAAAAAAGGTTAAGAGATTGCATTTGATTTCAATTAACAATTAGGAAATTTATGCAAAAATGTTTCAAAATAATTTCTTTATTTGCAAATGTTTCTAGGACACAACGAAGTTTAGACTAATGTATAAAATCAAGTAGTTGATTTGCAGAAATCCAGTAGTTACTGACGATTTTGCAATACCTTTAATAATTTTAATTTTAATTCAAAACAATAAAATTACGTCGTATTCATTTAACATTAGAGATTTTAGCTTTGTTACTAATGGTGAATAAGTACCCATTAATGTCGATTTGTAAGCAAAAAATATGGTCTAAAACTTCAATTTAAAATCTTCTTTGGGACCATTCACACTTTTCCTAAATGTATTTGACCTTCGTCCCCCCTTCGTCACAAAATGGCACACTTCATCATACCCTATACCCCCTTTTGTCACGTATATTACATAAGCATATGTTGTTGCAGTTCAGAAACAAAGCACTGCGTTATAAACCATCTAAAATTTTTCTAATTTTATTTTTGAACTTTCAACAAACATTTGTAAGCATTATAATAATAACATTAATAATAATAATAATTACATGTGTACTTACTTTGTATAAAATGAGGTTAAAGTTTACTACGCATAAGCTAATTAGTATAGAACATTAAAATGTATTAACTGTTCGAATTCTGAAAGAATGGCCCACGCAATTTTATGTTAAAAGTGTAAATGCCTTCGAAAATATTCTTTTGAACTTTTAACAAGAAGTAAATTTAAACCTTCATCGACGTTGTTTACGATACAAAATCATCAATGAAACTTTAAAATCAAATTCTGAAAATTAAAAACGGTTTAGAATAAATTCAATTTTCTGATTTTAAATGCTTTTATAGAAACCATAACGTGTAATGTCATACTTCTTGTTACCCCCTCCCTTCCCCTTGTCACAAACTGTCACCATTTCCCGAACTCCCTTTCCCCCCCTCGAAGCGTGACATCATTAATAAATGACCTCTTAGAGCTACATTAAATACCTGTAATTGAATAATTAATTGGAAAATGCAGCATAAAAATTAATTACCAGAGATGCGAATAGACCCAGAATTAAAAATGGCTTCTTCGGGAATTTCTTTGACGGTAACGGAGACGTTGGCGGACACTTCTTGTGTGTGGACGCGATCGTGTACCACAAATCTCAGAAAATAGGTTCCTCCACTGGTCACATTTTTCATGACAATGAGGCCAGTGTCTTTGTCTACTTCGAAGTTGGGATGAGCGATGTTATTCTCCCAGTAGAAAGATTTGTCCGGCAAATCCCAGTCATCCAAGTCTTCGACGTGAACTCTGCCAATGGGTGTAGGTGGTGATTCGCCTAAAAATGAAAGTGTATTTGTAACTTGTAAAATTTAAGTGTGTGGCATGAGCCTAAAAAAAACTCGTTTTGTGATCTTCAAAGACATTCTTCTTGTTCTACGTGAATTTTGCATGAATGAAGCAATGTTTAGAGCTAGATGTTTCGTTAGTTAGCTTCAACTTTAAGTAGATCAAATAAAAAATTAAAGAGGTAATGCAGCAAGCTACCGGAACTGAGTGCCCTGGGCGTATTTACAATGAACGTTACGAACGTGTCAGCTTGTCTTTGATACCATGTAATCGTATTGATTATAAATCAATATAAAATTCCTTACTTACTAGACCAGTGTTCGCCAAACTTTTGTGGACACTGAGTAACCGAACCGTTTTCAAATTCTATTCCGCCCGCCCCCCTCGGCCTCCATCGAATAAAAACCCCCTCAGGACAAAAGTAGTGAACTCAATTCTCAGTTTTTAATCAAGTCTCAGTTGTTATATAAGACGATTCACCAATAAGGTTTTTACTGCTAAGGTAGTCGAATTGTTAAAAAAAAAAAAAAAAAAGTACAGATTTCAGTTAATTGGTTGTAATTGGAAAAATGTAATGATAAAATTGTTAAGCATTAAGTGCTAAGAGTTTTCTTTTAATGCTTTGTACTAAAATAATGAATGTCAATGAAATTTATTAAAACACGGAAAGGTAAATTTACTTTTTCTTTTAGATGCAAAAATGCAAGTTCTTAATTAGTAAAAAGTGTGCATGTGAAGGAAAAAGAAGCTTAAGACAAACTATGCTATAAAATATATTTACTAATTTTATATTTATTTTTTTTCTTAAAATCATGCATTTACGCAAATAACTTGAAGTGTTTTATTGCCGCATCTTTTTGAAACAAGTAAGTTTTTCACTGCTAAGATTATCGTACATATGTATCGCAAAAATATGTAGAGAACTTATATTTGTTTGAAAAATGAAAAATGTGATAAGAATTGTAGCGAAAAATTAAATATCAAATGCTAAAAATGTTGCCTGTAATGATTTTAATGAAAAATCTTTAAAATTTAATGACTGTTTTTGAGCTACGTGCTATTCATTGCGAATATTGGTGAAATTTTGAAAATCAACTGAATATCGTTCTGTAATAATGTGCAGACGAATCACCGTAACGCGGCCGCCAGCTACCAAAAATTACCCCTTGAGCTACTAGTAGCTCGCGATCGACATTTTGGCGACCACTGATAAGACTTCTGCTAAATGGGAATTTAAACAAATCGGAAACAAAAACGTAGGACTAAATGGGAAAAATTATGCACACATTATTTACATAGAATGTCGTAACTAACATATAAAGAAATAAACTAAGTATAGTCATTATCAAAATAAATGATTGTTCATATCTTTAAACAGTTAGCGCAAGGTTTTCAATGTTCTGATGTTTTAAAATTTTACATAATCTAGCCCTAAATTGGAATCATGTCTATGTTTTTAAATAAAAGAAAGTTCAATATTTTATCCGGAAAAGAAAAAGTAATCTCTTTATTCAGACAGATTATCCTGAAAATGGCAGAACATTTCAGCACCGAAGTTATTTTGTAAAACATTTGCATAATAGAATATAAAGCACATGTTGTTAGCAGGTATCTGGAACAACCTCTGTTTTCAGTTGTTTCGCAGCGACTTTTAAGGATTTTCTCTGGCTCCAGTCCCACTCCGTTCCATGTTTCAAAAATTTTAACAAGATTTATGTTTTTTTATTGAATTTATTAATGACTATATTTGTGATCAAACATTACCTATAGATTTCTTATTTATAAATAAATCTATAACATTTTATATGCACTGTGTCGCAAAAAACATTAGGCATCACCCCGCCCTCGACAAGAAAAAAAATCGAAGCACAACACATTTTTTTACACCGGACCCGCTCCATTTTCGATCCATGCTTCGTTTCAGATTCCTGGTTCTAAGGATCAATTTCAAAATGTCTCTCCCATCACAGCAATAAACTTAAATTAGCCCTTCAATCAACTGATCTGAGCATATGTAAAACAGAACTTTTTCCTTAAAGTCATAAATAATCTACAAAATATTTAATTTCAGTTTTTCGCTTAAACTTCAAATACTAATAAACAATCATGAGATAAAGAATTCTAAAAATAAAGAATAACGTAATTCACTAAGTTATACTTTACATATATAGCATTACATTAAAAAAAAAAGTTGTTGAAATTTTGGGAATGATATACTGATACTTCTATTTTTAGGAATTTAAATTTCCGGTAATCACATCACTAATAATGCGCAATTTATTTAAATAAAATTGTGAAGCAAACTGAGCTTCTTTCATTTATGAAGCGTCGGAAAAGAGTTGGATTTAAAATTCTAATCTTCTGAACAAAAGATTCATTTTCTCCAATGAAATGAAAGTGACTTTTAAAAGAGAGGAATATTTAAATCACTGAAAATGAAAACGTCGACAAATGATAGTTTTAAAATTGATTACTATACTTTCAGATTTCTGATTATGTTCTGACACTTCTTAAGATTTGTTAGGAAAGTGATTGCATACATAATGTAATATAGATTAAGTAATCTTGACTTTAATTTAAAAATTTTACTCATTCTTTTAGAAGGCAGCCGTGCTCTTAACGATTTACAACGAGAGATTACGAATTGGGAAATTAACTTCAAAATGTAGTTTTTCAAGAATAAAGTACATCGTAATTGCTATCAGAAAAATGCTTAAGCTATAAATATATATAAATATATATATGGAGAAAAAAAAAACAAAAATTTCTCTACTAACTTACCTTTGAAATTATATACAAAAATACTCTTGCTCCCCGGATGCATTCTGTTATCGTTGACGTCACCAATAATGACTGTAAGAGTACTAGTACCAGTCATAGACGGTGTTCCGCTATCCTTGATGACTATGGGCACCAGGTATTCCTTCTGTTGCTCTCTGTCGAAACGCTCCCGTGATGTCACGATGGCCATACCATCTCCGTTAGCCCCAGCTGTGTTGAAAGAATAGGGGGAGGGAAGAAAAAAAGTTGGTGCTGTAAGTATTTCTCAAAAAATTTAAAACTGTATACTGTAAAATCAAAAATTTAAGAAAAGAAAATTACTTTCGCTCACAAATCCCATTTAGTTTTAGTTCCCATTTAGTCCCAAGTTTAGAAGCATTTTTAGTAAGGAAGCTTATTTCTAGTTGCTGTAACTCAAAGAGTATTGCAAAGCTAAAAAAAAGTACATATTAGTACTTCTTTTTTTTAAAGGGGTTGCACATTGATCTCACCATTTGCAGGCCTAGTGTTTTCCCCAGGGACTGGTCCTCCCTCTTTCTTATTTCACTCCTATTGGCTGATGCCCATTACCGATTGCGAATTTGTATTCCCAGTTTCCTTAGCAGGAAGAGGCACTGGGCTCTGGCAAAGCAAAATTGCACTAGAAATTTAATTTATCCAAGAATATCCTAGATAAATATATACTAAAGGAATCTGTAACCTGCAGCGTGAATATACGATATTAGCGTTGACGACTTTCTGTGTCTCGAAAATCCACCTACTCGGGTCGGATTTTGAGCCCATTAACTTGGGCGTAAGGAGCTAAAGTTTTACCAATAATGACACCCTAATATTAGAAAGAAATAATTTTAAGAATCATAAGAATGTTTCACTTTACTTCTAAAGTAAACTGCTTCAAACAAATATAATATCCAAAAACATTAAGAAGCTATATTTCCCCAAGAATATAGAGTATTTTGCTAGGTACAGCGCTACAGTTTTTGCTGTTGTACATACACAATACGAAACGTAAACCTACATGCACGAAATTATAAAAAGGTCTTTTAAGGTACAAAGCAAAAGTGAAAATTATTATTATGAGTTTTCCAAATGCAAAACAATTGAAATGTTGAGATAAAATTTATTGCAAATGAATTGTAAAAAAAGTCAGTTTCTCAGCAAGCTATGGTAATATTTAGTGAGTATCATGTTACGCCAAAAATAGTTTGCGTGTGCTAATCTGTATGAAATTTAAATTCGGCACAAAGTTAATGTTTTATGTTTATTGATGGTAAAATTGAATAAAACCCAAAAATTTTAGTTTAGTAGATAATTGCCTAAAAAAACATTTTTAATGACTACAGTGTACTTACTGGGATCATGCTGAACATCAAAAAACTGTTTTATTATATCAGGAGCGTTTGGGTCCATCCTGAACGTAAAAGGTGGACCGTTTCCTTTGGATCTGTCGTCATCGTCAGTGGCCAAGATTTCCTCCACTTTCTGAGGAGGAGAGTGTTCCATGATGACTGGCCGGTAGTCGCGAAGGAAGCGTGGAGCATTGTCATTGATATCACTCACGACCACTGTGAGAGTAGCTGTTGCGGTTCGAGGGGGTGTACCTGAAAGGGAAAAAGGGAAATGTGTAAGTACCAAGTCATAAATACTTTGGATTCACATGCACAACGACAGCGACAAGAAGTTCGTCGTAGGCATTCAGCTCTCACGGCATTGGTTCTGAGATATCTAAAAACCCTATGCCGTCGTGTTTACTCAACAGCATTTTTTTGATTCCATCATGAAAATTTACTTCTGCAAGAGAAACGCAGTTTGTTGATTGCGTTATGATGTCACCGGAAAAGTGGAATACTCGCTGTTAGTTTTTTAACCACACCACGAGAGGCTTATTTTGTAGTTGTCGGAATGGGTGTAAATCAAGCATAATGGTGCATTCACATCAACGACGAGAGCGACATTTTGCCTTCTTCTGTTGCTAGGGTTATTCCACTAACAGCGAAGATAACGGTCGTCCGAGTGAAAGTCACTTTCAATAACGCAATGAAAAATGCCAATGAGTTAATAAGATGGCGTGGTTATTATGTTATGTAGAACCCATGAAGCTCCCGTAAACGCTTCGTTGCTTTTGATCGTTGATATTGCGTTGAGTGTGAAGGCATCCTAATAATAGGGAATCATATACTGCATTTATACAAATTTAAGAAAACTATTTAAGAAAAAGCAAACGGCTCAAGAAAGAACAGCTTTCAGCACTTGGGTAACAGAATCCTACGTAATGCTTCACTTAGAATTCGATGTCATGAAAACGAATGGCAAACCAAAGCATGTGATATGCAACTTTAAACTAGAACCATACATTATGATTTGTGGTCAGTGTAGAGCTTTTTAAAAGTGAAACTTATGGCAATTTTTTTTTGTTATGGTCTGAGATCTGGAAAATTACCCGCACGGAAAATCCAAACATTAAATTATGCTATTTTTAAGTCAACAAAATTCAAACACCTTTAATTACATGAAACAAAATATTCTTTCTAATGGGGCCGCGTAAGGTCACTAACCTTTGCAGATCTAGTGCATTCCCCGGAAAGCGGCATCCATTCTTCCAAGTAGCACCAGTATCAGCTTATACCGAAATTACCACTTGATAATTTTGACATTCAGTTTCCCCATATATGGCGGCACGTGTGCTCCAAATGATGCGGAACTGCACGAGGAATTTAATTTATCCGAGATATTATCCAAGCCAAGCAGATACTTAATTGATCTTTAACATGCCGCATAACCATACGACATGGGAGCTGACGGTTTTCTGCATCTTGAAAAAAAAATCACCGACTTGGGACAAGTTCTGTCCTGCGAACTTGGGCGCACGCGGCCAGTGCCTTACCACAACGCCACCCTTCCGGCTGAAACAAAATATTTAAGGTAAAGTGCCCTAAAGCTAACACCCTCAAATAAAAGAACATTTAAAGTATTACACATTTACAGATATTTAAGAAGTGATACCATTCAAAAATAAAGAAAATATCCTTTTAAATTACTTTAGGGAATTGGTAATATTGTAAAAGCGTTTTTATTTGCGGTACCAGCTATTTAAAGGGACTTTAATTTAACCTACAATATATATCTTTTGAAGTAATCGACTCGCGAAGAAATAATTCAACTGAAGTCAAACGGACCACAATGCTTTCAAATTCTGACTTAATAGCTATTTTCCATATATAATCACTCCTATCGCTCCTCCTACTCTATATTTTTCTTCCACATATACTAAGTGACATTCTCAAATTATACGAACTGACTGCTAAAAGCAAAAAGAAGAGGATCATTATATAGGTTGTGTTTCCGAGTGTAGGGAAAGAAATCCCCTCCTTTTAAGTATGTCATTTTGCATAAAGAGATAAGCTTCTCTTACCGTCATCAATAGCAAGGATTTTCACTTGGTGTCTTGGCGTTTCTTCTCGATCCAGGGTCCTCTGTATTCTAACGACTCCGTTCTGGTCGATACGGAACTGTCGCTTTTTGTCCGAGGAGCGGTCGATGGTATAGCTGCAATCGATGTTTAAGAAAAAGTAAAAAAAAAATGAGAGGAAAAAAAAACTATCGAAGGTCACATATAGCAAAGATAACAAAAGAAATGCCTTTAGTGGGTTGCAAAAATACTTTAGGAAAGTTAGCGAAAATTCTTTTGCATGTTTTTTGCCTTTATATTTTTTTCTTCTAAAAAGTGTTAGGATGCAAAAGCTGATGAAGGAAGTGAAAAAGTATTTAATACTTTTAAAAGCTTCTTGAGTAACGTCGTTCAACTGCTTTCTTTACGAAATTTGAGAATAAATAGGAAGTAATGCATTTGCACTAGTTCAAAATTTAAATTTAAAATGCTCAGACCTTATGGATATTTACTAATTATACTTTTATGTTTAAGCTAGCGCTTTCTTTTTTTTTAGTTTACTTGTCAGTAAAAAGAGTCGGTCCAGACGCATATAATAAAATTGATATGTTCTTAAAAATCTTAGATATACATATAAGGGCTATAAAAATGACTATGGCCACGTTTAGACTAAGGATGATGTAAGTTTTTAGAAGATATGCTTAGATAGTGCGGTCAGAATCGAAATTGCTTGTTTTACAATTTGAATAAGCGGAAAATAAGAAAAAGAAAAGTCTTAAGTTTTAAAAATATTTTATTAAAATAAATACTACTAAAGAAATGTTTTATTTGTTTGTAGTACATTATAACAATAAAAAGGTACTTTAGTGAAGTTTTTCATAGTAAAAAAGTTGTAAATTGTTACCGTTGTAATAAATATGATGTGTAAAGTGCTACTTTACCAGTGTCGTTAAGGACAAGCCTAACATGTATAATACGTTCTAATACTTTTCTATAATTTAAGTGTTCATTGAAAAAACAATCCTTATAAAATATATATACTTTTCGAAAAAGTGTTTTTTTTCCCTCTTTTTTCACTGAGGTAAAGCTTCAAAAAATTGAAAATTTTACAAAAATGTTTCCGCAGGAGACTTTTACAGATAATATACAAACTATTAATTGAGAAACGGGGAATAAAATTCCTACGACGTATTCAACATGCTTTAGTTAGTAACAAAAGCACGTTTTGATCAGCGTAGTGGAAAAAAAATAACATTCTGTGTAAATTATTTTATGCATACGCTGAGAATGTTAAACATGATGATGCTCAAACTCTTATTTCTCTGCATACAAATTGACTAATAAACTTTATCCATCTTTTTCGCACATGCGCAGATTAAAATATTCCATCGAAAGTTCCCTTTTGCAACACTTTTATCCTCCTGAATTCCTCTGTGGTCGCGGCATTAAAAAGCGCCAAATATCACCCAAGAGAGAAAGTTTCGAAATAGAGAATTGTAAAAAAAAAAACATGAATATTTCAGTAACAACTTCATATTTATTCAGAAGAGATTCTTGTTTCCGATCTTGCAAGCTTAAACGGACATAAGTTAGGGTACGGATAATGCATACAAATTGCCCAATTAAAGCTTGCGATGATAAAAGATCCAACGACCAAAGACTTAAAGTTTGCGCCACCATCTTTATGTAACCCGGAGCGCAGGATGGTTTTCAATTACGTTCTTGAAAAAGTGAAACTGAAGTATTTAATTTCTGCTGAATATTTAGGGGTTATATGCGTCAACGATGCATTCTTGTTGTTAAAAAAAAGTAGTGTGTATCTAAACGCAGAAAATAAAGTATTCTTAAATTTATATATTCGTTAAAAAATGTTTAAAAGTACGTGTCTGCTAAAGGTGGATTTTTACATGGAGAAGGTTTTATTCTATACGATAAATACGACTCTTTGGCACAAATATAAGTCAACATAACAATTCTCAATTTGACTGGTCTTAAAAAAGGGCTTTTATTAGAATGACGACTTAAAATTCGTATCAAGATTCACTACGAAACGTAAACAACAAACGAGCCATTGTTTTTTTCCTTGTGAGCTTTTAAACTACAGACAATAATTCGTGAGATGCAAATTTTTCTAATACATACAAAGGTAAAAAACCACGGTACGGTGTGAATTACATTAATATTTTAAAATTTTGAGTTGAAGGAAGGATTTTAACACTGGTTGCATTAGTTTATGCTCTCTAACCCACTGACTGTCAAAGTAATGCGCGAGTAATAATTCCACGTTCATGAATTTAAAAATTGCATTGAAAAAAATATAATGATGGTTATCATAAAAATTCATAGCGTAAACGTGAATGATTGTCTTATCAAGTTTACAGCAAAACAGGTTTTAAAAAGATAACTTACTTCAGCGGATTAACAAAGGTTTAATAGCACTTCAAAAATGAGAATTCTTCTGAGTTCAAAAGAAAAAAAAAAAAGCTGTCATGCTAATCTGTAATAAAAAAAAGTCACCCTTTTAGCTGCAGTAACGCTACAAAAACATTGTACTCACCTAACTCTAGATTTGCCTCCTTGATCAGCATCTGTTGCCCGGAAAGTGGCCAAACTTGTGCCTATGTCGGCATCTTCCTTGACAATCACTTCGATGTTGGGTTTCTCGAATTCCGGCTTGTTGTCGTTAATATCCCGCAGCCTGACCCTCACTTTAGCGTAGTCAACGTGGTAGGGTTCCGAAGACTCTCCCCCGTGGTCGCTTACTTGGATGGTGATGTTGAAGCCAAAACGCTGTTGGAGATCTTCAAAGTCCAACGGCTGGAAAAACAAGCACCAATTAATCGACCTAGAAGAAGATCTACGAGCTCGACTATAGTCTGTCTGCCATAAGAAAAGCTCGAGATACCACAAGAAAAGCTTTTAGAGTTGTTTGTTCATTTTAGCACTCATATGAATTACAATGTTCTAAATCTCCTTAATGGCAGAATTGGTAGATATTCGTTCATAAACACTTTTCATTCTTTCCTAAACGCATATCAGATCTTTTCCTTAGAAAAGTGGGAACACCTGTTAATTTAAAATTCTTTTTAAAGGTGATTCTACTTAGTTAACTATTGAAGAATAGTATGTAATTATGTTCAATGAACAAAAATTAGTTTTCATTTGTTACCATTTTATCTGGTATAAACTTCAGCATTTTTTCAAAAACCAAGAGGCATCCTAAAATTAAATTAAGTTTATTACAAAGCACCAGTGACAAGTTTTGGTGATTATTTTAAATGGCAGACTCAGTGAATTGTTTATAGATAAATAGACTTTTCCAGGTGAGTGTTTAGAACCCCACAACTTACGAGAGTACCCTTTTTGTTTTGTCAGAGAGAAAGAGAGAAACGTGACAAACTTGGGTTCAAAATTGTTTCTGCTAAAAGAATAGAAGTTATTACTATTTTTATCTTTAGCATTTTATTATTTTGAATAAATAATATATTCGGGTCGTTTAACTCCAGTAAACCGGTGACCGTTCAATTAACTGACCCCTCACTACCGGTTTTAAATTTGCTTTTCGAACTAAAAGATGGAGGAAAAAAAATCTGATTTTTATTTTTGCTTTCTTTGTCAACGCCGTACATTAATAAAATTACCTTGGCAATCTTAAGTGAACCTGTTCCGTCCGAGTTCGTCACCATCGTGAATTTGTCAGCTCCAAAAGCATTGTCGATGACTTTGTAGCTGAATCGGTTCGTCTCCAGCAAATCACCATCGCTGACAGACACCACCAATATGGGGGTCTCCGGAATGTTGTCACCCTCCGTCTCATCCACCTCCACCTGCCACTCTTTCTTGGTGAATTCGGGCGGCATGTCGTTAATGTCTTTGATCTTGATGGTCGCCGTGCCGGTGCCTGCCAACGACAAAGGACAAGAAGATTGATGAGGAATTCCTTGGCATGGTTTTAATAGGGGTGCGTTTCCTGTCAGCGTTCGTACAACGGATGTTCATTTGCTTTTAATTATAAAATGAAAGACGGTTTTAAAGTTACTTACGCGAGAAATAATTTATACAATAATTCACACGGATACTGCTTCGGACGCATTCAAACTTTGTTCGAACATGAAAAGAGACAAGAACAAATATGAATATACAGTGAAAGATGCATATTGTCCTGAATTTTCATGCCATGCTGTAAAAGCAATTCGGGGAGACGTACCTACTAACTTTTTTAACTAAAAATTTGAAAGCGATTAATTTTCCCTTGCATAATAAAAGTTTTTTTTGCCTACTAATACGTTGTAATTGCGTAATACTGTTAAAATGCGTAATAAGAAAAGACATTGTTTACTCATGGAAAAAGTGCGAAGTTCAAAGAAAAAAAAGTGGTACCTTTATATCGGTAATTTCTTAGACATACAACAATATATTATACAAATTATTTATCAAAACGAAAACTTCTAAAACGTTAAAATTTGTTTAAAAAATGTAATTTATGTTTTTTTTTTCTGCGAAGAAATCTGAAGTCTTATTATTTTAAAACAATCAGAATGTGCGCGGAAATTTTCAGCTTGAGGTTATACCGCTATAACTTATTTTAGGGGGGGGGGAGGAAATTGCACAGTATTTTTCACTATATAATTACTGCATTTAAGTTAAATATAATGTAAATGAGAAAATGGTAATTCATGTTTACACATACAAATGCATATTCTCCGCAAAAGGTTTATTCTACTGAAAATATAAATTTTACGTGAATCCATTGGAAGAAAATGAATCAATAGAAAACTTCTGCAAGAGAAAAAAAAGTGAGACTACACTTAAAACACTTTTGAACAAGTTCATTAATGGCGTTTTTAACTTGCGTTTGTTTTCTTTTTACAGAGTAGTAAGGAGAGCAAAATATGTATTACAAACAATAACTCTACTGCTAACAATTTAAAGAAATGTAATGCTGCCCAGAAATCGTAATTAAATTATTAAAAAATCCATTTACATCGAGATGAAATTGAGCAGTTCAAAATCAGTTTTATGCAATTCCCCATTTTTTTTTACCCTAAATTAAACATCAAATAGCACAGTTCGTTGAAATAATTTCACGAAACATGTCCTTTTAGATAAAATAAGTATTTTTATTCACGTAAAGAAAGCATAAATGAGCATTTTAAGACTTAATTGTTTGAATAAGTAATATGTTTAGTTTATTTTAGAAATGACAATAACATTTTGACTACGTTACCATATTTCAATAAAAATAATTTCACGTTATTTTAAAGCATAAATGAGCATTAAAATGGAGACATATGTTTCGGGATTGCTTGGAATCCCTTTTTCAATGCAGTAGTGGAGCTTCTAGATGCAGAAACATCCAAATGAAGCCTGAATTTTTGCATCTAGAAGCTGCACTGAAAAAAGGATTCCAAACAATCTCGAAAGATATGTCTGCATCATAATGCTCATTTGTGTTTTCTTTACGTGAATAATTGTTTTTCAGTTTTACTAGTGCACAAAGTTTATTTATTTTATATTTTTATTATTGTTTTTCAAACAAATTCTTAACTTTTAGCACCAAAATGTTTCATGAAAATTACCAACATTTTCTAGGATCAAGATGTTTCACGAAAATTACCAACTTTTTAGCACCAAAATGTTTCATGAAAATTACCAACATTTTAGCACCAATTTGTTTCATGAAAATTACCAAAAGTTCATTTCTCCACAAAAAAAGTTAAGTAAATCACGATTTGTGTAAAAATTCCATTTACCTAATATAGGGGACACAGAAGAAAAGCATAAAAACTATTAAATGTTTCTGCGAGAACAGCAGTTTCGTGATAATGAAAGCGGTTTTCGCAAGTCAAATCGATTGACTGCAAATTTTTAAATACTTCAGTACTCAATGTAATCAGTAAATCTAATTTAAAATTCTTAATGAGTACATTTCTAGTCAACTAATAGCAGAAATTGTAACACAACTGTACGGTAACTAATGAAGGAGAAATTCTTCATCATTTTTCTTAATTCTTGGCTTAATGGAGTTAATCGTTTTTGCAATTTACCGGCTGAATTACGGCAGCAGTTTCGGCTTAATATTCGATCAAAGAATCATTTCAAAATAATCAACCGTAGAATCACCTATAAAGCGTTCTGAGAACATAAAAAGGTCTCAACGGGACCAGGAAACATGACGCCATGAGGGGGTAACGCTGAAGTCTCCAAAAACTATAAGATCCACTAAGCGATGATGTTACTATCATAAATTAAGTGCTTTTAAGTATATCGTTATTTCCAGCTACACACTCTGACGTTCGACTTGGAAAGTGAGGGGGAATTAATGAACTAAGAATGTTAGCGGTTACGTAAGTCTCTAGGCCTTAACGATTTCAAGGGCTGAGATGTGATGCATCTGGCGTGTGTTAGCTACCTTTGAAATTATGTGTACCTTTGAGACCCCCGCCATCCATGGCAACCACTTTGATGGTATATTCAGGGTTCGTCTCTCTGTCCAAGCAGCAGACAGCGGTCGAGATGACGCCCGTTTCTTCATCTATGGTGAAAATCAGCTCTCCGTTCTCATTCACCTGATTCTGCTCGATCGAGTACTTTAATCTCGCATTCGTGCCTTCATTGGGATCGTCGTAATCCGTGGCAGTCATCGTCATAACCGTCATACCTGCAAATAAAGAAGAATATATGCAAATAAAGAAAAAACAACCGTTTTATATTGTTTATATTCAAAGCTCTTTATTTAATTCACGTCTGGAAAGATTATAATGATTAAGAAAAAATACCACTTGAATGAGTATTATGTAGGGGAGACTGGGTACGGTTGTGCCAGGTTACGGTTGTGACAGTCGTCATATTAGCGGAACCATAAGGAATACCGGGTTGGGTACAAGTGTGGGAGGAGCGGCTTGCCTGTCTGAACGTGTGTCACAGTATAGCATCAGCCATCGCGCGACATTGACGCTAGCAGAGGCCTTCATTACTTTTTAACAGTCAAAAGTAAGTATTTTTATTCGATTTTTGAATATAATTGTTGTTGTATGCGTACAGATAGAGTAATGAATGTTTTTCCTCGTTATAAGCTCAACATTAATGGTTAAATAGCAGTGATTACTTTGTCCGTAGATTATTTTGTATTGACATGGTGGGTGTTCTTTTGCAAAGGAGTGCACTGGGTGCGGTTGTGACATATTTTGTGGGTACGGTTGTGACACTAGTAAAATTTGTTTTTTTTTCCTTTAGATACCCAGACAACACTTGAGGAAGGCAGAAAGAGGGCAGTGTGACATAACAAAATATGAAGACGCTTATAAAGAAGTGAAACGCGGGATTTCTATACGGAGAGCTACGGAAATGTACGAAGTTAATCGTATGTCTTTGTTACGATACATATGTAAACGCGATGGAATACTATGCCTCCTTTATTTGTATTGCCTCGGGTCCGCTATCACGATAATTTTGTTAGGGATGGGCCAGTAGGATCGATTGGGACTGCAAATCCTTCAGGCTGGATGCAAGATGCATCGTTCCTCAGATTTCTCGAACATTTTAGGAAATTCTCTAATGCTTCTCCAACGCACAGGGTCTTTCTACTACTGGATAACCATTCCTCGCATATCCACATTAATACATTGGATTTTTGTAAAGAAAATGGAATCACTTTACTTTCATTTCCTCCACACTGCTCGCACAAACTGCAGCCCTTGGACAGATCTGTCTGCGGACACTTAAAAAAGGCTGCAAATACTGCTTGTGATGGATGGATGCGGAGTTACACTGGAAAAACCATGACAATCTACGATATACCAGGTATTATCAAAACTGCTATGCCTCTGGTTTTCACACAAGCGAATATTCAGGCTGGTTTTTGTAAAACTGGTATTTATACGTATAATCGTAATATACTCCAAGAAATAGACTTTGCACCATCTTTTATAACGGATAGGCCAAACCCTGACGCTGGTGAGAACACTCCGGGACCTAAAGATGAAATACCGCCACTTTCAGCTTCCTTATTGGATGAATCTTCAATTCCACATCCAAGCAATGTTCAGCCAACTGCATCATTCTCAGCCACACCACCTGTTTTTTCGCCTGAAATTGTTCGGCCTTTTCCGAAGGCTCCCCAAAGAAATACAAGAGGTTCCAGACCCAAAAAGTCGACTATTTATAGACACGCCTGAAAAAAAGGCAGTCAGGCAGGAATATGAAGAAAAAGAAAAACGATTGAAAGCTAAGCAGGTAAAGAAAAAAGGAAGAAACAAAGCAAGCAACAGGAAGACATCGCCACCGTCATCGGATGAAGAAGAGTATTTTTGTCTGGTTTGTCTAGGCGCATATTCTGAAAGAAGGGCTGGTGAAAAATGGATCAAATGCCAAGGAAAATGTGAGCTCTGGTCCCACTTAGAGAGCGCAGGTGGTAGTCGCCAATACATTTGTAATAACCATGATGAATCTGACTAGATCTAAATTAAATATTATCTGCAATAAAAGTGGTTTTGGGCCATTTTGGTGTACTTTTCAACCTGTCACTACCGACCCCAAGCATTGTCACAACCGCCCCTGGGGTGTGGTCGGTTGTGACATTTTTTCCTTTTTTTCTAATTTGCGCCTATGAGTTAACTATTGTACTCAGGGACAAAATTTTAGTATTCATACGTAGACCGATAAATACTTTACTTATAAAAACAAATTCTATCCAGCTAACAGGCATACTAACGAATTTATGGGCGATCAAATGAAAATTGTCACAACCGTACCCAGTCTCCCCTATTATTTAAAAATGATTGACAGCTCCCAAGTTATTGTGTCCATGTTAAGTGATTTTCCGCTTCGTTGATATTTTTCAGTTTGTGTTGTATCATTAATTCAATGCAATGGTAGTACTGGTGTTGTTTACGAAAGGTTTAACTTTACAGTAAAAATATACTGTTACTGCTACGACCATAGTCAAAGAATGCATCGCCTTTTGCCAGCATATACAGTAGTTAAAAAGTATTATAAAGTCTAAATATAAATATATTAATTTAGATACTAAAATCATTATACAGGTGGTGCAAATTATTTCATAGCCAAGATAGAATGTATTAATTAATAATTATTCCCTAAATGACCAAAAGTTCTTTTAAAATTTAAAATTCATTTAAGATTTAAATTCTCTTTTATAAAATTTAAGGAAAATAAAATGCCGACAAACCTGTGTTTTAAATATTATTATTTTCAAAAAATAGAATTATTGAATAAAATTTTTCCCTACGTAAAAATGTTTCTTTCTTTTTTTTTCCCTTCGATTAAACAAATAAATAAAAACAACAATAAATATCTAAATAAGTAAAGTGTCAAAAATTGTGGAATAAAAAGATTGAGACAACATGTTGCAAAAACTACTCATCGGAAACTTGTCTCTAAAACAAATAATACGTAATCACGTAAATGAATTGCAACTGCGAAAAGATAAAAACCAACATTGTCGAAATAAAGGCTTCAAATCTTAAGAAAGAGAAATATGAACTCTTTTATTGAAATATAAGAGAGAAACGAACGCGGAAATGCGATCGTCTTTAGAAAAAGTGTTTCTCGTGGTTGGAATTCGGTTTTTGAAAATGTGATTACTTTTTCTCTTCTGGTGCCACTCGTGCTTCCTCCTTTAAGAGCAGAGAGTATAAAAGAGCCACATTTTGAGGAAAACAGAGAGAGGGTTTTAACCAAATAATATTGAGAATGCTGCAAAAGAAAGTAGCGTTGGAAAGAAATGGAATATAGAAGGAATGCGAGGGAATTTCAGGAAAGGAGTCAATTCAGATAAAATTTTATTTCTACTGCAATAGGCTTCTTAAGAGAAAGAGGATTATAAAGAATGCATTGTCTTCTGAAATGCATGTGCCCATTTCTGCTTCTTCAGGTTCTCCTTTAACAATACGAAGCGTGGATATGAAAAGGTTTACATATTTAATGAATGTTTCTATGAATGGGAACATGAATAGTCGTGTAATTTTGGTGATGACCGATTGTTTATTTAAAGTTTAAAAAAATAATAATCTTAGACCCTATGTCAAACTATTCAAATTCATCACGTAATGATCTATATGTCATCAAAATGGCCACCAACGTTGTCGTAAAGGGGAAAAGTTTGAGAATAAAAACCAGACTTTCTTGTAAGTAACGTTATTATGTATATATGTCGACTCCATCTGTAAAGAAATGCGTTTTGAGTGTAGAGTGAATGGAGAAGGCCGCCAAGTGAAGTTAGATACTTTTTCCGCTCCCAACATAAATTCATAAATCATGAATACAACCCATTGTGTCGAGTTATTTTGTGTTTAGTGTTCATTAAAACTAATGTTAAGTGATTAAAACACATTGAACTGAGGTCTTGAGCGACACAATATACTACAGATAAAGTACATTACTAGCTTAATAAATGTAAAGCAATTTGATATATTAATTTTTTTGCCATATAAAGCATAGCTGACATATTATAAACATTATAAACTTAAGCGATATTCAGTATTAACACATATTTCGTCCAAGAAACACGTTACATTGAGTTTCTGCTGCTTTTCAGAATTGATTTAAGTCCTCTCAATAGTAAGTAGAGTTATTGAATAATTTCCCATTTCAAATTTCAAGAGTTTCTAATAGCTGCTGTGTATTAATAATTTTTAAAAGATCCCACAGCTAAGCTTTAGAATTTAGTTTTCAAATGAAAACGAAACACATTGGGAACTGTACAAAGGTGTGAAAACTCGCATTCAGACTTCTTGCTTCATATTAGCAAAATACTAAAATGAATTATTAAATTTGCTTTTTCGATTTTGGTCTATTTAGTGAAAAGAACTAAACTCAGATTAAACCCCCTTCGGGTACTTGACTTCCCTGAAATAAATACATAAACGAGGATCAATTAACAACAATCATAATGTTTTCTATATTTTTGATTAATTTATTTATTCCTTTCTTTTAATCAGCGGGATGCATGTACATGACTTAATACCACTTGGAGTTTTCAGGTTTTATACTTTAAACTTTTATCCAAATAATTTAAAGTATAAATAAATAAAAGAAAGAAAGACAGAAACATCTTAGTCACACTATTATGGAATCGGCATTAGCTGAATAGTAAATCAAACCCTTTTGAAAACATTTTGGAGCTAAAGATATTTTAGAAGGAGGAAAAAACAATCAGGATACTTCGAAAGCGCGCACTTTTAGGAGATAAATTTTCAGATTTATCTCTTCAGGCTATCTTAACGAGACATTCTGAAAACAAAATTGAGCTCTCGTTTGCATACCTAACACTAATCAATATACCCTCACAAAAGAAAAAGAAAGCCCAGAGAAATTAAGTAGATTAGTGCCGTAAAAGTTGAATGTAAATTTGGTTTTAAACTGGGGTTTTTTACAAAAAAAAAAGAAAGAAAGAAAGAAAAGAAAACAGTACTGCTTTTATTTATTTCTATTTTTCTACAGTACTTTTTTCCTCCACAGCTATTCAGCTTGCACTCCTAGCAAGATTTGTACTTTGAATCAAATTTTATTCTTAGTTCGTTTGAATGTAACGAAAGAGTATCTTACAAACCGATAGCTTTCGTTTCTTTCTTTTTTTTTTTTTTTTTTTTTAAAAAGTTTGAAATTTTGTACAAAGAAAAAAAAAAAGTTACTGAATTATTTTTATTTTTATTTTTTTATTTCATTTTAACTTTATTTGAAGGGAAATATAATGACAGTTTGCAGTCTTAAAATACTAAAACAATGAATTATGAAAACATGCTAAAGAAAGAAGTCACACTATTATGGAGTGCATTATGTTTAAATGTGAATACATTTCAGAATGAACATACATATTTATTTATTCAAAGATGAAACTCAAGTTTTTATTATACTCTACGCATATACGGTAACATCAATGTTATTAAAAAACATTCATAAACGTGTCGTATACGCATGTGTTATGCTTTCTCTTCCCCTTTACTTACACCAAAGCGAGTGCACGCAATATTTTTGAAATTTGGTTTTTGAATGCCAATGTGTTTATTTTTTTATTATTGCACAAAATTTCACTTCTTGTCTGTTTCATATCTGCTTGATGTACTATTCAAAGTTAAATTTAAAAAAACTTTTCTTTTTTCTTCTTTTTTTTTTTTTTTTTTATATATTTTAAATCTGAAAATTTTGGTCAATAATCAATACTTTTATTCCTAAAGTTCATTTTTTGGGGGGAGAGGGGAGGTATGGCAAAAAACGTATATAAAACATGACATGGCTGCTATAAAATTTGATCATTATTTAAATTTATAAAAGATATATGATTCTCCACAATTTTTTAGAACATTTTATCTAACCTCACACTTAAATTATTATACGTATTACTTCAATTGAACTCCGTTTTTTATGAAGAAGCACATTTAATTACTAAAAGCGTAAGAGTTTTTGGAGAGAAAAAAAACGAAAAAGTAATTTTGAAAATTCATTCAAAAAGAGCTTAAGATTGAGAGTAAAGGTCCGACATTTTTCAAGTTTCTGCTTAAAACGATCATTATGAGTAGCATATGGGATCGCTGGAAAATAAAAAAAAGTTAATCATGACATATTTTTAAAATTGCAGTGCACTTTAGAATTGGTATTAAGGGAGAGGGTAATGTTTTAAAATGTCCTAGCTAATAACGATAAAAAATGTATAAGAAGAGTAAGGTTTATTAAAAAATGAGTTTTTCACAACTAATTTAGGAAAATCGTGCTGGCGCTTACATTATCCGGAAGAAAAAATTGATCGAATGTATTTTATCTATTATTTCTTTTTTCAGGTGAATAAGGATACTGATTAAAAATGCTACTAGTGCAAGAAAAAAATCTACACTTTTCCTCTTGACAGATTAAATATTTTAATTTTGAGAAAGAATTATTCGACAAAAACTAGCAATCCCGGCCTGATGAAAGTTTTTTTTCACTTTCCTTTAAAAGCTGTGTAGCAATAAAAGAAAAATTGAATACCAGATGAAATGAATTCATTTTAGTAACACAGCATATGGTGATTAGAATGAAATGGTTCGTAAATTAAATGCTTTGATTCCTCAACAATTTATGAAATTATTAAAAAAAAGGAGAAAGAAATAAATAAAAGAAAAACAAAAATATGTGGCTACAGGGAAACTCCCAGTTGACGCACATACGTATAATTATTTGATGTGATTCGGTAGGGAAACCAGATTTTTTTCCTGGAAGGATGAAGGTTTACTACAATCCATATATGTATATTTATTTTATATTCCATGATTGGCAATGTGGCTAGCGGCGGATCAGGGAAAGAATTCACACTACAGTAAACCCCTCAGTTTTCGCCCGTGTAATGATAATTCTTTAAAACTGAGTTAGGTAATTATTGTTAAGTGCACTAAATGAGTCGAGTTTGAAACGAATTAGACATAACATGTATGCGTAGAAAGTATCATTAATTCCTACAATGGAGAAATGATATATACCTGCTGTTCCGTTTTCTGTCACGTTCCCAGTGTAGATTGCATATGGAAAGAATGGAGCATTGTCGTTAATGTCTTTGAGGTTGACGAGCACGTCGGCGTAACCGACCAACCCGTTCCCACCCTCGTCTTCTGCGAAGACGGTGAATCGCCACTGTGAGCGCCCATGGGGCAAGTCTCTGTCCAAGGGTTTGAGGACGTAGATCTCTCCTGTAGTCGTGTTGATGGCGAATTTGCTGTTGGCCGGATCCTGATCATCCACCCCCTGACCTGTCAGGAAGTACACGATGTCCGGTTTCCGGTCACGGTCGCCATCCGTTGCTGTCACCTAAGGAAAGGATTCAGAGCGAGAATGTTAGCAAAGTTTCCGATTAAATTAGGTAGAACATTAAACTCTCAGCTCTAGTGCTCAAACTCCAAAACATCTGATAGAGTGCGATAGAAAAAGGAGTCAGAAAAAAAGGATTTGTCACATGTATTGTGGAGAAACAATCAAATTAGATTTAAAATATTAGCAATTTCAAAATAAAAATAATGTAGAAAAGTTTAGGAACTAGTAAAATCTTAGAAAATATTTTTTAAATGAAAAAAATTCCATGAAAGTCCAACCAGATATTCATGGTCTAATTGCAAAAAAAATATGGACTATTGCATACAATTTAAAATATTCAGCAAATTGGCAAAGTTTAAAAAAATATAGATGTTTTTCTAAATCAAAATAATGCACCACTTTTCTTTTTTTTAATATATAAATACATATGAGAAAAATTTTGTGTAATATTTTCAAAATAACAACATACTATAAATAAAAGTATTTTTTAAATCTATGTACCTACGTTTCAGACTTAGCAATTTACATCAGAGGGTGTTAAAAAACCTTAGAAATGGCTATAGCGTTTTAAATAGCAATGCTTAATAAAAGAGATTTTTTTCTGCGTAAAATAGTTCAGCAGCATATTTATTAGCAAATAAAATTTGTATCCAAAAAGAAAAGAAAAGAAAGAAAAAACAGAAAATTGGCAAATCAACCAGTTGTTCAGTCAAAACACGCGTGGGATGATAATTTTCCAGTTTTTTTGAGTCTTTAGCTGTATTAAATACAGCTTTGAAGAACCACAAAATAACGCTTTTAGGCAAAGTTTAGAACATTGTGTCATTTTTTATTATTGGGAATATTACTTCTTGTAATGCAACAAGCATGAATGTACACTGTAAAAAATTCTAATTCTACCTTTCAGCAAAAGAACGAAAACGAAAAAAAAAAAGGTGCAATTTAGCTGAAATCAACATGTGGTATTAAAGCTAAACCACTATAATTGCTCCTAGTTTCACATTTATGGTGAAACTACACCGTTTTAAAGGTTCATCTTAGTAAGAAATGTTGGTTGCAGCTAAATTTCACCAATTTTACCTTTTTTTTTTTGGTGAAAGGTTGAACTATAATTTTTAGTTTAAAAACAGCAGCATAGACTTTCACTTAATGAATTTCGGTTTCGTTTGCGGAATAATCGTATGCAATAGTAGTTGACTAATGTGCTAACTGTTTCAAGTTGATTGCTAATTGGTTTTAATTCCCAGAATTTGCCAGATTAGTCATATCCGAGAGTTCGTAGTGTAAAGTAAAAATTTTTACATTCTTATTGGGCATATATAGTTATTATTTTAAAAGCATAGGGAACTATATACGAAATAAACAAAATACTTTAAGTGAAGTTATAAAATGAGAATTAAAATTAACACAAGCTTTAATTGAAAAAATAATTTTATCCTAAAATAGAGATTAAATCTTGAGGTTCAACGTTCTTCCCAGAGGAAACCGAATTTTTAAAACAAAAGCTAGATTAGAGAGAGAAATAATCGGAGATGGCAGAAGCTCATCCAATTTTCCGCCTTTAATCAAAAATACTTTTCCAGCTAAGGGAAAAAAAAGTTAACCGTTTAAGATCTCCAATTTAATTACCGAAGTTTGATATACTTTGTGATCAAACTTCTTTATCCTTCTTCTAGCAGATTGATCCAAAAGGTAACAACTGCGATCAAAGTAACATCAAAAAGAATTTCCAAATTCTTAACAGAATAGACACTCAGTGGAGATTTTAGAAGAGTTGAAGTAAATTTCCTAGAATTTCAATAGGTCGATACATTTTGAAGTTTCATTTCCTTTCAAGGGATTGATGGGAAGATTGTTTTATGAAAGATATTTCTGCCAACTGAATATTTTAATTCCTAAACAGAGCATTTCCTGTAGTGATAAAAGTTTCCCGTTTACGTTTTTAAATAATAACACTTTTTATTATTGCCTTAGAACACTTCTATACTGCCCATTGTACTGCAATGTAAGGTATTAAGAGATTTTCTTGTTTCCTGTTTTTGACTGGAGTATTCCAGAAAATTACTCTTACTTAACAAAAAGTGAAGTATTTACTGTTACAAAATTTAAATGCTAAATGTTACAAGTGTGCACTCTGAAAAAAAAAAAAAAACTTTATCGTATTAAAAATGGTTTCTGTACAAGCGAATAAACATGTGTACACAATACTTTTTCCTGATTTGTGCTCCCCCCCCCCCCCATGTTTATTTTATCATTTACTTTTTGGTCTTCTTAAGCTTAGCTTTTAATTTTTTTTCTTCTTTTCTTTTTTTTTCTTTCTTCTTTCTTTTTTTGGATTTAGCTTAAATTGTTTCTTTTTTTTTCTAATATTTGACATAAGAGACCGGTTACTCAAATAAACTGGGTACTACATTGTCTTATTATTAACAATTGAGTTAAATAAAGTGACATTGAAAATTGGATGAAAACTTTTAACATAAATCTCCTAATACACATAAGTAAATTTTGCATTTAAGATCTTAATTAATTAACAGCAACTGTTTTTAACGGCACTCAGTAAATATGGACTACTGTATTTCCTATATTTTCTCAATTCCAATAAGCAAATATAAAACACGCAATGCATCCCTTTTTCTGCAAAGAGAATTATGCAGATGACTGATTTTATTTTGGTCAATTAGCTTAACCCAACAAAAGATTTGACTCTAGTGATATTTTGGAGATTTAAAAAAAAAAAAACTATTAATAATGTTTGGTATGTTTTAAAATTGAAAAACCTGCATGTACTTTAGGTAAAAAGACTTTTTTGAAACAAAAGTTGTAATTTAATGTAACTTGAAATTAATTTTAAAAATAATATTTCAACAGTGAACTACTAAGTTTGTTTTGCAAACTAAACTAATTTCAGGGGAAGACGTCACTGAAACTCCACATCGCTATCAAATAATTATGCAGCAAAAGGCAAATAACTGTTCTGAACGTTTAACTCTAAAAAGCAAAGCGTTACTGTGAGAAAAATTTGATATCTGTAAAGAGTGCACTTTTCTCTATGAAAGGAAAAAATCTTTTTTCGAAGCATAAACGTCACTTTAAAGAAAAAAGTATAGGCATTTAAAAAATACCCTCTTCTATTTCAAAGAGACTAGTTCTTTGTAATTGAAATAGAAGGATTGATATTTTTCGGTAGCTACGCCATCACACAAAATCTTACTCATATGCCTTTAAAGTTTGTTACATTTTTTTTAAAATCACGAAAAAAGCAAACCAACTTAGGAACTTTTTCTTTTTGAATCAATTTAAGAGACAAAAAATATTTTAGTTACTAGAATTTGAAGTACTATTTTTGAAAAATGCATTGGATTTTATGTTTCGAAAGTAAAAAGGAAAGTAGTTATATTTGCTAAAATATATATGTAACTTTTTTTCTAAAACTTGCCGTTTTAAATTTTGTATACTATTTGAAGTTAAAAGGTGTAAAAAGTTACTCTAAATATTTTTTTGCAGAATATATTTCCTAAAAAGAATTTTGTATGCGTATTTTTGCAAAAAAAAAAAAAAATAATAACGAAATTTGAGTCACAAATTGAAAATAATAAAAATGATAGAAAATGAAATTCGAACAATACAAAATAAAAAAAAAAAAGAACAATATAAAGATAAACGTTCAGATTCTAAGATTATTTTATAGATAAATAAAAATATGTAATTACTTCAACACACACTCAGATTTAAAGTAAAAATTGTTCATATTTATGCGGTATCATTTCAAGTAACTGTTTCTCCACACATCTAGAGATTTTTTTGTCTTTAGAGTAAAATTAACCATATCAATAAAACGTAACATGCATACAAATGAGTAATATTTTAAATTGCTTAACTAGCTGCTATTGCTTAACTAGCTGTTTTAACTTATTAACGTAAAATGCAATTAATTATTTACCTTGAAATTTTCAAGCATTTGAAAAAGCGACCTTTTTTTATATATGGAAATTGTAGAAAAACTAAGTGCTAAAACATTTTTGAAATAATTGTAACTTTTATCCCAATTGCTGTTAAATAACAGTATTTTTTATGCAAAAAAGTGATTTTTTTTATAAGATAGTTCCCTTTTTTATAAATTAATAACTCTTTTACAAATTAATTAGCATTTTGAAGACATAACGTATTAAGAATTCATCTGATATTTGTTGTATAAAAAATATGAAATGTTTTTTTTCCCCTTAAATCAGAAAAACTCTTATGCTTCATTAAATGAAAAAAAAAATCCTACTTTAGATGAATGACTTTATTTTATATGATACAATCATTCATTTCTTTGGACTCACTTTGTAAAAAAATAAAATGCCGGCATTCAACAACACAGGTTCTACCAAAAAAAAAAATACTTTTTTTTTAATGATGGAATTTAAAACTCAGAAAATTTAGCGGAGATGAATAACAAAAAATTTAAATGCTTAAATATAAATTAAAATTATTCAATTTCTATTTCTTTGCTATACTTTTTTACTGTGCCTCTTACTTAGAAACAAATAACATAGAATGAAAATATTTTTAAACAACAAATGTCAGTTTCTTTTTTCACACACAATAATTAAGCACCTTTTTTTATTGCAGAAAAACAAGCAGTCAGAAGTAAAAGCAACCCAGAGAAAGGACCACCACCACCATGCTTTTAGACATATTTAGTGTGGGATGACAAAACGGGAGCCCCTATGGATGCGTGTCAACTCACCATTGACAATTTGATGCCCAAATGAAAAACATATTCTGTATGATGCGAAACTCTACCTAAATAATTTCTATCTCGAATAGACTTTAAGTGTTAATATTATTAATATTATGCGTTCTTTTCCTTTTATTAAAAACAATGAAATACGGAAATAATTAACAAAGTTTAATTACTCGCATTCAACTTTTTAACAATCGTATATGCCTATTGAAAAAACGTCAATACTCATCTTAATTAGATTTCTACTGTTCGTTATGTGAATAACATTTTTTTTTCTTTTACAAACAAAAAATATAAACTGAACTAAAACCAAAATGAAATAAGGCTGACATTCATTGAAAAAAAAACTACTTTTTAATTATTATTTTTCTAGAAAAACCAGTATAATTTTAACGCGAATTCCAAGGATACACAATTTAATCAATATTATCAAAGAAACAAAGGGGAAGACCCATTGGGCACCAAAATGAATGACGAGTAAGCCTGCATCGATAGGAGCCTTAGACATAACTACCTTCATGACACTCTTAGGCATTCCTTCGGCATCTTCCTCTAGAATGGTGGTAATGTAGGAGGGTTGGTCGAACTTAGGAGGCAAGTCGTTGATGTCGTTAATCTTGACAACAACCAAACAACTGGATTCGTGCAAGGTGTCGGACGCTACGAGCGTCAGGATATACTGAAACGGTGGGAGGTGTGAAAACAAATCGAACATGTCATGCCACATGCAAAATCAAACAAACTCAAACAAAATTAGGCAAATAAGAGGAGACTCGAACGCAATCAAACATCATGCAAAACTCAAACAAAATGGTGTCCGCAATCTTTGGATGACTGCCAATTGATGAAACGAAAACTAAAGAAGGTAGAAATTAAATGTGACTGTTATTGGATTTCACGCAACTGAAAGACAGCTTGAATTTTGGAGAACTCGTATAATGCAAGATATAGACACAATAGAATTAAATTGTATTCCGCAATTTTAATTTTTTACTTTTAACTAAAGTTTATATCTTCAGAACAGTCTGTAAAACATTAATTTTAGCTCATTCCTTAAAGCAAAGAAATCTATACTGTGATAAAGAAAATTTCAGATTTAAATATATGAATTTTGTAAAGAGAAACAGGAAAATAATACACAACAGTCATTCTATATTTTGCCTGTGAAGCATAAAAGATAAATTGTTTATGCGATTAAATTAACATGCGTTGCAGTGCTTTGCTCTAAAATATCAACAAGGCTATATTTTGGTATTCTTGATATTGATTGTTCTTTTTTCCTCCTTTCAGGCAATAACCAAAACCAACTTCTAACAGCTTTGTTTCGATTAGCATACCTCACATTATACGAATTTTAAAATCAAGCTGCCTTCGAGGGAGAAACGAAACAAATTTTTCGTGGATGCACATTCCCTTAGCAATCGAGACCTAAGAAAGAATGGAAGTGGCCCCCATAGCACTTTGAAGGTGTTGACGAAGAGAAGAAGGAACTGAACCTGTAGGACTCGCTTGGGCAGGTTCCTGTCATCCTCTTCCGTGATCTGCGTCTCGTAGGTGGGCCTGTCGAAGATGGGAGGGTTGTCGTTGACATCTTTGATGTGGATCACCACTGTTGTGTGGTTCTCGTTCAAATTATCAGAAGCAACTAGCCGCAGTTTGTACTAAAAGGAACAGAACAAAGCAGAACACGATCACACACATGGAGGAAGGTAAAATTGGTTTATTTGGGGAAGGGGGAGAACAACTGCTTTAAGCTGTATTTGTGCATCAAATATACTCTTGGGCTTCAAATATACTAAGCTTCCATTGTTAACTTCAAAATACATTGACGAAGTTTACAGTTTCGTTAAATGCAAATTCATTGACAAGCATAAACTATCGATTTATTTATTGAGGTTAGAAACCCTATCCGAAAAATTTTCGTACTATGTTGAAAGCCAATTATACATGCAAAAACATTTGCCACTGTAAAAATATGAAGCTTCAAAGCGCAAGTACCTAATTATATTCACTGGTAAAATGAGAACTGAAACGAACTTAGGCATGTATGTCACAAATACGTCAGTTGCACCTTTGAATAAATTTAAGGAACTACAACATATTTTACGATATTAATTGAAATATGGAACTATTAAGTTGGTTCGCAATGCAGCATGCAATAAAGCTTACATCTATAAAAGCATCCTACTTTGTGCAACTTTTCCTACACTGCAATTCATTCATAGGTATTTGTACGGAATTAAAACTTTAACAAAGAGAACAGTTTTATAATTTAGGTTTTTTATTTCAGAAAAAAAAAGAGTTCAAAACGTCCTTTTTTCCCTATGTACTGTATTGTACTACATAATCGCTATGATGTTTTAAAAGCTAGTTAAAAGCAGCAATTACGAGAACCACTTAAAAGCAATTTTGGAGAACTATTTTCATGTATTTTCTACAGCGATACTTGTCTTGATAATGATTTTAATCACCTACTTTGTGTGAAAGTGAATTCATAAATAAATCATGAAAGACTAATTTTGATGATGAAGGTTCCACTGAAATAGTTACATTGTGAAGAAGAAATATTTCTGAAAAACCTTGGTTAAATATAATATTAAAAAGTAAGGGAAAAATAAGCATTCAATATTAATACACATTTTTCATACGTATTGCTCGTTTTCCTTTAGATGATCAGTTATCACTTAGAATACTCTGCACTACACATTGTGTTTGCATAAGTTATCAAAAATAACATGATTAAAAAATTAAAAAAACTCTCTGTAGGAGAAATTTTAGGTGTAATCAATAGTTTTCGATAATTTGAACAATATATGAGCTTTTTATTATTATTTCACTAATATTCCATTAAGTCAATTTAGACTTTACAGAACATAAAAGACATCAAAGCCCCGATACAATTTTATAAGATTACTTCTTGAATTAATTAGAATTAATGGAAGAATTTATGATCATTTTACCAATTTTTTATCTCAATAGTTCCGTATTCATATTACAACTACACAGTTCTGTAATATTGTTTTTATTTTTTCAGTATGTTTTTCCACAATTTTAAATTATTCAGTCAATGTATGTTCAATAATAGGGCGATAAGTTTAAGTGATAAAAACTATATAATTCTATGTTTAGTTTTTACAACTTTAAAAGCTCATTATATGTTCATAACAAATTACCAAGAAAACCGGAAAAATGTAAATTACCCACAAGACGTAGGCCGTTAAGATATTTTATACTAGTACACATGATGAGTCTGTAAAATTGAAAAATCACCCACAATGCGACAAGCTAAATTAAATCAAGAAAAGAAACAAACGGGACATTAAAAAAAGTCGATTTATATGCCTGCATAACAAAAAGTATGAACATTAATTAGAATATATTGTTGCACACAGAATAATCGTATATGAAGAAATGTTAGAATTTGAAACAAAATTCTCTGTTCTCATACGACACGCATCAATTGCTATAATGCTTGGTGTAATCCGAATGTATAATATTACCACTGTTATCATACTTACTTTCCTTCTAAATTACTCTTTAAAAAAATAAAGGAAAATGCAAAACTGGTAGGTAATACACAAATACATGCATGTCTCTTTATTCAATGAGTATGATCAAATTAGAACAATTTTGTTTAAAAATTACAGCCAGTCTATCTGAACGCCTCATTTCATTTCGTCAAAGAATCATGGGATAAGCTAAATTCAATTAAACCTAATTATGAGCACCTCAAAAGCAAAGAAAACAAATGAGTGCCCTATCCTTTTCCATTAAATGCATTAAGATCCGGGAAAGAACTTTGCCCTTAATTTAAAAACATACCCCTATTACGTTAACAAAGCAAATGAAATGAATGACGCTTCAGATACAGCTGTTTTGGTGCTTCAAGACGCGTTCAGGGACGGAAAAAAAAGCGCCCTCTGCGGAAATTCCATTTAATTAAAGAAGGATGGAATTTAAAATAATCGGAATGCTGACCGAGGAATATCTCTTCGCTTAATTCTAGCTCACGAGATAGTGCGAATTGGATAATGGCATGAAACGTGGTTTGGAAATCTCACCGATTTTCATTCTGTGAGATCTAAGGACATGCAAGATAAACAGTCATTAACAGAAAACTAATTAAGGTTTAATTAAAGCATTAATAACATTCCTCTCAACAGGAACTCTACTTCGTGGTACTTGAATGGATGGTGGAAGATTCTTAGGAAAATAATTGAATTTATCGCTGATGCACTAAGAAAGAGCTTATTTTTAATTCATGAGCAATGGTTATGTCTATTGGAAGAACTGTGCTTGATTATTCTTCCTTACAATGTAGAAGCAAAGCAATTTTAAACTTTTACATCTGAATAGGGTTCCCAGATATATTTCTATTTGGCTGATTCCCGTAATTTATTCATCTTAGACTGCAAAATCCGTTGGCCCTAAAAGCTTTCAGAGGTATTTTTGCTTAAACATTAATAAGTTCAAATGTATTTGAAAATTAATCTAATCGATGATTCTTTTTAGAAAAATATACTTTGAAAAGGATGTTAATCAGGATGTTTTTAATAAAATAAAGGAGGAAGAATTTTTGGATTGAAAAGATACGTAATGATGCGATTTGTAATTTTTAAGGTTAGGTTTGTGCGTTTTCTTATGTTTCAAAGACGGAAAGAGACCCTGAATGTAAAGTTAAAGAACTATATTAAAAATTCTTTCAATTCATCAGAGTAAATATTTAAAACGTTGTTCTCTGAAATTACGAAATAGCTGCATTCAGTTAATTTTGAAATATGCTTTGTAACTAAGTATTAACGAGAGAGATAGGGAGACCGAGATAATTTTATACAATAAATATCTTTCAAGTAAATGGGAGAAAGATTGGACACTGGATTAGCATTTATATCGGAAATATTGCATGACTCCAGTTTCTCATTTAATCTCAACTGAAACGCAAAAAGTCTGCACGCGGCTTAAAGCCAACTGTTACCCGTGCCTGTCATATTTTATGATAGTAATTATTAAAACTTTATTTTGGTGTATATTCAAAGCAAAGAATTCAATTATTTCTCTTCGTAGAAATTTGAGAGTACAAAATTACATAAAAAGTTTTTTTATTTTTGAATTTTAAGCAATCATTTCTTTCTTTACAACTGAGCATACACTCACAATTTTAGGGAGTGTTAAGACCATTACCTAAATATTAGAAGTAACATAAAGAAAATTAAAACGAACTAAATTCCTGTAAGATCAGCATGATGAGTATCTTTCATTTTAACAAAGAACCACAACACAAAGTAATTTTAATTAAAACTAATTCCGCATGTTTTGGAATAAAAGAAATTACCGTCACAGCATTTTCCATTACGAGCCCCATTTTTCTATAGAGAAAATTTTTACTTTTTAATTTAAGAATGAATCATTCACGTTGTTAAGAAAACAAATGTAACTAATAGCTTGTCGCATACAGCTGTTGGGAAGATGCGATTGCATAAAAAAAAAGCCCAAAATCGCTATTAAATTTAAAAATGATTGTGTCTTGAATAATTGAACAGCAGTTGTCCCACATATTTCTTCTGTGCTGCAATGCATCAAATATGAATGCATAACTATGTCTATGGTTACATAAATTAAACAAATTTATAGTTCTTGATATGTAACATCATTGTATCTATTGTATCTTATGTAACGTCATTGCATAAGCAATTCTGTATCTGAGAGCCGTAGTAATCCTGGGTCCATTTCTCGAGTTTTTGCGAGTCTGCACTTGATGGATTTACAGAGTACCGACGACAAAGCCACTAGCTACATGAGGGTTTTTAAAGCTCCCATCGGACATCTTTATTCTAAAGTTCGCACGGAAACAATCCAGTCTTATAGGTACTAAAAATGTTTATTTTTTTAATTTATTGCAAAAACTCGAAAAATGGACTTAAGGTAGTATGGCTCACAGGTACAGAATTAAGATGGGTGGAGGAATTTATTTTAATGACGCAGTAGTCAGCTACAACTTTTCAAAGTAGCTGTGCAATTTATGAAAACAATGCTATTTAATAAACACTACTTATTCACAAAGGAGATACTCCTTTTTGTTCTTACACACAGTGGTGCCCATCAGGACAGATCATGGCGTAGACTGTGCCATTGAGATTTTGGATGGGGATCATTTCAGGGACTTTTTGGGGGGGGGGGGGCGGAGGAGGCTTGGTCCACCACTGTTCGGCCGACTTAGGGGGTTGTCGTTTGGGGGTTTCCGTAATTTTTAGGGGGAGCGCACCATTTCTCTGAGGGGGGCACCTTCGTTATACATTTTTTGTGGAAGTTTCTGCTATTGCTTCCTAACTTTTAATCTGTCTATAACGTTTGTTGTGTCTGTTTGACACAATTTCTTCAGATAGAAACGGTCCTGCATTAAACTCAATGTTCATATCAATGAAAACGTGTTAACATGATTGGGCGTTTTAGCCCGATCTTTCCCGGTAAATAGTCTTTCCTTTAAGTGCAATTTTTTTTCCTGTTGTTGACAGTTTATATTTTAAAAGTTCCATCAAAAGTTTTTTTTATTTTTTTTAATTTTCAGTTTCAAAATAACCTAACTAGAAGTGTTTCTTCTTTGTTTTTATTTTAGTTTTAATGTAGCATGATGTTTTGCTGTCGTTTTCTGTCATGTTTTGGTTGCCTACATGGTCATTTAAAACTTGTTGCCTCATTGGATCTTGACCTATTTTTTCACAATTAAAACTTTTTGCTATGTAATAATGAACTAATCTTTAAAATATATACTTTCCACTTCATTTTTAAAACTTTTTCAATTTCACTTCATAGCTGCTTCTCCCCCCCCCCCTAACTTGATAGGTTAAAAAACGTTACTGCTCATTTTGCAACAATCTGTAAAAGGTTCCACAATGAGACACTGTCTGTACTAAGAATGTCTTCCAACATTAAAAGAATGTGTTCGCCAATTTCGCGAATAGTTTTCTGCGGTTTAAAAAAAGGTTTTAAAAAAGTTTAGTTTAAAAAAAAAATACATAACATCATAAAAAACGTCAAAGCAGGTAGTTAACCGCGAGTTATGTCTTTTAGAAGAACCAAAGAAAAAAAATCCCCTAACTTCCTATTCCCTTTTTCATTTATTCCAAAGACCATCTTTTCTAGTTCGATCCCACGCCTACGCGGCAAACTCCGCGTCGTCAGGCCCGCGCAAATTTATATTAAGGATGTAACGAATATTTGGCTACTATTCAGTATTTTGTAGTCGACCCATTTTAATGCGGCTCTGACACTACAGCCCTACTCGTCTTCTACTCAGAAAATCAAAGCTGGCCACTGTGATATCGCAGACGTGTTAGAACTCTCCAAAAACACAAGGAGGCACTTTAATACGCTCCTCAGCGCATGGCTTGTTAATCGCTCAAACGAGATCTGACATCTCAAATGTATACAATCTCGTCATTTGTAAAGGGAAAAGAGGGACTGGAAAGAATTGTCAGAGGCTTTCCAAAATTTGAAAATTTCCTCACAACTGCGATTTAAAAAAAAAAAATCATTCTTAATTCCACCCTAATTTTCATTTTCTTAAGATTAAGTTCAATTCAAATCTTAAACAGGGTATTATAGAAGTTTTTTTTTTTAATTACTCATTTTATTTATAATTCTTATTCATCCTGTCTGGGAGCATTTTCTTTTCCTGTGTATTAAAAAGCCTTTTGCAATCATTTTTCAATTTGATTCTCTGATTTTGCAAACTTACTCGTTAAAAACAGCTTAAGCAAACGCTTGGGAAAAAAATAAAAGATGACTAAATCCTAAAATAATTAGGGTCAAACAAAGATTTTTTTTAACGCATGCAGTTAAACAAAAGCGTGTTTTTCGGCGAATGAGATTATATTGATTATTGTTGAAAAGCAAATAACTGCTGCAATTAGTTCGTAACAATAATGAAAATACACAAATTCCGATTTCTTCTGATTGGATTTTCTTAAGATTAGGAGCCTTAAGCAGATTTACATCTGACAGTTTAGGGATGTTTTTTAATGAATCTCGTTAAATCCTCACATTTAATACATTGTAAATAGTTTGTCTAGACAGCGAAATGGGAGGGATTAATGCTCTGAAATGTCCTCTAAGAAATGGTGAAGAATTTAACAATGCAAGGTAAAAATACAAATAATAAATATAAATCAAAATATCATTTCATTCGACGTGTCATATTTATAGAATAAATGTGACATTTTTTAATGTAAAAATACTAAATGCGTAGCTGAAAAGGAATAGGGTTTTACGTTTTCCTTTTTCTTTTTGAACAAATAGCAATCACTAGCCAACGATAAAAAGTGTTTTTGAAAGATCATAAAAGATTAATTTCGTAAATTACTTGCATAAAATTACATTTATAACTCGTTTATTGCTTTAACCTTTTAACACTTATTTTATGAGACTGTTTTTTGTTTGATATATAATTAAATGAATCATGAATATAAAGTTAAAGAGCTCTGTTTTCAATCAGTAGTGATTAGTGCGATTTGAACATTTAGGTATTTGAATAAATTATTCAACTTAAAATCATGGTGTGCTTAATTATTGCTTAATCAACGAATACAATCAAATCACGACCCATAAAATTGGGTTAAGAAAATAGAGCTTTGCATACAATTAATATTATTTAACAATAATCGTTAAAAATTTTTATTTATCACTTTCGACAAAATAAAAATAATACAAATTAATAATCTTTCAAAAGTAAGAAAATGATAATTACAATACTTCATTTTAAAATGGAATATTTTTTCCAACATTTGAATTAAAAGAATAATGTAGCTTGCTTTACCTCCTTTCGCAACTCATAATCCAATGGTCCTGCCACATATATGGCACCTGTCTCGTTTTTCACTGCAAAGGCACCACCTATATTACCTTGAGTAATTTCGTATCGGATTCTTGATGCTGTAGAAAAAAAACACTGTCGTGAATTTTCTATTAGAACATAAAGTATGTTGATTTGTAACTAGTTTTTTTCTACACTTTTTACCTGCCAGGTTTATTTTAATTTCAAATACAGTAGTGTTTATGAGTATTTAACTGAGTAAAAATTTCCTAAAATCGTCACACAACCATAAACCACAGGAAAAAATGTATTAAAACATTTAAACACAAAGCTACAGGTTTATTTGGTGGTTTTAACTGCTAATAGATAAGCTACTAACGCTTAAATTACTATCGTGTTTCAACAAATAATGTAATTGACAATATAATATGAATATATATTAGCTCCATTTATTAGTTCCATTACGCTCAGCCTTGTAATGTTCTTTAAAATCTAAGCCAACGCAACCATCTAAATAGTTCAATAAAAAAACAATGCTGATTAAAAATTCCTATACGTAATATTAATCTTTCAAACTGGATATGACTTATGTGAATAGAGTGAATGTACTTCTACATAAATATCCATGCTTTAATTTTTTGCGTGCATAATTAATCTCCAACAGAGTTTCTCTTTCTAAATCAGTTTTCATTCCAATAATTGGAGCATAAATCCTTTGTTATCCGAGCATTCTCTATTGGAAATCAATGACTTTTCTCCCCAAAATAAGAAGAAAACCAATGGTTTTGTGTCTTCGTGCAGAGCATGTTTATAAGATACGCTTCTTCTGGAACTATATTAATTAAAATTACAGAGATGTAATCCGCAGGATTTTTTACGGGCACAAGATATGTGCAAATCGAGTTGCACATTTACGAGAAGGATGATTTAAAAATTATACAATAAAACTTTTTCGCCAAAACATCATTAAATTTAAGGATTAGGCTTAGAAAAATGTGCGATTTTGTTTCTGAAACACACACACGCACGCACACAGGACAAAGTATGCGAGTTCCAAAATCATAGTTAGTCAGAGTTTTTAATGTTTTTAACCAGGACATCGGACTTTTATTATTGTCATCACAGCAGTTGTGACGACAACGAAATAAATTGTTGCCGGATAGATAGGTGCTATTTCTAGCACACCTAGTGTGACGACTGGACTGTTCAATTCTATGTAAAAAAGAGGAGTGAGACGGAAAAATGAAGAGTGCCTAAATGAACAAGCGACAGCATCACTTACAAGAGCCTACTGATTTTAATTAACGAGACCCAATGGTTGACTTTTAGCCTTTCCTTTTTCCCAATACTCTCGGCTATTTCTAAAAAACCGTTGGATTATGTTCAATAACTCCTTAAACCTTAACGCGCGTATTATGCTGTCTTTAAAAATAATCTTATGATATGTAAGACACTTTTGAATACACGACACGCCCTGAACCAAAAGTTGAATTGAATCAAGTATGAACATCATGAAAATTTAGTTGTAAGTATTAGATCATACTCGCATTGCAGTTTGAAAACCTTCTCTCTCAGTAGTGTATAGATTCCTTTCGTTCATAGGAAAAAAAAATATATCTTCTCCTCATAACCCTTTGATAATTTCATGAGATATTTTAGCAAATAATTTTTGTCGTAGGTTACTTATACTGTTGTTTAATTTGAAAAAAAATCGAATACAATTTTTAATTCCAATTAAATTTGAAAAAATTACTGATGCTCAATAACGTAATGAAAAACTGTTTTCTGGACATTGTTAAGACAAAATTGAGCGAAAACTAAATATGTGTCTAAATATGAATATTAAATGCAAAAAAAAAGGATTAAATGATAAGGGAAAGGAGGGTAAGAGTACGCAGTCGGTTAAGAGTACGCAGGGACATTTTTCCTTATTGGCAACCCTGCAAGCAGAAGCGAGTGTGATCAACTCAACATGTTTGTTTTCAGAGACCGCCATTGTTATTTTCATCCTTGCTGTCGTTTATTTATCAGGTAAAATATGATTTCTGCATGTTGGCATGTAATTTTTTTGTGAAGAAATATTAATTTCTTTGTCAATAAAGGATTGATGTTTGCTTTTTAATTAGGTATCATTATAAGCTTTGTTCCCTTCCGAACAATGTGGGCATGTTAGAATTTTACTATTGTGAATGCTACAGCCATCTACGGACGATTTTGAGGAGCAATACATCGGTGGGTAAGAGTACGCAGCTGAAAAATGGCTCGTTCAAAATCCAGGACAGGTTATAACCTTGTACGAACTTTCAGGGATTTTTAAAAAAGCATATGGCTATACAGCCAGGGTTCAACTCGCAAAAAAAGCTTTCTGTGTTACAGGTATTGAACCATACAACCCTGACATTATAAGTGAAGATTGCTATTCTCCTTCACTAGTAACTTTAGCACCTTCGGATAACGATTGTGCAGTTGCAGTTGAACCTGAAGAGAATGAAGTCCCACCTTCCACTTCTCAGATGCATGTCAGTATCCAGTCAATTGTGGCACTTCCTAGACATGAACAACGAGGAACTAAAAGGAAAAGAAACTCTCAAAAATCTGAGATCATGACTTCGTCTCCATTCAAAAATTTGTTAAAGGAAAAGGTAGAGAGAAAGAAAGTATTAGAAGAAGTAAAAGCTAATCGAGCTGCTATGAAAAGCAAAAATGGGGCCAAAACTGAAAAAGGAAAAACCGTGAAAGTAAAGAAAAAACTTGTTCTGCATTGGAATCGACAATATAGTTCCCTCAACAAGTTCAGCAAACAATGAGGTGACAATATGCCCAGGCTGCGAACAATCATATGATGATGATTGGATCCAGTGTGGATTATGTGAGGAGTGCATGATGAATGTTCCAGGTACGAAGACACTGGAGCATTTGTATGTGAGTACTGCTACATTTTCTGAATGAGTACTCTTATCCGCCAGGTCGGGTAAGAGTACGCATTTGCAATTTTTTTTCCGCTTGCTTTCTTTCATATATTTTTTTAAGATAAAACTTTCATTTTGTGTACCTAAGTTTCTAAGTTAATAAACTATGATTCAGTCAATTTTCAAGGTTCTCACTTTTCAATTATCATTTTTATAACTAACGATCCACTAGGTGCGTACTCTTACCCTCCTTTCCCTTATCAAGTACCAACACTGGATCAATTTAAAATTCAGCTAGATAAACTTGATCCTAATTAATTATAAATTATGTTTTCGTAAATGTAAATTTATCTCTTTAAATACATGAAATAGTGTTGTTTACTTTGAATGCTTCGTCTTCATCACACACACACACACTATATATATATATATATATATATATATATATAGTCTTCTCCTTCTTCTGACACGGGAAAACGACACTGTGTAAGCAATCTCTAAAGGTTTCCTATTTTCAAGATCATCATGATTTAGAAATGAGTTTAGAATGTAATTCGAGAATATCTACGATGATGTTTCCTCAGAGCGTTAAGAAAAAAGAAAAAGTATACTAAGAGTGCTCTAAATAATATATTGGGATTTTAGTACGCTTTATAAATATTTTATATTATTCCCGACTATTATTGGAAACTGTTTTCTTATTCTATCAGTCTGAAAGTTCTTGCTTTAATTCTAGGCCATTTTTTTGTAAAATGCACGGAAATTTTAAACACATTTTAATTTTGAGCAATGTTAATAGTACCAGTGATGTTAAATAGGTGGTAAGGATAAAATTATTAATTGCTTGGTTGTAGTTTAATTTTTTTTTAACTTCATGAAGCTTTTATTGAGCTTCACTTAATATAAGACTGAAGAAAAATTGAAAAGTTATAAACTGCAGTCGGTCAAATTTTTAGCTGCATGAGTCATTTATGAAACTTGCACTCGAAAGGAAAAAAAATAAATCAAATAAAGCAAAAGTCCCAAGTGCACTCCATTTCATAACCTCGTGCCCATAAAGTGCAGATAGTAAATAGTTAGTCTGCACTGCGCATACTGATAGACCTATCACTTGATATCATCTTAACAACGAGGCTAATCAGCGGTCTTATTCGCACTGCTTGACTAATGTGAGAAAAAAATTTTGAATGTGAAAAAATTTGCGTGGAAAGTGGTATAAACATAATAAGTATTGGACACAGTTAAAATATTTTTGATAAGGCAATTTGTATCTTAGATCATTTAAATATATCGTTTTTTATGGTCATTTTTATAGTAAAATATCGCTACTTATAATATTAATCATCATACAGTTATTTGTGGCTTCATTTCTTAGATTAAAATATTATATAAATCTATATCTAAATTTCAAATTGATTTTTCTTCAGCGTTATTATTTAAAGTAGTTCACATAAATGTGATATACTTTTACAAGTATAGCCAGTATTTTTTCACAGGAAAATGTAAGCGTAATACGCTGAAACATCTAAGAAAATAAATCAATGAATCGCGCCAATGTTCCCATATGAGAATACAAGTACTTCCAAAATCGTACATTTTTTTTTTTTTTTTGTTTGAAAATGTATTCTTCCAATTTTTAAATAAATCCATTTCAGTTTTAATTTTATGAAGAACCGCTATGTTTTATGCCTGGAAAATAGAGTGACATTTAAAGGATATATAGCTCTTCAGCTCTTTCTGAACTTATCTATACACTAAAAAATTCTAGTTTCACCAAAAAGAAAATGAAGGAAACGGTGAAATTTAACTTCAACAAGCATTTGGTACTAAAGTTGAACCATTACGAAGGTTCCGAGTTTCACATCCATGGTGAAACTACACCGTTATAATGGTTCAACTAAGTACCAAATGTTGGTTGCAGCTAAATTTCACCATTTATTCCATTTTTTTGGTGAAAGGGGAACTAGAATTTTTTAGTGCACTGAAGGTTTCCCCCTCCCGGTGCGCTTAGTAAAAATCCAAATGAAACTTAATGGGTTAAATGTTAAATATACAATTTTCGAAAAATATAAAGCTACTTCAGTTTGACTTGAATTTAAAAAATCCTAACAATGCTAACATGACTAACATTTTGGAAAACAATCTTAAATATGAGAACACCGAAACAATTCTTTTGTATTAAAAACGATTAAAGCTATCGTTTAAACATGCAAATATCTATTTTAAAGCAGCAGTGGAGCTTTTTCGTCAGTTAAGTGAAAAAAGTTTAAGTTTTTCATAGTTTACAGAGACTGATCTCTTCAATACTTCTTTCATAAATAAATAAATATATATTCAAAGACAAAAAGGGAACAGACAAGATAAATCGAGTTTTTTTTCTCCATTCTTTTCCTTTTTGAGTATCGAAGCAAAAGATTTTCGGAACACTTACTCAAAGAAGAGGACAAAAATTCGTATCATTATCATTTTTCTACACTGACACCTTGTTAGTGACGTGTCGCGAAAATGGAGCAAAATCATTCTCTTTTGAAAGTTTTTTTAATCTTAAATATTGAAAAAAAAAATCTTTCTCTCTTCAACTATTACTGAGACCATTTTTCGTCAGTTGACGTTCTCTTTGAACAAAGTATACAATTTTCTGATGCTGAAATAACTGTTATTATTTTAAGGGATGTATACAGATGTACTCATCTCACGTTTTGGTAAAACATTTCTATTTTGAGAATTCTTAAAGAAAAACCAAAAGAGAAATGTTCTTTAATTAATGTTCCACCCACTATTTATCATGTATGTACATTAGTGTCGCATGAAAACGGTCCAATTTTCCTGCCCTTTTTTTCTGTTATTATTTTTTGTAGGAACAAGTAAACGTTGCGTATGAATTTTCTTATTAAAAATTTTAAATAATATTGAGGAACATCTTCCACTGCCAAATGATGATTAAATTCCTCAGTGAAAATCTAAAATTGCATATGCAATGAAGCTCTTTGATTACTTTGTAATCAACATAGATTTGTTGATGTTTTCATAACAAAACAACCCAGAACTTCTCCCACGCGCTCCGCTCAGTTAGGCGTAACTTGACTTGATAATGCATACAGAGCTCTTGTGTAGGATTTCTTTCATTTTCCCAAACATTATAAACTAATAAAAATTCAGCCTCGCTGGGTTTTTGATCAAACTAATGAAGAAGCTTTCGTTTCTACTTTAACTCATCTTTCTACGTTTCTGTTTTCTATAGAAATTTTGGACATCAATTATGTTTTTCCTAATCGTCCGTATTTCAGCAAGTTACGCAGATTATCTTCGATATAAAATGTTTTAAGGATTCTATTCTCAATAGACGCATTTTAGACTTGCTATTAAATCAATATTTCTTTGCCTCAAAGCTTGAAGTAGAATTTCAGAAACATGGAATATTAAAATTCAACCTTCACTGGAATCTTATTTTGCAATGCAAATATTAAATTGTCTTTTATAATGTAACATGGTAAGTAGAGGTTTTCTGCTAGCTAAATTATGAACCATGTTGTATAAATGGAGCTACGGCCTATTTTACTTGGTCGGCGACTTATTGAGATAACCTAATTTCCTTAAATTCTAAGCTTCCTTGTTTCAGATTGATCCTAAGTAAAGAACGTTTTATTATAACCGCAGATAGAAAAATTTCATTGCATACGCACATTTAGGTTCTTCTGACAACAGCCTTCTGGTATGTGTAAACGCAGCAAACGATTAACTGTTTTTAGATATCTGGAAAAGGATGTTTTTCAGAATTTTGTTTTCAGTCAAAAAAAGGGAAAGGGGGGGGGGGGCGGGAAGAAAAGAAAAAAGAAAACCTAAAGAACTTCCCTAATAAACCAGAGAAACCCACTAAAACTCGAAATACCGAAATGTGTTTTGGAAAATACTGGGTTTTTTTCAACCCTAAAATAGGCGTTAAGATGGAATTCGCATGACGGCACCAAGCAGGCTTGGCGCGGGCCTGTAAGTAGCATGAACTTGATTTTTCAATTATTTAAACATTGGTGCAACTAAAAAAAAGTTCATCGCAGATTGTTGTAACGTATTTTCAGATTTTTGTTTTCAGAGTACTGATATTTAATTCAGGAAATTATTTCGAAACTGAAAATAAAAAGAAATTTTTAAAAGTGTAAAAGGAAAAAATAATGTTTTGGTCCGTTGTGCAAAATTTATGTTTTTCCCACCAAGACATTGAACTTCTCAGAAAGGCGCAATCTATGCAAAATCTCTAAGATCACGAAAGAAGTTATGACAGCTTTTTAAAATAACATCCTTCGTTATTCATTATCAAATGAAAATATTATTATTCTCATAACATTATTTTGAAAATAGTTACAGTTTATGCTCAGCTTGTTGCTACCATATGTTCATAATATTATTCCTTATTTTTAAACAAAGCAATTCTTAGTATTTTAAAGACGTAATTGTTTGAATAAGTAATATGTTTAGTCTTTTTTTAGAAATGACAATAACATTTTGACTACGTTACATATATTATTGCTATATGTAACAGTTATATAAAATTCTTTTTTGAAGCATGACTTATACTAATAGCATCGCAAAAAATTGTAATTTTCCCTATAATGACCGTTTATACTTCACCATAACAAAAAAATTACAAATTAAACAAGATTTTAGCAATAATGTTTTGCTTTTAATACATCAGCTTGAAAGTTTTCTTTTTGAAACTAATCTTTAATTTATTTAAAACAATAAAGATTTGAATCACGAAAGATTCTAAATTAGATTTAGTTTTAACATGTCAAGCAGTTGCATACATCTGGAAGAAATTACATTTGAAATCATTTAAGATACGCTCCTTAGAATAAAAATAAATAAAAATCATTTTTGAAACCTGAGAAAAAGACAGAGACAAGAAAAGAGGAAAGTATTGTACCATTACAGTTTCAATGGTCTTCGTAAATAAAGTTTTAAATGAGTTTTTTATTCAAGCAGGGCCTTTCATAATGATTGCCTCATTCATATTTAATATTTGCTTCATATATAAGCAGGTAGAAGAACTCATTCAAACCGATCACATTACTTTTGAGAGCTATGCTTGAAAAATTCACTTTCTGTTTTTTTTTTATTCAGTTTCGGTACATTTCTGAATGAAAAAAAAGCAATATTTTTTACGATATTCGTGAGAAAAGGTAAAGTGTTTGGTTCTTTGGAAAGCAGAGCATGTTTTAAGTAAATTACTGAAGATTTTGTGAAGATAGAAACCATAAGGTACAACAGATACTCTATATTAGGAAACCTATGGTTTTCATGTACGTCTAATAATCTAATTATTTATGCTTAAGTTGCCTCAAAACGGTTTATCGAAATGATGTACCCATATGTTAATTTTTACATATTTTTTTGCTCATGCATACATACATACATATATATATATATATAATAATAAAAAAAAAACGATGAACTAGAATAAAGTTAGGGAAATTACTTTTATTTGGGCAAAAGAAGCGATATTTTTTTTTTTTTTTAAACCAAAATCAAAGACTGCTTAGTAGCAGTATTTTCCGAGATTTTTCTTACCTATGGCAGTAAAAACCTTTACTTATGGGCTTGATTTAAATTAATGTAAACCAACAGCTAAATGTATTCAATGCCACAGATGGAATTTTAAAATTTGTGTATTCACAAAGAAAAGGTGCGCTGAATTATCCTTCAAGTATATGCAAAATAAGTGGGCGAAAAAATACCACTGAAGTATTACTTTCTCATTCCACATTTATGCTGCAGAAATAGTTAGACATTTTAAATAGTATACGACCAATAAACATTTGTTAAGTACTTACACTCGTCTTTATCTTTGGCAGTGACCGTGATAACTGTGTGTTGGATATCCTCGTCTTCGTTGACTTCGGCTTCGTAGAGGGCTTGGTCGAAGTACGGTGGGTTGTCGTTCTTGTCCCCGATGCCGATCCGGATGTATTTGGTCACTGGAAGAGACAGGCAAAGGTAAAGGTTTTGAGAGGGTTTCGAAAATTTTTCTTTATGAAAAACATTATACTATGGTCTTATTTGAGCAAATATCCTGTGAGCTCTGGATTTGCATAATGTTTTCGTGCTACGTAAAATACTGTGCGTTTTTTAATATGTTCTAAAAATTGGTGTTCGTAAATTAAGAAAGAAATAATGCAGAAATATAAAAAGAATGAAGGGCTTATAGAGACCATGTTATGATAATTTAAAAAAATAAAAAATAAGTAAGGTATTCAAAAAGTTTCGAAGGTGCAATAAAGAGTTAAAAAAAAAACATAAAAGTTTTCGTAACAAAGTCGAAGTAATTCAAATATGCGTTATGAGCATTACTCGCACAAAACTGCAAGTCTCCTTTATTAGTTCCATACCTAGCGATAAAAAATTTTCTTTGAGCGATGAGAAACGTGTTTCTTTGAACATACGAATGCTCCCAAACCGTATACTCGTATATCCTCATTCAATACTATTACAGTAGCTTTTACACGTGGTTAATTTTTTAGCTTTTATGCTTACTAGAGAAGGGCGTTCACTGATATGTGAAGAATATTTTGAAGATATTAAAAAGGCAAACCAGTTGGATGCCTTTGGTAACTAATTAGTTTAATGATAAAAATATAACTATACAGAGAGCATATTCATGCTCCGTAGGTGTATGCATTTCGAGATGAATTTCAACGTCAGTTTACCTTCTATTCAGGTTATCTGGAAAATCGCAGCACACCAAACGGGATTATTTACCTTAATGACATTGTAAACGCGGAATGGTAGTTGCAAAGCCAACAATGCATTCTCTATGGATGGAATCTGTGCGTATTGCACAACTAATTAGAATCACGGTGCGGAACGCAAAGATCAATTCGTCCATTAACAACCAGATGGGAGCTAAAAGGATCAACTAATGGATATGACGGAATTTTGGACTATTTAATATACTATGCCTTCCCTAGATTCCACAAATGGTGAGCCGTGTTTTGTTCCGGGATCTGAAATGGTGTTTAATACCTTTGTGAGCTCTCTGAAACTCGTAAATAATACAAAAATAGTACTTAAGAATTGAAGAACATGTGTGCCTGAACAGAAACCGTGATTATTTATTTAAGTAATTGGGATAATAATATGATTTAATGCATTGCTTTTAATAACCCATTCTAGCTTTTCACAAAGTAAAATTTTTTAAGGTGCGTTTTGTGAATATTTGGTCAACCATTTTTTTAACGATTTGTGAACTTTTCATTAACATACATAAGGGAAAGGAGGGTAAGAGTACGCAGTCGGTTAAGAGTACGCAGGGACTTTTTTCAATGTTGGCAACACTGCAAGCAGAAGCGAGTGTGATCAACTCAACACGTTTGTTATCAGCTGGCTCAAGAGACCGCCATTGTTATTTTCATCCTTGCTGTCGTTTATTTATCAGGTAAAATAGGATTTCTGCATGTTGGCATGTAATTTTCTTGTGAAGAAATATTATTTTTTTTTGTCAATAAAGGATTTATGTTTGCTTTTTAAGTAAAATTTCATTATGAGCTTTGTTCCCTTCCGCACAACGTGGGCATGTCAGAATTTTACTATTGTGAATGCTACAGGCCATCTATGGACGATTTTGAGAAGCAATACATCGGCGCGTAAGAGTACGCACATAAGGAAAATGTAGAGAGATAGAGAGAATTAAAAGAAGCAAAGGCTAATCGAGCTGCTATGAAAAGTAAAAATGGGGCCAAAACTGGAAAAGGAAAAACCGTGAAAGGAATGAAAAATATTGTTGTTCATCGAATCGACAACCCAGGTTCCCTCAACAAGTTCAGCAAACAATGAGGCGACAATATGCCCAAGCTGCGAACAATCATATGATGACGATTGGATCCAGTGTAGATTATGTGAGGAGTGGTGGCATGATGAACGTTCCAGTTACGAAGGCACTGGAGCATTTGTATGTGACTACTGCTACATTTCCTGAATGCGTACTCTTACCCTTCCTGGGTGCGTACTCTTATTTACCAGGTCGGGTAAGAGTACGCATTTGCATTGTTTTCCCGCTTGCTTTTTTTCATATAATTTTTTAAGATAAAACATTCATTTTGTGTACCTAAGTTTCTAAGTTAATAAACTGATTCAGTCAATTTTCAAGGTTCTCACTTTTCAATTCTCATTTTTATAACGAACAATCCACTAGGTGCGTACTCTTACCCTCCTTTCCCTTACATAACGTAATCAAATAGTATTTTGTTGCATACGTAATTAGTAGTAATAATTAAAAATGCACATAAATTAAATAAAACTTTTAAACCAAATGCAAATGAAAATTGACAAATTAACTCAACCATAACCGGGTTAAAGGGCTTAAGCTCGAAATTCTACTTTTCGTAAGCTTGAGTTCAATGTTGAATCTTTCTTACAAATATTCGTGATATTCAAGGAGAAAAACACAAATATGCAATTTATACAAAATTCAAGCTGCAATTATTTATACATTGCATTTTCCTTTTTCTTTCCGAGTATTTGAAAAAAAAAAAAAAACAATATTGAGCTAAACGTTATAAAAATTCAGTTTTCTGGCTTGAACCCCTTTCCCCGCCATGGAATTATTATAAGGTATAAAATTAAGTTTAAACAAAAGGGTTTTTAATTTTTAACATAACGTTTGAATACTGAGGCCCAGTTGGTTACAGTGCCGGATCTGGGGTAGAGCGGCGCTCTAGGCGCCGAATGGCAAGGGGCGCCAAAAAGTCAAATGAGAAAAACAATTTCCAGCGCAAAAAAAAAAAAAGGGAGAATAAAATTGATGGCACCTTTTGAGAGGCGCTGGAACAGTGTTGCCAGATCAGATAAATCTCTGCCTTTTTTAAAGCTAAATCTAACTATTTGGAACGGCTAGTACTAGGTATCTCTAGTAAGGAAACACAAAACTATTATTTCAGCAAAAACATTCAAAATGAATTCATTTAATTGCTTGGAAATGAAGTAAGAAATACTATTATGAAAATAAAGAAATCTAAGTATTTTTCAATCATTTTAGACTGTACACCTAACATCAGCCGCACTGAGCAGTTAAGTGTCGAATTTAGATTTTTTGATATTGATGACAATTGCATCAATGACGTGAATGTTTTGTTACGTGCATACGTGAATGTTTTGTTACATATACACAAGTATCGGACTCCAGTGGCAGGGTATCAGATTTATTTCTGGATGAGGTGATAATGAAACATGATTTAGACATGCATCATTGTAGGGGCCAAGGCTATGACAATGGTGCCAATATGGTGGGGAAACAGAAAGGCGTCCAAAGCCGTATTATTAGAAAATTTCCAAGGACTTTTTTGAATCCTTGCGGTTGTCACAGCTTGAACTTGGTTATTTCTGTGACGCTGCTAAAACTTTAGTTAAATCAGTGTCGTTGTTCGGGGTTATCCAACGGCTGTTTGTTTTTTTCTCCTCTTCCACAAAGAGATGGGAAGTAATCTCAAAACATACAGAAGCCCTGACATTAAAAAAAATCTGTGAGACACATTGGTAAAGCAGAGTCTCAAGCCTTCAAACTATTAACTATCAATGTAAGGAAGTGAAAGGTGCACTACAAGAAGAATACGAGGATAGTACCGACCCCGTTGCTGCTTCAGAAGCCGAGTCTCTCACCCTCCACATGGATCAATATGAGCTTTTGCTCGTTCTTGTGATTTGGTATGATTTACTGTACCAAATAAATGTTATTAGCAAATACATGCGATCAGAGTCGGCAGACTTGTTAAATGCAACGAATCTTTTACACAAATGTTGCCAATTTGTTAAGCAGTATAGGGATACTGGTTACGCAGCTGTAATCATAGCAAAAGAAATTACCGAAAAAGCTGAAATCCCACCTGTATTTCAAAAAACAAGAAACCGAAAAAGAAAAAAAGAATGTATGACTATGGATCTCAAGATTAAACGCTAATAGACTCGGAACAACATTTTAAGACCACTGTGTTCTATCCTTGGATAGATGCAATTCTAAATTCGCTGGAAATACGTTTCGAACAGTTGTCTAATTTTAATGCTAGTTGGAGTTTCTTATATGATATAAAGCGACCGGTCGATAAGCCTGAATTGGAGCAATCCTGTTTAAATTTGAAAAATATTTTGACACATGATTCACACAGCGATATTTCTGGAGCAGATCTGGCTCAAGAAATACTAAGCCTGAAGCAATTCTTAGACACAGACCAAGGACAACCGAAAGATGTTCTTAATGTCTTGAACAAAAATAATTGGTGCGATTTGTTTCCAAACACTTGGACTGCCCTTCCGATACTACAAACTATTAAAGTAAGTGTCGCAAAAGTTGAGCAAAGTTTTAGTAAACTTAAACTGATAAAAACCTACCAAAGATCGACCCTAATAACTCAGGAAAAATTGTCAAACCTGGCAATTTTACCAATTGAAAATTATTGTTTCAATTCCATACCTAAAAGTTTAATTGAAAAATTTGACCAGTGAAAAGAAACTTTGTATAGATTAATTAAATCTAGAACATAAGGAAATTTTCTTTTAATTAGTTATTTCAATCCTACTAGAACAGTTTTATTTAAGTGATTGAAATTACCCCAAAATACTAATTTAATTTAAAACATAAACCCTTTTGTTAATACAAAATGTCAATAGTTTGATATTTGCAAAAAAGTTGATTTTTGAAAATTTGGAACTATTATTTATTTAACATAAAACCAATAGAATTTACTTAAAGCGCTACCAAACGCCGAAAAAATCTCGCTTACCCTGAAAATAGACCGGCCTGGTTGGTTATAAGAATATCAACATTTTTTCATGCATTAATACTTTTCATTATATTGTAATAGTCAACGTAATAAAAAAACATTGTAATGGTGTAATAAACATTGAAATAACATACCATTTTAATAAAATTCAGAAAAAGAAAATAAATAAATAAAATCGGAAACTAAGGCGTCGAAACAACGGCGCCAAAGGATCGGCGTCTATGCGTCGTGATTGCGCCACCCTAGCTGCAGCCGCCACCCCAAATATACAATGACTGGATAGCAAGAGAAGGTACCAGCGGCAGGAGGGAGTGTATGATAGTTTAGACATCTCGGTGAATGCAAAACGACATTTTAGTGATCTCAATTCTAGGATCAAGCCAGAAGGGCCAATAGACTATACGACGTTTTCGCTTATACGACGTTTTTCGGTAGTCCCTTCATCGTGATATAAGCGATGCTCCGCTATCTATATAAATAAAAATGTAAGTGTTCGCTTGTGCAAGCCGCAAATCTCCGAAAGTACTTGACCGATTGGTTTGAAATTTTTCCAGTTAACAGAGTGATTCAATAGGAAGGTTTATAGAACCGTTAGAAAAAAATCCGACAGGAAGTTCCTTTTTTTTATTCCAATTTTACGCAAATGTCCACATAAATTCCCCAATATGGGGAGCGAAAAAAACATTTCACATATTAATATAATATATCGATCGAAAGCGCTGATTTTCTTATACAAGATGGAATTTGTTTGAAGTTTCTAAGTCAATAAGAACGTCAGTTATAAGCTTTTTAGTTCGATTTCTTAAGGCTTACCTTGCTCCAAAAATAATAATTAGCAGTTTCCTCAACTCCGGGTAATAAAAGCTATATAAATAAAAATGTAAGTGTTCGTTTGTCATACAAGGCTAACTTGATCCAATTACGGTTACGATCAAGTTCAGCCTTGGTTCATAACCTCAAATCTCCGTAAGTACTTCACCGATTGCTTTGAAATTTTATGAGAACATGTGTTTTTATACATCACTTTTAATTTATTTTAACTTTGATTTAATTATTTCGTTTTTTAATGTTTTATTAAGGAGAATGAGCCACTGCAACTATTGGCAGGGTACGGCTATTTTCATTTTGATTTAATATTTTTTTCTGTTTGCATTGAAGAAATTTTGAAACTCGAAGATTAAGGGGAACTTTAAAACAATGATTACTTATTTTGAATGGCGACAGCTTAATTTAGCTATTTTCATTTTGATTTTAAAATGTTGTGTTTTTTCTGTTTGTATTGAAGTATTTGTTAGTATTTTTTGCACTTGAAGATTAAATGGAACTTTAAAACAAAGTTACTTATTTTGAATGTTAAGAGTTTCATTTAGCTATTTTCATTCTGATGTTAAAATTTTGTGTTTTTTTCTGTTTGTATTGAAGTGTTTTTTAAACATTTTTGAACTCAACGATTAAGGGAACTTTAAAACACAGATTATTTCTTTTGAACGGCAATTTTTTAATTTACAATTTTTGTGTTTGTGTCTCTGTTTGGATAAGGCTTATGTTGGAATTTTTCAATGTGCCGGGCCAGACAATATCAAAATCGTCGCAGACAATGGAACAAAAAAAAAAAAATGCCCGCAAGCATTGTGAAAAAACATAAAGCTCAAGAGCAATCAATCAAATTGAGCAGTTTCTCATGTGTACAATTATATATTACGTGTTCTGGAATGGGTAAAGCAGACAATCTATATTTTCAGACAATGAAACAACAAGCATTGTCAAATGAAACATGTTAGAAATATGTGCTTTTTCTTGCTGTTCCATCAAACCAGACTGAGCCACAGCAACGCGTGGCCGGGTACAGCTAGTTAGTTATAATTTTGCATTAAAACTAAAGTTATAATTCACGGGCGGAATACAGATACTGTTGGTCCCAAATGCCTTATTTCCAGCCGATTTGCCGATTTTTAATGACACCCCCAAACACCAATAGTGTGAGGAAATTTGATGTCCCCCCTAAAATGCTATTCTGTATCCGCCCCTGAGCCGCCTGCCACTTTAGATGGATTGTCTAAATATTATTTTTCACAAATGTTACACTAGTTGCTCTTCGAAGCCTGCATAACGTCGAATTGAAATATGTCGAATTATTTTTAAAGGGAAAATGAGGCACAAAAGTGGAATGAAGCATCGAAATTAATTTTAGTTAAAAATCTAAATGCCGCTGTTAAGGTAAAGGAACATCCGTAACACATTCCATTATTGCCTTCTGTGAATAAATTATGTAACGCTCAAAATGAACGTTATTATGAGCAGTTGTGAATAGCAGTTAAATATCAAACTTTTAACAAAGAAGAATACAAACACTGTAATGCAGCCAATAAATAGCCTGTACAAGGGATGATAATTTGCAGCAATTGATAATAATTGGTGCTTGGAAAATCTTTACAATTGTGACGCTGATTTCTTTCTAACATCGTAGCAAACACGTTTTAGAAACAACGGTACTTAAAAATACACACCTTCCATAGCAGACTAGAAAAATCGATTTTTTTGACATTCATCTTACGCCTGTTTGTTTTTGAGATGTATCACTTAATCGATACTTTTGTCAAATTGTTTTTGTTCTAAATAGATGTAGAAATTCCTTTCTGTTTAAAACTGTGTTGAGGTGCTTCTAAAAGGAATCTAATGGAGCAGCAAAAGTTATTTTTAAAAGCTATGTTTAGACATTATTCATTGCGCCAATTTTCTAGTACTTAATTTCCTTAATAAAAAATTTCAATCTGAATAAGAATAATTGAAATGTGCCCTCTGAGACAATTTATTTGTTTTCAAAGTCCACGATATTTTACTATTCTTTTCTCATTTATATCTGTATCCGTATATTATATCTTGATTACAATTTATTTAACAGTATTTTTGCCGAATACTTATGATCAGGCTGTCTCTGTTTGCTAACTTACTGCACATTTTACGAAAGATTTAAATTTGAGCAACTTCCCTGACATTGCTATTTAACGTAGGTAACGAACGTAGGTAATACGAAAAAGGAAACAAAATCAAACGACTGCTTGCATTAACTGTTGAAACAAAATCCGATTAATGAAACAAAATTATAAGCTGGAAGTAGTGAATGTATAGAAAATGTATAGGATAAAAGATATTTAAAAATGTGGTGTTACGTATATATATATATGATTCCTTCGCAATACAAACTAACCACTTGCTTTCTTATGATAGCATAAACATGACGTTGACATGAGTAAGCAAATGGTTCACCTTTTTTTTTTGTAAAACGAGATAGAGCTTACTTTTGAATATCTACTTGTTTCTAAATGATAGTGTGTTGTAAAACATATTTTAACTGGGTGAAAATCTACAGTGAAATACAATTTTCGATTTCCAAAACTTAAATTTCTCATAGTTCCAGACGTAAAACCAGTTTAATCCATCTGTCTGGTACTTGCAGCTTCAAACGTTAAATCGTAAACCTTTAAAAAAATGTTATCTCAGCGGTGGTCGTATTATTAACCTTGGTTAATGTTACTTATTTCTTTGCAACGTTAACCGTTTTATGTTTTTTTTTTTTCAAAGCATTTCCAAAATTCTTGCTCAAAAATATCATTAACGTCGTGCATTTCCTGGAAAAGGATAACAATTTGTATTCAAAAATAATTGTAAACTCAGGTGGTTAGTGAATAAAATTTATTGAATTGAAAAATGAAATATTTTCACCTCAAGAAAATAAAAATTATATAGGTTTTGTGGCATCTTTAAAATTTGGTTTAATCTTTTTATTAAATTCATAAGTTCTTAAGAAATAATGTGTAAAAATATGTGATTAAGGTGCGTCAGGTAAAAATTTTAACATTAAATCAAAATATTTTTTTCAATGCACAATGCCTAGTGAAGTTGGAGTAAAATATTTTATACAATTCAAGAAACGATTACGAGGAAAAATGAATTCAAACACAATTTGTATTTTGAGATTATAAATAACTCAACGTATCACTTAACTAATGGTTTGGAATAGCAAACATGCTTATCTCCATACGCCTGAACTCCATTTTATTCACAATATTTTCGATTTTATCAGAACAACTTCTTTAATGCAAATTTGAATTGAGACATAAGAAGCAGAATACTGTAACATGAAACATAATTTAACTGAAATAACGTACACAATAAATATTTTCGAAAGAAAAATTCTCTAAAAAACCTAGAGAATAATGCAGCTTCAAAAACATGAAAAGGGAATTAATCAAGCGTAAACCGTTTCGCAAATGCAAGCTGAAAACTACAAAAACATAAAATTAAACAACCATACCAATAAAAATTTTAATTCCACTCACATTGAATTTTAAATTAAGAGCAAACGCTCTAGAACTTTTGACAGCTTAAAAATAGAAAATTGGCTTTTAAGAAAAATACTTAAACATTGAATCAGCTGTTACAATAGCTGGCAGCTGACGTTTTGCTGAACAAGAATTTCAATTATTTTGACTGATTTTAAAGGAGATTTTTAACAAAATGAACAAATTATGAATAACTGAGGGATTTTGTTTGAAACAAAATATTATTAAATTCATCGGCACTTGCTTGGAACTCTTCTTTTTGATATTATTACTTTAACAAAATTGTATGAAAATGAAACATTACTACTCGCAAATGGAAAAAGCAAATGTCAAGAATATTCAGATAATTGCAAATCTAAGCTGAGTTTACTCCAGATGATTGGATTTATCTGCGGGCGGTGAAAGAGATTGGTAAAATAGAGAGAAAAAAGATCTACTTCAGTTGCATGTTGACAGTTCATTTAAAATAATTAATGTATTCTGAAAATACAGAAATTTAAAACGTTACTGCAATTATGAAATGCAACTTATAATATTTTTCAGATACTTCAAAACTAGACGGAGGTAAAATGAACTACGATTAAATTCTTTTTTAAAAAGTATTATTCTCTTTGATTAAGCAGTCAAATAAATAACATGCCTAGTACCTAGAAAATAAATTTGTAGATCGACATAAGTATGATATTCTAATTAGTGTTTCGTAAACCACCGTTTAATTTGAAATAAATAATGTGAATTCACTACTTTAATATTAACGAAATCATAATATTCAAAGATAGTGCATTTGTTAAAATTAATTTGACAATACGTATATTTTTATCTACATTTATTATATAACATTTTGAGGGTCGTGGTTGCTAAATCTTTTGAAAAGATTAATCTAACGCACCATTACATCATAATCTAAACGTAGCTGACTTATTTTTTTTTACCCAGTTAGTTAAACTCCATCCCGGTTAATGTATGCGCGCAAACAACATTCATTGCTATTTTTCAAATATATTATTTTAAAATGAGTTTAGTGCGATTTCTGGAATATAATTTGCTACTTATCGGTTAAACGCCCTACCTTAACGACGGTTTCAGAGATGTCGATAACATAAATTTAACTAGTTACTTGTATTTTATATTGTTGGATAAAAAGGTGAATATTACAATACATACATTTTCTAATAATCAGTTTAAGAAATTTAATTTAATAAAAGCTTTATTTCATAATCATTTGGATAATATCGCATTTTCGGTAAAATTCCCCCTTTAAAAAAAAAAAATAAAATAAATAAAATTATAGCTACTTCTTCCTTAGAAGGTAAGTTAAATGTTTTAAACATTTTACTAAGCACTTTTCTTCAAAATGAACGGAAAACAAAATGGCATACATGTAAAATAAATGACTATTAATAAACTGTTGGTGAAAGAAATTTAGCGCAAGCTATTGAAATCTAATAAAACTGCTTTGTTTACATTTCATTTGGCGATGTTTGGCGAACAAATAAAGTAGGGCGTTTAAAGGATAAGTACTTATAATTTGCGGAGAAACACAGTGAGATGCAAACAGCTAATTTAGTAAACTCCCAAATTGAGAGAAGCGTTTCTGAACATGACTGCGGAATTATAACAGAAAATGTTTTGCAGACAAGAACCCCTACAGTGGAGACAAGAACGTAAAACCAGCAATAAATATACAAAACCTGCCATGACAGTAATGTGCGTTTCTAATGCTTTCTGTGATAGTGATTAAGCTGGACGAAAATATTTTATTGTCCGATAAGCCAGCGAAACGAGCTTGGTTAGATTGCGATCCAAAAAACTACGTAATCTGTTCTAGAGCTTGGCAGGTTTTCAATAAATAAATAAAATGATGTTTTTTGACTGACCTAAAGTTAAGGTTTTTCTTGTTGTTGTTGGGGGAAGAAGTGAGGCGAATACCGCTTTTTAGCCTACTTTCCCGTAAAAGTTAAAAAATAATAATAAAGCATAAAAGAAGGCTTAATGGTGTCGTGAAAATATCGTTAGAAATCAAGAAAAGTAAAAAATAAGTTAAAGTAGAGTTTTGAGATGGGGGAAAAAGTGTCGGTCGGTATATCTGCCCCTCCACCATAATACCTTTTGAACAAATTGTCCAATTCGAAAAATTATTTTTGCATTCGAAAGATCTCGGTTAGGACATCTCATTTCTATATTTTACTTTTTGATTTGAACAATTTTTCGTTCAAATTTGAAGTTGAAAAATTTTAACATTAGCGTCTATGGGCGAAAATAGTAACTCTGCAAATTACATAACTCTGTAATTACATAATTTGCTAGTAACTAACTAGCAAATTATGTAAACTCTGGGTACAAGATCCAAGTTCCAATGAACAAGCTTACTGGAAGAAGCTCTTGGCGTGAAATATTGATTTGAACAATTTTTGTTCATTTTCGAACAGTTCATAAAAACTTAACATAGGGCCTACGGGGAAATTTCAATCCTATATAAATCCTGATCTAACGGACCGATTTGCTTGGAACAAACTTTATATACGTAGAACATGTACAGATAGAAAGTTCATCCAGAACTAACGAGCCTATTTTCCTATGACATTTTTTGATCGTGATTTTCAAGAATATTTTTGAATTAATGAATGATTAAATGAATAAGTGAGCGAATGAATGAACGAATGAGTGAATAAATGATAAAAAAATAAATGAGCGAAGGAATGAAAAAATAAGTAAATTAGTGAATACATACATTAATGAGTGAATGAATGAATACATGAATGACTGAATAAATAAATGAATGAATGAATATGTATTAACCGTTGAAAAGGTAGATTTGAAGCAACTAAGATTTAGAGCTAAACGAGAAACAGAGAGATAGCTAGATTATAAATTTGAAGGTGGTGTATACGGGAAAGTAGGCTGGTATAGTTCTAGACGGAACTTCTTGTTAATAATTGCAAGTCTTATTGTGTATTATAATAACCGGTATTCTCCAATATGTGTAGAAAAACTGTAGCGCTTTCTGATTCATTGTCCAGCATTTGGTAATTTGGTGATCAAGTGGCATGGCTGTTTTTTTTTTTTTTTTTTAGTTTTAAAAAAATTATATTTATTCCAATTAAAAAAAAATACTTTACTCCTTAAAAAATGAAATTAATCGATGATTTTAAATACTACTATAAATCCTATGAGCCTGTTTCTCTCATTCATTGGTAATCGCATTACCATGATTAAGCACCCTAACGTTTACACAGAGAATGTTTAAGAATATTTTTTGTACTATAAAACCTAGCGAAATCTTCATCTAAGAGAATCATTTACCGGAGGTTAAGAGGGGTTTTTTTACCTCGCTCTAACGCCCAAAATAGTAAATAAACTTTTTTTCCCCGAACGTGAAACTCGAAAAGAAATTTTATGGGTCAGACATTTAATTACATTTTGAAACGAATAATCCCTACCAAAGCAAATAGAAAATTCCAAATGGCTAATTGTTTCTTTATACCCAAAGCCTGCGGAAAAAAAAGAATTCGGATTCAATTTCGCTGTTTCCGGATGGCCTAATTCCTTTCAATCCAAAGGCTTCTATATCAGAAACTACATAAAATGCCCGAACTTCAGTTTTAGGGAGAAAAATAATGGAATTTCAGCGTCCTTAATCGTTTTATACTTGTGTGGAACGAAACTATACATTTATTCTACTGCCACCATTCATTTGTTATTTGTTCTACTAGCTGGAATTTTAAAATAATTTCAAATTATATCGTGTGGTACATAATTTAAATGACATTTACAACAGGTAAACTTAATTATCACTTGTATACAAATCGCTTTAAAAGAAAAAAAAACATACTGTAGGACGACGTGTCTTAGAATTTAATTTAAAAATATCATGTACCAACAGTCTAACAGCGAATGTTCTATAAACTTTTTAAATTTGACCTCTGTGTAACGTAATTAGATAGTATTTTACTAATCAATTACTATTTATTGCGCCTATATTTCTTTCGTATGATTCAAAATAATAGCAGAAATAAGTATAACATGTTTGCATATCTCGCGTAATGATTTACTAATAAGTATTAAAATGACGTTACGTATCTATAAAGCTGCCAACGGAGTCGTAACCACAAAAAATATTTCCAATGAGTGTTCAACCTAAATTTAGTAAAAGTTATTGGTGGAGTGCTCACAAGAAGTCCAAAAATACGTATAAAACTCAAGTGTTTCAAAATACTATATAAGGGTATAAAATCGTGATTTGTATAAAAATGAGTGAAAAATGTTAAACCAAATTCATTTACAGCTATATATAACACGTATTTGTATGAAATTAATGATACAAAATACTTCTAAAAGGGCTAACAATTTTACTACAACAAAAACCTAATAATTCGTTATCACTCAATAAACGTAGCAGCAATGGATTTTCGTCAATGAGAGAAACTGACGAAATTTGTAAGATTGGTGAAATTTAAAATACAGAGTAGGAAAAGCTTGTCTTGATTGGTGCATTTTTACATTTACAAAAATAAAAATATAGCAAAAGTAAAAACAACCTTAAATAATTCAAAATTTAAAACTTTTCTTATTTTTTAAAGAAAGTCTCAAGAAGATCAGTTCTGTAATTAAGTAGTTTTTCATATGATTTAAAATAATAAAGGAAGCAATTCAAACTTGTTAGTTTGTCTATCTCGCAAAATCATTACTAATAGGTAAAAATGAAATTATGCATCAATAAGGTTGCCGAGGAAGATATGCATTTCTGTACAATGTAAAAAATGTTGCAAATAAAACTGTTCGTACATAAAGTGAGAGATACTAATTCTCACACACACACAAAAAAAACAAAAAAAACCAACAATACACATAACGCCGAAATAAGTAGGTAATACTTTCTTATCAATAAATTCAATTCCACAAGAACAGAAATTTTCATTCCCCACGGAAGTCACGCTCATTTAGAATCTGAAGAATGCTAAGCACTGTCCAGGAATCTCTCACTTGCGGAATCGAATTATCGCCTGCTTCTTTAAAGAACAACAAATTGAAAACAACCTTTAATCTCGTATTCTGTCAACTTTGTCAAGACTGTCATTGAATTTTCGAGGAATATATCTGAGCTTGAGTGACGTTCTCTCACATCTAGTGAAATTCTTCAACTACATATTCGCATTAAATTATGATTGAAATCAAAACTGTCTCGAAAGGTCAAAATCCCCAAGGAGAAAATTTCCAATGCTTTTCGGATAGTAATAAATGGTAATAAAATTATTTCTTATCTCAAATAAAATTCATATTCTTCGTCTGCTTTTCATAAACAGGATTTCCACAAAAACAAAATATACCCTTAACGTCACATCAAAAAAAAAAAAAAAAAAAAATAATAAAACTGGAAAATGTAATTATGCGAAACAAGTCATTTGACTTTTTCCCCTTTAGCTTTAGAACCAAAAGATGACTGCAACCAATTCCCAAAAAATAAACAATAATTATTCATTTCTTAAGAATAACAGAATAAAAATATTTTGAATACTTTTTCTTCTATTAAATGGTCAATAGTAGCTATATTTCCTCGAACAATAAATCTACTGTTTTTATGTTGCATATAACTTCCTAGTTGAATATCTCGGCCTTGAAAAAGTAAATGACAACGCTGCTAATGTAAAAATAAAGAAAATTAACCAAAAATTTAAACAAAAAACGAATCATTTATTAAAACATATTTTAATTTAGTTTTCGGTAAATTTAGCACCATAGCAGGGTTTTCCCAATGCAATTGATATTTTGCATTAAGTTCACGTACCCTTAATCTATATAAATAAAACCAAAAGTTTGTGTGTGTGTGTGTGTGTGTGTGTCTGTCTGTCGATCGCCTCCTGGCGAGATGGAACGGTCTAAGAGTACGAAATTTTGGTTACAGGTACCTTGGACCAGGTCCTCGTGCACCTCGAAGCGTTTTTCCAAAGACTCGAATTTGTTCTTCTTTTATTCCAATTTTAAGCAAAACTGTTGATTTGGGTTTATCTCATCGAAGAAACGTCCCACGTATTAGTTTTTTTCAGCATTTGAATGCCCGTAAAAAACTGCACAATATGATCTCTTTCTGCAGTTCGTAGAACAAATAGAACACGCGCAGTATTCGCTTGAAGTAGTTTTCGAACTTTAAAGCAAGGCTTACCTCTGAATTTATCTGCTAAAATTGCGTGTTTTCGCCAAAATAAATAGTACTTTTGTCGCCAACTAGATGTTTTCTGTTAACGTAAGATTGAAAAAATGCTATTTTATCTTTATTCATGTCGTTTTATGAGCGAAACAAATTCTAAAAATTCATTTCATTTTTATACATATTTTGTGGAACTGCAGACGAATTTTAATTACTTTACTTTGAGGTTGATTCTCCTTTCTTTTTTGGCGAGTTAATAGTGTTGTAACAGTTCAACAATTGCATGAAATTTTGTGGTAGAGTGTCCGCTTTATCAGCGAAACAAATTCTGAAAATTCATTTCATTTTTATGGATATTTTGTGAATTATTAACTGCATGCGATTTTTAATGTTGATTTTTCTTTCTTTTTTGACGATTTAATATTTATTTCTTCGATAAAAATTAGGTTGGAAGGTCTTCGATATAGCTTATTTTTGATGAAATTTAAAATTTCGCCAAGTGGTGATAACTTTTTACTCGCCTCCTTTCAGTTAATTGTTCTCAATATATTAATTTGCGCTTCATAACTTTTCCAAACCGCGCCCAATAATCCTTATCAATAATATTGTTATCATTTAATTCAATACGTGATTTACACTGTAGGATCATGGCGTATTTGCCGAATGCTTCCATTATACTTTAGTACAATTTGACGATCTTCTGCTCATTTTAACTTTTTTACGTAGCGATTATTGATTCCATATTTTACACAAGTGATATATTTTCTAATATTTATTTAGTTTTTGTACTGTCTATTTGGAGCCATTTGGGAAGTATTTAGTTATGTCTTTCTATCAACTTAAATTTCACACGTCAGAATTTGTTCAGTACTAAACATTTCGTAGTTTAAATGAGAATTATTTGCCTTTTGAAATAATGCTTTCCTTTCTTTCGTTTTTATCCGAATTTTATGAAAGTGCTACTCAATTGAATTTTCAGAAAATGTTTTGACAATTTTGCAAGTGGAATTTTTAGGAACGGGTGTCCTTATTTTGATGGGGAATTTAAGATGGACTGCTGGGGAATTTTAGGAACAGTAGCTCTTGAAGGTTAGTGTTAAAGGTCAGCTTTAAAGAATGTTTTCTTTATTGTAACAGAAATATACAGTGAGAGTTGTTCTTGATCTGATGGACATTTTTACAGAGAATACTGCTCTTTTTCTGATGGGAAATTGTAGATGCATTTTGGTCGATATTTTAATTGCGATTTTTACGGGCTCTTGATATCATTTTGGCACAATTATCTCTCTGCATATGTGCATTTGAGTTACTGTTTCCCCTACTCTAATGACAATTTCTATGAACTTTTGTTGGCATTTTAATGTGGATTTTTATGGAATAATTTTTGGTCTAATTTCAAGGCTGAATTTTTCAAGGCTGTTCGTTTTAATACAATCGGGGTTTTTAATGAATTTTACTGTATAAATAGGATTTTTATGGACTGTTGCCCCTCTCTTACTTGGATTTTTTTTTTTAATTTTCCCTATACATTTACAACAGAATTTTGGACATGCGTCACTTGGCCTGCGAATGATGCAATTTTATCCCGCGCAACGCCGGGCATATCAGCTAGTATTAAATAATAATAACGTTTTGTTCAACGAACGAATGTCTTTTCCAAAAAGCAACTACGCTACAGAAAGAAAATGGTGCAAGTTAAAAACTAATTATTAACTAAACTTTAGTTAATAACTATTAACTAAACCTTTAACTAATTCATATGGATTTGATAAATGAGTAGAGGGAAACACATCATTTTTTTTAAGATTAAAAATGTATTGACATGTTGGAGTTTTTTTAAATGCAGTTAAAGTGTAATGGTGAAACTAAATTTCAAAAATAGTTTGAAAAACTATATAAATTATATTCTTGTAAACTATACCACGGATTTTTATCATTTCAGTCCATTTTAAATTAAATTTCTTTCAGTTATATTGCTTTTAAAGCTTGAAAAATATATCTCCTTTTGTGTCAATTTTTAGAAAATTTTATGCAAGCCATAAATTATAGGAATAAAATTCCTTTTTTCTTGTTCGTTACAAAAGCTTCTTATTTATTTTATAACTATTTTTCGGAAAACTGTACGAGTTTCAAGTATTCAAGCGAAACTAGATTTTGATATTAAATGACACTAGTTTCATTATCGCGAAATTATCATGCTAAATCTTATTAAATGCCGATGATGTTATGCATTTTAATTAAAGTACTTAAACATTGAAAGCTTATCTCCTGATTAGCATTTTATACGCTGTGAATAATAATTACACAATAGAATTTTCATCATTTTGAAATTCCCTTAGCGACACCTCTCGAATTTCGAGAAGAATGTTACACAATACTCGCAATTACCAACCAAACCTTCTACACATAGCAAACTCATTATTTTGCAAAATTAATTACAATCATTTCGTCTTACGCTAGCTTTAGAATCGAAACTCCGAATTTATTTTATTAAAATTCAAATCCTTAGAAGGTACATTATTATGCACAACTCATTTGACGTTACATTGTGATTTTAGAGTCTTTACAGTGTCTTTGGGGAAAGTTTTAAAAAATCTGCAACTTATTTAAAACCTTTTTCACTAATGCAGTACCTATTTTAATAATTCTAAATTAAATATATGTTTTTCTTGTTCTTGATTCCAGAAACATTTGCTGGCATTATAAAAAGAAAATAAGCACTATGAAATGCATCGATTTACACAGATTGAGTAATGATCTTGCGAACCACTAATGTATACATGCATTTTGTGGGGCCGAGTGTCGATGTTTTGTGGTCTCAAACCAGCAAGCTATAAATAATTTCGAACGCTGTTATCTACTAATTTATATATTTATTTGGAAAATCATTAGAAATGAATTAAATTGCAGTTCATATTTCATTTTCTGTCGTGTGTGTATATATATATAAATATATACATATGTATGAAATAAATTAAAAACTAAGAGATTCAAGCTGGACGTCGCTTTATTTGATTCATAGTATGTGATCCTTCAACTTCCGTTTATTCGTCCACGTGAATTAATGAAAAAAAAAAACAAATTTTCTCTAGTACGACTATACCAATCCGAGGACTGATATATTGATGATCCTGATTCCATCGTTGTCGTTCCATTCCAACAAATTACAGAATTATGCAGGAGGAAGTTTGAAATAACAAGCAAATCGTAAGCGTTCGAAAAGTTTTTCATCAATCTCTGAGTTATAGACTTTAAAACTGTTTTCCTTTCAGAAACATAATTGAAAAAGTCTCATAAAGCATATGTATCCTTTTCAATTTCGGAAGTACCGTTTATCAAATAGAATTGCGCGACACGAACTATTAACAAATAAGTAGACTATAAAAATAAGATCTAAACATTTTGATTCGATGTCACCGAACTTAATGCATAAGTTATGCATAAAACTAATGAGTTATTTTTTATGCTTGGAAAATATTGTACTGATCTAATAAGATTAATTTCTAACAGCATAATGGAATTATTAAATTAGATATGTCGATGCGGTAAAAAATTATCGAATTAGTGTCACGAGTTAGATTAATCAAAAAAGAAGAACAAGTTCAAATGAATTCGCATAAAAGAAAGTTAGTGTTCACTTAAAGAAATAGCACAATGACGTAATTCGATCTAAGGAGGGAAATTTGTCATTAACTTAATAAATCACCAAAGGCAGTGCTAAATTAAGAAGAAGAAATATGAAAGTTTGTGACTGGCAGGGAAAATCAAAATATTGTGATAAGAAAAAAGTAAAAACACTTTTTTATGTTCAATTCGATAAAGAAATTACAAATCATCTATTGCCACTAAATAGTAAAACTCGTAATAAAAGTGTAACAATGGGAGTACGAAGTAGAAAAGGATAACTGTACGCGTTTTCATGAATGAATATACTATTAATCAATTAAAATGATAGCGTTAAATTTAGGCCTTTTCTTCTGCTTCAGTTTGCAGAGCAACAAAACTTTTGTAAAATGCGTGATGCGAAAGTGGACTTTATTAGGAATGGGCGCTGGTGCTTGTGAATATTAGACAACTCATACCTTTAGTGAATCACATCCTTTATTTATTTATTTAACTGCGACTGCCCGACTCTGGGGGCGAGAGATCGGAAACCCCAAAAGGGGGGGGGGGGGGGGTCGCTCCTTGGCGACGCGCCGAGCGGGAGTGGCACATTTGGCGCTAAATACTTAACAACTGTTTTCTTCTCTTTTTTTTTTTTGTATCAAAAAAAAAAAAAAAAAAGAAAGAGAGGAAAAAGAGCATTACCAATGAAAATATATCCAAAGTTAACAAATATATTTTAAAATGACGAGCCTAATGTACTCATTTCTTTTAAAAGTACAATTGCTTCAAAAACGAGTAGATGAGGTATTAATTGTTTTGTAATTTTTTGGTAATATCCATTTCGAGAAATTCTAATAATTGTACATATAGTTTGGCCCAGGGAAGTGATAATGAGCCATTTAAGTTATGACACTAAAAACTTACACATAAAATGAGTTGTTTTTGAATCACTTATTATATAGGTACTTTTTGCAATCATAGGTAGGTTTAAATGATCTAAAATGGAGAGGTTATAAATTGTGAACGTTATTCGAGGACATCTAGCTCTGAAGAGAGTTTTGCTTTTAAAGATCGAACCTTCGTTTATGTGCCTGATTTGTGATAACACACAGAATTCTTACACAGGATACCATAAAGCTCTTTGGGTTATAATAACTGCTGTATCTTCGTGAGGCTGTGCCCAAGAAAGACAGTTCTTCTTGGGGGAAAATATGTAAATACAAAATTTTTGAAAGTAAAAATTGTAACTTTAACTAAGCAATTCTTGACCAATAACTTATAGTGATATCATCTTGCTCTAGTTAAAAATATATATAGATTCTAAATTTTAGAAATACGTGTTTCTTCAGTGTCTCTACACTGAGTAAAAGTAATTCCCGCTGCTGACAACGCTGCTAAAGGATCAGCGGAAACGATTCCGGTGGTTGGCGAGCGGAAGCCTCCTAGTTTATAATATTATAATATATATATATATATATATATTCTAATTTTAATGCATCTGCATTGATCCTGCATGGGGGAAATTTATTAGTTTCCTAATTTTAAATAACTATATAGGCTCTTGACTAGTACTTATTATACATTTAAATGAAAAAAAATACCTAGAGCAGAGACAAAGAATCAAAGGCCAAATATTCCAAATCAGTTTAGAAAGAAAATGAGTATTTAATATATGTATTAGTATTAATATATTATTGATTTTATCAAAAAACTAAAACAAATTGAAATTGACATGCTAGTAAAAATTGCAGCACTATATTTAAATAATATGACGCAGTTCTTTATCAAATCCAACTGTGCCATTCCTTTTTTTTCTTTTTTTTTTTTTTTTTTTGATGATTTTTTTTTCTTTTTCTGAAAAATGACGATATTAAAGAGGTTGGATTAAATATTAATCAATAAGAGCAAAGACAAAGAATGAAGAAGACCTGGCCTTTAATTGGTCTTCTTCATTACTTGTCTTTGCTCCTATTGGTTACTCTTAAATGCTACCCATTTGGTATAAACAACCGCTGTCTCTCTGGTGGTTGCCCATTCACCCACAGCTTTCTTGTGTGTTGAGCACTTTTCTTTCCTTAACTAATGTAGAAGCTCCATTGCAGTTTCGAACTAGATGCTTGCTTTATTATTTTGACAATTTCTGCTTTATTTATTTTGTTTTTCCCTTGTACTTACTATCCTGCGTAACCAGATTCCATAACTCCAACAGGCTCTAATAAAAGGTTAAATCACAGTCATAGCTGAATATCAATCATTCCATCACCCCTTTAGAGCATTGTTCTATAAATATTCAAGCTAGCGTTATGTGCAGCGTTGACTATTTGTTCACGGATATCAGTACAATTCTCCGAAGGATTTCGAAAATTGGGGTTGGGTAGTGACCTCGATCATTATGCGGGCTTCGATTGGACTGACTATAGGAGATTATGCGTCGCACAGTGCACCGTTAATCCTCCTGCACAAATTCTGACTGATCAGAAGCTTCGAGATTGACTGCTGTTGCCTCAGCGAAGAGTTGGAGCAAAATTCCCAACTCCTAGCATTAAATGATTCACACTCCGTAGAATTTCAATGATAGGAGGCGGAAATCGGAGTCAGGAGCTGTTTGAAATGCCGGAATGATAAGGGGTGGATACAGAACTCTGGAAGCAGTCTGTCTCGTCATTACTTGTAAGATGGGGAAATTATAACACGAGATATTGTTATTGCAATTTTTTCTGGATTTTGGCCAAAACTTGCATGAAGCTTGATCCTGTTATAAAATATAAAATGCTTTTGCCGTTACGTTTGATTTGTTCTATCTTGTCCACCGATGCATATACGTATATATATTTTTTAAAGGTCAGATTTTAACATCTAAAATCTATTCCATCCACCATTTATCTCTATTTTTATTATTTATGAATTTTCATTTGTTTTCGTTTTTTAAGGTTAGTCAGATACATCAACTCATTGCTTAACGGCTCAAAGACCATATGCAATGCAACGTAAAAACTCATAAGTTACATGATACAAAAGACCTCTGTCATTCAGTTGATAAGAATATTCGATACAACTTCAATGGCACATCGTGTGCACCACAAAATATCCTACTGGAGTATGCATGTGCCTCAATACATAAATTAATAAACATAATAAATAAGTATCCCTACCTTGAGTTACAGATTATTGTTTTTAATTTTTAGCTAAAGAGTTCAAAGGAAAATATATACAAAAGAAATAGTCTCCAAATTTAGGTCTCCATACATTTCGTTTACTTTTCAGTTATGTTTTATTTTAACTTGAATTCCCATTTATACTAATTTAAAAACCTGGCGTCTGTTACAGATCTGTAAGACACTTAAAAGCGTTTTTTTTTTGTTTACTATATTAATTACATGCAGCATGCATCTGTCTGTTCAGACATCTGGGACTTGAGATTCCGTTTGGTGATAAATTCCTTGGCGTCAAACGGTCATCAAATGACATACACGTGTAAGCCACTTAGGTCATCTTGGAGCTCGTAACCATCTCCCCCCTCCCAACATAACGTGTAATACATTTCGAAACAGAAATCAAGATCAAATGCGCGAACAAATTCTGATCGACAATCATTCCAACACAAATTTCCACCCTCCATGATATATAACAAGTTGCGAATAGCTAAGAAGATATTGAAACTAATTGCTTATGCATAAAGCCATAAATAGAAGAAAGAAGCATAAAAATAGCTTTTATACAGAATACCGTAAAGCAAAAAAAAAAAAAAAAAAGCGCAATGATTCGCTTTTGAATCATTATTTATTTATTCAATGAAATAACTGAGCGTGAATGTCATCATTTACATGTTAAACAGCTACAAATCTCGTTTAGAAAACCCAACATAATAGTTTAGTCCATCTAAAATCTTAATAGTTTTCAAATCAAAGTAGCTTATTTTTCAAATATAATCGGTAAGAGAGTAGAAAATTATGAAGGAAAAAAGAATCGTTTTGAAAGTCAATTATCAGGAAAACAATGGAAATGTAAGATATTCTTCAACATTATTGGTGTGGATACTAAGACTTTTCTTCAGCTATCGAGTTTAACGATGGAGAGAAATGCTGTTTCCCCCACGATTATCTAACAGTGCGCTTGAAAAGATATGAGCTCAATTTGAAAAACAAAGAAGGATGTCACTGACACTAATGCGCTGGGGAAGACAGTTTCTCGTTAAAGCATTAAAAAGGGAAAATTATTTTCATCTTAGAGATAAGCTTTTACTGTTTTATGCTTCCATAGGCTTTGAGAAAAACAATATTGTCATTGAGATCAAAATGTCCTTCTTAGTGTGCGCCATTTATTTATTGAAAAACAACACATTCAAAGCTACCAAAATAAGTTATCGGCGACTTAAAAAGGAATGCATCAATGTAAACCTTAAGAGGTTATTTCTTATAAAATAATTTTTGGTAAAAAAATAGAATCTAATTCTAATTTTTGAAGTCGGAGCGTTAAAATCTTTTGCTATCATAAATTAATTACAAATATAAATTTCCCAAAGTTGGCAGAAGCTCCGATGTAAAGTAGGTAATGCATGTTGTACCTAATAGTAATTAGACTCTCATAATTTTGCTCCTTGTCCTTGTAAAGAAACAAAAAAAAAAAAAAAAAAAAAACAAACTGTTACCATTATATTTTAAAGGGAATGATTGCGACAATATTTGGGGAAAGGTGGAATGAACTGGTTTTCATTCTACTTCTATCAAATGGGAATTCAAAAAGATCAGAACTTAACTGCTAAAAACAAACAAGCGAACAAACAAAAAATCGTACTTAAGCCTCTGCTCGGAAAAATACATAGTTGAGACATGGTAATTTAATATTTCAATCATGATATGTATCATGAAAATTCATATCACACGCGCAATCCTTAAATCAACTGTTTTACAACAAATGTTTTCAATAGCAAAGTTGTTGACTCTGATACACATTCAAAATGTCTTTGAAATTCTGAAAATGCTATTAAAGTGACAAACATCTATATTAGTACCTCTAAAAGAAAAATATACAAATTAAAAACATAGTTCAAAACTTAAAATTTAACATAGAATTTTCGAAAATACCAAAATAAAATCTAAAAGTTCAGAGCATGATATATTTTCCCTCATCCTTCGGTGCAATTGATGCCTACTCAATTTCACTGGTAAATTCACCAGTACTGGGTAAGAGAAATTTCTTGCGAGTACTTCGCAAATTCACCCTCTACCAAAATTACTTTCCTTTTCAACATACTTATGCGCTGGCGAAGAAAATGTCTTCTTATACCCATATTTCAAGCCTTGCCTCCCTAGAAAAAAATCCTGCGAATTCTCTTCGGAAAACTACAAAAGAAAATTTCCCGGCAATATAGAAAAGAAGTCGTTAATTTTCCCTCGCGCTTTCTATTCTTCCCATTGCGAAATGGGTTGCCTTTTGTTTCTGCTTTTGTCACCAGAGGGAGTTGTAGATGGCACAGTCGGATTTCAAGTACGATGATTTGTGATCATTTCCCAGAGGGCTGGCGCTGGAATCCCGCCCATTTCGAATGACCCGGGTCTTGGTGGAGCATTTCCGTCTAGAAGCGAAACACGGCAGTCGATCATTTTCAGGAAATTTATTTGCAAAAAGCAACGGGTGATACGTCTACAGCAGACTCAGAACTGATTACTCAAAACTCTGATCGAATATTATGAACTCTACGTATTATGAACTCAAAAAGAATGAGAGCTTGGGATGGCCTTTGCATTACGATGTGCCAACTTCTACACATGCAACACTACAAACAACAGATAAGTTTGATGGGTAAACAATAAGGTGTCGTTACTGTATCAGTTTCAAAAAATTGAGTACCCTCTTTAAAATTCAAAACTCTGTTGAATTGCTTTATGGGGCAATTTGAAAAAGGCGCAATCAGATACGTCAAAAAATGGACTATGTCAAGCTACGCAATACATCATGTGATACCATGCAATGAATCATGTCTATATGCGCATATAACATGTGATAGCACTACGGTATGTTATGCAATACTCCATGTCAATCTACGCAATGTGTCACGTCAATCTACGGAATATAACATGTCGCACCAAGCAGTGTACCATTGCAAATACGCTTGAAACCTACGTAACATTCAGCTTGGAAGTTTATTGGGTCGTGCGTTTGAATTTAGCAACACAATAGAATTTGGTAGTGTGTTACATTGAAAAAAAAAAGAAAAGACGACAAGCAGTTTCGTCTAGAGCCCCCGGTACACCAACATTAAATTGGTAATCTATATATATGTATCGCTTGTCTCTTTTTTTTCATCCAGATTTAGTTCTTATTTACTTCAAATATACATTTTCCATCAGTTAATAGATATTCATTCACTCATTCAGTCATTCGTTCTTTCACCCTTTTTTTTTCTTTGATTCATTTATTCACTCACTCACTCATTTATTCATTCATTCTTTCACTAAATTAATTTATTTAGTCTTTCATTCAGAAAGATAATTAAGAATACATATCAAAAAGTTTCTTTTGGAAAATAGTCTCGTTTAGATCTGGATGAACTTTGTACCTGTACGTGTTCTACGTGTTAAGCTCATACCGATCAAGTTTGTTGCACGTAAATCCGCCTGTTGGATCTGCGTTTATATATGAATCAAATTTCTCCGTAGGCACTAATGTTATTTTTTTCAACTGTTAAAAATTGAACAAAACGTTTTCAAATCAAAAACCATTTCTCGCCGAGAGCTCCTTCTGATAAGTTTGTCTGAATGTTAGTCAGGGTTTATTCACTTTGCTTCTTATTTCCCCATAGGCGCTAATGTTAAAATGTTTTGAATTGTTATAAATTGAACAAAAAATTGTTCAAATAAAAAAATAATCATTGAAAGGAGACTTTCTCGCCGGTGATCTTTCGAATCGGACAATTCCTTCGAAAGTTATTAGGGGAGGGGGGCATACAGACCGACCGACAGACAGACACTTTTTCCCTATCTCAAAACCCTACTTTCAGAATTTTTGTTTTGCAATCCTCATTTAATTACTTAACTTCCTTTTGACTTTTGTACAGTTTTAAAGATATACTAAGCCTTCTTTCATACGATAGCAGAATACGTACATCGTAATTCAAAAATGGTTCTTTTTGTAGTATGATATACGTTAGTGTTCCGCAAAAAAAATTACTAGTGAAGATGAATTTGCATTTCAAACAAGCATCATGTATGTATACATACATGATGTTTCACTACGAGCCAAAAAGTGTATTTTTATTCGACTTTCTAGACGCGGAAATCGGAGAAATTCTCGATTTTTCGGTTAAATCACATCTATAAAATGCTTTGTCAACCCAGAATGAGTGTTTATGCTTTTATCAGTTATTAAACATTACACTGTAAAAAAAAAAAACAGTTCAACGTTGCACCATAAATATGGTGAAAGCTGAAGGGCTGCTGATGATTGAATCAAAATCATGGTTCAAGCAGAAGTGCGAAATCTAAAGTTACGCCTTTAACCATAATTTCGGTTCAACCTTGAACCAAAAAGACGAACCCGGCACCCGGCCGGAAACAGAGAGCCGCCATCTTGTCAAGCTGTGACCTGAAGCATTTATTTTTCACAACAGTAAAAGGTAAGTAAACTTCGATGTATATATTTTTTGCTTGATATTTCTTGTTTTCTGTGTTTTTATCTCTTAATACGCACAAAATAGGTCGTAAAGCCTATTTCAAAAATGTTATTAAAGTATAGGGTCAGGTGGGATAAAATGGTCATAAAATCAACGTTTTTCAACTTTCTTTGCCAATAAATGTAAGAGTTTGTTCAAAACCTTCAAATATTTTGCTTGTTATTTTATATTACATTATTAAAGAACAGATTGCATTACATTTTGAGCAGAAAAAAATTAAGTTCAATAATTTTATGAGGGCTTCTTTCTGGGATGTATGTATGACCATTTTACCCCATGGGGTGGGGTAAAGTGAGTAGTGCATGGGGTAAAGTGGTCATAGTTGAAAAAAAAATTATATAAAGGTATTAATAACCATAATACTTCAAAATACTCAACAAAGGTTAATTTTAGAACGAAAACAACTTTATTTCCCTCAACTGAATTTATTTATGTAATCTATTATAGTCAAAAGTAAGCCTCATCTTCGTAACGTCTCGTAACGTACTTCAGTCTCTTCAGCTGCTGCATATATGGTCTTAAAACGAAGTTATGTCCCAAAACATGTTAGGATACATAATAGCAGATATTCTTGGGTTTTAAACTCTCTAACTATTAGATTTTAAGTCTGTCCTTTAACTCAATACATAGAATAAAACATAAATATGAAATTCAAAATTTTCCGTGAAAAAATTTAAAATAGCTTTTAATTGATGACTAAATTACTTAAATAACATATTAAGACAAAAAGTACTAATAAAAAAGTACTGGATAATTATAGCTTATTAAAAATCAATGGGGAAAAAATGCATATTTTATCCTAGCTATTTTTAATTCTCTCTCTCTTTCATGTGTTGTTCTTGTTCGAAGCACTGCTAGTTTTTTTAAACATTTACAACTTAATACTTATAATAAATCTGTTTATAAATGAATCATTGATACTTGAAAATTCTTGTATTAAAAAGTGCTTGTAAAAATTTTTCAATACTAAACACACCATTGTAAGACGACTGTTTTATAGTAATTTCAATCTCTATTGCAGTTGTGTTAGTTCCGGTTTCATAAAAAGTAAATTTAAAAGTTATTTTTTAAAAAAAAATAATACAGTATTGGTGAAGCAGTATTAGTGAAATTAGTTAAAGTGTAACTGACATCTGTCTCGTGGCTTAATTTTTAACAAAAGAAGTGCGAGCACTATAGTCTTCAAAATTTCTTTTCTTGCGTAAATAGCTTGAATTCCCTCTAACAGTTAAAAATTGAAAATAAATATGGAAGCTGAGCTGCTGTGAATTCCCATGAAAGTTCAATCCTTGGTCTACCACATAAATTAACCTATAGTAATTTTAGAACATCAGTGCATGTTAAGCCTAATACTATGACCACTTTACCCCATCTTACTTAAACTACTGTAAAATAATATATGAAGTAAATCTAGCTTCGCAGTTAGTGAGGAAGTATTTTTGAGATCTTTGTAAAACTACCTGCACCGTCCATTTGCTGCAAATTCTTTAAAACAAAATGTCAGAGAGAAGTTAAAAGAGCTGTTTCAATTTCAAAGTGTTGTATAAACAAAGAAATCGAGTGCTTTCGCCACCTAAAGAGTTGCTATTAATAAAATTTTGTATGTAAAATTTAATTTTTAATTATTAAAAGCTAAAATAAAAAAAATAAACCAATTCCTTTATTTATTTCAAAGCTATAGCTTTTTATTTGCCGTATGTCCACTTTACCCCACCTGACCCTACCGATCCTGACACCTTTAGCGTTAAATTGACTAATTAACTTTATTCAAAATTTTAAACCAGTGTATATTTATTTAATTTTGCTTCAATATTAAACTATTTTTTTTACCTGATTTATCATTCACCCCCATATATTTCACTTTTAGTTCCCCTGATCTACATTTAAAGTTGTAACGTTGACTTGTCTACATTTTAAAAATTGCATCTATTATCGGGAATTTTACTCTAAACCATTTATTTTTTCATTTTTATTTCCAAGAATACTTTTCTACGGCGTTACCTTTGTAACTCCATCTCTTAATTTTTATTTAATTGCCTGTTGCTGTCTTTCTAAATTTATTAAACTTATTTGTTGTTCGACCCATTTTGCAATTTTTACCCGTAGTTTTTATCAAAGGCGTAGCCGGTGGAGAGTGGGAGGGGGGGGGGGGGCGAAGGTTCGAACCCATCTCCACTCCCGAAATTTTTTGAAGTTTCACATGCTATTAATGACAATTTGAATATATTCTGATAAGAAAAGTTCATTTGTATAAAATTCAGTTCTTATGTTCATTTTCGATCCCGTAGCCGAAGGGGTAAAAATTTGTAAAACTTTGCATGCTGTAAATGAAAATTTGAAAATTAGTGAGTAAAATATAGTCTGACAAGAAAACACTAATTTATATAAATGTAGTTGGTTGAATTTTGCTTCGAACGTAACAGCCAGGAAAGGGGGGGGGGGGGCGAGGGTGATCCGTCCCGCCCTGAAATTTTTACATGCTCTGAAGGATAATTTGAAAATCAAAAATATTCTGATAAAAAAAACACTTTCATCAACTTGAATTCCGCTACCCCCCACTCGAAAAACAATCCAATTTGTGGCTTGGATTTGTAATGATTCTTACTTCCTAATCATTCGAACTAACTATTCCACCAAGAGCAGGTAAAACCAGTTTTGTATTCAAAACATGTCTACTATAGGATTTTTTTGAGAAATTGGGTCAATTTTGCGTGATTTTCGAAATAGCAGTTTCGTTGCCTTTAACTTTAAATTAACTTTTTTTCCAAATTTTCAACCTGTGCGTGTCTACTTTATTTTGCTTGAATATATGCTTGCTTCTTACGTGATTTAATACTTCCCCCATGTATTTTACATTTTGCTCCGGCTCTACACTTTAAGTTGTAACAATGATTTGTTTACGTACTGAAAATTGCACGTTTTCTTATTACATTTATTGCAACATTACTTTTTCTCTCGTTACTACCAAACGACTTTTCCGAGCTGTTACCTTTCTCTTTTCAGCTCTTTATATATATATATATATTTAATTAACTACTAACAGTGATGGATTTTAGACTACTTTTTACTTTCTGGTGTTCTCTCAAGAAATTATTCCTGACTACTGTTGTATTTTCAAAACCTTTCATTTTTCGACCACGACTGCCATTTTACAGAATTTCCACCCATAATTCCTTCTAAAATTTCGTCCCAATCATTCTAACAAAATTAAACAAATGAACCTATTTCAGTAATAGAGTTTTAGAAATTGGGGAAAAAGTTGCAATCGGATATTTCAGATTTCCAAATGCAAAATAGATGTTTTATCAACAAAAACGGTGCATTGCACTAGACGGTTGATGTCAACATGACATTGAATAGATGGCATACAAATCAGATACGCTGTACTGTCAGTTCTTTTATATCTTTACAGGTTAAAGTCTTAGACTCATCTGGGCGGTCTTAGCCTGAAGTGCCACGAACTACTGCACGTTTTAGACTTGGAGTAACACCTGTGCCGGAACCCCCCAATAATTTTTAATTATTGTTATTTGTGTATTTCATGGTTTTTCAATTTCACTTCGAGACATATGTTTTCAGTCATCTGTGTATGCATATAAATAAATTTAATATTTTTGATGCTAAAGAGTGTTGAAATATATTTAAAAAAAAAGTTACATAATTCAGAAATGTAAAATGTTCGCTATCCATTAATTACACTTACAAGCAAAATTTCAAACGCCATTTTTGTTAAAACTATCTGTTGACGAACATGAAAAAGTGTACATATATTTGCAAGGCCTTCCTTTGGGAGGGGGCTTAAAAATTTTAACAGTGACTTACATTGCAATTTTGAAGAATAAACAAAACACCATAGTTACTTAAAAAATACAATTAGTTTCTGATACAGTGCATTGGGATGTTCATACATATAAATATATTAATAAATACATTTATATATATGGAACATTGAATCAATTATTGAAACGCATGAATCTGTTCTCAGAATTAAATCAAATAATTAGCAAAAACTTAAGTTAAACTTACGTATTAAAAAACAGAAAATTCGTTTTTAAAATTAAAATTGGTAATAAGCTTTGGTAATAAGCCAATTCCTGTCTTACGCTTGAACATATAAAAATGAAAGTATTTATGTTAAAAGTCACTATTGCAACACAACGTGGTGCAGTTCAAACTTCACTTCCATGCTACAACTCTGAGCTATGACAATGGCTAGTATAAAGTCCATCGTCATGGTTCAGAGTTGAACCAATATACCAGTTAAATTAAATCTATGGTTAAGGTTCAAGGTTGAACCATAATGTTGGTTAGAAAAAGAATTCGATACCATGGTTCAAAGTTGAACCGTAATACTAGTTAGAAAAAATTCCGTAATCCTGGCTCAAAGTTGAACCGCAGTACTGGTTAGAAAACACTCCGTAATCGTGGTTCAAAGTTGAACCGTAATACTGGTTAGAATAAAAATCCGTAATCATGGTTCAGTGCTGAACCACATTCATGGTGAAACTAGTAAACCATCATAATGGTTCAAATTAGTACCAACTGTTGGTTGCAGCTGCATTTCACCAACTTTTAGTGAAAGGTTGAACCAGAATTTTTTACAGTGTACTTATTGAATATTTTTGCATGGTACAATGTCTGTATGGTAATTAATTAGTTCTGAAAGAAACATAATGCAAATGAAATGGCAGTAAATTTTAAACTTCTGTTTTTAATTCTATTATATATAATTGGATATTTCTGTTCTAACGAGAATAAAGAGGGTTGTTCATCGTTAAACTTGTTTACAACTTCCATATTTACATATACATTTGAATTTGCAAAAACTCCAGGATGGAAATGCGATGATTTGAAACAAATATTAAATTTTCCAATTTTTAATCATTCTCTATTAATCATTGTTTTGAAAATCCAATTCTAAAATACTTATTTACAAAATTCTCGCGTTGGATCATTCATGTGCTATTCATTATTATTAGTAAAAATCTTAAATAATCAATTCTGGGACAAAAAAAAAAAAAAGTCAAAATCAAGCATTAAAGGATGCAGACTATATATATATATATACCTTTTTCCAAAAGAAAAAATACTATATTTGTTTTTATGTCTTTTTCCCACTTTTTTATCCTCAGCAAAAAATCATCTTTTGATTAATGGGAAAAGTTTTAAAATAATAAAATAGGGAAGCTCATGGTCAGAAGTTTGCCTCATTATTTTATCGTCCGTGTTTACGTGAACGATTTTTTTTTTTTTGAGGGGGGAGAGCAATTTTCGGCCCAGCTTCTTCCCTTTTTTGAGTAATATCCGGCGGGATTGTACTGATAAGAAATGGTAACATCACTTTATCAAAAAGATACCAAGTCGATTTCTGTGTATCGTTATTTCATTATTATCATTTTTAAATTTTACTTTATTTTATACAAGGTAAGAAATCAGTTGTTCATCAAACGTTTTAAAATGAAAGTACCGCTGAAGATGACTGTTACGCAAAAGAAATTCATTAGATTCTAAACGATTGGATCTGAAATTCTTACTTGAGAAAAAGAGAAAATATAAAATACTAGTGAGAATGTTAAGGTCAGCATTGCTGTAGTTAAAAATTTAGATCTAATTTAATATCACAACTTTTACATTTCATACTATAAGAAAATGTAAATTATAATGTTTATCAGTCATTCAGGTATCTATGGCACTTTTCAGGAAATTTTACATCATTCAACTATAAAGTACTGCTACCCTAGAAACACAGAATATTGTCTTAGTAAGATTGTTGCTTTTTTTTTCCTTTTTCTCTTTCTTACTTTTTTTTGTTTGAAAGTTACTCTTTTTTCTGTTATATGATTTTTCTCGTGTCATGCTTTAGTTTCAGCTTTTTAATCATTTCAACTCTTAATAACTTTAGGTATTCCGCCATTTTTTGCTGTCAATTCATTTAGATTAGCCTTACTAACTTTAATTGAGCTCATAATGAATAAGCACATTGTGTACTCGTGTAATATACGTAGGGTTTTATTTTTGCATTTTCCTTTGTTTAAATCATTTCAGCAATTTCAGAATAATCTACTGATAATTAGCAAGTAAACTCAATATTTAACTTTTTAGTACTTCAGTTTTTTATATCCATAAACAAGGAATGTCACCTTAATTTGAAATCAAAGCTAGCCGTTAGTTAAAAAGCAAAAGCTATATTAATTGGGTTTAAAAAAAAACGTACCATTCATGAGGGGATATTCACATTATTCCAATTTTTACACTACTAATAAAAATATGCAAAACAAAGGCAATTTTTTTTTTAAATGTTCCATTGTTACTAACGTGAGTAGATAAATAGCGTAATATTTTTTTTCCTACACAGAGAACAAAGACGTTTTCAAAAAGTATCCAGTTTTGCTCTTAATTTCCCAAACTGAACAAAGGTTTCTGTCCTGATGTCGAAAAATTTCCCTAATATGTATTTAGTACAAGTTAATGAAAATAAGGTTGTCTTTGAAAATGCCGCAATATTCTTTAGTGTAAGAAAGCACTTCAAAGAAGTTTTATCTTATCTTTCAAGATATTTAATTAAAAGAGCATGCATAATGCATAGTGTGAGTAATTTTAATTGCGTTCATTACAGAGAAAAATTATTAGAAAACGAACTAATTTTTTCATGAGCAGTACTAGCTTGAAAAGTTATATAGCAAAGCAAATAATTTTCAGTTAATTATTCTTAATTATATGATGGGTTTTTTTTACTGAAAAACTTAGGTATCTTTTAGATTATTCACTTATTATGCAGTACATTTTGAAGTATTATCTGACATACACTGTAAAACAATTGTAGTTCAACGTGTCACCAAAAATTAAAAAAAAAACGGTTAAATTTAGCTGCAACCAACATTTGGTACTAGCGTTGAACCATTGCAATGGTTCGTAGTGTTACATTCGTGGTTAAACTACGTGAAACTACACCATTTTGATGGTTCAACTTAGTACCAAATGTTGACGGAGCCTGGTAGCCTTGTAGTTAGAGCGTCGGACTTCCACCTGGAAGGTCGTGCGTTCGATACCCGCTGAAGACCGCATGTACACTTGGGGATACGCGCATGTAAAATCCGTGGACCCCACTACCTTGCCCTGTGCGCTAGCAACCCTAAGGCCTCGGCTAACAGGTAGCCATCCGGTGGAGAAAAGTACTAAATGTTGGTTGCAGCAAAATTTCATTATTTTGTCCATTTTTTGGTGAAACTTTGAACTAGAATCTTTATAGTATAGAACTGCGTAACGCAAAACGTTAGGGCCAAAAAAATGGTTCAAATGCACAGAGCAGGGTGTTTTCCGCTGTTTTATAAATCTCACGAACTAGATCTAAAAATAAAGGCGAAAAATCTCACGTAATTATACAATAATAAAGAAACTAAAATTCTAAATAAAAGTTGTGTAAAATAGTATAACCTATCATTTAGTGCTTCTTCCACGAAACATAATGGTGGAGAAAAATCAAATAGTGAATTTCAAAGAATAATAATAATAATAATAATAATAATATTTTATAAACCACTTTATGAACAGAATTAAAAGAATGGTTTGTAGGTGTAACCTTTTTTTGAAAATGAAAAATCTGTCGCTTTCTAGAGAAACTTTCTAGGCTAAGATAGTTGTTCTTAGGAATGTTATTTTTAAAACGAATATACAAACAAATTATAATAAAAAAAGGGAAGGAAACAAGTAATTTCAAGTGGTTTCTGATATTTTTTACAACTTACTTAAAGAATAAAGAAACTAAAAGTAATTTTATTATTTTTATTTTAGTAGAGTCCGCTTTTCATGAATTTTAAAGATATGATGCAGTGTTATCTTATTTTCAGACAATGAATTAAAACCTATCTGTATGTATAATAAACGCACTTGAAAATAAATGCTTCGAAGAAGAAAATATTGTAAATAATTGCTTTCTTGAGCTTGCAGTAAGGAAAAAAAGAAGTAATCAATATTTAACTGAAAGCGGATTTTTTTCTGACGATGAACAAAGGCAAACGAAGCAGTAAAGCTAAACTAAGTAAAAAATTCACAATCTCCGTTTCGCTTCTTTTTGTTTATTATAGTAGAAGAAACGTGTAAATATTTCAAACCATTACTTTTCTCTATTCACTGAGACGTTTTCTTTTTTTTTCTTCTGGTGACGCACTTCGAAATGCGTTTTTTCTGCCATAAGAATAGAGGAGCAGAGAAAACCTTTTCCTCGGAGATTGTGTGCAGGACATAAATATCGCATAGAAGGACGCACTCCAAACATATATAATATTACTTTTTTTCATTTGAATTCACCTAAATACAAACTTGTATAGCAAAGTTACTCTAAGAAAATAACGCTCTCGTCTGCTAGGAAATTTTGGGTCAGGTTATCGGTAAAATTACATTCTTACTTATGTAAAACTTACTTATATTATCTTATTACTTATATATTCTTACTTATGTAATAGGAAATTGCTCAATTTTTCCACACAAGAAAGTGCCGTAAAGAATATCCCGTTGTTCCAAAATTATAAGATATTTATCAAATAAGAATCTTACAAGAAATTGTCAAACAAACAATGTCAAAATAGAAATTTTGGAAATCTTCGGAACATTTGAAGACATTAAATCCTGAATTTCATAGAATAGGAATGATTTACTTTAAACAAAACTTTTAGTAATTTTAATGAATTACACTATTTAAAGAAATAAGAATTGATTAAATAATTATACGACAACTAAGATAACAAACATGATATTTTGCTAAACTAAAAATATTTCTTTCCTTTAATTCTTCTTCTTATTATTTACTTATTTATTTATTATTTTTTTAAAGTGAATTCTTTGACTTTCGGTTGAAACTTTCATGGGATAATAACCCTCAAGTTGGAAAAGATTCTTCCAAATACTTTAATTGCCGCTAAAGAAATCAAGAAATTTCATTTCAAATTTTATATTTAATTAACATTCTATATTTAATATAATGAAGAGAAACTTCATAGCAAATGACATTATTGTTCAAAACTACAGTTACAAATGCATACAAAGTAAAACCTGGAGAGATTTTACGATCGCAGAGATTGCCCAATTGAATTTTTTGGGGGAATTGGAGGTGGAAGTACACCGCGATGGCAGGTAGTTGTACAGACGCAACAGCACAGTGTCTACTTGAATGAATAAATTTTTTTTCTCCGAAAATGTACGACAATACGTCGTTTTTATTATTTACTTTCCAAATGTAAGGCTTAAACTTTCATTACTGCTCCTCTGATTTTCTTGTGATGTGAGTTCTGCAAAATATTTTTTAAAGCAAACGTTTTTCAGCTGTTTTGACAATTTATTTGAAGTTGTTATTAATATAATCTACTTATTATCGAAAGCCCTTTTCCATGCATGTAAAACACCCATGTGAGCATTCTCACCCGCCCTGTAAGGAGAAAAGCGAAAAGATAGGTGTCTAAGTTGCATTCCAGCTGTAGCTTTCATTTACAGCGTAACAGCAAAATAATGATGGAAGGCATACAGAAGGAATGTGGTTTGTAATTTTTACCATAGGTTTAGCAAAAATTTAGCATTTTTATTCTTTTTTATCATGCGCTGTTAGAAATTTCATCCTGAAATTACGGTTAAATCACCGGCAGCAGTCTGTCCATCCAATTCACCGTTAAATTTACGGTTTGGAACATTTTTCTATCTTTACGGACCTAAACCATATCCAATCAGCTTGGTTAAAAACGTAAATACAAAAGTTTACGATTTCATAACCATTTATAAATGGTTTCAAAATAAAATTTTTAAATGTTTTGAACTATTTCGAGGCGTAGAAACCGTAAACGAAACGTGCAGGAATTGAACCCAGGTGGATAGCATACTAACCTAGCGCTCTAGTCATTCGGCCATCTACACCACGTAAAGCAGACGTTTATTTATCAATAAATCTTCTTTTCCAACAGTCTAACTGCCTTAAAATTGAGATTTCAGTTTTTGATTGGATATAAAGCCATCTTTGGTCTAAATTTACTGTATATTGACGAAAATCATTCTATTTGCTGCAAAAATTAAAATACAAACAAGCTTCAGCAGTTCAAGCATCCGATGTCTCCAATTTTTGATTTACTTGTGTATGTGTTTCTATTTAGTAGCCACTGCTTAAGCTACTTTTTTTTTCTTCGTTTTTTTTATATACACATGCAGATTTGAAGTGATAAATCTTTATTTATATTTTAACAACAACGTACGACCGGTAAGGTTTCGCAACCAAGAGGGACACCCGATTCTTATTGAGCGCTTGAAAATTACAGTTAGTTAAACGTTCTTTAGGATAAACAGAGAATAAACGATTTTTTTCACAATCAGCGGTTTGAGTACCATCTTTTTAATGGTTATTCAACAGTTGTAATTAAATATAGTAAAATAACAATCAAATAAATGGTTATTTTACTATTTTCTCACGGAAATTTTTAACAGTGTGTTTCCCAATTTTGCTCAAACTCTACCGGCTTTACCTTACAGTTTTTTCAATACTGTTACGAAATTAGGGGTACAGAACAGGGCTAGAAAAATCTTTAAAATTTTACATGCCCTGCCGGGCAGGGTTGTCTAAAAAATACATGCCCGAACAAAATTTTTACATGCCCAGAAGTTGTTTTATAGCATATAAATAAAAACATCTGACTTTGTCGTACAGCAGTCTTCAGACAAACATTTCAAATAACAGCTTTATTTCTGAATTAAGAATTATTTTTAACGTTAATACAAATCATTAAAAAATTACATTATAAATAAAAATTACATAAGAAGTCGTTACTAGTCAAAATTTCCAAAATGTAAATAGTATTATCAGTTTTATTCTTGACATGCATGTTCGTTCACATGTCAATTTTGAACTCCGCTAAGGATACGGTGAATTTATTTTTAATAAAATACGAAATAATAAAGTTTTAGAAATAAATATTTGATCGAAAAAGTACATGCCCTGCCGGTCATATAAGGGTAGAAAATCCATGACCGGTCGGAACTTTTACATGCCCTGGGCATGTCGGGCAATATAATTTTGAGCCCTGGTACAGATGTTGTTTCTCGCCAAGCTTGGCGACTCTCCAATCGCGATAGATAATCATACTTTTTGCTAGAATTTTCTGGAATATTCTTTTCACGTGATCCGAGATGTTATATAAAGAGCGCCTACGAGAAGTTAAAAAAGTTCAGCATCGTTTTAGTCTTTTGGCGAGTGCATGCCAGTCTAAGCCATTGTGCTTTGACCTTTGTGCTTGATTCTATTCGTATTTGAGAAGTAAATACGACATTACCGTTGGCTTTACGGTGATGTGTGAACTTTGTGAGATATTTTTGCGTGCTTAAAATATGTGCATTATGTAAAAAACATGTAATAAATTGCTCTGTGTTCAAGGAATTAGTCATTGGTTTAAAGTCCGACGAACCGGTAACATATACATATACTACTTAGTTCTAGATAAAGAATTACGATAAACACTTAAAGTCTTAAACAAATGCTATTGCACAAAAGTCATTGTATGTTTCCCATTCTAAAGTGACGTCACTGAAATTGAACTGGTCTATATCATGTACATGTTACTGGGACACACCATTACAGGCCCCATCAATATGCGCCCCTATTAAAGCGTGTGATAAGAAATTCCCGCAGATTACGGGGAGAAGCAATATTTATGGAAGATAATCCTCTGGAAGCTATCTTATAAATTCTGAGGAAGCGAGGAGTCCCGCAGAGAAGACCATTCTAATGACCGTTATTTAGAGAATCGAGCTCTTATATACTTTTTTTATTCCATTCGGGATGGGCATTAAGGGCGAGATGAATGTGGCAGCAGAAAATCTTTCTGTGAGGAAACGGCGGATGGAGAACATGGAGGGATCAAAGACATTATTCAAATTTGCTTTCGAGTCCACATTCTTACATTCTTGAGGAAGATTGTTGTTGATCCTCAGAAAAAGCTGAAAATATACTTGCTATCAGTCATAAAGCAAATCTTTTGTAGAAAAGCAAAACATGCTCTTTACTTTTCGGGGCTTTTTAAATGTAAAGTTTTATTACTAGAAAAATTCATCTTCTTTCTGCGAAATTGAAAAATGCAAAGGAGAGATTATTACGATAGATTATAAAACATGTTTTGAAACTTTAATAAGTTGTGAAAAGGAGCATGACATTTTTCTTATATTGGTTTATAATTAAAGTCACTAAGTCTCATGTACATAATAATTAAATAATATTTTATTTCTGATTTTTTATATAATTTTAATTGTATTTAAAATATGCTTATTACTTTGCGGACAGCATTTAAAATGTCAGAACGTAATATTTAAGAGATACATTGTCTGGAATTTTGCTTTCAAAAGTTTTGAATGCTTGACATTTATCAATTATGGATTCTCACTACTGCTCTCTCTTTTCTTTTTCATTTTATAAGTACCAAATGCTCAAAGAGCATACTTTTGTATAAAGTAAAAAAAATAATTATATGAACGCAGATCAGGAAAAATGTATAATAAAACATTTTAAAAGTTAATTTAAACTTTTAATCAGCAGTGAAAATTTAATTCAACACAAAATCTATTCATAATAGCATGTTTCCTTGATACAAAAAAAACCTATTGTCGAAGAGAAAAATATGATTTGACAGTTTTAAGCTTTAATTACCGACAATAAAGAAAAAATTGTGGCGGTTTTGAAAATTTTGTGGAAATTGTGTAAATTTAATAATTGCACAATAAATTAATTTTGATAATAATATATGTGAAACAATGGTTTTGTTATCCAACAAAACCATTGTTTCACATATATTATTATCAAAACTAATTTTTTGTGCAATTGTTAAATTTATAAAATTCCCACATCTTTTTTTTTTTTTTTAAAAAAATTAGATCATATTTTCAGCTATTCTATTACATTTATAGTATATTTTAAAATATATATTCTGTTCGTACAAAGGTAAGATTTTATCCTGGGAGATTCCAGTGTTCTGCACACATATAAAAATCAATATTTTAGCAAAATAACAAATCTTTCGTAGAATCCTATGAGGAACAACATCAATGAATTACTTTTCTTTACTTATTATACTTTGCATGCCACTCAATTGTTAATCGTTTTGGTTTTTGCTTCTTAAGTTGCTGTTTTTGAAGGAAAAAAACCGCTAATCCTGTAAAAAAGACATAGTGCCGTTTATTTATTTGTTCTTCAAAAATGTTCTTTGATCGATAAAAACAGATGGATAGATAGAAAATACTTTTTGGTTTAACCAACCGCTTAATAGCAATAACCTATTTGTGTGGAACACGACTATTCACGAAAAGTGTTTTACAAATTGTTGTAACAAAATTACTCTCCATTCTAAGTATTTTGCTTTCTAATGTAAATAATAATACTTGAACATTACTTTTTAACCGAATTCACAAAGGAGGAGGTTATACATTCATACTGTATGTATGTCGTTTTTTTTTTTTTTGTTTTTTTTTTTGTTTGTCCGCTCATAACTTCTGACCGAATGAACCGATTTTCATGATTTTTTTAAAATCGATCGCGGGTCTCATAGGTCTCGGATTTTCGTTTAACAAAATTCGGTAATAAGAAAAAAAAAAACTATGGGCCTAAATGTAGTCATTTTTTTTGTTTTTTCATCCATAACGTTTGACTAAATGAACCGATTTTGATGATTTTTTCTTAATCTATAGATAGACTTGCCATATTTTTGGTGAGTGAAACCAGGACGCATTAATATGGAATGGGCATACCGGGGGCTTGGGGGGTTCCCCAGTAGGAGAATCCGGGTTCCCTCCCCCGGAAAAATTTTAAAAATTAGATGTAAAATGGTGAGTTTTAAGCCTTTTTTTAAGACTCGCAAGTAACGGAAGTGGGGAATCTGGAACCCTAAATTGTTAGTCTACCCACCTTTTAAAAATAAAAATGGAATTTTTGCTACTTAACTTACTTAAAAAGATTTTTTTTTCCTTTTTAATGATAATTTTTCTGGTCTACCATCTAGAAAGAAGTGTTAATGAAATCAAGTTTAAAATACTTCATAAAATTGTTTAATTGAACAATTAATTACTAAGTCTTATTTTTTTGAACGACAACATTTTTCATTCACAAATGTCAACTGATTCTTTCTTTCAGTTCTTACTTCCCCGACTGTAGCCGCAATAGACTCGCCCAGCCAAATAGTAGAGGGGCCAGCGCTGTGCAAGTAGCTTCAGCCTTTGCTCACAGATTAAAGTTTGAATAGTTCTCACTTCTTTGACACTGTGCGCGGTAGTCAAAAATGTTGATTTCGGAAAAATAACTGATTCATAAAAGATTCTTAAAAACATAAATTCATTACTTTTACATCTTACAGCCGTTTCCGGGACATTGATAAAACTGGGCGGGACACCGGGACAAGAGGGCATGACACCGGGACTGTCCCGGTCAAACCGGGACGTATGGCAAGCCTATCTATAGAGGATCATCTAACCCAAATATCGCACATCAAATTGACTGGATTTGTGTTTTAGAGAAAGCTATAGAAACTATATTCAGAAAAGACTAGAAGAAATAAAAAATACTTATTTTTCCCCCATAAAGGGTGAAAAATAAGTATTTTTTATTTTAATTGGAAAAGCTTGGCTTGATTTTTCTTTGTTGGGAAAATTATTAATAAATGAAAAACTTATTGTTAAAAAAAGAGTTTGTTGCCAATAAGCAACATAATATAATAAGAAATTATAATAAGAGTTTGACTGAAAGCTTCTCTGACCTAGTGACTTCTCAGATCTTCTTTGCTCTAGTGACCTTTTAAAATCAATTTCAAAACGGAATTTATCATAGAAATGATTGCTTTTTAGTGCCATTCACTCAAAGAAAATTTGCCCTTTGATATGGATATTTTTAAAAAAAGCATTTATATAACAAATGTCATTACACCGAGAAGAAAAAAATAAAATAATTTTTGGGAAAAAATAAAACCGATTTCAAATTATAAATTGCGGTAAAAAGTGAAAAATAAATTAATTCATTAAACAACATCCATACGACTTTTAAACATAATTTTTGAAGTCAGTGCAAAATTATGATAGGTTTCGATTCATGATTACCATTGTAATGTTGTATAGTGAATTATTTTATTTTTCACTTTTTACCGCAATTTATAATTTGAATTAGGGTTCTATTTTTTCCAAATTTTTTTATACATTTTCATGTGTTTCAAGAATTTACGTGTACGTTTCCGATCAATATTGCTATATAAATGTCGATTTTCTTGTCTCTGTTCAAAGACTTATCTTTATTGCATGCAGGATATTACGTTCGTAATTTTTCTGTTTTACGTAAACATACGATTTTTGAATTACTATTTCATACAATGTTTAAAAAAATTTAAAAGAAAATTAACGTAAACAATGCAAAGAAAAAAAAAATACTCGCTCTACTTTATCGTATTTATATAAAGAATAATTTAAGAAGCTCGTAAAAGCTCTTCTAGATGTTTTCATATTTTTTTCCAACAAAAAGAAAAAAAGAAAAGAAAACAGAAATTTTCCAGTTTTGTTGTAGGGAATGCCAAAAACAGGCATACTGCACAATCTCTAATGTCCTTAATTCGCTCAGAAATCCAGTCACAGATGCTCCTTTTGTCCTGCTTTGCCATGAATAAGCTCTCTGTTCACTGACCTGAATGATTCGGCTCTTTTTCTTCATAGAATAGCTCAGGATTAGCGACAAAGGATGTCAGAAATTTACTGGGATATTTATAATTAGCAGGAAATATTTTTCAATGCCAGAAGGCATACTTCTATATAAAAATATTTTTGCAGTTACAGTGAAAGCATTTAAATTTTGTACTTAATGTCATTTTTTGTTCCTTCTCTTTTTTTCCCCTATTTTTTTAACATAAGAGCAACGAAGAAAATATATTGATAAAATATGAAAAAATACAATAAAATCATAGTTGTATTGCGGGTTGTAGTATTGTCCTTGTTGCCAATATATATACAGTAAAACCCCGTTAAAACGCGGGTGTCGGGGGACATGTTTGGAACCCGCGTTATAACATAACCGCGGTATAGTGAAACTATACCACGGAACCATATTCGCGAAATAATACTCGCTTTTGTTGCATCATTTTTAACTTTATCAATTACTCGTAACTTTTCTTCCCCCTATAGTATAATTTTTTTCTTTCTTTTTTTTTTTTTGCTGCCATTTTATTCACTGTAATGTGACTGTTAAGAGAAACAAGTCAGGGCCATTTTATCCGATTTTGAAATCAAGCTATCTATGACTTAGGTTGAAAGACAGAAAAAGCATGAAAAAGGTGTACATCACGCTTATCACAATACGGCTTTATCTGTTTGTGTGTCTGGTGTGGGGGGGGGGGGGATGGGTGCTCTTTGGCTAGAATATTTGTGTGGTCGGGCTGCCTTTATTTACAATGGTAAATAAGGATTCCCCTTTAAATGACATTGATAAAGGGTGGTTTAAACGTCGGGGAACATGACAGTCACCGCGGTATATCCGATTCCGCGGTATACTGAGGCACGGTATAACGGGTACTATATATATATGTATATGTATATGTATATATATATGTATATGTATATATATGTATATTTATATATTTAAAACGGAATGTCCACTGTCCATGATTCATCGTTTCCATCAATGCATACCTTTTAAGTGACCTAAAATGTGAAATTATACAAATTTTGTATACGGAATTACAATGAAGCGCAAAAGAGAACGACAGGAAGTGAGATGAGCGCGCAATTTATCGACAAGGTAAAATGACAAGATCACCTTGATGTATATGGAGAAGGACAGTGTGGTGGATGAAATCATTTTCCTCTAACGAAAGTATGAATAAATATTGGTCACTTAACAAAATAAAACGGTATTTGCGGAACTCATGGGAGTCATACAAATTGCTGCTGCCAGAATCTGGAATCGTTTTTTGGCGACTATATGTAAATACGGAAGATGACGTCAAAGTCATAGACAAGTAACAGGGCCAGATAAGGTGTGATATTTAAAGTTTACAAGCATAAGAAAAATAAATGATACTCTTTTCCCACAGTTAATTCGTTCTGCTACTGGCTTCATTCTTCAGTTTAATGTTTCGAAATCCACTTTACTTTGTGTGTATGATCTTAGACATACGGTATGGGCGTCGTAAACAGCATGCCATTTCCTTGCTCGTACATAGTAGACATGAAAGCATAACATGTAGATAAAACGTTTAATGCATAACTGCATTATTTTACGAAAAGTTTCGTTTTACATTTCTTCTATAAAATAAACGGGTTTCCTTCTGGATGGAACCAGGATTACGACGTCAACCTGCTTTCGGGCAAGACACTGCAAGATTTTGAGTAGTTGGGTTGTTAGTCTGTATTCTGTATCTATTATTGATCACGCCGTCCTGTACATCAGTAAAATTGGAATTGTGACATCCTCAGCATTATACTGATGATATTCTTACTCCATTGGTAGTCTTTCGCGGTTGAACAGTTTCAGATATTTTTCTGTGGAGATGAAAACATCATACAAATGGATTGGAAAGTGTTTTCTAGAACCTAATACAATTGACAATATTGAAAAGGTCGGTTGCGGTTACCAAATCTTCTCCACTAGTAAATGTAGTTAGGACCTCTTGTAGGAAGGATGCAATGATAACTGAATGGATTCTACGCATAACATGAGTAAGGCGGTGTTGTCCACCAGGGAAACCATACCTCTAATAAAGTTTATTCGATTCCCATAAATAACGCACTTTTGATTACTTTCCTAATATACCAATTTATATTCTTTCCTTTTGCACAAAAACTTGTCAATAAAGTGCATATATTCCTTTGTTCCTTTATGTGAATAATATATCTGCCCCTAAACCTTACACTAAGTGATCGGTATTAATCATTGCAACGTGAATCATAATAAAAATCTTCAATACTCGTTTTTTAATGTGCACTATTTCTTGTGTAAATTTCAGTAACTGATAGATTTAGTATTAGTGTTTGTACTTATGAAGAAAACGAATGATCACTAGAGGTACGACGCCATGTGTTTGAGAGGTTTAAAATGGGAAGAGTGATGCCAGTTTGTAAGAATATATCCCTCATTCAAAAAAATTCCAAGTTTTTGTAATAGCTCTAATGAAGCATTTAAAAATGTAATAAGAATTAAAAAAAAAAAAAAAAACAAGCAGTTTCAAAGAAAGATAATGCAAAATTTTCAGTAACAATATCATTTTATTTGCAGTACTCTTACCATTATTAGTTATAGTCGTAATAAGTATTCTAATTTGTTGCTTAAAATTTCAAAAATCAAAATGTATGCAGTACAAATCTCATACTCAAACTCCTTGAAGATATATTTTCAAAGAAATTGAATCTGGAAAGAAAAATACCAGAAGAAAAAAAAAAGGAAATCCATTGACGAAAAAAAACTAAAACAATAATTGCGACTACAAAGTCCTCAAATCCTTTAAACTAAAGATACGAATTCTTCAGAGGTCAATACTAGATTGCTGGGAAGATCTCCTTTTCTGAAATTAATTTAATCTTCACCTTCTTTTAAGCTGCAACTGCAGAATCCTACGTCAACATTTTAATGGTTTTACTGTCAAAGCGTCGTTAGAAGTTTCAACCGAAGAAAAGAATTTTTTAAAAAAAAAAAAAAAATGCATAAAGCAAGAGGAAAATTTCTTCTCCTAAACATACGGGGGAAAAGAAGAGAGAGTAGAGCTTTACTCTATTGTGACGTGAACGAAGATTGAATTGGCCACAGTTTCGTCGACCATTCGTCTTTCGGATCCAATTGTGTTTCCCTGGGACGTTATAGACAGGCGTTCCCCAACTACCGCATTTAATAGCAAAAATAAAATAAGACGGAGCATTGAGAAATAAAATAAATAGCCCTTGACAGTCATGAATGTATCTTTAAATCTATTTTTTCAGCAAACAACTTGAAGGGTTAGGAGAATTTCAAAGATCCTTCTGAGTGTGCACTGAAGGAGAAAGCCCTTGTATATGTAATATAATCGAAAACTTATAGATAAGAAAGAACATGTTTAGTTTTATTCTCAAAAACGAAAACCAGACAAAATGTAAAACTAGTTACACTGATAACTTGGTTGGATTTGAATCTAAGTTTCAAGTTATTGACTGGTTTTATCTTTCTAATGGGGCTGCGTATGTTCACCAACCTTTGCAGACCTAGTGCATTCCTCGGAAACCGGCACCCATTCTCATAAGTAGCACCACTATCGGAGGATGCCATTACCACTTGAGAACTTTGACGCTTAGTTTCCTCCTAGATGGCGGAACCTGAACTCTAAGTGATGCAAAACTGCACTAGGAATTTAAATTTAGCCGAGAATATCCAAGCCAAACACATACTCAGGGGATCTTTGACATGCCGCATAATCATAGGATATGAGCGCTGACGATTTTCTATATCTTGAAAATCCACTGACTTGCGGCAGTTTTGACCCTGCGAACTTGGGCTTAAGGGGGTCAGTGCCTTACCACTACGCCCTCAGCTGACTGATTTTATAACTGGTTATATTTACTTGATTTGAATACATGGTACGTTATAAGTAGTACTACTAGTCAGTATCAATACTTTATTTTCTTACGTTAAAGATTCCCATGGAAAAAATTCATCTACTAAAAATAAAAATGTTGTTCAGAGATGAATATGATAAACTTGTCAAAGCACAAGTGCTTCAACACTGGTAGCAGGTCTAATATCTTCATTTTCCTTACGAAAACTAGAACAACTTTTGAAGCCATTAGTCATTCAGAAGAAACTCTTGAAATATGATTGGAATGTAAACTGTCGATTTATTTAACCATTGCACGACATGCTCTTTTCTTATCAAAGCTTTGACTGTGACTTCTCTATAAGATCGCTCTTCGGAGGAATCCTCGGACAAACTTCTCTTAACTAAACTCGTTTCTGCGACTTTTTCCCTAATGACCTCGTTACTCTTTCCCGGTTTGTGCTTCAATAAGATAAAGAGGAGGACTTCTTTCTCCAGATTAAGAAAAAAGAGACGGAAGGTAAATAGTTCAGGTTACCCATGTATCTCCTTATCCAAACACTCCCACATGCCGTGGAATGTATCCTTTTGTTTAAATTCGAATGTTTTTATTTAAGAAACAAGGAATAAGTTAGGTTATCTTTTATTCCAATTTTTATAACTTAAAATTTAGTGGAGCTCTTATGTGATTAAACGCAATGAATAACAAAAGTGGTTGCCAGAAAAATTGCTTCTATCCTTGTGAACGTGCGTACCTAAATCTATTCTAGAGCAGGCGAAAAATAAAATGATAACACATAAACTACAATAAAAACATTATTAAATATAGTTTCAGAAATTCTAAGGCTTCTTACAGAGAATTCTTTTAGAAAAAAATCAAACTCTTTGTGGAAGAAGTCGGTGCAATAGGAATAGAACAAGTTGAATTGAATCAAATCTTACATTATCTGAGTCATAATCAGAAATTTTGGCAATGGTGACCACTTATGAAGTCATGACCTTAAGACTTCTCTTAGGATGTTTTAAAGATAAATAAATAAATAAATAAAACTTATTATTACCTGTTCTAAAAAATTAAAAACAACTAGGCGAAGACCGTATTTTCGAATGTCACGTCATGATTTTTCATAATAGTTCTGATCAATCAGAATGTCATACTTTTCAATTTTAATACATTTGTTCAACATAAAAGATTTTTCGAACAATCAATTAGTTAGCACAGCGCGCAAGGGAGCGGTGTTTCGGTGAAATTATTTGCCACCCACTATATACTGTTAAGTTTTAAGTCAACCTGAAGCATCCTTTGAAGATGTTAGTTTTAACAATCATTTGACTGATTTGTTTACTTGTATAATTTGCGGAAAAAGAAATTTTTGTTTTAAGGAACAAATTCTCCATAGCCAGTTAACCAGTGGCGTTCGTTACATGAGTGGGTGGATTACATAATGTGTAGAAATTGTTTCTCCAAACAATTTTATATTCTAATGGATACAAGCGCGATAACTGTATGATTTTATTACAACTGTAATTTGGATACGTAGCACAAACTGATTGAATCACATAAATGTATAATTCATAAAGGTTTTTTTTTCATTCATCAAAAAACTTTCTCTTGAAAAACGTATTTTACCCATGTAATTATTTTCAACATCATATTTTTTAGATAATACTTCTTTTGAATTTTTTCCTAAATTTAAAAAAAAAGAAAAAAACAAAGAAGCAAGAAAGAAATTCTCCAGCTGTATACAAAAATCTTTTACATTCGACCATCGATCGGCAAATCTTGCCTTATCCACTTATTCCGATACTTAATAAATTTATCCTCCCTGATTGGAGATATCATTCCTGCCATGATGCGGAACAACTCATTTTCTGTCATCGTGTAATACTCAGACCAGCGTCATCGGCTATTGGATATCGAAGTCGGGAGCTCTCGGAATTCTCCGATGGCAGCCAAAGATGATGGAACGGGAATTGGGATTCATCGGGAATACCAGACAATTTGAGTGTTTCGAGTTAATATGAATGAAGTCTATGGGAATTAGTAGTTCAGAAATGATATTCATTGCACATCATTCTGTGATTTAATTCTATAAGACCAATTTGTTCGTCAAAAATATGCAAAGGAAGCAACACCTAACCTATTGGATAAAGTTTAAAATAGGATAGGAAAATAAAAGAAAAAACTAAGGATTTTTATTGTGGTTTAAAAGAATCTGTACTAAACTTGATGCATAGTAAGCATTTCAAAATGAAGAAAGTTTTATTTATTTACTTATATTTTTCATGGTTTTCTCAAAATATTAAAATATAATTTTTAAAATTAAACTACATATTTGACGCATTGAAAAATTGAACTTTTATTCTTTTGAAAAGTGACATTTTTTAACCATATGAAAATAAGACATTTTTGCTTTAAAAATAAGAATGATTAGGTTAATTAAACCAGTCGTTATAAAGCTTGAAACTGTTAGAAAGAAACCTGCAAAAATTAACATCATTAAAAATGATCATTGCTTTAACTTTGAGTTACTTCTCAGGCACTACGCAACCCTCTTTAAATATTAGATGTTACCATTTACATGAAGATGCCTCTCATTGTATCAGTACTTGAAGTCGCCAGTTTTGCTTTACGATGGAAGTTGATCTTTATTGCATTAATCTGCCACTCCAACACCATATCTTAAATATGTAACTGAACAAACTCATTCAAAACGGAGCATCTTTTGAGCAAATTAAAACTGCCCAAGTCGACATAATTGCCCATTAAAATGGCTTATTATCTCCCGGTAGGCCTTTCGTTACCATAGCAACTCGAGTTCAATGGTAATAAGTGGAGGTATTTCAAAAGTCGCAATTTCCGAATGATTTGAGTGTTTACTGAAGGAATCTTATTTTCTGGGTATTGCTCTTCGATTCGCCTTTTGTACGCCATGCGAAAGAATGATTTGTGACGTCAGTTAAGGAGAAATCACCGGAGGGAGTTTGAAATAAAAGTTTTTGATTTTAATTACTAATTTCATCTTTGAGATATGATAACTAACAAAAGCATAAGCAGAACAATGAGGAAAGCGAAATTGCTAAAGATTCAAGTACAATACACTTTCCGGTATGAAGCAAAGATTAATTTGTTGTTCAATTAGGCGACCTCAGCCGGCTGACAAACAGGAAGTACAATGCAAAAATATTTGAAAATCTTTGAAAGAATGGATAAATAAAGGAAAATAAGTCTTGCAATAACTATCTTCACAATACGTAATTTTCATTAATCTCCAACACTAAATTTATTTATTTTTAATTTATAGGATAATTTACAATGTTTTAAGTTATACATGCAACGTTAGAAAAAATATTACAACACCAAGATTTTGGAAAAGTTTATTCTTAAAAGTCGCCTCTCCTTAAAAATAAAAATAGTAAAAAACGAAGAAAAAAGCCTCTACAGTCGACGCTCTATTGTAACCCGCTTAAGTGGTCTCTGATTTAACCTCTTGAGACCCGAGTAAAATAAAATAAACATATTCTCTCAACTATTAGCTTTTCTGAACAATTGGGCATTAAAAGTGATGTTTTTCAAAAAATAATAAACTTGAACTCTGAAATTTTTCTGGGGGACACATGCATTTGAACGTATGTTGAGGTCATAACTACAGTATAACTATGCGATACTTACACAAAAATAGATAAACAAAAAATTTTATTCATTACTTATAACATAAGAAAAGCGATCAAACTTGTTTAAAAATCCTAGAACAATATTAAAAAAGGAAAAAAATTCCAACGATTCGCCGGATTCCAACTTGACTCGTGTTCTTTGCCATTTTGTAAACAAATAAACTACCTTTTTCGAATTCTCAAAGTTAAAAAGTGATTTCCTATTCCTCCTTTATAATTCCGGTCCAGGTTCTGCTTGCTAAAATAAAATCTGTCACAACAGGGAGAAAAAGAAAAACATCCGTTTTATTGGATGCCAGGTATCAGGAGGATAACTAACTTTGTTTTAACAAAGAGAAAATAAGTTTAATTTGTAATTTAAATTTTAATTAATCATTTTTTTTCATTATTTGCTATTACTTTTTTCCTCTTCATTAAGTAACTCTGTACCTGAGAGCATTAGTATCTTAAGTCTATTTTTCGATCTTTTGCGAGTTTACACACCGACGATAAAGCCACAAGCTGCATGCGGGTTCCGAACTTTTAGCGCTCCCATCGGACATTTTTATTCTAAGGTTTGAACGGAAAAAACTAGTATTGTAGTACTAAAAACTGTTGCTTGACTAATGGGTTTTGTCTGATTGGGAGATTTAAGATATTTAAAAACTTTTACGGTTTTAATGCCGATTTTTTAAGGACTGCTGCCCATCTTTTAAATGTAATTTTTAACTTAATTACTGCTTTTTAATTTACGGCAGAATGTCGAATATGTGCCACATGAGTTCATTTCCTTTCTCCACCAGGGAATGATACATTGTTCGAGATAGTCCGCGCAAGGCCGGGCACTGAAATTTTTAAGCAAAAATGTCATCCCACAGCTCATTGTTATGTTTTAAAACAAAGTAATTTGCACCGCACCAAAAAAAAAAAAATCTCCTTAACGGTTTCTTAAATCTGCAGGAACAACTCTTCGCAAAGCATAAAATCTGGAAGCACGTAGAAGAAACTCCGATGACCGATTGGGACATAAACCCAGAAGCAGCATTTTACGTCAGTCAGCGATATGGCAGTTGCCAAAACCGTTCCGAAACGCTCTGTCCGAAGAAGCTCCTAATCTCGGATAAGTTTTAACAACATTATTGCCGGCGATAAGTGCTAAGTGAGCCATTATTTTACTGCCACTTTCAATGACCGACGATTCCCTAATAAAAGGGAAGAATCCCACTTTATGAGGTCCGTTTCACAAATCACTTGGGAGATGGCTGCATGTGGAGATAAGCCGCACTTTTTATTTTACTTTCAGAAAACTCATACAGATAAGGGCGGCTCATCTCTTCGACTATGTAGCAAACGGCGTTGGCGAAAGAGATCAGTTCAACTACTTTAATAAAATGATCTTATTTATGCATTAGTAAGTTCGAACTTAAATATGTAAACATCCTATAGTCAAGGAGTGAATGGCTAGAAATTTTTATTCATTTATTTTCACATTTAAACAAATATTAACTTAAAACTTTTTCGTAAACCTTTCTTACTAGAAAACTGAAACTATAAAAGAAAACATATTTTAAGTAATACATTTCGAGGAACTTCTAAATTTATTAAGATTTGATATCAATTACGTGGGTATATTCGCGGTTTATGTCAATAAATCTCCATATTCACTATATTATAGCATTGGTTCTAAAATACATTTCCTTTATTAAAATGTTTTGGTTTGAGCTCTAGACGTTGCTTAAACAAAGTATTTGAAATATGATATGTAAAAGCATGAAATTACGAACCCCTCTTCCGCACGCAAAACAAGGAACATAGGCATGCTTCAGAAAATCATTCTACCATGTACTGAAAGTATAATATTCTAAGGAAGAATTAACATTCAATAATTTTCTTTATAAAATTTGGATAACTTAAAAAAATAAAATAAATCAACAACATATGCCTTTTTTGCCCCCCCCCCCCCACAATTGTTGTTAAAACCAAGCTACACAATGTTACTTAAACTTCAAATGAAAGCAACACGCATGAAAAAGGGCTCTCTTGTGGATTTCAAACTACAAAAATAAAACGGTCCTTTTTTGTGCTAAATTAAATTTGAGCTGGGTTTGGGGAGTAAAAGTTTAATCGTCGCCAACAGCCCCCTGAAACGGATAAGTACCAATAAGAGAGGTACCAATAAAACTGAAAAGGAAAAGCACTTTAGACATTTACGTTTCTCATTACAAACAGAAATTTTTTCAGTGTGTCTACACATATGAAATCAAAATGTATTGTATTTCAATTTCGCCCCTTTGTACTTTTATTTTGCAGTATTCGACGTCCCGGCGTTGCGCGGACTATCTCGAACGATGCACCATTCCCTGGTGGAGAAAGGAAATGAAATAATGTGGCACATATTAAACATTCTGCCGTAAATAAAAGCAGTAATTAGGTTAAAAATTGCCATTAAAAGACGGGCAGCAGTCCTTAAAAAAGCGGCATTAAGACAGTAAAAGTTCTTAAATATCTTCATTAAATATTCTTATCAGAAAATACCCATTGGTCAGGCAACAGTTCTTAAATATTATCTGCAATTCATCTCAAAATCCCCATTACGATTAAGATAATGGTTCTTAAAAACTCTCCTATAACAAGGTTAACAGTCTCTAAAAACCTCCATAAGAATATTAACAACATCTCCTAAATCTTCAAATAAAATTGTGCTTTAATCAAAGAAATATTGAGACAACAAAAAATCATAAAAGAAATAAAAGCATCATTTACAAAGGTAACTAAATATGTACATTTAAGTTGACAAAATGTTAAGTACTCTTAACCAAAACTGACCGATAAAATGTATTTTGAATGAAAAGAGATAACTAATTAAAAGTCAAGTGGCTCTAACTAGAGTAAAATTCGAGTATGACAGTTCAACAGCGCGAAAGTTACCAAAATAAGCATTTTTTAGTTTTAAAAAAAAAGGCCTAAAGTACATGTATTTCCTGCATTTGAACATAAAGTGCAGGCAATCTTGGAAATCGTTAGAATTGAATTAGAAGCATTTGGATTAGTAAGGATTTTTGGCGCGACTTCGAAAGGTTACGAAACATAAAATAATGCATTAAACACGCAACTTGAGCAGATAAATTTAGAGGTATATCTCGTTTTAAAATTTGAAAACTTTATATAGCTTAGCTACACAATAGCATGGACTCACGAAATGACGTCGGGGCATGCGCGAAGTGACTTCAAAATAAAACTCTTTCAGATGCTAAAACTCTTTCAGATGCTCTACAATTTCACGTTGGTCATGTCCTTAAAATATTTATTTACTTGAAAAAATATACATTCCTACAACCAAAAGTAATCACCTGAACTAAACTGAAGAACGTATTTAACTGAAGTAACAACATAAACTGAGTAAACAGCAATTTTATAAAACGTACCTTTGATAAAATACAGCTATGGACTTATTAAGCGTTCAATACCGAGAATTAGGGAAAACTTTACGAAGTTTAAGAGAAAAAAAAATTCGAGACTGACTACAGCATTAAAGATGTTCCTCTATTACACTTTTTTCAATTAAAGTTACTTCTGAACTTGTTTACTTTTTAGTGCTATTTGATTTTAGATAAAGATGAATCAAGAAATAATAATAGACTGCCTATTGTGGAAGCAGAAACAATCTCGGAGTATAATTAATGAAATACCTGTTTGACATTTGCATTTTTAAAATGAAGAAATACGTCTCTCATGCCACATAAAATAGAGAAGACGAAACACTAAGAAACATCCAGTAAATTTTCTTCCTGAACTTCACTGACATTTTTTGAATAATAACTATAATAAATAAATTTGTTCCGTAAAATGTTTACAAAACGCAGCATGTTAAAATGAGTTAGCTTATTAAAGAGCAGAGTTGTAATTTGACAGTATATTTTTAAGTTTTTACCAAAAGTGGCATCATAATGAATCATAACAGAACAAAAAAATTCATAAGTAATGAAATAAAACAAGAAATAAATTGGTTTTGAGATGAGTAGTTGTAAATTATGTGTCTTTTAAGTTTTATGATATTTTCTGCAACATCAAATTTATATCCTCGTATAACATATTTAAGTCAAGTGAAAAATTTATTTGGAGGTATGCAATTCATTATTCGCATATCCGTGAGATTAAATAATGACTTACAAAATCAATTCAAGCACAACGCTCTGCTGATGATGAAAAATGGTTCCCACTCACAGTTAATCAAATAAAAATCATTATTTTTAAATCTTACTTCACCACAAATCATTGGACTACTCTTCTGGGCGTTTCAGAAAAAGCAAGCATTTCCTTCACTTACCTAAAAGAGATAAACAAAATAATTAGTACAAATAATTAGTTTTTTATACGAATAAAATGAACACATAAAGTTTAATTATCTTGATAAATATGACAAATCTAACGTCTAAATATGTCATATATTTTTTCAATAAATAATTTCATTTCGAGCAGAATTTAACTACACGGAATGCCGCATACTTTTCAGTACTTTTTACTACTCTGGTATTTAAAATTTAAAGAAAAAATCAGATTTATTGGATTCCCTCTAGAATTACTAAGGTGATTTTAATGAAATCTGTATAAGAGTGTTAGCTGATATAATACAATAAATAAAGAATATTAATAATAATGATAGCTATGCAACAGTGTACTACGCACGCATGATCTTGATCGCACAAAACACTCAGTGGAACTGAAAGGTATAAAACATGGCCTTTTTATAGTGTCATATTAAAATTGCTTTACTTTATTTATGCATTTATTTTACCGATTTAATTTCGAATTTAGAAATTTCACATGGGGATGAAGTTTTGTTGAGAATCTGTTAAACACGTTTCTGCATAATGGAAATCTGCTTGATTTAAAAATTATAATACTAAAAGATTACTGCTCAGAAGTGACTGAAGTATAATGCTTTGAGAGAAGGAACTGTATACATTTTGCACCCATTAAGTATTTTTTTTCATAAAAGGCAATTATTTTGTGTTGATATTAAGTAGTGTAGCCTTTCATATTTTTAAAAATTTAGAACTTATGCTAAAATTACAGAGAAAAAGAGGGAGACACAATTTTATAAATTCGATGTTGGTGCTTAGGAAAGCAGGCTCGTTTGATTCTGAACGACCTTCTTGTATACGCGGAAATTTTGCGGATATTTTGAATACTCAATAACTTCCAACTTTTTTATGTTTACAACAATAACGACCCTGATACCTGACTGAATTGCAAGCTTTTATGTCTATCAGTAATACTTACACCTCACAAAGCTTAAATTAGAAAAGAAATTCATAAGAAATATAAAACGTTAAAATAATAAAAGAAATGGATTTTTGTGCTAAGAATTTGCTTTTTCTACTATTTTCTTTCTAAAATAAGGAAATAATTTTCGTTAAACAATTGAGAGCATTTTATTAAAACCAACAGTACGTACAACGGAACTAAAGCAGCACATAATGTGTTGTGTTAAAATCAACATAAACATTATTATTTAAATCGGATAAAAATAAAAGGGAATCCAATCAACGCTTGTTTCATCTAAATGGAATCATTGCAATAGGGAAAAAAATATGTTTTTATAACTTCAAAAATGCATTTTCCCCACCATAGAAATCGTTGAGTCCCTAAAATGCATTTTGGAATTTCCTCATTCGAGAACCGAATTGCGGAAATGAAAATCTATTTTATTCCACGCTTGTCCTGAAGAAACGAAGTTTTACATGTTTCGAAGGACGGGGATGAAAATTTCGGAAGTCGAACTTTTCGTCTCCGCCCTTAGCCTGTGGCTCTTTCCTTGATTAAATGTCACGAATTTCGGAATTAGAATTTCTCTAACTTAAGCCCCCAACATCCCAAAATATCTACCCGGTCTTTCCTTTAAAAACAAAATTAAGAACGTAAGTTCATTTGCATTTTTTAAAAACTACACATACAGCAATAGATAGATGTGCACACGTTCAACATTTTATTTTAGCTCTGGATTTATCCACTAATTAATTTATTTAAGTTATATTTCTCGAGCTAAATGATTTTTTTATGTTAATATCATGTATAAATAACTGTTTTTATCTTTCTCTTTTACTTAATCTAATAAAATAGAGATGAACGAAATGATTCACAGAATTTTATATATGTGCCAAGCGATAAACACGCAATAGACGAAAGTTATCCATGGAAAGTGAAACTTAATATGACAGGCACGTGTAAAACATTTCGTAATAGTTATGTCAATGACGTAATAATTGGAAGTAGTTTGCACGCACTGAAATCGTACACGGTACTTTTCAGACGCTTTAAAAGACTTTTATGGCTGTAGAAAAAAAGCACGCAAAAAACATAGCGCACTACATGTTTAATGGGTCAGAAACAAAATAGCTGCATTTGCATTGTTGAGTGCACATATTGTTGCCTTCGTATCCTAATATTATTTTCCTCACTATTAGCTTACTTCATATTTGTTGAAAACTTAATGTCGATAAGTCGAAGAAGATCAAATAATTAGTTCATGAAAGTCACAAATCCCCGTGAGGATAGACAGGTATTCAGATGGTTGCACTACATCACACGGATTGTTGCCAATCCGTCGTGAGGAAGCTTTTTCTGGTTTCTAGTAAAAATGAATGGTATCCATTAAGAAAAACATGATATTTCACGCACACAAACATGTGACCAATCTATTCTTATGACTGAATAACACAATTAGGATAAACATGCTCCCTCCTAAGCTCAGATATATCATAAGCATCCAACTTTCCGATCAAATATGAAAACTATAAACTGTTTTCAATAAAACTAATGTAACTACTAGCAGTACGGTGAAAACTGCAGCATCACTAATAACATTCTGCAACAAATTTGAACTTTTTTCTGTCCTTTACATGAAACTACGTGATTCTATATATACAAAAGATGCTTCACCCAAATATCAAAATCAAAATGGTCCATCACGTACCATTTTTGTTGGAGAACCACTTCTCATATTTAGACAATTTGGTTATAGAAGAATATAACCAAGGCTTACTTATTGAAAACACAAACATTAAAATCATTATTTTAGGCTGTTTTTTCTTGTAGGCATATGTTGATGTCACCTGATAACAGATTAGCCATATTCGGTTCCGCATACTTCCATTCCGTCGACCGCTCAAACGCTTTTCAAACATAGAGATGTGCTCTGATGAAACCTTTCCCCATGCTCATCACTAATTGCACCAAGATTTTAAGGAAAGAAATCCATATGGAAGTCCAAAAAGTGCAGTTTTAATGAAATATGGCAACCTATAATACTAAAGCATTTTATCAGGTCACCAACAACATCTTTGTACTTTTCAGTTTTCTCATTTCCAAGAAAACGTGAGCACTCTGATTTGAAGGTCAGTCAGGTTGATTTTTCTGCTTCTGTCAGTTTTCAAACAAGAATTTGAAAACAAAGAAATTTTTCATGATGTACTCCCTTAAGTTGTGGACCAATAAAAACCCTTTCTTTTACTTTCGCTTAAATTTTTGAATTTGTTCCTGGGATGCAAGAATGCCACTCTTTCTCTGTCCAGAGCTTTTACAAATATTTTCATTAAACCGAGTTTAATGTGCAGTGGTATAAGAAAGGCACATTGTAGATATATAACAGGTTCATTTTATATGTTTTGGTGTCAGGGAGGAAGTTTTTTCTAAGAGGCCACTGTTTATGGATGTAGTGATTGTTCCTCGCCCGACTCCATTCGCAGAGAAAGGAACAGAATTAGGTGTATTTCCCTATTAATTTTCCAATGACTCTCAGATCTCTAAAAATACGGCCGACGAAAGTAGTGTACTCAATTAACTTCAGTATAGCACAAACTTCCTAAGTTTCCTTTATGTTTGCAGAATATGCTACAGGAATAAATGACTCGAATTTCGGGAAAGTATATAAAGCTGTTGCTAAAAATATCACTAAAGTACCCAAGTTCGTCAAAAAGGTAGCCAGAATGAAAAAAATCTCACTGTCAATGAGAAACATATAATTTAAATGATTTAAGTCAACAAAAGAAATTATAGAAATTTATCGAGAAAAAAAGGAAAAAGCTAAAATGTGGACTTTCGGGAAAATGGTGCTTGGTAAGCAAAAAAAAAAAAAAATGCAGATTCGTAATTTTCAGCCAAAAATACACAAGAAACACACAGTTTCATCTAAAGTACATTTTTCGTGTTGCACATTGTAATCAGTAATATGAACAATCATGCAACTTCGTTTGATGTGAAGAGACAGAACCACTTGAAATATGTACTATCCGACAAATGCTGAAGCAGACACAACGCAGGGCCATTTCAGACAGATGGCAATTATCAGGCTGTCCGTTCGTAAATTCACCAATGAATTAGTTTATACCTTGAATTCTTCGGCATGGGGATTAACAACCGGCATGGTCATTTTTTGCTTGGCAAACGTTTATTTTATGGAGCTGTTATGATACATCAAAAATACCAAATTTCTATAGAAATACCATATATTCTAAATTATTATATTGTTAAAGAAGGCGCATGCTACGTACACTTTAAAAAATTTGTGCTCAAAACTGCATGAGATTTCATTTGAAATCATTTATCCGCAGTCCGACGTAAAATTGCAGAGAACTAAAAACAAGAAATTACAAAGCCTTTAAAAACTTTAATTATATAGAAAAAAAAGTACAGATTATGTAAATTGATAGCAGAAGATAATGTTCAGCAGTAGTGGCGTCATGTGCGAGTACGCTAAATTGCTATTTTTTGGTTCCCAAGGTCGAAGGTGAGTTCATGCTGTTTTGATTCTCGTGCCTTAGGCGGCTCTGCCAAAGACGCGTCCCTGCGCTGCTGAGGGTTAGGCTGCTCGTTAAAGCTAGAACCCTACGCCAAGAATATATAACACATTTCTTGACAATTTTTTAGCTGGTAGTCACAGATCTCAAAGGTTCAGTTGCGTGTAACCTAGCAGATGTTTCTCTGTAGTTTCACAAAGTACGTAAAAACACGATTTTTTATTGGGCAACTGCTATCAATAAACTTGATTATGTGATTTGAATCAAGTTCTTCGTAAATTTAAGAAAACACTCAGTTCCTTTTTGTCTTTTAACAGAAATATTTTATAATGTATTATATTCAGTGCCAGCATTCTCTAACCAAGTAAAACATTTATATTACGTCGACAAAAAGGAAATCTTCTGCTTGATGCGAACCAAGCACCTATTCCATTTCCATACGCACAGAAAAATTGAAATCATTTCGTAATTGAAGATCAAGAAATATGTTAAATAAAGAGTCATAAGTGAAGTTATTTTAGGAATCTTCAAATGCGACAATACAGTACGGCGCCATGCATTTATTGCAGAAAATATACATTGCAACACTAGCTCTCTTCCCCAACAACTCTACTCTCCAGATGTTACGAACTCAACATTTCTCAAAGAATAAATTTCCTACGCAAATGCGTTCTGAATAGCAAATCATCTTTGTCTCGTATTTTTGCTTCAACGAATCATCTAATTCGCTAGCAAGAATGAAAAATGGGCAAACTATGCATTCAATATACGGTCATTTTAAACATCCGATAGAACTTTCTTTCTCTTTTCCCTTTTCGGGAGGAATTTTCATGAAATATTTATTTCAGAAATATAAGCAAACTGTTTAGACCGCGGAATTTCATTTAACGAGGAAAGAGGCTTGAATGTGGAATTGAAATTATGTTTATTGTCATCTTGATTTTTAGATATACATATATATATTTGCGCGATATGTGTGCGGTTTTCATTCTAAGTTGTCTATTTTTAAAAAATCAGTCTTTGGAACGTTTTGAAAAGACAATTTTTAAATTACTTATTGCAGTGATGTATAGTATTTGGTATATTGTATAATTTTATAGTGTATAATTTCTTCAGTAAAGTTTAAAATCATTCTTAAAAAACACACTCTCATAAAAATGTAAAATTGTTAATTAATGACAACATTTTTTAAAAACTCAATAATGAGTAAGAAACAAACACCAACGAGAATTGAACCATTGTAGACTACGAAAGAATTTACAGAATATTTAATGTTACTTCCTGTAAAATGCTTAGCATTGACGAATATGTCTAAGACTACGCATGGCACGCAATCGATATATTCTTTAAGCATTTATTTCCTCGAAATAAAGACAGAAAATTAAGTTCCAAATTTTGCACAATGTAGTAAAGCACAGTTATTTTGTAGTGTCAAAAAAGTACATAGAGAAATGTTACTTAGGAAAGATAGATCTGTACTCTTAAAATTTTCATACAAATTATATTCCAAATTGTCTTGCCCAAATAAAATTTGTTTGAAAATTCTCAGTGTTTTGAAACTGCACAGTAGCTCATTCTGTGAAATTGTAATGTTCCTTTTATTATTGTGCGAAGTTATTATGATTATGCAAAGAAATACATTTTTATATTTACCATCAACATAACTTGAAGAAGCTATTCATGAGGAGAACAAACCAAAGCGGAAATTAATGTTTCAATTTCTGAAAGTTTAAACTACAGGAGATATGATAAAGGATTAAAGGATACCAAATAGTCAGGGTCCAAGTTTGTTAATTGCTGTGGCACTTAAAAAAACCTTTTGGTTTTCTCCCTTCCCACACAACGTGATGTGATTTAAATTATGATCAATCTTTGTGCATGCAAAAAAAAAAAAAAGAAAAGAAAAGAAAAACGAAGTTCAAATAATGCTTATTTTTTTAACTGTAAGTTTGTCTCCAGAAGATGTATTTCATTATCAGAAGACATTTTAGAAAAATAAAATTCGTAAATGAAACATACCTAAACGAATCAAAGAGAAAATAATTAAAAGACAAATTAAAAACCTGCGCAACTTAAAAAAAATATTCTCTTCGTATACATATAAAAAATAACGTTCTTCAACGTCCCTTAAAGTAATCAATCATACACAAATAAATCAAAATATTTATGCAGTAATATAAACGTAATCGGAAAGTAATAATGTACGTTAATGTATCACATCTTATCCAGTGATTTATATGTGTAAACCTTTAAAATATTTACGCTTCCATTTCGAGTGAAATGTCAAATCAATATAAATGGTAATCGCTTCTCTTGCTCTTAGCTTATCGCAGTGCAGTAAAAGACTATTCACTTCCGAATACTTCCTTACTCATATTTTTAAAATGCAAAATACCAGCGAGTGCCAATTCAGATATCCAGGATACGTATGAAGAATTGGGAGAATTTTTGAATGATATTTCTAGTAGTGTTAACATCAAGTCCGTCATAAAACGATGTTAATTTTGGACCTACAAAGATTTATGAATAAATGGCCTTTCAAAAACATGAAGTTGAGTTATAATCGTTGGTTTGAAATGTTTATTCATAGCATTAATAGTAAACTTTGCTTCACATACTGTTCAAGCAAAGTCATGTAGATTATTACAATACCTGGAATTATTTCTTCGAACAGAACACAAGACCAAAGTTCATCTAGATCTTAAATTTGACGTGGAATATACAGCGTGATTCAAAAAGAATACCACAATTTTAAATATCAATGACACTGCAGAGATGTAAAGGAGAGTTAAGCACTATCTGTCGTCTAATTAAGGAAACTCTAAAATTTCATTTAGTTGCTCTTTTGATCGCTGTTGACAATGCGTTAGCGTCAGATGATGCTAAGATGGCGACCGCTCAACAGAAATCATTTTGTGTAATCGAGTACGGCAAAAGTGAATCGACGACAGTTGTTCAGCGTGCATTTCGAACGAAGTATGGTGTTCAACCTCCGGATAGATGGTGCATTAAACGTTGGTATAAAAAGTTTACAGAGAAGGGGTATTTGTGCAAAGGAAAAAGTTCCGGACGGCCGCGATATGCTACAGAGACGATGGAACGAGTTTGAATATCGGGTTGATATCGCTCGAGTGTCAGGACAGGGCCATATTGAACATTTGTAAACTTATTTTCGTGATAAAAACTATATTAAATTATCATTATAATCATGTATAACAAAAGTTTATATTGTGTTTCTTCGATTAAATACAGATTTTTAAAATTGTGGTATTCTTTTTGAATCACGTTGTAGAATCCTTGATAGAATCAATGAAAAGATAAATAAAAGTGAAATATTTGCCGAATATTTGTGTTTTGAATCGAAAAAGTTCAGCTTGAAAAATTGGGTAATATTTTGACCGATCTTTTACCAATGAACTTTCCATCAAGGGAAAATAACGAAGCAGGTAAGTATAAAGAAAAATGATAATATCAAACTAAAAACAAGACAATACATATGAGAAAACGACACACACGGGAACGATGGTTCGAGGCTCTATTTCATATTGATGCCAATTTAGGAAAGAAGCTGTAATAGGATTTACCGTAACGACTAAGAATATACAATTATTTCTGCGACAAAAAATTACTTACTTTTTTATAAAGCAACTCTCTGAATGGAAGAAAACGTGTTGAGGTTTCAACGTTAAGACGTGAACAGTTCTTGATAAATTTTCACTCAAATTAATTGAAAAGATGCTAGCAAAAATGAGCTCTGAAATTGTGCGAAGTATTTTTTAAAACAAGGAATTTATCTTTAAAAAATCTTACAAAGATAGCAAAAAATTAAAAGTTTCTCTTTATATCTCTGAAAAGTTTGAACCCTAAATTCTACTCTCAAGTGATGACAAAACAATAGAGGAAGGAAAAGTTTTCAAACAAAGTTTGAAAGCAGAGCATGATCTTACAACTGCCAATGCCAAGAGGCTCTCTATTAAAATAGTGAGAGGAAGACAAAGCGATTGAAAGTGGAAGTCACTTAAAACCCGTCAAGAACGAGTCTTTACCTTAATGAGTTTCGCTTTTAATGAATGACGCCAGTGGTATGGGTGCCAAATTGTGAAAACTGGACAATACAAAGCTTTCTTTGGTTTTAAAAAGGAAGAAAAACAGCTTAAAAAAAGAAAGTTTTTGTTGTTCTCATAAAAACACTCCTAAATGAATATAAATATTCTGATTATGTTATCAAAAACAAGCTGGTTTCTTTCCTAAAATGTGTTTATTAGGGATGATAATTGATAAAAACCATACAAATACTGTTAGAAATTGAAGGTAAACATATAAAGTAAAGCAGTATTTCCTAACACAGGAGAAGCAAACTTAACATTTACCGTTTCAAAAACAAACCGAGTACAAAAAAAAAAAAAAAACACGAGCCAAACGGGTCCAACCAAGTTTTTACGGTTGAGTGAAATAAAAAAAGTTTTATGAATTGCATCTGTCCGACGTGTGTCAATTTCGATATACTAGTGAAACACGTAGCAAGGAATAATGCGCAAATTGTTTAGCATGAAAGTAGAGTAAAATACGACGCATATTATGCATTCATTTTGCAAAAGATGGCAGACACGAGTTTCGAGGTGCATGGACTCATTTTTCAATGCAGACTAACTGAGCTTCTACGTGAGAAACACCCATTTTCAAATTTTGTGCGTGAATTAAGATAACAGATGAAATTTGGATTTAAAATATGTCAAGATAAACAAGAAGTTCCGTCTAGAACTATACGAGCCTACTTTCCCGTATACACCAGCTTCAAATTTATAATCTAGCTATCTCTCTCTCTTTCTCGTTTAGCTTTAGTTCTTAATTGCTTCAAATATGCCTTTTTCAACGGTTAATACAGATTCGTTCAATCATTCATTTATTCAGTCATTCATGTATTTATTCACTCATTTATTCATTCATTATCTTGTTTATTCATTTAATCTTTCATTAATTCAAAAATATTCTTGAAAATCCCGATCAAAAAATTTCATAAGAAAATAGGCTCGTTAGTTCTGGATGAACTTTTTATGTGTACATGTTCTACGTCATAAGAGCTTTCCGATAAAGTTTGTTCCAAGCAAATCGGTTCGTTAGATCAGGATTTATATAGGCTTGAAATTTCCCAATAGGCAATATATTTTTTTTTTGAACTGTTCAAAAATGAACAAAAATTGTTCAAATCAATATTTCCCGCCAAGAACTTTTTCCAGTGAGCTTGTTCATTGGAACTTGTATCTTGTACCCAGAGTTTAGATAATTTGCTTCATTTTCACCCATAGGCGCTAATGTTAAAATTTTTTGAACTGTTCAAAATTGAACAAAAAATTGTTCAAATGGAAAAGTAAAATATGGAAATGAGATGTCCTCGCCGAGATCTTTCGAATGCAAAAAGAATTTTTCGAATCGGACAATTCGTTCAAAAGTTATTAGGGGGGGACAGACCGACAGACAGATCGACATACCGACAGACAGACCGACAGACCGACAGACAGACAGACCGACAGACACACTTTTTCCCCATCTCAATACCCTACTTTCAAATTTTTTATTTTTCAATCCTTATTTAATTACTTAACTTATTTTTGACTTTTCTTGATTTCTAACGATATTTTCAATATACATTAAGCCTTCTTTCATGCTTTATTTTTATTTTTTTTACTTTTACGGGAAAGTAGGCTAAAAAGGGTACTCGTCTGACGGTGACCAAAAAGCGCCAAGGAAAATTTCTCCAAATGAAAATTTTCACCTAGAAACATTTCGTCAATTTGGAGGTTTTTTCCTGGCGCTTTTTTTTATAGGTTTATGCATTTGAATGATTTTTTATCATTTGGGGAAATTTTCCTTGGCGCTTTTTGGTCGCCATTATAATAAACAAGTACTAGATAAAGTAATTTCTGTTCAGAACACATAACTTTATTTTTATAAATTTGATATTAATAATAACAGTTAAATTCAGAAAACCTTAGTACTTCACACATATAGAAAAATAGGATTTTTTTAAAGGGTTATATATGCAACATCACTCATAGAAAATATTTTCTTGCTTGACTAGGAAAAATCCATGGAAAAGGTACATCTAAGGAACGGATTACTTCCGACGATCAGACATCGAAAGAAGAAATATCAAACGGCATTGACTGGATTTGAGTTTTTCTGAATTTTATCGGAACCTTCTCACACGTGCATAGAGCTCAGCGTCTATGTCGGAAGAAGATAAAATGAGAGCCTCTCGCTCAAAAATATGAAAGGTGAAAAACAGAATATTTCAGCCGATTTTCTTTTGATGTGACTTTACATGAAAATTCAATTTTGGAGTGAACTTACATTTCTCGAGCGTTTTAAACAGAAGTAAATCAAAATAGACAATGAATAAAAGAAAATGTATGCACCTAATAATTATCTTGATACATTTTGTGACTTATTTAGATTAAAAAAAGACTTAGAATACGATCACAAATATCTATCCTTTTTACTTCAAAGTCTTATACGCATATAAATGCCAAGAAATGTTTGAATTTTCTTTCTTTTTCTCATATTATGAATGATGATATTGAAAGCCCTCTTAAAAAAATTAGAGGGTTTTTTTTTGTAAAAATAGAGCGTGTTACTTATTTATAAAAGAATATTCCTTAAAAAAGAAAGATAAATGTGTTATATTTTAAAATTTCTTCTTCCGTTAAGTAATTCACTAAGCACTGGGCCTTTTTCTATTATTTATTAAATTATTCAAAGTTTTTAACATTTGATAACCAATACTAAAAATAACTAGTTTCATTACATATATATATATATATATATATATATATATATACAGAGAGAGAGAGAGAAATGTGGTGTCTGCCAAATTTTGTTTATTCAGTTTGGCTTTGCGAATGCACTTAAGTTAACTGGATGCTAATTTCATTTTAAGGGAGGAATTAGATGCGTTCATTTCTGCATTATTATGAAAGTATATTTTTATAGTTCAGAAAAAGTTCGAAACTGTTCTTTGAGAAATTTCAAATATCATTTGGTGTTTCCTATTGAAATAAAGCTCTTCTCACTTTAAGCATAAACATAAGTTCACTTCCCGCCCTCTCGTTATCATAACCAAATATATTGCTAAAATTATCCGAAAAATTTCATTTTGCACTTTAATATTACACCTATCACTGCTTGTGATTAAAACGTTATAAAGTTGAATAAAAATTATAAAATGATCACATTAACTACTCTAGTGAATTATTTTTTGGGTTAAATTTGAAATTAAAAATATGGGGAAAGAATAACATGCCTTCTTGTCAGCAAACAGCATTAGTTACTATGACAACGACAAACCAATTTTCTCAATGTCGTCAGAAATATTTCCTCTTGTTTTTCCTTTCCTTCCATTCATCTCGGATTTTAAGTAGGATGAATTTATCCTTTCGTGGGACGGGGCACTTTACTTATGCATGCGGGATCCAATTTTAAGGAGTGGATGAAATTGGAAACCGCCATTTATTCCAAAGACCGATGCAGCTATTTTGAGCGATCTTCTCGACGAAGAATTGATATCGGGAATGCACTTGGAAATTTTGATAGATAATTTGGTAAAGGGACTTTTTTGTTTGTGCAATAACTACGATGTTTTGCAAAAATGAAGAATCATGCTTAAAACATATAGTAAAGAAAAATTTATTTAAAATAGAATTGTGTATTAGGATACGCTTAATGTATTATCGGTTAAAAGAATATACCTCTTAAAGTAATAAATTTTCAATGTACCAAACCATAGCGTATTTTAAGACAAATTATCAAAAATGCTTTGTGCTAAAATATGAGTACAAGGTAAACACAACGTAAATAAAGTACAAATTGACAACTCAATAAAGCAAATAGCTATTTCGAGGCTATAATGGAACCTTTTCATCAGTGTACGAAAAGAAGTGCTCAACACATGAACGAGAAAGTTGTATGTAAACAGGCCACAACCAGATAGACAGCCGATATGTATCTAAAATGGGTGGGATTAGAGATAAACCAAAAATGATTAAAAGTACTAATCCGACCCATTCGGGACCCAAATGATTGGTTAATCTCTAAACCAACCCATAATCCCCCAATGGTAGAAAAACTAGCTATCTTTCTGGTTGTTGCCTGTTCACTCACAACTTCCTTGTTGTGCGTTGAGCACTTTTCTTTTCAAAATAAAAAATGCTTTGTGCTAAAATATGAGTACAAGGAAAAAACAACATAAAGAAAGCACAAATTGACAACTCAATAATGCAAATAGATATTTCGAGGCTACAATGGAGCCTTTTCATCAGTGTACGAAAAAAAGTGCTCAACACACAAACGAGAAAGTTGTGTGTAAACAGCCCACAACCAGAAAGATAGCCGATATGTAAATCAAATGGGTGGGATTAGAGATAAGCCAAAAGGATTAAAAGTACTAATCCGACCCATTCGGGACCCAAATGATTGGTTAATCTCTAAACCGACCCATAATCCCCCATTTGTAGAAAAACTAGCTCTCTTTCTGGTTGTTGTCTGTTCACTCACAACTTTCTTGTTGTGTGTTGAGCACTTTTCTTTTCTGCACTAATAAAAAGGCTCCATTGTAGCCTCGAAATAACTATTTGCGTTATTGATTTGACAATTTGTGCTTTACTTACATTGTTTTTTCCTTGTACTCATATAATATATTGTTTCTGTGATCCCGGATAATGGAACATCCCGCTTAATATAATAATTTTTGCGGCAAATTGGCTATTCCTTTAGGAGGGATAGACTGTACAACATAAGTTACAGAAGCTTTTGAGTATATTGTTTAAAGGCAGAGTTTAAAAGTAAAGGAATTTCTTACGCAAAATCCTGCTGTTGGTACATATACACCATACCATTTTTGACTTGAAGAACTTATTTTGCTTCCCAGTGCACATAGAGTTTTATTTACTTGTTTGAAAGCGTCTGGCTTGAAACGTTATAAATAAATTTTAGCAGAAAACGCATCTATAAGAGCTTATTTGCTTATTTTTTCTTTCTAAAAAATGTGGAAAATATTTTAAAACTTTTGCGATTCAAGCTTTTTTTTTTAATTTTTTTTGTTTAAATTCCAAATTAATAGTTAGGTTTGATAGCCATTTAAAAGGAAAACATGTACAAATACACAATAGATAGCTACGAAAAACTTAAATAATTTGTAGATAATATTTCTACCACCTAAAGAATTAGATTCGCAACTTCGGTTCTTAAACAACCGATCATATGTAATGAATGAATTCAAAGCACTCATGAAATGCAACATTTTCCAATATCCCACTTCATAAACTGACGTCATTCCTCGATGCCAAACACGTCCCCGAATCGATGGAAATACATCTTTTCGGCAAATCGATGTTTCCTTTTAGCAAACAGGAGTAGAATACACAAGAAGATTCCTTCGAGGAAAGAAGTTCACGCCGCAAAACAAACTCTTCATTGGCTCCTTTTGCAGGCGTCACAGATGTTACAGGTTAAAGGGGAAAAATCCGATGCCCGTAGTACCACATGTTACTGAGACAAGGAATATAAATTCAGACATATGGGAAAAAGTTTTTTCATGGGTTCGGGAAGAGGTGATGGAATGTACACTGAGAAGCAGAGTTATTTAAAAAAATTCTATGTGTTTGTATTACAATATCCAATATACAAGGCGAATATGTAGTTTCATAACGTGTCCCAAGAATAAAATATATTATCTAGCTATATAGGGGGCGGTAAAGACGCTATACTGAAAACTAATCAACTTATATCAAGCGAAATACATTATTGAATAAAATTGTTGCCAAAAACAGTACTTAATATAAAAATAGTTTAATTTTATTAAATTTTATTGTTTTTTAAATTTTTTATTATTTTTTTTTTTTTTTTTTCATTTTATTCAAAATTTGCTTTTCTAAATTTGAAGAACAAAGCAGGAAAAAAGTCCTTATTAAATGGCAATGATAATTTCATTGTGTGCCTGTTAAAGCACAAGACTTTTCAACGAAAAAATAAAAATAAAATCTGAACTGAAAAACGATGAAAATTCTGCCAACTTAATACTCTGGATATTCTTTATATGTATAGAAAATGTCTTTTCTTTCAGCAATGAACAATTTTACGTTACCACAAAACTTCCTAGGCCCTAAAGTGTTTCCCTTCATCAAAAAATACTTTCAGAGTCTTTTTATAAGTTGAATTTCTACAAGGTTCTGGGGAGGGAAATGTCAAATTCTTCCATAATTGCTATCGAATAGAGGCTTTCATATAAAGACTTTATTGTGCTTAATGGAGCAAAACTGGGAAGAATATTTTTTTTTTTCTTGATGACTGTGGCAGAACGAAAAGAGGATTTTATTTTTCGGAACACTGTCAGCAAGTACGGATTTTTGCAATGTGAGTCATCATCGAAATATTTAATTGCGAAATTTCTCTTGGCATATTAAATATGAAGCTTTTTTTTTTCTTTCTTTTTTATAGATGACACTCAGTTTCAAGACTTTGCATTAAAACCCTTAAAATTGCTGTAAAGAAATAGATGTAGTTGAGGGTTCAGTGGCATGGCTTTGTAAATTTCACTAAACTGTAAACAGTTTCACATCAATCCCATGTCAGTACTGAGAAATAATCACAGCGCCATCTTTCAGAGTCAATGCAAACCTTGTAGATCAACCTCATCAGTAGAATAAATGCATATTTTTGTATCTGTGCATTTAATGGATTATGAAAACAAATGAGCTAATCATAAAGAAGATTGTTATTTGATGTTCATTAAATTTATTTATTTCTTATTTTATTTTACTATTATTATTTTTTAAATTTAAAGTACACAATTAGCCCCCCCCCCCCGCCCCGCTTGAAGTCTACGACAGAGCGATGCAACTACATCATACATTTCATAGCTTTTGAAATCCTTGGCAGTCCCCAGCCTCATCATCAGTGCGCTTGCCATCAGAGGTTCGCAGGACTAGTGGCTGATGCTCGTCATTCGATAATAGTAAAAAACACAACGTAGTTTTTTACTATTTTCAGTAATACATTATTTACTAAACCAGAGAAGGAATACAAGCGATCAACATGGCATTATGTTATGCAATATTACATACTCTGAGCGTTTAAACTAAGGTGATATTTATATGAAATTATCTAGTGAAAACCATTTATCCAAGTGCAACATAATTTTTTCATCGAGGCTTGAATTTTTTCATTCAAGGGCAAAAGGGCAATGATTGCACGTGAAAAGTCAAAAGGGCAATAATTGCTCATGAAAAGTCAAAAAGGCAATAATTCAAAGGCCACCATAATGATTTGCCTCATGTGAAAAATCAAAAATAATTCGTAACAACATGTCCCACTACGGGGCATGTTGTTACGAATTTTTCCTACACTGTTAAAAATTTCCGTAAGAAAATAGTAAAATAACCATTTATTTGATTGTTATTTTACCATATTTAATTACAACAGTTGATTTTTTATATTCGAAAAATTAGAATTCCCACTTCCGTAGTAGAAAAAAACATATATTGTGATTATTTGATTTTCTTCGCACAAGACCATGCTGCGCATGCGCATCTATCGAAACTCAAAAAAGCTTTCAAAGTTTAGGAAACACTAAAAATGATTAGAGAAATCACCACACTGTAAGAAATTTCATCATGAAATTACGGTTAAATGACCGGCAGCAGTCTGTCCATCTAATTCACCGTTAAATTTACGGTTTCGAACATTTTTTCTACCTTTACGGGACCTAACCATTTCCAATCAGCTTGGTTAAAAAGACGAAAATACAAAAGTTTACGGTTTTAAACCATTTAAAAATGGTTTCAAAACAAAATTTTTGCCGTTTTTGAACCCTTTCGAGGAGTAGAATCTTCGAGGCGTTGAAACCGTAAACGAAGCTCGCATGAATCGAACCCGGTTTGTATGGTATACCAACCTTACTCTCTAACCATTCGGCCATCAGTCCCACACAAAGGGGTCGTTTATTTATCAATAAATCTTCCTCTTCAACAGGGAAACTGCATTAAAATTGAGATTTCTGTTTTTGATTGGATTCAAAGTCATTTTTGGTCTAAATTTAGTGAATATTGACGAAAATCATTTTATTTGCTGCAAAAATTAAAATACAAACAAGCTTCAGCAGCTCAAATTATGGGGTTCGCTCATTCGCAAACAGTTCGGGAATCCGATGTCTCAAATTTTTGATTTACCTGTGTATGTCTTTCTATTTAGCAACCACTTCTTAAGCCACTTTTTTCTTCTTTTTTTATATACACATGCAGATTTGAACCGATAAAACTTTATTCCTATTTTAACAACAACGTACGACCGTTAAGGTTTCGCAACCAAGATGGACGCCCGATTCTTACTGAGCGCTTGAAAATTACGGTTAGTTAAACCTTCTTTAGAGTAAACAGAGAATAAACGATTTTTTTTTTCACAATCAGCGGTTTGAGTACAATCTTTTTAATGGTTATTCAACTGTTGTAATTAAATATGGTAAAATAACAATCAAATAAATGGTTATTTTACTATTTTCTTACGGAAATTTTTAACAGTGCAAGTCATAATACCTTAAATGACTTGTGCAAAGTTATTTGGATACTCAAAAATGTAAATTTAATCTTTTGTCAGCAATTTTTCTCTGGTTTGCCTCACGTGAAAATAAAAAAAGGCAATACTTGTACGGGAAGGGCAAAAGGGCAATGATTGCACGTGAAAAGTCAAAAGGGCAATAATTGCTCGTGAAAAGTCAAAAAGGCAATAATTCAAAGGCCACCATAATGATTTGCCTCATGTGAAAAATCAAAAATAATTCGTAACAACATGTCCCACTACGGGGCATGTTGTTACGAATTATTCCTATACTGTTAAAAATTTCCGTAAGAAAATAGTAAAATAACCATTTATTTGATTGTTATTTTACCATATTTAATTACAACAGTTGAATAACCATTAAAAAGATGGTACTCAAACCGCTGATTGCGAAAAAATTCGTTTATTCTCTGTTTGTCCTAAAGAACGTTTAACTAACCGTAATTTTCAAGCTCTCAATAAGAATCGGGTGTCCATCTTGGTTGTGAAACCTTACCGGTCGTACGTTGTTGTTAAAATATGAATAAAGATTTATCAGTCAAATCTGCATGTGTATATAAAAAAAGAAGAAAAAAAAAAGTGGCTTAAGCAGTGGGTTACTAAATAGAAAGACATACAGACGTAAATAAAAAATTGGACACTTCGGATTCCCGAACTGTTTGCGAATGAGCGAACCCATAATTTCAGCTGCTGAAGCTTGTTTGTATTTTAATTTTTACAGCAAATAAAATGATTTCCGTCAATATACAGTACATTTTAGTATTCGGCAACTACTCGTCAAAAAGTAGTTAACTACCAACTACTAACTACTCTAAACAAAACTCGTTGTAACTAGTAGTTAACTACTTGTTTCTGAGACTAGTTGTAACTAGTAGTTAACTGTTCTCCAAAAGTAGTTAACTACTAGTTAACTACTTTCAAATATAATTCATTTGAATTTCCATTTTTAAGCTTCTTAAATATTTAATCCTAATAATTCAACTCAATATTATTTTTAATCATTAAAACAATTTTAAAGAAATTCCTGTAAAACATTCAAAGATTGAATATTTCCAAATAACACTGAACAATTAATATATAAAGAGAATATGAATAAGGGCAAAACCTTTTTCTCTAAATTTAAACTTTTATTTTAATATGTATTTGCTTAATATAAAGTTAATAATTTATGTTTTTAAGAAATAGCAATTTTTCGGCAGTTAAAATAAAGGGGTTTACCCATAATATCAATTTAAAATTCTCCCTCTTCCCAACCCCCATCCATTAACAAAATATCTTTATAACGCACATGCTTTAGAATTTAGATTATATGCTTTCAAATTGTGTTGAAGGCAGGGTTGGTGATTTAAATTTTTTTTTTAATTTAAGAAATAGGATTTTTTTATTTAAATCAGATTGTTTTCATTTTTCAAAGCAAAATATGCATGTGCACACAAATACAGTAACAAATTCAGTTAATTATTTTTGTCTTCAAAGAATTTTAGGATATTTCAGTTGAAATAATTATTTATTATTAGTTCAAAATTAATTATTAATTAATTACAGCGTATAAAAATGTGTGCTCAATAAACAGAGAACAACAAGAAACAGAAGAGAAAGCTATGTTTCTGAATATATAAACAGGGGTTGCAAATGTCCCATAAAATGTTTACTATAGCTTAATCTTTTTACTATTTAGATGTGTCATCAAGAATACCAGTTTTGATGCCTTATCAACCCCCAATCTGTTTCTTGAGTGCACTATTCCAAATGTAGAAAAAATCCTTTCCAAAGGTGCTGTTGACGATTTTGCTGTAGTCAGCATTTCCAAAAACTTAATGTTCTCTGATAAAAACGTCATTCTTTGACACCTTAATGAAGCTATTCCACTTTTCGCTAGAGGACCAGATACATTAAGGCTTACCATATAGTGAGTTAAAACTCGAATGAATTACTTAAACGCAGAATATATTAAAAGTTATAATAAAAAAATATTTATATTTTAATAATTTGGAAGAAGCTGATATAAATAGTTTTTTTTAATCACAAAAATCAATATTTTGTCTAAAAAAGAATGATATAAATCAGTTTTTTTTCTAAATAAATCATAACAAGAAGTTCCGTCTAGAACTATACGAGCCTACTTTCCCGTATACACCAGCTTCAAATTTATAATCTAGCTATCTCTCTCTCTTTCTCGTTTAGCTTTAGTTCTTAATTGCTTCAAATATGCCTTTTTCAACGGTTAATACAGATTCGTTCAATCATTCATTTATTCAGTCATTCATGTATTTATTCACTCATTTATTCATTCATTATCTTGTTTATTCATTTAATCTTTCATTAATTCAAAAATATTCTTGAAAATCCCGATCAAAAAATTTCATAAGAAAATAGGCTCGTTAGTTCTGGATGAACTTTTTATGTGTACATGTTCTACGTCATAAGAGCTTTCTGATAAAGTTTGTTCCAAGCAAATCGGCCCGTTAGATCAGGATTTATATAGGATTGAAATTTCCCCGTAGGCACTATGTTAATTTTTTTTTTTTGAACTGTTCAAAAATTAACAAAAATTGTTCAAATCAATATTTCACGCCAAGAACTTCTTCCAGTGAGCTTGTTCATTGGAACTTGGATCTTGTACCCAGAGTTTACATAATTTGCTTCATTTTCGCCCATAGGCGCTAATGTTAAAATTTTTTGAACTGTTCAAAATTGAACAAAAAATTCTTCAAATCAAAAAGTAAAATATAGAAATGAGATGTCCTCGCCGAGATCTTTCGAATGCAAAAAGAATTTTTCCAATCGGACAATTCGTTCAAAAGTTATTAGGGGGGGACAGACCGACAGACCGACAGACGACAGACAGACCGACAGACCGACAGACAGACCGACAGACCGACAGACAGACAGACAGACCGACAGACCGACAGACACACTTTTTCCCCATCTCAATACCCTACTTTTCTTTTTTTTTTTTTTCAAAAGATAGATTAAAATTTTTTTTCGAAGTAGTTGTAACCAGTAGTTGGGTAAAAAAGTAGTTTAACTAGTAGTTAACTAGTTCAAAACAAAAGTAGTTACAACTAGTAGTTAACTACTAGTTAACTAGTAGTTGCCACTGGTAGTTAACTACTTCTAGTTAATTACTGCCGAATACTAGTAAATTTAGACCAAAGATGGCTTTGCATCCAATCAAAAACTGAAATCTCAATTTTAAGGCAGTCTGTTGAGAAGAAAGATTTATTCATAAATAAAAGATCGCTTTGTATGGTGCAGATGGCCGAATGGTTAGAGAGCAAGGCTGGTGTAAAATACACCCGGGTTCGACTTTCGCAAGCTTCGTTTACGGTTTCTACGCTTCGAAGATTCTACGCCTCGAAATGGTTCAAAAACGGTAAAAATTTTGTTTTGAAACCATTTTTAAATGGTTATAAAACCGTAAACTTTTGTATTTACGGCTTTTTAACCAAGCTGATTGGAAATGGTACAGATAGAAAAATGTTCCAAACCGTAAATTCAACGGTGAATTAGATGGACAGACTGTTGCCGGTCATTTAACCGTAATTTCATGATGAAATTTCTAACTGTATTGTAATCTAGCAGTTCATATTCGATGTAACGTAGATTTGCTTCGGCGTTAAGAAATGCTCATCGGCCTCTGAAGAATACTTCATTGAAATCAGATTTTGGCTTAAAAGAAGAGGTAACAATTTTAGCTCTGCAGGGAAAATCATTTATCATCCCACCAGCTGAGCGACATGATTCTTATGCTCTACTGAGTGGGAAAAAATGCATTTTCTTGGTCGAAAATGACTGGACCACCGCTGAAGCACATTATTTGATTGGATAACATCTTGTTTTTCATGCTGGGTGACAAATTAATGTGACATTTTATTTACGTTAAGAAAATTTGAAAGATGATTACAGATATGAAGATTAAACTTGGGGTAAAAAGATCAGCCTCCAAAACGAGATGTAATTATATTTGTTCATTAAAATCACGGAATATTCTTTTATAAACCCTTTAAAACATGGTGTTTTTAAAGGAAAATTTGGCGAAGTCATCAGAGATTATATTTTTCCTATTAAAAAGTTTTTATAAACTCGATCTACTGAACATTTCAAAATTATTTCAACAGAAGAATCGAGCAGTTATTTTCAATGAGTAAGTGTCAATATTATTGCTTTCGAAATCTAAAATAAGATGTAAAACTAAAAGGATTTTTTACACTTGAAGCTAATTTCTGTTATGCCCACATGAATGCTTGTTATTAGGGCTCATTTTTTTAGCTTTCGTTTGTCTTAAGGATACGCATTCCTGCAAAAAAAAGGTAAATTGGTCTTTTGACCAGCGATGAGTTAAGCACATCCGCAATTTCAAACTTTCACGGGGGGGGGGGGGGGATCAAAGGGTACAAACTATAGAAACTTAACGTATGTTGCATTTAAAAAACTACAAAGAAAAAAGACGCATACATTATACAATACTCAACCCAGGAGGAGAGCAATTGCCAACCTCTGATCCCCTAAATGATGTACCTGTGGAGTTCCGGTACAACATAAGATACTATAAGAATTACAAAAATATATTTTTGGGTTTTTAAAATAGGCTCCAAGGGTGGTGAGGGGGGGGGGCTATTAGATTGCATTCAATCGGGCTAAAATTGAACATGATCTTGTGGCCCTTTGGCGAGGTGCCTTGTGTGGAGTTTGTATATAAAAAAAGATATGGCTCATATTCTCGATGGATCATATCTACCTAAAATGTACAACTCCGTTTAAAAGGACTATACAGTTTCACAAATTCAATTACGAATTTCTTAGTTCTAAATTCGTGCCCTTTGAAAAAAAAAAGATTGAGTTAATACAGAAAGATTGAGCATAGAAAAAAAGCAAAATAAAAGAAAACGCATATAAGTAATAACTGTTTCTTGCAAATGAAATATTATGCAGAATTGAGCAAATCGAAACACTTCTGGACATAAGAAGTGAAGTTCTTAAAGCACAATTAATCTTCAGTTTAGTCCATCGTAGCTAAAGCATCTCGGCAAAAACCTATTTTTATAGAGAAGTAATTTCAACCGAAAATTCCAAGGTACTTGACATATATTATTGCAGTTACCGTGCCGGATGGTGGTTAGCACTTTAAATATTTTATGAACTTTTTAAAAACTATACATTTTTTTTTTTAATGAAATGAAGTAGTATTTCAAAGGGTAAAATAAAAATGTTTCCACTACATTGTCAAAAATTGCTATAGTGACCTATTAAATAAAGAAATATTTTATTTTTGTTCGATTGATTCGTACCTCGTTTAATCATACAAATCACGCTCGTCCTGAAAGCAAACAACCAAATACTACATATGGGAAACCTTTATATTCAAAAAACAAGTACTGGACATATTTCCGAAAGTAATTGCAATGAAAAAAAAATGAATCCAAGTCCAAGAGCAAATCTGTGCAACGAAGTAACAAAGAAAGTGGTGGGACGTCCTCGTTCATCATGCCGCCTGCAGAGTGTTCGGAAACATAACGCGGCTTCTTGTCCACGAATGAATTTATCGCTGCGGGAACAAGTGATCCGATTCGTGATTGGGGCGAGTAACAGCTTGTCCTTCCCTCTACGGCTGACAAATTAACTCGGATTTGGGTCAACAACATCAAGGTGGAGGCGGAGCATTGTCGTGGAAAGCCAAGTCAGGAATTAATTTACCGAAAAGTTCAAAATCGGTAGAGCTTTACCCAAAAGAGATTTATTTTTGAGTGTTCAAGGTGTAGCATTCGAGAGTTTCATATTGTTTCGAGATACTGTTCAATCCATAGAAAAAGGATTGGAAAATGTATTTAAGTGTAGAGATTGAGCAATAAGAAGGACCTTTTCAAACGACATTTTGAAATATTAGGGTCAATTTCAATTAGTCAAAATCATAATTTTCAATTAGTTAAAATGAACCCTTCACAAAATTCCAAACAATTAAAACGGACCCTTCACAAAATTCCAATTTGTCAAAATGGACCCTTCACAAAATTCCAATCATTCAAACCAGACCCTTCACAACATTCCATACAACCAAATTTGTACTTTTGACAGAATTATTTTTTAAATAAGCGGAAGAAAAGGAATTTTTTTCCTGAGCTGTATGTATTTAAATTTCGAATTTTCACAAAATAATTTTTGTTTAAAAAAAATCTTTTCAAAATTCACAAAAACAGGACCTTGTTGAAAATGCTGGTTCGACCACGGAATATACTGACATAAAAATGTTGATTAAGTAATAAAAAATATGCCCGATTTCATGATAACAAATTTAATACAAGTGAGTCACAGCAGTGATTAATAGTACAGTATTATTTAACTCTGAATCATTCTTCCCTTAATATTGCATGAGATATCTCACCAAAAACCGCAATAAAATAACAATAAATTTAAAAAAATAACATTAAAAATTGCAATGAAGTAAGAACATTTTAACAACCGCACTATGTCATAAAATATCGGCCCGTTATGTCCCGTAAAATATCATATTTTCACTAAACTGATCAGATATCTTAACTGCGTAAAAAATAAACAACATGCCATAATTCTTTTCTTTGTGTGAAAGAAAACATGGTAAAAAAAAATTTAGTTGTTTTTGGACCTGCTTCAAATTTCATTTCAAAGCACTCAGAGCAGTTATTCATTTTGGGGCTAGGTCGGGGGTTTTCATCCGAAATCGAAACCTTCTAACTGAAAATGGAAATCGAAAAGATATATTCTTTCTCACCTACAGTTTCATTTCTTTCTTGAAACACTTCGTCTTAGAGAGAGAGTGTGTTCCGCGGAAGGCGGAGAAGGGGTGTTTTTTCCGATAAGTTTCGGAAAGGGATGTTTCGAATGTATCTATGACACACGGAAGAGTTAGTGAGAAACATTTCCGGGCGCAGCTGTGATTTAACTTTGGCTCACTGCTACTTGAAATTGAAAATGAAATTGGAAAGCAGTTGTATCCATATTTATTGCAATACATTGGCCTCTGCGTTATAGTGTCATTGTCGTAAATCAAAAGTGGTAAGGCTCAGAAAATATGGTTGAATTTAACTTTATATTAACCCCATGAAAGATATTAGACATAAATGTTCCTCCCGACTTTCGTCAATCATCCTGGGGAAAAAAACACTTTGAAATATAAACTCGGATAAAATGGCTTTATATTTATTTTATTTTTTCTTAAAAAATTATTTTAAAATAAAAATACGAATCATCCTGCCACATTATCATCAAGTGCTTAGTGTTTCAGTACTGATTATAAACATAATACGTATAAGCAGCCTCAACGAAACCCTTTGCAGAAAAGAAAGTTCCCCCGCGGCATCTATTTTGAAGTAGAAGATTCGTGAGATAAATGCTTTGTTTTTATTAGTTCATCTAGAGAGAGAGAAAAAAAAAGGCGCGCTATAGTTGAGGTAACTTTTCTTGTACTTATTTTGTTCTGTCGTAGTTCCGTTTCATTGAATGACAAATCCGTTCTTTGTAACTTTAAAGAGGGTGCATGCAATTTCCTTTGCAAATTGGTTCTTGATGAACGTTGAAACCAATGGAGATTAGAAATGTATTATCTGAGAGCATCGTTACAATGGCTAATGCATCTTCCAAATTTTCACAGCAATATCGCCGCATAAACCTCAGTGCATCTGGTTGCGTTCGATACCCACTGAAGACCACCATGTATACTTGGGGATATGTGCATGTAAAATCCGTAGACCCCACTACCTCTCCCCGTGCGTAAGCAATCCTAAGGCCTCGGCTAACAGGTAGGGGTCTGGTGGAGAAAAGTGCATCTGGTTCTCATTTCATCGAATTAGAATAGAGCGGGTGTGTGTGTTATATAATACCAAGTGTTAATAACAGTTAATAAGTAAATATATAATAAGTGATAAGTAAATATAATAAGTGTTATATAATACCAGAAAGAAAAAGCCATTTTACTATTTGTCTTAAATAGTTCCAAACCATCATTCTCCAGTTAGATAACACTTGGACGACTCTTCAATGAACTACAATCTACATATTGATCAGACTCTAAACTGTGGATGATATGGAAAAATGCATTAAAAATGAAATTAATCATCATTAGCGAATAAACGGAGGTTGTAATTCAGGCCACACTAAGGGTCAATTCCCAAACACAATTGATGAATCATAGTATTTGCATGGCGCAGTTTAGGGCGGGAACATGCTAAATTGCTTTATTAGGAGAGCAGAATCAACTCGCATTCCCCATTCTCCACCGAAATCTGCCCAAAATGCAACTACGGTGTCGTTATTCAAGAGCCGAAAGCGGCAATCATTATCTCTTTGCTCCAGGGATTACATTAGAGGACACATTGTTTGTGTTGCGAACTGATCATTAGGTTAGAGTTGGTACAAAACAATAGTTTAGTGTGTCGGGAATTCTGGAGTGACCCCAGAAAGTTAAGAACAGCGTTATTACTAGGGTATTATGTTTAATAAATTAATATTTAATGAAATAAACAATATACTATGAATGTGTATTCGTCGCTCGTCAGGGTAGATACGGTGGTGATTGATGAGATATAACTAAATACATAAATAAATAAATGTGTATTCGTGTATGTATATGTATATTATTATAGTGAAATTATGAATAACATTAATGCATTGATCACGACAGAACCAAAAGGGAGTACACAGTGAAAGTGTCAAAAAAAGACGCATTGTAAAAGAACATGTGCTACATGGTTAGAAAAGAATACCTTGCATCTCTTGCAAGCAATGACAACTGGAACAGAAATGTGGAACTTAAATAGAATAGCACTGCAACAATTTCTGGCAACCCACAGATCAAAAAAAAAAAAAAAAAAAATGGCTCGACATCACGAGAAAGAATGAAAATAAACTAGCACGGGCTACGAGTGATTTGGTGCGAAAGGAAGAATCAAATATTCGAAACAATGTTGGTTGTTTAGATTTTTTTCTAATTGAAAAATAGACAAATAAAGCAGTATGTCTAATTATTAATATGGACCCCCTTGTTGAAAGACAAAAACGATTATCTTTTAACAAACTAGTCATGCATTAGAAAAGTTTTTATAAATTTAATCCGATTTCAGCAAACAATTTTCTATGCTAATTACCAAGACAGATATTTCCCTTTACGTATGTCTGAAAACAGTAATAATGCAAGTATTAAAGGACTTTACTATATCTTTAAACTGATAAAATACAGTAATGAGTAGCTATCAAAAATACACATTTCTTGATGGAAGACAACTTAAACGTATACAAAGATCGTTTTTTACCCGAATCAAGCAACCAAAACATTTTAAAAATCAAATCCATAAAGTCTTAGTGATATAAACATGAAGAATTCATAAAAACAGCAATTTCGAAATGTTTCCTAACATCGGTCGCAATTCATCAGTTCAGCTGTAAGCAGCGTAATGACCGAGTGCTCGAACCATTTCAGCATTCCAATCCACATTTTAAAGTCATGCAAGGCACATTCCGGGCACTCAGTCGTAGAGCAAGGGAATGCAGATGAAATTATTCCAAGTATCAAATTATTCAAGCAGTAGAGAGGTTTATGGCCAAGACGGCTGTGGCCCTTTGAGACCCAATGGATTGTACTTTGTAATGATCCTCGGTCACGAGAATCCTGCGGAAGTCAAGCAGATGGTTTTGTGAAAGATGCGGCAGTAAAAGTTTCTCGGTAATTGCCATTTAGTAGAACAAAGCTTAGTCCTGAAGCGAGACTTTTTCCCTTTGGGAAATATAATGTCTTCACGTTGTTGCTTAGAAGAATTTACATCGCTTCAATTTCCCATAACGCCAGCAATTAAAATAACGCTTTATTTTATGCCACTGTAAATAAAGTAACGCAAAATATCAAAATTTTTCGATGTATTCATGTTACTGCGTCGTAAATACAAAAAGGGCATACTAGTATCGTTGATTTTTAAGCAAAAGGATTTCAAAAGCATGTTATTTATAATAATACCATTTAATCTTTGTTTTCCTGAGGGGCATAATACTTTTCTTCGCTTTGGCATCTTCCTCCTTGCGCAAAATGTTACGGCAACAATGATCAAAAATGTAGTGTATGCATATTAATGTAGATTTTGGAATATAAATTTATAAACCGGAAATTCACTCGTAATAATATCGTATATGATTTGGGGGCGGAGAGAGATATTTCATGGCCCAAAAATAACATCAATTTTTCAGGCACATATGCTAGAGAAATATTAAATCGTCTTTCAATTAAATATTCGTAGAAGCAAAACTGCATGATAAATTTGCGTTAGATGCCAGAAAAAAAATTCAAACAGTTTGATCAAATATACCATGCAGTTATATACTGTTTTCTAATAGCCATTCTTAAGTACAAAAATACACCCGATTGAAGAATAAAAAGAAACAGCAGCAATTTATATTGCAAAGTTCCAAATTTAACCCTAATACTTGTGTTCCGCAATAGCATGTTGAATCATTTAAAACGAAAGAAAAATGATAATATAGATAACCATTGATTAAACAGAAGCATAAATCGTAATATCCCGGAAGCATTGACAGTTCTCATTAACACAAATGAATAAATAACCCTTCTTCTTTATATAACCACAGCAAAAACACCTCAATCTCTTATTAAAATGTGAAAAAGGACCACTACGGACTTTATGTATTTACACTATGTACCAAAAGTACGCGTATACTATGCACTTGAAGCATAGTATATATTTACATCTGGTATATATCCTTTCTGGTGAAACAAACCGTTATTGCTTTCCATATATATTTTTTAATTTGTAAGTTATCAGCTAACTTACAAATTAACAACAATCGTCATCAGCAGATACTAAATATATCTTATTAAATTTGTGAGGTGAAGCAGATAATTACGTTTCGTTGTAAGAGCACTGAGAAAGCTATAGTGGTACTTCCAGTGCGAAAACCCTTGACTACTTTTTTACAAGAGGCGTTCGAAAGTTTTAACCATAGTGTTTAAATTCGGTTTTCTTTTTTAGTTCATAATTTTTTAAGTTAAATATTGTGTTGGATTACTATAATCTTATGTGGGCATTATCAATTTCAAATATGCTTAAAATTTTGTGTAATAACTGCAGAATCATCTTATTATTCTGTTTTCCAGTTGTAATTCGAATTATCTCGAATACCTTAAAAATAATGCAAATAACGACATGCTATTAGCACATGAAGAATTTAGTAAAACATACATAATTTTTGTATTTCCTGAATGTTTCCCTTTATGTTAAAAAAACAGTAATGTTGTTAGTTATGATATATGTTGAAGAGAAAGTTTCATGCACAATTTTAAACTTTTCTTGATAATTTTAAAAATGTTATATTGTAGAGACAGTTTATATATAAAAGAAATGTCACATATATAAATTTATGCTCAAATACTGCATATTTACTCCACGAGGAACTAATAATCGTACCTTTTCATTACTAACATTTTATGATAAAAGAAAATTAATTACGTGTTCTTGGATGCTTTCAACCAAACGTTTATGATAGTAAAGAAGCTAAGTTGGTTTGTTTATTTAAGATACCCTTAATCGTAAATTTGAAGGTGTCTCTAAATATTCGAATTTTTTTAGTTGAGAAAAGAAATGTAAAGATAAAAGAAAAAAGAAGGAAAAAACATTATTTGTATTACATTAAGTCAGTACCGGTCCAGTTTTATACTATTTTATTTATTTATTTATTTTACTCGTCTGATGTTTTTTCTCTTTCGTCCTGATGAGTTTTATAAAAGCGCAATAATTGTTTTTTTTTACATAACTCGTGTTATTTAGCTGAGATAATTAGGCAGCTCAACACTCCTGAAATGAAACAACTCTACCGATACTTAAACCCATAAGTTCCAAAAGAAGAAAATCTGGACCAAAATGCTCTTACAAATACAAAAAACATTTCCTGTGACTCCCTACTATTAAAAAAAAATATTATGAATGCATGGATGAAGTTCCGAAGAGTCATTTACTTTTATGTATAGCGAGCATATTGCATAACGAACAGAAAATAATGATTCCAAAAGTGACATCTAGGGTTTTTATAGTTCGAATTATTATGAAATACTCATAGTTTCTTAATATACCTTTCTTGAATTTTTTTTTTCTGAAAGGAACTCATTTTTGTAGTACTTTCAGCGTGTGCTAGTTTGCTCTTGAATAAAACAAGTATTCTTTCCCTAAAACCAAATCTTTATTTCACGAAAAGTGAATTTTATGTATGTACGTATCATCTGAGTTTTTAAATCCTTATATTTTTATTCAAACTATAAAACTAGAAGATATCTTCTTGACTTAAAGACAATTTAAACCTTCTTCAAAGCGTCTAAAAATAATGTCAACTATTTTTTTTTGCGTCTCTAAACTAGGATTTTTTTTTTTTGTTACAAATAGTCACTTTTGTTGTGCATACCTTTCTAATAGAAAGCGCTGTCCTTTCATATACGCAGCACAAATCAGCGTTTGATATTGAACAATTCAAATGCATCAAGCAATTAGATCAAATATTTCAAAAACAGTTTTAATTTTGTGGTTCATCAGTCCGTTCAATCTCTTTCTATTCAATATAGTATGCCATTCCATTGTGATCCGACCAGTTAACAAGAACCCGACTTCTGAAATAGATGACACTAACTCCTAATGTTGAATGGCAGCTATGAGATTCGATTGCTGTTCAAAATTTAATTAACGTCGTTGATTTCTAATTTTCCGGCGGTTGGCGTCGTCTTTGAAAGAGCTGAGTGCTGAAGATTATTGACACCAACAACTAAAAGCGGATGGGGCACACCTCTTATTCTACTAGATTCCCTTGAATATTTCGAGAAATACTTCCATCAGTTGTGAAGTTAACGAGTTTTGAGGACTTAAATGTCCTCAGATTCAAAGCTTGTTTATTGAATTACAAACACTTGTCAATGTAGTTCAATCATATCGGAAATTACTGAAGTGTTTGTGCATTAATGAAATGTGAAAAGCGTAATTTTTAGCACGCTTTTCATATTCAGGGGCATTTGCTCCATTTTAGACAATAGGTTTTTAAATACCAATATGAGGTACTGAGATCAGGATAACTGACTGTTTTTTTCTAAATTATGGGAGGTATATCAGCGGGGAAATATATATTAACCCTCTAATACTCAAGGCGGACGACGATAAAAAAAATGGGCATTACAGGGTTAACCCCTCCTCGTGTTGACTGATTGGTACATTTACTGATGCAGTAGAAACCGTCAATACGAAGGCAGAGTTATTGATTTATTAAGGGCCAATTAGGTTAACCACAGGTTTCGCCAATCTATGGTCTTGCCCACGCCTGTCACCATGAATGGAAGGTGCGGACGTAGGGGATTAATCTTTTAATTCCCAACTCCGCCTCAAGGCTGACGACGATAAAAAAACTTGGGCATTATAGGGTTAACAAAACTCTTTCAGAAATCATCATTTACGTTTCTGTAACATTCCGAACGTATTTTTCGCAGCTAACATCGTGAGCATCGTCTACTTCGTTATGTTTTCAAGTAAGATACTTTATGAATGATTTCAAAATTTATACGTTTCAAAAATTAACGCCTATTTCAATACATTACGAAAACTAGAAGAAAAAAAAATCTATGATATTTTCTTTTAAAGAATTAACTTTTTATTCAAGCTCTTGGGCACTTTTTTCAGACCATATTTCATTGCAATAAACATTTAACCAAATATATGTAATGTCTTCATACTTTTAAAAAACTTTCACTTTCAAATTTACTTTACTAAATGTTAAGAAAAAGTTAACCTGTTTTTCTCATCCGTTATTTGAAGTTTAGGGGGATATGGCTTCTGTGGTAATTTTAGTCTTTTGTTAAGTATTAGGATTGGAATGTATTTAGCCTAGCGTATTCCATTTTTTTTACATAAAAATCGTATGTACACTGTTAGAAATTTCATCATGGAATTACGGTTAAATAGCCGGCAGCAGTCTGCCCATCTAATCAACCGTTAAATTTACGGTTTGGGACATTTTTTTATCTTTACAAGGTTCTAAACCATTTCCAATCAGCTTGGTTAAAATGCCGTAAATACAAAAGTTTACGGTTTCATAACCGAAAGATTTAGTAGCACTTGTGATAACATACTGCAGCTATAGTAATTAACTATATGCGTAGAATCTTCGAGGCGTAGAAACGATTCATAGCTATTGTATTATGGCGGGAGACGAGATGCGAGGACACGGTGGAGCAGGAGGTCTGCCGGAGACCTGTCTGCCTACTCGATGTCCTAGATTTTGAGAAGTTTTTTTTTATTCTGAGAAAGATAAAATTGCAATATCAAAAAATAATTATATGGGATATGTTTCCTCAGCCAGTTTTTATGACCATTACTAACTTCATCTTCTCTTCATCCCCCTCCCCGCTATAGATAAAAAAGGAACTATACAATATTATGCGATGGAATTCTAATATTCCCACTTCTTCGATCCACAATCAAGATGGACTCCCGATTCTTACTGACTACGAGACCTAGGTGGTGCTCGTAAATTACGTTTAAGTAAATGTTCTTCAGGAGAAACAGAGAATAAACGATTTTTTTCACGATCAGCGGTTTGAGTGCCATCTTTTTAATGGTTATTCGACTGTTGTCATTAAATATGGGAAAATAACAATCAAATAAATTGTTATATTACTGTTTTTTACGAAAAGTTTTAACATTGTACTCCATAATTGCTTGCAGTGGTAGAGTACCAACTGCATTACAACTGTAATTAGTGGGGTTTTGAGTGCAATTCACGTGAAATCTTACTGTGTTTAAGAGGACGAGTTCCTATAGTTCCTATACAGTCAAATAAGTGTAAAATAGTTTCTAGAAGGAACTGATACAGATAATGGTGTTTAAAAATACTCCATACCTATATAAGACAAATGATAAAAATGCTTTTGCTAAAATGTAAGTACGAAGATGAAACAACGTAAAAAAGCCCAAGTTCAGAATAAAAAGTAACGCAAATAGCTATGTCGAAGCTACAATGGAGCCTCTTCATCAGTGCGCTTCTTCTCTGCACTGATGAAGCGGCTCCAATATAGCTTCGAAATAGCTATTTGAGATACTTTTTATTCTGAATTTGTGCTTTTTTACGTTGTTTTATCTTTGTACTTACTCCATACCTTTATTTATTATTTTATTTTTGTTACTTTGTATTTTGATTTTTATTTATTTATTTATTTATTTATTTTTTTTTTTTTTTGAAGGCTTATTTTACTTTTACAATGGTACGTCTAAGGAATTTCTGTAATTTATATTAATCAAACATTGTCATTTTTGATTAATATATGTCAATAAAAATCTGATCTTTTCCCGTTTTTTTCCCTTTTCTTTTGTCGTCAAATTTACGAATTTGTACTGTTTTACGAATGTATTAACTTTACGAATTTATATTACTAGAAGATAGATAATATAAACGACAAAATCGCACTCCATTCTGCTCTTTGTTAAGGTTTTTTTCATAAATAAACTACGCTGCTAAAAATTTCCGTAAGAAAATAGTAAAATTACGATCTATTTGATTGTTATTTTACCATATTTAATTTCAACAGTTGAATAACCATTAAAAAGATGGTACTCAAACCGCTGATTGCGAAAAAATCTTTTATTCTCTGTTTATCCTAAAGAACGTTTAACTAACCGTAATTTTCAAGCGCTCAATAAGAATCGGGTGTCCACCTTGGTTGCGAAACTTTACTGGTCGTACATTGTTTTAAAATAGGAATACGGATTTATCAGTTAAAATCTGCATGTGTATATAAAAAAAGAAGAAGAAAAAAGTGGTTTGAGCAGTGGTTACTAAATAGAAACACATACACACGTAAATCAAAAATTGGAGACATCGGATTCCCGAACTGTTTGTGAATAAGCGAACCCATAATTTGAGCACCTGAAGTTTGTTTGTATTTTAATTTTTGCAGCAAATAAAATAATTTTCGTCAATATACAGTAAATTTAGACTAAAAATGACTTTGGACCCAATCAAAAACTTAAATCTCAATTTTAAGGCAGTTTGCCTGTTGAAAAAGAAGATGTATTGATAAATAAACGGCCGCGTCACGTGCTGTGGATGGCCGAATTTCTAGAGAGCAAGGTTGTTATATCATACACCGCGGGTTCGATTCCGGCACGTTCGTTTACTGTTTCCACTACTCGAAGATTCTACGCCTCGAAATGGTTCAAAAACGGTAGAAATTTTGTTTTGCAACCATTTTCAAATGGCTATAAAACCGTAAACTTTTGTATTTACGGCTTTTTAACCAAGTTGATTGGAAATGGTTAGGTCCCGTAAAGATAGAAAAATGTTCCAAACCGTAAATTTAACGGTGAATTAGATGGACAGACTGCTGCCGGTCATTTAACCGTAATTTCATGATGAAATTTCTAACAGTGTAAGGTGTAGTTTCCTTAATTATCTTACTTCTTTGTTTTACTTTACCCCCTACCCTTCATGTTCAAATATTATCTCGAATGATGAGGAAATACGATTTTTTGTCACTTGAAGCTCGAGTTCAAAACGCCATTCGGAAAAATATTATTATACATTTACATGAGTATTCTGTAGAAAACTTCCTGCGTCTAGTGATATTTAATTGAATTATCAAAAACAAAATGTATTCGCATAGCTCAGTAACTGGACATAAATGATATTGCTGAGATTTTTGAACAAAATAAATGCATAAATAAATAAATATAAAAAGGAAACATGCACCGTAATACTTTTGTGAAGGCCTACAGAGTAATATTATTCAAATCAGCGTCAGTCAATATTTAATCACCTCATTGTGATTTGATGAAATAATAAAAACTAGTTTTTAACTCCTTGCTGATCCAATGTAAATTTTGAACGAACAGCATCTTTGTACAGCAGATTTAATAAAATGCTACTGCACGATCTCCCATTAGTTGTTTCATGGACTACTTTTTTTTTCGAATGGGCTGATGTTGGCTTCGGCCAATTGCAGACTTAGTGCATTCCCCAGAGATTAGTAGCCTATCTTTCAGCGGCACTGCACTGAGAGTGGTACCATCGCTGCACGAGAATTTTGACATCCAGTTTCTTCATCTGAAAACGTGAGCACTAGGACTGTGTTGACGCGAAATTGCACTACACTGTTAGAAATTTCATCATGAAATTACGGTTAAAGACCGGCAGCAGTCTGTCCATCCAATTCACCGTTAAATTTACGGTTTGGAATTTTTTTCTATCTGTACGGGAGCTAACTATTTTCAATCAGCATGGTTAAAAAGCCGTAAATACAAAAGGTTACGGTTTTATAACCATTTAAAATGGTTTCAAAACAAAACTTTTTACCGTTTTTGACCCATTCCGAGGCTTAGAAACCGTAAACGAAGCTTGCGGGAATCGAACCCGGTTGTTCTGGTATACCAACCTTGCTCTCTACCCATTCGGCCATCTTCACCACACAAAGCGGTCGTTTAGTTATCAATAAATCTTTCCTTTCAACAGGAAAAATGCATTAAAATTGAGATTTCAGTTTTTGATTGGATATAAAGCCATCTTTGATCTAAATTTACTGTATATTGACGAAAATCATTTTATTTGCTGCAAACATTAAAATACAAACAAGCTTCATCAGCTCAAATTATGGGTTCGCTCATTCTCAAACAGTTCGGGAATCCGATATCTCCAATTTTTTATTTACGTGTGTATGTCTTTCTATTTAGTAAATACTGCTTAAGACGCTTTTTTTTATACACACATGCAGATTTAAACTTATAAATCTTTATTCATATTCTAACAACAACGTACGACCGGTAAGGTTTTGCAACCAAGATGGACGCCCGCTTGAAAATTATGGTTAGTTAAACGTTCTTTAGGGTAAACAGAGAATATACGATTTTTTTTCGCAATCAGCGGTTTGAGTACCATCTTTTTAATGGTTATTCAACTGTTGTAATTAAATATGGTAAAATAACAATCAAATAAATGGTCATTTTACTATTTTCTTACGGACATTTTTGACAGTGTAAGAACTTAATTTAGCCGTTAGCAAGCCAATGTCGACTCAAGAGCTCTTTTACGCTCCGCATAGTCATCTACCGATTTTCTGCATCTTTGAAATCCACCGACTGAACCAGGTTCGAACCTGCGAAGTTGGACGCACGAGGCCAGCTTATTAACAACTATAACAAATATAATGTTTTAAATATTTTGTGACCAAATTGCATATACATCATCTAGTATTTCACAAATGCAACAGAAAACGAATGGGGATAGATTTATTTTGACTATGTATCTGTGAAATATTATTTGCGTTACTAAAAATTGACGAAGCATTTTCTTTTTTCTTTTTTTTTTTAAATAAAATGTATCTAACACCTAAACGTCTAATCAAATGTAATAAAAAATATTGTTCATACTTGTGAACTATTTCTCATTCTAAGAAAAAATCTTAAGTGGTAATATAATAACATTTTGGATATAAACTTTTAAAACGAACTCAAAACAGGTAGAGTTGAGAGTGAAAAATTAAGTCATTTTCACGCCGCTTTCTAAGGCTTTAGCAAACACGAATTTGCTCAAAATGTTGTTTATTTGCGCAAAGAAGATGCAACACCACTTAAATATTTGCACATAATTTTACACCAAACGCACGAAAGCTTTTATTTCCTGCCTGTTGCTATTTTTTTCTCTCCTTCGAAACACATTAAAATAAAGGTAAACATCAAAGAAGTGGAAAAGAACTACTTCAGTCACTTGCAAATGCGAGTTTAATGATAGAATTCAGAGTTTGTTGCAAAAAAAAAGTCTTTCATGACTTTTTTCTTCGTCATAAAAAGCTCGAAAAAATATGAACACACCATATTTGCCTAAGAAACTGTTCGCACATTTCCTGTTTAGAGAAATGAAGTTTTTTTTCCTCGAAAGTTTTTTCAGAGACACAATTCCTGGTCGTCATAAATTTTCCCACAGCCAAATTTAACTCAGGCCTTTGACATTTAAAAATAATTAACGGGAACAAAATCTTCGTTGAGCAAAAATCAGAGGATTTTTTTCCCACCTATTAACAGGAAAAATTCATTTATCAACAGTCATTATCAGAAATACATTTAGAAATTTAAAAAGAAAGCGTAGAAGTTATTAGTTCTCACTAGGAAAGTTTTAAATCTCTTGAAGAAAATGAGATTTTTAATCAAACCTTCGTTTTTCTAATGACGTTCCATTTATCGTTCCTTGGATTACAAAGTAATTTTTTTATCCCAACCCAATTAACGCTGCAATTAGCTACGGATATTCATTTATTTAGATTAAAATCTACGAAAGACTCGTTACATTAGAAAAAATTATATAACATTCGTTGAAATCTTGTTTCAAAAACTACTTTCATTCATTTGTAAAACGCCTATGAAAACTCTAAAACAAACAGGGTTTTAAAATAATTAATTCAACTTAAAAACGTGTTTTAGTGAATAATGATTTAAAATTATTTATTGAAAACGGTTATTAATGCCTATCCTAATATTGACTTGAAAACAAATAATTTCCACGTTTTTTACACATTTACATAAAATGTGTTCATATTGCTACAAAATATGCAAAATTAAAACGAAAATTACAAGTACATTTCTGTTATGCATAACAACAGAAAAATAAGAATTTTTATATTTAAATTACCCTTCATCATATGATAATTAATGAGTTTTCATTCCAGCTGTTTCTGTTTTATCATAATGAAAATATTCAGTGTATCTTGAATATCTTAAAGTAGAGAGAAATTGTCTAGATTATCGATACGTCCTTTGTGTGTGTATGTGTGTTTTTTTTTCATCTGCCTTCTTTAAAGTAGTGTACAAATAACATTTTCTTATATTTTTAGGAGAATAATATTTTAAATATATATATATATTCTTTTAAACTTGAACCAACACCTTTTTAGTTATGTTAGTAGCATGCTAACGTGGTTTTTTTTTTTTTTTTTCATTATTACTTTTTTTTAAATACTATATGCTACATTCCTAAGAAAAAAGTAGAAAGCTCAGGAAATAAATGAAATTTTGTCGACAATATATGCAATATATCCCCCATTTCTTTCTCTCGTCCTATCAATTGATAATATTAATGTATAATTTTTATTTAACTAATTATAATCTGATTATAGCTAAATAGAAAAACTAATAGGGGTTACCTAAAGAAAAAATATTTGATTTGTGGGAAAAAAAACAATCTGTTCCGTTCAGTAGTGCAGACAGCCACCTGCAACCTGGCATTTGCCCGATGTGACGGTCAAGTTTAGTTTCCTTTTATGGTTACAAGTTCACAAAGAAAAATAAATAAATGAAAAAGATATTTTTGAGTAAAAGAACTGTTTGAGGTACTCCCAAGCAGAAAACTTCTAAAGTTAGATAATGAGCATTAAGGATATTTTGTGTAGCATCGTTTGCGATGATTTAATATTGAATTTTTTCTACCAATTACTGCTTTACGTTTGGTGTTGTATAGATAGGTGCCGTCAGGTTCTAATTATTTATTTAGAAGCTGAAGGAATGATAGATTCGTATGATGTTTTAAAGTCTTTGTAGAATTCACGGGATTTCCTGCTATTCGCATACCAAACTGTGAATCGCGGTAGCACTAAACTATCGAAATATGCTTTACAAAAATAGTTAATTCCTTATTTAAAGATTTTTTCCCTTAAGAAGTTATAAGTGTTCCTTATCAACTTCACAAGAAAAATTATACGTAGGAGTATATTTTAATTTTTAATTTATTACTTAATTTTGTTTTCCTTTCTGAAGACATAGTTAAGAACGCCCACATGTTAATGCATATTTCAATCTGTGTGTAAAAAACATATTTTATGTATATCAATCATAAATTTAAATCAACAATTGAGATTAATGAACGAGTTTTCAGGATTTATATTGTAACTTCATTAAATGTCTCGACAGATGCTATCTTAATAGCATCCCCTAGATAGTTCATTGTCACATGTCACTTTTTTCCTTTGTGCGTCTTTGTCAGGGCTTAAACACTTTAATCCTTAAAAGTACAGACATTTTAAAGCAGTCAGAGGTCTCCAGGGAAGAAAAAAAGGCTTCGACATCCTCCCTCTTCAAACAGCTTAATATTTTAGGAATGTTCCATAAAGAACGTTCTCAAGGGACCTACGTGAGAGAAGGTACTTAGTATTCCGAAGCAGACCGCACTTCACTTCGATACTTCTTCCCAACTCGTGCACTACCACATCCCCAGTGCGGTTTGCTTTCCTCTTCCCTTCGTCGCATTTCTGGCTTCTTATTTAGAAGATGCCGAAAGAACCCTTTTTTCCCCATTTCAAGAAAAGTAACTTGTTTACTGGAATCGAAGAGGGAAGAAAACCTCGCAATGAAACCACGTAGAAATATTTTTGAATCCGGTTATGATTTTCTTTTCTCTAAGTTGCTTGCGTTCATCTCGGCAGACAGCAAGGAGTTTTATTTGGAGAATTTTATAGGGGAAAATTCGAATTGCAATCCAAATATCTTAAGTTAAACTAATATAACAACAGTCTATGCATTTTAAGTGTATTATCAGATGAGGGGTAAAAGCTGGGCACCCTGGAGATGTTTCTTCCCCCCCCCCCTTTTTAGCCTACTTTCCCGTAAAAGTAAAAAAATAATAATAAAGCGCACTGTTAGAAATTTCATCATGGAATTACGGTTAAATAACCGGCAGCAGTCTGTCCACGTAATTCACCGTTAAATTAACGGTTTGGAACGTTTTTCTATCATTACGGGACCTAAACCATTTCCAGTCAGCTTGGTTAAAAAGCCGTAAATACAAAAGTTTACGGTTTTATAACTATTTAAAAATGGTTTCAAAACAAAATTTTTGCCGTTTTTGAACCATTTCGAGGCTTAGAATCTTCGAGGCATGGAAACTGTAAACGAAACGTGCGGGAATCGAACCCGCGGTGTATGATATAACAACCTTGCTCTCTAGAAATTCGGCCATCCACAGCACGTGACGCGGCCGTTTATTTATCAATAAATCTTTTCCAACAGCCAAACTGCATAAAAATTGATATTTCAATTTTTGATTGGATCCAAAGTCATTTTTGGTCTAAATTTACTGTATATTGACGAAAATAATTTTATTTGCTGCAAAAATTAAAATGCAAACAAGCTTCAGCAACTCAAATTATGGGTGTGCTCATTCGCAAACAGTTTTTGAATCCGATGTCTCCAATTTCTGATTTACGTGTGTATGTGTTTCTATTTAGTAACCACTGCTTAAGCCACTTTTTTTATATACACATGCAGATTTGAACTGATAAATCTTTATTCATATTTTAGCAACAACGTACGACCGTTAAGGTTTCGCAACTAAGATGGATGCCCGATTCTTTTGAGCGCTTGAAAACTACGGTTAGTTAAACGTTCTTTAGGATAAACAGAGAATAAACGATTTTTTTCGCAATCAGCGGTTTGATTACCATCTTTTTAATGGTTAGTCAACTGTTGTAATTAAATATGGTAAAATAACAATCAAATAAATGGTTATTTTACTATTTTCTTACGGAATGTTTTTAACAGTGCGCGAAAGAAGGCTTAATATATCGTGAAAATATCGATAGAAATCAAGAAAAATCAAAAATAAGTTAAGTAATTAAATAAAGCTTGAAAAATAAAAAATTTGAAAGTAGGGTTTTGAGATGGGGAAAAAGTGTGTCGGTCGGTCAATGTCTGTCCCCCCTAATAACTTTTGAACAAATTGTCCGATTCGGAAATAGTTTGAGCAATTTTTTGTTCAATTTTGAACAGTTCAAAATTTTTTAACATTTGCGCCTATGGGCAAAAGTGAAGCAAATTATGTAAACTCTGAGCACAAGATCCAAGTTCATATGAGCAAGCTTATTGGAAGAAGCTCTCGGCGTGAAATATTAATTTGAACAATTTTTGTAAATTTTTGAACAGTTCAAAAAAATTAACATAGCGTTTTCGGGGAAATTTCTATCCTATATAAATCCTGATCTAACGGACAGATTTGCTTGGAACAAACTTTATAGGAAAGCTCTTATAACGAAAAACCCTGCACAAATAGAAAGTTAATCCCAAAAACTAACAAGCCTATTTTCCTGTGAAATTTTGTGATCGGGATTTTCAAAAATATTTTTGAACTAATGAATGATTAAATGAATAAGTGAAAGAATGGATGAACAAATGAATGAATAAATGATAAAAAGGAAATAAACGAGTGAATGAAAAAATAAGTAAATTAGTGAATAAATACATGAATGAGGAAATGAGTGATTACATGAATGATTGAATAAATGAATGAATGAGTGAATGAATATGTATTACCCGGTAATTGGGTTAAAAAGGTATATTTGGAGCAATTAAGAACTAAACTGAACGAGAAAGAGAAAGAGAGAGAGAGAGAGAGAGAAATGGCTAGATTTTAAATTTCAACTTGGTGTATACGGGAAAGTAGGCTCGTATAGTTCTAGACGGAACTTCTTGTTATATATTATGTATGCATTGCCTTGCTTTTACTAATACCAATTCATAAAGAACATCATCGTCAAATTTTACTATTGACATATTGTTTTACTTAGTTATATTTCAGGCAAAAACGCACAAATGCCAATTTTGAAAAAGCGCTTTTTTGGAGTGACTACAGAGACACGTGCTATCTGCACGACATTCCGTTCTGATAAACGATATCCCTCGGTCGGAAACGATATAACCGTTATCGGATTGGCAAGTGAAAACGCGATTAGCTTCTTAGCTTATCCCGATATCGTCCGACGAGTTTTCGAGCCCGTTTTGTCGGTATTGTGTCAGCCAATGAAAAAGCGCTTTTACTCCACGATACTTTTTCGTAACAATTTGCTATCGTCTTTTAAACGATCAACAAACGATGTTTTAGTATCCGTAATGCAGAATTGAGGCTACAAGCCATTGTCGTGTCGAGTAGTGGTGGGACTTTTATTAAAATTAACCAGCAACAAAAAAAAAAAAAAAAATGTTTTGGGAATTTCAATGAAGAAAAACGACAGATTTTCTATTCCGGAAATGACGCAGTATCTGAGATAGCCCGTATAACGCCAGTCGATGCAGCGAGTAGAAGTATAAAAATTAATTTAGAGGGTTAATGTAATTTTTAACGTATATGTAGATGGATCACAAATCCAATACAATTTCATACATTTTCTATTTGTATTATTATGTTTTATAATTCGATTCTTCAAATCTTTCTCAGATTTTACTTGAAAATATATTATTTATAATATTATTTTCATAAAATAGTTAAGAATATTTTATACCCCAACAGGCATGATCTTACATCGGAGCTTTTCTTTTTTTTTTTTAATTAACTCAAATTGCAGCATGTTTCTTGGTTTTCAATGAATTACGGGATGTGAGACTTCGGTTTGAACTAATGTTTTTCAGAAAGATTAGAATGTCCCTAAACAAAGAACTTTTTAAGCACAAACCAACAAACAAGTTTAGATTAAGAGTCAACCTTTATCCTTCCATAAGTACCCATTACGGAAATAAGGCCCATAATTCCCAGTTCAGGTATAATACACGGAAGACTCAAAAAAGATTAATGACAGAGCCCAGCCCTTCTCTCGCACAGTGCAAGTTGTTAAGAAGTTGCGAAAACTAAAGAACATGAGCTCTCTTATTTATGACCCTAAGGATGATGCATAGCTAAGCTAATTATCACAACCGGTGCATTTCTTATCTCCAAGAACAAGAACACTTAAGTTTCTCAGAGTTAGATAAGAATCCTGGAAAATGATAGCAAAAAATAATTCCTTCCAAAAAGTTTCTTTTGCAAGAATTTTTGCTTGCTCATTACGATCCTTTTCTTTCTCATTATCTTTGTGGGAGGAGTTTCAAGTGGTCCAGGCAGTAATTGGTTAATGGTCAACAAGTTTCGCTTTACGTTCAATGTGCACGTTCTCCAAGAAATTGCATTTTCTAGTTGGCCATTAACAATTTTGCAGATGTCTTCAGCATCCTGAGAAGCGATTATTGCATTTGAAAGAAATTTTTATGCACTGTAAACAGAATAACTAATTTTTTGACTCATTGCAAAAATATTGTCATTATTTGTCAAGGTGCTTTAGCACTATCCAACAGATCACATTTGACAAATATGAAACGGTCATGTATATATTTAACTAAAAGTGTATGCATCATTAAAAATCTTATTGCTGACAATGCTTCTTTTTTAACCGACTTGCTACAAAGAGGAGGTTATCAGTTTAAGCCGTATGTTTTTTGGTTCAACCCAACCTCTCATTGGATTAACCGATTTTGATGATTTTTTAAATCGATTAAGGGTGGTCTCTCATAGGTCCGGTTCCTGCGTTTGTCCACGTTCGATAATTAGAGCAAATGTTATGGGCAGAAAATTAGTAATTTTTTGGTTTTTCATTCATAACTTTTGACTAAATGAACCGACTTTGATGAATTTTCTTTAACCGACAGAAAGTCGTCTAACTCAAATATCGCACATCGATATGACTGCATTTGTTCTTTAGAAAAAATGTTATGGTTGAAAAATAAGTTTCTTTTTCTTTTAATTGGAAACGCTTGGTTTGACATTTCTTTGTTGGGAACATTATTGCGTAATAAAAGATATAAAAATCATTGTTAAAAAGAGTGTGTTGCCATTAAGCAGTTATATTAAAAGCAATTATAATACGAGTTGGTTATAATAAGATTGAAAGTTCTCTGAAGAAAAAGTTAAATCCTGTTTGTTTGCTTTGGTCACCTTTTAAAATCAACTTTCAAATGAAATTTATCATACAAATGATTAGTTTTTAGTGCCAGCCACTCAAAGAAAGTGTACACTTTGATATGATTTTTAAAAAGATTAGAGTATTTATACGAAGAATGTATTTTAACTAAAAATAAAGTGGGTTTTTTGGGGTTATTGATTTGGGGGGGGGGGGTAGCATTTCAAGGAGGCTGAAACATTTCTCTGTGGGGGGAGGGGCACAGCTGATTGCATATTTGGAAAAAAATACTACAGTGGATTCTTGATACAATTTTTAATTCTTGGCACTCGTATATACCCCCATACCCTGAATTAAAATAAAGCATATCATCAGCATTTAAAACGTCATATTCAGATACAGCCAAAATGAGGTTCCACGTTAAGTTTAATAGTATGGGGCAGAGAAGTCTAGAGAACTAAAAAATCTCCAGTAAAATATACTAGACAGGGTGCGAGATGAGCATTATTTAACAAGGATGCATGAAAAACGCTATATTTACTAAATATCAATGACACTGAAAGAACAAAACTTTTTGTAGATTTTTTGAAATTTTATCAAGTTTAACTATTTTTTTCCATTTCAAGAAACTAAAAACACTATCAAATACCAATTCAGAAGAGGAAACATTTTCACAAGTTATATAGATTACTATAAACCCATATTTATTTTTTGTAAAGAGCTCAAATCGGTTGATATTACGAAACAAATAATATTTTGACATTTATGACAAAGAAGCCCGTTGGGGAAAATAAATGGTAGACAAAAGTAAAATCTGTTAACTCAATATGTTATATCTCTCTAAAGGCCTCTTATATGGATTGCAAAAAACGGAATAATAGCATTTACTCTGTTTGCAGCAGCACAATCTGGAGATTTTCAATTTATTTTGTATGAAACTAGAAGAATCCGGATTTTAGAAAAAAGATAAAACCTGTTACCTATTGTGATTATTGGTGTGGAATACGTATTCGGGAAACAATGTGATTTTATTCAATTCATAAAAATACTTTAGGTAAGAGCATTAATATTACTCAAATTGTTTAATCCATCTTTTCCTTAGAGGAAATAAATTTTATTTTCTCCCCATCGATAAATTACACCTTTTTATTTTGCGTCTCCTTCTTTAGAATTACACTTCGTTATTTTGTCGCCTTTTAAATTTAACTTTATAACTTAAGGAAGTAATTTTTCATCGACCCCTTTTAAAAATAAAACATAAAAATCTTTAAATTTTGGGAAATAAGGTTTATAACCGCGACATAAAGATTAATACATCATATTTTGTTATAATGAAGATATATTTAATACGAAATGCACAACATCGTTAAATACTGTTTTTTTACAAGTATTTTTGTAGTACCGGCCATTAAGTATAAGAATCCATCCAATATATCATAATTTTTTCTTAAATTTTTAAACGTTAAAATTGTATTCATTTTTACTAGTTTCATTTTATAGAACTTTATTAAAGTATTTCACAGATAAAACTGGTAGCTTTGATGAGAAGTCGACATTTTACAATTAACCATTAAGGCTACAGTGGGCACCAATTTTTTTTTAAAATTCTTTATGTACAAACTTTAAATTTTGTCTATTTGTACTTATGTTAGAAAAAATACCTCACAAAAAATATGGCGTAAAAAATGGGTATTTTTTAAAAAATTCAAAATTTTAAACTTTTTTTTTTTTGAAATTTTTAAAAACGTTAAACGTGCCGCATTTTTTTTTTTTTTAATTTTTTCTTCATTTTAAATTCTTAGATATCCGTTTAAAAATAAATGAATAAAATAAAACATTTATATGCTATTTTAAAAATTTAGTCAAAAATGTACTTTTATATGAAATTTTCTAAAAATTTAGTGATTTTTTCAATAAATAAGTCAAATATCTTCTTTCAAATAACTATTACTGCTACATTTCATCCATTAAAGTAAACGAAAAAAAAAAACTCAGTGGCGCGCTATCCCTTTTGGGGGCCATGGCCTACTGTGCCCATCCCAGTTTTCCAGACCGAGGGACCTGGGGTACAGAAGCAGAAGTTCCGATCAAGCATACTTGGTCATCATTTTATCGACACCACCGCAGGGGTGCAAGGCTGGGTCGACCCTGCCCAGTGCCCTGCCCGGGAATCGAACCCTGGACCTGTGGCACGGACGGCTACCACTCAGCACCTGGGTATCCATTCCATCCATTAAACTGTAACTACGTAATATAAGAATACTTTAAGAAAGTTTGGTAGCAATAGAATAAAAGTTTCGGCATGTGGAACGTTTTGAATCTGTGTTTTGAGGTATATTTCTGATCTTGAGAAGGCTTTTTTGATTTTAAAAGGGTGTAAATATATAAAAGTACTTACATATTAAAAGGTTTAGTAGTATTATAAACATAAATTTGATGGCTAATATTCATTAATACAGTGTAGGCATAATTTTGGCCAATTTTCGACATTTTAAGTGTCCACTGTAGCTTTAAACACAAAACAATCATTTTAATGTATTATTAATATATTTTTTCATTTCTTATGTGCATCGGAAAGCTTTTTCATTAATGTTAAAACTGCAAAAATAAATAAACATAGAAACCATAAACAAAGATGTATAAATTTACATGATCGAAGGGGAGGGATAACCCGAAGGGAGAAATACATTTACAAGCATCCAGCGTACCCTAACCAAGAAAGACAAAAGAGATGCACTTGCTGATATGTCTGTCAATAAAAATATTATTCACCATAAAAACGGATCCAACAAGTGTGCAACAGAGCTGCGTTCTTGAGCTACACAACGCAGTAGATTCTTACAAAATGGCCAATCACTACAGCAAAATGGTTTGATTCTAAATTTGGAATTGTCTATATTTGCTTGCCACTTTTATTTGAGTTTCCGTTCTGCAAATTTTGGACATTCCAATATTTTTCTTTCAATATCCTTACTTCTAAACGATGCTTACCAATCGATCTTTTGTCCACCTTGAACGAAAATGAGTATTTGATATAGAAAAATCGCGTATCCTTTTAACTCGTTAAATTCTGCGCAAATGTGAAGGGGTGTTGAAAAACACTTAGTAGGAAAATATTAGGCTTCGAGAACATTGGTAAATGTTCTTAAAAAGTAATCGAATTTTGTTTATTTTAGGCAATTTAAAGTAAAAATTTTAGAAATGCGCATTGTAAACGAACTGAACTAGAATTAATACTGGAAGATGAAACGAATTTTTTTTTTCTTTTTTATACCCCTTTTCGATTTCCCCAACTGGCACCTTTTCGGCGGTATTACAACTTAAAAGGACAAAAAAAAAAAAAAAAAAGACTTTTTCGGTCTATCCCATCGTTGCCACCCCCCCCCCCCCCCCGCCTTCTAAATGCAAAGGAAACCACTTTTTAAATTGTGTTACTACCTTACTCAGTGGGCCGTTTGATGAATTTGCCACGTTAACCAGTGATTTTATCGAAATTATTTTATAAGTGTTACCCTGTTGTAGTTTCTCTCTTAAATTTATAGTTAATTCAGTCAGTGCTCTGTTTTTTTCATTCCTGTTTGTTTATTATTTCCAGATATAATATTCTATAATTATCTACCTTTTAAAAATTTCAGCAATTTTATGAGAAGTACAAGTTACGATAGTGCCTTACAGTAAAAAGTACAATAAAACAAACTATGGCCCTGAAAATATTCAAAACATATGCTGAAGTGTTCGATACCCTTTTTTCAGTAAGAGGAAATGAAACTATGTTGCAAAAATATCACTTCATTCCAATGAATGGGCTATTTGCTCCAGGTCACCGTTTCTCAACCGTTTGGAAATGACATCCCCCCTAAAAGCAAAAACATGTATAAAAAGCCACAGGATCTCCCTGACGAAAATTTTTTTTTGTACATCACTGACTTTAGTAACATTTAAACATAATTTTACATATTGTGTTTAATAAAACGATGTTTTTTACTTTTTTGATCAGGTTACGACCCCATGGGAGTCGCGACCTCTATGTTGAGGAACACTACTCCAGGAAATGAAGAAACGCATCTTACAACTACGCACATTAGTTTCTATGCAAACTTGAAGAAAAGTAAACCCCTCACAACATATATAACTTTCCTTGCAAACTTGTGCGTTATGTTTTGCTCGTATATAACTTTCAGAACAACCAATCATATTTTAAAATTATGAATTAATTTCTCACAAAAAATACTGTTGAACAGAAATAAAGCAGAGCATCAAACTAAACATAAAGCATCCATTTCATAGAATTACTGTAATACATATTTAATAAAAGTATTTTAAATCGATAAAACTACGTTCACATTCCTATTACACAAATACAAATATTAATGATTTTAGAGCGAGAAATTATAGAACGAAAGCTTCATTCATGGAGGTAAATTTTAATGCGTTTAAAATCCCCAACTTACACAGATTACTGGATTCGACGATTTGAATGCATATTTTCTGTAAAACTTCCTCCAAATCTTGTGTAATAAATGAGACTACAATCGATTATCGGTTTTCCATAAGTTTCTGTTCAATGAATTAGAGATTTTCCAATGCATTTTCCATTAGAGTTAAATTTAAAGAAATAAATTATACGCATGTGTCTATGTATTAGGACGTAAATTGAGCCTTTTATTGAGAAAAACATTTTTTTTTAAGTGTAACATTTGAGAACCCAAATTTTATAGTAAATGATATCTCTGAACCTAAATTACGTTTCTAAATGCTTTCCTGACGTGATGCTATTTTTTCCTTGTGCTGTTTTTCAGCAAAGTTGATATCACTTTTAATTGAAATTCAAAATTAAGGAGCGAGAGGTGATTACATTTGGATCAAGAGCGAAGAAACAACCGATTATTGTCTTCGCTAAATTTAATGCGTAATATAGCATTTATAAACACATAACTTTGGGAAAAAACTAGGAATACAGTGTAATTGGGACAAAACTGTATAAAATTTTACAATATTTTTTTTCAGTCAACAGAATGTGACGCATCACATCCAAAGTCTGTCCCAGAGCTCAGTTTCAAGACTTTGCCAATTTACAACCAGCACAAAACGTATGGATTCGTTTCTAAATTGGAGAAATAGATAAAGTGTCAGTTTGAGAAAATATGTATGCAGTTGTTTTATTTATTTTAAAATCGTATTAATTTTACACCACAAAAATGCATGTCCCAAATTTTGAAGGCATACCCGCGTACAGAAACAAAAATGTGGTAGTTAATTTATGAAGTAACATTACTGTGTATTGTTGGTATTTCAGTTTCTTTGAGGCACGTTGCATAATCAATCCAAAAAACATCTCCAGTTTTACCTTCAAAGTCCATGTTGATCAGCATTACACATTAAATTTAATTGTTTAGATCAGAGCAATATCTCTGCGACAAGGCTAGACCTTAGCTAAGTAATTAAAAATATTTATTCTAACTTAGTTATAACTATCAGATAGCTTACGTCTTTAACTTTATATTGCTAATATTAATTAAGTATGGTAATTAACTATAAGTAATTAAACTGGTTTTCGGCACATCCGTGGACGTTACATGTATAAATTACGTGCTACATTAACATTATCTTATTCTTTAGTATCTCTATTTCTAATTAAAAACCTTAAGTAATGATTGATGCTGATAATGTATTTATTTATTATTATTATTATTTTGCTATAAATCATTATTTTTTTTTCGATCATTTCTTTGAAATGCAAATAAAAAAGGAAACACTCCGTCAATCAGCCACCTCTGATGGAACGAAACAAATTCACGCGTGAGTTGGCTTGAATGCTTTGCTGCCTTATTTTGTTTCGACAATCCCCTGGTCGTTAAAATTTGCTTCTTTAAAATGCGAAGCGCGGCTATTCATCATAGCGGGGCATAAGCCCTTATAGGACGACATCATCCATCAGCGACGGCGTTTGCGCCAGTCCATTTTTTGACGCGACTGTTTCATGTATGAAAGTGGGTGGGAAGACCGGGCTCATGCAAGGAAAGAAGAAGATGGAAGAAGACAGGAAGCATTTTTCGCGACTAAGAATCGATGTAAGTCCTGGAACCAGCTACTCTTTTGCAATTCATTCTTTTGCACGTTTTTCCTCTCTCATTTCCAAAACTGCTGTTCTTACCACTTTTTTTTAAATAAATGACATGATAACAGAATGTATATACTAATGAGAGGAAAAAAAAGCTGTCGTTATTCTGAAAAGTAGAATATAATTTCTCGTCACTTTAAAAAAATTGTATTTAAAAAAAAAAAAAAAAATAATATAACAAAATATTTATCTGTATAGTTGAGGAATAAATTTAAACTATGAGCATTTATGTATGAAACAAGTATCGTTTCATTTGCCTACACATATTTATAATAGTACAAAGCGTAAAATAGCTCAATAAAACTACATATATATGTATAATTTTTACGAAGTTCATTCAGAACTAAACGGGCCTATTTTCCCACGAAACTTTTTATATGGATTTTTAAGGTTATTTCTGAATGAATGAATGAATAAATGAATGCGTGAATGAATATGTATAAACCGTTGAAAAGGTATATTTGAAGTATTTAAAAACCAAAGCTAAATGATAAAGAGAGAGAGAGAGATAGCTTGATTATCAATTTATTATTGGTGTACACGAAAAAGTAGGTTCGTAAAGTTTTAGACGGAAGTTCTTGTTTATGTTTGAACTAGAAAACAAAAACATTCTAAGTTGCTGGTTTCTTTATTATTAAATTATATTTCCAATTTTATTTATTTATTTATTTATTTATTTTGGGGGTCGAGAAGCTTTTAGTTTTTGGGTTCATTATCAACAGAAGAAACAAGATATTTCTCAAATTTTGGAAAAACAGCTTCAAAAGTAACCATTTCTTCATAACGGTTCAGTTTTGGAGAAAATTCTGGCTCTAAAATATATGCCAAAATTTTAATACAATTTTATAGGATACTCTAATTGTCAAAGCTACTCGTTCAAAGGTCTTTATGAAATCAATTTAAAAAGGGAAATTTCTTAGCCATTTTTCAAATTAAAGTATTATTTCGCCAAAAAACAATTGTCCATAAAAGAATGTCCCAGTTTCAATGGTATATTATAACAATTTAATTTATCCTATTCACATCAAATTGTACATCAAACTGAAGGTAAATAGCCTAGTTTTTCCTACAAATGTTCCATATGTGCTCCTTTAGTTACACGGTACACATCCAGTCTGTAGTTCAATTCTTTCCATACTCTGGTTAGCAAGTTCGTTGTAATGGAAGAAATCCCGTCTTCAATTCTGTAGCTCAACTCTGTTAATTCATTAGGTAACGGCGGAACGTAGACACGATCTTTTATAAAGCCCAATAGGAAAAAATGCTTTTTGCTTTGATAATGTTTTTGCCACAAGGGGATAACATTTAAACTTTCAACGAAACGCACGTTGAACTGAAATTACAGATTGACTTTGCGCAAATTGCAGCACATGAAACGCTTTGCGCTCAGGAGTTACCATTTTTCGTACGTGGTGCTTAAAGCTGGACAAAAAGCAAAGAAGTTCTCTTTGATTGTGACGTTCAACCAACACTCTACAACGCTTAAAGTTGATGCTATTGAAATGTATAACTATGACATATTTTTATGGACACCCTGTATAATTTCTTCAACATGTTAGCTTTAGCCAAGATTACAGATTGGAATTTTTTTAAGGAATCTTGGTTTGAAAAACACATTCATTTTTTAATTATTTACACTAAAAAAAGCACATTAAGAATTTTTTCAAGCCATTTGCAGAATTAACTACGGTCTGTGTTTATAAAACCAAGATTTACGCTTGATTGTAAAAGTATGATGTTATGAAAGTTATATTATTACGTGTTTTAGAACTCGTGGGAAATGTGTTTGTGTGGGAGAGAGTGAAAAGACTCAAAATCTTTGTTATCCTACAGTCAGAAGCATTATCAATACTTCATTTCAAAGACTTACTAACTACTTGCTAACTACAATATTTCACTCTCAGAAAATTTCAGGTACAATTTTCTACCTTTCAAATGAAAGACTTTCAAACTTTAAAAGATCGAGTGAAACAATATTCACTTCTCTCCCTATATCAGAATATTCAATAGGAAATAGAGTGCTGTTGCGTTGAACTCCCACCAATGTTCTTTGTGAGATTTTGGCACCTTTGAAGGGAAGTCAGCTGGAGTCGAGCTATTCTGACGGTTGTTCACACCAAAGAATTCGTAGAAGCCAAAATATTGGCACAAAATTGTTTTCTTTTAAGGGTGCTAAAATCTTGTGAACTATAACGGGCGTCTAAGGGAAAAGTATCGGAAATAATTCTAATATCAAAAGTATTTTAACGCATCATATTTGTACCGAAATAGCCGTTCCTGCTAATTCAAGTTTTTTTTTTCTGTTTCAATTTAATTTTATCGCTTTTAGTGTCGAACTACCGTAATACACTGACGGAAAGTAACCATGTATTTTTGATTAAACTGTTAAATTATATGGAATGTCATAAACGATTCAACTAATGACTACAATATTTGTAAAATATTTACTCATGAAGTTCATCCTCCTTAAGTCATGACAGTTCTGACTGAGATTTATTAAATAATAAGGATTTGTTGCATAAATGGGAAAATATGAATTCCTCAAAGTTATCTTCAACAAAGCAATTATTCAAATTTTAAAAGATATTTATATTAATATATATATATATATATATATATATATAATTTTTTTTACAGTTTCTTCAGCTTCAAAAGTTCGTGACGATTCAGGATAAATAAATAAAGTTAACGTGTTTGAAGCACGAGGAAACATACATTATAGTTAAAAGAATTAATCTTACGAATTTTACTGAAAATAAAATATTGAAGCACAACAAATTAATTACTGATTTGGGTTTTTTGCATACATCAGTTACGTATTGTTACAAATAAACATTTTAAGACAGCGTCATATGGTTTTAAAAAATCAAAATATGTAAGAATTTATTTTAAAACATGCGATTTTTAAACAGAATAATAATGCAAAACTCGCCCAGAAATTAGAATGTTTTGAAACAAAAAAAAAATTTTCTAAATTTCTTAAATACATTCCTTTATTTCATGTTAAAATAACTTCTACTAATATTTCCTGAAAACTTAAAACTAATATTTTTACAATTTTTAATAGAAAATCGCTTGAATGATTCTAGATCCGCCACAAGCAGTTTGATTTGATAATTATTAAAAATAATAGTAATAATAAAATCTGAAAAATTATTACCATGGAATTATTTACTCATAAAACTTTCTTCTTTTGTGGTAAAAATAAAGTAACATTATTTTGGCCAACATTTCTTTTAAAAATTACAATAAATATAAGTTGTCAATAATAATACTATTAATATTAATAATAAAAATTATGCCGCAATTATTAATAGATAGTAACAAAAGATGGAATCTTCAAGAAGAAAAAGAAAATTTACCTTAACCCAGTAGCACATAGCCATTAAAATATGTATAATGCTTCTTGAAATGTCGGACATTAAGGTAAAGTACAAAGTTCCCTATTTCTGCATCATTTACAAAAAAATCTATGCACAAGACCCTGAATACCAGCTTAATAAGTGGTTTTTCTCATCACTCATTCTGAATTCCTCACGATATTTATAATATGTATAAGTTGAAACTTTCTTCGAATGATTGCTCTTTCAACTGCATTCCATTTTAGGCAGAAATCCCTCGCATTCCAGAAACAATTCTAAATTCTAGCTGGGCCTTATTCTGAATGGAGAGACCAAGTCAAATAAAGGACGGAACAAACGGCCGTTCTCGGGAGATTTCAAGACTAGAATCTGTAGTGGGTATTCTTTAAGGCCGATGGAAGTAAACAGGAAAGTAATTAAAACATCTGCAGTAGGAAATTTCCGCCAAATAGTTAAAATTCGAGCCTACATGTGCATCTCTTCTGTCTTAAAATGTTTAAAACCTTTAGAGGATTCAGTCCAATGGACAGTTGGAGTGATGTAAGTAAAAGAGCTTTAATTGTAACTGAATTTCATTCGTTCATTTCACTGGAATGAACGAATCAGAAAAATGGTTCGAAAGGTGGAAATGGAAATGTTAATTTCTGTATTCAAATTCCTACTGGGAAGGGAAGATTTGCGCTTTCTCATGCAATACAATTAAAGTATTTCATTAATATTATCTGATAAATATCATTTTTTAATTAAGATTCGAAACTGTTAAAAACTTATAAATTCTAAAATATGTTCTAATAAGTATTTCATTTATAAAAATAACATGATTGTTTGTTTAAATTTGTTTTATTTAAAAAAAAGAACAATAAAGTTTCCCAAAAAGACTTCGAATGATTTTTTCTCTCTTTTCGAAGGAAAAATAGTGAGTGAGAAAATATCAAATATACAGTCCTTTTCAAGAAATTATGTTTCATGTTAAATTTAAATACAGTCGATTAGATTTGCGATTACTTTACTTCATAAACACTGAAAACGCGGAGACAATATGTTTTTTAAAAAATCACGAAACTGATTGTTTACTAATAACATATTTGTGTGTGGGATCATTCATTATGAGGCATAATACAAATAGCGTAAATGCTCAAGTAACTATAGTCTATCTACATATTGAATTTGTAAAACGACAAATTGGAAAATTTTAGTTATGGATCAAACAATAATCACAGAATCTAATGATAGGGGCACATTGTAAAAGATAAAAATAATATATCCAGGGTACAACACTGAAAACTTTTGCAGAAAAGATTATTTATCGACAAATACAAGTATTTTATTGATAATGATAATAAATCCCGAAGGATAATGCACATTTATTAAATGTACAATTATGTTATTATTACAAAGTTATATGATGAAGTTAATTGAAATGCGGATTTAAAGCACGAGTTTTAAAGTTGACACGATGTGCACAGATTTACGATTTGTACAACTCTATTATTTCCAGTGACTATTGACAAAATTTTGAAAAATGCGATTAACTAAAGAAATTGATGCACTAATAAATATAATATTAATAGCGCAAGGAACAACAGAGTAGAATTGTGTTTATTTATAAAAAGAAAGCGCCAACAGGAAAAATTATATAAAAGGAAAAACAAAATTGGTCATTTATAAAGTATCTGAAGTTACGAACGGCAACAATGCGATTCCTTAACTTAAGACAAAATTTCAAAAACTTAAATATTTTCAATAGTGAGATAAATTTCCAGCAATAAAATATCCTGGTACAAAAGTTAAAAACACCCATATGTTCTATTTAACGTCAAAGATCGATAAAACTACCGCTTTTTTTGCACAGATTTTTTTAACACAATTTATTTTAATGTTTTAGTCAAGAGAATAAGGGAATACTTTAGTTGTTTCATACAAGAAAATTTCATTTAGTAGTTATTTCGGGGAAGGGTCGGCCTCCAGAGATCTGTAGAAATTGAAACAATTTTTAAAAAACTTTTTGAAGCAATATGGTGCCTAAAACATGTAACAACTTAATATTAATAACATAATATAAAATTCCTTGTGGTATACTATTCGCTTTCAATTTAAGTGATGACGTGTAGGTTCAAATCAAATCTATGATGTGTTTGTTCAAAAGGTTTGTGAACAGCAACATGAAAATTCAGTATTAATCGTCTCTACAAGAGAAAAAAAGTAATATTTACTTCTTTATTATTTATCTAAAAGTGTAAATGTAGAAAGTATATTGTTTATCTAAAGATGTAGAGCTGAAAAATATTTCTTAACTTAAACTTCAGTTAATTCATGTTATGCTTAAGATAAAATATATAAATAAGCAGTGAGTTAGGTTTCTGACTTTTTTTTAAATTACTTTAACTTTCTATAAATATAAATGAATGCTTTAATTTTATTCGAAAATTTCCGAAAACATTAAGAAAAAGGGCTAAAGATTTAATTCGAATAACACAACAAGCAACCCTAATCACTACTAAATAATGCAATTTTGCAATCAACATTTTATAAAAATTACAATTCTTATTAAAATCTTTTACTAATATCCGAAATGAATTTAATGCATGATACGAATAAAAACATTTCTACCGAGCAAAGGAAAGTGATAAAAACCTTCCTTTCACTAGATACATACATCAACTAATATCTTTATGCAATTTTAGAAATTTAAACCTGCACTATCTTTCTTATAAAATAAATATAAGGCATTTTTTTAGCTAGATTCTTATTTTCATTTATTTTACGTTTGAAAAAAGAAAAAAACAATGCATTTTATTGTGTTTAGAATTTATCGATCAATGAAAATAGCCTTTATTAAAATAACAAACAGAATTCAAGTCCACTTCATTCTATGCATGTGAGGAAAGGTAATATAAAGTTCCTCTCTAAGACGAAAACAATAATTACATTAATATCTCAAATAAATAATGAAAACAGTTCTTACAATGAATATTTTCAGCGTATGTAGATTTGCAATTTAATCGCAATAACACATTGATGATTCTCAAAACTACGCATTCTCTCAGATGAGAAGAATTTCAGTTGCTAAAAGTCTTGGTGAATTATTACTTAATTAATTTAAAATGATAACTCAATTGTCTGCATTTTCTGCAATAGTAAACAAAAGGCCAAAATGATAGTTTTCTTTCAGATAAAGGTTAAACTATTATTAAAAATGATTACAGAAAATTGTCGAAACAAATTTAATTAAAATGTGTGGTTGTGTCTGATAGGACACTTAATTTGTTATTTAAATATAAACATTGCATATAGGAATAAAAAAAGTCGATACTATAAGGAAGGCTGATTTAAAACATGCTTATTAAATATTTTAGCTAGAAAGCAACAAAACTTAAAAGAGCGTTTAGAAGTGAATTGTAAATAAGGTTGAGTTTCATATAATAATATTTATGCGCGTAATTTTAAGGCCGTTAATTGCTATTCATGAATTTATTCCTCTTAATTACTGGATTAGAGCAGAACACAATTAATAAATTTCTAGAACAGTATGTTTGATATAACACATATTGTAGATACTTGTAGGAAATTTTAAATATGTGCTTCAAATAGAACATAAACAGAATAAGTTTGACTATGTCTAAATCCTTTTTAGCTAATTATATAAACAAACAAACAAAGAAAAACGATATTAACAACTAAACGATATAACATCTTGATTAATTAATTGTGAAAAGACCGTTGGTTTATTATTTTTTGATAGATTTCTTTCTTTCTTTATTTATTTTTCAAGTTTTTTTTACTTGTCATTAGTATAATAAAATAAATGCACTGCCTAACTTCTAGTAAAACAACCAACGGTCAATTGAAGGCTGAAGACTAGAAGTACGTGTTTATGTAGCCAAAGTGTCACGACAACTGATTATGGAATTCTAAATTTGTTAAAATTGTACTTTGTAACAACATTCTGCATTTTTCATTTTTCCATTTAATTAATCATTTTAAATGGGGTTCTTAAAATTATCCCAACGTTAACGTAAAATTACAAAGCCTCGACTTGCATTTGCATCATGTGAAGCAATTACGAATGCAAAATAATACTCTGATATTGTGTTCCGTGTGACATAGAGTGAGACACAAGAAACAAATAACTAAATTTTTAGTGAAAAGTGTGCTAATTTTAAAACTTTTACCCAAATATTAACGTCAAACCGGTTCTCTTTTTCTTGGGGGGGGGGGGATATATTTACATATATTATCCTTGATGTTTCCTAACAATGTGCTAATGTAACTGGAAAACGTGTCTTCTCAAAATTCAAATCACAAGAAAACACTCTCGATTTTTGATATTTTAACAAATTATTCAACAGTATAACATTAGCAAAATAACATTGAAACCGACTACTTTATTTAGTCTGAAGTTTTTCAGATAAAAGCAAAAAAGAGTCATAACTATTTTTTAACTAAACGGAATAGGTATTTCTTAATCACCTCAAATTTCGATAGAAGTTAACACTAATGTAGCACTGCTCCAATTCTCGTGGTGGCAAAAAGAAAGGTCAGAACGTCGTTGTTGCTACAGTCGACACTGCTTAATGGAATATCGGTAAAAAGAGTATCCCACTAAGAGTAATAAATGTTCAATGTACCAAACCATAGTATTTAATTCCTGTTATCCCGAATAATAGAATATCCTGCTTATTAGAATAATTTTTCGTAAATTGAATGTATCATTAAGCGGGATCGACTGTGTTTCAAAGAACCAATATTTTTATTTTTCTTCAGGGTAGTTTTCACGTATGTACTCACCCAAATATGTACTCGCTCCCGTCAGGACAAACAGCACTTTCAGGGCATCTAGCATTGGCAAAAAGGGGCTTGGGCAAATTTCCAACTCCAGGCCTACTAAATCCTTTTGAAGAAGGCTGGCATTCGTCACACAGATCGAAAACACTTTTTGTATGCTTTCACTCGAAGGTTTAGCACCAATAAATAGCACCAAAAATCACTCTGTACTTTCTTTGAACTAAACAGGTACTTAACGGAGTATTCAGGGTGGGGATCACTGTGTGTACAGGCTCAAAATAAAAAAAGAAACACTGAAGTTTTCATTCAAAGAGGCGTGTTCACTACAAAGGAGAGGACCTAACTATATACCATACAGTCAACAAACTATTTTAAGGGATAAAAGTGTTGTATGTTTCAACGGTGTATTCATCTGTTTAATAAATTTATCTTTTCGGGAAAACAAATATCATCTTAAATATTTTCATAAATACAACATACTTATCCAACAGACTTTATAATATCGATAGAAAAATACTTCATAAAATTTTTAATATTTAAAAGTATCAACTTCTTTCCAAATTAAAGTGCAATAATTTGGTTGATTTGAAATTTACTTTGGCAACAGCAATTGGAAATATTTTTAAAAACTTAATCTTGAAGAGCGCATCTTCCTGTGGTTTATAAAACGATGACTGTAGAACATTTCTTTACCAGGCAAGGGAAGAATAGTAATCCAATGGTCATTAATTTTAGAAATTAGAATGTGTCAGCTATCACTCGGTACAGTAGAGTATCCATGAGAACTGAAAATAGTGGATTCGAAGACACCAGCCGAATCATTTCCGGATAATCCGGCAACTTTTTTTTCGGTTTCGTTTTCGAATGTATCCAGAAGAAAAAGGGTTGTTTCGGCCTTCAGCGCTCGTAAAGAACTGAGGCAGCGCGACTGAGTGCCCTTCGGAAGCGCTCTTTGTGGATCAATACCAACTGGATGCCCGGGTATTTTCAACGATGGCGCTCTTTCGGAGTCACGTGACTTAAGCGGGCCGGGCCGGATATGCAGAATTTTCAAACCGATGCCTCGACTGAAGTAGAATTGCTTTTCTGAATGGAATTTGTTTTATTTATGACTTATGCCAAGATAATCGAATTTCGAAAGATACAATGTTGAAAGGATGAGAGCAAAAAGTTTTAAAACTTTTTTAACTCTCATTCCTTTTGTTGGATTTCCCAACACAGAGTAATTTATTTTTGGTCGAAATAATTCACGTTAACAATTCATTAGAAACAAAAGCCTCGGAACATTACAGTTATAAAAAAATTCTAATGTGGATAGTTGTAATAATTGCGATGTTATTTAAATTGCAAAATTATGTATAGAGTAAAATTCCAGTGGATCATATTTCTAACTAGCCCATTATTTATCCTTCACTTCAAAAAATATGAACAGGAAAACGACAAACGTAAGTCCGTAGAAAGCAAGACAAACATTAAAACAAGACGATACACATGAGAAAACGATTGATTGTGATTCTAACGTATATAACATCCACGCATTTTAAATAAAACGTAATTTAAATATCAGATTTGCTGATTTTGAAATCTGATAATTTAACAATTTTTTGAGCTCTCAGGACCTTAATTCATATCTTTATATTTTTATTAAATATTTTGCCGTTGTAACATAATAAGCCAATGAAGTAAACAAGTTCGGTGCTTTAAAGCATGCGGACTATATAAAAGCGTCTCAAATAAAATAATAAGTTCCAATTTTTAGCATTGCGTATCATTTTTCTTCAATTTTTAGTGAAGAACTCCTTTTTGATGCCCTAACTGACCAGTGCGTGCGGGGGAGAGGACAAATCAGATCGAATTTATTATGAGTATTAATGGTTGGCCTTAATCCTTTACATAGGTTTTCTTAAACGTAACAATGGATGACAGTATGGGAGTATTTAATCTAAAATGTATGCTTCACAATTTTAGCGTGTTTATCTATAGACAAATTGGCAGAAAACGTAGGAAAGAGATTAGAAAATAAAAATAACTTTGTTAATGATATGTAGAACAGTTTTGCTTCCTTGTAGGAAAAAGGAAACATTGTATTATCGAAAAATTTCCCACTCAAATTTAAACGTTAAATCACACATTACTTGCTCATCAATCAATATTGACAAGCTTTCTCAGGACTTCTGTATGTACGTACGTACGCATGTACGTATGAACCACCGTATTTTCCCTTTTTAACGATTTCCGTGTCGTTTTTAGTTATCTATTTCCTTCTATATAACCTCTATCGTCATAATTAGGAGTCAACAAAAATACATGAATCCATTGTTGAGCAACGGTATTGTCTTTTTTTTTCAAATGCTATGTAGCAAAATTAAATGAAACATCGAAATAGAAGAAGGACATGCAAGAACATGTTAAACTATGAATGAAAACCTGTATAATATAAAATGTAAAACATATAAAAGGCACCTGCTCAAATTTCACGTGTTCAAAAAAGGATGGCAAATCGGCGTATATAATAAAGCTGTGCCTCAAAGGAAGGTTTCTGTAATAAATGTTTTAAATAAAATAACAAAATGAATAATGATAGCAAATCCTTTGCGCATAAATTTTATGCAAAGCAATATCAATCTGGACAATTCCCGTTTAACAGAACAAGAAGAAGAAAAGAGATATCATGATAAAAATAAAAATAGTTCTAAAATCTTCAAAAGAAACGGAAATGAGTATACGATATAAGTAGCCCAAATTGATGCATTCCTTTTTTTAATATGTACAAACATATAAAGGAATGTATCATAAAATAAACAATTCTTTCATTGCACAATTAATAAAATTTGGAACAACTACATAAACATTATAACAACATCGCTATTTCAAAGCTTATCCCAATTTTATTTGAGACCAAGAAACTATTCAAGCGCCATTTTATCTCCGAGAATTGGAAACCAATAGTATGCAAAAGGAGGATCAAGGTAAGGGATCCCTAGATTAGTCAAAAGATTTGGCCACACAAGTCTGCTCGAGAACTTCCCACTCACTTCCCCGCACCGTTCCCTGACAAATCCGCTTTCTCAAGCGCGCTCCTTAAGCCATGGTTTAAAAGTTTGTGTCGCCTGTTTCTCGTTTGCGTTTTAATTTAGTCAAGGACTAAATTCCTGTTGATTAAGCGTTAATGTCGTCGCCGAATGCATCGAGGGGTTGTCTACTCTATATTATTCCTTTTTGGGAGATATAATACGAAATTTAAATCATGAATACTAAATGTGTGTATTCCAAGGGGGAGGGGAATCCTTTTAACATCAAAGAATAACAATTGGACACTCAAGGAATTAGGGACTTAAGCCAAGCAACGTACACCTTGAAACCTGAGTTTATTTGTATCAAAATACTAACAATTCAAACCAACAAATAACAATGTGTTATAGCTGTAGAATTGTTGCATATTTCTTCTTCAACCATGAATGCAAAATTTCGAAACGGAATTTATGAGAAAGGTTGCGCAGTATACATTAAATCCAAGACCACACTTAAAATTAGGAAATTAATTTTTACATGATTTAATTTATTATTGATAAAACAAAGCAACACCGTTATGACACATTTCTCCGTTTACTTTTACTGCATAAGATTTTGTTTAAGAAATATATTAAGAGTAGACAGTATAAACGCAAGGAAGTTCCTTTTTTAGGGAAAGCGTGTGAATATTATGCTCATTTTTAGAACGAGCCGTTGTTCAAAATTTCATTCACATTGTTATTTTGAGGGAATGGTTTTATTTAATTTGTTTTATCGGATATACTAGAATTGGTTTTTCGGTAATATTCCCGTTTGGGTAAACTACTTCTCACCAAATTTTACGCACATGCAATATATTAGTAAGTTTAAGTTACTAAATGAGAGTTTAATGGGCATTTTGTTTGCGCCTTTACACAAAGACTCCATTATCAGTTGAACAAAAAAATGTTCTCTCATGATCAGGTGTTCTTATTTCTCTTTAATTCGGCAAACATCTTAATTGTATTTTTCTAATTAAAAAGATACTTGTGAAAATAAAACTGTGTGATCATTAATGATTCTCTTTACGTAGAAAATACTAAACCTCATTTTGCCCCCTGATAACTCTTAAACTAATGACAAAATTGCATGTATTCCTTTCACATGAGCTATATTTAAATTTTTCCTTTAAGGAAATTAATATAGAAACGCCCAAGCAAACAACGACTGCTTGTGAACGTGCCTTGGAAAATTCAATAAGTCGGTGATATTTCTTTACCTTATCTCGGGGAAAAAAAGAAAAGAAAAACTCATTTTGATTCGCTCCGAAATGGAATTTAGAAAAAGCGAAGAAAAATTACATTTGTGGAAATGGCAACGAGTGAACGGCAGATATATTTGATATTCTCTTTTAATACTCATGTATTATTCGAGTGCAACTGAAAATCTCTGGGTTTCATTTTAATACTAAAGAGAAAACAACGCCGTTTCGAAGCGCTTGATGCGGGATGTAGGATTAAAACACTCGCTGGAAAATACAATTTTCAATCAAGTCGTTATAAGTTAAACTTATATTTGAAATTTTAAAAACATTCAAGCAAACGTTCTGAGAAATCAGATATTCGTAAAATTTTCATTCTACTAAGGGATTCACTCATAAGAAAAATTGACTAGGAAAACTGTTGCTTTTCTTGAAGAAGCATTGTTTTTATCTTTAGTAATAGATAAAGTAAAAAAAAAAAAAAAAAATTTTTTTTCAACGAGTTAGTTATTTTATGATGTGAACATAAAACTTTATTAAATAAATCATTTAAATTTAGTTCCTAATGAATTATTCTCAGTAATATAGCGCATATCAGCAAGCAACTATAACAAAAAGATCGAAAATTTCGTCAAATTGACTACCCACGATTTCACCTTGTGCTAAAATTTTAGCTTCATGAACTACCTGAAATTTGATAACAAGAAGATGGTGCGTCGAATATTTGTTTCAAATTTTTTAAAAATCATATACAAATCGATCTTTTTGCCTGAAAATTTGTTACTTCACCTTTTAAAATATTAAATATAAGGTAAAGCTAAGAGAGTCTGCGCACAATTGGAAAAATAATTTTAAAAAATCAAAGTAGGGCTTTTTTGTTAAACTATTGATGAATAACTGTGACTTCATTTGTTTTTTACGCATTTCCATTGATATTTCGTTGTTTTGCTTTAATGTAATGCAACAGCTGTAAAAAATCAAGAAGACTAATTCGCGCAATCTGCCCTTAGAGGGTAGGTGTGATTGCGCACATGGGTAGGAGAGATTGTTATTCATAATAACTGCAATTAAATTGTTAGCAATAATATTTACATTAAAACTATGTTGCTGTAAGGGTTTTATAAACACATACAATTGTAATAGGAATAATTATTTTAACTCAATGATTAGATAATCGGACAAAATAGTGTTTTAATTAAAGAAAAAAAAATAAAGAAGAAAAGAAGTTTTAAGTTATAATTAATCTTATTCATTTTCAGTTTCAATGTCTTTTGTTTGTTAACCAAAGTTGTCGTCGTCTTCAATCGGTATACTTATTGTTGTAAGTATTGCGAACATCTGTCACAAATATCACACTTAACCCATTAATGCCTACCTTCTCTTTTTAGGGACAGTCTGAAAAGTATGTCTGAAGCACCCAAAAATAAACATTTCAACGAAAAATTGTTTTAATGTACTCCTAACGGGTTATTATAAGGTTAGGAATACATTAAAACATTTTTTTTTGTTGAAATGCTTATTTTTAGGTATTTCAGACGTATTTTTCAGACTGCCCCTAAAAAAGGGACGATATGCATTAATGTCACTGGTCGAAGTGGTCTCCTGGTACATTTCTGACATTCAGTGCACTCATCCTCGTTGTCCTGTCTGACATGGTCCCAAAGATTCAGTATTTTGACATTATTTTCTTCTGAGGTGGCTGATGACGAAGATGTTTCAAAATTCAAACATGTTTTGTTTTCTTTTCTGCAAGTTTTTTGGTTCCCACTTTTTCTGGAAGCATCTTATCTTCAGACGTTTGCTTCTTTTTTGTAGCTGCTTCTTTCTTAATTTTTCTCTCGAATATATGAGTGGGTCAGTAACATTCGTTGCACTTTGTTTGTTTTTTTTTTAAATTTTGACGGCATTAAACTGTTTGGCAAAGTAGTTTATTAATAAGAATATTTGTATAAAACTAGCACATTATTAATTTATTAGCAAAATTTTCGACTAAGAAAATAAATTTGTTCACAAATTACTTTATTAGTACATTTAGTTCCAAAACGTATATTTCATAACTTAAATCTTCAAAAGAAATAAAATCGCACGAACTTGTTTTCAACTATTTCTACGGTATAAAAACTACAGTCCCTTGCAAAAAACAAATTATAAAGTCACGACATTTTTATCCTCTCGATATAGAACTATAGTCAAAATATTTTATTAATACCTGTTAAAGAGACACCCGTGAATTTATTTATATAAAGAAATAAATTCAAAAATCCATTTAAAGTTTTAAAATATTCAAGTCTGCAAAATGTGTCGAGAGGAGAAAAGTATTTTACATTTTATGTTTTAGTAAAAAATCAGAATGCCCCTTTTAATCCGTTAATGCAGCGAATTTAATCGATTCATATGTTTCACATGTAATTTGCAATTTTTGCTGCATTACCAACAAGATATGGGTAATAATGCAATGCGCAATCTCTCCTAGCATGAAAACTAACGGGAGAAACGCGTGATCTCTCCTAAGTGCAAGACGCGCAAACTATCCCATTTCAGTAGGACAAATTGCGCGGACTTTTACTTAAATATGGCGGCTTCTAGAAAGAAATCCTGTCCTTCCCACTATTAGTCTAGCTTAGTAGCTTACGAAAAATCGCTCAAGTTTAAAATATTTTGTACTACTAGCACTCTATAGAAATTCAAAGAACGCATTATGAAAATTCAAGCACTTACCTTGTGAAAACAATATAGAATATCGATGCTTAATCACAGATGCTCAAATCAATCAACTTGCACTTTCAAGTAACCATTATTGCCGTTGTACAAATGCATGGCATTAGTGCACGTGCACCCTACTTCTTCCCCCCGAACTCGCAGGTGCGCAATCTATCCGACCTTACTATAATAATAGTTTTAATGAAATTTGTGAACTGTTTAAACAAAAAGAAAGAACCAACAGGGCTAAAAAATGATAATATGACGTTTTTGGGGGAGAAGTACTTCAGTATTCAATTTCTCGTTTCCACTCTTTTTCATCTGGAGCTAAAATTTCAGAAATCCAAAACATCCGCCATATGATCCTAATTTTCCCTATTATTCCCGATAAATCTATCTCGTCAGTAAAATTGTCTTATAAGAATATCTTATTCGTAACACATGCAATTAGCTGCAAAGATTTAGATCAATGTATGTCGATTGCAAATTACAAGGTTTGTAACTATTAATTGTTTTACGAATAGAAAATATTTGATAGTTGAACAAAAAAACAAACTCATAAAAAATATTAAATACTTATAGGGACCGTTCATAAACGATGTCACACTTTTTTTTCAATGTATTTGATCCCCGTTCTTTTGTCGTAAAATGTCACACTTCAACTTACCCCCCTGCGTAATATGTCACGTTATATTACATTAGCATATGTACTTGTAATAAAGAAACAATGCGCCTTGTTATAGATCACATTACCAATTTCATTTTTGAACTTTTAATGACATTTATGAGCATAACAATAGTAATAATGATCATGAGTGTTCTTAGATTGTATAAAATGAGATTAAGGTTTGCAACGAAAAGCATAACTAGTGTATAATATTAAAAAATTATCAATTTTCGAACTATGCAAAAAATTAACTGCGCTATTTTGTCTTAAAAGTAAATGCCCAAGATGTCCCTTTGAATTTAATTTTTTAACTAGAAGTTAATTTTAACCTTTATCTGCATCGATGCTTTCAATACAGAATAAAATTAATAAGCACACACACACAAAATAAATAAATAAATAATATAAAAATATTTAATCTGTTGCTTTAAATGTTTTTATTTTACCCAAAATGTGTCATGTCACAAATCTTGCTGCCTCTCCCTTCCCCTTGTCACAAACTATGGTAATTTGTAGACCCCCCCCCCCCCCCTCCGCCTCTCGAAGCGTGACATCATTTGTGAAAGATCTTTTATAAAGTTATGAGTACGTGTAACGAAGAAAAAAATATTATCAACGTAAAATAACAATAAAAGGAAAAAATGATTAAAGGTATAAAAACTATTTTAATCTTCAAATTACACGACGATTTCGCAATTTGAGAAAGCCTCGACATAGAAATGTTGAAAGTGTTCTCATTAAACATCTCATCGATTTCTCTTGTTATCTTAACAACTGGCATAATAAGTCAGCAGAAAGCTAACACTTCCCTAAGAATAACGCCTCAGAAACATAAAAATGTTCATTTTCACTGGGGCATTTTGAAACGCTCTTAAAAGCGGACGCTTCTCTTTTGAGAGGCCGTCTCGGGAACTCATCACTCAAGAGAGCTTCCAGAAGAATATTTCGAACAAAGATCATTAAACTCAGAACTCTCCTGATGACCCGGGGCAGGAAATCTTTCATGTAAAGATCGCGAAACTGGAGGCCTAAAATGGCTACCGTTGCAGCTGTCGAATCATTATATAGCCATTAGTAAGGAGAATCTCTTAAAACAAGGGGATAGATCACTAATGGCGTCAGACCCCGTCTTGGCCAATCAGAGCACACCTTTCAGCTTTTCTCTTAACTGGATTAAATGTTGTCGCTGTCAGGAATAGATGTTGTCCGTCTGATGTCAAAAGTTCGTACTTCTAATGCATGAAGGAAGTGTAGCTGCGTCAGTGACCGCTGTTTGAAACGATTACAATAACTTTAAGTTATAAACTGTCCACTTGTTGATGAAGCATAGAAAGTTTTATTTCTCTAAATATTTTTCTGTCTCTATATTAAAGAAACCATTTTCAAAAAGAGTAGAAAATTATTGCTTCACCTTTTTTTATAAAAATTCTTTACTAGTGGGAGGTGTACACTGAAAAAGAAAAACGAAATAAAAAAGAAAAATGTATTTTTAGGGTTAGTATTAATATTATTCAGTAAAAAAAAAGAATTGTGCATATAACTACAAAATTTAACTAAAATTGCGTTCAAGGAACTTTAGAGTTGTAAATTTTTATTTCATATTCATTTCAAGAAACAACGAACAAGAGGCTGCAACGTTTGTAAACTTGATAAAATTCAGAGAGAACCTAAAGTATTGTGTTGATTGTAGTTTTCAGATTCAAAAACAAATTGAACTGTTTAAATGAATTTCAAGGAAATAAAAGAACAATGTACGCAACTAAATAACGGTAGATTTCTTTTACGTATTGTTTATATAATTTATTTTATGCAATTTTTTTCCCTTGCCTTTGACAAAGAAGAAAAATTTTTTGTTTATCCTTAACCATTTGAACAAATTCCTTAATACGGATAAACTTGAGAGAATATGATTTCTATATGCATTTAAAAACTCGGCCAACTTCGAAATGTTGCAAAGATTGAAAGTGAAGTATTTATAAATATTAACTGGAGAGCATATTAAAGGGGTTTTAAGAAATAGGTAATATAACATAAGGTATAATGGCTGTATTAAACGGAGTACGCGAGCTAAAACAAAATTAAAAATAAACTCTTCGTTTTCTCGCGAACGAATTAAGAGCTCAGTCTGCCAAAACATATTTGTATTCTTTTCTCATGAAGAAAATTTTTGAAACAAGCGTCTCACTATAAATCAAAATAATGGAATTCAAGCAAAATGAATGCTGGATGTTTCACCAGAAAAGCAGTATGTTTAGGGTTTCCAGCAATCTAATGCAATGATTGTTTAAAGAGCTATTAGTAAATCAAAAATGAAAACTTTAAAGTGAAAGAAAAGAAACTGGAAACTAACAAGAAGTTCCGTCTAGAACTATACGAGCCTACTCTCCCGTATACACCAAAATCAAATTTATAATCTAGCTATCTCTTTCTCTCTCTTTCTTATTTATCTTTAGTTCTAATTATTGAAAATATACCTTTTTCAACGGATAATACATATTCATTCACTCACTCATTCATTCTTTCATTTATTCAGCCATGCATTTATTCATTCATTCGTTATCTCATTCAAGTGTTTATTCATTCATTTACGCATTCATGTATTTATTCACTCATTTATTTATATTTTCATTTATTCAATAATTTATTCATTCATTCTTTTCCTCATTCATTTATTCATTGATTTATTCTTTCACTCTTTCATTTATTCATTCATTCATTATTTCACTCATTGAGTCACTGAGAAATATCCTTGAAAATCCCGATCAAAAAATTTCATAGCAAAATAGGCTCGTAAGTTCTGGATAAACTTTCTATTTCTGCATGTTCAACGTTATAAGAGCTTTTTGATAAAGTTTGTTCCAAGCAAATCGGTCCGTTAGATCAGGATTTATATAGGGTTGAAATTTCCCCGTAAGCTCTGTGTTAATTTTTTGAACTGTTCAAAAATGAACAAAAACTGTTCAAATCAATATTTCACGCCGAGAACTCCTTTCAATAAGCTTGCAATAGGAACTTGGCTCTTGTGCCCAGAGTTTACAGAATTTGCTTCAATTTTGTCCATAGGCGCTAATGTTAAAATTTTTTGAACTGTTCAAAATTGAACAAAAAATTGTTCAAATCAAAAAGTAAAATATAGAAATGAGATGTCCTCGCCGAGATCTTTCGAATGCAAAAAGAATTTTTCCAATCGGACAATTCGTTCAAAAGTTATTAGGGGGGGGGGGACAGACCGACAGACCGACAGACAGACAGACAGACTGACCGACAGACAGACAGACAGACAGACCGACAGACACACTTTTTCCCCATCTCAATACCCTACTTTCAAATTTTTTATTTTTCAATCTTTATTTAATTACTTCACTTATTTTTGACTTTTCTTGATTTTTAACGATAATTTCACGATACATTAAGCCTTCTTTCATGCTTTATTATTATTTTTTTTTACTTTTACGGGAAAGTAGGCTAAAAACTGAAGAAACATCCTTTCACACGTATATAAATATAATTGCATGATTGAAATCTTGAAAGATTAACCAGAACATTTTTCAAATCGCCACATATTCGCGAGTACCCGAAAAAAATGTACATAGCTAGCAGTTAGAAGATTTCATGCCGCCAATTTTTTTCCATGATTGCAACCTGCATATATTATCTGGAGCACCATATTTAGGAAGATTATTAATATTTTGATGTGTAATAAAAAATTCTGTATGCAATTGATTATTCTGTCTGTAACAAAAATTTGCGTAACGACAGGAAACTTTTTTAAAAGATGAAAAATGCTCAAAATCACATGCTCTAGTTCAAAGTTTTGCACATTTCAGAGATCTATACGCATAACTTTGCTTCTTCTTTGACATTAGAACCTCTAGTACTTTTATAATTGTTACTATCAGTAATAGCAGAGCAATAATATAAATTAAAAAGCATCACAATACAGACATAGTTTAACAATAATAAAATTAATTTAGTTTATTATTCAACGAGTAACTGAAAGAGAAAATTAAGTAAAGTCACTTGTTTTCCGAAATCGCGAAAGAGAACATTAAAGCTCTCACTTTTCAAAATGGCGCAATTTTCGATATTCCTACCTCCAAACTAAAGAATCCATCACGAGAATTCGGAAGCGGAAATTATTTATTTACGAGCACTGAAACTCAAATTTGGAACTCATTCCCGGGAAAAGATCAAAATGCGTTTTGCTATCAAATGAGAAAATTAAACGAAAGAAGCATTCTATAAACATCCTTTTCAAAACACTCTCTCAGGAAGGTTTTTACATTTTCTCTCTCCTCACCTCGGAAGTAATAAGCAATTTAGAATCACTTAAACGTTCGAATGAGGTGCACACAATTCTATTCACTGAAAGATTATCCGCACGGGTGGATCATCAATTTTACGTTTATCGGCAGGCGAACTCGTATCCGCTTTATTTGCGGTTAAAAATTGGAAGAGCCTGCGAGGGATGGTTGAGAGATGCGTGGGAAAACGAAACGTGTAAAACACGGGCGTTTCGAAACTGCCTCGTACATTCCTTTTCTACCCTACATGAAATTCTAAAGATGGCTTAGCTAAAATCGATTTTTGCACACAAAATGCACAAAATTTCAAGTACTCGGACTTAAAATATCTTTCATATATATCAAAATATTTCATGTTGAATTTGAAAATGCGTTGAGAACATCAAATGTAAATGTTTACACTTAAGGGATCATTCATAAATGATGTCACGCTTCGAAGGGGAACCCCCTTCCCCCTGCTCGTGAAACTGTGACATTTTGTGACGAGGGGAATGGGGGAACAAGAAGTGTGATATAATGCTTATGCAACATAGCATGGCATGTGACAAAGGGGGTATGTTGAAGTGGGACATTGTGTGACAAAGAGAGGAAGGGGGTCAAATACACTCAAGAGCCGAAACATTATGACCACCCCGACATTTTGCAATGAACCCACCTGGATGACGTGGAAGGCACGGGATCAGGTGGAAGTGATATTTAACTGCTGCTGGAGAGTCTGAAGAATCATTTTTTCACTTACTTCGATGTGTGATGGGAAAGGCTGCCGATGTAAGCGACTTTGATAGAGGCCAGATTGTAATGGCTCGAAGGCCAGGAACAAGTATTTCCGAAACTGCACGACTCGTGGTTTGTTCGCGATCTACAGTTGTTAGTACTTATGCAAAGTGGATGAATGACGGCTAAACCAGCAGTAGACGACATGGTGTTGGACGTCCACACGCTATCAAAGAAAAAGGTCGTCGGAGACTGTCTCGCATGGTGAAGCAAAACCGGAGCCAAACAGTGGCTCTGCTGACAACCCAATACAATATGCAGGGCCAAGTAGAATAGTATCGGAACACACTGTTCAGCGGACACTGTTGGATATAGGGCTACGCAGCAAACGTCCCACTCGTTATTGACAGGTGGTCATAATGTTTTGGCTCTTGAGTGTATATGGGAAAAAGCGTGATATCATTTATCGACGGATCCTAATAAAAAAAGTTCAACCATATTGTGGTTGATTTTGCTAAAATCTCATTTCAGTAAATACTAGGGTACATAACAAATGTGCCATATAAATTTTATGGACATCTGAGTAATACTTTCTGAGAAAAAGAACATCAAACTTTCAAAAATCGCCTTTTGAGGAAAACTCGTTTTACTAAAAAAACTCACCATATCAAAACATTCCTGCCCCATATATGCTAAATTATCAGCATAAAATACCTTTACGCCTTTTGAATATCTTACCAATAGACCTAGGCAATTTCTCAATACTAATAAGTTAACTCTTAACAATCACAGTAATAATTGTATAACAGTGTCGACAGATATAATTATAAAGAACACACTTGATTGCAGTGAACAAGTCCCAAGAGGCACCTTTATATTCGACAGAACATAAACAAATCACAGTAGCAGTGGCAGTTCGCTATAAGTAGATTAATACTATTGGAAGAAACTCATTTGAGGTTTATCAGTTAGCAAAATAAAAGGAAAGCTTACAAATGACATCAACTTTTGACATGCCAAAGGGAAATCGCAATGTTTACATTTCTTATGCCCCTTTAAATCGTTGGCGCGCGTATTTGTGATTACTTTAAAACACAATTTTGGCACTTCTAATTGAGATACAGGTTGAAGTAAGGTATTTTTGAAGAGGTAATGAGTTAAACAATGTAAAACTTATTTTTTTTTTTTTTTTTGAAGATTTTTGGTTTCCAACACCCCTTAAATTGTTTTCAAAATTTGTCTTACTTATCAGCTATGAGAAATAAAGGAAATTCGAAAATTATATGGTGCTAAGAAGAGCTTATCATTATCATGTTGAAGTGTGACAAAGGGGGAAGAGGGGTCAAATATATGGGAAAAAGCGTGATATCATTTATCGACGGTTCCTAATGACAAAAGTTCAACCATATTATGGTTTTAGTTTAAAATAGTAAAAATAATTCGATAAATAAAAAACTGAAGAAAAAGAAAGAAATGCTTCGTGTTGTGGTGAAAACTAAAAACACTAAATTCACACCAAACGAACCTAAAAAGCTGATGTATTATATAAATAAGTTAATGACTCTTCACTATTGACGGCATAGCCACTAGCTTCATGAGGGGTTCCGAACTTTTAAAGCTCCCATCGGACATCTTTAAGCTAAGGTTCACACGGGAAAATATAGTCTTATAGTACTAAAAATGTTCATTTAACTTCATTTCAACTACTCGAGAAATGGACCAGATACCAAGGATTATCAGGCACAGAATTTATATCTTCATTCTCAAACATTCAATGATTTTGGGTATTTTGTAACTTTGCGAGGTGGGAGAGAGAGAACTTACATGGAAAGCAAAAACATATGTAATATACTTAAAATATAAATGATTTTCTTGCGCTGTTCTTCTTTATGCCGAATTTTAATTAGTGCTTAGATTCCTAAATTATCATTTTTTTTTAATGTCACAGACAAATAAACTTCGGCAAAAAAAGTTCACAAAAATGGAAGTAAGTATAAGAACTAAGCACATGGGCACCAAATTGAAGATGAAAATATGAATCAATTTAGCAAAACGTTAGTACGCAATTATTAAATTTACTTCTTTTTTTACTACATTACTAATATTTCCTTTACGCATTACTAAAAGTGTTAAGAAATTATTTGAATACTCACTGCAGAAAAAACTGTTACCACGCAAACAGAACAACGCATCATACCTATATTAGTGTTAACAAAAGTTATACATGTATCAGCTGGAAGTTTATTTTTCGAACTAATTTTTAAACATATGTAAACAGTGATTAGTGAATTATAAAATAATTATGCATTTAGCATAATGGTAAATTAAAACATGCTTGTCATTAATCAGTAAATTATTTCTAAACCTAAGTGTAAAATTTCAGAATTATTGAGAACAATTACTTGTTATTTCCTTAAACCGCTCTTTAATTCCTTAAAAATTCTACATTCTTCCCATTTCTAATTCCACCGGAAAATATGCATGAAAACACCAAGGCATTACATGGAATATGTATTAGTAATGAATGAAGCGACCGATAACTCCCTAAAGGTTTGGAGAATCACAAAACGGCCTAATTGAGTTTTCACCACAGATGAAATAGCACGCTCGCAGATGCAATTGTCGGAGGAATAGCGGAATAATGAGTTAATTTAGAAACTAGAAGCTTATAAAGCATCAACATCACAAAACGGGAACAAGACGAACAGTTGCTAACGTCAAAAGTTTCCCTTGAGAATTACGAATTGTGACACAGACAGCATTTCGATTTCTAGTTAAGTATTTTAATATAGAGCTGGTAATCGGATTTGAAAGTATGAAAGAGTTAACGAAAGGAAAAATTAACATTTAAGGTACCAGACAGACTTCATTGCGAAACATGAGCTGTGATAAACTTTTTGCTGTTGTTGTCGTGTCCATGGATAGAAGACTAGAAAGTCAAATAGGGCCATGTACGGTGCAGACAGTCTCAGCTAATGATAAACGTTTCTTAGCACCATATAATTTGCGAATTTCCTTCATTCCTCATAGCTGATAAGTAAGACATATTTTGAAAACAATTTAAGTTAGTGAAGAGTCATTAACTAATTTATATCATACCTCAGCTTTTAGGCTGGTTTGGTTTGAATTTAGTGTTTTTAGTTTTTACCACAACACAAAGCATTTCTTTCTTTTTCTTCAGTTTTTTTTATTGAATTATTTTTACTATGTTTACTAAAACCACAATATGGTTGAACTCAAAAGAACGTCTGAAATACAATAATAAGGACCGTAACTTTAGAATAAAATCAGAAGTGAAAGTTTTTTTAACATTTAAAAACAATGCCTAACACCAAAAATAGTTTTAAAACTTATTTTGAATTCAAGGAGATCGCTTGCTGGTTAAAACTTTAGTACAGATAATTATATACTCCTAAGTTTTAAAGAGTAATTAATATCTTACTGAAACTACTCGAAAAATAAGAAAAGAGATTTTTCCTTATGTATGAAATATTTACTAAATCTGACAGAATTTTCAATTTCTTTACCCATTAAGAACGTTTATAATTTAAGGGGAAAAAGACAATAGAAGAAAAATTTTGGAATTTTATTAACATTTTTCAAAATCCGATTTAAAATATATTGAGAAACATATTATCATCACTATTACTTATTTTTATTATTTATTAGTATGAAATTGCTTACATTCTTTATTTATAGTCGTATACTTTCACATTGGCAAAAAAAAAAAAAAAAAAAAGAAAACAAGAACCAGTCTGAAACTAAGAAAATTAGACAACTGAAAACTCATACCGAACTTACAATTAAGTTACTGAGCAAATGAAGTGATGGTACTTCCTGGAATCGGTCCAGATAGCCATAAAGGATGAAGATTAATAAGTATTTTTAGCTACTGTAATTCCCCGGAGAAGCAATTGGTATTACGTGCCTTGTAAATATAATCTACGAATCTGGAAGGGTATATAAAATTGGTCTTTCTACCCAAGTGTCTTTAATAGGAGTTATAGCACCGAATAGCTATTGCATATTTCGTTGAATAAATTAAAACTCGTCAGGTGGTCTAAGGTTTTAATGTAAAGTAAATCAATTCAGTATTATCACCAGTGTATTGGCATTATTGATTTCTCTGCAATTTCCTAGATTATGAAGGAAATAAGATGAACTGGAGAGATAAAAATAAAAAGACATACGACGCATGGGGAATATTATGTGTTAGTGCCGATTGTAAAAATATTGTAGTTTTGTACCTTGTGGGGGGGGGGGATATTTCTTTGTCCAAATTTGCAATAGAAGTTGCACATATGAGTTTCTAAATTACTTGCTCGAAAGGAAGACTTTCTAGTAACTTAGAAGCAAATGTATGCACTTTTTTTATTTGAACATTTGAACACAACACATCGAACTTGTTGGTGCTTTTCCAGCGGAAAAGTTATGTTAATTTATGAACCTATAGCTTGTATACAATAAAATATGGTTTTGTAAGAATCTAGCTTTGCGAAGGCAACAGGGGCCAGTCTTCTGGAGTTCTCGGGGTTATTTAATGTGTAAATTCACAAGCACGTCCAGTTTATTTAGGAGCTGGTACAAATTTGATTTTTATCTCCGTGCATTGGAATGCAAAGTAGGGCAGAATATAATGAAAAGGACGATGTAGATTCAAACTGCCATTAAAAATGATCGATCGCCCTTTCGAAATGTTATTTTGAAAGCAATCAGAAGAATAATGGTGCTTCTATTTAAAGTATTCAGTTTAGTAACAGAAGTGATTAAAAGTAATAGGATTCTAGAGGTATGTTATGAAACATAGCTCCTGACCAAATCACATAATCTATTAAATGTGTTTAAATGGCCATTGTTTCGCTTGATTCGAACAAATACGTCACATGAACCCGTAATGATGGATTTTCCACTGTAAAACCATAAAAAAGGAAATGATAATGTTTATAAATATTAACCTTTGATAAGAAAGCTTCAATCAGTTGAACTAACACCATCAATTAAAAATATTTTTTAAAAAATAATTCCTCTATGTCAGGGGTCCCCAACCTTATTGTACCTAAGAGCACATACCAGAATATCGGTCGAATGGCGGGCCCCATTAATTTTTTCAAGATAAATTCATAGTTGGTGGACATAGTTAATAATACACATTTCATATTAATGCTGAAAAAATTCAATTTCAAAAATTAGTTTAACATACGAATATAATTAGTATTAATATTCTTGTGTAAAATAAATGATTACTAAATTGCTTGCAAAACATACGAAGTATAAAAAATTATTTATAAAATATATAAAATACAGTCAATGTGATCTTTGCACTGCATTTCACTGGCCAGCCATAGGCGTAATCAGGGGGGTTTTGGGTGTTCAAACGCCCCCCCCCCCCATCGGGTATTTACTTATTTAGGCACATTTAGGCACAAAAAAAATTTCTGGCTACTGCCTTGCAAAGCACATATTTTTTTTTCCCTAAAAGATTAAACACATATGCATATGATTTTACTTCCTCTTTCTCTAAAGGTTTGTGATCATGACCAAAGCATGCAGCTCATAATAAAGAGGACTTTTCATTTGGTTATAATCAACCCCCTTATCACCTTGGGGGGGAGGGGGTTTACAGCGAAAGGTAGCTTCAATCACCGTACCACACACAGACAAACAGAGATCCTTTCAATCACTCCAGAGGGTTTTCTTTCCTTCTTGATTGATGTCTTTTTTACCCAAAGGCAGCAATTCGGGAATACAATGGCACAAGTAATAAGTTTCGTGAAAAATATTCTCTACTCTGATGGAGTTTTGTTTTCCGATAAACTGGTGTTGTAGCTGGGGTCTGAAAATGAAAGGAGTCCTAGCCAACAATTGTCTTAATGGGTTAAACCCTCAAGCCAGGAAGGGATGCTCATCAAGAAACTTAAAGAGCAGTTTGTATTTATTTACGACTTCCTGTCCAAACACCCATTTTGGTAAAATCTTTTTTGTAGATGAGCCGATTGGAAAACTGATGAACTGTACTTGCATTGCATTCTCATTTACAGATGTTCTCTCATCTCTTATATTTTTAATGTTTTTTTTTCTTATTATGGTCCATCACTGATTGCATTACGACTCTGGAAATCATCCGTTCAACGTTTCCAATCTCACTGCTACGGTTTAATGCTGCATTTTAATTTACAATCAAGTATTACTTATATTTTAGCTAAATTTTTAATTATTTTCGACACATAATAATGTTTGCACTCCAGCAATGGACACGCTCGTCATCCAAAAAGAAAAGAACATTTGATTCAAACGCTTCCACTTCTGAGGTATGTTTTGCTACAAATTTAACAAAATTTTTAGAAATTTACTGTGGGGATGAGCATTTTTGTAGGGGAATTTGGATTTTTTTCTCTAAAATTCTACTGTTTCCCAGTTTTAATATTATGAATGCTTGGACATAGAAGATTGCTTAGCCCTAAATATTGAATTTTCTATTGCGTTTGATTAAAAAAATAAACTAATAGATCTAGTAATGAATGTTTAATGTTTTTGTGAATCAAGGCGGGTATCCACAGGGGAAGAGGGATACACGGGTCGCCCCCCCCCCCCCAAGAAATCTTTTGCAATGTATCATATATTCCTCCCTGAAATTTTGCTTAACAAGTGTGTCGAAGTCTGCCCACCCCCATCGAAAAAATATTTTGCATACGGCCTTGAATGACTAGAAATGATGTTACTATGAATTTTTTTATATATGATAGCTTTTTGATGTATATATAGTAGATGTATGTTTAGATTTTGGTGAAGTTAGAGGAGTGGGTATTTGGGGCTTCTGCAACTTAAATTTTTGTAACTAGTCTTACATCTATAATGCTTAGGCTAACTCTGGAGGCAAGGGTTCAAGGGCTCTCCTCAGGAAACTTTTTGAAATCTTCCTAGCAATGCAATTTCGGGATAGCTATTGCATATTTCGTTGAATAAATTAAAACTCGTCAGGTGGTCTAAGGTTTTAATGTAAAGTAAATCAATTCAGTATTATCACCAGTGTATTGGCATTATTGATTTCTCTGCACTTTCCTAGATTATGAAGGAAATAAGATGAACTGGAGAGATAAAAATAAAAAGACATACGACGCATGGGGAATATTATGTGTTAGTGCCGATTGTAAAAATATTGTAGTTTTGTACCTTGTGGGGGGGGGGGATATTTCTTTGTCCAAATTTGCAATAGAAGTTGCACATATGAGTTTCTAAATTACTTGCTCGAAAGGAAGACTTTCTAGTAACTTAGAAGCAAATGTATGCACTTTTTTTATTTGAACATTTGAACACAACACATCGAACTTGTTGGTGCTTTTCCAGCGGAAAAGTTATGTTAATTTATGAACCTATAGCTTGTATACAATAAAATATGGTTTTGTAAGAATCTAGCTTTGCGAAGGCAACAGGGGCCAGTCTTCTGGAGTTCTCGGGGTTATTTAATGTGTAAATTCACAAGCACGTCCAGTTTATTTAGGAGCTGGTACAAATTTGATTTTTATCTCCGTGCATTGGAATGCAAAGTAGGGCAGAATATAATGAAAAGGACGATGTAGATTCAAACTGCCATTAAAAATGATCGATCGCCCTTTCGAAATGTTATTTTGAAAGCAATCAGAAGAATAATGGTGCTTCTATTTAAAGTATTCAGTTTAGTAACAGAAGTGATTAAAAGTAATAGGATTCTAGAGGTATGTTATGAAACATAGCTCCTGACCAAATCACATAATCTATTAAATGTGTTTAAATGGCCATTGTTTCGCTTGATTCGAACAAATACGTCACATGAACCCGTAATGATGGATTTTCCACTGTAAAACCATAAAAAAGGAAATGATAATGTTTATAAATATTAACCTTTGATAAGAAAGCTTCAATCAGTTGAACTAACACCATCAATTAAAAATATTTTTTAAAAAATAATTCCTCTATGTCAGGGGTCCCCAACCTTATTGTACCTAAGAGCACATACCAGAATATCGGTCGAATGGCGGGCCCCATTAATTTTTTCAAGATAAATTCATAGTTGGTGGACATAGTTAATAATACACATTTCATATTAATGCTGAAAAAATTCAATTTCAAAAATTAGTTTAACATACGAATATAATTAGTATTAATATTCTTGTGTAAAATAAATGATTACTAAATTGCTTGCAAAACATACGAAGTATAAAAAATTATTTATAAAATATATAAAATACAGTCAATGTGATCTTTGCACTGCATTTCACTGGCCAGCCATAGGCGTAATCAGGGGGGTTTTGGGTGTTCAAACGCCCCCCCCCCCATCGGGTATTTACTTATTTAGGCACATTTAGGCACAAAAAAAATTTCTGGCTACTGCCTTGCAAAGCACATATTTTTTTTTCCCTAAAAGATTAAACACATATGCATATGATTTTACTTCCTCTTTCTCTAAAGGTTTGTGATCATGACCAAAGCATGCAGCTCATAATAAAGAGGACTTTTCATTTGGTTATAATCAACCCCCTTATCACCTTGGGGGGGAGGGGGTTTACAGCGAAAGGTAGCTTCAATCACCGTACCACACACAGACAAACAGAGATCCTTTCAATCACTCCAGAGGGTTTTCTTTCCTTCTTGATTGATGTCTTTTTTACCCAAAGGCAGCAATTCGGGAATACAATGGCACAAGTAATAAGTTTCGTGAAAAATATTCTCTACTCTGATGGAGTTTTGTTTTCCGATAAACTGGTGTTGTAGCTGGGGTCTGAAAATGAAAGAGTCCTAGCCAACAATTGTCTTAATGGGTTAAACCCTCAAGCCAGGAAGGGATGCTCATCAAGAAACTTAAAGAGCAGTTTGTATTTATTTACGACTTCCTGTCCAAACACCCATTTTGGTAAAATCTTTTTTGTAGATGAGCCGATTGGAAAACTGATGAACTGTACTTGCATTGCATTCTCATTTACAGATGTTCTCTCATCTCTTATATTTTTAATGTTTTTTTTTCTTATTATGGTCCATCACTGATTGCATTACGACTCTGGAAATCATCCGTTCAACGTTTCCAATCTCACTGCTACGGTTTAATGCTGCATTTTAATTTACAATCAAGTATTACTTATATTTTAGCTAAATTTTTAATTATTTTCGACACATAATAATGTTTGCACTCCAGCAATGGACACGCTCGTCATCCAAAAAGAAAAGAACATTTGATTCAAACGCTTCCACTTCTGAGGTATGTTTTGCTACAAATTTAACAAAATTTTTAGAAATTTACTGTGGGGATGAGCATTTTTGTAGGGGAATTTGGATTTTTTTCTCTAAAATTCTACTGTTTCCCAGTTTTAATATTATGAATGCTTGGACATAGAAGATTGCTTAGCCCTAAATATTGAATTTTCTATTGCGTTTGATTAAAAAAATAAACTAATAGATCTAGTAATGAATGTTTAATGTTTTTGTGAATCAAGGCGGGTATCCACAGGGGAAGAGGGATACACGGGTCGCCCCCCCCCCCCAAGAAATCTTTTGCAATGTATCATATATTCCTCCCTGAAATTTTGCTTAACAAGTGTGTCGAAGTCTGCCCACCCCCATCGAAAAAATATTTTGCATACGGCCTTGAATGACTAGAAATGATGTTACTATGAATTTTTTTATATATGATAGCTTTTTGATGTATATATAGTAGATGTATGTTTAGATTTTGGTGAAGTTAGAGGAGTGGGTATTTGGGGCTTCTGCAACTTAAATTTTTGTAACTAGTCTTACATCTATAATGCTTAGGCTAACTCTGGAGGCAAGGGTTCAAGGGCTCTCCTCAGGAAACTTTTTGAAATCTTCCTAGCAATGCAATTTCGGGATAGCTATTGCATATTTCGTTGAATAAATTAAAACTCGTCAGGTGGTCTAAGGTTTTAATGTAAAGTAAATCAATTCAGTATTATCACCAGTGTATTGGCATTATTGATTTCTCTGCACTTTCCTAGATTATGAAGGAAATAAGATGAACTGGAGAGATAAAAATAAAAAGACATACGACGCATGGGGAATATTATGTGTTAGTGCCGATTGTAAAAATATTGTAGTTTTGTACCTTGTGGGGGGGGGGGATATTTCTTTGTCCAAATTTGCAATAGAAGTTGCACATATGAGTTTCTAAATTACTTGCTCGAAAGGAAGACTTTCTAGTAACTTAGAAGCAAATGTATGCACTTTTTTTATTTGAACATTTGAACACAACACATCGAACTTGTTGGTGCTTTTCCAGCGGAAAAGTTATGTTAATTTATGAACCTATAGCTTGTATACAATAAAATATGGTTTTGTAAGAATCTAGCTTTGCGAAGGCAACAGGGGCCAGTCTTCTGGAGTTCTCGGGGTTATTTAATGTGTAAATTCCCAAGCACGTCCAGTTTATTTAGGAGCTGGTACAAATTTGATTTTTATCTCCGTGCATTGGAATGCAAAGTAGGGCAGAATATAATGAAAAGGACGATGTAGATTCAAACTGCCATTAAAAATGATCGATCGCCCTTTCGAAATGTTATTTTGAAAGCAATCAGAAGAATAATGGTGCTTCTATTTAAAGTATTCAGTTTAGTAACAGAAGTGATTAAAAGTAATAGGATTCTAGAGGTATGTTATGAAACATAGCTCCTGACCAAATCACATAATCTATTAAATGTGTTTAAATGGCCATTGTTTCGCTTGATTCGAACAAATACGTCACATGAACCCGTAATGATGGATTTTCCACTGTAAAACCATAAAAAAGGAAATGATAATGTTTATAAATATTAACCTTTGATAAGAAAGCTTCAATCAGTTGAACTAACACCATCAATTAAAAATATTTTTTAAAAAATAATTCCTCTATGTCAGGGGTCCCCAACCTTATTGTACCTAAGAGCACATACCAGAATATCGGTCGAATGGCGGGCCCCATTAATTTTTTCAAGATAAATTCATAGTTGGTGGACATAGTTAATAATACACATTTCATATTAATGCTGAAAAAATTCAATTTCAAAAATTAGTTTAACATACGAATATAATTAGTATTAATATTCTTGTGTAAAATAAATGATTACTAAATTGCTTGCAAAACATACGAAGTATAAAAAATTATTTATAAAATATATAAAATACAGTCAATGTGATCTTTGCACTGCATTTCACTGGCCAGCCATAGGCGTAATCAGGGGGGTTTTGGGTGTTCAAACGCCCCCCCCCCCCCCCCATCGGGTATTTACTTATTTAGGCACATTTAGGCACAAAAAAAATTTCTGGCTACTGCCTTGCAAAGCACATATTTTTTTTTCCCTAAAAGATTAAACACATATGCATATGATTTTACTTCCTCTTTCTCTAAAGGTTTGTGATCATGACCAAAGCATGCAGCTCATAATAAAGAGGACTTTTCATTTGGTTATAATCAACCCCCTTATCACCTTGGGGGGGAGGGGGTTTACAGCGAAAGGTAGCTTCAATCACCGTACCACACACAGACAAACAGAGATCCTTTCAATCACTCCAGAGGGTTTTCTTTCCTTCTTGATTGATGTCTTTTTTACCCAAAGGCAGCAATTCGGGAATACAATGGCACAAGTAATAAGTTTCGTGAAAAATATTCTCTACTCTGATGGAGTTTTGTTTTCCGATAAACTGGTGTTGTAGCTGGGGTCTGAAAATGAAAGAGTCCTAGCCAACAATTGTCTTAATGGGTTAAACCCTCAAGCCAGGAAGGGATGCTCATCAAGAAACTTAAAGAGCAGTTTGTATTTATTTACGACTTCCTGTCCAAACACCCATTTTGGTAAAATCTTTTTTGTAGATGAGCCGATTGGAAAACTGATGAACTGTACTTGCATTGCATTCTCATTTACAGATGTTCTCTCATCTCTTATATTTTTAATGTTTTTTTTTCTTATTATGGTCCATCACTGATTGCATTACGACTCTGGAAATCATCCGTTCAACGTTTCCAATCTCACTGCTACGGTTTAATGCTGCATTTTAATTTACAATCAAGTATTACTTATATTTTAGCTAAATTTTTAATTATTTTCGACACATAATAATGTTTGCACTCCAGCAATGGACACGCTCGTCATCCAAAAAGAAAAGAACATTTGATTCAAACGCTTCCACTTCTGAGGTATGTTTTGCTACAAATTTAACAAAATTTTTAGAAATTTACTGTGGGGATGAGCATTTTTGTAGGGGAATTTGGATTTTTTTCTCTAAAATTCTACTGTTTCCCAGTTTTAATATTATGAATGCTTGGACATAGAAGATTGCTTAGCCCTAAATATTGAATTTTCTATTGCGTTTGATTAAAAAAATAAACTAATAGATCTAGTAATGAATGTTTAATGTTTTTGTGAATCAAGGCGGGTATCCACAGGGGAAGAGGGATACACGGGTCGCCCCCCCCCCCCCCAAGAAATCTTTTGCAATGTATCATATATTCCTCCCTGAAATTTTGCTTAACAAGTGTGTCGAAGTCTGCCCACCCCCATCGAAAAAATATTTTGCATACGGCCTTGAATGACTAGAAATGATGTTACTATGAATTTTTTTATATATGATAGCTTTTTGATGTATATATAGTAGATGTATGTTTAGATTTTGGTGAAGTTAGAGGAGTGGGTATTTGGGGCTTCTGCAACTTAAATTTTTGTAACTAGTCTTACATCTATAATGCTTAGGCTAACTCTGGAGGCAAGGGTTCAAGGGCTCTCCTCAGGAAACTTTTTGAAATCTTCCTAGCAATGCAATTTCGGGATAGCTATTGCATATTTCGTTGAATAAATTAAAACTCGTCAGGTGGTCTAAGGTTTTAATGTAAAGTAAATCAATTCAGTATTATCACCAGTGTATTGGCATTATTGATTTCTCTGCACTTTCCTAGATTATGAAGGAAATAAGATGAACTGGAGAGATAAAAATAAAAAGACATACGACGCATGGGGAATATTATGTGTTAGTGCCGATTGTAAAAATATTGTAGTTTTGTACCTTGTGGGGGGGGGGGATATTTCTTTGTCCAAATTTGCAATAGAAGTTGCACATATGAGTTTCTAAATTACTTGCTCGAAAGGAAGACTTTCTAGTAACTTAGAAGCAAATGTATGCACTTTTTTTATTTGAACATTTGAACACAACACATCGAACTTGTTGGTGCTTTTCCAGCGGAAAAGTTATGTTAATTTATGAACCTATAGCTTGTATACAATAAAATATGGTTTTGTAAGAATCTAGCTTTGCGAAGGCAACAGGGGCCAGTCTTCTGGAGTTCTCGGGGTTATTTAATGTGTAAATTCCCAAGCACGTCCAGTTTATTTAGGAGCTGGTACAAATTTGATTTTTATCTCCGTGCATTGGAATGCAAAGTAGGGCAGAATATAATGAAAAGGACGATGTAGATTCAAACTGCCATTAAAAATGATCGATCGCCCTTTCGAAATGTTATTTTGAAAGCAATCAGAAGAATAATGGTGCTTCTATTTAAAGTATTCAGTTTAGTAACAGAAGTGATTAAAAGTAATAGGATTCTAGAGGTATGTTATGAAACATAGCTCCTGACCAAATCACATAATCTATTAAATGTGTTTAAATGGCCATTGTTTCGCTTGATTCGAACAAATACGTCACATGAACCCGTAATGATGGATTTTCCACTGTAAAACCATAAAAAAGGAAATGATAATGTTTATAAATATTAACCTTTGATAAGAAAGCTTCAATCAGTTGAACTAACACCATCAATTAAAAATATTTTTTAAAAAATAATTCCTCTATGTCAGGGGTCCCCAACCTTATTGTACCTAAGAGCACATACCAGAATATCGGTCGAATGGCGGGCCCCATTAATTTTTTCAAGATAAATTCATAGTTGGTGGACATAGTTAATAATACACATTTCATATTAATGCTGAAAAAATTCAATTTCAAAAATTAGTTTAACATACGAATATAATTAGTATTAATATTCTTGTGTAAAATAAATGATTACTAAATTGCTTGCAAAACATACGAAGTATAAAAAATTATTTATAAAATATATAAAATACAGTCAATGTGATCTTTGCACTGCATTTCACTGGCCAGCCATAGGCGTAATCAGGGGGGTTTTGGGTGTTCAAACGCCCCCCCCCCCCATCGGGTATTTACTTATTTAGGCACATTTAGGCACAAAAAAAATTTCTGGCTACTGCCTTGCAAAGCACATATTTTTTTTTCCCTAAAAGATTAAACACATATGCATATGATTTTACTTCCTCTTTCTCTAAAGGTTTGTGATCATGACCAAAGCATGCAGCTCATAATAAAGAGGACTTTTCATTTGGTTATAATCAACCCCCTTATCACCTTGGGGGGGAGGGGGTTTACAGCGAAAGGTAGCTTCAATCACCGTACCACACACAGACAAACAGAGATCCTTTCAATCACTCCAGAGGGTTTTCTTTCCTTCTTGATTGATGTCTTTTTTACCCAAAGGCAGCAATTCGGGAATACAATGGCACAAGTAATAAGTTTCGTGAAAAATATTCTCTACTCTGATGGAGTTTTGTTTTCCGATAAACTGGTGTTGTAGCTGGGGTCTGAAAATGAAGGAGTCCTAGCCAACAATTGTCTTAATGGGTTAAACCCTCAAGCCAGGAAGGGATGCTCATCAAGAAACTTAAAGAGCAGTTTGTATTTATTTACGACTTCCTGTCCAAACACCCATTTTGGTAAAATCTTTTTTGTAGATGAGCCGATTGGAAAACTGATGAACTGTACTTGCATTGCATTCTCATTTACAGATGTTCTCTCATCTCTTATATTTTTAATGTTTTTTTTTCTTATTATGGTCCATCACTGATTGCATTACGACTCTGGAAATCATCCGTTCAACGTTTCCAATCTCACTGCTACGGTTTAATGCTGCATTTTAATTTACAATCAAGTATTACTTATATTTTAGCTAAATTTTTAATTATTTTCGACACATAATAATGTTTGCACTCCAGCAATGGACACGCTCGTCATCCAAAAAGAAAAGAACATTTGATTCAAACGCTTCCACTTCTGAGGTATGTTTTGCTACAAATTTAACAAAATTTTTAGAAATTTACTGTGGGGATGAGCATTTTTGTAGGGGAATTTGGATTTTTTTCTCTAAAATTCTACTGTTTCCCAGTTTTAATATTATGAATGCTTGGACATAGAAGATTGCTTAGCCCTAAATATTGAATTTTCTATTGCGTTTGATTAAAAAAATAAACTAATAGATCTAGTAATGAATGTTTAATGTTTTTGTGAATCAAGGCGGGTATCCACAGGGGAAGAGGGATACACGGGTCGCCCCCCCCCCCCCAAGAAATCTTTTGCAATGTATCATATATTCCTCCCTGAAATTTTGCTTAACAAGTGTGTCGAAGTCTGCCCACCCCCATCGAAAAAATATTTTGCATACGGCCTTGAATGACTAGAAATGATGTTACTATGAATTTTTTTATATATGATAGCTTTTTGATGTATATATAGTAGATGTATGTTTAGATTTTGGTGAAGTTAGAGGAGTGGGTATTTGGGGCTTCTGCAACTTAAATTTTTGTAACTAGTCTTACATCTATAATGCTTAGGCTAACTCTGGAGGCAAGGGTTCAAGGGCTCTCCTCAGGAAACTTTTTGAAATCTTCCTAGCAATGCAATTTCGGGATAGCTATTGCATATTTCGTTGAATAAATTAAAACTCGTCAGGTGGTCTAAGGTTTTAATGTAAAGTAAATCAATTCAGTATTATCACCAGTGTATTGGCATTATTGATTTCTCTGCACTTTCCTAGATTATGAAGGAAATAAGATGAACTGGAGAGATAAAAATAAAAAGACATACGACGCATGGGGAATATTATGTGTTAGTGCCGATTGTAAAAATATTGTAGTTTTGTACCTTGTGGGGGGGGGGGGATATTTCTTTGTCCAAATTTGCAATAGAAGTTGCACATATGAGTTTCTAAATTACTTGCTCGAAAGGAAGACTTTCTAGTAACTTAGAAGCAAATGTATGCACTTTTTTTATTTGAACATTTGAACACAACACATCGAACTTGTTGGTGCTTTTCCAGCGGAAAAGTTATGTTAATTTATGAACCTATAGCTTGTATACAATAAAATATGGTTTTGTAAGAATCTAGCTTTGCGAAGGCAACAGGGGCCAGTCTTCTGGAGTTCTCGGGGTTATTTAATGTGTAAATTCACAAGCACGTCCAGTTTATTTAGGAGCTGGTACAAATTTGATTTTTATCTCCGTGCATTGGAATGCAAAGTAGGGCAGAATATAATGAAAAGGACGATGTAGATTCAAACTGCCATTAAAAATGATCGATCGCCCTTTCGAAATGTTATTTTGAAAGCAATCAGAAGAATAATGGTGCTTCTATTTAAAGTATTCAGTTTAGTAACAGAAGTGATTAAAAGTAATAGGATTCTAGAGGTATGTTATGAAACATAGCTCCTGACCAAATCACATAATCTATTAAATGTGTTTAAATGGCCATTGTTTCGCTTGATTCGAACAAATACGTCACATGAACCCGTAATGATGGATTTTCCACTGTAAAACCATAAAAAAGGAAATGATAATGTTTATAAATATTAACCTTTGATAAGAAAGCTTCAATCAGTTGAACTAACACCATCAATTAAAAATATTTTTTAAAAAATAATTCCTCTATGTCAGGGGTCCCCAACCTTATTGTACCTAAGAGCACATACCAGAATATCGGTCGAATGGCGGGCCCCATTAATTTTTTCAAGATAAATTCATAGTTGGTGGACATAGTTAATAATACACATTTCATATTAATGCTGAAAAAATTCAATTTCAAAAATTAGTTTAACATACGAATATAATTAGTATTAATATTCTTGTGTAAAATAAATGATTACTAAATTGCTTGCAAAACATACGAAGTATAAAAAATTATTTATAAAATATATAAAATACAGTCAATGTGATCTTTGCACTGCATTTCACTGGCCAGCCATAGGCGTAATCAGGGGGGTTTTGGGTGTTCAAACGCCCCCCCCCCCCCATCGGGTATTTACTTATTTAGGCACATTTAGGCACAAAAAAAATTTCTGGCTACTGCCTTGCAAAGCACATATTTTTTTTTCCCTAAAAGATTAAACACATATGCATATGATTTTACTTCCTCTTTCTCTAAAGGTTTGTGATCATGACCAAAGCATGCAGCTCATAATAAAGAGGACTTTTCATTTGGTTATAATCAACCCCCTTATCACCTTGGGGGGGAGGGGGTTTATAGCGAAAGGTAGCTTCAATCACCGTACCACACACAGACAAACAGAGATCCTTTCAATCACTCCAGAGGGTTTTCTTTCCTTCTTGATTGATGTCTTTTTTACCCAAAGGCAGCAATTCGGGAATACAATGGCACAAGTAATAAGTTTCGTGAAAAATATTCTCTACTCTGATGGAGTTTTGTTTTCCGATAAACTGGTGTTGTAGCTGGGGTCTGAAAATGAAGGAGTCCTAGACAACAATTGTCTTAATGGGTTAAACCCTCAAGCCAGGAAGGGATGCTCATCAAGAAACTTAAAGAGCAGTTTGTATTTATTTACGACTTCCTGTCCAAACACCCATTTTGGTAAAATCTTTTTTGTAGATGAGCCGATTGGAAAACTGATGAACTGTACTTGCATTGCATTCTCATTTACAGATGTTCTCTCATCTCTTATATTTTTAATGTTTTTTTTTCTTATTATGGTCCATCACTGATTGCATTACGACTCTGGAAATCATCCGTTCAACGTTTCCAATCTCACTGCTACGGTTTAATGCTGCATTTTAATTTACAATCAAGTATTACTTATATTTTAGCTAAATTTTTAATTATTTTCGACACATAATAATGTTTGCACTCCAGCAATGGACACGCTCGTCATCCAAAAAGAAAAGAACATTTGATTCAAACGCTTCCACTTCTGAGGTATGTTTTGCTACAAATTTAACAAAATTTTTAGAAATTTATTGTGGGGATGAGCATTTTTGTAGGGGAATTTGGATTTTTTTCTCTAAAATTCTACTGTTTCCCAGTTTTAATATTATGAATGCTTGGACATAGAAGATTGCTTAGCCCTAAATATTGAATTTTCTATTGCGTTTGATTAAAAAAATAAACTAATAGATCTAGTAATGAATGTTTAATGTTTTTGTGAATCAAGGCGGGTATCCACAGGGGAAGAGGGATACACGGGTCGCCCCCCCCCCCAAGAAATCTTTTGCAATGTATCATATATTCCTCCCTGAAATTTTGCTTAACAAGTGTGTCGAAGTCTGCCCACCCCCATCGAAAAAATATTTTGCATACGGCCTTGAATGACTAGAAATGATGTTACTATGAATTTTTTTATATATGATAGCTTTTTGATGTATATATAGTAGATGTATGTTTAGATTTTGGTGAAGTTAGAGGAGTGGGTATTTGGGGCTTCTGCAACTTAAATTTTTGTAACTAGTCTTACATCTATAATGCTTAGGCTAACTCTGGAGGCAAGGGTTCGAGGGCTCTCCTCAGGAAACTTTTTGAAATCTTCCTAGCAATGCAATTTCGGGATACTTTGGTGTTGTTGGAGGAAACAGAAAGGAGTTTAGTTACCCTCCCCCCGCAATTTTTTTCAAAATAAAGTCTTATATCTTTTAAGTTACTTTTGGTGTCGCTCGTGATAGTGTTCAATGTCCTTTCCCTGAAACTGTTTCTGAAATTAAAGTGTCTTAAAAGCGTAATTTCTCTTTTCCTTCTTTTTTTAAAACTTGTGATCTGAATTTTTTGCCGGGGGGGGGGGGGGCTGGAGATGCCTGAAATAAACACGGAGTATATCTTTAGAGACAAGTATTTATGACTTGTAAATTTTCAACTCTTTTACACTTCTTATTAATTGGTGTTTAGTCCGTACATTTTTAGGGTGACCCCCCCCCCCTTTCACCAACCCTAGTTACGCCTATGTGGCCAGCGCTTCATAATTGGGAGAACATGATGGAATTACTGCTCTCAAGCAATCGTCAAGGTAATCGTCAAAACTTTGAGTTTGTGCTTTTTTACGTTGTTCTATCTTTGGACTTACATTTTAGGATAAAGCATTTTTATATTTTGTCTTATAATCGTCAAGGTGTTCATCTGTAAGTCGTATTCCATATTTTGATTTTATGATATTCATTGTCATTTATCATTATAGGGTTATCCATATTTATATGGCCCTTTATTCATATACTCTAGATTCTAAATGTTCTCTTGTTTAAAACGGAAAACTGAATATTTTATCCTTGAGTACAAGCAGCGGGCGCACCTAAACTGATCGATGGGCGCCATGGTGCCCGCGGGCATAGGGTTGGGGACCCCCGCTCTATGTAATGAGTGATTATTAAGTAAAAGTAATAGCATAAAAACGTACCATGAAAGTGGAATTCAACGGTTTGAAACATTATTTTGACTGGTGGAAAATATAAATTTATTCATTGAAAGTAATGCTCAATAGAAAACCTATATGGAAGTAATATATTAAACATATTATATGTTTAAATTTCATAATATTATTCATGAATGTGTTATTCATTTTTAATGTTTAAAATTTGTGCACTTCACTTTGTTTACTTTAAAAAAGCAAAGCCTCCTTTTACAAAATGTGATTTCATCGAACATTTCTGAACAAACTGCGGCTTAATGTATATGACAATCAATAAAACAAACCACAAGGTTATGGAATGAATAATGAGCTCTTGCTGGTGTATTTACCTGGAACACTTGTACATTTATTCACATGTAATTTAAAAAGAATCTAACTAAAATTGATTATCTACTACCAGATTTTTAAATATTTAAAATATTTTTTTTAATTTCCTACAAATTTTAATTGTAGCTTTATTTCTAGTAAAAACGATTATTCAGCTGTACGTTTTTGGTCTAATTTTAATTTTTATTATCATAATTTATTTTTCCTTGATAGCAGGACAAAATGAACAATATTGCTTTGACAAAATGCGTAACAATTGGGGTTTTTATTTTTTTAAATTTCTAATTTCGATAATAGAGTCTTTTAAATAATTTAGTTTTGAATTTTATTTTTCATCCTTTTGTTGATACATATGTATTGAAACAAAGGGTTTAAGTATTACAAATTTCCTAATGCAGGAAGTTTACCAAATCAAGAAAATGTACTTCATAAAGTGTGAATAGTAAGCAACTGTTTTCTTCTTTTTTTTATTATTGCGTACAAAACGTCTTATTGTAAAACTGTCTTGTTTTTAAAAAATGTTTTGACCCATGAAAAGATCACATAAAAAGTGTTTAACCGAAAAATTAAGACAACTAATAATTTATAAAATTAACATTGGTGTACTGGAAAATAGGCTCGTTTAGTTGTAGAACAGCTTCTTGTTCTTTTGAAAATGAGTCTGCTGAGTGATTAAATTTATATTAACCCTAGTATGCATTTTTGTTGTTTTCGAGAATAAAGAAAAACAAAACAACAATACGTTAAGATACTAAAATATAGATCGTGAGGTAATTTAAAATTCATAGTATTAATATAATCCATAGAGATGGTAGAAACAGAGTTCCACATCCCCAAATTTCTTTAAACTTACAATAGCGCACGGGTCAGCGGTTTTTAACACTTAAGGAATTTTAGCGCCTGGAATCGTTGACAGTACAAACAATAGCCTCTCGGAGAATCGTAAAAATCTCTCAGTCCATTCAGCTATGAATTAAAACTTGTTTCACGTCACATTAACAACCGATTCTATCAGGGGCTGTAAAATTTTTACTGGCGCTTAAGTTTGGCTCGAGTGCCACGCTGAATGAAAGTTTTCCCAGTGAGCTTTATGGCGATGCCTCCAATTTACGTTGCAGCCAAATTTGAAAAGGAAAAACTTTCAGAGCGTATCTTATTAAAGCGGAATGTGCGAGATATTGTTTGGTGGCCGACGCATAAATTTTTATGACTTCAGTTTTGAATAAGGAATGGGACTGAAGGCGCTATCTCAAGAATAGCCGAGTGACGAGTTTTATTTCTTTTTTTTTTCTGCGAAGTGAATTCCAGAACTTATAAATAAAAACCAAGCTGTTATATATGATCAACTCGCAACTGCTTTCGGAGATGTACTATAAAAAATTATACCGTTAAGAAGTACTTTAAGTATGGCGCAATTATTTTTTTAAAATATAAATTTTGAATGTTGGTCCGCAATTTTTAAGAAACGATTGGGTATGAATTTTATGGAAAAGATTGGCGTACTATTCAAAGATAAGTCACGATCAATGATGAGGACAGCGGAGCGGAGCAGTATCGCAACCACTGCATTTGTGTAAGAGAAAGAGACATATAATGGATATAGGGTGAATCTACCAGTGAATAAGCACACCCCAGTGAATGAACAGTTTTTTTTTTTTTTCACAAAAAAATTTCAATAGACTTTTTCAGATGGATTGACAACAGCAGTTTACTTCATGCAATTTCAAGATATCTGACACCTAAATGATTATTAAGATCAAAATTTTACATGTTTAACCAGCCGTACCAACACGGCTATACCCGTGCTTAAGCGTTTCTTCACGGGCCAGACTACCCAACAGCAGAATCTGGAGATTGGGCATAGAGTGCGAGCGAGAATTGAACCAGCTACGTCTTTTAGATGGCTACGTCAAAAGCAAATACCACTGTCTATCGAAGCTCCAAAAGACTCCTAAAATCTTAAAAGTACTTTTAAATAGATTTCTTGGATGCTCAAATAAAGCTTGTGATTGTACTTTAACTGAACGATTTGACTCATATTCTTGACGCATAAAAAGGACTGTAAGTAAATAATGTAATTATTGTCAAAACCACAAAACAAATAATCACGCTATCTTCCGTAGACGAGCATAACTAATTTTTAAAAAAGGTTATTAAAAATAGTTGTACTTTTCGAAGGTCTTATTTCGAATTTGTTCATTGTCAATTATACAATACCATCTACAATGTAAAAAATTTGGTAGTGTAAAAAGGATGGTGCCTAATTTTAATAGGTTTTGGTGCTTACCTGCATGGGTTACACCAGAATGTAGTAAAAATATGCACCATTCTTTGAAACCAGCAAATTGGTACTTTTTTTTCCTTTGATGCAGGACACCACCAAATATTTTTAGTGCTTTTCACTACAACCAATTGGTAAATAAGCAACTAAAAATTTTTTAATTAATTTATTTTGTAAAATAATGTGACACCCAAAAATTACAGAACCTGCCTTAAATTATAGTACTCATTCAGTTTTATATGCCAACTGGTACAAAATTTTAAGTTTAGATTTTATCTTTATTATTTTTGTGGTTCAAGTCGCAATCTGCTATTTTCCCTTGTGAAGAAGTATGCGATAGCGAAACAGCCGATCATACATATTTATTAAAAGACGGTTCCGGAATTCTTTTAGTGTTTTGGTGATGATTTAATGAGCCTTCTGAATCATCAGTTCACGAATCATTTACTTCACTTTGTAGAAAAATGTTTTCATGTTTATTTTTCGCGGACTCAAGAGCCTTTTAGCCTGAAACAAACTGCACTTATGTTTTACATTAACAATTTATTTTCTGAAAATAATCTAACATATTATAATGCAGTGTGCGTTCATTTTAATTTTAACTCCATTAAAAATGTAGTACTCTATTAATTTTCGATCGACAAAAGCATACATTTTTAATTTGGTATAGTTGCGATAAAGGATATAATGTCGTTCATTAAGAATATAAATCTAACAATTTTTGAAATTATTTATTTGGTGGAATTTTAAAAAGTAAATATTTTATTAAATTTTATTTATTATTGTTATTTTTTTAATATTAACTAACATGAAAATTGGAACCATTAAGTTTTTTCTTTCTTTCTTTTCTTTTCTTTTAAGGAAAACCTTTCAAATAGTACACTAATTCTAGAATGTATAGTTAATCTGTATAACTTTAACTAGAAAGAAAATTGTTATAAAATTTTTGGTGATAAAATTTTTAAATGAAATAGACCACGATGATTGTGCAAATAAATGAAAGCGAATTACAAAATGTTAAACGTCACACATTTTGTACATTTATTATCTGAGAAATGCAAAACTGACGAAGATAACAAAAAAAACAAATACAGAGTCGCAAACGTTTCTTTTTGGACGTTCTTTCAAAATATTAGTTATTTATTGTACCTAACGAGGTTTTTACAATACAAATGCCACGCATAAGTGAAATTTGAGATGTTTCGTACTATGCGATGGGGGTTTTTTCAGGGATTTTAGGGGGGGGAGGGATTTTTTTTGTTTACAACTCCTTTTTCACTCATTAAATCAGTGTTCCCAAAGTGTGTTACGCATACCCCTGGGGTTACGGAAAGGCTGGTGGGAGTACGACGTGCACAAAGTTAAGAACACTGCAAAATATTTTTCCCAATTTAAATTAAAATATTGAATCGATAACATGTTCAACATTGATGCAACATCCATACCAGAAAGTGTATCAAATGCTGAAGAAGACCAATTGTTGGAATTAGCTTCAGAGGAATTGTTGAAATATAAACATAAGAAATGTACTTTAGCATAATTCTTGTTGCAACATGTTTATCCAGTTTTAACAGAGAAAGTCTTGAAATACATATTACCTTTTTCAACTTCATATCTATGTTAAGCTACTTTTCCGAATTTGTAAACATCAAGGCCAAAAAAAAAAAGTAATAGACTTTTGGATGTCGAACTGCATCTTATATTAATAGTAACGAGCAGGGAACCAAATTAAAATGATCTGTTTTCTTAAAAAAAAAAAAAAAAACAATTTTATCCTTTTGATTGCTTATAATGAATGTGTCGGTTAAAATAAAATTTTTATCTAGTTTATTTATTTTTTTTTACCATGCATGTGTTTTATTTTTTATTTACTAGTTAAGTATGTACTAAAAGTTAAATTAAGAAAAATGTATACCTTGATTGTTGCTAATATTTATACATCTTTGTTTTCGTTTTATAAAATTGTTTACTATGTTTCGTTTTTTAAAATTATTTATTGTTTTTATTTTTAATATTTTTTGAAGATAGATTTTCATAATACTTAGTATTACGAAAATTGTAAAAGGGGTACATAGATGTAGAAAGTTTGGGAAGCACTGCATTAAATAAAGAAGGAACTGCTATTGACTATATTAAGTGTAAGAATAGTAAAAAAAAAGGCGGGAGGCTAGTTTAGTTGAATTTACATATTTTTAGAAAAGGAACCTTATTGTTGTCAACTGTTTAGACAACCAGGCTATGCAGAAGCCAAGAATACGAATTAAACAAGAAATTATTTCTAAAAAGAGTGTGCAATGCATACCGGAAATAAGTTATATTTATAGAAATTTAAATATTAAGTAATTTATTGTTGCGGAGTTAGATGCTAATTAAAAATAATCATTTTTATTTATCAATACATTTTACCGACATAAAGATATGCACATAATTGTTTTTTAAGATTACAATCATTGATTTTCGTGAAATATATGATAATGTAATTACAAATTGTTTCACCTTGTGTTTAGCTAAGGAGCACATTTTGATTCATTTTTATTAAGAGTTATTAAAATTTTATGTTTCCACTCCATTATAAATAATCTGAAACCTAGAGTCAAGCGTTCTTCACCGAGTGGAGCCATGCCATAGCTGATTAGGAAGCAAGCCCTTCTTAACTAAATTAAAGATGGCCGACCCTATTCGCCCGGAGCTTATGACGCTAATGAGCGGAAAATTTTCGAAATAACCGATTAAAATGCTGATAAAACGCTTTAAAAGGAAGCGTTTAAGAGGCTTGGCAATTTATTTAATGAGATCCAGAGAGCGGACTTGTGCTGGCAAATCCGAAAATGGTTTGAGTTTTGCGGCAGAAATGATTATTAGCAGAAGCTAATAATAAACGACAAACGTTATCGGGCTGGAATTAAGTAGAATAATTGTAGAAGAGGAAACATGTACCTATCGAGAAAGGTCAACAGAATTGTATAGATTAAGTTGCCTTTTAGCGAAAGATTTCAATAGCTGTGCATTTGGGGGATTCAGAAATAGATTCGTGGTTTTCAGCCACCGAGCTTTACCGGTCGTAATGCTAAACTTGTTTCACTAAATTATTGAGTAATGACATTTTATAAATGAACACAAAAGCTACTAGAAGTGGATATTTCCTAAAAAAAATCTGTTTAAAACAAGAAGTTCCGTCTAGAAGTATACGAATGTACTTTCCCATACACACCAACATGAACATTCACATTACTTTATGTTCACCCCGCACAATAATTAAATTTCCAATTCTGCAGCTATATGTATTTTCTATTTAGGGTAAATATTTCGTCTTAGAGGGGTTTTTTTTTTTCCATGCAGGTAAAGGTGGAAAATTGTAAAATAATCAAAATGGCCTTTACGGAAAAATTATTGGACAATGTTAACGTACATTGATAGTAAAATTCATCTTTTCAATCCAAACGACAACAAAATACTTAAAAAATCACTTCCGAAACGACAAATTGTGAAGCCATTTTAATATTATCTTACTGATTATAGCTGTTGCATACGTAGCATTTTGAAATCAAATTTTTATCGAGTACTTAATAAGCTCTTTATTGAAATTTTCAGTCACGCTGACAGGATGTAAAAGTAACAAATGTAACGGCGACATACTTCGAAAGATACGATCGCTTATGGTACTTTTTTTTCGTCGGGCACAAAACATTTCTCTCTTCTGATTAATGTAAACGTTTTTTTTTTCTCTTTCCTCATAACATTTCGACAATCTCGAAGTCCTCGTAATAAACCTAATTAAGGGGTGAAGCTTTTTTAAACTCCCTTAATTACCATTGTTTCCTTTCGGAAAAGGGTCATCAAATAGCATTATTTCCGCAAAATGGCGAAGACGTTTTTTGTTTCGTTCTCGCGACATACCGCCGGGATTTGTTCCTTTCCTCTCCTTTTTCTTTTTCTCTTTTATCGCCACTCTGTTTGTCTTATTTCGTAGAATCGTAATAATGCGCCAATGCATTCGTTTATGAGTATTTTTTAACGACCGGCAAACAATTTTACGACTTCCTATTTACAGCAGAGGCGTTGTCTGGCATGTAACGGCATTGAATAGCACCATTTTCTTTGTTTTACTGACAGATAATTGTGCTCACTGTTCCGGTTAAAATATTTTAATTAGCATATTCTTGCGCGCGATCATATTTGTTTATTTCGTTGCTCTTCCGAGCTTGAGATGGCTTACGAAAGTGTTCTAAAGGTTGAAAACCGAATTACGTTATTTAAAGTGCCCATTTCTTAGATTTCGAAATTAATTGAAATTTGGTATTTAAATGTTATTGTTGCATAAGGTTTTAATGTAAGTGCTTTTATTTATTTATTTTTTGTTAAGTTCAATTACTTTATTTATTTATTTATAAAATATACCCTGGCTATTTATTTTTGAAGAAATTGGGTAACTTGACTTTATTTTAATAAATTGAAAGTAAAAGAAATAATTGGCAGACATTTCACAGGAAAGCCGAAAGATGTTATATTCGGTTATACACTAGTAAATAACGAAAAATTATTTAATGAACTGTATGCTTAACAAATTTTAAAAACTCATAATTTAATAAGGAAAAATTATAAAACAAAAGGAAATATGTTAAACATCATGAAAAATTAGTATTATGTTCTTAAGAGTATTAGCATATTGGAGGGGGGGGGGGGGTATTAGATCCCCTTTCTCATATAAAGAACGTTCTAGAATTAGAACTTCACTACTTATTTGCACTACATAATTGCATAAGAAACATGCATGCTTATAACAGGGTATAATTTTCAAATAATTTTTTTTCATGATGAATTTTAAAAATTATTGGTTTTCGTGTTTTATATATTCCTTTTTCATTTGGGTACACGTAAACGATACAGCCTCTAATACGATTGTAATATAGTAAAATCAACATAGAATTTTTAAACGGCTGTGATAAATTAATTTATATATATATATATATAATCTACAATTAAGATTGTAAAAATATTTTCGGGCGTGTTTACATATATGAATATTTAAACTTGTCCGAAAACCGCTACACAATAATAATTGTAGAATTTTGTTTTAAAAAAAAGGGTGAACAAATCGGTTTGAAGTTGCACAAAACCATAAAATCAGGCACACTCTAAGGTTTCGCCCCTTTTTTGTCTTTTGATATTACTTCATTTAATGTAGATGAAGTAATTACAACTATAATCTCAGGTAGTTGTAATTAAAGTAACTCTGATTACACCCCCTATGTAGAGCTCGTTATAATAGACGTATAACATGGAAGCTTGATATTTAAGTTACATGAACTATTGGGAAAAGAAATCGGTTCAAAGTTTTTTCCATCAGGTGAGAAGGGACGCCAGAAAATAAAAAAAGACTAAAAAAGCAAAAAATTATTATTATTTCTCAAAATTTGTTCAATATGCATACAAACTGTAATTGATTGAAAAATAAAAAATCCTCAACGGTCGTTAAAATTTTGCATTATATTTTTTCCATATTAAAGATTCCCTACCCTCAAGGGCCATATAAGTATACACCAAGTTTCAACGACACAAGTTATAACGAGCTCTACGTGAGTCTAAACAGGTTGACTTTAACTATAACCACACTGCATTACTTCTACAGCATCCACTTTTTTTTCTTTTTTTTTTTTTTTTTGCATAAATGTATTGCTTTTAGTTGTGTAAGCGACAATATTCAAAGATATCAGAACAATAATCAGAAAAAAATAAACGATAATATTCAAATATATCTGTAATTAAATGTACAAGAATACACGCTACAAAACTTACCTTTAAAACAAAAACGCTAAATGCAGAAGGAACACGTAGATGATTCTTACCTAAAGAAGAAAGAAAAAAAGATAAATAAAATATTGCTTTTGTCAATCGTTATTTTGTCACAATATGAAACAAAAACTTCAAATTTTCTAAATGAAAGAACATTATTAATTTGTTCCTTTCAAGTGATAACAATATTTATTAATCTATTGAATATTAACAAATGTATAAAAATTCTGATTATTTAGGTGGCCAATTGCTAGAATGAAAGATTTTTTGTTAACTCCGCAGAAGCAACTGTATAGAAGCACAGTTTAAATAGAACCGGAAAGTAAACATCTTGTTTAGTTTAGAGATTGTAGAATTTCCATGTAAATACTCACATGGAAAGTTTTTAGATTGCAAAAGACCATCTAAGATCTAGCAGGGAAATAAAGAACATCTTTCTAATGCACTTTGTTGCTGAAGCACGATGTACAAACAAACAAATACAAAAGGAATCTCTGAGCGAGGCTACAAATCACATTTCGAAGAACCGACCAGCCTGATGCTAGATTCAACGACCATCGATTTTTGATTCCCCTTCTGCATGCAGGAGGTCAAAGTTTGAGCAGTGATTGAGGAAGAGGAAGAAACGGAGATCCTTGCAGAATATCCTCAAGAACGAGGAATGAAATGCTACTATTTATGGTCAAATTATAGTCAATTATTTTAGTCTTCTTATCCAAAAACTATTTTTGGATTTTGTCATGATATTTTTGCCAGTTCTCTTCATTTGAATTTGATACGTATATTTGTAGCCTTTTCATTCTTTTTAAATTTTTATCCGTCAATTATTAGTAAAATTGCCGCAAATGTATTGAATATAATTATCCTGTGTATTTTTTTCTGTACCTAAATTATAAACGTTTTTTACACGCTATACTGGGATTACACAGAAATCTGCAAGGCCAATAACTTTTGTTATATACTACATGCTCCTTCCCGCTGATTAGGAGGCAGGCTATGTCAATTGTTTCTTGCCTGGTGAATTTTTAATTATTCTATGTTTTACGTAAATTGCTGACATGCTCAATGGTTAACGTTTTGTTTCTTTATATCATTAATTATCTATCTTATATCTATCTTCTATCTATCTATCTATCTATCTATCTATCTATATATCTATATATATATATATATATATATATATATACAGGGACAGTTTATAAATGATGTCACGCTTTTTTCCCACATATTTGACCCCCTCGCCCCCCTTTGTCACAAAATGTCACACTTCAACGGACCCCCTCTCCCTTTGTCACGCGTCACGTTTTGTTGCATAAGCAGGGATGTCACACTTCTTGTTACCCCCTCCCCTCCCTTTGTCACAATTTCACGAATCTCCCTCCCCCCCTCGAAGCGTGACATCATTTATGAATGATCCCATATATATATTTTCATATATATATATATATAGTATTTTATTTTACAACTTTAGCTTAAATTTTAATACATATACAATACTGTTTTAAACTACGTCAGTCACTATTACACAGTTGTGCTATTTATCATTTTTTCTCCCACAACACACACTACACACACTAAAACAACAACGAGCAAATTATAATAATTACAATGCGTATTGATGTGAAGTACTGCTGAGAGTTAATGTGAACGATAAATTTATATAACATTTCAGTTTATTGAATTTAACTTCTGAGATACGCTCAAAAATTTTGATCGTGAAAGTATTGGATATTTGAAAGCGTGTTAAAAGAACATTTTGAATTTTCGGTGGGTTTTTTTTTTCCAAGTAAATTTCATGTCTTAGAATTAGGAAAAGGAACATGCTAAAGAGAAAGGCAAACCACCACATGCTAAAAATCTATATTTGTCACTAGAGCAGCCACAGCTGTAAGCTCATTAATATCTTGAATAATATGGCTTCATAACGTAGAAAAAATATATACAAAACTCCTGAGAGTGAATTGATAGACACTTATTGCGTGACTTCGACTCAGGTGCAAAATTCTTGAAAAGGTATCCAGGGCCTTAAAAAGACCGTAATGTTTGGAAAGAAAAAAAATTAGCAATTGTTCAAAATTCTCCTTTTCTAACCAGACATTTTTTTATGATTAAGAAGAATGAAAAAACTTTTCACATTGCAACTTTTTCACCCAAATAAGATGATTTGTTCAAGCAATTGTGCTTTACAATTTCTTACGACAGGAAATATTGTGATTCTAATCAAAAAATCCTTTTCGGTTCTAGAGAATTAAAGTTCAGAAATGAAAATACGCAAAAAATTCAACCTTATTTTACAAATAAAGCCCGTGAAATGTGATTGTTTGTGTACTAAATCCTGTAAATCTTCATAAGTGCATAATGCAAATAAAAAAGTTCGATTTGAAGACATCAACACCATATATACCCGATTTCCAGCAAAGTTCAGAGCATGACTCCATTAAAAGAACCGGAGCAATGTTTTCGTCGTTTTAGTCTCAAGAGCAGATTTCGGCCATAAAAATGCTCTTATAAAAGGAACTACAAACCCATCTAATTGCAACTCATGTCACACATTCCATCCAATCACAACGCGTCTCTCGAAGATTCAGAATGATTAAAAAAAAGAAGAAATTCCCGCTGCCATTTATAGTTGCAGAGTGTACTCTATTAAAATAATGGGCTATTAGAAGCGCCCATTATAAAGCATTGGTTAGAAATGGTCATTATTCGGAAAAGCTATTGGGCAAGAAACAAAGCAGCGTGTAATTGGAATTGTATGTTTGAAAGCCTATAAATATGAATGTAACAAATTTGGTACATACACCACAACGATTAATTGTTTTCCCATATTGAAAGAGGATGATGTGCATAATTATTCTGTTTTATTCGTTATTTGAATCAAATTAATTTACTTATATCTTTATTATTTATTTCTTCATATTTATTCATGTATTCGTATATTTTTTAAGTTTTAATTTATTTACTTATTTATTTGAAAAATGTGGTTTATTTGGCATTAAATGTAAAAAGTTAAAAATTCAAATCATGAATTACTTTTCAAAATATTTCTATATGATGCAGCAAAGTTCTAAACCTATTCATTAAAGCATCACTTAAAAATTCGTCACTTTTTCTCACAATACAATTTCAACAGTACTTTTTGTCAAAGAGATAAAAACCAAGAGCAGTAAGCAAATTAGATTTTTAGTGTTTAGTGTTCAAGTATGATTAATTCAAATACACTTTCAAGTGGGTTAGTTGAAAATCAAAGTTATATATAAAAATGAAAAGCAAAATATTTAAACGTAAAAACTACCTTCTTATTAATTGTTATAAATAAGATTTCCTTAAATACGCAGCTGGTAAAATAAGAAGGATATTTCGGAAAAGACAACCTTCTGCGAAAATTTTTCGTGCATTAAAAGAAATAAATAAATGAGCATTAAGTTTTACGAAACTATTTTTTGTTGTTTTACTTTATCGTGCTTGTTGATATGATGAATAACCACAAAAAAAAAAAAAAAAAAAAACGAGTGAAAGTTATAAAATGATTATTTTTTAATAATACTTATTATAAGTATTTATTAATACTTATATAAATTCCCCGAAAATAAATTTTTTTTTCTTTCTGAGTCACGAAAAGAATCGATAACTCTTTTTTCTTTTTGTTGTTATTTTTTTCTTTTTTTTTATTTCAAGGACATTAATTACCTTCATTCGCGGTTTTTATAATACACTTAAGTTATTTAACTGATTTCTTAATTAATCGATTGGCTTACTGAACTAACAAATAGATCAAATACCTGTTTTATCAGATGTAAAATATAACTGCTTCTACACTTCTGCGGTAACATATATATTTAAAATTACATCATCATTGTGTAGTTACTAAACTAAATTATTGCATTAGAGTGAAAAATTATTTATTTACACAAATTTAAACAAAGATGGGCAATGTCAGGTTAGGCCTAGGCCGGCAAACCTACGGGGCCTACGTGGCAGGACGAAGGGGCCCACACGACAGGAAATGGTGCACGAGCGTCCCCTTGCTCTCATTGTCGGCCTAAGGTCAGGCACCCCCTATGTAAGCTGCCCTCAAAAGCGGGGGCGAGAAGATCGACTTTCGCTTGCCTACGAGGTTGCGGTCGGATGAGCAGGAGATCTTCGAATGCTGGACAGGGAGGAGTTGCGCCCATCCAGACGTAACGGGAGAGCTTGTGCCCGTAAAGAAATACCAAAGAACGTGAGACGTAATTGGGGGGCGCGGGAGAGCTTGTGCCCGTAACAACTTTGAAACATCTAAGAACTCAATGATGTGGAATTTGAACCACTGTAAATAATATGTAAAATAATAATGTAAATAGGCAGCGAAGTGAATAAATGTAAATAAAGAAATATAGCCAAGAATCGTAACTGGCAAATTGATTAAAAAGTTTTTAATTTGTGTTTCAAAAACAAATAAGTAAAATCTGCTCGTTTTCCTTCTTGAAGACCTAAATAAGCCTTTGTCTACTTTTTTTTCTTTCAAGGACCGAATAAAAATGGTCGAACTGTTGAAAATGTTTGTAAATTGCACATTATTACTAATAAGAAAAATACTACAAAAATACGATAACTGTTTCTACGTCTTTAAATTACTTTTAACAATAAAATTAATTTAAAGAACGCATTAAATGCAAATAACTAACTGGAGGACTGCGCTTCCGAAATGCTTATTTATATTTATATATATTTTTTTAATAATCAACATTTAAGTGTTTCAAAACCTTTGCGGAACGAGTGCATTCCCCGGAAACCGGCATCCATTCTTTCACGCAGCAACACTATCGGCGGATGCTATTACCACTTGAGAATTTTGACGCTCAGTTTCACCCTAGATGGCGGCACCTAAACTCTAAATGATGCAAAACTGCACTAGGAATTTAATGCAGTCGAGAGTGGCTAAGTCAAGTAGATACTCAAGGGATCTTTAGCATGCCGCATAATCAGACGAAATGGGAGCTAACGATTTTCTCCCTCTTAAAAATCCACTGACTAGGGCCAGGTTTGATCCTGCGAACTTAGGCATACGAAGCCAGGGCATTAACACTGCATATATGTGTGTCTCATAATTACGCACAGATTACAAACCGGAAATTTGATGTGACTAAAGTGATACCTTAGGAAAAGTCAATGTTTAAATATAAAAAAGGTGAAAATAATAGCTACGAAGGATTTTAAACTATATGCGGGATGCACAAAAACCTAGAAAATAGTGAATAAAAGAGAAAGAGGTGTAACAAAAAAAAAATTATAAATAAACCATTATTTCAAAATCTAATATTGACACAATCGGATTGCAACTGTGCTCATTAAGTTGTGTAGTATAAAATTCTCTTCCGTTCACCAAGGTACACTGACAAATGTCCTGAAATCTGGACAACTGTATCCTCTTTTGGCTTCAAGAGCGAAGTTTGAAAAGAAGCTTATGTATTCCACTAAACAAACGACACCATTTCTTCCCCCATATTTTCTTCAAAATTGAAACAAATCGCGAACATTTCTTTGGGAACACAAAACTCCTTCTTCGATGACGTTATAAATTTCTACACTCAGTTACAGTCAAGAGATTTCTTTGGAGTCATATTTCTTTATGTTTCTGTTATTTATGTTTCTAATGCAATAAGCTGCACGATATATTGCAGGAAAATGCTGTTAGCGCAAATTTTTCGAGCCCTAAATCCAAAGATGATTTAGTCTTTCAAGCTATGAACTCTAAATGGCGAATCGTTACTTGTGATGCATTGAATGCTATCCGTTGCACGCATTTGTGACTATTCAATTTATAGAGTAATTTTATAAACTGAAACAAAATATACATATATATATATATATATATACGGTATTTATTTGAGATAACTTTCAGTCTGTGAAAAATAATTCAACACTTTAAAAAAGTTATCATAAATATCCGGCTTCGTACAGGTTCATGTATTCCTTTACATCGCTTAAAATATTCATTTCAAATAATACATGTATAAATTCTGTACATGTATTATTTGAAATAAATGACGGTAATTAAATGATCTGTTGTGAATGGTAAATATCTACATATAATTAATAGTAAAGAAGCAAACTATTAAATATCGTGAAAATTACAACTTCATTCGATTAGGTTGCCATCAATTTAGTTGACCATACATTTGCTGTGAAACTTCATGATTTACCACTTTAAATTTCTTAAATTGTTAAGTCAGTGTGAAAGTACTGATACACAATTTAGCACAGCATGAGATTCAGGAACTAGTAAAGTCAACTGAAGACCAATGCACATATTTTAAAATGCTACGCTAAGGATAGTTAAATAAAACTAATGTTACCATCCGGTAGAAGAGGTGTAATAGAACTTCGTGTCATGATTTTAAAACCACGAAAAAAAAAAGAGTCTTGAAAGATAAATCATAAAGTTTAATTACAGTATTTTAAAAAATTGTGATCTGTAACACCAATCCCAGTTTTCCAGCTTAAAAACTAATGTAATCATGTTATTCCCAAAACCAATAACGGGGGGAAATGTACACCGGGATATTTCTGCAAAGCCTTAAGAGTATTTTTCTAATACAAACGAAATATCCATAACAGTTATAACAAGAAACATCTTGCACACAACCAAAGGGTTTTGTTAAGTTTTAAATGCGATATAACTCAACAGCTTATGGAAGCAGAAAGAGAAAAAGGTATTATCTGACATTCATTTGCTTCTAGAAAAACATGACTAAAATTGATGATTTTGTTTCAGAGAAGAATGCAATGGTTATGATAATAAAACTAATCTCAGTGGCACGGCAGCCCATTTGGGATCATGGCCTACTGTGCCCATCCCAACGTTCGAGACCGAGGGCCCTGGTGTGCAGAAGCAGATGTCCCAGTCAAGTGGATGGCCTGACGTGGAACTCCAGTGGTTAGTTCCCGAGCATGCTTGGTCCTCATTTTATCGACCCCACTGAAAGTGATGAAAGGCTGAGTCGAACCTGCTCAGCCCGAGAAAGGGTGTAATAACAGTTTATATTTAATTAGCCTCATCAAATAGCTTTTTGCACCTCAATGTAACTTTATTTAAGATTGATTACAGTGAACGCTTTTTTAGGGGACTTATGCAATTAAAATTAAAAAAAACTTTTTTAAAAAAATCAGACTGTTTATTAAACCATTTGTTTTTATCTTTTTCGGAAAGCAAAATCTTGCATTGTAAGTTTTAATTGCAAACAAAGGTTTTATTGTCTGTCGAATGGCAACGCAAAAAAAGTAATATTTTTTATAGGTGGATATGCGTTGCGTTGCAGTAATGCAAAGTACCCGTAACAAAAAGAGCGAGAAAAGTTAAATAGAACCTTCTAAATATTTGTAAACATAACAGAAGACAAAATGCGAAACAATGTTGAAAACTCAAGATTTCAAATATAAAAAAATAAGAATAAGAAAATTATAAGATACTTCTGCAACTACAATAAAAGTAAAACTCTTCATACAAATTGTATTTTAGTTAAAATCACAATAGAGAGAGGCACATTAAACTCAGTAAGTCGCTTTAATTAAGCATTGGAAGCAAAAGTTTATCATTTTTTTTTTTTTTTTTTTGATATTTTTCAAATATTAAATATGCATAAATATACTTTCCTTTTATATGGGATGTTTCTCCCTGCAAACATATAGTGTGTTTTATACACTATATGTTTTAAAGTGTTTCGTACAACCGATTTAACACTAAGTTATCAGTGTAATTCCATATTTTATTCAAGCAAATAGAACATAATTTTTGACCCGATGGTTATTTAGTAGAAAGAAAATTCCTAAGGGTATTTTAAATACTATTAAATAAAATGTATTTCAGAACCCAAAAAATTTTAAATGTGTTTTTATTTAGTGCAGTTAGATACATTTTTTCACATAACATTTAACATTTATGAAAAAAAAAAACGTCAGTACTTTTATTGCTTTTTGTAGAATTAAATTCTAGTTATACACTACTTTCCGCAAATGATTGTACTTGAAACAGCGAAAATTTAAATTTGCTTTTTTTTTTTTTAATTAGTACAATCTTTTCTAAACAAAAATATTTGTGTAAACTATGTATGAAAACTCAAGTCCCATCTTCGCTCAAGCGTCTTTATATAAATTATTTACATTAGTAATGTAATTTCCAAGAAAATCGTTTCATCCCTTGTACCTGCACTCCAGACATAATTGAACATTCGCCTTCCTAGAAAAGACTTATTCAACGGGGAACTGGCTATTGAGGGAACCCTGGTAAGTTTCACCCAAAACAAGTTTGTGGTAATTAAACTTGAAAGCGCAGTAATTAGCTCACGCTCTTAGCCGTCGAAGCTGAAAGAGTAATTTAATCAAAATTAAAGAGCGTAACTATTCCCTAGCTCCACAGTTCTTGTTGATATCATGATAGGAAAAATGAATGATAGTCGTAATTTGCGAAAAAAGCATGTTTAAAAATGGAGCAGTATGTGAATGTAGGAAAATGCGGGGCACTTGGAAGCAAAACTGTTTTAAACAAAAAAATTGCTTGGGTCTTACAACCATACTTTTCACTGTAGCAACCTGCTTAGCCAAACACTGCATCGTTAGAGAACTTTTTAAAGTTTTGTGGCATCAGTTCTTGGCTGTGAGAAGAGCAGTATTAAAGCCATGTGAAATCCTTTTTTACTCTCTTTTTGCTGTACAGCAATTGTGTTCCCGCGCTGGTTGTTACCCGCGGCGCACATTTAATGTTTATTTTCATTTTGCCTAATTTTATTATGCCTTTGTTATTTATTAAAATTGTTGAGTTTTAAATTGTTTGATGTTTGTCTGCAGTTTAAATATATTGCCAGTTAACGCTCAATTTTAATATATTCTAAGCTACATTTTGAGTAGTGAACTTGTATCTCGCATTTACGTAGACGTTTCCAAACCTCTACACAATTGTGTTATTATGCATCATTGAAAGGTGAAGCATTTCAAGCTTGTCTTTAATGCACTAGCAATAAATGTGAACTACCTCTACCCAATTGTGTAATTATGCATCATTGAAAGGTGAAGCATTTCAAGCTTGTCTTTAATGCACTAGCAATAAATGTGAACTATGTGGATCCAATTTGATCGCAATATGAATTAAGACCAAATAAAAGTTAGGTCGGAAAGGTCCAGTCAGAGAATTGGTGTTGTGCTGGTTTAAATTAGTATAACGCTAAATCACTAATAAAATTAGCAACAAAAATGATTGGGCATCTGCTTTTTTTATATTTATCGCACCTCCAATGCAGGAGGGCCATAATTCAAAAAAAAAAAAAAAACCTGCAGTAAATGCTGAATTTAATATGTTTAACTGTGTTCTTAGTACATGGCTTTCTTTGCATTTTAATTAAAATTATTCAAAGAACAGCTGGAACTGAATTATGAGATAATTCTACAATTATTCCACAAAATTGCATGTATACATTTACGAGCAAAAATGCTCATATAAGGTTGTAACAATCCAAACCGTTTTTTAACTCAAAAAAAGATGACGTAAAAAAGAAAAAACTTTATGGTTATGGTTAAAATTGCCAAACACCTCTCCTGTGAAAATGTATGATTTTGAATTGGGGCCCTCTTGCACTCAATGTATTCCAAGAAATAAAAGTTTTTCTTTGTTCTCAAAATTATGTAAGCGATGACGAATTATTAGATATTAGCAATTAGAACTTAAAACATATGTGGCTATAATTAACTTAAATCAATGTGATATTTGCAACGGTATTGGTTGCAGAAATTTAATCGCTTTATCCGGCATTTTGTCAACACTAAAAAAGTAAGAAAATCGGTTGAAAAACAGAGGATAAAAAGGTTCTTAACTCTTTTGTCCTTGTCTATTTACGTATAGGTAACCAGATTTAAATGGAAAAACTGTTCTCTTACAGTGCAGAGCTTATGGTAATGTGCTCTCTTGCCAATGCCAATGCCTGTCGGTAGAAATTGACTAATATTTAAAAAGTGGTTGAAAAGTTTTCTAAGAAGTGATATTCGTTTTCTAAGAAGTAATATATATTTTAGCAACAGCCAAAAAAAGAGTTATTGTCTAATGTTTTGCAAAAAGCAGAATTAATAATTATAACAATTTTAAAGCTAAAACTAAAGTTTTTAGTCAGCTGAATATGACAAACTACTCCACTTTAAATACCTACCAGCGGGATTTTGGTAGTTTGTTTTCCCTTTTTCAGTGAAAGGTTGAACTAGAAATTTTTAGTTTGGCATTAGTGGAAAAAATGTGTGTCTTACCCGTGCTTCATAAAGCATGATATTTCCCTAGAAAAAGATTGTAGCCGACTGTAAAAACTTGAAGTTTTAGAGAGTTAATTTTAACGAGCAGCCTTCAATAAACTAACGCAATTTTAATGCGAAAAATTAATTTTTTCACACTGCAGATAAAAAAAACAGCCATCTTAAAGGAAGTTTGTTTTACTGTTCGGAAATGATCGAGAAATAATAGATATGTCTTTCTACATTTTTAAAAAATAAGTAAAAAATACATAAAATAACAAGAAGTTCCGTCTAGAACTATACGAGCCTACTTTCCCGTATACTCCAATCTCTCTCTCTGTCTCTCTTTCTTAGTTAGCTTTCGGGTTACGATACATTAAATCTTCTTTCACACTTTATGATTTATCTTTTTTCTACTTTTACGGATAAGTAGGCTAAAAATGAATCAATAAATAAATAAATTAAAAAAAATAAAAGTTTTATTTTTAGAAACATTCAAATAATACCCAAAAATAATATTATCAAATTATTTTACCACAAAAAGGGTTTACTATTTGTCAATAAAATGTTATTCATAGGTAAAAAACAAAAAACTGTTTTAATATATAAAGTAATAGAAAACTTATAACATACTAAACATGTTTAAAAATCCAATGCTGCGGGTAAGAAAATCCCACTACCAGCCCACTCTTGAATTTCGACTCACTGTTCGGAAAGCTGCAGAAAATAATGCATCTGCCCTTTCCCAGTTTCGAAGAGTGTTAAAATTCTTCGGAGCGAAAATGATTATAAATTTACACATTACGCCGAAACAGTTTATTCTGCGGCCATACATCTTCACGCTCCAACTCTTTATGTGTGTAATGTAATAAACTCGAAACCAAGACATTCATATTCAAATGCTGCGAGGGGCACTTTTTCTTTTACTCACACACACTCGAAAAATAATTCAACTCTCGCCTACCTCCAAGACTCCATTGTTTTCAGGAGATCTATTCACGATCTTAGTTTCACTAGAAACACGTTTGTGGTAATTAAACTCGAAAAGCTTCGTAATTAGCTTGTGCTCGCAAACCGTCGAAGCTGAAAGGGTACTTTAATCGAAATTAAAGAGGCTATCTTTCAAGCGTGTAATTTTGGATCAAGAACAGAGATTGGGAGAAAGGATTGGACCACTTTTGATCACGGATTTTTATAATAGAATTGCAGGAAATAGTTTTCATTTCAGACGAATTTAAAATTAAAATTAGTAAAGAAAATATATTTTTCTAATGTTAAAAAGTAAATGTTTCAATTTTTTAATTTTATTCGGCGAAGAAAGGCGTCTATGAAATTTCAGTTCGATCCTTTTTTTCGTCTGGGCTGTAGCCCTGTCAAAGAACAATGAAGACAACAGCGACAGTACGAAAAGCCTACAAAATAGCGATTTTCTTACTTTTATTACTCCGACCCCAATGGTCCCGGTCATTAAATTTTGGTATAGGTCGTCAGGGCCCACTCAAAATTTAGTATACAAATAATCAACCCCAGGGACTTTAATGGGGCTGAGATCATGAGGTGAAAAACCCAACTTGTTCTGTCGTGTGAACTGTCTTTGGTCGCTTTCATCACTTTTTTCCGCTTTTCTTTTGGTTTTCTTGGCGGACGGGACTCTCCGGCGTCCCTACGTCATGTCGTTTATAACCTTATTTAAGATTAAAAAAGTATATGTATAAATATATGTGTATATATATAGTAAATTACAAATATAACTATAAACACGTAAAATGAATCGAAAAAACAAATTATATTTTGTTCTGCATTGCTTTCAGTTTAATTTTACATATTTTAGGTACATATGTTTAATTACATGTGAACAGATAAGATAATAGCTCACATTATGCAAATTTTACTTTCTGTAAAAATTATTATTTTATAATTGTTCCCCATTGTTTATTAATCAATTCACTGTAGTATGGGCGATTTAAAAATTAATGATTATTTTAAACTGGAAGAACAATGTGTGTCAAGTCTTTTATTTTGATTCGCAACATAAAAAAAAAAAGATTATTATCAAAATAAAAGTAATGAAATTTAAATAAAAACGAACACATAAGATTTAACATTTATTTTCTTGCTTAAAAATAATAAATTTTGAAATGTTTACATATTTTTCAAAAAGTTTAAAGACAAACACACAATTGGAAGTAATCTACTAGAAAATTTAGTCATTTATTAAAACTTCTCAATTTGTTGAACGCAAAGTAAAAAGAACCGATTTCGATTTAGAATTTCAGAAAAGCGCATCTAAAATTAAATTTTTAAAGCAATATAAAGTTTCTTTTCACAAATTCTAAACCAATTTAACCTCGACAACAAAGCAATAAAAACACACTCAATAAAAATCCCGAGACCATTTACGAGTAAAACAGAATTATCAAATTAAACTTTCCAAAAGAAAACTAGTTCGAGAAAATAAAAGAAGACCGTTTCCATAATTCGATCAGCCTTAAAACCTCCCTTAGTGTCCCGAAGTTAGGCGAGCTGTCAATATCTCCGACAAAATTTATTTTTCATCCTGAAGCGTTTCATAAAAAAGAAAAAGCTTTATAGAATTAAATAAAGTTCGAAAACGATGACATAAACCGATCATCTTCTTTATAAAGAATGACTTTTGGAAATAATAGTTCGTGCCCCGTCAAGCAGATTTTTTCGACAAGGGAACCTTTTTTTATTTTTATTTTAATTTTTTTATTGCCACCGAAACAGCTGCTATTCAGAAGGTCATTCTAAAAAATATTAACTTGAATTCAGTACATCATTTCAGCAAGCAATACCAGAACAAGATTTCTAAATTTTGTGAATGCATAGTAAGAAAAATCTATTGAAAGTCATAATCGAATTAATATTTTATACGAGCAAATATACTTTCCTCCACCAGACCCCTACCTGTTAGCCGAGGCCTTAGGATTGCTTACGCACGGGGAGAGGTAGTAGGGTCTACGGATTTTACATGCACATACCCCCAAGTATACATGGTGGTCTTCAGTGGGTATCGAACGCGCGACCTTCTAGGTGGAAGTCCGACGTGCTAACCACTAGGCTACCACGGCCCACGAGCAAATATACTGGTTTTCAAGGGCAAATTGACATCTGAAACTTTATAGCAGCTCTTAGTGATAACAAATACCTTGCTGAAAAATAGCTGAAAATAAGTGCTTACAAGATATCTCCAAGTATCAAGCGTGAAATGAAATGGGAAATTAGCGGAATATATTTTTCAACTATTAACAAGCGTTTCGTAAAATAAGGATTCTCACACCTAAGGCTTTTACAATCATAGCTGCATTTCCTGATTGGTTGCTCACATCATAAATGCTACTGGTTCGGAACCAGGAGGCCCTGGGGTTTTGGGTTCTCCTTTGGAAATGAGACAGAGCGGCACACGTTCTTCCACAATCATTAAGTTGCCTAAGAGGAGGCTTCCTGGTTTTCTTCTATTCTATAAGCAAATGTCGAAAAATCACTCTTAGAAGTTCTCCAGGAAGGCAGCTATAACCGAAGAACTTCCCCGAAAGGAACTTCATGTACCATAAGTCCGGAGCTGAGATTCTTAAGCCTTAAAATGCAGGGGGGGGGGAGGAATCTAGTTTACGTATTTTGTTTCCATTTTGTCCTCTTCCCAAAAACCTGTGATAGTGTAGTAAGTAAAAAAGCAACGAATTTAACTACAAAACTAAATTTTAAAGTGTTTAACTTTGATGCTTTTTCACTTACTTCATTTGTCGAACCAAAAGTAACCTTTTTTGCTTATTGTGGTAGTGTATATTAAATAGGCTTTAAACAAGTTATTTTATAATGTAATTTGTAAGCATAGCTCAAAAAAGTCTGAATATAACAACCAATGACTTCTGCTTTATTCAAGTCACGAAATTTAGAAATATTTGAAATTCTCTTCTTACTTGTCCTCAATTCAAAACGCAACAAGCACCAACTGCGGTGCAGCGCAATGTGTGTGTGTGTGTGTGTGTGTGTGTTTTAATTATTATTTTTTATCATATTTCTTATTTTATTCATTTCTTTTTCTCGTGGAAGACATGAAGTTGTGAAAGCACTAAGAGTTCCTCCGACCTTTTTCAAAGAATGTCATAACGCAATTTAAAATGATGCTCACGTGATAATTACGAAACTATGCTTATAATAAAAAATGGTGTCCATTTATTCTTTACAAAATCTTTCTAACTCAATGAATTTTATTATTAATCACTTTCTCAATAAATAAGTATCAAGCTAAGTCCTTCAATTGAATGGAAAATACTTGTTCTTTGCCAAGAACATTATGGGTAAAAAATAAATGTCGTCAAATCGATGTACGATGTTTAATCCCTCTATCGATGTTTTAAAAAAGTGAATAAAATCGGTAAATTTAGTCAACAATTATGGAAGAAAAAAAAACAAACAAGGGAAAAAAAAAACCATAACTTTTTCTAATCATCAAATACAGTCAAACGAAGGTGCGGGATTTACGGGAGGCTACCATTGATCGATTAAAAAAAAAGAAATAATCAAAATCAGTTCATTCGAGGTGAAGTTATCAATGGAAAACCTAAACAAAACAAAACTATAAAAAACATACAGTATGACTTGCATACCGTTGACTGGGACAAAAATATAAAGGATAATATAAAGGAGGACTATTCCAAAAGGCGGAACTGCCCTCCTTTTGGAAGATGGTTAAAAAGTCCTACAAATTTAATGAATTTTGCTATTTTAATGGGTGAAAAAGTTTTTCTGAGGTGCCTTTCGTTTTCTTGGTGCTCCAAGTGCGGGGCATCTCGTCAGAAATGTAAACTTTGCTGAAAGTGTTGTTACCAATTACACAATTTTGCGTTCCTAAGTTGGATCCGAAGCACCCATTAAAATCTAAGTAAAGGAAGTCAAACACTCTATTAACTAAAAATCAAGATGTATTTACATAGTCAACGCTCATACTCTGAATATTTCTAACATCCTACAAAGAAGTTTATGTTAGAAAATTCTCTTTTAGCAAAGTATTAAAAGGGAAATTGTGTTTGCGACAGCTTAATCTGTTAATGTGACAGATTAACCTAGTAACAAAACTACGCAAGTTATGTTCGTTTACTTAATACAGTGCAAAATACTGTTTTTCGCATAGTAGAAATCGCAATCGTTGCATTAATAATAGTAATAATATGCGATAATAATGAATTATTTTGGATGAAGAAAAACTCATTATTGACTGCTAAGTATTGAAAAGTAATGCTTTGATTCACAAACAGAAATATTTTGTTTAAATAAATCCAAACACAAAAAGGTATTTAATAGGATATTATATGTCAAATGCTTCTGAAAGGCATAAGGAAATCGGAAGAATTGCTTTTTCCATCAGCATCAGTTTTTTCTAGCTGAAGCTTATACAAAAATGCCGTTTTTCAAAATAAAAAATATGAGATCAAAAGGCACAAGGAGGTTTATTTAGAAAAAGTTAGGAAAATATTTCTTTCTTTTTATAGACACATCGTATGAAAAAATCTTTTTTTATATATAAATCTTTTGCATTCCATCTCACGATCGGTCGTAGCGCCATTTTACTATCTGAATGCTTCCAATATTCCAGAAGTTGGGGCTGCTAAGGACATATTTGCATACAAAAATCAGATTTTAGAGCGACACATGAAACAACGTGCATGGGCCCACCAGGTGGCGCTGACGACGTGCGTCTACAAATGCGGGGGAACTGTCGAGGCTGCGAGAGACCATAAATTTTCTTTCTTATCGAAAAAAAGACATTATGTGGCATCGCACCATTTTTTGCCTTTGTTTCCTGAATGCAAATAGTGACAACAAACAAGAAGTGATGTTGGTCGCAAATTTCTGTTATTCGAACTTTATGTTTGGTCTAAGAAATTAAAAATAAAAAATAATAAAAATTGCCTACTGACGTCGTTTATTCCCTGATTCTTAGCAAAATTAAATAAATGAATTCTTAAAGATAAATTATATAAAAGAATTTTTAAAAAAACTATAAAAGCAAATGTAGTTACATGTGTTTGATGGCTGTAAATTGCGTTTTAAAAAAACATTGTAAAATTTGACACCTGGTCGTTCACGCGCAACTATAAAACATTTTTATAAGGGGATTCTTGAAAGAGATGATAATTATCTGATCACAAAATCATTTCAAATATTATGTTAACAAATATTTGGTTGAATTACCGAAACGAATTATATTCCTAGAAAATGTATTAAAATCAGTTTTGTAATTTCCGAGCATATTCCCAAGTGACGAAAGGGTGAATTATGCAGAGAAGTCGTTGTTGTTGCAAATACAGTAGGAAACCGATGACCTCTACACAGAGCGAACAAGAACGAAGACAGACAGGGGAGGACCTTCCACTTTTAATGAGCACTGCAAAGGTAGAAGTACGACGTGACTCAATCTCAAATAATGTACTTTTCTCCCCCAACCCCCTTCCCTGTTAGCACTAGGCCTTATGGATGCCCTGCATCCGGGGCCACGGATTTTACATGCAAGTGTCCCCAAGTATACACAGAGGGTCTTCAGCGGGTATCGAACACGCAACTTTCCAGGTGGAAGTCCGAGATCCTAATCACTAGGTACCACGGCCTCTGAAATAATGTACTCGAATGACACCAGATGGCGCCACTATAAATATGCCACCTTCCTTTTTAGACCTAAGACTAAAGGGAAGGAAAAGTCTCCAGTCTCCGGGACCCTCAGAATCCTCCTCAGGACTTTAGGATCCATGGAATTTACATGCACGTGGGTTCAGATGTGCACGGTTGATTTTCAGTGTGTCTAAAATGTAACAACGGACAACCGGCGTCCTGTCCAGTAGGCTACCACGCCACCAGCTCCTTGCGAAAGCAATTGTAAGGCCTCGGCTAACAGGTGCGAGTCTGGTGGAGATATGTAGGCTACCACGGAAGTAATATCAGCAACTGTCCGTTTCTTGCAAATAATACACAGCACAGATAGATGGAAATGCTATAAGATAACAAACAATATGCACATTTCTCTAAGAAGACAACGCTGATATAAAGGAATGAATGTGACATAATTTTTATAGTACTAATACTTGGGACTTTTTGTTCAAAAGTTTAGTTTTATCTAAAACAATAACTCTGTCCGATGGAAAAGAATACATGAAATAATTGAAGCCCGAAAAACGATGCAAAATAATAACAAAGTATCAATGCGGGTGCCTTGAAGTTATAAAATCGCTTAGTTACCAAACAAATAATTTCTTATTTTATCTATTTATTTTTCTAAAATAGCAAAAATTTAGCTTTTAATAGCATTTAGTTTACAATTTCAGTTATCAAAATATTAAAGTGGCTGTATGTTGATATGCTTTATTATAAAGCAATGAATTAGTTATGTTCTCATTCTTGAAAATACCATCAGGTTACTAAATCTTCATTCGTTAGTTTATATTTTCCAATATACATTTTAGGTATTCTACTAAGGAATAGTACTGAAAATTCAAGAAATATTAAGATGTTCGAAATGTGCTCCTAAGATTCTACGTTTTTCCCAAATAAAAATGTTACGAGTCTGGAATAAATGCTTTCGCCCAAAAAAGAAAAGAACGCAGCGTACGATTCGAATAAACAAACAGAAACGCTTTTCAGAACGTGCGGAACCGTCTTTGTGCTTCAGTGCTTTGTGCTATCAAACAGATTCAAGCGCTTCGGCTTTTCGACTACTGGAGTGAGGAAAAGGATTTAAAAGAATAAAAATTCTTTTGTTAACAAAGAAGATATTCCTTTCAATAAAGAAGTGTAAGTGCAAGAATTTATTTCTGAAACTGTTATTTTATTTTCATTCGATTGCAATGATACTGAAGATCGAAAGAAACATTTAAAAGATAAAAGAAAATAATGTGTGGAATTTTACCAACATGCTTATGTAAGTATAAACTTTTCTGAATGCTTAGTTTTAAATCACTACTTATTATTACCATATGTTCCGGCGTATATAGCACACTTTTAGCACAAAAAATAAGATCAAAATTTATACGCCGGATATAAAAAGGTATATTTAAAAAGAAAACAAAAACATGAATATAAAAATAGTTTACTACATTCATCTAAATGCTGTTTTTTTAACCCTATGAAACGAAATTTGTTTTAAAAAAAGGGTTATTATTTTTTTGTCCTTTAGTTTACCTTCGTAGCATATCCAATATCAATCACACAAAATTTCAAGATTTTAAGCCATAAAATAAAAGCGTTATGGCTTGTCCGGTTAACTGTTCAAGTTAAAAGATTTTCGCTTGTATTACACCTTGTATTATATCTATTTCAAATACATGCTAAAAATGACATTTAAATCACAATACTTTTTAAAATATAAGTGTTTTTACTACTCAATTTTTCGTTGGCGGATGTAATTGAAAAATGAAAGAAAAGAAATATTTTCTTCTTAAAATTATTATTAACTTATTTTTGATAAGTTGAACACATAAGTCGAATACATAACCCTCGAAAAAGTATATTAAAACAATTTTGATGACTATAGTTTGAATATTATAGACACTGCGCCAGGTAAAGTAAATGTACGGTACACCGAATATCCCGTTAAAATGGTTGAAATAAATAACATACCTTATGAACCAAACAATGTTTCTATCGGTAAATTGTTGTGAAAGAAAGAAAAGAAAACCGTGATATTTTTCGGTTGGCTTATTTTCAGTGCATGTTCAATCCATGCTTCCTCAACGCCATCACATAAAAATTGTAAGGTTTTTCAACCTTTCAATTTTGTTTTGCCGTTTGCTAATTGTAAAATAAACATGTCAGATTTATGAGTTTTTTTTTCCCTTTAGTACATAGGTTTGGTTTTCGCTTTTCCTTTCTTTCTTCTCGTTTCTTTTCTTTTTTTTTTCTTTTTTTTTTTTGAATACAAGTCTTAGTTTAAAAAATCGTAAGAACTTTTTTGTTTTTGTTGCTCATCACCTTCCTGATTAAGAAAAAATGCTGATGATTACAAGTTAAAGCAACATCATTAATGTAGCGTCTTCCCAAACTATAAATTGACTAATGGCAAAATTCAAAAATCTATTCAAATTTAAATTCATTCAAAAAAAAAAAAAATATTAAAATAAACCAAATACGAAAAAGAATACAAAATACGGGTACATAAATTATATACACACTAAAGTTTTTGATTTGTAAAATCATATATACACTAAAATTTTTGATTTCTAAAATCATCTTAAGAGTATGAAGTCTGACTTAAGACTTGTGAAATAGTCAAAGATATGCCGCAGTTGTAGTGCAGAAGAAACGACAAAAATAAGAGACCAGAGACCGTACTTAATAAATTCAAATCAAAGTTCTTGATTTAGTTTTACCCTTATTTGCAGAGAAGAAAAAAAGATGTAGTAGCACATCAAGGGAAAGCTGTACATCCTTGTGTTTTGTTCAGTGAATAAATTAATGTAACATCCACCTTAAGTTAAGTGTTGATCGACATTCGAGAAAAATTCTCTGCAAAAGTAGTTTTTATAAATCATGACTTAAGTTTACTCATCTCCCATAAATAAATCTATTTCGGAAGAAAATGTGATAAATTTTGATTTCACGAGCATATTTAAATTTCTAGAATCTTCTTTTATGTTCAAATGATTTTGAATGCGTAAACCGGACACTTTTTGCTTTAAAAGCAAAGTAAATTTTGTATCCAGGGCGCATTGACGAACTCAAATCGTAGAAATAAGGGTTTTTTTTTCTTTTTCAAATGAGGCATAACTTAAAATTACCATCACTATCTTAAACTTTTTTTTAAAAATAGCAGCTGTCGGCTGAGAAATGATTTCGATTCTTTATGTTTTGCGGCATCGATAAAAAATAAAAAGTTGAAGTGCGTGAGAAATGAATATATTAACTAGAACCCGTAAGAGGCTTTCGGCGGAAAATGAATGATTTATATGCATGTTTTAAAGGAACTTTTAAAGTAACGAGAGTGGGGGGGCAAGCATAAATATTCGATTTGGAACAAATGTAGAAATCTGGCATTGCTTTTACAGAGGAGTCTTCGTCACGGCATATTTATTTTACCGAATTCCGAACGCGTTTTCGTATATAGCTCTGCTTAAGAGCAATGGCCAATTCCGTGGAAAAAGGGCTGAGACACGATTTTTAATTCAGCGCCTTTTATTGGGAAAACGAGTCATTTAAAACACCTCCGTGATAGAAAACGAAATAAAGTTTCTAGAAAATTGCAAAAATCATGCTTTTTAAACAGCCATTACGTAATAATTGTTCTGAAATCCCTTAGATTTTAGTAACAAGTTGTTCGAAAGATATTTCAATTTATAATGCTTAAAAAATGGCGTTAGATTAAAATGAAAATTGTAAAAAGTATATGATTCTTTTGTGTTAAAAAGTACTAGCAGTTTTGATTATGATGCAGATATAGATAAACTAAATTTTTAGATGTAATTTTGTTTACTTAGATACTGTTGTATTTTTACCTAGGTTTACTGAAGAAAATAATTTGTGTAAGAAAAAATACCTAAAGAGAAATAGTATATTGATATTGTTTAGCCGCTGATAACTTTACACAACAATTTTCAACTTTATTACAGCGCAGTATGCACAAAAACAAGTACAAGTAATTACTTCCTTGTTAAATCGTTATCAACACGAGATACAAACCTAAATATTCTCCACAAGTGTACTAAAAGCATACCCACAGAAGAGAACTAAATTTCTTTTCTTTAACAGCGATCATTGCGTGACACACGTAAAAAAGTTTTTTTTCCCTATAACGAAAGAAAACAAACCAAAAGATACACATTTCATCATCAAAGCTTTACTTTTGAAACAAACTCAAAAACTTTTATGTGTTGCGTGCTATAGATTTTACCTGTGGTAAAATTTGAATCTCGGAGCACTTTTGCAGAAAAGTAACTTTTTAAGAATAATTTTAAAATATTTAGAATATTTCTAAAATATTGACGCTAAAATAATCATTCTTTTTTTCTTATACATATATTGCGTTTCATATATTTAGTTATCATTTGTTATCAGGAAGTAACGTGAGAGCAACGTAAGGCAAACGATTGGGGTATAATGGAATAAATTAATTACATATTATTTACCACTGCAAATAATTGTGTCCCCTCATGGATTATTTATGCGCCTTTTTACTAAAGCCAACAAGGCGAGCAAGTGAATCACAATTTTTCTACGTCGCAAGAGTTGGTTCACCTGATTTTCAAACAGGAGAAGAACAGTTTGACAGCAGAAAAGAACTAAGAAAACTTCTCTAAAACACGAAGTATTCAGATGTCGGTACTAGACATCGTGACACATTGGTATATTTTTTTCTGTTTCAGAGCAAGTTTTAATGCAAGAATTACATCACATAGCTCTTTCATAAACGCATGTACAGCCCAAAGGACGAGTAGTAGGACGAGAAAAACAACAAAGGGAAATTCCTTGTCAGTGACCCTCATAAAAAAATAAGAAAGTTAGAATCCTAAAATTGAAAATTATTTGCAAGAAAGATGCACAGCTGATCAAATATCGAATCATCTGTTCTGAAGTTTTTGATTGTATGATGATTGTGTTTTTATCTCTGAACCATTATCCATATGAAATTTTAATGATAGAAAAGTAATTTTTTTCGTTAAAGTGCACTGAAACATAAAGCCACGAAAGTAGTTCCATACGGTTCAGAAGTATAGACTGCAAGATAAGAAATGCAATTCAGACACATAAATTGAAAACACTATAATATTACTTAAATAAGCTGATGAAGTCATTTTTTTGCTCTAAAGGATCCAGCGTAAACATTTACACGTAAAACTTTTTAAGACATTGTAGATATCTCTTTGAATTTTCGATGTAACTGATAAATTAAAAAATCCTGTAGAACATCAATTTTGGCTAAATGAGGCACTCACAATTTAATTTTGAGTGGCAGAAAATATTAACGAATCTTTTTCTTATGTAGTGACTCAAACAGGATAATATCTGAATATCTTCGTAGCGAATAAAGCTAATAGACGCTCTAAGAAAAGGGAGAATGCTTCGCGGTAAACAACTGTTCCGTTAGATTTAACTCTCAGAGCTTTTGCCATTATGATGATCGTGGTGGCACAAAAGAAGAAAATAAACAGTAGGAAGCAACCGTTCTCCCCCCCCCCCCTGGACAATTCCCCCGGCCACCAAATGCTCCAATCACGTATTCGGTGTCCACCCCATTCCGATTAAGTAAACGCAGATCAGGAATGTGTGTTCCGAGTTGTGGGCTGCGGTGAGCCACGAAACGACTTTTGAGTGGTGTAGAACAGAATGGTAAACAGGGTGAAGGTCGATGAAACATTTCGAAACAGTCTCTCCAGGGGCAAAAGGTGAACAATAGAAGAATTTTGATCACAGCAAGCATTTATACAGCTATTCTTCTACGAGCAAGAAGCAAAAAAGGTACTTTCAAGTACTTTTAAATTAAATTCATCCTACGTAAAACGAATGTATATTTTCAACTGCAACATTGTTAACATTTTGTTTACCAGAATAACTCAAACTATACTACACACGTAAGCACTAAAGGTAGGCAAACTTTTAAAAGAAAGATTTTTATAACCTAGCATAATATACGTGTTTTAGAAGTTGACTTTTTTTTTTCTTTCTTTACGAAATAGAAAAATAGCAATAAAAGCAAAAATCATGCAACAGTAAAAAAAAAAGTATAAATCTTATTAAGTACAAATTTTCAATGAAATTTTAAGAGCGATTAATATTTAAGAGTTGTAGAAAAATTCTTCTTCAATGAAAAGTTGTGGAAACTCTTTTCTTTTTTAAGTAGTTTTAAATAAATGCATTGAAGAATAGCTTTCTTATACGTCTGGAACTTTAATGTTTTCACTACAAATATCTCTCAAATGCTCAGTTTTTTTTTTTAATGAATAACAAATTGTAAGTCTTCATATCGCATGTTCAAATGCTGTCCCCAATTTACTTGCCTCATTGCAAATGAGATTATGCTATTGCCCTTTGTGCAGTAATATAATAGTCATAATCCGCTGGCAACTTCCCTATCTAATTAAGGGGAACAACAGTTGGGGACGATAACTGCTTGTAGTGTAAAACAATATAACATTCACGCTTGGAGAGGGTTTAACACAGAGATCAAGATCACGACTGCTGCCACTGCCGAAGCCGATTGGATGTCTAATTCTCTGTGGATTCCCTTCCGAGCCACAGCTCTCAAATGGTGGAAGCAGTCAATTACAAGTTGAATTTCGAATAATTTCAAGGTTCTCTCCGACTTGCGTGGAGATAATATGACTGAATAGAGGCACCGAGGGAGTTGATGCGACGAGTTTTGCATTCACTAAGATAGGTAACTGTTTCCTAGAGGCTAGGAAGAATATGAGAGACGACATTTTAGAAACGAAAAGGAGTATGCCATTACACTTTGAATTTAAGGCCAGAAAAGTTAATAAAAGAAGAAAGAATAAGTTAAAAAAAGAATTGTTGAAGTAAATACATCAATAGATACAGAGAAATGAAATTTAGGAGCCCTTGACGGTAAAATAAATAAGAAGCCCCCTTATATTTCTGTCCTGAATAATACAATGGAAGATAGAAAGAAATAACGAAGGTGTCCCTTTTCAACTTCCTGGGGGCCGTCAGGTACACTGTTAGAAATTTCCTCATGAAATTATGGTTAAATAACCGACAGCACTCTGTGAATCTAGTTCACAGACATAATTTAAATTTACGGGTTGTAACATTTTTCTATCTTTACGAAACTTAAAACATTTCCAATCAGCTTGGTTAAAAAGCCGTAAATACAAAAGTCTACGGTTTTATAACCATTTAAAAATGGTTCCAAAACTAAATTTTTACCGTTTCTGAACCATTTCCATGCGTAGAATCTTGGAGGCATAGAAACCGTAAACGAAGCGTGCGGGAATCGAACCCCGTGTCTATGGTGTACCAACCTTGCGCTCTAACCATTCTACCGCCTACACTACGTAACGCGGCAGTTTATTTATCAATATTATATTATCAATTCTTTTCCAACAGGCAAACTGCATTAAAATTGAGATTTCAGTTTTTGATTGGATCTAAAGTCATTTTTGGTCTAAATTTACTGTATATTGACGAAAATCATTTTATTTGCTGCAAAATTTAAAATACAAACAAGGTTCAACAGCTCAAATTATAGGTTCACTCATTCGCAAACAAGTTCGGGTATCCGATGCCTGTCGATTTTTGATTTACGTGTGCATGTGTTTCTGTTTAGTAACCATTGCTTAAGCCACTTTTTTTTTCTTCGTTTTTATATACACATTTGAACATACAGATTTGAAATGAAAATGTTTATTATTTTAACAGGAACGTACGACCGGTAAGGTTCCACAACGAAGATGGATGCCCGATTCTTATTGACTACGAGACCTAGTGGCGCTTGTAAATTACGGTTAGTTAAACGTTCTATAGGAGAAACAGAGAATGAACGATTTTTTTCACAATCAGCGGTTTGAGTACCATCTTTTTAATGGTTTTTCAACTGTTGTAATTAAATATGGTAAAAATAACAATCAAATAAATGGTTGTATTATTATTTTCTTACGGACATTTTTAACAGTGTAATGTAAGTTAAGTTCTTCAAATGATCTTGAAATTCATACACTTTCTCGAAAAGACAATGTGCAGCTATGGAAACAATATAATGTGGCAAGTTCTCAATAATCTCTAGCAGAACTCTATATTCAAATTTTATATAATTACCATTTTTATATTATTTTCAAATTGGCAACTTATACACGGGTTTTTTTTTTCCGTTTAAATACGCTATTCTATCAATTAGCAAAAAGTGTCCCGCTATAACTAAGGAAAAATAAAGCCTTATACAGTCCTGCTGCATGACCAACGACTCAAAGCGCAGTATAATTGAATACCCACCATAGGTGTTTGCTAGGAAACTGAAGAATTTAATAATTATACGACTTCTTATTTGAAGAGTACTAAATTTGTAATTAAGATAAATTTTAAAGATAAGGTTTAAAATGCGCACATAACTTCAATGCTCTTCCGTTTCAGGCCATTTTCTTCCGTAAATATATATATTTCTTAACTTTTGCCCCAGCATTTTAAGTTATTAATGAAAAAATATTTGAATAATTTTTATGTTGCATTGCTCCAGTAATGTAGCCGATTTTGGACATTGTTGATTAACGTTGTTTGATCTCAAACACATTTATGTACTAGAGTAAAAACTAGTGAGATGGTGCGTTCGAAGAGATGGCGAAATTTTTGGACGTTAGGGGAGGCTTAAGTGCACCACGATTTCAGGTACTTTTACGGCCACAACAACACAGTGTGTACTTAAATTTATGGGTTTTTTCTCTGAAAAGGTATGATACAACGTAGTTTTTATTGCTTACTTGTAAAGTAATATTTTTTATTTACTATCTGCACATTTCCATATTTCTCTTTTAAATATGTATGTATTTTTCCTTTAAGATCTATTTTTCTGTAAATAAGAGTATGGTTTCCAAAATTTACAAAATGCGAAATGAACAAGAAGTTCCGTCTAGAACTATATGAGGCTACTTTCCTGTATACACCAAATTCAAATTTATAATCTAGCTATCTCTCTCTCTTTCCCATTTAACTTTAGTTCTAAATTACTTCAAATATACCTTTTTCAACAGATAATACATATTCATTCACTCACTCATTCATTCTTTCATTTCTTCAATCATTCACTTATTCTTTCATTCATTTACTCATTCATGTATTTTTTTTCCTTCATTCAAGGAAGTTTCTAAGGAAGTTGTATTGCTATTATACAGAAGTTTGGTAAGATCTTATTTGGAATATGCTGTTCAGTTTTTGTCTCCTTACCTAAAGAAGGATATTACCTTATTAGAAAGGGTTCAAAGGAGGTTGGCAAGTGGTCTTTCAGACTTAGATTATGAGGACAGGCTTAAAAGGATCAATATGTATAGTCTTCAGCAAAGAAGAGTTAGAAGCGACATGATTCAGTTGTTTAAATTCATTAAACTGGGAAATCTGGATGGGCTTCAGTTATTTGCTGAAAGTAGAACAAGAGGTCATTGTTTTAAGCTTTTCAAACCTCAGGCTAATCTTGAAATTAGGAAACATTACTACTTCAATAGGGTTGTAGGCAGTTGGAATAGTTTACCGGAGGCGACTGTTAATTGCAGTTTGACGAAAACTTTTAAGGAAGCTCTCGATGTTCATTGGGGACTGCTATATTGACGACGACCAGCCTACCTGGGCCCTGAACCTGTTGCTGGTTGCCACTTTTGTATTTGTATTTGTCTTCACTAAATTATTTATTTTATTATTTATACACTCATTTATTCATTCATTCATTCTTTCACCCATTCATTTATTCATTTCTTCATTTATTTATTGAGAAATATCCTTACAATCTCAATCAAAAATTTCGTAGGACAACAGGCTCGTTCAGTTATTGTTGAACTGCGTATCTGTACATGCTCTACACCGTAACATCTTTAAGATAAAGTTTTTTACAAGCAAATCCGTTAGTTAGATCAGGATTTATATGGGATTGAAATTTCACCGTAGGCGCAGATGTTATTATTACTTTTTTTTTTTTTTGAACTGTTCAAAAAGTGAACAAAAATTATTCAAATCAATATTCCATGCCGTGAGCTTCTTCTAATAAGCTTGCTCATAGGAACTTGCCCAGAGTTTACATAATTTGCTTCATTTATACCTATAGCCCCTTATGTTAAAAATTTTTGAACTGCTCAAACTTGAACGAAAAATTGTTCAAATCAAAAAGTAAAATATGGAAATGAGATGTCCTCGCCGAGATCTTTCGAATACAAAAACAGTTTTTCGAATGGGACAATTCGTTCAAAAGTTATTAAGGGGGACAAACAGACCGACCGACAGACACACATTTCCCCCATCTCAAAACACGACTTTCAATTTTTTTATTTTTCAACCTTTATTTTATTTACTTCACTTTTTTAAAAACATTTCTTTATTTTCAACGATGTTTTTACGATACATTAAGCCTTCTTTCATGTTTTATATTTTTTAACTTTTACAGGAAAGTAGGCTAAAAAGAGAGAGATATGGGAGATGACTTGAAATTCAACTTTTTCATGTTTATGTTTTTAAATTAGTCGTGTATCTACTCATCAATTGCATTGCCAACATTTCGAAAATTAAAAAACAATTTATCCAAAGCTATGTCACAAAACGATAGCGACTGTTGTAACCCATTAAACCAGAAGCGCGTTTTAAAACATTATTTTAATATTAAGAAAATCACATCGTGATGCACTAAACCACATAAACTATTTAATGATTACATTGACCTTTTTGATGTTGAGTACCACTTCTAAACACTTTTAATATTCGTTTTCATCGATATACTACCACGATGTTACAACCCACTGAACTTTTTTTTTAAGTGGGCATGTTTTTGATGTCACTTGTAAAAATTGAAATACTTCCTGTTAAAACTGTAAACCTACTAAAAATCGTTAAATGTTGTCTTAATTATATAGTGATACAAAACAATGTCCTGTAAAAATTGCACGATAAATCGATTTCTGTAATAATAAAGAAACTCCCTTAAAAAAACATCATCGAAATGTCTCTACATACACAGAGCAATATGTATATATTTTGCCTGTAATTTGTAATATTGCAGAACTATTGCAGAAGTAACTTTCGTGCCAACACTTCGGATGGTTAAGACAGAAAGCATTGATCACGAAACACCGCGTCATGAATTATTCAATGGCATTTCCAAATTTCAGATATGCCCTCACGATCTATATGCTTCTGCTCACCAATTGCATATTCTAGACTGAACTTAGCGTTTGCTTTATGGTTGACGTCTTAATCAGAACAGTTTCCTTCGAATCATTGGAAAGCGAAGCGAAGACTATTCAAATTTTACGGAGCAATTTTCCCATGTTTCATTACGCCCTGCTGTCAGGGTTTAAGGAGCCGCTCTATTTTGAGTGTCCTTAAGCCGCTGATCCCTAATAAATTGCTGAAACTTTAGTTATGGAACAAATTGTTCCGAATCAAACGTTTGTGGTCAGAAATAAATCGGGAAATTGCTTTGGCTTCCTGAATATTTTACGTTCAAGAAACTTATTGGCAGTTGAATTATAAATTTAAAATTCGCTGAGGGGAAATTATTCGGATGTAATTAAACAGCTGCTTTAATATATGTGTTCGTATTAAAAATTTTAACTATGTATATATATATATATATATTATTTTCCTTTTGTGTGCTTTTGGGCTATCGAATTGTTTGTCTCCTGGACAATCAGTGTATATAGCGTTCGTTCAAATTCCACGAAATTGGAAAACGTGACACCCAAATATGTCCGGAATAATAGGGGACACCTTGCAAAGCTTTTTTCTTTTACATAGAAATTTCGAATTATTCTTCTTCATTCATAAAGCAGTTACGTTTTTGATGCAGTTGTACTGAAATTTAAACAAATACACTTATCACACTTTAAAGCTCAAGAAAAGCTGTATATGTTAAAATATGCTCTCTCACTCGTTTAGACATGGTAAAGCAGGGTATAAGGAACAAATTGAGATTGTTACGGAGAAAAAAAACTTTTTAAGTCTATTTTAAAGTGGAAATTTTTCGGTGTTTTGCAAAGTTTCAAATTTGAGATTTCTGAAAATATTTGCGTGACGGAAGAAAAAGAGGGTCTTTTTTCGATTTAACGCAAAAAATACAAGAAAATCAATTATCAAAATCTAAAATACAGAACCATGGCAGGTTTGCGTAATTTGAATTTAATTAAACACTAATTAAGATTACTTAATTCGTGACGTTCAGTTTAAAGCAACACATGCCTTTTGTAAATAAAAATAGTGACATGAGTTTTTTCCCAACATCACCGAAATATAACAATGAATTTTCATTTTCAATGAGAAAGATTTGAAATGAAGTCAAGTGTTGTTCGAGGATGATTTACCTTCGAGCGAAAATTCATTTATGACATCAACAGCACCTACATTCCAACCAAAAGAACAAGTTTACATTCGAAATAATTAATGATTCCATCTAAAACTTGCGGCTGAAGACACGTTTTTAAAAATGACGACATCTGATGGCTGTCGCATTTTGTTTTTCTTCATTTCTTTTGCACTCGTTAGAAAAGTAGCACATTGCACCGACAATGAGCAGCTATTTTTAGAATTAATCTTCCTTCTTTGTGCTCAGTGCGTGTAAGAGCCTCACATATGAATAAATTAAATTTTCTGCTTTTGAAGATTAAATAATATTTTTGGAAGAATTAATGAAAGTTTAGATAGTACACCTTTAAAATTTTATTTTTACATTCTTTTTCTGGTCACTACTAATTAAAACTGAAGTTGGTTGTCCAGTTTTTTATGACTTTTCGGACGTCTGAATCTCAGAAGTTTAAAGGTTTGAAGTCTAACACTAATTGGAATAAAACATTGCACAGATGTGTTTTGGAGTTAGAAATAACTCATCTTCCAGTGCGCATAATTAGAGATGTATGGGAAAATGCAGCTTTTGATAAACTTATTCGATTTCTACATACTGATGAAAGGGAAAATTTCGTAAAACTTTAATCTCAGCTGCTACTTCATTTCCCACGGTAGAAATTAGTTCTGTCAAATATTAATAATCCAATAATTTTCAAATTCCAGAAATAATCCAAAATCGCTGTTTATGTAGTTACAGTTTAACGTAGTAATTAAAATTTCGTTAACACTTAAACATTCGTTGCAGAGGGAGAGAGAAAAAGGACAAAAATGGGAAGCTATTAAAAAAAAGAGTGAAGGGAGAAAAGCTTTTTTAACAGTGAAACGAACTTCCAAATTACTGTACCATAAGCTCAGATACAACTTTTTGTTTTTCCGCTTCAAAAAAAAAATCTTATGGTTTTACATAAAAACTTTTTTTTTTTTTGTGAATATATACGTGAAGTGATACAAACTATTTTTTTTAATAACGAACAAAAGCTCAAAAAACAAGTCGTCAAGCAAAAAAGTGCAATATTACAAGAAATATACTGAAAAAATCTTTCAGATTCCTTTTAACAGTGTCTTTAAGTAAATAAATTTCAACTAAGCGCTTTTACACAAATGTTTTCATTATTTTTTTTTATTAAATTTTTGCCGCGTGATAGCTCATGCATTTTTTCCCCGTGAATTTTATGGCCATGATAGGAAGTTTTTCACGCGCGATGGGACGAAACAAAATAAGAAAAATAAATTACCCTATAAAAAAGAGCGATTTGCTTAGGAAAAGATCGTTAACCATTTTTTACTTGGTAAACATTTATTCTCGCACCTTATCGTTTTAGCTCTGCTTCGATTATCTTCATTAAATATCTCAGAAGTTTACACCGAAAAAAAATCCAATTTTTCATTCTAATTCCGTCGTTTTTTTATTAATTCTATTTTCCAAACGTTTATTTTGACGGTTCTTACAACAAATATTAAGGAAGAAATGCGCTTTTTAATGCAATAATCACCTTTTACAAAAAAAATAAATAAATAAATAATGTTCCCTCTGAACATATGTATTGTCACAATAATTTTTCTTGCAGGAGTAGAATCATAAATTTATAATTTTCAATACATTTTAAAAAATTTTGAAAAGAAAAACTTAATCACAACATTAATATTCGGTGGACTGAACACTTTCGATAAAGTTTAAGATTCCATATCTTGCTTATTTAAACGTTATTTTTCAATAAGTTTAATCAAATCATTTGTTTTAAAGGTTTTATTGCATACTTTTTATTATCTGTTATAAAACTATACATGTTCGCCTAAATATTTCATGTATGTAGCAGGTTTAATTTGTATGTTTATTCATGTGGTGTAACTGTACAGAACACTACGTGCTTCACTTAAATGACTTAATAATGTTAAATTCATACTATTAATATAGCTATTTATAGACAGTTTATATTATAATAAACGACAAAAAATATTTGTAATAAATGCAGTCATCACGATTTAAAAATAGCGTTTTTCTTAAGTTCACAGTATTCTAAAATTTGTATAATATAACGTACTTTTTTAGTTTGAGTACTACTATTCTATGTTTTTTTTTAAAGAAAAAGAAAAAAGAAAAATTTTTTTTTCATTAATTTCAAAAAGGAAATGGATTTTTGTTTACTAAAAATAATTAAAAGTTAAAATTCAGTCGAATTTCCCCCCTTTTACTTTTCTGTATTCATTCATTAACATAGTTACTTATTTATTTCTCTAACATGACTTCATAGCAATATGAAATTTAACATCGACTCCTAGCATTTGCCGCTTTATTATTTTTAAAGTTTACGTCTGTGTTGTTACTCGCTTCTGTGATATTGCTGTACTTTAAAGACATTTAATGAGCGTTTTGAAGTTTCACTACTTTGTTTCGGTAAGAGTTATAGACGAATTACTTTGTTTGTGGTATAAAGTTTATTTTAAGCATATACTTGACATATTGGATATTTGAAACAGTGTGTCAAACACTGGAGCATAGGGTGTCAGTTACTGGTGAAATGGAAAAATGGAGTGTCAATTACTGGAGCATTGAGTTGGTATAAAATAAAAATTCTTATTTAAAAATGTATTTACCGAAGGGATGAATTTTAATATATATGGTCATGAAGGTCTATTAAATTATATATTAATAGAAAAACTCTATAAAAGTAATTCCTGATGACTAAACTATTGAAACTGATCAATCACTCTTAAGGTGTTACTGGTGCCCTCACCTTATTAAAGATAAAAATGTTTGATTATTATTAAATATTTGGGTTACTAATATCTTTTTAGATACAATTCTTAATATTTGAAAATATAATTTCAAGAGGATAAAAAATATTTTTTATTTGATTTTTTAAATATTTTACGCTATTTATTGTTTTTTATTTATTTTTAAAGATATATTTAACTTATTCCTTAGGATTAAAGAATAAATAAGAATTTTATTACTCTTGCCATTTTGATTTTACTTAAAATTCCGCCACCTGGAGATCTGAAAAATTCGCTTTGATTCATGGAATGATGAATTTTTTTATAATGAACTGGTAACGCATTAAAAGGCAAGTACATTTTTAATGTGTGTTTTCTCCATCACACTGAATACGAATGGGATCATGGGTAATCTCCAAATTTTTCCTCGTGAATTGCGTTTGTGCATAAGTAAATTGTCCTTTTCCTTTTGGCACATTCAATACTAAACGAGACACGAAAGATCTACAAAATATTTCTGAAGAATTTTCAGGCAAAATAAATGTTTTAAAATTTTTAAAAAATTTGCTTAAGCGTTTTAGCAAGGTGTAACTAGTGATTTTTAAAGATACCAGTTAAATGTATGTGTTATTCACCTAAAACGGTTCCATGCATACATTTGTAATACTTTTACATCATTTTTTAAAAAAATATAAGAATATTACGAAGATTACATTTTACCCCAGTAATATTCAATGTCTCAACAAAAAATGTATATATGTATATATATATATATACATGTGTGTGTAGGACGGGGGTTATTTACATTAACTGAAAGGGGTGTTCTGTTAATTGACATACAAGTAAATGTTCAATTCGCATGGAGCTGCATTTGAATACAGCATAAACATGATTTTTTCATTAAATAGAGGAAATATATTAGAAGCGAACTTTTACATTGTAAGAAAAAAAATTTTGAATATTTTTGACTCATAATTTCTATTACTTTTGTGTATTGTATAGTAAAGAACAGAAAAGTGATTTTAACCATGTGTGAAGAATACAGCTAACCACATTTTGTTCTCACAATTGCGATGTTGAAAATTACTCTTCTCCGCGGAACTAATGCATTGTTTCACCACTTCATGTCACGTATTGCACTTTAAACTACAGCAGGGAGCAAACAGCGATCATTTGGCTTCAAACAGAAATTCTTACTCGCAAACAAGTGGGAGAGATTTTATTTGATAAAAGATACTTCTTTTAATGCCTCGATGCGCAATTCAGCACATTTTAGAGAAACATTGCACGCTAAACTTGCTATTTAATTTAGGGTAACTACTTTATAAACTATTCAAATGGATTCTGAGTTTAGGTACTCTCCAGGGAATATTCAAGTTAAATATGTATCACACGAAATGTAGAAAGTTTCGTTTCCAATTCAAAATTGGAGAAAAAGAATTTATAGACTAGGATTTAAACCTTAAATAAGCGCGCGGTACATTTTACAGCTTTTATAAATTCTTGAGTATTCAAGTAGCTTAAGACAAGTATTACATTCATAAAATAGCTGAAGAAATGCTATTCATATGCCATTATCATGACATGGGACTAAACTCATATAACATCAGGTTATTTTAAAAACAACCTTATTTCTTATAGAAGATAAGTTTTCGTGATATAATAATGTGATTCATTGGTGAGATCTATGAAGAATAATTTATTCAACCTTAAAATATTACTCCACGCTGCAAAGGCTATACCTATTATGCACGTCGGGGTTATATGTCCGGGTTACCACTCTAAAATGTTGCTTTGATATCGCTTTCCTTCTACTTAAATTATCTGATATATGCCCTCTCACTTTAATGTATGCCTACAATATTAAACTTTAAACACAAAAAAAAAATGAAAGCGGAGAAATCTAAAATATCAAAAAAAGAATAAACTACGTTGGAAAAAGTTCGAGAAGTTTTAATTTTTATGGCCCGAATTTGTGTAATATTCTTCGAAAGTGTAACGTAAGTTAAAATGTGATGAGTTCCAGTTTCTGCGTAGAATGTAAACAACTTTTCTGTTCGCTCAGTAAAGCATTGAGTAAACATAAATCCCGATGCATAAACGGCGTCTATGAACCAAGCTCATGTATATATTCATGCTGGAAAATGGTTTATTTTGTACCAAGTTGAAGAAAAGAATATCTGGCTCAAAAATGCCCGATATGTTATACAGGATATGCCTGTGTGCTTCACACGTCCCTTGAGGGAACTTACTCCACCTTATTTTGAGACGAAATAAATTTTTCGAATAAGAACACCCCGGGGCTACAAGAACGAAAGAAATTCTTATCGGTTGGATACAAAAGGACATGGCTCGTGTGTTTCTTTCGGTAGTCCATTAAATTCTGCTCAAACAGTGCTTTGTTATTTCACTTCATCCAGCCTTCGAGTTTCAACTTTTCATTCGCCATTTTTTTTTTTTTTTTTTTTTCATTTCCCGTTGCCATCGACAAAGACGTTATGGTGAAGTTTGAAGTGTCTATGGTGAAAGCGACATTTTTCTTTTCAAAACTTTTTCCTGTTTATTTTATATCTAGTTTAATTCTTGGTGAATATCTTCATCGTGCAAGAAAATTATGATTAAGTGAAAATTCAGAAAACGCGTATTCGTTCATACCTGCTTTAGAAAAAGAAAATAGACTTTGTATTTTGAAAACATGAATATTTTATGGACATTTAAAAAAACCTCCATATTTTTTAAGATTCATTCTGTAAATGTAACTTTAAAAAAAAGAATGATATTTTTCATTTATATCCCCCCCCCCCCTTTTTTTTGGCCGTGCGATGCATTTCGAATTTTAAAACTTTAAGGCATTAAAAATTGAAACTTTTATGCAGTAATGCGAGTATCTGTGCTTTTTTTATAACGGAAAGAAACTATTAACCTCGTGTAGTTTCACTTTTGTAGAGACTAAAAGCTTTTTTTTCTATTGCAAATCAGGGTTAAAATTGTTAAATTTCAAAAGCATTTAAATTATTGTGTTCGAAGAAAGGACTAATAAATAAATAAATATTTTCACGTAAAACTAAACATTTATCAAATACATTAAAATTAAATATTTAGATTCATTTTAATCACGAATGGTACTAAAACAGAAAACTCAAAACTAATTAAACAAAATTTTTTAAGAAAAAGTTACAGTACAATAAACTGGTGTTTAAAAGAAAAACCAAAAATATGAACAATTGAATAAAAGCAACACAAAAGAATCACTAGAAAATTGAATCAAACGCTTTTCGTTTTTCTCACGTCGCTTTTAGTAAACAAAAGTTCATAATGCAATTTAACAAAAATTTCCATTTGCATGTTCCATGTTTAATTTACGTAATAAATTCAGTACAAAAACCGTTTTCTCAAACATTGGATACAACTGCCGACAGCAGCAGGGAAAGCAAAAAATATTTATTTCTGGAATCAATGTTCCATTTAATGTAAAAATGTAATACATTCATAAGCATTCAAACTTGTTTAACGGTTTGCCATTTAGTTGAAATTGTTTGTAAAGATTCAATATTTCTTATTATTTTTTTCCATCTTGTCAATAATAAATTGAAAGCACTACTGCAATTTTGTCTTGAATAAACATAATTTCTTTTCTATTTCAGTGCTTAGTAACTAGTATCAATCATTCAACTAGAACTCTCAAACGTCTGAATTTTTAAGCATTTGCGAATTGCTTTGAAAGCAATTATTTTCCGGAAAAGAGAAAATAAACCTATTATGAAATATTTCAAAGACGAAAAAGATATTTCTTGTGTTCAATAAGTTTAAAACGTTTTATTTATTTAAGTAGTATAATTTAATTAATAATATCTTTGCACAGGCCCGTTACTTGGGCGATCAGGGCGATCATTTGATCCCCCTGATATAAGTGTCCGAGTTTTAGAAATACATTGAATTTATACATGCTTCTATGTAGTAATAATATAATTACACGTTAATTTAAAGCACAAATGAGCAATAAAATGCAGACATATGTTTCGGGATTGCTTGGAATCCCTTTTTCAATGCGACAGGGAGCTTCTAGATGCAAAACATCCAAATGAAGTTGGATGTTTTGCATCTAGAAGCTCCCTGTCGCATTGAAAAAGGGATTCCAAGCAATCCCGAAACATATGTCTGCAATTTATTGCTCATTTGTGCTTTAAATTAACGTGTAATTATATTATTATTATTGTTTACTTGCACAAAGTTAAATTATTTTTATGCTTCTATGTATTTTGTTATTTTTTTACATATAATATGCATTGAAAGTATACCCTTTGCTACCGCTACCCCCCCCCCTCCCCTCCCTCTGGAAAATTTTGAAACGAAAAGCCTGGGCTTTAAATATAAAAATTAGGAAGTCGCACGTAATGAAGAATCATTGTTTCAAGTTTGAGATATATGCAATTATATTAGCAGCCAAACTTTTCTGATTCGGAAACTTAAGTCTATTTTAGCACCACTCGCTTCAGATTAATTTCCAGGTTAAGCGGTTAATTTTATTTAATTATTTTAGTCCTCAAATAATACTTTGATTTCTTTTAAAGATTTAACTCTGCATGATGTTTCCAAACAGTTTTTTTTTTAATTCATTCATTAATTTGTTTTGTCATCTAATAAATAATTTAAAACGTATTAATGCAAAAATAGTATTTCAATACAAAATCAAGTTATAGCATTCAATGAAAATTACATAAATTTAATTCTACGTCTACACAAATAAAAATAATGTAAAGACTGGAAAACCACTAAAAATTTATAATTGACCATTTTGGAAAGCATTCAAACTTATTGATAAGCGAATTTCTATTTTTTTCTTTTTTTAAATATCCTTCATATTTAAAACCACTGGCATAAAACCTGATATCGAGTGTATAAGTCCCGCCATATAAAAATATGTATTTCCTAATTTGTTTCAGCAACATAATATTTAACAGCAGTATCCTTTAAATTTTTCTGGTTTTGCAGTTTTTTGAACTTTGCAAAGGTTAACCAATAAAATAATACATGACAAACAACACGCTTCAAGAAAAGAAATCCGAAAAACCGCTATTATTATTTTCATATAAATAAAACTATACACCCATTTACTTCAACAGCATTCATATTAATTTCATATTTAAACGTTTTACTGTCAATGTTTCTGTAATCGTCTCTGCGATGCTAAAAAGAAAAACTTCTCATGACTATTTTTTGTCGTCAGCGCAGGCACAATTTTTTTTAAATCACCTTTTTGTCAGAGATATATGTTTTAACGGATATTTCAAGTATACGTCTATTCTTCCTTAACCACTCTTCAGTTTTATTTTCTGGGATTTTCCAAAATTTTTTTTTTAGTATTCTATTTATGTAATTAGTTTCCTTAATAACGTAGAACGGACATTACTCGTATAAATTGGGTAACTTTATTAGATGCACAACATCAAGGCTCTGGTTCTTATATGAACTGAACCATGACCCCACACTTATTACGGGACCCTTTATGTAGATCATGCTGTAGAGCCCTTTGCATACTTCGTCAGGCGTAGAAATAAATTAAAGAAAAAAGTTGTTAATCTCATTTTATTTTCATACTGGGACCTCTCTAAATCCAGTCCCCATTGCTGTTAAATCTCCATGACTCATCATGTTGGGCAATGAGCTTAACGCAAGATTAGGCATAAAACCATTATGCTATATTTATGCATTTCTTAGAGCTTTACTTACGTTCAGCGGCAGTTTAACACAAATGACTTAATTTCACGAAAAATATTCATTGCTCGTTCTTTTACTAACGATTTCTTTCCTCAATCAACAACTCTAATAAACTGTCAGAATTCCTCTCAATAAAATATGAAAGTGTGCAAATGTTAGTATTATCAATCTCGTAAAAGCTGGTTCCAAAAACCACGAAGGCAATTAATTTATATTTAAGGGAGATATTGTAAGATCCACTATTATAATCTTGTAATAAACAGCTATGTGTTTTCATAGGGATTTCTACTAATCTCTACAAATCTTCTTAGAGGAACAAACAAGCTGCACACTAGCAAGGCCATTTCAACGATTCTGATGCAAGTAAAAGAGTAAAAAGGGCAAGAGTCGGCGAAAAGAATTCCAAATCCACAATCCTTGCACGTAAGAAGGAAATGATTCACGATCTTCCTGAGCAGATGCGGGGATTAACGAGATTTCTAAACATGCCCATTTCATCCTCGCCCTAACTGCAACCGAAAACGATATATAAGCAGCCATGAAAGAATGTTGCGAGCAGTAGCAGAAGGAACGGAGGGATACTTTTCGTATTAGACCGGGAACTGTTTATGCTACTGATTTATTATTATTGAAGCAAATTTACGGTAACGACAGTATGAGCATCATTTGCGCATTGTCATCTCATATATAGATAATCACATTTTTTGCAAATAATATTTCGTGACTTGTGTCAATAGTTAAGTATGATAGAAGGTTTTAGTAAATTATTTCAAACATTCCATAGTAAACAAAGTAGTTGCTTGAATAACATGTTATGGAAAGTGCTAAGTAAAATGTGTTTGTTTTCAGCCTCAGCTTTGAACTATATATAGTGCTCTTTCTGCTGCATATTTTTGGTAACTAATGGACAAATCACACATCAGTAAAAGATAAAAAATGAATTTTTGAAATATGACTACGTGAAATAAAATACTAAAATTAAAACGTCTATACAACACACTAACGCAATTTTTCAGTTTAGTAATATCGATCACACAGAAAACTGAAACTAAAAATCGATACAACTCTCCTTCATTTGCTTATTTATTTCACATCTCGACAGCTCTTTTACCAAAACTATACCAAAGAGATTCATCATTATATAAAGTGTCACTTTTTTCTCTATTATTATTTTAGAGATAGTTAGTTAGCTCGCCTCTTCTATTCCACTGTTCAGAATCAAAGGGAGTGGTGCAAAAGGCTTAATTTTCCTGATGAAACCATTCACTGAAGAAAAATTCCAAATTTCCAATAATAAATCTATTTTAGAAGGAAACGTTCACGAAAAGCTCAATTCAAAACTGCTAGAACGTCAGCAGCCACTATTTGATCTCTCAGTGTGAAACGTTAATAAGATTTGAATTAATCAGTAAATGTTTGTACACAAACCATCTTTGAAAAACTGAATATGTTCCGCTTGAATCTTTGAATGATTGAACCGGGGAATGCTTTCTAGTTTACAACAATAAATTATTTTCTTTTCACCGGTTCGTAAGTTAGAATTAAAATATGGTGCTATTCCGCTGTTGTACAATGCAATAAATTTTGCATTACAAAACAACGAAATTAGAATTTGTATTAATATAGAAAAAAAAACTGTTACAAGTTTTCAAGTACAGTCAAACCCCGTTAACGCGAACTCGCTTAACACGAAATTTCGCTTAACGCGAAATGAATGCCATTCCTCGTCAGATAATCTAAGAACTAGTGCTAAATTAATCGTTTAAGACGAAATTGATTTGAACAAAATTCCGCTTAAGACGAAAAACAAAATTTTTCAGTTGACAACAAAATAAAAGAAAAGAAAGGGGAAAAAACATTCTTTGACATGAAATTTTCTTGGAGCTTAGGTAGCTTGAAAATTCTGTTGCACTTAACTTCTAGGAATTCTAAGAAAATAGCGAAACAGGTAAAATGCCTGCAGCTCACACGCTAATCCTTTTTCTGACAGACACTGTACAAGCGTGTTAGTGCGCATCAGTGACGGGAATGAATTGACAAGGGGCACCTCTATTAATGGGCATAGATAAACAATGGACACTTCCATTAGGGGACAATGGGGTAGAGTTTCAAAAGTTTGTGGGTCAGGAAGGCTTCCCAGCCACCTGGTTTTCAAGAGGGGGAGTGTCAATCAAGAATTGTATTCTTCGTTTCCGTTCATTTTACTCGTTTAATATGGTGCTAAACTCTCAATCTATTTCTTGGAAATGAGTTATAAAGAGAACAACTTTGATTACATGCAGAGTAAACGCTGAAGGAAATTTTAGTTTTGAGTTAGTCCTGTGCGTGGTGCAGTTGATTTTTTCGCATTCGTAATAATGAATCGTTCGTAAACAGCAATCTTTGACGTTAGAAACGAAGCAAAAGATCTTAAATGAAGTTGAAGATAAATTATTAAAGAAGACAGAGATTGCTCAAAATATGGAATTGCCAACAGCACTTTATCCACGATCATTATAAATAAAAATAAGATTGAAGCAGCTTATGCTGTGAATCAGTTTGAGCCAGCAAGGAAGAGAATGAGAACCGGAAAAAATGAAGACTTGAAAGTGGCCCTTTTACGCTGGATCAAAGAGGCCAGGAATCAAAAAATCATTTTAACAGTGGTGATTTTGCAAGAAAAAGCCAAGTTCTTTGGAGAGGCTCTTGGTGTCAGCGATTCCGTTTTCTCAAATGGTTGGCTCTCTAGATTTAAAGAGCGTCTTTTGATTGTTTGCAAAAAAATCTGCTGTGAAGAAGCAGCTGTTGATCCGAAAACAGTAAATTCGTTTTTCGCTGAAAAATGGCCAGCACTAAAAAAAGAGTTTTCCCCACGAGACATTTTTAATGCAGATGAAACGGGACTTTTTTTCAAGGCACATCCTTCCCGTACATTGACCATGAAAGGGGAAAAGTGCTCCGGTGGAAAATGCAGTAAAGAAAGAATAACTGTTATGGTAGACTGCAACATGGACGACAGTGAAAAAATTCCACTCCTTGTCATAGGGAAATCGGCTAAGCCCCGTTGCTTCAAGAAAGTACGAACTTTACCTGTAGACTATGCATTCAGCAAAAAAGCTTGGATGAACAGTGGCATTTTTGCTAAGTGGCTGACAAATTTAGATTTGAAATTTCATCGTGAAAAGAGGAAAATTTGCCTCATTCTAGACAACTGTGCTGCCCATGTAGAAGTTAAAGGACTCAAAGCTATAAAGTGTGTGTTTCTACCGCCCAACAATACAGCGAAAATCCAGCCTTGCGACCAAGGGATTATCAAATGTTTAAAAATGCACTATCGTAGAGAAATGGTCCGCAAAGCTATTGAGTGTTTTGACAATAAAAGGGAATTTCGTATCGATCTATTAGATGCCATGTCTTATTTAAGAAGCGCATGGAGGAGAATAAAACGTTCGACAATACGAAATTCCTTTCGCCATGGAGGGTTTGTAGAAGGATCGGATGAAGCTATCGAAGAAGAGCAGGATGAAGACAACCTCTTCAGTTCTCGAAGAAGTTGCTAAAAGGGACATAGTCTCGGCAGTCTTGTTTGAAGAATATGTGCAAATTGATGACGAGGCCTTAACTTCAGATGAAATGACAGATGAAGACATAATTAGAGAATCCCAAAAGGAAAGTGCAAAGGAAACTGAAACAGATGAAGAAGAAGAAGATGTTGATCCGGAAGCCCAAAATCTAACCACGGTGAACGAAGCTACGGCAGCATTACAAACTATGCAACGATTTTTAATGCAGCAGGAAAATGCCTCATATGCCTTAAAATATTTAGAAGAGGTTGATAGCTTTGTAAAGGGATGCTATTTCAAAAAATTGAAGCAAAAATCCATAACAGATTTTTTTTTTAAAGTAATCATTTCTCAGGTAATTAAAACTTACTCTTCCATTTTGATAATTGTTGTTTTAAATAGTAGTTTAGTAAATTTCATATAAATTTCCAAATCGAAGTATAAATATCAAATCGTATGTCTATGTGTATATATGTGCATTTTTGCATAAATATACTTTTGGTTCCTATATTTTGTGTATCATGAGAAAAAACACTTTTACTAAACTTTAAATCCTGCAGCCATCGGTTAACGCGAAAAAATTTATCAGCTCCCTCGACTTCGCGTTAACGAGGTTTGACTGTCGCTGCTCAACGTATGACTTGTTAAAGATGACGCTCTGGGAGCAAAAATTTTTATAACTTTCTCCTTGGCATCAATATTAATTTCTGTGTTACAAATTATCGTTCAAACCCGTCAAGGGTAAAAATGTTGTTATGTGTGTGGAAGTAAAATAAATCAGTACCCATCCATCATTTCTACCATTTCACTTCAAATATTCTGTTATTAGTTATTAAAGTAATGAGTAATAACATCCACCGATTTGTGCTCGTTTCATTCTTTGCCGCTCTTGAGCCGGGCTCCTGCTTTTCCTTTAATTAAACTTCTACAGAAAGGGCATTTTATGAGTACGCGTCCCTTATTCGTAATTAATTGATCGTATTCAACGCAAGTTTTAAACAATCATAGCAAAGAAAGACTGAAAAAGAGTGTCTTTGTTTCCAAATTATTTTTGAAGTTTTTGAGCTTGTTATTCAAGATGACTCCACCAGCATAGCATCGATTTAATTGGAAAAGTTTTAATTTGGGCAGTGTTTGGGCATAATAAATTGTTTAAGAATGTTTTCCTCTGAGCGAAGCTTGCAGGGGATTCGAGATTAAATGCTTCACAGGTGAGCGGCATGAAATATGACTCGACGCTTGTTGCACTAGCCGGCTTTAGTCTTTTACGAACTAAGAAGGAAATTAATTTTCTTTCGATCATTTCTATACCGCTGAATTTTACTCCCATGAACTCGCGTGGTCACTAATTTAATTTAAAGGAATTTTGATGTTCGTTTGCTCCGAAGAATGCGTAAAACAATCTCAAATTAATTAAGTATTTCAAAATATTTCGGTTGAAAGCAGCCGAGTTAAAATACATAAATGATTACATGAAACAGAGGAAAAAAAAAGATGTTACGAAATTATTAAGCGGAATTTTCATCGGCCTTATTAGCATATCAAAAATTTCGATTCTTTTAGCTTAGCCTAGCTTTTCGACTCGTAGTTTATGGTTGTTGTTTCTTATCCCCCTGGCGTAGGAAAGCCTACACAAAGTCCAGAAGATCATGTCGTCGAATACGACTAATCCATGATCGTAGTTTATTAATTTGTGTAACAGTTAAGATTAGTTGTTTGATGAATGAACTTTTAAAACCTCTGAAAACAAACAATATCTCAAAAAATAAATAAATAAATAGGTAGTGTTTCATTTTTTTTTCTTTCTTTAAATGGTATAAACTTCCCTTTTGAACCTTTAAAATTTCAGACGAATATTCAATTAAAATATAATTTGTCAGCCGACATAAAAAATTAAATTTATTGCTACAAAATGCTTTATGTTTTTTAACAAAACTTGAAAATCACTGATTAAATATAAAGTTTTGGGCTAGAATTGAGCTTTTAAATTTCGCCTCCGAAATAAACATTGAAATGCATTTTGTCTGCAATATGTTTCTGTTTTAATAATGCCTTAAAGTCACTGATTAGACTTGAACTTTCGGGCATCCTAATAACCTGTATTTAATCAGAATTCAGCCCAAATGAAAAAAAAGTTGGGTTTCAGCCTAGTAAACGTTTTTTTTTTTTTTTGGAAACTTTGTTGACTTTATTGTATACATTCATACATTTTGTATACTGAGAGTGTTATACTTAAAACATATATGTTATGTGCAATAGTCTATGCTTCCTATGACTGTAAAAATATGTATATTATTCTAATTACCATAAAAAGGTTTCAGAATTGGGCCCGGAGAGTTTCAGCGTTTCCAAATTATTCACAACGTAGAAAAATCAAGCTGTTCAAGACAATTCTTTGCTTGAAGAGTATATTTATTTGAAGCGTAAAGACAAACATTCAGTATTTCGAAATTGTTTTTTGAAGCTTTAGTAAGAAGTACCGTAATTATCGGTAAATAGCCCGTATCGTTGTATAGTCCGCAGGAAGAAAAATTCATTCTAAAAAAATTAAGTTCGGTGGCAAACCAGCATCGTTGTATAACCCGCACCCCAGAAAAAAAAAAAATGGGATACAACACTAGAAAACAATGCATTCGCCTGCAGCGCCCGAGCCCCAATCTGCTTTGGACCATTGTTTCGAAAGCTACGATTTATTTCTCTGCATTTTGTTTTGCAGGATAACAGATTTCGATATTTTTGAACGGTAGTTGTCCTTTTTAAAAATACTTTTTTTTTTTTTAATTTCATCGTTATATTGCCCGCAGGTAGTAAAAAAAGAAGTTTTTTTGTAGATAGCCCGCAGGCTATACACAGATAATTACGGTAATTTAGAGATCTCAAAGTTTTAAATTGCACATAACAATATATCTTTGGTTACAACTGGCCAAAATCATTTCACTCATAAAGATACATATTTTCGAGTGTGTGCCAATAATATGTACGAATGTGTTATGCTCTTAAGCGCTTATTACAATAGATCCTGATTATGGAAGGCTACGTACAAACAGAGGAAGTTAGTGTAATAAGGCACACCAGTTTAGTAGGGTAGTACGGAATACCAGTTAACTAACGTTTAATATGCTAATAATAAGAAAATTACTCACACGCAAACACCATGCCCCAGAAACCATTTAAGACTCATTGAAGGGCTTTGGAGGTCACCTGTGATGTGTTTCTAGTAAACACTCTTCAATAGCAGAAACGAACCAGCAAGTAACTTAAGGGGAGCCCAGCACCCAAAAAAGGTAAAAAACACCAAAAATTTTTTATTGGCTTAAGTAGTAAAATAAATCTTTAAAAATGTTCCCTGAAAGTTTCAGAAAAATTGAAGCAATATTTATTAATTTATCATTGATTTTATTACGGGGTGCGGTGCCACCTTTTCCTTCCGAAACAGTAACCGTGCTGAATATAAACACATATTGATTTTTTAAAATAAAATAAGCAAGAAGAAGCACTTTCATCGTGACTGTAACTGAAAAAAAAAAAGTTCCTTACTTGAAATATTGATAAAGAAAGGATTTTAGTTTTTGCAAGCCAAAATCTTAAAATGCTGTTTTCTCTCACTTTGTTTTTTTCGCATTTCATCTCAATTAAAATGCAAAGGCTTTTTTAAATTTGGATCTATAATGTGCATTTTTCCCACATGTTCCTGAAACTATACATAATAAATTTATGCTCTACTTTTATGATAACTTCAGTACTTTTTAAAAAATATATTTTTGTAGGTTTTTTGAATTTTTCATTGTTTTTTCTGCTTTACTTCAGTTTTTATTTCTTTTTTTCAAAAAGTATTTGACTTATAAAAAATTCAAAGAATAAAAGTTTTGCTTTATGAGTAATGAATCAATATAAAATTTTTTGAGACTTAACGCCAATTTTTGAAAAAGAAGATGCGTTTTTAAAAATTGCTAAATTTAGTTTTAAAAATTAATATTTTCAAATTATATTTAAGAAATCCAGTTTTGTTTAATATTAAATATTTTATGAAGTGATATAACATGACATGAGACAAAAAATGTAAATAAAAACACCATAGAGAAAAAAATGGTCTCATGGTACCCGCTCCCCTTGAGTTTTTCATTTTGCTCGCCTATTCTATATTACCTGGACTTTTACCTCACTTTTAGTATTACGTAAATTTATATGTAAATGTGCAACGTTTTTAATCACTCACGACAGTGGATCTTTGTTATGGAAGTGCAAAATCCTTTTAAATACAGTATACACATTTTACCTTTCAAACCAAATTGTCACAAGGATGTTCATGCAAGTATGACACTAAAAAGGCAATGACGCTTTTATAGACAGACTCACCAAATAGAAAGAACTAATGAGGCATATTTGAGGCATACCTAAAAAGAAAAAAAATAGTAATCATTTGATTATACATAAAAAAAATATATATATATATATATTGCAAGAGTGGAATATTATTATTAAAAGAATATTTTGTAAAATATTATTTTCTCCCTAAAGATCACGCTTGTTGTAAGTATCATGGGTTAGAGCATCATATAACTAAGTTTGTTGAAGTTAACAACTTGAACGCGCAAATTTAAAAAGACTCATTATTGGAAAGATGTATAAAGGTGCGTCATCAAAATGCTGGTTTTTTTTTTTTTCATTATCTATTTATTTTTAATACTAAAACCCTTCTAATATGGTGTTTCCTTGAAATAACATCAAATATTACTTGAGAAACATAGCAATAAGTGAAATAAGGCGAAATTGAAACAAAGTCATGTATGAATCACAAGGCGAGTAGCTACGAAGGTTTCGGGGTTAACCTCCCAGACATAAATCATGCACGGATTCTTATACGCCAACCCCGCGCAAGAAGAAAATTGGTTGCGCTATCAAGCTTCGAAATGCATTGTAGGGTTTAGCAAGGAAATTTTAAAAAACATTTACGTTGAATAACTGAAATTTGTTCTAAAAAGCTGATAAAAAATCAAAGATAAAAGTGTAGATCAATAGAAATAATGAACGATTTTTGTATTCCTGGTGATACTTATTTACTTTATCAAAAATATAAATAACTCTTTTGTTTCTAACTGATAAAATAAATTCTTATGAATAATGAAAAACCTGATATAAAATTATTTGTAAATAAAGGGTTTTTTTTTAAAAACATGTTTACACTACTTTCACTAAAGAAAATCAACAGTATTGTAATTCTTCTGCTCAAGAAATGCAAAATGCATTCAAACGAAATTCTTAAAAGCGCAATTATGAAAGCACGTATTCTCTTCAAAAGTTTTCTTTTACAAATCCTCGTCGATTAGAAAAATCCGTATTTACAAAAGGATATCGCTCAAAGGATTCTTTGCAAAAGCAACGTCAAAACTGTTTAACTTTTAATCATCGCATCAACAAGGATTCTTCGAAAAATAATTAACTTGCGTTTAGAAAACAATTCGACTTATTCTCTCAGCATGCTACAGCCTATGTGCTCCCTCAAAAGGGAGGAATAAAAAAGAAAATATCCTAATGAACTATTCTTCCCTAGTGTATAGGTGAAATAAATATTTTAATTCAAAAGCAAACACAAAAAGAAAAGAGAGCTCATTTTCGTTGGCAAACATGCGTTTATCTCTGCTGTTATCTCGAAAAGAAAAACAGAGAAACACAGCTTTTGAGGATCTCCACTAGCAAAGGATCAGCTGGAGCGTCATAAATTATCTCCCATCCCAGAGGAATTTTCGGCTGTGGACGAAGTTGTCTTTAGCCAGTGTCGTCAGCGCCATATCTAACGAAGACTTGTGAAGTGTTAGCCGGATATGTTCCCAGATAATTTATAAACTTTTGAAAAATTTATTGCCGGAGCTACAAAGTAATTTCAGTGAGAAGTTTTAGATCTTAAACAAAAGCGCTGTTGGCAACGATTTTCAACGTGACAGCAATGTGCAACAAAAATGCGAATTATTTATTATTACTTGGCTAAAAATTATCCTCAATTAACCATTTCAAGTTGGACTTTAATTTTCTTAGTTAAATATCAAAGTAATTAAAATTAATTTTACTTTCTGAAAATTCATTCAAGTGAGAAAATAGAAAATAGCGTTAGTCTCAATTTGTAAAGATTAACCCCTTAACGGGTTTGCCCGTACGGCGAACGGGCTACCCAAAGTTGGCTCCAACTGATTTGCCCGTACAGCGCACGGGCATTGAAATTTCCGCCTTTCTTGTTTTGAGAAGGCCGTATTTTTAATAGATTGAAAGATAGTCATTCAGGGGCATTTGTGTTTCAAAATTAAAAAATAAAAAAATGCTTAAATTCATTATTTATGAAAATTTTAGAAAATTCTTTCATTTTCCTTTTATACCAAGTTAGGACTTTAATTAATACAATAAAAAAATATGCTTTCTTTTTGGAACATTTATGGTAAAAAAATTAACCAGTTAAGGGGTTAATGAAGATAACTGATTTTTAAAGTCCCCGCAAATGTATAAATATAATTGGAATTTGCTATGCCGGAATTTCTTTTGCATACTGACGGACGAATTAATATGCATAGGTAAGCCTTAAAAAAAGGACGTAAGACGTTTCCCAAAAACAAATTCTTACGCATATTAAGTACGAGAAATTAAAACTTCAAATATTTAATAAACTACACTAGCTGAAGATTCTTTTCAATTTACTAAAACTAGCAACAACAACCACTCCAATAAAACACGTCTACGAGTAGCATAAGATTAAAACATAACGTAATGAGCTATAAGGTTAAGGTTCTGATTTTGTTAAATGGAAAGTAGAGTTAAACGTATTAGTAGTAAGAATATAATATTTTGCGATATTTTTCCTAGGTGTGATTAGTTTCCAAGTCAATACGTTTAACATTCATTCTAAAACGTTTGTTCGTTAATGTTTATTCATTTTAATCGTTAATAATGGTCATTGCAGGCGATAGGATACAAATTGTAGGAGACGGCATAAATGAAGCAAAGTGTTGGATGCAAACTCATGAAAAAAGATGATAACGCCAGACAAAGCATCGGATAGAATTTTTTTAAAGATACTTGCATGTAGTAGTATAGTATGCAAACTTCAGGATGCAAATATATATAAAACATTATAATAATAAGTACATCAAATGACATGAGATGCAATTTGTGAGTCAGGAAACAACGCGGTACCACTCTAGGACACTAATCTATAAAACTGTATTAATATAGTGGTAAAATACTTTAAATTTGTAAAATTATGCAGATATTTATGGGAAAAAGTCATTAAATACTAAGCCTTCATCAAAACTTTGACATAAATATATTATACGGTTTAGTATGTACAGGTTTTTATTTGTATTATCTTTATAAACAACGTATACCATAATAAGAACATAATGTTGCTCTAAAGTCATACATAGTACGACCAACGCAGCTGCTTTTTACATTTGAAAAAATAGCTCTTGAAAGTATAACTACTAAATTACGAATTTTATAAACCATGCACAGTCAAAGCTAATTCCATGTCTGATTAGTTGCTTCAGTTTCTGATAATCGAATGTTTGAACGAGTTTCATGTTAAAAAAAAAAAAAAAAAAACTTTAAATTAGATTTCTCTTATTCGGAATATTTGAGTCTGAACAGCCCACATAGCCCTCATCATTTGTGGACACAAGATAATATCCCGAGACACGTCAAAAAGTCAACCCAAATCAAACGATTTCTAAATTCTTCGTTCAACAAAATCTTGTTCAATCAAAGCGAAAACATTACAAGAATGCTTTCGAAACACTTCAGGTGTCGAGTGTTTCTGGTTGAGCTGTAGCTCATTTTTTTGATGTATCCCCCAGCAACAAAATGCTTCCTGCAAATGATTAATTAAATTTTAATGCATCCATTCCTCCTTGAAATAGAGACATCGCCTTAATTAATGACACACCAACACTGGATGTCAATACCGACCAGACTTTTGGCTTTGCTTTTCATTTTTGCTACAGTAAACAAACTCCGAGAGAAATTGATTTTTCTTGAGCTACTTCGTAAGCCTGATCGAGATTTATTTGCGCCATGAAAAGAAAAAGTTCCTCCCAGCAAGCGGCACAGCTTCGTGTCGTGTTTCTGGTAATTATCTATCTGGGCTTCAGCTGAGCATTGGATACTTTTCGAAAATAATTTCTCTGCATCAAATATCAAACGGCAGCCTTAGCTCTTCGCTTAATAACTTGAGTTACATTTCATCTCAGTTTAAAAGAAGAGAAAATTCGAGATTGCGACATTCAGCAAGGACTTTCGGATCAACATTTTTGGCACGAGAAAAAGAGCCTGAAAGCTCTTACAAACGTTGAGATAAACTGGATTAAATGAGACGAAATGTGCATAAACGTTATTTACTTCCTACAACGTTAAAATTGTCAGGCATTCAAGAACGTCAGAGATAAATTTCACTTAAACGTATACAAGGTCATAGATGTGTTAGGAATATTAGAAACAGAAATTTCCTTAGTTATTGAAGCTTATTGTTAAATTTACGTAAGAATAATGAATTACAGAAAAAAAATCATTCGCAACGCTACACATAAAGTACTGAAGTGTAATTGTCATTACTACCTAAAGCTAGTTATCGAAATAGAGCTGAAAACTGATTTCTTATTCACTGTTTAGAAAATCACTACTCTAAACAATTACTTGAATCCAGAAGTACTTTTTATCCGTACAATATAATAATTGTCTTCTTTATGCGTGTTTTAATAAAAAAAATTTTAGGTTTTAAGTTCCAATAATCACATGAATCAAATACTTCATAATCTAAATTACACAACGTTGTGTACGGTAGTCAGCTCGATGTTCTTATTTAATAACGCACACTGTTAGAAATTTCATCATGAAATATGGTTAAATAGCCGGCAGCAGTCTGTCCATCTAATTCACCGTTAAATTTACGGTTTGGAACATTTTTCTATCTTTATGGGACCTAAACCATTTCCAATCAGCTTGGTTAAAAAGCCGTAAATACAAAATTTTACGGTTTTATAACCATTTAAAAATGGTTTCAAAACTAAATTTTCACGGTTTCTGAACCATTTTGAGGCGTAGAAACCGTAAACGAAGCGTGAGAGAATCGAACCCTGGGTGTATGGTATACCAACCTTGCGCTCTAATCATTCGGCCATCTACACCACTCAAAGCGGCCGCTTATTTATCAATAAATCTTCTTTCCCAAGAGGCAAACTGCATTAAAATTGAGATTTCAGTTTTTTTGATTGGATCCAAAGTCATTTTTGGTCTAAATTTACTGTATATTGACGAAAATCATTTTATTTGCTACAAAAATTAAAATACAAACAAACTTCAGCAGCTCAAATTATGGGCTCGCTCATTCACAAACAGTTCGGGAATCCGATGTCTCTAATTTTTATTTACGTGTGTATGTGTTTCTATTTAGTAACCACTGCTTAAGCCACTTTTTCTTCTTCTTTTTTATATACACATGCAGATTTGAAATGATAAATATTTATTCATATTTTAACAACAACGTACGACTGTAAGGTTCCACAACCAAGGTGGACGCCCAATTCTTATTGACTACGAGACCTAGTGGCGCTTGTAAATTACGGTTAGTTAAACGTTCTTTAGGAGAAATAGAAAATAAACGATTTTTTTCAATCAGCGGTTTCAGTACCATCTTTTTAATGGTTATTCAACTGTTGTAATTAAATATGTTAAAATAACAATAAAATAAATGGTTATATTAATGTTTTCTTACGGAAAGTTTTAACAGTGCATCCTTAATAATTTAGTTACTTCAACAAAAAAAAGAAAAGAAAAGATAAAGGCGGTGGGGAGATGGGGCTTAACACGGAAGCTCTTGAATATACGAGCCTTTCTGAAATGCCAAGCAAATCCTTTTAAAAAACATCTCTATAACAAAACATTTTTACCCAAGGTATTAATACTAAACATCCCAGAATGAGGAAGTATCAACAACGCTGAATTAATATTAAATAAAAACCTTTTAAAACTTCCTGTGATAAAGATATTTAAAAAGTAAATAACTACTTAGCTGACCAATACATTGTTAGCAATAGTAAATTCTTTTCTCAAATCTGATATGAAAGTATCAAGATTTTTTAACACTCAACTGTAGTACCAGTATGAAGTGATATTTTATTAAGTACAACATTTCAGATAGATGGGTATGGTTATGCAAATGAGAAAATTCTATCGTGGTGCGTGAGAAATTCCTGCCTTTTAAGATATTTTCTTAAGTTTTTTCTTCTTTTCTAATTGTTATTATTTATAAAGTACACAAGTAAAAGCCACAGGGGAGTTGAGATGCCGAACGGAAAATCTAATTTGTCTCAAATTATTTTTGCTTAATTCAGTTTAGACAGATTAATGGAATTACCTCTCACAGCAATTCTTTTTAGGCTCCTTGATTGGATATTTCTCTAAAACATATATTTATTTCGTAGATAGAAATTATGAAATTTTCGAGCCACAAGGAATCGCGTACAGATGACTCGTTACCATATTGATCACATAGTAACTTCATAAAAACCATGGCAGAAAAAATATAAGCGCTGAAAAAAAATAAGTATTTTTAAAGTTCTGAGACGTATTTATTAGGCATAAAAAAGATAACGACTAAGAAACAGAGGATTACATGTACTTACAGGTAAGCGGGAAGGTTTTAATGTTGTCTTGCCAAGATTTATTTTGCACTAAATGGAAAATTTAATGGGAGGAGAATTCTACTTTTCAAGAAAACGTTTGCTTCTTTTATTCAATCAACAAATATTCTAACAGTATACCCGAGAAGGTATTTTTAATATTTAATTATACAATTAATCATTTCAAAGTAGAAATGAATCGAGACTTATATCTCATTGTTATTTATCTCATGCATATAGAGCTTAAACGTTAGATAACATTGTTACAGACAATGGCATACAGATATATCAATCTTAGAGAATGAAATATTTCAATATATTTTTTATGTAAGCAATAAATTAGCGGGAACTCATTCTGTTCGAAAAATGCGAAACATATTTGATTCCTACTTGTTATGAGTTTGCCAGGACGCAAATAATGTTGCTCGTATTAACGTGTAACACGATTAGCAAATAACCCGATAAAGCGAAATTTCATCCTGTTTGACACAAAAAGGAGAGATAAGCTCCCTTAGATGACTTTCTCAGAGGTGACTTATCCGCTATGATCACCTACACAAGTACACAAATATCCAGCTATAAAATAAAGAACGGAATTCTCATAATCCAATATTACGAAATAATATAATTATTATTAGAGCTACACTGAACATGTTTAGTAATGCATTACATCTTCAAAGTCTTACGTGCCTATTTAACGTCTGTATTTGTTAGTCGCACAATAAATTTGTTATGCATACAGTAAACTTCTTGCATTATTCATTTCTCGCTCTAGCACAACTCTTCAACGCAAAAACAAGACGTGTATAACGGAATAGAACTATTCAGTTATACTCACATTAAAAAGGAACCGATAATAAGAGGTTTAAATTCCAACATCACATGCTCTCTTTCTCTCTCATCCCCCTCTTCTGCCTGCCACACCTTCATAAAAACTTACGTGTCTACGGAGAAAACCCGTCTGGCACATACGTTTAAACAAAGATCCTTTCGCATACAGACACAATGTGCGCATTTATTTCATTAATTTAACGTAAATATTTGACCGTATGTAAATCGTTTTAAATTGTTAGAGCAATGGTCTGATTTTATTAGTAGAAACTTTCCTCGAATTTGCGCATGCGTCTGGTCTGCTTCTGTTTCATCGAAATAGGAATGAGAGGACGAATGCAGATTAGGGAATGTTTAGTTTTTATGAAGAATAATAAACTCTTCGCGATTTTTTCTTTTCTTTTTAGTGCTAAAGATTCAAATTGCAAATGGAATATATCATCATCGGGAAAAAACAAAAAAATGACAGCCTAAAATCTATTTTCGAAATGTGCCCATCGCAGCGTATCAGCCTCTTTGCCGAACAAAATCTTCCCGACGGATAGTCTCGGCTTCGAAAACGAACATTATCAGTGTTGATTTTAGTAAAATTACTTTAATAGTGATATTAATAACTTCCTCTGTTTAGCTTTCATGAAAAAAAAATTTACATTTAACACTTGAAATAATTATTTTTAGCCTTTTAAAATGCAAAAAAAAAAAAACTATTAATAATAACGTAAAATTTCTAAATGGTGTATTCGTAAAATCAGAATTATGTATGTAACACATACATATTCGAAAAAAAATAAAACAATTGCACAATTAATACAATTTACAGTGGATAAACCGCTCTTTATGATAAAAGTGAAATGACTAATTAGATGACTGGGAAAAAAATATTCACAATTGTTTGAAGAGTTTTTGCATTTCGAAGTATCACAAGTTGGAAAATATGTGTACGTATAAGCCAATTTTTATCTATTACAATTTCTGCACGAAAAAAGAGCATTACCATTATCATGCAAATGAGTACATTGGATAACGATACGAGAAGCCATCTTATTTCTCTTTCCCCTCTAAGCATACAGTCCCGAGATTTTTGTCTTTCCCATAATTATTATTTATTAGGTACACGAATAAAAGGCCTGGGGGGAATTTGGAAGCAGCGTGAAAAATCTAATTTATCACGAATTATTTTTGCTTAATTTCGTTAAGGTAAGTTAATGAAATTCCTATTCACGTTTCTTCTATTTTTTTCTTCGCAGTATTTGGAAAGCATGTACTTATTTTTCGGGGAGTTAATTGCAAACTTTGCTTATTTATGCCCTTTCGATTCATGCTCCCCGAGGAAAGGCTGCTTTACCAACGGTCAGAGAAAGAAAAATATTTCTAATTATTTGTGTTCGAATGGTAGAGAGCAATGCGGGAGAGAATTTGAAAAATGAGCTAAAGTTCACAATTTCCTTTTTTTATGTATCTCATAGGTTTTAACATATGAGACTGTACACTAATGTCTCAAAAACAGTTTGAAAGAATTACTATGTCTCAAGAAACTTAATACTTTAGCCTTGTTAAAAAACATTTTAAGGATATAGGTGGTATAAATTTATTTTTAATGATAACTTCGCTTTTTTAGTCCCCTAACAGTTTTAGTGAATTTTTGTGATGTCTAACGAAGGTGATCTATAGTTTAATTTAGTGTTCCTAACCTTTGTCAAAAATTTTTGCATCCTTAAAATTTGTAATAACCAAAACTGAAAACGATTTGCACCACACAAAAAGATGCAGTAATTTTCTTATCAGTCTTTTATATATATATATATATATATATATATATATATATAGATATATAGATATATAATTGATATATTGGTATAAAAAATTAAATTTTTAAGAGCTTTGTGCTTTGTGTTTCCCAAACTTTGTGAAACACTATACTATGGAAATATATATTAGTACATACATAGAACACATTTGTTTAGGCAAAAGAAAGACACATACTCTGCAGCAATATTCACAAGGCATTCTCAACGTACTTAGACACATGAAAAAATGCTCTATTTACTTTGTGTCGCTTGAAGAAATATTATTTCAAAAATACATTTAAAGAATAAAGTGATTTCCAAAAAAGTTTCTGATTCCACATAATTGAACTATTTTAATTCGGCTCATGGTTAACAAATGAATCAAATCCACGACGATTATCACACGATGAAGTGATTTCTCGGAATTATCACCTGAAGTAGGATTTTTTTTTCTTCTAAGTTTTAGGAGTTAAAATTATTCACAATTCATAATACGTTTTGATAGACGAGCTTATAGCATAAAAATCGCAAACTATATAGGAAATGAATTTCATTCCCATCAGCTTATACGTTTAGAGTAACGAATTCAAGACAAAAACTTTAATCACTAATAATATTTTGAATTATACGAACTTACGTATAGTTATTGTTGAACATATTTTATATGAGGCTGGCCCGAATGCCGCAGTAGAAAGCATCCTCCCTCTTATAAATCAGTCGTGGACTAGTGAAAAAAGAAGTAGTTAAAGCAATGCGTTCATCAAAGTCATCGTAAGAAAGCCGGCCAAGAATCATTCCTTTTTGAACTCAACGCTAAATCATAACTACGCGAGTTTGTTTTACAAAAAAAAAAAAGTATAGAGTATTTATTTCCACGTGACCATTCCTGTACTTTTCATTAATAAATATAAACCAAAAAGAAACACACGTTTTTGTTTCCCCCTCCCCATTTTTTATAATTAGATAATCTAGACGCTTCCAAGAAAGTAACTGGTCACCCTTCTCTTCCTTTTTTTTCTGTTGCATTACTGAGGAAGGGATGAAGCGGGGTATTAAGTGCAACTAAATTGATCTACAAATAGTTGATGACCTTTGAAGTTCTTTCAAAAATAAAACAAGGTTTTTTTTTGTTTTTTTTTTTTCGTATTTACATTATTTTTTTATGAATTATTAACTAATTCTAATTATCATTCGCCCCTACTTCCCTAGAGCAGTCTAAATTCGCTACTAATGTGTCTAGAAAATGTTCAAAAAATATTGTGGAATTTCCGAACGGCAAGTTTTCGAATTGATAACCATTAATTGGATGTAATGCAAATTCAAAGAACTCATACATAATGTATAATTTATTCGAAAGTTTAATTCATCGCAACTAGATTTCCCACTAATATAAGAGATAGTAGAAAGTATCACAAAAGTCAGATATTAATCTGACTTCAAATGTGACTGCCCAGAACTTTCGACTGCCCCAAATTTTAGGAAATGTGTCAAAATTTTATTAGATGAGTGAAGTGGTTTGAATTCGGAAAAACTATCAAACTATTGAGTAACAGCAGTTATTAAATAAATAAATACATTTTAATAAAAATAACAATTACAAATATTCCGTTTCACTTATTATTTGCTGGGAATATTTATCAGTAACATATTCATATATATATATATATATATATATATACATATCAAGGGTCCACTGGAAAAACGACCTAAGTCACATACTACTTTTTGAAATTTGCTTTAAGTTTTATTCAATTATTAAATAACATAAATGTTAATTTTAACTATACGAGCCTACTTTTCCGTAACAGCCAAATTCAAATTTGTAATACATATATTTATAATACATGATTGATATTCATTTATAATACATAATTTATAATAATACATAAAGTCAAGTTCATCAAGCAGTATGTGACTTAGGTCGTTTTACCAGTGGACCCTTTATATATATACAGTTCGACCACGGATTTTTGACATTTGGACGCTTCTGCGCATGGCAGAAAGGAACAGATCCATTTGAGTTTTAGGGAAGTTCGTTTTGCAGGTACGTTTATCTAGTACGCGAATCAGAATATTTCTTTCTCTGTTTTTTGAAAACAACTAAATTCATGAACTGGCATATAGCACCAGTTCGGAAGAAATCAAGTACGCTCAACGAACGAGAACGATAACAAAAACGGCCCATTTCTTATACCAGCATTTCTTCCCTTGAACATGAATGGATTCTTCTTGGCACTCTACCAGGAAGATCGCTTTGTTTGGTGGTAGAAATGTATTGACAAATTGTTCTGTAATTTTAAAATGAGTGTCAATAAAAATGTAGCGCTTCATGGGGACAAAAATTACTACATTACCAACTTATGGCACTTTTCTGTAAATGTTGCATCAAAGTTTTTAAAAAAGGACTACAAGCAGATACTTTTAAAATGAAAATAAGTGATGCATTTTTTTTTATTAATTCATATTATTCAGTACATTGCATAGAATACTTGTATTAGGCGCAAGACCATTGAAGCAAATTAAATTGCATTTTATTTCGTAGGTGTGTAATTCTTTTTTTTTTTTTTTTTTCAGTTAAGTTCCCTTTTTACTTACTTTTATTTATTATTTTTTTATTCTATTTAAATCCCTTTTTAGTCTTTTTAGGATTTGACATTCTTTGCCTCACTGCATATTTTTGAAGACATTTAAGTGATTTCAGCATTAACTTAATTATTTTCTGAATCTCAATAGATAAAAAACCGTATACTGTCGTGTTTTTTATTCCTATTATGCTGAAATAATTTTTTATTCAATATCTTTTCATTGACAGAATCCTTAAAAGCTTTTAAAAAAATCGTTTCGCGTGTTTTCAGCAACATTCCATTTTTACTTGAAGGAACACGAAGAATTCAAACAAAAAGTTTTCTCTTAAAAATTTGTGGAAAAATAAACAAAAATGTGTTTTAAATAAAAGTAGCAGTTCCCTTTCCTGATTCGGAATACTTACAAAAAATGAGTTATTTTTTAATCTGAGTAACCTAAAGTTGGATTAATTATTTTCTCGAAACACCTCTACCAACGCAATTATTCATAAAAACTAAACTTGGCATTACTTGGCAACGTAAAAATAAACAGCATGTACTGGAAAATTCCAATAAGTAATAAACGCAAAAAGCACTAAAATATTGTGTAAGCAATATAAATTCTAAATCATGCTTTAAAAAATTCAAATACTATGCGTTGTTTTTACAGAAGAAAGAATACAATAAATACATATTTTAGACTGATCGAAGCGCCAAAAAATGTGTTTAATGCAGGAAATGTTTTTTTTAAAAAACATACACAACTGAATGAGAAAATGTTTTACTGGGCAACATTCGTAGATATTGCACAAGAATTATGTTTTTAAATGGATAGTATTAAAATGAGAAAAAAAATGCAGGGTATTCTACGTGTTTGCTAGCAAAATAAAGAAACCTTGATAAATACGGCTGTGTATTATGATAAAGTAATGAATAGTTCGCCAAAGCGTTAGCATGATTGTTTTTCCTAATTTCAAATACCACATAATAACATACTTTTATTTAACCCTAATTGATTGCTTTGATAAAATCCCACATTTGACATAATGAACTGGAATACGGAAACATGAAAAAAAAATGGAAAGAGGTTTTCGCCAATTCTTCAAGAAACCGAGATTAAATGGATCAAAAGTAGAAGTCTACGCGCTAACTAAAATTAGCATAATTTGTTGTGTTATGAAAAAAAAAAAACAATTCTAAAATATACATAAATAGTTAAGTTGACGTGTTACATTACACACATTAAAATGCAGTAAGTAACAAATCGTAATTAGAGGTTAAACGTCAAGAAGCTAAAAGCAATACTAAACTACTCAAAATTTTTCAGTAGTTGCAACAAGAAAAAACATTTCCGTTCAGTTTATTATTTACAGCATTTAGTAGCAATTTAACAGTCAAGCCACCTAGACGAAAGAAATGTTACAAGTTATAAACGTATCACCAAGATTGATCGACTCGATACATTTTTTTTCTTCGTAAAGTGATAACGGCGTCTGCGACCATAAATGTTCCTGCCATTACTGACCAGACCGTAACACATTTTGAAGAATGCTGAGAAGGCATAAGAACGCTAAAGAAAAGCGTGCGGTGGTTCCTTAAAATGGAACTAGTGTCTGTCCAAAAATATATAAAATAACTACTGCTGCATCAGCAAGAAAACAGGCCCGTTTCCCCCGGTTGTATGTGATCGTAAATACGCCACAATTTTTTTCGCCACTCTACTTTTTGTTGCTATGGAGTGAAACGAAAAAAGATAAACCGCATGGATCATTGTTGGGAAATAATACCTCATGTTCAATACTCCAGAAGTCGCAGAGAAAACAAATGTACGTTCTTATATCTTAAGTGTCATAAAGTTGTTTTGGGAAGTTTTTTTATTATGAGTATGATGGTAGTTTGCAAAAGTTGATTTCATCGTTTGAACCAACTTTTTGCTCTGGATCGAGGTGAAATATTTGATCGTGCGAAGTAGGAAAAATATAATAATGAAGTGACTTCTTATCACTGACTTCTCGAAAAAATTATCTTGTGATATTAGAAAATTTGCTGTTTAATTCTTTGGATGCAAAGGATTATACTGCTATGTGTTACATTACGGGACGTACATGAGTTCATTTGCATGATAAAATGTCTCAGGAACGTGTTGAAAAGTATCGCAGTTTCAGAAATCATTCACGTTAAAGTAAAATAAATTGAAAAATATTGTGATATGTAAACAGTAGATATCCAAATTATTCAAACTATTGTGGACTACCACATATTTTCATAATTTCAAGTGCTATCACTATTGACAATATCACAAGAGATGCAAATTATGTAATACTATAATTTTTTACGTAAATTAATTTTTTTTCGCGTAAATATTTCTTTACTTTAAATATCGCGTTTAAATTTACTTAAAATTTTATTTTTTAAATTCTATTAATTAGTTCGAAATTCCAGTTAACCTCCAGTTATTTCTGGGTGTAACATTTGGCTTTATATGAGCTCTTGTCGGGTGCTCTTTTTGCCTAATTTAAAGAAATCTTGAAACAATGTCAAACAAGAAAATAATTCTGAAGATGTACTCTACACTAAAGTAAGTTTTAGTGTTGCTTCTCACTGAGATCAATTGCTTGTGAACACTATTAGTAGTGGGTTAGGTTTTACATCTATCCCTTGGCTCAATTTTCAACATTTTTGCGATGTTCTGTTGGGGTGTGCTAACATCATGTAACTGAATGAAAAATTTACAAACTAGCCGGTCAAAATCAAGTTTCAAAGTTTGTATGCATACAACATTAATATTTATTAACGTAAAAAATGCACACTGCTTACTCTTTTACCCATTAGCTTAAAATTCAAAACAATTTAAGTTGAGAAATAATAATTAAGAACACGTTTTAGCTGTCAATAAAATAAAACTGGAAATTTAAGCCTAAAAATTTTCTACGATCACAGTGAATTGCTTTCGAGAATTGAAAACAATGTTTTTAACAGTTCGAAAAAAAAGTTACGAATACAAATGTTAGTATTTAAAAATCTGGTTTGGATATAGAAAAAAAATCGGACAAAAAGAAGTTGAAGAATAAATTTAAGTTATTCCCGTGAAGGATATTTTACAAGTTATTCAGCAAATTATTTCAGCAAAAATGTTCAATCGGCATATAAAGCGTAAACTATTTAGACTTTAACTTTTCTCGCACTGTACAGTTGACGCACAATTTTTACAAAGACTTTTGGGACCGCAAAAAATGTTCTTGATCTCGAAACTTGGTAAAATCGAAAGGAATTTTTTCAATACAAAATTTTTCGGGACTTGAAAACGGTTCTCAAACTCGCGAGTGTTCATAAGTTATAAGTTCGTAAAATCGACCGTCAACTGTACTAGGTGTGAAGCCCTGAAGTATATAACATTGAAAGAGAGGGTAAGCTTGCTCAACTTTCGAGTGAAAAGGTTGTGCTTGGCTTCGAATAAGCAAAACGTACAAATTAATACTGAAAAGAGGAGAACAAGGTCTAATGGCATCCACATTTTTTTGATATCGCGAATAATTCAAATAGCATAAGCAGTAAAAATCCCCAAAACCGTTCAATACAAATATAACTTGCATTTCATTTCTTTAAGATGAATAATTCTTCTAACAACCTGTGAATATCCCGCTAGCGCTCAAGTTCACAGCATCAAACCTGTCCCAAGTCATGCGGCACGTTAAAGATTCCTTGAGTATATGTTGACTTGGATTCTGTCGGTTAAATTAAGTTTCTAGTCAAGTTTCGCATCACTTGGAGCTCAGGTGCCCCCATCTGGGGGGAACTGAGCGTCAAAATTCTCAAAGTGGTAATGGCACCCGCCGATAGTGGTGCTACTTGAAAAAATGAATGCCGGGAATGCAATAGGTCTGTAAAGGTTAGTGACCATGCGCAGCCCCATTAGAAAGAAAGAAAAACAACCTGTGATTACAAAACCCGGCGTAGTGAGTGTTATCTTATATACCCCGGCATTTATGAGTGTTATTTTATATACTTATTTAATTGTATTTGATTTTATGTCTTTTAGAGACAAACTGAACACATTACAAGAGTTACTGGAATTCCTTAAAACCAAAGCAGTTAATTCATCTAATGCATAAAGTTAGATCATTACAAATTAAAAAAGAACTAGCTAAAATCTTATCTAATGTAGGACACCAGGAAAATACAAATAATGCTTTTTATATTTTCTATGTTTTCTATCCTTCCCTCGAAAAATCTGTTCAGATCTATCCGGTATTTCCCCAGAGATTTCTTTCGCAGCAAGGTCAAATGGCTTACAATCCGTAGCACAAAAAAGTGGAAAACAAAAAGGATAAAATCACCCGAAAATGATGACGGTCGAAAGGAAACAGGGTTTTTTGTCCAGATTCGTACGACAAATGATATTGAGTAAAGGGGAAATTTTATATCAGAATATGTGGAAAGTTTTATTCGAGGTAGCTTTCTGTGGTAAATTTGTTCAAATATATATGTCTAACACAAAATATGCATTAGATAAATACTATTGCACTTAGTTATTTTCTTATAATTTAAGATCAATATCATTGAATAAACTATTCATGACTCATTAGGAAATGCCAATCCTTAGTTTAAAATGTGCGATAAATAAGAAGTCATCTTCACGTCAACGAAGAATTAAAATTAAACAAACAATCTGTTTTAATAATTTGACAAAACAACCATGCTGTTGAATTGGCTGATTTATTTTTAAAGATTTTTAAAAATCAAATCACTTTTATACCGCCAAAATGTTTTGAAAATCTGGTGATCCCGAATCTTTGAAAGGTCGCTTTTCTACGCTAAACGCAACAAAGAATAAACTCCTTCTACAGGGAATTAATAATTTTGATATTATCGTCACCGTTATCATCTATTCCTCTTCCACCCCCCCCCCCTTCTCGAAAAAACTCGAGCTAGCAATAGTTTTTCAGTTTTGTGAAGAATTTTGAAAACTTCCACCGAAAGAAATCCTTTAAGACTGGTTTTGTGGACTCCAAGTTCAATAAAAAATGTGTAATTGCATCCCAGAGAAGCAATATTAATTTCACAAACAGTCCATTTTATATTTATAAAATTTGTCTTCCAGCCATATTGGAAAGAACTGTTCCAGGTTCCCATAAAATATATTTGTTCTCCTACACTTTGTTGAACTCTTTTAAAAATATAGTAATTATTGCCAATGTGAATTTCGAATTAATTTAAACAATAATATCATAAGACGCGCAAAGAACTTTTCACAAATTTTAGAAAATATTATTTTGATTCATTTTTTAAGTCAAAAAGAAAGACTAAATAGCAACACCTTTTGACGTTTAAACATAAATGGAAAACAATAGCACTGAAACCGCTCTTGAAAAGCTTGAGCTACATGATGTTTCTACTAAAGTTTCCATTTCCAATTAAACATTTCGAATGTATGTTTGTTTCTAGAGTGCATATTGAAAATTGTGTGCATACATACACACATTCACTGTACTTTCCAAGAAAAATGCAAGAAAATTAAAATATCGATTTATTTCTTCAACGGTTCAAAATATGTTGCAATATTATCAACAGGAAATGTAACTATCGGGTTTTCGATAATATTATCAACTGAAAAAAAGGCGTAAAAGAAGGCGTGGAAATAGTTCAGTGCAAATTATAAGAGTTAAATACGCCTTTAGTTTTAAATATCAGAAAGAAAGAAGGAAAACCAATATCAATTCAAAAATTCGACAATTTAAAAGATGTCTATGATTCACAACTCTTAGCAAAGCACCGTATTTGCCTTCACTGAAATGTTCTGTCGTTATAAACAATTTTCGATAAGATAGTTAAATATAACTATATTCTAAAAAAATGTAATATTAACTAGTTTATTGCCTTAAAAAAATTCCAAACACATACTTTTAAGAGCTTTATTTTCTTAAGTTATGCATTGCATTATTAGTCGTTAAAAATCCTTATCAAACCAAACTTTAATAATCAAGGGAAAAAAAGCTTAAAAACATTTTTTATATTTGTTCTTCTGGATAGTACATGACTTAAAATTTCGTTAGATACCTTATTAAATTTGAACTTTAATACTAAACAAAAAACCACTATAAACCAAGTAATTTCCATTTAACAATCTTTACAACATATTAAAATATTAAACATAAATTTAGGAAAAGTAAATTCCCAACTTTTTGGACAACTTATACTTTAAGAATATTTTACGCAAATTTAATATAGAAAGCAGATAGATTTATTATATTTTTTTTTTTTGTTACCAAAATATTTAGCTTAAGATTGCTGATGTAGCCCTTTCAGTGAGCATCAGTGTGGGTTTGCTATTTTTATTTATACTCGTAATTTAATTTGAGTCTATGAATGGCTGTTAAAAGGGACAGAACTTTCCGGAAACAATTTTCTCAGGAAGAGTTATTTATTCAAAACGAAATCTAAAATGAATAGCATGAAGTAGTTTCCTTCTGAGTTATTCGATAATTCAGTTAAAATTCCATGGCAGATTTTTTTCGAACAGTATCCACCCTGTTAAGCCGTTCAGCAATCAATTTTACAAAAAAGCTAAGACGAAAACAAAATCAACCTTTTTGTAGAACTTTCTTTTTATATTTTTTAAATCAGAAAACGATTTTTTTAAAAGTTTCAGCGGGTGCGCTATTTGTCTTAGTCATTTTCTAAAAAAAATGATTCAAAATAAAAAGTTTTAACACGCCTGCATGAAAAGAGGGAGGGGAAGGTTCAGAAAGAATGTTTGAGAATACTGAGAGATGAAAAAAAGAAAGAATAAAAAATAAAACCTTCGCACCTGAAAACATTTCCTAAAATGAGCACAAAATATGGTGCAATGCGGACACAGATGTTGATGAAAGTTCATGATGAATGCTTAAAAAGTAGATGAGAGGAGAAAAAAGAAAAGGCAGTGTGAGAATGAGGAAAAATCAAATGTAACGTTGGAAAAACCACTTAAGCCGAAGGAACCGAGCTAAATTCTGAAATACAAAATAAAAAGCTTGAATGATTACATTTTTATTTAATTTAGCAAACAAAATTATAAATAAAAGCCAATCAAATAGTAATGTAAAAGTAACTGTTATGTACTATTCATACGCAACAAAAATGTATGTGAGTAATTTCTCTAACAGATTCATACATACTCTTATCTACAAGCATGCCTATAAATTTCCTTTTTGCTTCGTAGACATGAGAAAATTTAAAACGCTTATTCAAACATAAAAAACTTTGATGTAAATTTTTGAACCAAATTGCGTGGTTAAAGGATACATTTTACATTAAGTCAAAAAATCTATTACTGAGGAGAACTGCCACATACATGAAATTTACAAAAAAAAAGAAAGAAAAGGAAAACTCAGTTTTTCTGCTTTTGGAGGACGTCATTGTTTAAATATGCATTTTTAATGGGATTTTAGAAAGAAATAGCAAAAGTCAAAAGAGTTTTATGCCTTCAAAAAGTGTTATGCCTATATATTTAATGTAAAGGTACGAAGGCAATGTTTGCAATTGTTCCAGAGGCAAGCAGATAATAGCAACGCCAAATTTCATGTTGCCTTGGCTACCGGTTCTCGTGAAATACAGTGTTACAAATTTGCAGAAGAGCATTGAAAGGATGGCTAAAAACTCTAATTTTTTACCTAAAACGAATTTTTTCCTTTAGTTTCTAATTTGAAAGAATCACTTTAAACAACGAAGTTAATAATTAAAATTTGAACTTCAGTGCATATAGTATATAATGTATATGTATAATAAACTGATAAATTGATAGGTCTAGTTAGATGTAGAAATATCTATCTATATATTACTGTTTCGTGCAATATCTTTTCTATTCATAGAAAACACAATAACGATAAGTTTCCTTACATCAAACCTGTGGAGAAAGGAAGACAAAAAAGAATGAAACTTTCTGAGTCAGCGGTTGGAACCAAAAAGCAAACGGGCAGAACATGGTCAAAGGACGTTCGACCGGAAAAATACAGAAATCCTTTTAAAGATTTCTCTTTGTAGAGCGTGAGCTTTTACTTTCGCTCCTTTCACGCCAAAGATTTTAACCTTTGAGAGCCCTGTTTTCTGGAGATGGTGGGAAAATAGTGCTTTTCATGGTGGAAAAAGAATAAAGCCCGCAATGATTTACTCTTCTCGGTTCTATGGTCCGCGTCAAAGTGAGTATGGTGAAGAATCTTTTCATTCTCGATGTACGTGTCGACTCGGGATTGTGGCTGTCGGGATAAAGATCTGGGGTAGAAGATATAAATAGCACTGGGAATGCATAGATTGTTTATATGACAAACCATGTATGAAGCGTATTTCTTAATGTTTTACTGCCGTCCTCTTAAAGCACCATTAAAGATGAAATGTTTTGAAAACTTTCCAAAATGCTTGCGAATATTGAAATAGCTTACTTAAGCTAGGTTACATGAACTTGTCTTTTTAATGTTTTTAAGGAAGAACCCCAGAAAACGGCTGGTAGTTTTTGAAATCGTTCTTATTATTTTCAGCAGTTAAATGCTTTTGAAATTTTATCACACTCGGTTAACGTATAATTATTCTTTCTCTGAAGTATATTTTACAAAATAGAAAGTATTTAGTTATTATTATATGAAATGAACTCAGATTTGCGAAGTTACACGATTGAAATATCTAAGATCCACTTGAAATATCTAAGGATTTTCTTTCTACAGGGAGGGGAGTTAAAATTACATAATACTATTTGCTGAAGCGTGTAAAATTGTCTCTTACACAGATGTGCAAAAGCAAACGTACATATTTTATATTTTACATACATACTTCATATTTATGTATAAATAGGCAAAGACAAAACACTTAAGAACCACTATGACCTATGTTTTTCAACCCATTTGATTACTTCTCTTTCTTGTTTAGTAGCTGCTGATGCGTTTTAGTGACAACAAGCAGAAAATTTGGAAACATTTTATTATTCGAGAAGTATTTCCCCTTACCTTTTGTCAGGTAAGCCTCATTTATAATTCTAATGGTCTATTCTTATAGACAGCAGATGGCAACATGTCTTCGTTGAGTTAATTCTTAGGTAATAAATTTAAAGTTTGGTAATAAATATAAAACTCATTGTTAAAAAGAGTTTGTTTGCCATCAAGCAGAAATACTCAAAGCAATTATATTAAGAGTTTGAAGTGAATGCTTTTCTGAAACAATGGGGTGAAAAATGACAATAGTGTTATGGAAGCAAACGTTTAAGCTGTATTCAACTGACACTCAATTTAGCACGAAATCGGTGCAAGTACAAGCGGCTACATTTATGAGCGCAATTGGCCCAGCGGCGACAATGATTTACAATACGCTTGCCTTACGTAAGGATGATCAATATGAGCTCGACGTTATAATCGCCAAATTTGATGAATAATACTTATATAATTTTTAAAATAACAATGCTTTCACTGCTAAATTTAATTTTTTAGGCCGAATTTTGAATGTTGGGCAAACTCTAGTAATCATAAATTGACTACAAAGATTTAGTATTTCTTATATTAACTGGCAACCGAACAGAAATGCTCATCTGAACTGAGCTCGATCCCAATAGATTAGAAAAATAGTTGTTACACTGTATTTAATAGTCTTATGTCAGAATAGTGATATATATGCGGCGCTAAAGCACAACAGTTCTTTAATACTAAAAAATGTTGTGAAAGATTTTATTTTTTAACGCAATAACTAGTGCAAATATTCTCTTTTTAATGTTCCACTGGCTTTTTAAAAAATATTTTCAATAAAGGGAAGTAGGTAAAAATATTATTTTTAATTTTCTCGATGCTGAGAGTTTTATTTTTACCTTCCTTCGCTATTAATGTTACAACTCTTTATCCTCCCTCACCTGATGTTCTGCAAGCAGATATTCAACGCGAGGCGCTGATATTAATCTCGGGCAAAAGCGAATGCGTTGTTTCCGTCATTTTCGTCGATGATTAATTACCGCAGCTCCCTAAAACGCGCTTCCACCAATTAGGGCGCAGACTAATCGGTGCTCACCTACATTGGCTCACCCACACCTGTTGGGTCGAATCTGCAGGGAGTACGGTTCCACCGGAGGAGTCAATTTAAAAGGAGAACATTTCCTCTTATGCTACACAATTGAATAATCCAAGTTGCACATTGATGTTTATGAGTGATATAGTGCGCAAAATATAATGTAGATATCGCTTGACAAAACTGATACATAATTGGATTATTGTAGTGCATAGACAGACAATTTAATTCAGGAAACTACAAATATATATATATATATATTATATATATACATTAATAGTAGCATACTGCTTTTACATACTTTCATTCTGATAGATTCTACATTCGTTCACAGTAATTTTGATTTTTTTTTCGATAAATACCGAGATAACTTATTGCGAAAACAATATATTTATATGACATTTGAACTTTGACCTTTACAAGCCTTTACAATACTTCGTTTAACAGTATTCGTTTGAAAAATCCTTACATGAAAGTTGAAAACAAATGGGACGTAACTTAAAAGTTTTTAATTCGGTTTTATTCATGTTTAGTGCAGTAAAGCTCTTACTATTTATTTAACTGCGATGGGAACTAGGAAATAGGATTTTTAAAAAGGAGTTATGTGTATGAGAAAGACAATCAAATAATTTCAAACATTTGTTCATCATAAACTACAAATAAAATTTTACAATTAAATAATAGATAATCCGTAGGAAACTAAGATTTAATTATAAAAACGTTTCGGCAAATTCTTTTCCATTCATTACGCAACAGCAAAATGAGTTTTAAAAAAACATCGCAGATTACAAAAAAAAAAAAAAAAAAAACTGTTCAGATAACGTAAAAATGCAGCGATCTGAAAGATTTTAAAATTGCTGAAAAGTCATAACATCTTTATCTACTGCTTTGCTAAAAATGAGTTAACGAAAGTCCCAATATCTATCAGAAAGCTAGCAATAAAATCTTTTATGAGTTTAAGTCCGGAAATTCACTCAATTCCAAAAGCTGGGGATACAAAACAGTAAAATTTATACACCTACCCACCCAACAACTAACTAATACAAAATAAAAATACTTTCATCAATATTTAGGTGGAAAAACTAATCCCTTAAACCAGGGGTCTCCAAACTTTCCAGCCTTAGGGCCATATTGATTACCCTACAACATAATTATTCAACATAAAAATAGATTACTTCAGTAAACTTAATTTAATTTGCTATAAAAAATAAATATGTTCTCTAGAAGGAGTTTTCTTTCAAGTATGCTAGCTCTCCGCGGGCCGGACAAAATCTGTCCGCGGGCCGGATGTGGCCCTCGGGCCGTAGTTTGGAGACCCCTGCCTTAAACAATCGCGTAAATATTTTCGCTTTTCATAATAATACAAACAAGAAACAACTAAAGTTTAAAATTAGGATATAAAAGTGGAAAAAGATGTTTTCAATCATCGTTAATCTTCATCACCGCCAACAACAAAACAATTATAATCAACGAAATAACATTTTTCACTTGCAGAAGTCGCGTGGCAGTAGCTCCGAGCTTTTCTGTGGAAGAAAACAAAAACGTTTAGATAAATTCGTTATTGATGGGATTCGAAAATCCAATACTTAAAGGATTCCAAAGAAAGTTCGAAAAAACACCGATGGCTTAAGAGCTTGACAGAATTCCGCATAGTCAATGAAATTCCAACATTTCACAGGAATGTTAATTCTAAAATTTAAAAAAAAGAGAAACTTTTAAATTATTGAACTAACAAAACCAGTGAATAAATATCTGTGGATAGTATAAAGTTGAAAAACCCAGTAAAGTCGAAAAACATAAATACGATTTACTCCAAAAAAAATATGCATAATACTTAAGATTTCTGCCAAATATCGAGAATAAATGCTGATATATTTTTTTAAATCTGCATATATTTTTTTTAAGTTAATACTATTAAACCGCACAGAGAGCTACAGAAAGCCAATTCTTCCTTGCCGATTCCTTCAAGCATTTGACGTTGGCAATATCGCAATATATTTTTCTGCTAATTAAAATATTACCTTTATGTATACCAACAATTTTGATAACAACGAAGAGTTTAAAACAAAAAGTTTCTTTTATACTTGTATTTAAAAGAATATTTATGAAAGAAAGCCGTTGTTGCGTAAAACCCATCTCCTGTTTAACAAAACTTAAAATTATTTAAGAGTAAGAACGTTTCCATGTTATTCAGTTCAATTTATGAATCTTGCAAAATTTTAAATCTTTCTTCTAACACATCTATCTATATGAATAAATTCAACGAGTGTGAGAAAATGCTTACATATATAAAAAATAAAGGTATCATATTGTGCATATTGTTTTTAAAAAAAGATCATGGATTTTTGCCATATTTTTCAGTTATATTATTAAACGTTTAAGTGATAGGTTTGCAATGGCAAGTCTGTTGCTTTTTTATGAGGTTTTTTTTTTTTTTTTTTTTTTTTGTAGTTGCAACCAGTTTGCTAAATACTACCCTGCAATACAGAGGACGTCTGTGTATGGCTCTATACTTTTCTGCATAAAATACACTGAAAAGAAACTTATTTCCTCAATTTACCCCTCTATTATATAAAGAAGAATAATAAAAATATTTTTACTTGGTAAACGCAGTGAAAAATAACGTTTAGAGAACCATTCTCAGAACATCAAAAAGCGAATTCTAAAAGTCTAATAGAATAACCGTAGTAAAAATAAACTAACTTTTAGCTTTAGTATCTTCGTAAATTCAAGTGCGGAGTAAAAATCCGCAAAAAACAAGTTGTTCGGAAGCTAAAGCACTTAAATTTATCTTTTATTAAACGGAAATTTGAATCTCCTTTTACCAGCATCCTATTGTGCTATAAAGTTAGGCCTCTGAGTAGATTGGAAGAGCTCGTAAAAAATCATAATTTTTTCATCAAACTTTCTCTTTTCATCTAAAGAGAAGCGTTTACACATGGCTTACTTTTATTAGCTTCCCTCTCGCCTCGTTTTTTTTTTAAAGAAAGCACAGTAAACCAAAACCAAATGCTCTTGAGCAAATTCTGTGCTTGGTCAAAAAACTAAAATTATAAGTTTTCTATAAACCTAAGTATGATGGGGAGAAAAAAAGTTCCAAGAGTATAAGGGATTTTGAAAAGGTAATGAAATTACACATGGCTGCTTCGAAATACATTAAGTGTTTTACATCCTCATTCGTCTGTAGCTTTTCTTTTCTTAAAATATAGTTACAATCTGGCAAATTTCATAAAAAATAGCTATTGTCTACGACAGCAGATAAGCAAAAAGATATTATCTTTATTACAAAAAACATAAAGAAAATAAGCAAAAAATATGGATTAAAATAATTTAAAGAAAAACATTTTAATATAGAAGATTCGTTAAATTTTACAGTTCAATATAACACATTTAACCTTTGTTAAAACTTACACGAGAATATGAACATTCCTTATCACTATGTGATAAATAATTGAAATATTCCTCATGTTTTTCTCGGGAAATTATTTTTTTACTCGACGTAGCTCTATATTTCTCGCCGATTCCAATGATAACAATAATAATAATAGTAATAACAACAATAGCAATATTATTCATAGGTCAATGATGAAAAACCTTTCCATTTAAAAAACAGTTACTGTAGGGTTTTTTGCCTTGTTTTTTATTGTGGTGTATTTATTACGGGAAAAATAATAGGAAAGTTGAATCCTATACTCCGTAATCTACATTTAGCAGATAAAAGAATAATTTTTATTTCTATAGCACATTTTATCATTTAAGTTAAATAGAAGAAATACACATTTATGTACATATATTCAGTAAAATATCTTAAATACTGTTATTACGATTAACGTAAGTTAAGTAATTAATAACATTATTTGAAATATACTAGCTATACTTCGAAAAATAAATACTGTGTTCAAGTATTACGTGTGTCATATGCTCTATGAATCAATAACGGGCACACCAGATACCCCTCCTCCTGATATTATAGGAAATACTTTAGAAGTTACAGATTCAGTATCTGAAGATAACAGGTATAGATGAACCTTACGATTCTGATAACGATCAGCTCATACTTTTCACCCAGTATGAGTAGAATGATTTAGTCAGGATTATGAACAATTGCGCTCAAGTCTCACGTTCGACATTTAAGGTAAAAAATAAATAAATAAATAAGTGTTGGCTAATGGAACGTCATTTTCTTGGTTTCAGGGCGGGAAAAAAAAAAACATTTTTTTTTTTTCTTGATAATCCTGCATATTTTTTCAATGTTTCAGTTCACATGTTAACTTTTGAAACCCGATTCAGACCTAATCATTGGCGACTCTACGAGAAATCTGGATCAGAAAACTCATTTTATGAAAAAGCTTTTCTTTTTAGTATTCTAAAATGGCGTTTCTATTTTTTCATCACTCTATGCTATTAAATAATGCTTTATTATCAGTTCTAAGTTAAATTATGAATTTTCAAAAATAAGTGTCTGAAATTAAATGAAAATTCACAATGTGTATGCCCCAGTCAATACGAAAGGAATTAGGACAGGACATTTCTGCCATGGGAGGTAGTATTGATTGTCATCAACTAAGATAACAGGTGCAAATGAATACAAGGGAACCAGCATCTGTCGATCCAAGCATCTCCAATATACAGGCCAAAGGAAGAAAAATAACACAAATGCATCTAAGATCCTTATTATCTCTCATACCAAGACATTATCATGTTTAAAATGTTTCAGCAAGATCAGGAAAATCGCTAATTATAAAAGTAAATAAATATATGTTAATGTATTTCCATTTAAAACTAGATTCCCAGAAAAAACATAACTCTATTAATTTTGCAATTTTGATTCTTACATTATTTTTTCTAACGTTAAGTCTAAATTTTTACCAAATTTGAACTAGTTTCAGAAATAATACCATGAAAACGATCTAGAAAATGTAATTTAAAACGAATTCAGTCTACTAAAAAATTGAGTGGTAACCAGGATAGCTCTTTCGAAGTAAAGAATTATTTTTTCACTTCTAATGCCATATGTACATTTTGACATCGATAATTCCAAATCACGTTAGTCACATTTTCAACGATATCAAGTTTTACTCAGCATCTTCTAAAAGCTAATTGCGCATCAGAACAAACCCTTACATTGAAAATCATGACAGAAATATTGTTAAATTTAAGAAACCATATAGTATATTGCGTACTTTTAAAGCAAAAAGAGAGATGCTGCATAACTAGAAAAAAAAGCTGATTTGAGAACATCAACCGTGGTTTATTCAAAATTCAGTTGAATATTTGCATCAACTTCATGAATAAATGCATAAAATTCAAATAAACTGCTTGAGAAATTTTTGCGACAAAAACTCTTTGAATTTATTGAATGAAATACATTTATAGTTCATTAGATTGAAAGACAAGCACGATAAGTTTAAATAGCTGACTAGATTAAAAGGCAAGCAATAAAATCAAGATAAAACTATAAAATTATCATCACGGTTCTTAATTTCTCTCAAAAGCTTGCATTACAATAAAACTCTTTTGTCCATATTGAACTGAAGCCTTTGTGTGTCTATCATGTCTGTGATTTTTTTATAAATGGCTCCTACACATAAAAAAGCAAAGCCATAAATTAATAAGCTTCTACAAATGAATATCATGTGTTTTTCCATTATTTAAGAAAAGTTTCTTGTACATTAGTATCACTCTATTCACTTCGTCGAGCAGACTTTTCTGATCTGCTCGAGCAATTTCAAGCCTGATTTTTGTTTAGGGCTAAGAGCCCCTTATGGCACTATGTATATTTTGAAAAATGTTTAAAATCAAATGAGAGAAAGAAATAACAAATGAAAAGATATGTCCTAAATGGTTAGAACATTTTTAAATGTGTAATTCTGACTTCGGAGTTTAGTGCAGATAATCTAGGTTAGCATTCAATAAATGCCACGATAAATTCTAAAACGAAAAACAAGTGTTGATTATGCAGCTATAAAAGTGCCAACATACTCACAAAACTACCGTCACTCTTTTGTTACCATGGTAACGTTTGTAATTCTAATACCTATGCATGTTGGAAAATATGTAATAAATATATATATATTAGAATGAGTAAATAACATAATAAAAAAAACTTCCAGCGTTTCCTTTTTCTTAGATGTTAAAAAATATCCGTCAGTCATGAGAAATTTTTTATTCGAGAATAGCGAAAGCGAAATTCATGTTACCTAAAAATCTTTTAGAACAAACAAGAATGCGACATTTTTTCGAAAAATAGTAACCCTTATATTGCTTGGTAAAAAAACTACTCGTCAACATTTTAGAATTCATCAAGATTACAAAAAGTCACAATCATTTTCATATTTTTTCAGTTCAATGAAAAAATTCAATATGGAGAAAATGTTGGAAGAAAACACGACAGACATTTCGAGACAAAGAAAAGATTTCTAAAAGACGTTACCGTAATAGAATGCAATCGACTGGAGATCCGATGTGGTTCTTGGATCATTCGGAATGGATATCATATACGTACAACATACATAAAAGTAGCTCTTAATCTATGAAACTCAAGAGGAAGTATGAATAAATTGAGCGAATGTTGATTTTTAAAACTTACTTCTGTGGTGCATAAATACACTAATTAATCAATCAGAAATTTGCAATATAAAATAAAGCTTTAGCTTATATTTCGTTACGTTTATTTTCCCTTCTTGAAAAGATTTGTTGCAAATTCTTTACATCAGCATAACCTAAAAAAGTTAGTTATAAAGGAATTGTTTATCATCTGTTAAAATAGATTCGTTATGAAAATGTACTTGCATTTATTTAGTCAAATTCTTCCCTTTCAAACATATTACGAAATCGTATTAAAAGAGGAGGGATTATCTCCCCCCCCCCTCCCTTTTTCTATCCGTCTTATTTCAAAAGCTTTATTTTTCCTTTATAGACATACGTGTCTATATGAATTACATTATGAATTATTTCTGAGTTCACTTCACAACACACTTCACTTTACTCACACACTGAGGTCACTTCACAATTATTCACTTCACAGCTACGAAAGAAACAGCAATTTTTACTTTAAAAAACCAATATGGTTATTCAACTAATGAAATATTTATGAAAAAATTTTCGCGTCTTCATTTTTATTAATTTATTCATTACCGGAGCATTTTATTTCTAGGCCTATATTTTCAAGTAAGAAATATCGATAATATGATCGAACAAGGAAACAATTTAGATATGCAGCATACTATTGCCTTATAATCACACAACATATTGCCGAATAGTTATACTCCTATTTTTTACTTTATAAACCCAGTTTACTCCTTATTATGACTTAATTAAAATACTCTCTATTTTTTCCCAAGAATTCATGGTGTCAGGCACCGATGCAGCTAGGTCGAGATATAACGTATTATTATTATTTTTTTTACTATTCATATCTCACTGTTTTTCACATTAGTGCTTTTTTTATGGCGCAAGCTTTGCTACAATCACGAGCTGAATGAGCACTAAAGCATTATATAGTGGAGAAAAATGTGTTAAAAGTTATATACGAAAATTTAAAAATCAGTGATGAATTATAAAAAAGGATTTTCATAATAGGGAGTAAAATTCTTGAGCTTGAAGAGGCAGAAACTAATTCTATTATAGGTGAGGCTATATGCACCTGTTCAATTTTTGAAGCATCTTTTTTCAGAGATAAAAAAAAAGAGTTTATTTTTTATATATGCTACAAAAATATCATTTCACATTTTATCTAGAAAGGTTTCAAAATAATTTTCCTGGAAACATTTTCAGTAACCCTATACTGAAAATATCAACAATAAAATTAGGAGAGTCTGAAGAATTCTCATACTTCAAAGCATAAATTCGGTTAAATTAAAACTTCATTCAGAGTGAAGTCATGTCTCTGGAGCCCATATTGTAACATATACATTTCCCATCTATATGCAAATAAGAGCGCTACGAAAGTTGACAAAATCTCAAAGAAAGCATAAATAGCACTTTGACACTATGTTTAGGGACTCAGTGATAGACAGTTAAGGTTCACTTTGGAAAAAATAAACTCGCACAGGCTAGCTGTTTCGAAAACCTGAAATGGTATTTCAGTCAAAAGAATTTAATGTCTGTTGAACCAATAGATATATAAACGTTAAAATTATAATTCTTTACGATAGAACTGACTTTTTTTTTCAGAAAAGGTGCATAACACGAAATTTTTGCTGAATTCTATAAAAAGAGTTTACTTATTATTTTTATTTATTTATTCTTATTATTATTAGTAGTAGTAGTAGTTGTGTGTGTGTATTAAAACATCTGTAAAAAATAATATGATATCCTCATTACTTTGCGACTCAACCAAGATAAAATTCTCAACAAGAGTAAACATACACATACACACACAAAGGACAAAATGCACTATATTCTGCAAAAGTCTAAGAAAATATTTGCTTTTCTTATAGATTTAAAACACTTGAACTACTTACTTTTGCACTAATTTCCGACAGACACTTTAAACATTAAAAATACGAGTTAAACATAGAGAAAGGCAAGCGGCTTTCTCTATATATTTTACTATACGTACATTATTTAATCAAAAAATATTAATACACTTGATTCTTTTATTTTTACCCATCAACTGTAAATAACATATCTATCAAAAAGTTGAATAAGGATCTCAGGTACCGAAAAGAGAAACTTTTTTTTTAACCATGAAATAAAAATAAATAATAATAGTAACAGATTAAAAAAACGTAATAGCATTCATCAAAAAAAAAAAAAAAATGAAAGAGACGTCTGTTATATTGAATGAAATAAGGGGCTGTCGAGTATTATAGTTTATTTGAAGTTGCTTATAATAAACCGAATTATGTTTCACGAAAAACAATCTACTTTTAAATAGTTTAATGCGTAACAAATTGCTACTTACATGTTTGACATGCTGCTTATCAACATTATTTTTTCGGAAAAAATTAAGTCAATGATGAAAACAATTTGTAATAAAAATGATTTTTTAAATAAGTCAAGTCAAAGACAAAGAAAACAACTTCATTTTTATTATGATTATTAATTTACTTTTTAAATCCATTTCGAAAATATATTATTTTTCACGTGTTAGATTTTATTCTGACAATAAAATGGTTCAAGACACATTTTGGTTATTCTGAGATAATTGTAGAATCATAAATAATAATTAATATCAAAAGAAAGGAGAGCGAATTCAACAATTACTAGCGCAACTAATGACTACTTTTCATTAGAGAAAAAGTTATCGGTAAATCATCATGCTTAGCATAAAATGTTTTTAATAAATTAGGAACGTCAGATAACAATGCATTTACATTTTTGGATACAGTTCAAGGTGCAGATACAGACAAATTATTTAACTATAAATTTTCAACCGGAAATTTACTATTCGAGCTCTTGTATTGCCGATAAAATTCAGAAAAAAAAGAGCAAGACTGTTAAACAAAAAATACGAAAATTCTGCAGCAAATCCAATACCTTTTGTAAATTCGATCATGCATAGTTTCATAAAAACAAATGAATCGAAAAATATTTCATATTATGCAACTGCAATATTGTTCAAGTATACATATAACAAGTTTCAGAAGTGACTTGAATTATTAAATTACTCAAGGAAGAAGTGTCCTTTCTAATGAGGCGCCTTATAATACTAAGTTAAGTTTAGCATGAAAGAAAAATTTTCAGAAGAGCATGTTCCTATCTCAAAAATTCCTTCATAACGAGTTCTGACATCACAATTAGGAGGTACTAATCTCAACTCCACAACTCATTTATCTAACTTCGAGACCATTCACCATTTGTTAGAAATAAAATCGCGTATTTCTTCGACGTCATTTCCGCTCGAGTGAGAAGGGGGAGAAGTTATAGTACTTTTCCATGTCGTGTTGTCGTGAAAGTGTGGCATAGAAGAAAGTGATATTGATAGGCTACACTTCTTCTCTATTTCCTATTTACGAGACAACAATAGTGTTTTTGAATTCAGAAAGTTAGTTATTTATATAATGCGAAAAACAGCCAGAATTGAAAACAAATATTTAGAATCAATCATTTAAAAATTAACATTTAAAAAATTTTAACTATGATAACAAGTTTTTTTTTTCTTTTTTTTAATCCTGTGTTTCCCTCTTAATAAATGACTATTTGCGCATTTTTCTGAACAAATACATGTTCGAAAAAAACAAATGTATTTAGATGTACACTAAGAAAAGAAATTACACATCGTAATACACTGATTATCGTAATTTATTACGAAATTCTACGTAGTAAAATTTTGCTCAGAAAACTTAAATTGTGATGAACGAAAACATAAATGATTTCATTTGGACGTTTAATTTCATGTATTTGAACATTTTAGCGACGTATGTATGACAATTTTAGTTTCGCTACTAGTGAATGCGTGGTTTCTACCCTATACGCAATTACTTTTTCTTTCTAAAAAGTTCTACTAAGTAGTAGTAATTACAAGTATTGCCTTATTATTTTTTTAATCTCAATTATTAAAACGGATGGAATTCCTTCTAAAGAAGGCCAAACGATTTAACGAATGATAAACAAAATTTGATTCAATAGTAAAGGGATGTTTAACAACGTATACAAGAGAAAACAGAGGCTAAGGGATAGCATAGTGAAGTAGTTATTAATAGTGGTCGAAATTCGGCCGTAATTCTTTACGTTTTTAAGTTTTAAAGTTATTGAGGTTCATTTGTCAAAAAATATTACCTACCCAATCATTGCAAATATATTTTTTTCACTTCTGTTCCATTATGTCAGTTGCAATACATTTATTGTCACAAATTAGGCAAAAGTATTTAGTCAAAAGTAATCAGTAGTTTTTCGAAAAATACAAAAGATAGGGGAAATGAGCCATCGGTTGTCTGAAGGATAATTTTTAAAAAATAACATATTTTTTGACATTTCCTTATATACGAGTATATATATATATATATATATATATATATACACATTTTAACAATAGGAAAAAATCGTTACGATCATAGTTACATCTAAGATGAAACCATCTTGTTAGAAACATCAGCTGATGAAATCATCTGTTATGAAAGCAAATTACCCCAATTCTAATAAAAGTAAACTCATATTAATTACTAATTCATTATTACTCTAAGACTTTAAAAGTCTATACCTAAGATCTATAACAGAAATTCATAGGAAAGCATTCTAATCTAAACCTTCTAGGAGAACTTATCGTATTTCTTTTCAGTAAAGAATTCAGCCGTTTCAATTAGGAACTATTAAATCTCAACTGCGACGTTTCATTAATCTCCGTTTCGGGCTATTAACTATCAGTAAGGAGCGGAAATGCGTAGTTCACCGACGTCACTTCCTTTCAGTTAAGTAAAGAAGAAAGGAGTAGCAAGCTCTTTTATGTTGCAGGAGTACTATCTTGAAAGTGATATTGATAGGCGGTAGTTTTTCTCAATTTCTGTTTGTTGAGCCTACTGAATGAATCAGAAAAGTTCTGAAGCTGTTGAAATTTGAAATACGATAAATGTTCAGCTACTGTTTCTTAGAATGTTTATCCATGCATTTAGTAGACAATAACTCAAAATAGAACCCTTTTTCCCCCTCTTCCTTTTTGAATAAGAGTAAAATTTGGATCGAAAAATATAATTGTCACAGTACCTTGATCAGTGTTTTTCAGAAACTTCATTATTTATAAGTACTTTTGATTTCTTATACCATATACGTTTTGGAATTGAAAATAAGAGTAAACAATGAGAGTATTAATATTTTATACTCTTACTCATTGCACCTAAACATACTTATATGCACTAATTCTAATTACTTCTTCGCCTGTGTGTGGTTCATACATTTGCAAATAAATATATTCTAGGTCGTTTAATATGCTCTACTTCGATTTTTACTACTGAAAAACTTACAGAAGCATTTATTTCCTTTATGACTTAAACAATACATTTACAACGTTTACAAATGTTTACAAATGAAAACGTTTACAAATGAAAACGTTATGGAAATACATCAACGTAAATTCGTATTGTTCTACTGTTAGCAGGAAACAAAAGTACAAAACTATGTTTATAATATTTAAAACAAGTCAATAAGGCAAAGATATGAAAAGTATCTTCACTACTGCGATGACGAAAGAATAAAACTAGCATAAAAAATCAATACTATAAACAGAGCTGAAAATTATTTTCTTTTGATCAATATCCAATATATTTAATTATCCTTTATGCCCTATCATTAAATAAATCAATTTTCACCCATCACGAAGCACTTTTTAACAAATAAACATCAAAGTTTTATTGCCAGTATAAAACTTCAGTACTTAATAATTAAAAAATAATTAATTGGCATCAAAAATCAATATCTCGCTTTGAAATCATAAGATGGAATCTACAAACAACACTGATATACTTTTAAAACAAGGCGACATGCTATAAGAGATTTCAGCTTTTGTGTGATGTTGTTTTGAATTAGATTTACCAGAAGCTCATGAATATTTAAAAGCTTTCCGAAAGGTTTCACCTCGAAGTCTCGCGCAATAAACAGTAATGACAATCAAAACTCTTTCTGAGAGCTTGGAAGTGCTTTCATAACAACATTAAACGGAGTAGAAAATAGGATATTGTAAATGCTTTGCCGCACTTTTAACGGACTATTATATTTAACGTACTAAAATATCGACGCATTTATTTTTCTTGCATACAGCCTTCAAGTGCATACATAATTAAAAACGTAAAAGCGAGGCTTAGTCGTATCAAAGTATTTTTTCAACAATTATTGCTCAATTTCTTCTACTAGATGTACAGTAAATGTTTGCTAGTAGCGGAATTTGTGGTTTCAATAACTTTGGCAACGGTCCCCTACCCCATCCTTCTTTCTTTTTTTTCGGAATACATGTCGAGGAAAAACAGAATTTTCTTTCTTTTTTTTTTGGTCTAAACAAAGATATATAGGTCTGCAACAAAAGTGTCAATTACGTTGCACGTGTGCCTCAGAAAATCTTTCTGACACACCAAAATATTTAAAATAATAATTGATGTAAATATTGTACTCTATGTTTCTGAAAAATATGTATTAATCTATATAAAACAATTTCTTTTATAATTGACTATTAATATCCTAATCGGACAAAAAAGGCAATTTTTTTCTTATGTTTAAAATGATGTTTCACTCTGTGAGAGCGTGACAGGCTCAAAACTGATTTTTGTGTTTCTAAAAACAGCTGCGTAATTTTTTGTTGAAAAACTAATTTTGCATGAAGTTTACAACTATATTATTCATTTTAATTTATCATTGAAACTTTCGGAATATACCATAGTTACACGTACCTGAATATTTTTACCTTGTGGGAAAGTAACCAATATTTCAACAATGTTCCCGTAACAATTATTTCATTGAACCTTATTTTTGCTGTTATTTCCGCGCATTTTGTTCAGAAATTTAATTTTAAAAAACATAACCATCCCTAATTTAATTTTTACTCGTAATGAATTTGATTTGTATTTATTTACACCATTTTTTGTTTCAGATATGACTGAAAATACAGGGAAATATAAGGTTTCATATCATTAAAAATAGTAAATAAGCTCAAAATCGCCAAATTCGGTGAATACGGAATACTTAGACACTTGCTTCATATAACTTTTAAATTGCTTAATGTAAGTATAAAAGGTGAAGTTACTTTCCCCACACCCTAGGGAAAACATAACCTCGAAACACAAAATTTTGAAAAATACTATTCATCCATAAAATTTCTGTTCTAAAATAGAAAGGCAAAATATTTCAAAGGCAGTCACTTCAAGTATATACATGAGGAATTTCGTTATTATTATACGAAGATATTTAATTATCATTCATAATTATATTTATTTCAATTATACCAGCAATAATAAGCTGGTCCTTCGAGGTCAAAGTTTAAGTACGCTAAAAAGGTAACTATTTGGCCCACTCCGGCCTTCTTTTATTTTGGCACCGAGTTAAAATCCTATTTGCCATCTCTGCATCATTAATTTCACTAAAAAGGGAGGGAACTAATTGGATGATATACAGGTGAAAAGAAAAAGTGGACAAGGCAACTATTTTAAGCTGCAGTGATAGGTCTGTGACCAACTGACAAACACCAACTTTTCATGCCTTTCTTAATGTGCCTTACTCCTGATTCATATAATTTTTCAGTTTTTCACTAAGCATAACATTTTCCCTTACATTTTTGCATTTTTCATTAAACCCATTGTTCATTTTAGCAAACTTCTGATTAAGGATTGCGCTTTTGAAGCTGTATATCTTCAATTTCGAGATTCTGTATCTCATTCAATGTAAAAGAGTTGCTGTGAATATAACTTTCACACTAATATTTTTGATTTTGTCATATGTAGGTGATTCATGAAGCGCAACAATAACAATTGCAAATAACAGCACTTCGCGGCACTTGGTATACGTGCTCACTGGTTGCACTAATCGACTGAAAAATATAAGTACAAAGAGATTGAAAAATATAAGTACAAACGACTGAAAAATAGTTGTTTTTCTGAGACTTCTTTTTTAGTTAAAACTAAATAGGGGGGAATCATTGGAACCCCGAATTGTACTTATTAATATTAGAGGACGTATGTTCTTACATAAAATAATTTAAGAATTTATGTTAAAACTCCAAACCCCTGCGTAGAATGCTTTAAATTGAAAACCTTTAATATTTTCAAAATTTTTAGATTTCTTTTAAATAAAAAATCCATATTTTGCTTTAATTTTATAACTACATCGAAAATATTGATACCATAAATATTAGTACTCTTCTTCATATTTCCCTGTCTAAAAAAAAATGTTTCGGCTCGTAATAAAGGCATTCGCCGCTGTCATTCCCTTGTTTTTATTTTTCCAGATTTGGTGTATGAAGAAAGAAAAATCAATCTGAACACAGTTTTCGGGTTGTTTTGGGTTGTCTTTTTTTCTGAAACAGAATGTGTTGCAGAGAAAAGGAGGAAAAAAAACTATCTATTTTGAAAGTAGCCTTTGGCAGTACTCCAGCTGTTTCCGCCAAATACTTTGGTTGACAACTTTGTCCATAAGGAGTAGTTAACGATATTTTTCTACAATTAAAACAGTTATCATGTTTCTAAGCAAATGGAAGACTTGTGCTAAAAACCGAACAGTCTATTTATTACGCGTAATTGTTCGGGATATTAATTGAGACTAACATTTAAAATGTTAAAAATGAGCTAGATAATGCATCCTTATGCATTGCTAATATTTTAGAACAGCTTAAATATTTTGAAATTAGTATCTGAATATAATTTTTCTTATCATATATATTGTACCAACTTTCCTGTATTCTTATCATATGCATTATATCAACTTTCCTGGATATTTATAATTTGACAGAAACTTCTTTTTTTTTCATTTTCTTTCCTAGTTTATATTAACTGCTTGTTATGCTATAACGTACAATAAGATGTCAGCGAATTAGTGACAAAATTTAGTTAGCAATGTTGTTCAGAGTATGCTGAACACTCTTAAAATATGTCCAAAATTCCAAAATCCTTTAATTTAAAAGTAAAACAAATCATAATTCGATTTTAAGAGTTGGGCAAAAGGGAAAAATTATTTACCATAAAATTTAGTTTCTAATGTAATAACATTCCAAATAGTAGTGGATATAACGAACATTGTTTACCACATACATTAACGCAGTCAAAACTATAGCAAATTTTAATGATCACACTGTTGTAATTCTCGTTTCCTTCACAAAGAACATGTGAGGCATTTTTTCCATTCGTAGCTTAAAGTTTCTTCCTCTGTATTTTATCTAAAATTTAAATATTTCATTTGATGTACACAGTATTTCAAGCGTTACTGCACTGCTTAGTAAAAAAACAGTTCATTTTTTCTATACGTATAAAAATCGAACCAAAATGTGTTTAAATTAGATTTGATGCTTTTAACAGTGTGCTTTTTTTTTTAAATCGAGATGTTTAATTTTGTTCATTATTACCCCCATTAAAAGTAACTTAACTTTTTACTGAATTTATAAAGTACAATATAGTAGTAGCTCAAAATAGTAATATTGCGTGTGAGTGTCTTTGATAACGGAACAATAATAAATGCTAAAAATTGATGTTGTTAACTAGGTGCAAAAGATAACACTACTGACCAAATTTATATTATTGCATAAATAATAGTGATAGTATAGCATTTGTATAAACTGATATGCAAAGAAGTTGAACATTAACTATGAATTCCAAGCCATCAACAAGTTATATCATGTAAACTACCACACTTGCTTCCTTGTCGCCACCTGTCAGCTAGGGAGGGTGACGAGAAACATTCCAGGGTCTGTGGAATGATGTATTGACGGGAAAAGCAATAAGACAAAGAAAAACAGGCGGAAGAAGTTCAGTGTCTGACGGCTGGACGACAGCTTCCTGTCACCCTAATGAATACAAAAGACTTCGCTGTCCACACATGTCATGTCGAATAGTGGTGCGGTTCGAATTTCTCTAATAAGCCATCGAAATGACTACGATAAAAAGTGTTCTATTTCTTTTTCCCCCTCAGCTGAACAGTTTTTTACAAGTATATTATTCTGTGTCGAAAGAATCCTTTCTAGAACATACACAGAAAGTGTACTTGATGTTGTGAATACCTTAGTTTATTAAATTTAAGGATTTAGTCATTTTTTGTACTCTAGAAAAGTTGGATTTCATTTCTTTTTATTGACGAAAAAATGGTTCAATATCGTAAAGTGTTAATGACGCTCATAACTATATCTTTAAGCTGAAATTCTCAAAATTAAAAGCAAATATATTAATTATTATTAAATGTAATGTGTTTTTCTTATGAACAAATTTAAGAAAAAGCTTTGACTAGTCATACTGTATTTATTTATTTTTTACGTTTCAATTTAAGCTAAAACTGGCTTACAAGATTTATTTCAATTCTCTCTCTCAATTTCTTTCACGCTGTTGAGACTTAAATGCATACACAGTTTTATCCAGTATATATCCTTCTTTAGATTATATATTGTATAAGATGAAAGTTTGAACTTATTCTCAAAAATCAGCTCACATATTTCGGGGAATTCAAAATGAGCAAAATGGCATCGAACATTCTGAAGAGATTTCTGCTGTGTTGCGTAAACGTGATATTTATATCAATACACTTTTGTGGAAAAAAATAAATAAATGGATACAACTTTCCTAGACCACCAATCAATGAAAAATAAGGTATCCTTGATACTTTTTCTAGATATGAATCCTAAGAACATTTCCCTTCAGAAGCTAAGTATTTATAAAAAGATAAATTGTGGGAAAACATCTTTTCCTACCTATGACAAATTTTTTTTCAAGTATATCTTCAAATTCTTTCTGAAATGTTTTCAAAATCTAAAACTTCTCGCATTATTTCAACTCCCATTCCAACTCCTATGAAGCCGAATTGTGCTCTAAAATTGGTACTGTTTGACATTCATGTTGTCACTTACTCTTCAGAACAATAATTTTGTTTAAGTATTTTTTCTGCCGAAATTTGACCATCGCAACGTTCGCGAGTTGTGTTTATTCCGCAAAGAAAAAATGCAATGGTAATTTTAAGAAAATATTTCAAATTTTGTAAAAACCTATGAAGCATTTTTTTTTTTTTTTTGAAACAATACTTCTTTAAAAAAATATTTGAATTGTGATATATTTTTCTTCCCAACTCGCATCTACAAAGTCCATCCATCATAAAATAAATTTATTTGCCATTAAATGTAAAATCGCCAGTGCACTGTCCATCATCATGTATTTTTCTCAAAGCACAATCCATTTCATCTGTCATAGTGAAAATAAAAATCATTCACTGAATGCAGAACCATTCCAAGGTTTTCCTCTTCCTCATCCCCAGAGGGAGCAATCCCATTACTCATTTTATTTAAAGGTTTCGCATGTGAATGTTAACGCACTTAGACTAAAGCGTATACAACGACGCGAAATATTTTGAGAATCAACGGATTATACTCAAGAAATTATACTCAAGCCCTTCAAACTGTCAAGCCATACACACTGCCCTTCTAAGCAGAAAAGGCGTATCTCAATTTTTTCCTGAAACATTTCTATTTAATTTAAATATCACTTAAAAGACTCACGATTTAGTTATTAACATACCATATTTAGCTAAATAAAAGCAAATTATGGAACGATAAATTGCTAGGACCAAAAACGAAGTCCCGCAGTGGACCAGTTGGTAGAAGCTCGGTTCCCGCAGAACACCGAAAGTGAAGCAATATTGACTGAGGTCAGCGTTTGGGAGGGTGAAAACCTCTCACGGCTGGTTCCTGTAGGGCCGTGTACGCTAAAGGGAACTGGTGCACGTTAAATAGGTCGTGGCTCCAATGTCCTTCAAGTGAAACGATACCTCTGGGAGGGCCAATCCCAGGTGACGGTCTCTCATCTGGGAGCTGGTTCAAAAATTAAGAGACCTTTCAAAGAGGCGGAAATCGGGCTCCTGCTTATAAGGACCCCGTTAGACTCAGGCGCAACGTACCCACTCTTCCTCGCCACGTGCGAGGACACGACGACAACAACAACCAAAAACTAAAAAAAAATGTTATTTTGAAAGTTAGCGAAATAAACATATACGTCTGTTTTTTTCGTTGATGAGACAAATAAAAAAAATAATACAATAATGTAGAAATAATAAAAAACAATTTTATATCTTATTCAGATTTGCAATTAAGGGATTAAAATAGAAAATCTGGATTCGTCAATAAACGGCCTTACTGTGTGTGTATACGATATGATCCGTCTAAATAGGCATCGTCTCTGATTTGGTTGAAGAAGGGGTATTCAATGCCTCATTAGGTAGAACAAACAATTTTGTTTAAAAGTATGGTTCGTTTTAGGTTCTAACTTAAGTTACCATATTTTGAAAAAATTCGATGAAGTCATTTTTTTTTCGTTTTTTAATTAATGTCAAACTAAAATTTCTGCATTCAAAATTATTATTATGTTATGTTTCTGAAAAATTTAAAAGTAAAAAAAAATATATTTTTCCCCTTATGAGTTGAAATAAAAAACTTCGGAGTTTATACAGCGCTTGGCATTTTCCCAATAATGTCTGATTTAAAGAAAAATGGCATCTTTCCGAAGAAATGTAGTTATAATTTATTTTTGCTTTCGTAACAGTTGTCTCTGAATTAATTTCGCTATTTAAAAATAATCTATTCAGTGTAAAACATAGATTTGGATCAGATGAAAATATTTTTATATTAATTACTCATTGTGTTGTTTTCGTTTTTTCTTTTCTAATTAAAATTTTGAAAGGACGTAGTTCTATTTATTTTTTCTCCAGTAATTTCTTCTTAAAATAGTTTTAGCAATATATGTTACATTTCTGCTGACCGGATCTTTTAGTTTTGAAGTAAAAATTATGTTTATGCTAATTGAAATTTCTGATAATTTCTATTAACGTAATATCAATGCAAACTCGTCACAAAGTTTCCGCTCACATTTAAACAACCAGGAATTTTTAAAAGAGTTAGATCAAGTACGGAATAAAGAGACGTAGAGATAGCGCCATCGAAATTCTTGTCACTTCAATTTAATTGAAGTTCACGACAAAAATTTAAATAAACAAACGTAATTCATTACGAAGTTCAGACCAGCGTACAGTTCTCAACTTCTTTCCATATTCAGTTCTCAGAATATTAATAAGCTCCTATTTATTTCATCAAGATTCCCTTATTTACTCTATTCTATCGCGACTGAGAGAAAATGGAATTTACATATTTTACAAATACAGTAGCAACAGAGGTATAAAATGATTTGCGCGAAACCGCGTAAAGAAATATTATCTTAAGCCTCCCAGTTTAAAAATAGCATAGCAAAACCGTACCTTTGTTGAGCCGTCTCGAATTCAACTTAAAGTAAATATTTGTTCAAGCTTATTTCAGATGAAACTTCGTAGGTGATATTTCAGTTACAACTCCTGAATTTGTGTACCAAACAGTAAGTTTTACACATACCTAGAAAATGAAAGAAAACGTAGCAGAATTGGAATTTGTAAACAGATGTTAACATTAAATTTAATAATATATATTTTTGTCGGTAAATATGCATAGTCATTTAATTTTATCATTTTAAAGATAAATAAAGATTTTGACATCAAAACGTACAAACAGAAGGGATAAAAAAGGGGGTTCTGCTTTACGATATTTGGGATCGTTTGCAGCAGATTATCAAGATGAGCAGTACTCGAGTCTTATTAGTGTAATCACAACTGTTCTAGTTATGAAATATTTAAATGGATAAAATAATGAGAAAATCAAAACTATCAAATAATTTTTATTTTTTAAAAGTTAACATCCTGTTTTTAATGGCACACGCTTTTCTTTTCGTTGTTGCAAATGATATGTTTCTATTGAAAATTATAAGTTGTTGTTAATTTTGTCGAGTCTTCGCGCGAAGCGAGGAAGAATGGATCCGCTGCTGCAGAGTCTAACGGGGCCCTTAACCCCGACTTCCGCCCCTTTGAGAGGTCTCTTAATTTTTGAACCAGCTCCCAGATGAGATACCGTCACCGGAGTTGGCACCCTCCGTGGCATCGTTTCACTTAGATGACATTGGAGCCACGACGGATTTAACGAGGACCAGCCCCCTTCAGCGTACACGGTCCCAAAGCAACCAGACACGAGAAGTAGTTGTCCCCCTCCCAAACCACAGACCTCAGTTATTGTTGCTTCACTTTCAGTGTTCTGAAGGAACCGAGCTTCTACCGACTGGTCCACTGCGGAACAAATTATAAGCTAATACCTATCATAAGTAATGAAAAAGAAAACGGTTCTTTACCTTAGAAGATTGCAAGACATTTTTTTTTCATTCAATTAGTTAAATCATTGTATGAATTTTCCAGTTTTAACAAACAATTTTTTTAATCTTGGTTCTTTACCACATGTTTTTTACGATTAAAAATATCGAAAAATGCCAGACGTTTCTTTTTAACAAGGGACTTGCTTTACTTACAACCAGTTATGTGTGTTTTACGTAAATCAGTTAGAACCTCTTCAATTATACTATACGTTTTGGTCACCCATAACAAAAAACAATGTCAGTCTGACGGACAAAAACGGAAATAAATTTGAAAGTATGTTAGCTAGATTAAAATGCTTTTTAAAATACAAAAAATTTTAAAAAGTTTTCCATAAATTATAACCTTGTTGGAATGAACAAAATCATTAAAAACGAAAAAACAAACGTTCCTATTAATACTGTGCGAAATATAACCACAATAAAACGACGAAGAATGAAATAAATTTAAATTCATTTTATTCAGTATCGTAAAATTCTCTGGAGATACGAAGATAAATGTGTCAATCGGGAAATTGTCCTGTTCAAATTCCTTAAGAAGAAACATGCCTTTTTAGATTTTTCCCTTGAGGTTATGTATATAAAGAATCCGGACATATTGATACCAAACGTAAATCACATTGATGTGGGAGTTCTGAAATACTGGACGAAATAATATGGATGAGAGGAAAAAAAAGACTGGGGATAAAATCCCTCTTTCCTCTAAGAAGATAACATCGAATTGTATGTTCTATGACGTCATCAACAAGGAAATTTAACGTGCAGAATCATCCATTGCTCTGAGAGTTTTGTCCCAAAAACATCTAGAGCTTTTTCTGTTGTTTCTAATGAAGTAACACAAAAGAATATCAACTACAACATATAAAAACGAACTATACGAGCCTACTTTCTCTTATACACCAACATCAAATTGACAATCTATCTCTCTATTTTCGTATTCAGCTTTGCTTTTAATTACTTCAAATATACCTTTTTCAACTGTTTATACTTACTTATACACTCTTTCATGTATTCATTCATTCACTCACTCGTTCACTTATTCATTCATTCAGTGATTGATTTATTCATTCAGTTATTCATTCACTCATTTATTCAGTCATTTACTCCCTCATTCCTTCATACATTCTTTCTCTCATTCATTTATTCATTCTTTCTCTCATTCATTTATTCATTCTTTCATTCAGAAACAACCTTAAAAATTCAGAAAAAAGTTTCGTTTAAAAATTAGGCTGGTATAGCTCAGGATAAACTTCGTATCTGTACATGTTCTACGTTTTAAGCCTCGTATGAAAAAGTTTGTTCCAAGCAAGTCCGTCTGTTAGATCAGGGTTCACCTATGATTCAAATTTCCCCATACGCATGAATGTTTTTTTTCTTTTGAACAGTTCATTCAAATCAAAAAATATTTCACGCAGAAAGTTTCTGCCGAAAAGCTTTTCTGAACTTGGATCTACTGTTCAGGTTTTATATACTTTGCTTCATATTCCTCCATAGGCGCTAATGTTAAGATTTTTTGAATTGTTCAAAACTGAACGAAAAATTGTTCATATCAAAAACTAAAATATGGAAATGAGATCACATCGCTGAAATCTTTCGAATGCAAGGAAAAAAAAATCATCCGAATTGGACAATTGCCGCAAAAGTTTTCACGGGGAAGAGGGAGGGACAGGCAGGCAGACTGACATACGCACATTTTCCCCATCTCAAAACCCTACTTTCCATTTTTTTATTTTTCGATCTTTATTTAATTCCTTAACTTATTTTTGACACTGTTTAGTTTTTAACGATATTTTCACGATACATTAAACCTTCTTCCATACTTTCTTCTTTTTTTCACTTTTTCGGAAAACTAGGCAAGGGAAAATGCAAGAAGATGTAAGATGTATTTAATACTGTCATCAAAGAAACTGAGGAAAATTAATAAAAATGTGTTTGGAAAAACTGATGCTCTTCTGAATCCCTAAGATTTTCAACATTGTACGGATAAGATTCTAAACACCTATCAACTCGAACGGCGTCCTTGAACATTTGAAAATAGCACAAATCGAAGGTAGTAGTTGTTTACAAAGAGATTGCATATTAATAAACGGTACCATTGAATTTTTTAACCTTCATTTTGTGATGTATAATCCACTTTCTTTTATACGTTTCACTTATTCATGCAAAAAAGAAGATGCGTTTTATTTCTAAATTGACATTACTCTAATTTTATACAGCTTTGTCTTCAGAACTAATGAAAAACCTTTCATTATATAACATTAGCTATGAGACAATGTACAAAGGGATTTAAACGATTAATTCAACATAGTAACTTTCTGCCTGTGTGTTGTAAAAAG